>OX336391.1:197101403-198351403 GCA_946902985.2 Meconema thalassinum | reverse complement strand
AGAGGAAGCTTTTAGTGTATGGTATCGCGATATATGCTACTCTCTGATCATTAGCCCCGTATACTCGCTTGTGTATACGTGGATGTGTGTGCGTATAGAAAACTATAACCTGTGTAATTGTGATGACTGTAGTAATGTGTGTATTGGTAATTGAACCTGGGAATGAGATGGATGCCACTGTGACCTTAAATTAGGCTGTTGTTGTTGATTCTTGAAATGCTCTGTGACATCGTGTAGCCCCGTGTATTTGGGTGTGTGTATAAGTTGTCTGATAACCTATGTAACTGTGATGCCTGTACTAGTGTGTGTACTTGTAATCAAGGTAGTAATTGGGTGGGAGTGGTTGTGGCCTTAAGTTAGGTGCCATTCAGGCTTTTACCTAAAGTAGAAGTGGAAAACCACAGAAAGAACATTCCAGGATGGCTGAGGTAGGAATCGAACCCAACTCTTCTAAGTTTTGTCTCAGGAGGTTGAGTGTATCCCGTTCCCGCCTTGAGTCTACTATAGAATTAAAATTCTATGTAGGGCCGGGAATCGATTCTCGACCTCTTGGGTGTGATAGCGAGGAATGCTAGGCACTACGCAACGAGGCCTTAAGTTAGGAAACATCACTTTGAGTGGAAGTGGTAATCCACAGACAATTACTTTTAGAATAGCGGAGAAAGGTATCGATCCCACCGTTTCTGAATTCTCCCTCACCAAACTGAGTGAACCTGTTCCAGGAATTCAATTCATAGTAAAGCCGGGAATCGAACTCAGACCTCAGGGGTGACGGCTAAATTCTAATATTCCATTACTTAAAGTACTTTAGGAGAAGAAAAATATTCAGTGTATATATTTTAAGCTGAAGAGAATAACTCGATGTTAAAAACATTTTCTTTTATTGGTTATTCTCATATACAGAACAACAGAATCATCTCGTCTGATGTAGTTTGTGAATTGATGGACGGTCAATTGAGTCGATATTTCTATGTTGTGGAGAATAAAGTAGTGTTGTTGACCGTAGCCGGAGTGAAATTACATTCCAAGGTAAGGATTTTGTTTTGTAACGGGTAGATGGGGGAGATATGTAGAATGCGGCACATTTTTTTGAAGAATCACAGACAGAGACCAGTTGAAGCAATGTCGTAAAGTATGAATTTGATGACAGTGTGTGCAAAGACGGGAGTAAAGGTTAGTGTCCGTGATTAAAGGGTTTCAGTCTCTCCTTAATTATTCTTTGTATTTTTAAGGTGCTCTATTTAGCTTCGTTGGAGGGCTAGGTTTGATTCCAAGATTTTCTAAGGTGTTTTGATGTACTTATTTACCACCGTCTGTGGCTTCTATGTACGTGTGTTGAGAATTTGATCCCAAATGCGGGTGAACTCGCTACTTGGTTTGTAAATACCCTTCAGGCTTAAAAGAACTTAGTATTTGAAACAGAGAGTCAATTAAAACCTCTTGCAATTCTAATAAATACATATTCTTCTTGCTTCAATTAGGGTTTTTTGATAATCATTTTGTCTGATAGCCAATGTTGTTGTGGATCCAGTAGTATTGTTTTTCATATGTGGCCAGGGATTTCATATAATGTACCTCCACGGTATTCACCGCAAGTATGGAAAGTCTTGGAGGAAATACACACTCAGTTGGCCACTGTAGGCACCATGATCTCAACATCAGATATCCAAATGATGATGATTGTTTAAAATCACAGAGCATCAAAGTCATCTTCAATTTCACATATATTTTATTAAAAATGTATGCCGCCAAAATAAGTAAACTACCTAATAAATGAAGGATAACTGCCTGAGTCTTATCCTAATTTGCTTGATGAGAGTTCACTGGAGCCAACCTGACTGATTTAGGCGTTGGTCGGGGATTCAATGCTGGATGCCCTTTCTGGTAGACTACTATTTGATTATTGAGGTGAAAATTCAACCCCACTGTCACCAGGATTCAAAACCGGGTCATCTGAGGGAAAGACGAGCAGCGACGTCATTGCCCCATCACACTCCCCAGGAAAACGGCTTTGTTGTTGCTGTTTGAGTCCAATCTTTTGACTGGTTTGAAGCAACTCTCCACGCCTCCTTATCCTTGGCTGATTGTTTCATCTTTACATATCTAGCACACCGAGGCAATCTTGGTCTACTACCTAGAGTTCTTGTCCTCGACCCTTCCTTCCATAACTAAGTTTGCTATACCTGGGTGCCTTAGTAAGTGTCCTACCAACCTACCTCTTATCTTCATTAGCAGTTACCAGAAACTTCTCTCCTCTCCCACTCGCCTTAATACCGAAAACGACCTAGTACAAAAAATATACAGCAACAATAAAAATGTACGGAATAAAAGTAAATATTTGATTAAAAATTTAATTAATCTTAAATGCAAAAAGAAAAAGCTCATTGGGTCGCATCAGATGTCCAGATTGCAACTCCTTTTGTAGTAGTGGGACATGACATAACACAGTCTCTGGGCTCTTTAATGACAATCGACGTATTTACATGGAAAGCGGTATTTAAACTTTCTGCTTGACATATTCAAAGCCTCTATTCTTGTAGCCCCATTATATTTTCATGTTTGTATTCTTTATTACCAGAACTGTGCTCACAGTATTCCAGCGTGTCAACACAATTCCCTCTCCACCGTGCCACGTAATCTTTATCACTCGTGTAGGAAAACAGGCCTAATTCTCTTTGCTAACTGGTTGTCATGCCTGCGTCGTGGTTGCTTTCAAACTTCACTCTGCTCGCTGAGTAAATATCTTCTCTTGTTCCAAATCTTCCTTGCTTCTTGTTCAACACACTCCCTCCCTTTTGTGCAAGTTTCCTCAGAAAGCCGGTGGCGTACATTTCACGAATTTCCAGAACAGGGGTGAACAAGATATCCAACGATGATCACGAACATGTTATTCATCTTGTATATCTCAAGTTTTATCCCTAATTTCGTGTTGAATTATCCCCGCGGTTTCAAACTTGTAAGGATTACTTTAAATGTAACCAGTTAATGAACAAAAAAATTACATGAAATAGAATGAAACTACTTCAGTCAAAATGGACCCTACTACACTACTTTTCAGTTGTCCACGAAGGAAAGATATGAATCTATCTGACAAAAAGTTGCATGTGAATAATCAATTATTATAATCATAATAATAATAATAATATTCATAATAATAATTATAATTTTATAGGTTAAGCAACACTTTTGCAATGCAAATTTAATGTTTTTCAGTCGGTTGACATGGTTGATCCCAAATAGCAATGATTGCTATTCCCTAGTTAGTTATTTATTGAGGTTTTAAGTAGCGGAAATACTAGATCATCTGCCCCTTTGTTATTCCCTAAACCTGGAAATAATTGCATTAGATTAATAGAGATCAATTAATTAATTATATCAATTTATAATTATTACTTATAATTAGTAATAATTAATAACACCCATTAAACTTCGGATACAATCACTTTGACTGACTGAAAATTATTTAAACTTTGTTTACTAAGGTGTGATTGGAAAATAGCTTCCAACATGATAATGCCCCTTTTAATATTTTTGCTTTTAACGACACCGTGGATTTGGAATATAACCGGCATGAGATCTTTGACAAGCCAGAACGTCTTCTGACTCTGTTCCATTGCACTTAAGTACCCTCTAATGGTAGATTACTTCACCGGGATTTGATCCCGCAACATAAGACACAACAGGCGAGACCGATACTGCTGCCTTGCGCATTTTGTCGAATATTTTTTTGCACATATTAAAAAGGGGGAGTGATTATAAGTATGCCATGTGTATGTGTGCACATCATGCACCCAAGACAAACAATTAACACAACCAATTATGACGCCACCCACGAACCATCGTGCCCTGTGGCCACTACTGCAATATACTCTACAATAAATAATTATATAACAAATAAAGAACTATAGGTTCTTCTCGTATTCCACTCATAATTGAACCTTTTAAATCCAAAGTTAAATTCAGCTTCTTACACCTATACAGTTAATAGTTCGTCGAACCATTCATTCTAGCCTTCAATTCAAAAACCAATGACTTTGCTACCTTTGTACAGCCTGTTAAAGACACCACCACATGTAGCCAACAATTTAACGCACCGGACCAGCAGGAGACATGAGACCGTTTAAGAACCCAAATTAGAACTAAGTCACAAATACGAAATAATTGATTACGAGCACTGTGCCTGAATACATTGATATGCAAACTTATCTAGCTGTGCTCTCCTTTTGAAATATCTACCGTCTGCTCGAATGTTAGCCATTGACTGATAAGGGTAACACCATAAACGGTTTCAAGGATTGATGTTCGCACCGTACACCCAGTCACTAGGAACCCCACTAAAGGATAAAGGAACACAATTTTGACTCATTTGAAATAACTTATTAAAAATTGAATTAAACCAATCAGAGGAGTTGCGCTCAACGCGTGTATATATATATCTTTATATATATAATTCATAGACACGTGTGTATGTGACTGAACTCCTCCTAAACGACTGAACCGATTTTGATGGAATTTGGTATGTATATTAGGGTGGGTCCCTGAATGGTTTAGATTCACAATCTGACCCGGTAGGTGGAATGAACACAATTTTAGAACCACAATTTACACACAATTTTAGAACCACAATATACAGTCAAAAACAGTCGTCATGGAAACCACTAGCCTTGGCCTTCGTGAAAGCTGATGTCTTTGGACGGTTTGTCTCTGCACGTTAGAGCCACCTGGTCACAATCTGTGCAACTATCGCCATTACATACACTCCGCCCGTGGCGAAAATTTGTGTTTTATACCAAAGGTGGCAGTGATGTCGAATTCTACTGTTTGTCTCTGCACGTTATAGCGTTTCCAAGTCCCGTGTGCGTTCATATGCCATTCATCCGATTGCCATGAAACTTGGGTGATATGTTGAGTGAGCTCCAGGGAAGGTGCTTGGCTTAGTAAATCCATTTTACAATAGATGGCGCACGAATAGATTCAACAAATGAGCGACGACGCGCGAAGCGTTTCAAAAAGGTCCCGTATGCGTTCAAATACCATTCGTCCGATAGCGATGAAACTTGGGTGAGATGTTGTGTACACCCCAGGGAAGGCTTCTGGTTTAGTAAATCAATTTCACATTAGGTAGCGCACGACTAGATTCAACAAATGAGTGACGACGCGCGAAGCGTTTCAACAAAATCCCGTATAAGTTTATATTCCATTCATAGATTGAGATGAAACTTTGATGAGTTGTTGTGTACACTTAAGTGAAGGCTTCTAACTTAGTAATCCATTTCACAGGAGGTTGCGCACGAGTATATTCAACAAATGAGCGGCGACGTGCGAAGCGTTTCAACAAAGTCCCGTATTCGTTCAAATACCATTCGTCCGATAGCGATGAAACTTGGGTGAGATGTTGTGTACACTTACGTGAGGGTTTCTAACTTAGTAAATCCATTTTACAATAGGTAGCTCACGAGTAGATTCAACAAATGAGCAACGAGGAGCGAACTTTAAATCAAAGTCCAGTATGCGTTCATATACCATTCATCCGATTGCAATGAAACTTAGGTGAGATGTTGTGTACACTTACGTGAGGGTTTCTAACTTAGTAAATCCATTTCACAGGAGGTTTCGCACGAGTAGATTCAACAAATGAGCGACGACGCACGAAGCGTTTCAATAAGGTCCCGTATGCGTTCAAATACCATTCGTCCGATTACAATGAAACTTGGGTGAGATGTTGTGTGCACCCTACGGAAGGTTTCTGGCTTAATAAATCCATTTTACAATAGGTAGCGCACGAGTAGATTCAACAAATGTGAGATGGCACGCGAATCATTTCAACAAAGCACCGTATGCGTCCATATTCTATTTATCCGATTGCGATGAAACTTTGGTGAATTGTTGTGTACACTCCAGGAAATGTTTCTGTCTTAGTAAATCCAGTTTTTAATAAGTAGCGCACGAGTAGATTCAACAAATGAGCGATGGCGTGCGAATCGTTTCCACAATGTCCCGTATGCGGTCATTTATCATTCATCGGATTGCGATCAAACCTTGGTGAATCATTGAGTACACGCCGGAGAAGGTTTCAGGCTTAGTAAATCTATTTTACAATAGGTAGCGCATGAGTAGATTCAACAAATGAGTGACGGCAGGCGAATCGTTTAAAGAAAATCACTTATGCGTTCATATGTCATTCATCTGATTCCGATGAAACTTTGATGAGTTGTTGTGTACACGCCAGGGAAGGTGTTCAACATGGTAAATCCATTTTGCAATATTGGTAGCGCACGAGTAGATGTAACAAATGAGTGACGACGCCAGAAGCGTTCCAACAAAATTCTATATGCGTTCATATATTATTTATCGATTGCGATGAAACTTTGATGAGTTGTTGAGTAACTTACACTTACGTGAAGCTTTCTAATTTAGTAAATCCATTTCACAGTTGGTAGAGCACGAGTAGATTCAACAAATGAGTGACAGCGCACGAATCATTTAAACCAATCCTGTATGCGTTAAATGCCATTTATCCGTTTGCGATGAAACTCTGGAGAGTTGTTGTGCACGCTCCAACGAATATTTCTAAATTAGTTAATTCAATTCACGATAGTTTAGAGGCAGTTAACAGAAATTGAAAAAATATAGTGTATCGAAAAGCACTTCAAGAATCAAAGTTACAACACTTTCGTTGATTGGAAGGACAACGTCTGCCGGGTCAGCTTGTATATATATTTGTAAATAAAAACAATGAAATAATTGAAAATAAAAAGGGAAAATAAGTTCAGTTAACCATCCGATTCATCCGAGTTATTTGTCTCAGTCCCGCACAGTTCCTGTGAAGTTTGATCATCACTTTATAGGTGTTCCATGTCACACAAACACATGTTCAATACCGCAATCAATAATAAATATTGATACTATACCTTCAGTCGAGAAATATTATTATAATTGTTCTAAAGAACTTTCTTCGGTCACCTTATGACCTTCATCAGCAATGTATAATGCATATTGAAGTTGTAAGTCTGTTAAATTAGAGGTAAAGCAATAATTTTCTTCGTGAGAATAATGTTCTCTGTCTATATTTAAAAATAACTAAATCAGATCTGTTAGAAATTTTAAATAATTAATGTAAAAAAATGTGAAAAGAAACATTGAGATAAATTATTGAATCTCACGTCCTATATTATAAATTTAAATTTTACTTTTTGAACTATTTTTATCAACCGCACTAAGAGCACTAGTCTATTGTTCTACCTCTATCTTATAAATTCACTGGCTTGCAACTTCAATATCCATTATAACCTTTTAGATCGTATATTGCTTTTGAAGCCGGCCCCGTGGTGTTGGGGTAGCGCGCCTGCCTCTCGCCCGGAGGCCCCGGGTTCGATCCCCGGCTCCGTCAGTTTTTTTTAAAACTGACGTGAGGGTTGGAACAGGGTGCACTCAGCCTCGTGAGGACAATTGAGTAGCTGTCTGACAGTGAGACAGTGCCCCGATCACGAATACCAAAATTAACGGTCGAGGGGACCCGATGCGCTGATCACGCGTCACGCCAATATCTGCAGGCCAAATGGCTGGACAGCGGTCGCTTGGTCGGCCTTAGCCCGTCATGGACTGGATAGTGCCGGTTTTTTTTTTGTTGACTTATATTGCTTTTGAAGGTCATAATGTGACCTAAACCGCTTCTTCACATTAATAATAATAATATTAATAATAATAATTATTTACTGAAGATATATTGACATGAGTACAATACGGGATGCAAGCAGAGACATATCGACCTTTCTGACAACACGCGTTGGTTGGGCTGCATAAAACAATATATTTAGGGGACTGCTGATTCACCTGGTATATTTTGTTATGGACTATAGAAAAAGGAGAAAACTAAGGATGATGATGATGATAATTGTTGCTTTAAGGGGCCTAACATCTAGGTTAACGGCCCCTAAACTAAGGATGTTTCGCACGTCAAGCGAGCATCTTCAGTTCCTCATATATACAAAAAATATAAGTTACCGTAGGCCTATATATCTTAATCACATTTAATTTTCTTCAGTGTTTTTGCATATGCCTGTAGTTATAATTACTGTATATTGTGTTGACTGACTGGAAGTTACAATATCAATTGTCAATAAGACAACACTGAAAATGGCTTCAAAATATCTTATCAGCTATCTTCCTTAACTTGACACTCCCGTTATTCGTTAATTTGTCGTAGTCTTCACAAACTTTCGTTTTGAATTCATGCAAGGGCTATTTACGTTTAATTTTAATTGCCACAATAAACGTCTTGGTCATTTTCATATATTCTTGGGCTTGTTGTTGCCGCATAATTCAGAAAACCGTTTTTCACGTATTGGCATTTAAAGACGATGTTATGCGTGACATTCACAATTTAATTTTGGTAAATTTTTTCCAACGATGCCGCGCCAAGATTGTGAGCTCCTATGAAGCTGTTCTATAGTAGTAGATTCAATTTCTTCCTTTTAGAAGAATATACAGACACAAAAAGGCCACAGTGGTTCATTCTTAGCGTTAACTTGGAAAACAAATTACCTTCCTAGTCGACAAAATGGTTAATCGCGGCTACCAATTTGTCACTTTATTCCCGTGTAAAACGTCATCTGTACAGTGAGTGACAAGCCGTTCCCTCATTCAGCTGACATCCTTGTGAATGGATGGTCTGGTTTACTATATGTTCTTATAAGAAATTCTCGCTCAAGTTTCCAGTGATAGCTCTTCATCTGAAAGAACATTGTTGATAAAAGAATCGGGTTTCTATTGTTTTCTGAATTTAAAGTGGTAGATTTCACACTGATCAATGTCAACTTTCTATGCAACGAAAATACTATTATTCGTTGACGGAGCAGTATTGGACACTCTTACTATTATACATGTATTATTTACTTAATTCTTCTTCTTACTTCACGTTTATGTTACCGATCGCAGTAACTACACTCATTATGGCGCTGTACTAGGCAATGGGGTGGATCTTTTTTTAACCTTGTAGACGTGGGTTTGAGCCCCACCGACAGCCGTACTTGAAATGATATTCCATGGTTTTCCATTTTTAACTCCTGACAAATTCCGGTACAGTACTTTCTAAATCACTGTTGTGGGTTAAAAGGTCGTAAATGGATGTCATCTCTCCCTCACTTGGATGGAAAAATACCACCCCACCACACGTCTGAACAGAAAGATTGGAAGTGACAGATGACCCCGTCGTCCCTCCCCATAAAATCTTCAATCACTGCAAAAACTAGAAGGTCCACCTGATATACCTGCAACCCACCACTCAGTTCTGTTTTAGGACTTGCTGATCGTGAAGCACTCAGGGGCATTGCGTTAAGGTCGTCCTTTTATGTGACACGAAGTGTACTGTTCATTTGTTTGCATGAATGCAATCCGATAAGCCATGTATTTTTGTATGAGCCACCTTTCTGGGTCGTATGAGTATGTGTAGAGATTCTTGTCCATAACGTTCAAAGTTTTATTCTAATCTTGGTTAAGAAATGTTATTGTATCTAGAATTAAGTGTACGCAGCCTTACAATGATGACTGTGGAGATATGGATTTTATGCCCACCTTGCGAATTGTTGAAGAGGAATTTTGTGATTTCCCTCTACTATAGAGCGCCAGGGAATGTTCTCCGCAGTGCCTACAAGCTGCTGCGAGAGATTACGTCACCAATTACGTTGGCAGCACGATGGTCGCTTGTATCAAAACAAATAAACAGTGAACTTTATACACACCACAGCCATTCAAAACATACTGTTGCACTCTTCCAATAATCTAACTATACACACTGACGATTTCGACAGACCACAGTCCACACACGTGGCCTTCACCCTATCAAGGCCACTGTGCTGCCAACTAAACTGATGACGCAACCACTCGCAGAGCTGCACGTAGCCACTGCGGTGAACATTTCCTGGCGCCCTGTACTATGGGAAAATTATAGAATTCTATCCATCAGGAGAACACAGCTGCCTTTAGTTCCAACATTAATCCCTTATACAAGAACACACACACTATATCTGACCAGTAACTCAGCCTGTTAGATTCTACACACCAACATGGGTTGTTAAGTGCACTCAGGCTTATGGTTATAGGGCCAGGCTATCTACGGACTAGGAGGACGGTTAGGTTATGGTCACACCTTAGGTCGTCCTCGAAATGGGTTACCATGGGGTTTCATTTTCAACTCTAGGCTAATTCTAAGATAGCACCTTGTAATATGACAGTCACTTTCTTCCAACTCCTTGTCCAGTTTTATTCATCTTCATCAATATATAATTCATCAAACACCCCCAATGAGGTAGGTCAGTAAGAACTACCGTCTGTAAAAATTTATCCATCTCATAGAAGACTCATCTTGTATTATCGCCGACCCCGTAAAAACAAGAACAATAAAGAGTAGAAATACATCATACAGATTTTATACACACCCTAGTAGATGAGCTGATTGTCACGATATCCATTACCTATTTATGTAAAACAACAAATTTTCGTTCTGTTTTACAAATGTGTAATTAAGTTTACTGAACAATCAAAAGCGGTCACCTTCTGAAGACTTCACCCCATTACCTTACAACACCGCATTAAGCCTTGATAAATGCATTAAATCGGCAAGGAATGGAGTTCATATCTATCTAGAGGTATGATATGTCTAGTTGAAGCCACGCCCTGAAGATTAGAACCCCCTAGAGCCACCAAATCGTGGGAAAGCTCATTTTTGCGCTTCACCTGTTGTTCCAGTAAGATTCAAACATTTTCTTTGGGATTAAGAACGGGAGATTCAGCGGGTCGGTAGTGTTTGACATTCCCGCCGCTTATGCGTGCACTTCTGTAAACACTACTGTTCCCATCTTGCAAAATGGGAGTGTCTGCAACGTACCTATCAAAAAATGTTCAATAATAGGCAAAAGATGGACTCAGAGTCTGTCTCATATTCATGATGGTCCGTATGAGTTGAGCAAAGTCATGGTAAGAAAAGCATCAGACCCCACCCCAAAAGGGAAACACATTACCACATCCGACCTGAAGCAGGCCCTCCAATCACACACACACACTGCGGGAATGCTCATAGGGGCATTGGTTTACTCCACGCCATGCATCATTTAAAAAGAGGTAAAATGGTGAAACGTGTTCCAGAATATACACCTCCAATCAGCTACTGTCGATCTCCAATGCTGATTGGCGTATTAGAAAGGTGCAGCTTGAGGACTGGTCATCACACACAACTTCAATGTCATGTTCATATGTCAGAATCTATTAGATGCCACCAAAGAAGCTTGAGAATTGGCAAGATACTGGTCACCTTACAGCAGGCTGTTCCAAATCCACGAGATTGACTTTGCGTACACGCGAGTACTCAGCAGTGATGCTCGGAACACGGTTGGAGAGGGATTGGAGGTGATAGTCATTACGTCACTGGTCGAAGGACATAACACCAAGTCCATGCGCTTCCTGCCAGTCTTGATGTATCCACCGCGCAGTGACGTCAGTCCCCACACCAGAGCTGTATTGCATGTTGCAGGTTTACTCACGCAAGGTGGTGACTACCTGCCTTACGTATGCATTTTATTTTTGGAGGTTTAGCCGAAAGAAATGTACTTATAAGTTATGTACGCAACTTAAGATGAAATAATAGAAATAAACATATACTTACGTACGCAGCAGACGTCAGTGGAAACGTAGCTGAAGCTCTTCCCCTATCCCCGAAGAAATATAAAATAAAAATAAAATAGAAGAAAGAAAAACGGGGAGATCGCAGTCTTGTTTGGCTTTCGCTGGGCCCAAATTTTAAAAGGCAAACCAGAAAGCAATCCCAAAAGAAAGGGGGAAAGCTAATTAAAATTAAACTACAGTAAAATCCAAAGATGAACAAATTTAAATCAGAGGCCGTGTAGGTCGTATTAACGTCACAAGTACGCTAATAAGACCGACAAACCAAAATGTAGCAAAAACCAGACAAAACTCGAAGAAGGTTACTAAAATTAAAATAAGACGTGACGCAAAAGCAGAGATACTTAGGCAAAGATAAAATGTATTTAAATAAGAACCACAATGTACAACGATCCCAGAGATATTAAAAGCAAGAAGAGAAATGACCAACAAATTAAACACAAAATTAATTTACCGCAAGAAAAATACAAATTAGGAAGAAAATCGAAAATATACTAAATTAAATTATATTAAAATGAAATAAAATAAGATAAGTTAAAGTAACGTGTTCAAGGCAAGATGAAACGATGACTAAATGTAAGTATGTCGCAATTAAATAAAAAAGACAAAACTCAGAAACGACTACACTCTACGAAGTCAAGATACGTTCTAAAAATTTAGACAAAGCGTGTCAAAAGGGATGAACAAAATAGGAGGGGGGTACAATGGTTCAGAACGGGGTGGAGAGGGGTGAGAGGGAGGGGAGGAATGAGGAAGAAAGACGCGGAGGCACATGTAAGATCTAGTGAGTTACGAGAAAAATAGGAATTTAGACAAAAGGAAAAATTACATTAAATTATCGGCAAAGCCAAAAATATACTTTAAAAATTGAAAGTATGCGTAGGAGATAAGGGCACACAAAGACGACGAAAATATGTGATGCGCAAAATATGGGCATTCACAGACACAAGAATATCACAGGTTAGGTCACCAGCAAAATAGCAAAGGCGAGACCTCCTTTTGTGAACTCTTTAAGATAAAGAACAAAGCATTACGGGAAGCAAGACAAATAATCTCCAATCCCGTTATGTTGTTCTACGATAAGATACACTCTGGATGACAGACCCAAAGATGCCCCCTACAAGGTAGGCAAACCCACCGTCAAGCACACCAGAGTAAAGCGAAGACAAGCCCACATACATGACTTTCAACCCTTAAAGTACAAAAACAACGTTATCAAAATAAATGAAAATAACACTATCATACAAAACAAAAACTTACCAGCAATTACACGCACACAAAGGGCGGAGGGAAAATATCGGGAGGGGGGGGCAGGTACACGCGACCAAAAGAAAATAACACAGAAAAAGAGTTTTAAATTACCGAAATATGAAACAGAACTACAGTGAAGCAATTACTGATTACGACATACAGACACCTCGCCATGGTTTCACCTTGAACGCGGGCACTTTCCCTAGAATATGGGAATACGACTAGCCTACTTGGCGGCAAGAAAGAAATGCCTCGAAACAAAGCAAATGACGACGCAACACAAAGGTAACTGCGTGCTAAAATTTGATTGGTCACGACCCCTTCCAAAATATAAATCACTGGCCAATAAGGGGACAAGATGCAGATATGTCCATATATGGTATTAAGACATCAGAGGGCTATTAATAGCTTCACAGCCAAGGTTTCACAAAGGCGTGCATTGATCACGTCAGATAAAAATGGCACAAAGGAGTAACTTATATATCTCATAAAAATGGCTCAAAATTCCCCCACTTCCTTGAAAAAAAAATATGTTTACAAAAATACATACACAAAACATTTTTTTTGTATATATGGTATAAGATGCACTCTTGTTTCATTCATAAAATGGCTCGCAAGGAGAGAGTCTCATATCACACAAACACACGGAGTAGCTCACATTAGAGTTCCAAACTCATTGCCTTTCACAGAGGCTTGGTTTAGCACAAGTCCATCTCTTTGAAGTATACATCAAACGCACAAGCAGTTAAGTGAGTGAGGGGAATTTTGGCTAAGTAAACCTAGAAAAATGATATTTAGGTGCAAAAACGCAACGAATACAAAATCCGCTGCCTAAAATGCCAGCGAAGCAGCGTCCCATGAGAGAAGGTGGTACCGACCTTATCACACAAAACACTCAACTCACTAAACACGTTGGCAGCAAATTTTGACTAGGGAGAAAACAAAATAACATATAAGTTATGAGTTATCTCACAAAGAATAACATTTTTCTGTTTTTGAAATTTCCGAAGAATAACGAGAAGTTGTAATCCAAAGGCCTGAAGATGAACAAGGGGGGACCCAGGACCATTGCAGTTGACGTCAAGGCTGCAAAGATTTTCCTTCCTCCCAATATTCCTAATATAGAAAAAAAACAAAACACTTACATTGTGGTATAAATGGTTAATAAAACTTAATCTGTGGAGCACCCTGTATTTCCAATGGAATGTTCTGTCGTCACAACCATTGATAAAATGATATTACACAACTTGGATGCGGTGTGGGGTAAGGGAGAGAGAAAGAAAACAGCGCGCGATAACACAGGCGGACGGTTAAGAGATACTGAAAACAATCATGGACACACTAAACTAAAATAAACAGGCAGGGATCCTGTAAAAACATCAACACTGGGATCGCCGCGTCAAAACACTGAAAGAAATACATACTCTAGATAAACAAATAATTACACAGACACCACATCATTCATGGTATTTCTTAAGATTTGCTACATGAGAAACAGAAATTAGTTGAGGATCGTCATCAGAAATCATTTCCACAGTCACGTTGTTCAGGAACCTGGTTATGGTCCTTGGTTCGGACCACCGCAAACACAGTTTACTGGAGATGCCGGAAGCTGCGTTACTAATAGGGTGTAGTCGTACCAAAACCCTATTTCCTATCTGAAAATGAACAGGTTTTCTACGCTGGTTGTACCGTGCTGAGACCTTCTGTCTAGCCCGCTTAAGGCTAGCGACGGCGGAATCCCATTTCTCTTGAGTAGAGACGGTTCGAGACGGGATAGACAAATACTCGATATTCCAACGGAGCATCAGGGGATCAACAAGTTTACGGCCTATAAACAATTCCGCAGGTGTGGTTTGAATAGACGAATGAAACGAGGTATTAAAACCTAAGGTAAAATAATGCAAGTTAACATCCCAATTGGATTGTTCCACATTATGGAAGGCGGTTAGACAAACTTTCAGATTACGATGAAATCTCTCTACCTGATTGCCTTGTGGTCTGAATGGCGCCAATAACACGTGATTAATGCCCCAACTGAAGGTCATAGATTTGAAAGTTTTGGACTTGAAGATGGTAGCATTATCGGTAACAAGGAACTTGGGCGGGCCAAATATAGCAAAAATATGCTTACATAATAAATGGACCGTCCCTTTTGCAGAAATGTCCTTAACAGGAAAGAGCCAGACAAACTTAGAAAAACCGTCGATCACTGTCAAAATCGCCTGATGAACAGACCTAGAACGTGTCATAGGACCGAATATGTCAATAAATAACCGTTCTCCAGGACGAGTAACAACATGATCACTATGCAAACCTATCTGCGTATTTTGCGCTG
Organism: Meconema thalassinum; assembly: GCA_946902985.2. Lineage (NCBI taxonomy): Eukaryota > Metazoa > Arthropoda > Insecta > Orthoptera > Tettigoniidae > Meconema > Meconema thalassinum. The sequence continues at coordinate 198,336,138 of OX336391.1, read as the reverse complement.
GTTTAGAGCGTTGACAGGTGTGACATTTTTTTACAAAATCAAACACATCTGGTTTGATTGTAGGCCAATAAAATTCAGAGTCAATTTTGCGTAAAGTACGGTACATTCCAACGTGTAAGCCTATAGCCGAAGAATGATAGTATGTTAAGAGCATATTACGAACATTCTCAGGGGAGAAAATTCTGAAGGAGTTTGAACCAGGGAGGAGACGGCCAATTACATCATTACGGACACAAAATTCACTCACAGTGGGGTCCTTGTTGGTAATTTTCTCACGGAGTTCACGACAATAAAGATCATCTGCCTGAAACTTACGTATATCTACGAAGGACCATGGACTAAACTGTAATAAAAACACATTTTCAGGCATTTCCTGAGGTGAAGTTTCGACAGAAGGAGGAACAATCTGACTAGGAGCGGAAATAGTGGAATCCTCGAACATGCGCGAGAGACAATCAGCCACAGAGTTTTCACTACCTTTCACGTGTACAATGTCGAACTTGAACGACGATAGTCTCAAAATCCACCGATTGATACGACCAAGTTTCTTTACATGTGACATGCTCCATTTCAGAGCTTCATTATCGGTGTAGACAGTGAAATGGCGATGTTCTAGGAAACTCCTGAATTTCTCGCAGCCAAAGACAACAGCAAGGGACTCTTTTTCAAAGATGGAATAGCGACGTTCATGTTCATTAAGCATGCGACTAGCAAAAGCTACAGGCGCAAACTTCCCGTCCACGTGTTGACTTAAAACGCTTGACACAGCTAGATCACTAGCGTCGCAATGGAGGAAGAACCTAGACTCGAAATCTGGAGCTTGCAACACAGGGGCAGATATAAGACTCTCTTTTAAAGTGTTAAAAGCTTTATCTTGCTCTGGACCCCATATAAATTTAGCGTTCTTCTTTTTGAGGGCATTCAATGGAGCCGAAATATCTGAGAAATGTTTGATAAACCTGGAATAAAACCCAAACATGCCCATGGCACGGCGTAGAGCTTTCACAGAGGTAGGCACCGGTAGATTCTTAATACATTCAACTCTATCAGGCATGACGCTAATACCGTTAGTCGACAGAACATGTCCTAAAAACTTGATCTGCGTTCGGGCCAAAGAGGTCTTTTCGGGATTGATAGTGAGTCCCGCTTTTCTGAGGCGAGAGAAAACTTCACGGAGATGAGTTACGTGCTCCTCGAAAGATTTGCTATAAACAACAAGGTCATCTAAATAATTGAAGACAAACTTAAATTTCAAGTCACCCAAGAGATCATCTAACGCACGACTAAGAATTTGTGCTCCGACAGCGATACCCACAGGCAACCTATTGAAGTTGAATAACCCAAAAGGTGTGGAAAAGGCGGTAAAATCACGGCTCTCGGCGTCTAACGGAATTTGATAATATGAGGAATTGAGATCAATAATAGAATAATAGGTAGCTCCATGAAAATGCTGAAAAGCGCTGTCGAGTGTAGGTAACGGAAAATTGTCAAAAACAACCTTCTTATTCAGCTTCCTGTAGTCGACAACTAATCTATATTCGCCGTCTTTCTTGGGAATCAGAAAAGCTGGAGAACCATACGCCGACTTGGAAGGAACGACTACTCCTTTATCTTGTAGCTCTTTGACATATTTTCTCATAGCCAACAGCTTTGGAGGTGAATATGCAAATGGCGGGGATCGAACCGGGACATTATCTGTGAGATCGATATGACATTCGTGACCTACCGCTGAACCTAATTTATCTGTGAGGACATCCGAGAATTCGTTCACCAAATCACTCAGCACATCACGCTCTTCCGAAAATAAAGACAGAGGCAGCTGGACAGAATGCACTGTGGACACTTCACTAACACGAGAGGTGCATTCTTCGAACGGGAATTGTTTGTTGGAATGAAACAGAAAGCTAAAGGAATTACTCGCAAAATCTAATTGTAAACCTGTTTTGCGCATGAAATCTGTCCCTAAAAGGACTTGGGTGGATAAATTATCAACTACGTGGAACTGGTGATCCCATGAAAAAACATGGATCTTGAGATGACATAAAACAGTACCGGTAACGTTGATAGTAGATGAACCAGCTGACACGAACTTTCGCTCACGTCCATCCTCGTGAGGACAGATGCGCAGAGCTGGAATTTGTTCCGCCACAGAGCGAAAGATAAAGCTCTCCGTGGCTCCAGAATCCAAAATGGCTTGAGTTGTGACATGATGAAAAGATAATGTGACCCAAGGTTGCGATACAGAAGCAAAACAAAGATAAGGATCGCGATACCTGCTTTTAGGGCTGCCCGACGGGTCGAACTCAGGACAGCACTTCAACAGTTTTCCTGGTTGAAATTACAATTTGGACAGGTCAATTTAGTCACATCTGACATCCCACAACCGTAGCAGAACTTACGGGATCTAGCGGCACATTCACGGAAGTTATGACCGTGATTGTTGCAATTCCAACATAAGATATTTGCGGAGACTCGTTTGGTATCTGGAGGATTATTGTGGACATGGGAGGTAGAATGAGTTTGGCTGGCAGCGTGACTATCACTTTGGACGTGATTTATGGGAGGACGAGAGGGGAGATTAAAAGAGACAGTCTTGTTTGAGATAACGGGATGGGCCACAGAAGTAAACGCATGCTGTGTGCTAGTCGCACAAGCTAGTTCAGGAAACATGACTTCGTGGGAAATAGGGGGTGGAACATAACTCAAACTCGACCGAGAATTGTTCTCATATTCGCGTCCATGTAGAATTATGTCCTCAATACAGCGTACCGAAATGCGACGTATGAAGTACTTATATATAGGATTTAAATTCCTATAAATAATTTCGAAAAGTTCCTGTGGGTGGAATGGCTGAGGCAAATTGGCTGTGAGGAGGCGTACAGCCGTGACATAATCGTCAATCTTCTCGGAGGTGCCCTGAGTTCGAGCGTAGATTTCCTGTTTCAAAGCATACGCGAAATCTTGGGGAGTGAAACGGGCTTTTATGTTGCACACAAATTCGTTCCATGAAGTGTAATGGAATGGTGACACCCTGTACCACTGCAACGCTTTACCAGAAAGTAAAATTGGTAGGCAACGAACTATCTTATCGGGACTTATGTCATGGCACTGACACAGTTCCTCAATCCTCTGAATGAACCAAAAAACTGAAGATGTGTTATTTTCCCCGGAAAAAGTAAGATTCCACCTGCTCACAATGGATGCAACGTTGTCAGAATGACCACCACTGGTAGGATTAGAAACGTAGCCACTAGACAACGGGTCAAACATAAGTAAGTCCTTCGGTACACTAAAAAATTGGGGTTCTGGAATAGCCTTACTTGAAGAAATAGGTGCAGTCAACGACTCAAAATTATAGGACGGTAAACGAACTTCCTGCTTAATAGATTTATCCATGACGAAAAATATTAAAAACACAGCACGGTACACACCAACGAGATAAGAAAAAGGACTACAAAGACTACTAATTTCAAACTACTTCAAAAATATAAAAGGTATCTAAACAGTATTACGAGAAGAAATAAATAAGTGCACATCACATTACCGTAAGATGTTGCTTTCCCACGTGGTAATTTACTCACGGGCACCAAGTCGTCATCCTCACACGAAACATACTGTTTGCGGCTGTGTGTTTTTCAAATGTTGATAGACCATACCAGACCTTTCTCTTCTTTCATGAAATTCTCAGCACCTTAAAACTCAGAAAGACAACATTATACTATAGGTACGAAAAGGATGGAAACGTTTCACAATGCAATTCAGCTCGAAGTCTCAGGAACGATCAGCTGGAAAAAAATTGTTAAATTAGAAAGGTGATTTTGTCTCAAAACCACGCTCTGAAATCCATTTGTACGCAACTTAAGATGAAGTAATAGAAATAAACATATACTTACGTACGCAGCAGACGTCAGTGGAAACGTAGCTGAAGCTCTTCCCCTATCCCCGAAGAAATATAAAATAAAAATAAAATAGAAGAAAGAAAAACGGGGAGATCGCAGTCTTGTTTGGCTTTCGCTGGGCCCAAATTTTAAAAGGCAAACCAGAAAGCAATCCCAAAAGAAAGGGGGAAAGCTAATTAAAATTAAACTACAGTAAAATCCAAAGATGAACAAATTTAAATCAGAGGCCGTGTAGGTCGTATTAACGTCACAAGTACGCTAATAAGACCGACAAACCAAAATGTAGCAAAAACCAGACAAAACTCGAAGAAGGTTACTAAAATTAAAATAAGACGTGACGCAAAAGCAGAGATACTTAGGCAAAGATAAAATGTATTTAAATAAGAACCACAATGTACAACGATCCCAGAGATATTAAAAGCAAGAAGAGAAATGACCAACAAATTAAACACAAAATTAATTTACCGCAAGAAAAATACAAATTAGGAAGAAAATCGAAAATATACTAAATTAAATTATATTAAAATGAAATAAAATAAGATAAGTTAAAGTAACGTGTTCAAGGCAAGATGAAACGATGACTAAATGTAAGTATGTCGCAATTAAATAAAAAAGACAAAACTCAGAAACGACTACACTCTACGAAGTCAAGATACGTTCTAAAAATTTAGACAAAGCGTGTCAAAAGGGATGAACAAAATAGGAGGGGGGTACAATGGTTCAGAACGGGGTGGAGAGGGGTGAGAGGGAGGGGAGGAATGAGGAAGAAAGACGCGGAGGCACATGTAAGATCTAGTGAGTTACGAGAAAAATAGGAATTTAGACAAAAGGAAAAATTACATTAAATTATCGGCAAAGCCAAAAATATACTTTAAAAATTGAAAGTATGCGTAGGAGATAAGGGCACACAAAGACGACGAAAATATGTGATGCGCAAAATATGGGCATTCACAGACACAAGAATATCACAGGTTAGGTCACCAGAAAAATAGCAAAGGCGAGACCTCCTTTTGTGAACTCTTTAAGATAAAGAACAAAGCATTACGGGAAGCAAGACAAATAATCTCCAATCCCGTTATGTTGTTCTACGATAAGATACACTCTGGATGACAGACCCAAAGATGCCCCCTACAAGGTAGGCAAACCCACCGTCAAGCACACCAGAGTAAAGCGAAGACAAGCCCACATACATGACTTTCAACCCTTAAAGTACAAAAACAACGTTATCAAAATAAATAAAAATAACACTATCATACAAAACAAAAACTTACCAGCAATTACACGCACACAAAGGGCGGAGGGAAAATATCGGGAGGGGGGGCAGGTACACGCGACCAAAAGAAAATAACACAGAAAAAGAGTTTTAAATTACCGAAATATGAAACAGAACTACAGTGAAGCAATTACTGATTACGACATACAGACACCTCGCCATGGTTTCACCTTGAACGCGGGCACTTTCCCTAGAATATGGGAATACGACTAGCCTACTTGGCGGCAAGAAAGAAATGCCTCGAAACAAAGCAAATGACGACGCAACACAAAGGTAACTGCGTGCTAAAATTTGATTGGTCACGACCCCTTCCAAAATATAAATCACTGGCCAATAAGGGGACAAGATGCAGATATGTCCATATATGGTATTAAGACATCAGAGGGCTATTAATAGCTTCACAGCCAAGGTTTCACAAAGGCGTGCATTGATCACGTCAGATAAAAATGGCACAAAGGAGTAACTTATATATCTCATAAAAATGGCTCAGTTAGTAACAATTATTGGTATATTGGTGTATATTTGTAAATATCACATTGTTACATGTTTTCTGATACAAGTAAATGAATAAATGCCATCAGTGAAGGATGACAGTTACTAATGCAACACCATGTACTGAATTTCAAAGTGACTAGTGTGTTATTCAAGGGGGTGCCAAATTTTTGGTTCGGTGAACTTGTAATTATTTTTATCGGCTATTGGAATAACCTACTAGAATTTTCACATAGGCCTACACCATACCTGCAAGATTCAAGCTACTCAATATTGTCTTCCAACTCCCTTGTGTTTCACGAGTGAATGTGCTTAGAGGTTGGCATGTTATTCAGAACAGTCGCTGGGTTAGAACAATGGTAAGAAACTATAGCAGCCAAGTTCCTACGCATCACATGTTACGTAACATTGAATATGTCCAGAAATGTGAACAAGAGGCGAAGCTATAGTTTCCATTTCTGTCACATGAAATGTAGGGTATATCCTAGGAGCGTTCCCTAAGGCACTTCAGTAAGATATATTGTTTGAGACCACAGCTATTGGTGATCGAGGTAATGATTATGCGGTGTTATGTACCGAAGGCTGCTATTGACCTATGGTAGAATACACATTGTACTGCATCCCTTGTGTTCCTCGCTATGGCTCACCTACACATCCTCAATGCCTAGGCATTTTCTGTTGTGGTCTTCAATACTTCATTTAATACAATGGTAATGGTAACATTAATAATAACAATAATAGTACATTTATTTATTTATACGTGTCCAGAACATAGCATATTATAAATATATATATACAAAGATTACAAAGTATATGTGCATCTTTATATTCCACGTGATGCCCAGAATTCCGCTGCACGAACTGCCTTATCACTAGCGGCTACCAGATCGTCCATGGAGACAGGTTCTGATAGTTTCCTGCAGTTAAGTAGGTGCTGGTGGTCTTGATGTTCACCACACTCACATAGTTCGTCCTCTGAGATGATTCCCCATTTCTTCATGTTCACCTTACACCGTGATACTCCAGTCCTCAGTTTATTAAGGACCTTCCATGTCTCGTATGGGAGGTGATGACCTGCAGCAAGTTCCTCTTTGGGGTTGTCCCAATATTTCTCTGATGATGAGCTACGCCAGAGATGTATCCGACGGTTTGCAGGTGGTGTCTGAATTGGTTGTGTCGTCTGGAGGAAACTTTTTCTCGATTTCAGTCTTGGTAGTTGATGTTCACTTCCAAATAGGGGTCTTGGGTCCATCTCCTGCTTCTTTCTTTTTATTTCAGCTGCCGTTCTTCTTCGGATATCTGGAGGTGCTACGCCCATTAGGTGGTATTTTGTTAACAGGGGTTGCCCGCAGGCAGCCTGTTACAGTCCGTCCTGTTTCATTTAGGGCAATATTTACCTGTTTGGCATGGCTGGAGTTGTGCCATACAGGTGCTGCATATTCAGCAGCGGAGAAGCACAGAAAAAAGGGCGGATGTGTGGAGGACATCTGGATGTGCTCCCCAGTTGTTGCCGGTCAGTTTTCTAATAATGTTATTCCTAGCACAAACTTTCATTTTTGTATCCGTGCAATGGTCTTTGAAGGTGACGGAACGGTCCAACTTTATTCCCAGGTATTTTGGAGTGTCACAGTGGGTTAGTTGTTGACCTCTCCAGGTTATTACATTTGTAATATTAGAAAGGAGAGTTGAGGCCATTGAGAGTTGCAGAAATATGGTCAACAGGTCTCAAAAATTGTTAAATATACGCCATTCAATTGAGAAATCTATCAATACGGATATCACAAACACTTTGCTAATATAGCAAATGTCTTTGCATTCTATTGAAACCAAGAAAATATGGGGAATTTACCACAATATAAAAAATATTCACGAAACACTGCGTAAAGAATATCATTTCCTTGGCATCCCTGCCGATTGGAGGACAGAAAATGAAAAAGAGAGGTATACAAATACATTTGAGAGAAGAAATAAACTACAGGATGCATTAAAAAAGCTAAGAATGGTTTGGATCGAGATAATATAAGACAAGAGAAAACTATGCGAACGGAGGGCCATTTTTAGGATGCCATAAAAGGAAAAAGAGAACTGCTTGAATGTGGAGCAAAGAGAGAAGGAAGGAACACACCGAAATGATAATCGAATATTGGAAAGAAAGAAAGTTAAATCAACAGAGATGATTACAATTGGCACTTGGTCTCTAATATAACTAATACTACTGATACAAATAATAACAATAATAATAATAATTATGGTCTTCTTATTTCATTTCGTACAACTAAGTTCCACGTTATTTCAACTGTTTCCTTTTAGCTTTAAAATTAACCCAGTATTCCTTCATTCGTAGACGGTGTTCTTGTTTTCTCTCCTTCTCCCACGGCTTTCCAGTATTCAGCGTCGGCTTAGGTTGGAAACTCCGATGTTCGAAGAGTTTTCTCTTAAGCCAATCACGTTCGTGGATATCTTCATATGAGATACCAATCTCGTCAGATCTTTTTGTATCTCGCTGAACCAGGCCTCCTTTGTATTTTTCTCTTGGATAAATGTGTGAATGCGATAATTTCATCGTGTTGACGTCATTCGTGTTACATGACTTTAAAACGTAACCCGATTTTTCCACATCACATCAGTAATTTTCACCACGTGTGTATATAAAACCTTATGCCGTCTTCTAAACTCACCATTCTCTTTAACTGTACCTATGATTTTCTTCAAAATCTTCCTTTCCAATTTGTCTATTATCCCTTCCTTGTTCAAGGCGCGACATTCCTCTGCATACAAAGCTACTGCCAGGATGACAGCACAGTAATGTTTGATTTTTGCATTCAAGGATGTAGATCTTTTATTACAGACATTTTTGTTAAATGATGGGCCATTTTAATAAATAGGCCTAATAATGATAATAATAATAATAACAATAATAATAATAATAATAATAATTATTATTATTATTATTATCATTATTATTATTATTATTCCCCACGAGGAACTACCTAAAGTTCATAATCAAGGATGCATCTGTGCAAGATGACCATTGCAGATACGGTTGCCCAACATCGGAGACTGTTCAGCATATTATATCAGGTTGTCGCCATTTTGCAGGAACAGAATATAGGAAGAGACATGATATTGTTGCCAAGATAGTACATCAAGAATTGGCTATACAACTTCAACTCCTGAGCCAAGAGAAAGTGCCGTACTACAAATATGCTCCAGAAAGTGCACTGGAAAATGACAGCTTTACGTTGTACTGGGATCGTACTGTATTGACAGACCAATCAGCTGTGCACAATAGACCTGATTTAGTTCTTGTTGACAAATGAATGAAGCACACCACCTTCATAGATGTGGCGATCCCAAACAGTGGCAACATAGTAACAAAGCATGTTGAAAACCTGTCAAAATACACAGAGCTTTCAGAACTGATAAGGAAGCAATAGCACTTGGCACAAGTCAGGACAGTTCCTATTATTATATCAAGCACTGGCGTGATTCCCAACAACTTAAAGGAATCTGTCACGGCGTTGAAATTAGACCCTGGCCTTTTCAAACTGATGCAGAAAACAGTCATACTTTCTACGTGTCGCGTAGTAAGGCTGTTCTTGGGCAATCAGGCCTGAAGCAGTGAGGGAAATATGAAGCTACTACTCAATGCAGTCACCAAGAATTTGCTCCTTGTGATATGTACGGTATCTGGGTTTGTAAATGTTTTCTTTCCAGAAAATACTGAGAATTTCTAAGCGCATGCGAAAAATACTTAAATAAATAAATAAATAATAATAATAATAAACAGCGAGTACAGAAGGCGTCACAACCACGAATTGTACAAGCACGTGGAGAAGATCAGTGACACGATTCGAAAAAGAAGGATTGCCTTTTATAGCCACGTGACACGAATGAGCCCAGGCAGGATATCAAAACGGATATTGACGTACTTCCAAGATAAGAAAACCAAAGGGGCATGGTTTACGGAAGTTGAGAAAGATCTACGTGAAATGGAAATTTCCCCTAAAGATATCCAGGAGCGTGTTCCACTTCAGGAAAAACTACGTACGCACAAAGGTTTCCAGGAAAAGCCGAAGCTGAAGACAGGGAAGGCTTGGTCCCAAGAGAGAAAAGAACAACACCGAAGACGAATGCGGGAACACTGGCCGGTAGTTAGAGCTCGGAAGAAGAGACAGGTGAACTGACGTGGTCCCTAGTTGGCCGAATCGAAGAAAGAAGAAAGAATAATAATAATAATAATAATAATAATAATAATAATAATAATATGTACTGCAATTAGAATAGTACGTAAGGTTTTATCTCTTCAGTTACTCTAAACATCTTGAGATCCAGTGCTGTAATCAGTGTCTTTGACTCGCAAGGAGTCTGACGGTGATGGTTTTGTATTTTTACATAAATTTCATATATATAATAAAGTCTCTATGAACATAAAAATTTCAGTTTGGTTGCTGTAAAAGATTCATAGATATTGAGAACCGTCTAAATATTACGGAAGCTTGCCATTTAGGATTGTTATATGTATAGGCCATAGAGTTATGTACCATTCAAGGACACTTATTGCCTAGGTTCATTATTCAAACTTTCACTTCGATCGCATTCCTGTGCGAAATATTTCACTAGTATTCAGTATCTCCGAAACTATAACGGATATCGGCCTGAAATTGTGTACGGTGATAAAGGGTACAACTAGAAGTTCACCTATGAGACTTTCAAAAACCTGGTTACTACATAACCAACATGGCGGCAAAGCGAAGTGGAGACTTCAGCACCTTTTTCCAAAGTTTATTATATTTTGTAGCTCATCTATCGCATTTTATTTCTTAAAATAATTAAACAAAGCAAATCGAACGTGATTAAAAAAGTTGAGAACGGGTGCATAATGGTACTAGTGTTGACACAAGGTGCATAAAGGGGCAACTAAAACTCAATTTAGGCTGTTCATTTGAAGTTTTCATTCCAAGAAATGCTAATTTGGGCACATAAACACCAAAAAATGAAACTGTCAAGGCAAAACGCATATAATTTCAATTTATAATGATAATGCCCTGGAACTAAAAGATGGAACCTGAATGTTTTTTAGCCTATTTTCAATTTTGAAAAAAATAGGCTTATGAGATCACCTTTGCAATTTTGTATGGTGATAAAGGGTACTGATACAAGTTTACCTATGTACATTTCATAAACCTGTCAAGTACAAAACGAACATGGCGACCAAGCGAATTTGAAATATTTTAATATACTTTTCTCGTGATTTCACTCTCTGGGCGCAGTGAAATGTGGTACAGTTAATGATATTGCAGATTGTAATGCACTGCCATCTAATTTAATTCAATTGTTTACATAACCACACAAGAAATAAAAGCGAGATTTCAAAATTTCATACAGTCGCCATCTTGAGGCTGTGTAAACAATTGAACTAAATCGGATATCAGTGCATTGCAATGTGTATAAACATTTGCTGTACCAAGTTTCAAAGCGTTCGGATGGTTAAATCGCGAGAAAAGTCTTTATTAATGTTTCAACTCTGCTTGGCCGCCATGTTCGATTTCTAGTTATTCGATTTTTGGAAGTCACAAGGGTGAACTTCTAGTAGTGCCTTTTATCACCGTACAAATTGTCAGGGCGATATCAGTAACAGGTTCGGAGATATAGCATGCCGGTGAAATATTTCGCACAACCGCCATGCTGCATTGGTGAGACGGAAAAATATTTCCAAGGCACGGTCGGAGTCGGACAAGAAAGTACTATGACCTTAACGATTTTTATTGAAATCGCTCCATCCGTTTAGATTTTATTAGGGTGACACACTCACACACGCACATACTCACACACACGCACACATACACACACACGGACAAAAGGTGATCTCATAAGCCTATTTTTAGCCTATTTTCAATTTTGAAAAAATAGGCTTATGAGATCACCTTTTGTCCGAGTGTGTGTGTGTGTGTGTGTGTGTGTGTGTGTGAGGTGTGTGTGTGTCCCCCCCTAATAAAATCTAAACGGCTGGAGCTATTCCAGTGAAACTCGGTAAGTTCATAGCACTATTCCCGGCGACCTCGACCGTGCCCATCGAATTTTGTTACGTCTCACCAATCCAACATGGCGGCTGTGCGAAATATTTCACTAGTATTCAGTATCTCCGAAACTATAACGGATATCGGCCTGAAATTGTGTACGGTGATAAAGGGTACAACTAGAAGTTCACCTATGAGACTTTCAAAAACCTGGTTACTACATAACCAACATGGCGGCAAAGCGAAGTGGAGACTTTTAAATAGAATTTTCTCGCGATTTAACTATCCAAACGTAATGAAACTTGGTACAGCAAATATTTATACACATTGCAATACACTGAAGTCTAATTTAGTTCAATTGTTTACATAAGCTCAAAATGGCGGCTGTGCGAAATATTTCACTGACATTCTATATCCCCGAAACTATTACAGATATCACCCTGCAATTTTGTACGGTGATAAAGGGTACAGATACAAGTTTACCTGTGTATAATTCATAAACCTGTAAAGTACAAAACGAACATGGCGACCAAGCGAATTTGAAATATTTGAATAGACTTTTCTCGTGAGTTAACTCTCTGAGCGCAGTGAAATGTGGTACAGTAAATGATTTTGCAGATTGTAATGTACTGCCATCTAATTTAATTCAATTGTTTACATAACCTCAAGATGGCGGCTGTGCGAAATTTTAAAATTAAGTTTTTATTTCTTGTGTCGTAATCATGCGATCGAAGTGAAAGTTTGAATAATGAACCTAGGCAATAAGTGTCCTTGAATGGTACATAACTCTATGGCCTATACATATAACAATCCTAAATGGCAAGCTTCCGTAATATTTAGACGGTTCTCAATATCTATGAATCTTTTACAGCAACCAAACTGAAATTTTTATGTTCATAGAGACTTTGAACATATGTTCACCTATAGGACTTTCAGTAACCTGTTGAGCACGAATCCAACATGGCGGCGACGCGAAGTATAAATATATAAATGGACGTTTCTCGTGAATTAACTATCCGAGTGCCGTGAAACGTTGCACGTTAAATGCTTACACAAATGTTGATCCACTGGCATCTAATTTATTTCAATTGTTTGCATAATCACAAGATGGCTGCTGTGCGTAATTTTAAAATCTCGTTTTTACTTCTTGTGTTCTAATCATGCGATTGAAGTTTGAATACCACACGTACACAATAATCTTAATATAATAGTACAAAAATAAAAATCCACCCTGGCGACCATCTGAAATATTTAGACGGTTCTCAATATCTACGAATCTGTTACCGCAATTAAACTGAAATTTTGTATGTTGATAGAGGCAATTAACATGAGCAGGATATATGTAAATAGGCTGTACAGTTCTTCACGGAACTACTTGTTTATAAATGAAATTAGGATAACAAATGGCACACAGGTAAACAGACAAAATTACACTGAGGGTATATTTTGTTATTATACGCATCATTCGGGATAGACACAATATTTTGGCCGGAAAATCAAAATGACTTGACAGATTGCTTGCTTAATTTATAGATATATTATAGATATCATATTGTTTCTCTGCTGTGTTCCAGACTGTGGCCCACGTACGCCAGCGCACACAACAACCTGGGCACGCTGATGAGTGCTACAGAAGAGGCTGAGAGCCATTTCCTGTCCGCTATCCGCTACTCGCCCAACCACGTGAATGCCCATTACAATCTCGGCCAGGTTTACAGGTGAGTAGAAAATCTCTTCCATGTTCCGGAAGTAATCCCACTGTTCAGCGGGGCCAGACATTCTACTTTCTAGCTCCATTCATAACATAGCCAACTTCTGTCATCTGACATAAACTTCCTGCCGTAACGTGAGATAGAACTACATATGGCAATGTGATGAAGACAAGTTACTAAAAATTCGCTGCGTCCTTCATTCATATATTATAGTAATTAAAAACCTGAATACTATATATATATATATATATATATTGTTTTTAAGGAGGAGAACAAATGCATTTACGCACATACTGTTGGACTCCTAAATGGTAGACTACCGACTAAAACTACTCCCGTGGCTTCTGTAACCGTCAAACACATTACTTCAGGCTAGGACCATATACTAAGACTCTTGTCCTCAACCAGTTTTGAATAGTAACTGTCCAGTTCCTTTCTCTTTGTTCAAAGATTTTCTTCAGTGCAATGATCTACATTGTGACTCATTTTGAAACATCATTTTCATCATGTTATCTAGGGAGATATGTTGCCCAATCTCCTTTTGAAGACATTCCGTCTTGTCAATCCACCTCATCCAGAAGAAAAAGGTATTTTGGGTATCATCAACAGCTTCAGAGCAAAAAGCCTCCGTGGCTTAGGCAGCAGCACGCCGGCCTCTCCCCGCTGGGTCCATGGTTCTAATCCCGGTCACTCCATATGAGATCTGTGCTGGACAAAACGGAGGCAGACAGGTTCTTCTCCGGGTACTCGGGTTTTCCCTGTCAAAATTTCATTCCAGCAACACTCTCCACTATCATTTCATTTCATCTGTCATTCATTTAATCATTTCCCCAGATGAGTGCGTCAGGCCTCGGCAGCCGGCCCAGTTCATATCTTCGCCGCTAGATGGGGGCTTCATTCATTCGATTCCTGACCCGGTCGGAGACTGGAAGCAGGCTGTGGATTTTCATTTTTCAACAGCTTCAGAGCAATAGATGCATTGTTGGGAATATACTTTCCCCACCTTCTTGAGTAAGACCAAAAATACCCATGACCAGTCAGAATTTGGGTAATATAATAATGTATCTCCCGATGCTTCCTCTCAGTTGAACGTTGTAACTGAGGGGTGAGCCTTCTAGTCCAACGGCCCCATTCTCCTACTTCCCATCTGTTCTGCCATCTTAAAAACGTCTGCACTCTTGCATCCCGGTGCGGAATTTCCATGACCTTTTCTGACTTCCTCTGACAAATAGTATACATTTTTTATTTTTACGAGGGAAGTGGATAATCTTACATAAGACACTACTTGAGAAGGGTCCGCACTCCTCAAGTGTATGGGATTCTTACCCACTAAAAACTACACCCTATCCTCTTGAAAATATTCATCCCGTGACCTATTACCTATTACTTCAGGATGGTATCGAATAATATAATAGTTATATTAATAATAATTACCATCAATATAATCATCATCATCTTAATCACGAACATTTTCATCTTCCAAACGTTTATTCTACATTGGAGCAGGTTCCGATCATGTTGGGTCTACTGAGTGCATAATTTGGAACAGGATGACCTTGGTGCATGTCTTCCTGTAAACGATCAAGCCAGCGTGTCTCTCGCCTACTACGGGACCGTATTCCAGGTAGATTGAGATGCATTTTCACGACGTGTTACGTAGCCATACCTCCGGAGTCTGACATCGTGCACCTTGTGTGTGATCCTAGCAAATATTCCTTTTGTTGCACCGACGATCATTTCATTATTAAAGAGGACTAAAGAAACAAACCGAAACAATAATAACAATAATATCAACAATATTATTACTATTATGTACCAGAGGATTTACTGACATGCGTTTCCCGAATTTATGCAGCCTGGAATAACAGCCAGTGAAGTGCGTGCTGCAAAACTTCAAAAGAATGGCAAAGCCACCGGGCCAGTTGGAGCTTATGCTGAAGTTATTAAAGTAATTGAATTTACCAACCTTGATATCTTAACATCCTAATTCAATAAAATATATATCTGATGGGTTTCCACGTGTATTATCTGGGAATTGAACCTCGTCCACTTGGTGGAAGGCAAGGAACATTCACCATAATTTTTACCATTAATTGGCAGATAAACGTGATGTTTAATCCTTGAAATCAAATTATCACCTCGAACGTCACATATGCACGAAAATACACAGAGAAGTGTTTGATTCAGGGGATTTGCGACATCGTGGTCATGTTGTCCCAAGTGCTTGTGTCTGGGTGTGAAATTTGATAACCTGCGTTATTCTGATGGTTTTATTAGTGTGTGTATTTGTAATTCAAATGAGCATTAGGAAGGAGATGCCCATGGTATCAGGATAGGAACCATCTAGGCATTAGCCTGGAGTAACGGTGGAAAACCACGAAAAATCACTTCTAATATGGCTGGGTTGGTAATCGAAACCTCTTCTTATCCCTTTTGCCTCACGAATCTGAATGTAGCCCGTTCCAACCTTCAAACCAGAATTTAAATTCCTTGGCAGAGCCGGGAATCGAATCCTGACCTCCAGGGTAACAGCCACGAGGTGGTATATAAATGCAAAGAGAGAAAGAGGGAAATGAGACGATAACAATGCATGTATGCATAGTGGGACATGAGTAAGCAGCAATGTAAGCAGATCTGAAGGATGTAATAGGAGGGCTTAAGCAGAGCACACAACCTTTGTAGCTGCCAGAGAGGAATTAGACTTGTCACAGTCCTAATGAGCCTTGTTAATGAACATTAAAAAGACGGAGCTTCTTATCTCTGACCTCTGTGTTTCCCTCTCCCAAGCCAATTAGCCTCATGACATTCTCAAGTCGCTCCGCTTCCCCACCAACACAAAAGAGCGGAACAGAGATTCTATGAGTGATTGATGTATTTTGACGTGATTACATCTTTCATGAAAATGAAAATCCACAGTCCTAGCAATACCAACAGGGGGGGGGGGGGGGAATTCGTGCTCACGAGTGCCGTTTCTTACGGTTTATTCATGGTATTCCTTTTTCACGATTACTGTACAGAAAGTTATTGTCCATTTTAAATCCGGTTACCTAACCAAATATTTGCTTTTTTAAAATCAACAATTCTCTTTTGGTGGGCACGGAAACCCCCCACTTCGTTGGTAGTTCATGTGCCTCCTCATTCTGTGCACTGTGGTTAGGGCAAAAGTACAACAAAGTTAACAATACCACCAGAATTTCTTCTGGTTGCGGAAAACACAGTAAAGAACAGTCGTATGTTCCACATGTGTTGATGATGGTGAAGAGAGTGATCAGTGTATAATTCACTTTCTGAACTCCTTTTTACATAATGTTTTGATTTTGTTTGCAACTGTTGTTAATTAATTAAGTTCTATTTTTGCCATTTAAAGTTCAAAATACAAGATATGTAGAATGAAAGTTAATGCAAATCACACAAAAGGAATTTATTATGTTGGTAAAAATCACTCCCGTTGGTAGCCCGTGGTTTGGAAAATAGCATGGTATTGCTAAGGCTAATATACGGCAATTCCAATACAATAATAATGCACTAGGAGTGACTTCGGCCAAAGTGCAATTGTCGGAACTACAGAGCTGTATGAGATAAAGAACTTAATTCAATCAGAATCATTCTATAGACCAACTAAAGACATCTTGTATCACCCTACTCAGTAATTTTTTCTCTCCTGTAGACTTACAACTTTTCTAGTTAGGAAATTAAGAGCTTATTTCCAAAGTTACGTAAATCCATGAAATGCAAAACTTCAGAAATCGCGTTTTTATCTCTTCATAATAATTAAATTCAGATATGATTATGAATATAATGTAATTTCCTTCATTACTTTTACTCACATCTTGACACTGTGTTTCAAAAATCTCCTATCAATGGAAATGGTGGAAATCATCTCTTGTACGTTGGAGTTACGACGATTTGGAAATAAATCATATATTGACATACGCTTTGAGTGAAATATATGAACATTTAAATGGTTTAAACACAAACTGATGTTCTACATATTGTGTAAAGTTAGCCATGGCCCTGATTTATCATGTGATATCATGTGATGTCCAGAGAGCCATCGGATTAGTCAACATGGATATAAGACACATTGGAAATAAATACACGTTAGAGTTACGTCAAGTTGTAAATAAACTTAGTTTAATATGGGCTATACGACGTATTGCAACTTGAAACGTTTCCTATACGTTGAGAGAACGTATAAAATTGCTTATGAAAGAAGAAAAGTGAAAGGCCGTCAATTTTGGATTTAAATCACTTAGAAAATAAACTCTTCGATTCGTTCTGGATATTTTATGAATTGGGTATTCCAAGGGATGCCTGATCTGGGTCCGTTTTCTCTTGTTTCATTGACTTTGGAATATACCCTCTAATTCAGGTGATTTCATACCAAGGTCAACGAATCGTTGAATACCGGTAGTTCAAGAGTGGATGATCAGTGAAATACTTTGGGTACCCATGCTTTAAATTCATACGAAACGTAGAATAAATTAATCAAACACCGACAGTAGTGGCTACGCGGACTAAAGCGCTGCGTTAGGTCAAGGGGCCAAACTCTCTGCTGACTCGGTAGACGCGTGGGCTCGAGCCCCACCGTCGGCTGTCCTTGAAATGGTTTTCCGTGGTTTCCAATTTTCAACACCAGGCAAATGCTGGGACAGTACCTTCTGACAGGCCACGGCCGCTTCCTTCCACATCCTTGCCCAGTTTCATTCATCTTCATCCATTCCATCTCTCATCCCGACGCGCAGGTCGCCCACGGGCGTCGACTAGAAAGGCCTGCAATCGGCCTCTCAGGAGGCTACACGAAAAAAAAAAAAAATTACAGTCAGTCTGAAAGACTAGACGTTATATCATTTCAGATGACGCATGCTACACATGTTAGAAAGGCTCAGGAGTGCTTCTCGCTTCACTCGAAGCCCCAGGACTCTTTCAACAGACCCCATTACCCATTAACTTAGGCTTCCCGCGCGGGCACCTCTTTAAGGGTCACCTTGTATTTGAGTCTGACATCTTTTACAACTCTTTAATGGTCACCCATTATTTGAATCTGGTATCCTGCAAACCTCTTTAAGGGTCACCCTGTATTTGATTGAATCTAACATACTGTACACCTCGTTAAGTTTCACCCTGTATTTTGCTCTGGCATCCTGCACACCTCTTTAGGAGGCACCCTGTATTCTTATCTGGCATCTTGTATATCTCTTTAGAAGTCACCCTGTATTCTTGTGTGACATCTTGTACACCTCTTTTGGAGTCGCCCTCTATTCTTGTCTGACATCTTGTGCACCTCTTTAGGAGTCACCTTGTATTCTTCTCTGCCATCTTGTACACCTTCTTAAGAGTCACCTTGTATCCTTATCTGGCATCTTGTATATCTCTTTAGGAGTCACCCTTTATTCTTATCTGGCATCTTGTACTGTATTTTGCTCTAACATCCTGCACACCTCTTTAGGAGGCACACTGTATTCTTGTCTGACATCTTGTGCACCTCTTTAGGATTCACCCTGTATTCTTCTGTCATTTTTTACACCTCCTTAAGAGTCACCTAGTGTTATTATCTGGCATCTTGTATATCTCTTTAGGAGTCACCCTATATTGTTATCTGGCATATTGTACTGTATTTTGCTCTGAAATCCTGCACACCTCTTTAGGCGGCACCCTGCATTCTTGTCTGACATCTTGTGCACCTCTTTAGGAGTCACCCTGTATTCTTCTCTGCCATCTAGTACACCTCTTTAAGAGTCACCTTGCATTCTTACCTGGCATCTTGTATATATCTTTGGGAGTCATCCTGTATTCTTATCTGGCATCTTGTACTGTATTTTGCTCTGACATCCTGCACACCTCTTTAGGAGTCTCCCTGTATTCTTGTATGACATATTGTACACCACTTTAGAAGTCACCCTGTAAACTGCTTTGCCATCTTGTACACCTCTTTAAGAGTCACCCTGTATTCTTATCTGGTGTCTTGTATACCTCTTTAGAAGTCACCCTGTATTATTATCTGGCATCATGTACACCTCTTTAGGAGTCACCCTGTAATCTTTTCGCTTCGCTCAAAGCCCCAGGTCGCTCGACACCCCAGAACTCTCTCAACAGACTCCATTAACCATTAACTTCGGCTTCCCGCGTGGCTGCATGACGTCACGCACTCGCCATCCTTTACCCATTAGCTTAGGCTTCCCGCGCAGCTGCATGACGTCACTTCTGTCTCCGTAACGCAACCGTCTCCGTCCCGCATAACTTTAGACTCAAGCATAACGACGAAGTCGACAAGATCATTTGAAATGATAAAACGAGTGACATTTTGCATTATTAAGGCCCTTCTTTTAGTGGAAATTCTTTAAAATCATATTACTATGATTTTCTTAAAATAAAATGTATTTAATACTGTTGGTTAAATGTTTGAAATGATTGCCGCGCCTAGTAAACATATTAGTGCTTTAAAACATGAAAAGTATAAATGCAATTTTGGAAAACTGGCGGTGGGTCTAATGATTGTTTCGTTTACTCGCAAACTGAATTCTTAATAGTTTAGCGAGTGAAAAATTTCAACCCTAAGTTTTCCTTCTTCAATAGCCGTAAAAATATTATATCTTTATCACATGTAATTTGATGATGATGATTATGATAATTGTTGTTTTAAGGGGCCTAACATCTAGGTTATCCGCCCCAAACACATGTGATTTATTTCCGGTTATCAGCCTATTTTCATTTAATGAAAAAAAAAGGCTTAAGAGATCACCTTTTGTCCGTGTGTGTGTGCGCGCGTGCGTGTGTGTCCCCCTAATAACTTCTAAACGGCTGGAGCGATTACAATTAAATTCGGTAAGGTCATAGTACCATTCTGGTCGACCCCGACCGTGCCCTCCAAATTTTATTGTGTCTCACCAATTCAACATGGCGGCTGTGCGAAATATTTCACCAGCATTCAGTATCTCAGAAACTATTACCGATATCGCCCTGAAATTGTGTACGGTGATAAAGGGCACTACTAGAAGTTCACCTATGAGACTTTTAAAACCTGGTAACTACAAAACCAACATAGCGGCCAAGTGAAGTTGAGACATTTAATTAGACTTTTCTCGCGATTTAACCATCCAAACGTAATGAAACTTGGTACAGCAAATGATTATACACATTGTATTGCACTGGAGTCTAAATTAGTTCAATTGTTTGCATAACCTCAAAATGGCGGCTGTGCGTAATATTTCACTGACATTCTATATCTCCGAAACTATTAGAGATATCACCCCGCAATTTTGTACGGTGATAAAAAGACTAATACAAGTTTATCTATGTAACTTTCATAAAACCTGAAAAGTACAAAACGAACATGGCGGCCAAGCGAAGTTGAAATATTTTAATAGACTTTTCTCGTGATTTAACTCTCTGAACGCAGTGAAACGTGGTACAGTAAATGATTATACATATTGTAATTCACTGGCATCTAATTTAGTTCAATTGTTTACATTACCTCAAGATGGCGGCTTTGCGAAATTTTAAAATTAAATTTTCATTTCTTGTGTCGTAATCATGCGATCGAAGTGAAAGTTTGAATAATGAACCTAGGCAATAAGTTTGCTTGAATGGTACATAATTCTATGGCCTATACTTATAACAATCCAAAATGGCAAGCATCCGAAATATTTAGACGGTTCTCAATATCTACGAATCTTTTACAGCAATCTAACTGATTTTTTAATGTTCATAGAGGCTATGCACATATGTTTACCTATAGGACTTTCAGTAACCTGGTGAGCACAAATCCAACATGGCGGCGACGCGAAGTATAAATATTTAAATGGACGTTTCTCGCGATTTAATTATCCGAGTGCAGTGAAACGTTGCTCGTTGAATGCTTATACAAATGTTAATCCACTGGCATCTAATTTATTTCAATTGTTTGCATAACCACAAGATGGCAGCTGTGTGAAATTTTAAAATCTCATTTTTACTTCTTGTGTTCTAATCATGCGGTTGAAGTTTGAATACCACACGTACACAATAATCTTAATGTAATAGTACATAAATGAAAATCCAACCTGGCGACCATCTGAAATATTTAGACAGTTCCCAATATCTACGAATCTATCACAACCTTCAAACTGAAATTTTGTATGTTGATAGAGGCAATTAACATGAGTAGGATATATGAAAACCGGTTGTATAATTCTTCACGGAACTACATGTTTTTCACATATTCCGGCAATCGGAATTAATTTGTGTAGGACAATATCAATTGTAAATAAGGCAACACTGAAAATGGCGTCAAAGCTCTCTATAGTCATGTGAGGACAATTGAGTAGCATTCTGATAGTGCTCCGATCACGGTCGAAGGGTCCCGAAGCGCTGACTACGCGTTTCTCTACATTTGGGCGTGGGAATGGCTGGACATTGGTTGATTGGTAGGCCAGGACTGTAGTGACACAGAGTTCATTTTAGGGGAACAATATTAAATTTTTGACCACGCAATATAACCAACAAGATGTTCAGTAAAGAACATATAGCCTACTTTCTCCTAAATGTATGAGTATAGATATAACTCGTTGTTATTATCAAAGAGTATAATAGAACTATTCTTTGTTGAAGACCTTAGAAACGATTTACCTCTACCAAACGCCACAACCTAGATAAAAACTACTACCATCATTGAAGAAAGAAAGATAAGAAGTATCTAAAGAATGTTATGGATCTGCAGACATAATCGACCGGACTGGTGGTGTGGCTCAGCGGTAACGTTCTCGCTTGCTGGACCGTATGTTTCAGGTTCGTATCCTGGCGCAGTCAGCTGGCATTTGAGGGTGCACAAATGCAAGGGAGCCGTGTTAGTAGATTTACTGGCACGTTAAAGATCTCCTTCGGGACAAAATTCTGGCACCCCGGCGTCTCTAAAAGCAACAGTAGTTAAAAGGGACGTAAAACCAATAACATTATTATTATTATTATTATTATTATTAGATAATCGGCCTGACGCGGGCAACATCCAACTTTGAGTTGAGGCATGTCTTTACACGTCTGGCTGCGTATGACTTTCACAACCCTAATTGAATTAACAAATCTTTCCATGACCCTACAGAGACGTGTGTATACCAACTATGTGGATATTTTCGATTGCTATTTGGCTGAAATAAAAGTATTAATTAATATCCTGAACTAGCACCAACGGTAGAGTTCAGATACTATGTGAAATCGTTTTGTTCTTTACTTCAATTAACATTTTCAAATAACGCACAATAGGCTGTTACAAACCCTTTAAAATAAAAAGTAAAAATGTATCGTAGTATCATCTTGTCATTCTTCAAATTCGATGCGCATAGAATGCCAATGGTATAGTAATCAATGGAGCCCCACGTAGACTAGTCGTGACATCTAGTGGTGAAATATCGAACAATATAATCCTAACAGAGCGAGTGCATTCTAGCGGCCAGAAGAAGAAACTTTTCAATAAAATCTGGAAGTTAATAAGTAGCGGCGTGCAGTTACCTTTTTGGCAGCTAGATGTCTCGAGTAAATCTGCTGGCGAATTATGTTTTAATTAAATATATATTTTACACCATAATATGCACAATATAACGCTTAATTTTAAAACATCTGAGTCATTACAAAACAATAAACATATAACATTTCAAGCAAAAAAAATAGCTCTGATCGGGTTTGAACCATAGGCATTTGAGCGATAGGCTAACGCTCTGCCACTGAGCTAATTGTGTCAACGAATATCGTTCTATATAAAATGACTTACATAGAACTTGTTAGCAAATAATGATTTATACTAAACGATTTCATCACTGGAGTATATTATTTATATATAAAGCATTTCATACAAAGTTTATTTATTTTGTATCAGTACGCTATATTGCATGCAATACTGAAATTAGTGAAATATAAGTCAGGCACAAGATATCCGCTGCCATCTTGTCTTATTACTGAATCGGCTCAGCTTTTTAAAATCACGTCTGCACTATAGTATTACAAAATAAACTTTTAATTTCGAACGTGCCTCTTCCTTTAGAACAGTTAAAACGATTCTCGGCTCGATAATCGGAACTGGTGGGTCCCATGATATGGATTATGAAGTTTGCATAATTCGCACGGCCGCCATCCTGAAATGGTATGGCGGACGACCTTGTAGTTTGGTCCCAAGACGCATCCTTTACGAAGGTATGTTGTTACCAAATGTGGTAGAGATCGGATGATTTGGTTAGTCGTTATTTGATTTTACGTTTTGAACGTTTGAGTGGCCGCCATTCAGTTTTAGTAAAGATGGCGGCGATATAAAACATGACACTGAGGTGTCCTTTGCTAGTGCTACCTTTGTACCAAATTTCGTTCAATTCACATTCACCGTGTTCGAATTGATAGGGGGGGACAGACATTCAGAGTACACACAGACTCACACACACACACACACACACACACACACACACAGACTCACACACACACACACACACACACACAGACTCACACACACATGCACACACACAGACAGACACAATTTTTTCGCCCTGTGTTGATCTCATAAGTCTACTTTCATTTTTTGCAAAAATCGAAAGTAGGCTAAAAATGCTTGCAATATAGATAACTAAAAGTCGCGTTCGAAGGAAATTGTCAGGAATTCAGACGATCATTGTATCCGACGGTAGCGAATTAGGCCTGAAGTTAGGCAAAAAGGTGTCCACACTCAGAACCTGCAAGAGATTCGCATCGTGCCATCAGCTCATTTTAGCCTACTTTCGATTGTTTCAAAAAATGAAAGTGGACTTAGGAGAGGGCGAAAAATTAAGTCTGTCTGTGTGTGTGTGAGTGAGTGTGTGTACTCTGATTGTCAGTCCTCGCCTATCAATTCGAAAATGGTGAAACCGAATTGAACGAAATTTGGTACAGAGGTAGCACATGCAAAAAGCAACTTTGTGTCATGTTTTATATCGTCGCCATATTGACGGAAATGTAATGGCGGCCACCCAAATGTTAAAAGCGTAAATCAAATTACGACCAACCTAATCAGCTGATCTCGACTAAATTTGGTAGCAACATACGTTTATGTGGGAGGCATCTTTTGACCAAACGACAAGGTCGTCGGCCCAATTGTTTGCAGATAGCGGCCATGTATGTGTGCAAATCGATTCACAATATCAATTCAAACACGATGGAACCGAATTGAATGAAATTTTGTACCGAGGTAGCACTAGCAAAGGGCACCTCATATTCATGTTTAATATCCGTATAACACGTTGTATTTCAACAAGCTACTACAATCAACATTCAATTATACTCCTTGAAAAGGACAAAGAGTTATAACAATACCCATGCATTTAGGAGAAAGTAGGTTATATGTTCTGTACTGAATATCTTGTTACTTTTGCCTTACTGTTCTTACACGTAATGATCAGTGCCATGCTGCAATATTATTACTCGTGTCCTATAGTAAGGTTTTGTTGTTGTTTCTTTGAATTTTATTGAATGGTTAGTACATAACATCGTTTGTAAAAGCATACAGAAAGAATACATTGGAAGAATCAAGTTTTTTAAGTACAAATAAGGTTTTAACTAGTTGTCCTCAGGTGTTCAGATTTCAGATTGTCGTTGCTTAAAAGCTCATTTAGTATTCATCAATAAGCCTCCGTGGCTTAGGCGGCAGCACGCCGGCCTCTCACCGCTGGGTCTGTGGTTCAAATCCCGGTCACTCCATGTGAGATCTGTGCTGGACAGAACGGAGGCAGACAGGTTTTTCTCCGGGTACTCCGGTTTTCCCTGTCAAAATTTCATTCCAGCAACACTCTCCACTATCATTTCATTTCATCTGTCATTCATTTAATCATTGCTCCAGAGGAGTGCGTCAGGCCTCGGCAGCCGGCACAGTTCATATCCTCGCCGCTAGATGGGGGCTTCATTCATTCCATTCCTGACCCGGTCGGAGACTGGAAGCAGGCTGTGGATTTTCAGTATTCATCAATAACATTAAAACAATACACCAGTCGCGGTGTCCAAGAATGCTAATGCGCTTCCTCTGGCCTTACTGGTATCGGGAGAGCGTGAGATCGAATCCCTCCTCGGCCGTTCTCAAAATGGTTTATTTTGTTTCCCATTTTCACCACCGGACAAATGCCGGGATGCCGGGATGCCGATTTCCATCCAAAATCCCTTCCCTGACCGGTCCTGAAAATAAAATAAATGGCCATTGGCTGCATTAGGCCTAATACAATTCTACCAATAATAAAAATATGTGTTCAAGTCTGTGAAAAATATTATAATTATTTTATATATGATAAATATGAAATATTATTAAGCAATGAAATATTTTATTGATGTGTAACATCTTTCAACTTGGTGCTGGATATTTTTGTGGGAGTGATTTTGAAAAATTGGACGGAAGTGGATCGGACGGAAGTGTGTAAGACGCACTGCCAGCTAGATCGCATCCCTCCTGGACATTCATCAACAAGCAAAATTCTTTTTTATTTACACACTAATAATTCATAACAATTCCAAGACTCTCTTTTTTTCTTCACTGCCTACTTGATATTTCTACTCTCGCACTGTCTTCTTGATACTCTGCTGCTAATCATATCAATATGACTCATTTTAACATAGGCCTATTCCATATGAAATTACGTGTTGGTCTGAAAATCAAGGGATCCGGGAACTGGGCAAGCCTTTCATGATCTACTGCTGTGCACATTGCATTTACTTACAAGTTGGCCTATTTATAAGGAATTTAAGGTTATGAGTGGTGTCGCGTCTATTAATCTAGTTGATACATATCGTATTCTTTATTTAGGCTAGTGCTGGTGGAAGCTACAAATCATCTATTAAAATGAGTTCCGTATTATAAACTACAATATCTGTAAAACACTCCCTTTTACAATAGATTAATATTTGTGCCAAGAATATTATCAAATACCGGTGTATCAACAATTTCACGTGAGATTTCTTCTATGTCAGATGTTACACATCATCTGCGACTACTGTAAGGCTCGTAGAGTTTTTTTTATTGAATAGAAATTCTAAACATGACATGAGTAAAAATATAAATCAAACAACAAATGAAGTTCGCCTACATTTATGAAATCTCCCACTGTTTGCCGGTTCGAAACAGCCACGGGCATAGATACAATGTGTGTTGTCTGGAAATCGTCTAGGTCCACAACAACAGTCCATGTGATATAAACAAATGTTGGTATATTGGATTTCACGGCCCGTGAAATAAAACTCAGCAATTTTTCTAGGTGTATGCCTTGTCTTGTAAAGGGAGGTGAACGGCTGCTTGAGCTTTGAGCTCTCGCAGTTAAGAGACACACGTGCGTTTCATAAGAAGGTAGGTAGTACACAGTTCGCTACTCCTGTGGGAGTCCTGCCGCGTACACCAAGAGCTCGCTGATGAGCCAGCTTGGTGCTCCTAGGAGAAACCCCACACAAGACACGGCATAAAACTAGAAAAAATGCTGAGTTTTAAATAAAAGTTATTTCAAATGGATTAAATAAAGGTCGGAAACCAAAAATATAATTTTAAGAAATGTCGTACAACTTTGTGAAGAGTAATGTGATGGAGAGAATGACTGGCAGGTATGCAATGAGGTGGGAAAATTGAGGGGAGAGATGAAACAGCAAGCGATATTAGACTGTATTATTTTCATCAGAAGCCCGTTATAGGCCATTCAGTACGGATGTGCTGGCTATAATTGAGTCCGGCTGATAGTATCCGACACCCAAAGTATCTGGTGGTAGCCGCGGCTTTGGCATTACCACTTTATAAATATATTGTTTCTAGCCTACTTTTCACATTTTGCAAAAATGAGGAAAAAGTAGACTTATGAGATCGGGCAAATGTGTGTCTGTCTGTCTGTCTGTCCTTCTATCTGTCTGGCTGTGTGTATGTCCCCCCCCCCCCCACCTATCAACTCCTAAACGGCTGCAGCAATCGAAACAAAATTTTGTAGGAGTAAAGATCTATACCTGAATATCTCACAGCCATATTTGAAAATGATGTCAGTACTACCAACTGCTGAAAAATCGCAATTGAAATTTGAGCTCCATGTTGGATATGTTGGAAGGTATGAATGGGAGCTTTTTAAAAATTGGCACACGTATAGATAATAATATTGCAGTTTAATTTCCAGGAGGCCATCCATGGCAGTGTTACCAAACTGATTTTAAGCCTGCTGATAGGTTCAATTTTTAAATGGATATAACTTCTACACTATCAATTGGAATTCAACCAAATTTCGTATGTGCTATGTGTACATAAACAGATATGACAGCGTATTCTTAAGAGCCACCAGGGCTGCCAACTGTTAATACATGCTCTCTCTATTTTTTTAATCCAAATACCAATATATCAGAAAGTATGCGAGCCAAAAGCTTTAAACTTTGCACACGTATAGTGCCCGACATTCTAGATTAATTTGGACTAACTAATATACGTCAGTGCTGCCAACATGATTCTAAGCCTGCTGATAGGTCCAATTTTAAAATACCATTAACTTCTATACTGCACTGCCTTGGGTTTTTGTGGGTATCTACTCACATAACGTAACGGCGGTGCTTTTGAGGATCCAACCAGCCTTCGGGCTGACTACCTAACACAACAACTTCTATACCAACAAATGGATTTCATCCAAAATTGGCACAACAATAGATCATAATATTTCAGATTATTTCTTACCAACACATGCAAGACATTGTTGACAACATGATTTTATACGCGCTGATAGATCCAATGTCTAGCTGCATGTAACGTCCATGCTATCCTTTAGACTTCAACCAAATTTTGTATTCTGTACCTTAAGAGATGGAACTAAGAATATATTCAGTCACCAGGGCTGCCAACTGTAGTGCTCTATTAGGCTACATTATGCCAGGTATATTTCGAAATAATTAGAAATATCGATATTACCAACTTTAAATATTTCGTCATTAATCTAGATAGGTCCATATAGATTAATCATTGTCATGAATCTTAAATTTTAAGAAAAGTAGGCTCTTTAGTTCGTCACGGAACTTCTTGTTTGTAAACGTTTTAGGTTACCAATTCATACCAAAACATTTGACAATCCATTCTCCAAGAACTCAAGTTCCTTTTGATTTAGTAGATACTTGTCATCCTGTGTAATTGAAATTAATAAGCATTATATTAATAGCCGTGAGCTTGCACGATCCATGACTGGAATGGGAACTTCCTAGACCGTAGATCTAAGGTGTGAAACAAGAATAGATATAATTGTTCGAACCAACAAAACCTGTATGACTTTGTCCATTATCAACTGCAGGGCAAAATACCTTGTCAGTCACCAATTTTATTACCTACTGTATATATCGATGGTGGGAATGCAATACCCATCCTCTTCTTTTTATGTCTAGTATACAACCCTCAAGTCATGAGTGGATAATACACATCCGTCGAACTTTATATTCAAGGATCTCTGCATTTTACCGTATAAATTTTAACTATGGATACAATGTTTGGCAGAAATGTTTGTATATCCATGTATTTCAAGGCATCGTGACCAGTTACAACGGAGAGAATAAAAAGGCTTATGAGGTCTTAAATTTTGACCGTCCATATTTCCAGAATGGTCAACGGTGAGGTTCAAACCCTCCTGTCTCTTAAGGCTTGTAATCGTGACCTGCTGTGTTAGTACTCTGAGCTAAGCTAGTCAGCATCTAAGCTCCAGAAAGTCCGGAGTTTGGAGATTGGAGTTTTGAGTGTCGACGTTGACAGTGACTATTCTCAGTGTGTTCTTCCCAGGAGTATTCCACACACCCTCTAGAAAAATACCGGGCACCTACCCTATCCTCTACCTTATAATTGCAGCTAAAATCTTATTGAAGTGATTACTACTGCCACCACTGATACACATGTTATCAGACAAATACGCCCAAGCATACGGGACTGACGACCAAAGATATCTAAAGTCCTTAAACGAATAAACAACGAAAACAATCATTTATTTATTTATTTATTTATTTAGTTAGTTATAAATGTATTAATTATTCATTTATTTATTTATTCATTGATAATGCTTGTGGTTCATTGACAAATAAACTACTTCCCTAAACTAATATTGCGTTTATACGTACGAATGTTAAATATACAAATTATGTATCTGACAGAAATGTTATTGTATACATGCAGAATGGCTTTACTTTAGAATTAATGCAAACTTGTCTTATGCATTAATGAGGGCTACGTAAATAACTTGAAATAATTACTGTTTAATAGTGAACCCATGTACCATAGGCCTCAAAGGGAGTCGAATCCATGTACTTTGAGAAAAGAATGAAAGAATCATACAGTTTCTAAGGGAACGGAGAGAGATTTCAAGCCAGGATTATAGCTTAACATTGTGCAAGCGCTAGGGCCTGGTGTTCCTTAGATGAGCTCATGCCTCTTGACATTTATAAGGAGCCAGTCATGGATATTATTAGAACGAGTGGAAAGTTTTGACTGTAAGACGAAGAAGCTGGACTCGGAAATTGCTCTTACGTTGCAGGAATATGGCAACCTCGCTGCTGAGTCAGAACAGGAATAATTAAATTTAACCCGTTTACGAGTATAAAAATAAGTAAACAGATACAGTACGGTGAATCAATTTGGATTAGAGATTTTTGTGTAAAGAAAAACCTTGTAAAAATTGCACAGGAGAAAACTGCAAACGCAAGTAGACGTCATTGGGGGTTCACCGAGACCCAAGGAGTGGGAGAATAAAAAAAGAACAGCACCACCCACACAGTTGAGGACCAGAAATTAATTAATATCTCGGAAATGCACGATCGATTTCCATGCACAGGAAGATTATTTTACGTTTGGAAGACGAGCTTTCTGGATATATATTTTTTATAATTGTGCGACAATTAGTTCAAAAGTTGGTCACGAAAAGGACTAGAGTTTTATCTTTTTTTGGCTGAAAGGTATAAAACTCCTGGCCTCACCAAGCCAATCATGCAGTTATTCTGACAGCCCGTGAGGGGGTGTTACTCTGCATCAGTGCATGCAGTCTACGAGAGCCCGTGAGGGGAACGTCACGCTGTATCAGTACATGCAGTATTAGTCCGTCCAGGGGGGCGTTACGCTGGAGCATCATAATCATTCAGTCTACGAGCATTCCGTGAGCGGAAGTGCTGCACCACATCGTATACGCAGTATTCAAGAACCCGTGAGGGGGACGTTAAGCTGTATCAGACATCGATCCAGAGCCTGTGGGAGGCTAGGCTACAAGTTCACCGAGTGTAGACCAGTTACGATATAAGTACGCTACGCTGAGGGTTAGCAGTTCGAGACTTTGAAGAGTCCTAAATTATAAAGAACATTAAATATACGGACTTTAAAGCAATATCGCCAAAGTAAGACACAGCGATCAGTAGGGAACTTCGAGTTCCAGAAGAATACTAGTTCAATACAGTTATGAAGTTATAAGAACTCCAACAAATAAACGGCGTTACGTCTAGTAAAGACATTGTTAAAGACATTAAGTCCTGTAAAGGACAAGAATAAACAGTAATTACGATCGCGAAAGATAGAAGTTCAAGCGAAAGGAACTTAGGAACTTAGCTTCGAAACCAGAGGGAAACGTACTCTAGTGAGAAAACGTCAAAAATATACGATAGACAGTATACGGTCCTCGAAGGGAGGCCAAGATATAGAAACTATAGGGTACGATAGACAGTATACGGTCCTCGAAGGGAGGCCAAGATATAGAAACTATAGGGTGTGATAGACCACCATATATAAATAGAGGTGATGGCAAAGTAAAGACATTTATCGCCTAGTTAAAGCAGATAAAGTAAAGCCGAGTAATAGACAATAGAAGCGGTTTTGAGAGACTGAAACCAGTAGTTTCCTTTGTAGGAGAGAGCAACTTTGAACGAGTAAAATCACACGTCCAATGCAGGTCGATAGGATTCACATCAGGGATCATCAACAGCCGACAGAAATTGTAAAAATCGTTGAGATACACCCGTGTGATAGGAGTGAAGTGTAAATATTGTAAGAAAAGAAATAAGAGTATCATTTTAAGTGTTTTAGGTAAAGTGAAAGCGTTTTATGCACAGTGATATGTGTTATAATATGTACCAGAGTAATATCTTTTAGTGTTTTAATGTGTGTTCAAAACGGATACACCAGTGTATTAAAAAAAACAAGTAGTTCCATGAAGAACTATACAGCCTATTTTCATATATCCTACTCATGTTAATTGCCTCTATCAAAATACAAAATTTCAGTTTAATTGCTGTAACAGATTCGTAGATATTGAGAACCGTCTAAATATTTCAGATGGTCGCCAGGTTGGATTTTTATTTTTGTACCATTACTTTAAGATTATTGTGTACGTGTGGTATTCAAACTTCATTCGCATGATTAGAACACAAGAAGTAAAAAGGAGATTTTAAAATTACGCACAGCAGCCATTTTGTGATTATGCAAACAATTGAAATAAATTAGATGCCAGTGGATCAATATTTGTATAAGCATTTAAAATGCAACGTTTCACGGCACGCGGATAGTTAATTCGCGAGAAACGTCCATTTAAATATTTATATTTCGCGTCGCCGCCATGTTGGATTTGTGCTCACCAGGTTACTGAAAGTCCTATAGGTGAACATATGTTCATAGTCTCTATGAACATTAAAAAAATCAGTTTGGTTACTGTAAAAGATTCATAGATATTGAGAATCGTCTATATATTTCGGAAGCTCGCCATTTAGGATTGTTATATGTATAGGCCATAGAGTTATGTACCATTCAAGGACAATTATTGCCTAGGTTCATTATTCAAACGTTCACTTCGATCGCATGATTACGACACAAGAAATTAAAACTTAATTTTAAAATTTCGCACAGCCGCCATCTTGAGGTTATGTAAACAATTGAATTAAATTAGATGGCAGTGCATTACAATCTGCAAAATCATTTCCTGTACCACATTTCACTGCGCTCAGAGAGTTAAATCACGAGAAAAGTCTATTAAAATATTTCAAAATCGCTTGGTCGCCATGTTCGTTTTGTACTTTACAGGTTTATGATATATACATAGGTAAACTTGTATCAGTACCCTTTATCACCGTACAAAATTGCAGGGTGATATCTGTAATAGTTTCGGAGATATAGAATGTCAGTGAAATAATTCGCACATCCGCCATTTTGAGGTCATATAAGCAATTAAACTAAATTAGACTCCAGTGCATTACAATGTGTATAAACAATTGCTGTACCAAGTTTCATTACGTTTGGATAGTTAAATCGCGAGAAAAGTCTATTTAAAAGTCTCAACTTCGCTTGGCCGCCATGTTGGTTTTGTAGTCACCAGGTTTTTGAAAGTCTCATAGGTGAACTTTTAGTAGTGCCCTTTATCACCGTACACAATTTCAGGGCGATATCGGTAATAGTTTCGGAGATATTGAATGCTAGTGAAATATTTCGCACAGCCGCCATGTTGGATTCGTGAGACGTAACAAAATTTGAAGGGCACGGTCGAGGTCGCCGGGAATAGCGCTATGAACTTACCGAGTTTCATTGAAATCGCTCCAGTCGTTTAGATTTTATTAGGGGGTGACACACACACACCTCACACACACACACACACACACACACGCACACACACACGGACAAAAGGTGATCTCATAAGCCTATTTTTTTCAAAATTGAAAATAGGCTAAAAAAATGTTGTCAGTGTTAAATATAGTGAATATGTGTCAAGAAATTTCTGTACATAAGATGAGATTGTACAATATGGAGTAGGTCAAGAAGGTGGGCCAAAATGTCACATCAAACGAGAATAAAGGTCAGAAAGCGACCTTAAACATGTAAGTAAAGATTTTCATTATGTTTTGGTGTCGGGAAAAATTTTGTGTACAATTCCACCGGAGTTTTGAGTAGAAGGGATGTTTTTAAATGAATAATAACTAAATAAGAACGCGATCTGAACGAAAATAAAGTTTTAAGAAATAATAAATAAGTATGTGAAATAATAAATTCTGTAGAGGAAATGCATGGAATAAAATGTCAGTATTTAATGAATGTTATAAAAGCAAGCGTGATAATAATAATTTTAACAAAGATATTTACATAAAGGTAAATTTGAATTATATGAAAGAAATAGCTTTTGAGCTTTTGTAAGGAATGAAAACATGATGTGAATAACAAGGTAAAGAAATCTAAATAAAGATTAAATTGAATGATATAAAAATATAGAGCGTTGAAGCCTTAACAAATGTATAAGACATGATGTGAATGCATGTTCTTAAAAAGGGAGCGATTTATTGTCAACGGAAAAGATTAATATAAGAATTAAGATATGTATCAATTGTTACTATGAAATTTATCAGTTCTTTGGAAGACATTCGGCCGTAAAGTAATGTGTAGCATAATGGAACGCAATTAAATAAAAAGTTACGCTAGGAACGCGTAAAAGTTAAAGTACTTGGTAAATTACTTATGGAGGGTAGTTGATTGCAGTGAATTGAGATATGTTGTAAGTCCTCTAATTGTGACGTAGATCACGAGGCCATGTGTGTATTATTTAAAAGGGAGCTAATGTATGGTATTATTGAGCGTATGTCATGTAGGCCACGGCCGACTTTAAATCGCGTCTTGTATAAGTCCTCCAAATGTGGAAATGTTCCCGAGGCATGTTAAGAGATTCGAACCTAGAATCCTTTTGTTGTTAAAGCCCCTAATTATTCGTCGTAGAATGTGTATTAATCTTCCCAATCAATGAGGACCCTCTCATAATTAATAAATGCCAAGGTTACGAAAGTGGTTTATGAGCCAAAGAATATTGTTGAATGGAAATAAGTGAAGTAAAAGCCAGGTCTCTCCACAGAACTGAGAATAATGTGAAGGTTTGTTTTAAAGCATTGAAGAGAGCTGCCACCGTAGGTTAGGCAGAGAGTCGCTTTCCTTGTCATAAATCACGCCCGAGTATAATGGCCTGACCCTCATAGAGCGAGGGTGGGTAAAAACCGTCTTGTAGATGTGTTAAATACACCGTGAGTGTTTAAAGTTGTTAATGACCCGGGCGTTGAACCGAGATCCTTGTAGATTGATATCATCGCTTGCCAATTCAGATCGTAGTTTTCTTATGTGATAATGGTCTTATAAGACAAATGAATTAAATAAAATCCCTATTGTAATATTGTATGGAAAAGAAGGAATCCACGAGTTTTGTGAAGATAACTAGGTTTCGGAAGTGATCATAGTTTTTGACTTTGTCAAGTAATCTTTATAACTCTGGAGTACACAAATAGTTTTCCCGATCACCGTAGTGAATTTGCAAAACTTGAGAGAGATAGTAAATATGGAGAACATGTGATATGCCCAAATATTGAAGTGAATAATTAACATGTAATTTTAAATGTAATTATATATTTGTTTTGATGATAAGAAAAGATAAAAATAATTCTTGAGGTGTACAAAAATATGACACCATTATTATGGGAAAGTATCGAGCCAAAGAAGCTCGTAGTTATTTGGAACTTTAAGATAAGTACTTTATGGAAGTGAAAATAATCGTGAATTGTTGGTTTTAAAGAAAACCATGTGTTTTAATCTAATATTTGTTTTATTTTTATGCTATTCCTTGTTCACTTTGGACAAGTAGAATGATATTGGTCAGTAGTTTATGTGTTTATTTGTTTGTAGCGCCATAATTATTGATTAATTAAATGTGTTAAAATAGGAGTTGATTTTGTTGTTATTTTTGCAAGTGTATCCTCTATTTAATCCAAAATATGTAAGTCACAGAGTGGGAGAACTTACCGCAGCCCCGAAAAATCCCGAATTGAGCAATGCTGGCATACTGTGATTTGCATATTTCTTGCTGCAAGGGCACAGGGGGGTGAATAGAAATACTGTGCTTGGATTAATAATTAGAGGAACACTAAAGACGCTCGATTCATGTAAAAGTAAAGTAATGATAGTAGTAGCTACAACGTATAATGTTAACTGACCGCATTGGGTCCCTAGAAACTCACACCGAGCAGCCCTGGATGTAAACAACCCCCAAATACCTATCATGGCGCCCAATACGAAGGGATGAGTTTTCCTAGGGAAAACCCGAGTTTTCTCGAAAAATCAAAATTTTCATTTTTTGAAAAAAAAAATGGTTTTTCGAAATTTTGAATTTTAAATACTTCCATAAAGGTCTTTGAGTTTGAATAAGAATATCAAAAGGGTACGGTGTAGTAAACACCCGTACCAAAGTAAATTTTTAAAGAAATTGGGACACAATGGTTCAGATTACTATCTCTCAAGCATGTTCTAGCGATGTGGCATTAGTAGCCCACTATATTCTAATAGGATGGCATTGAGTGAAGAGATGCAACGGCTTTTGGAGGCTATAAAAGCCGATAACAATGAGAAGTTGGAGGCTATAAACAATACATTGGGCCTCCAAAAGGATGAAAATAACAAACTGTTGGAATCCATAAATGAGAGTTTAGAGTCACTAAAAACTGATAGTGCTAATATGGGGACTAAATTAGTAGATATCGAAGCTAAAAGTGATAACATGGGAACTAAATTAGAAGCTATCGAGGTTAACTGTATAAAAATGAACGATGAAGTGAAGGCTGAAATTGAGGGAATAAAAAGGGGGTCAAATGGACTCAGAGAGGTTTTAGAAGAAACAATGAATACCAAATTTCAAGATTTTGACACTAAGTTTGGGGACAAGTTAAATGAGTTAAAAGGGGAAATCGCAAGTGAGATTAAAGAGGAAAATAAAGAATTACATTCAGGATTGCAAGCCCAAATACAGGCTTTGAACGAAAGTATGGGAGAGTCCCAAACTAAATGTCAAGAAAATTTTGGAAATTTAAATAAAAGTTTGATTTCCATGGAAACTAAATTAAGTAACATGGAAAAGAAGGGTGATGAGTGCGAAAAGAAACTTGTAACCCAGATTCAAGGTGTGCAGAAAAAGTTAGAAGATCAGATAAAATCTAACAGCGATATCTGTAAAACATCCCGGGATGAAATAAAACAAAGTGTGAATGAGCTAGGAACCCGATTTGGAAAGGTTGAGGAGAAAGTAGGAACCCTCGAGAACAAAATCGGTGTAGTTCAGACCGAAGTAACTGAGATGAAAAATCAAAATCAAAACGATGCGCGGGATATGAAAAGTCAATTTGGGCTGTTTACCGGGCAGGTAGATGATAACTTAAAGAAGTATGAGGGTGAAATAAATCGAAGATTATGTATATAAGAGGGGCATCTCCAGAGTGAAAGAAAACAACGAGAGGACGAAAATAAGGAAAGTACCCATAAGATAGATGAAATAAGTCAGGGTATTAATGATGTTCAGGGAACCATCGGAACATTAAAGGTCGAAGTAGGAAAAACTCATATGGAAGTAGGCCAGATCCAAAATGACTTGATGATATTATATAAGAGTCAAGGGAAAACCGAGGAAAAACTGGAAGGAATTAAAGTAAATATGGTCAAAGGACAAAGAGAGATGGAGAAAAAGATAAAGGAAATACGAGAAGACCTAGATACCAGAGGTGAGGTTAAACCAGAAATTATAACAGAACAGGTCATGGTCATCAAGAAAGAGGTAGAAGAACACTTAAATGAAATCAGGAATAGCTTCAGGAACGACAAAAACCAACTCAAACAAGAACTGGAAACCAGTAAGAAAAATCAGGAAAGAATTCAAAATGAATTAGGATCCCGGTTGGAGAGGACTGAAAATAAGAACAGTCAAATGGAAATCCAACTCATGGCTAATGAATAAAGTGCCCGAAGGGAAAGGAAATTAGAATTTGAGAATCAGGAGGAGTTTCCAAAGACAGGATGGGTAGATTCCCGTGAACAAGGCACAGATACCGATAGGGACTTAGGAGGGGAGAGCCCTTACAAGAACCCAGGATATCCGATGGCGATGTCAACCCCATACATGAACCAGACAAATGGTCAGATAATAAACATTATCAAATCGAATGAGGACAGACCGGTAAAATTTACGGGTAATAACATGTCAATTACTCCAAAATACTGGCTAAAGGAAGTCGCAGAGTACTTAAACGAAATGAAGGTTCCTCAGGATCGGAGACTGAGAGCTATTGAGAAGTTGTTGGCAGGTGATTGTCTCACCTGGTTCAGAAGCTTCAGGTACACCTTTGATACGGTGGAAGGCTTTAGAGAAGCCTTTTTAAAACGATATTGGGCAGCAGACGTCCAGGAGAATTTGAGGCTAGATCTGTACTCTAGGAAGTACAGCACAAATGCACCAACTAAGTACTCGGAATTTTTTACCGCTCAGCTGTGTAAATTCCGCGAACTTGACATTGCTCCAGCTGAGAACGACCTGTGTGCCGCCATTGCAAGACAACTGCCATATGAGATTCAGAGGCTGTTAATCTCATCCAAAGCCAGAAGTGCTGTGGAAGTGGAGAGTGTATTACGTCAATTAGACATGACGACGTCACACGTAACTCCTAGGCACCAAAGACAGACTGAACAGGTACACATGGCCAGCAGTCAGGAAACCAGCGAAAAACCATCAACCAGGAATCAGTCCACCAGCACTGATACTCAAGGACTAGGTCGAGAGTATGGGCACCAAGAGCCTAGAGGAATACAGCCATACCACAGAGGAGGATATCGAGGAAGAAATCCTAGGAATACGGGTTATAGGCAACAAGAGAGCCGACCCTATAACAATAACCTTCAAAGGCAAGAAAACAGAAAGAAATGGGAGAATTATCCCCGAAGGAACGTAAGGCCAGAGGATAGGGATGATGAATATCGGGCCGAAATAGAGGAAAGATATCAGGAAAGTCTTCGTTACATGAACGAACGACCAGACGAACCTGAAAGGCAAAAAGTCCGTTGGAGTGAGGCAATCAAGAACCGGAAATCACCCGACCGACTAGATGGAGCTCAAAGCTTGGAACTACAAGCTCAGTTAAAGAATGAGGGAAAAGGGAGCCCTCAGTATAAAAAAAAACTCCAAATTTAAGTCGTCAAAAGTGGAAACATACCAGGAGCTGGGAGGAGGTAGAAATTGTGAATTGGATAGCAAGACCAGATGAGCTAATTAATGAGGATGTGGAAGGAATCCCACCTATCAAAAGAGAATTACCCATAATTATGCTAAGAATAGAAGGATTACTGGTCAGGGCATTGATTGATACCGGATCAACAATAAGTTTAATTACGCAAACCCTTCTGAATGAATTGGAAACAAGAGGCCGCGTATTAAAAATCCCCACATCAAGTGTAAAGATTAAGGGAATTATCCCTGAAAAATCTTTAACATGCAAATTTCAGGTATACATTGATCTGATCATGGGTAACGCTGAAATTTCGCAATG
The DNA here is from genome assembly GCA_946902985.2 of Meconema thalassinum. Taxonomy (NCBI): domain Eukaryota; kingdom Metazoa; phylum Arthropoda; class Insecta; order Orthoptera; family Tettigoniidae; genus Meconema; species Meconema thalassinum. The sequence goes on along the minus strand of OX336391.1, from coordinate 198,297,428 downwards.
CTTTTTGCTGGTAAATCAATTACCGTATAATGTCATATTAGGTATTGATTTTATCCGTGAGAACAAGGTCATCATAGACCTAGCGCAAAACTGCATTAGAATCCAAAGAGAGGATGTGGATGAACAAAACATTAACCTACAGGAACAGGATGTGAAAATAGGAGAACAGGTATGGCATGGGGAAGAAGTAACGGAAGAAGGTTGTAAGGACAGAGAAAGGATATTAGAGGTCCTCAACATAGAACTCGAAGATAATTTGCAAACTGAGTTCGAGACCAACCTGTCAGGAAAAGTAGAGGAAGCTAAAGTGAACCTCGAAAATAAGGGACAATTAAAGAAATTATTATTGAATTTTAGGGACGTATTTGATTCCAAGCCAGGGAAGATTGAAAATTTTAAATACGCGTTCCAAGTCAATGATTGGGCACCGTTCAGACAAAAACCATACCCGGTTGCGGAAAAACATTACCCACAAACTAAGAAAACACTGCAGGAGATGATGAATGCAGGTGTTATAGAAAATATGGCGACACCATATGTTAGTCCATTAGTGATTGTGAGCAAACCGGATGGCTCAGTAAGGGTGTGTCTAGATGCCAGAAATTTAAATGCAAAAATCATACCAGAAAATGATTCGGCACCACCCATAAAATAAATACTGAGGAAGTTCAAAGGCAAGAAGATTTTCACAAATATTGACATGACTTCTTCGTATCATCATCTCGAACTGGAAGAGAAAACCAGCTTGTTGACTGGATTTCAGTTCGACCAACAAACCTATTGTTTTAGGAGATGTCCGTTTGGATTGAAGACCGCGGGATCTGCCTTAATAAGAGCGCTTGATCGAAACCTGTCAGAGGAAGTGAAAGAGTGCACTATCCGTTATGTGGATGATATTTTGCTTACCTCGGAGAATATTGAGGAACATTTAGAAAAGTTGAAGAAATTATTGGAAGACTTAAGAAGGGCAAATTTTAAAATCAATTTAAAGAAGTCAAATTTTTGTCAAAGACAAGTAACATTTTTAGGGCATGTGATTGATAAGGATGGTGTTAAACCAAATCCATGCAAATTGGAATCGATAAGGGATTTTCCAAGGCCTTTGAAGGTGAAGAACGTTCGCCAGTTTTTGGGATTGATTGGTTTCTTCTCAGGACATTGTCCATCATACACAAAAACTGTTGCACCACTACAGGACCTTCTGAAGAAGGGGGGCAAGTGGAAATGGACGGAGGAAATAGAAAAAGCATTCGTGGAGGCCAAGGAAATGCTCTTAAACTATGTGAAGCTAGGATATCCTGATTTTAATCAGAAATTTATAATTCAAACAGATGCATCCCAGATTGGAATAGGGGCAATGCTATATCAGGAAAACCCGGATAACCCTGATAAGAAAAATTATCTAGCTTTCACAAGTCGGAGACTGAAACCACACGAGAAAAATTATACGATCAGCGAAATCGAGCTGTTAGCGATATTGCACGCGCTGCAATGTTGGCGAAAGATCGTATTTGTGTTTCAGGTCATTTTAAGAACGGATCATAAAGCCTTAACCTTTTTGATGAAGACTGATCTCTCCAGTCAAAGGTTGATGCGTTGGGCTTTATACATTCAACAGTTTGATGTAAAGATAGAATACTGCCCAGGAAAAGAAAATATAGTTCCAGACTACTTAAGTAGACAGCCAGAGTCCACAGAAGAGGAAGTAATGGCTATTGATTTGGAAGACAGGGATCAGCGTACTCTAAATGAGTTAAGGAGCATTAGTCAACGGCAACGTGAGGATCCATGGATGAACATGCTCATATCTTTCCTCGAAGGAAGTTTGATAAGGGGAACACCAGCGTACACAGAAGCTAATAAGATAGCTCAAGATTACACATTTCATAATGGATTATTATATAAGTTTGTGGACTCTGACCATACACGATTAAGGATTGTTGTACCTGCAATTTTGCAGAGGAAAATAGTATGGCTAGCCCATAGATCGTTCGGACATATGGGAGTCGACAAAAGTCTCGATGCTGAAAGAAGCATTTGTATGGCCGAGACTGAGAGAAACTGTAAGGGACACGCTAAAGACATGTGATTTATGTCAAAGGATCAAACCAAATGCATTTCTGATGAGACAAAAGCCTATACCATTGTTGCCCGAAAGGCCAGGTCAAATCATATCTATTGATAACTTCGGACCTTTGCCAAAGGCAAGAAGAGGAAATCGACACATAATGGTGGCTATGGATGTCTTCACTAAAATGGTTGTCCTTGCTCCCATACAGAAGACTAGTACCAAACAGGTGTTAAAACGACTCAAAGAAAAAGTGATACCGATTCTGGGAAAACCTGAGAATTTGTTGTCGGATCACGGTAGTTGTTTCACCAGTGTAGAGTTCAGACAAGAATTAGAAAGACTTGGAATACGTCAGATTTTGTCAAGTATTCGCCATCCTGAGGCAAATCCTGTAGAAAGAGTGATGAGGGAGACGGCCAAGTATTGTAGGATATACTGTGCCGAAGAAAATTGGAAGTGGATAGATATCTTGGATATTATCGAATTTTGTATAAACAACACAATCCATGAATCTACGGGAGAGATACCAATAACGTTACATCGGAATGAGCAACCAGAGAGACCTTGGAGTCTGGTAATTCCTAGGCCAGCAGACGCTCAGCCTGGAAGAGATGTACGTATAAGAAGAGCCTTTGAGCATCTAAAAGCTCAAGCCGACAGGAGACAAAGAAGAAATAGGCACAAGAGGTATCATCGGCCATTATTAGCAGGGCAAATGGTGTTAGTAAAAAGACCCGCCATTTCGGATCCAGGGAACCGCGTGTACAAAAAGTTCCAGAAAGTGTACCACGGACCGTATCAAATAATAAGGGATTTGAGAAATAATGCCTATAGAATTCGGCACTGTGAAACGAATCATGAAGTGACCATGAATTCAGCAAATTTAAAAGTGTATTACCCTCCCGAAGACTTCGATGAAGCCAATGAACAAGCCCTGGTTATGGAAACATTTAGAGATGAGGAATCCAATTTTGATAGAAACGAGAATGAGATAGAAAAAGGAAACAGAGCTCAAACATTCGAGTGCGAATGCGAATTGGAGAAATTATATTGGGAAATAAAAGAAATAATTGATTTTATTGAAGAAGAAAATTTCAATTTAAGGAAGGAGAATGATGAAATAAGGGAACGGGTAGGGATAGACCACACCCGTAAAGAAGAATGAGGTTCTGGAAACCTAATATCCAGACAAATAAAAAGGAGAAAGAAAGGGTAGGGACAGAGCGTACCCAACCGACACAATTACCGGATATGACTTAAAAAGATGAAAGAAATCAAATTATCGTGGGATTTTTAAGGAAGAAAAATCGGAAGGTACGGATAACGTTATGATGGCTTCAACAGTTAAAAAGGAAAAATAAGATATTTTTTTTTGGATAATTAAAATAAATTTCCTCAAAATTTTTCGAAAATTTATTTACCTAAGGAGGGGAGAGATGAACCCATGTACCATAGGCCTCAAAGGGAGTCGAATCCATGTACTTTGAGAAAAGAATGAAAGAATCATACAGTTTCTAAGGGAACGGAGAGAGATTTCAAGCCAGGATTATAGCTTAACATTGTGCAAGCGCTAGGGCCAGGTGTTCCTTAGATGAGCTCATGCCTCTTGACATTTATAAGGAGCCAGTCATGGATATTATTAGAACGAGTGGAAAGTTTTGACTGTAAGACGAAGAAGCTGGACTCGGAAATTGCTCTTACGTTGCAGGAATATGGCAACCTCGCTGCTGAGTCAGAACAGGAATAATTAAATTTAACCCGTTTACGAGTATAAAAATAAGTAAACAGATACAGTACGGTGAATCAATTTGGATTAGAGATTTTTGTGTAAAGAAAAACCTTGTAAAAATTGCACAGGAGAAAACTGCAAACGCAAGTAGACGTCATTGGGGGTTCACCGAGACCCAAGGAGTGGGAGAATAAAAAAAGAACAGCACCACCCACACAGTTGAGGACGAGAAATTAATTAATATCTCGGAAATGCACGATCGATTTCCATGCACAGGAAGATTATTTTACGTTTGGAAGACGAGCTTTCTGGATATATAATTTTTATAATTGTGCGACAATTAGTTCAAAAGTTGGTCACGAAAAGGACTAGAGTTTTATCTTTTTTTGGCTGAAAGGTATAAAACTCCTGGCCTCACCAAGCCAATCATGCAGTTATTCTGACAGCCCGTGAGGGGGTGTTACTCTGCATCAGTGCATGCAGTCTACGAGAGCCCGTGAGGGGAACGTCACGCTGTATCAGTACATGCAGTATTAGTCCGTCCAGGGGGGCGTTATGCTGGAGCATCATAATCATTCAGTCTACGAGCATTCCGTGAGCGGAAGTGCTGCACCACATCGTATACGCAGTATTCAAGAGCCCGTGAGGGGGACGTTAAGCTGTATCAGACATCGATCCAGAGCCTGTGGGAGGCTAGGCTACAAGTTCACCGAGTGTAGACCAGTTACGATATAAGTACGCTACGCTGAGGGTTAGCAGTTCGAGACTTTGAAGAGTCCTAAATTATAAAGAACATTAAATATACGGACTTTAAAGCAATATCGCCAAAGTAAGACACAGCGATCAGTAGGGAACTTCGAGTTCCAGAAGAATACTAGTTCAATACAGTTATGAAGTTATAAGAACTCCAACAAATAAACGGCGTTACGTCTAGTAAAGACATTGTTAAAGACATTAAGTCCTGTAAAGGACAAGAATAAACAGTAATTACGATCGCGAAAGATAGAAGTTCAAGCGAAAGGAACTTAGGAACTTAGCTTCGAAACCAGAGGGAAACGTACTCTAGTGAGAAAACGTCAAAAATATACGATAGACAGTATACGGTCCACGAAGGGAGGCCAAGATATAGAAACTATAGGGTACGATAGACAGTATACGGTCCTCGAAGGGAGGCCAAGATATAGAAACTATAGGGTGCGATAGACCACCATATATAAATAGAGGTGATGGCAAAGTAAAGACATTTATCGCCTAGTTAAAGCAGATAAAGTAAAGCCGAGTAATAGACAATAGAAGCGGTTTTGAGAGACTGAAACCAGTAGTTTCCTTTGTAGGAGAGAGCAACTTTGAACAAGTAAAATCACACGTCCAATGCAGGTCGATAGGATTCACATCAGGGATCATCAACAGCCGACAGAAATTGTAAAAATCGTTGAGATACACCCGTGTGATAGGAGTGAAGTGTAAATATTGTACGAAAAGAAATAAGAGTATCATTTTAAGTGTTTTAGGTAAAGTGAAAGCGTTTTATGCACAGTGATATGTGTTATAATATGTACCAGAGTAATATTTTTTAGTGTTTTAATGTGTGTTCAAAACGGATACACCAGTGTATTAAAAAAAAATGTTGTCAGTGTTAAATATAGTGAATATGTGTCAAGAAATTTCTGTACATAAGATGAGATTGTACAATATGGAGTAGGTCAAGAAGGTGGGCCAAAATGTCACATCAAACGAGAATAAAGGTCAGAAAGCGACCTTAAACATGTAAGTAAAGATTTTCATTATGTTTTGGTGTCGGGAAAAAATTTGTGTACAATTCCACCGGAGTTTTGAGTAGAAGGGATGTTTTTAAATGAATAATAACTAAATAAGAACGCGATCTGAACGAAAATAAAGTTTTAAGAAATAATAAATAAGTATGTGAAATAATAAATTCTGTAGAGGAAATGCATGGAATAAAATGTCAGTATTTAATGAATGTTATAAAAGCAAGCGTGATAATAATAATTTTAACAAAGATATTTACATAAAGGTAAATTTGAATTATATGAAAGAAATAGCTTTTGAGCTTTTGTAAGGAATGAAAACATGATGTGAATAACAAGGTAAAGAAATCTAAATAAAGATTAAATTGAATGATATAAAAATATAGAGCGTTGAAGCCTTAACAAATGTATAAGACATGATGTGAATGCATGTTCTTAAAAAGGGAGCGATTTATTGTCAACGGAAAAGATTAATATAAGAATTAAGATATGTATCAATTGTTACTATGAAATTTATCAGTTCTTTGGAAGACATTCGGCCGTAAAGTAATGTGTAGCATAATGGAACGCAATTAAATAAAAAGTTACGCTAGGAACGCGTAAAAGTTAAAGTACTTGGTAAATTACTTATGGAGGGTAGTTGATTGCAGTGAATTGAGATATGTTGTAAGTCCTCTAATTGTGACGTAGATCACAAGGCCATGTGTGTATTATTTAAAAGGGAGCTAATGTATGGTATTATTGAGCGTATGTCATGTAGGCCACGGCCGACTTTAAATCGCGTCTTGTATAAGTCCTCCAAATGTGGAAATGTTCCCGAGGCATGTTAAGAGATTCGAACCTAGAATCCTTTTGTTGTTAAAGCCCCTAATTATTCGTCGTAGAATGTGTATTAATCTTCCCAATCAATGAGGACCCTCTCATAATTAATAAATGCCAAGGTTACGAAAGTGGTTTATGAGCCAAAGAATATTGTTGAATGGAAATAAGTGAAGTAAAAGCCAGGTCTCTCCACAGAACTGAGAATAATGTGAAGGTTTGTTTTAAAGCATTGAAGAGAGCTGCCACCGTAGGTTAGGCAGAGAGTCGCTTTCCTTGTCATAAATCACGCCCGAGTATAATGGCCTGACCCTCATAGAGCGAGGGTGGGTAAAAACCGTCTTGTAGATGTGTTAAATACACCGTGAGTGTTTAAAGTTGTTAATGACCCGGGCGTTGAACCGAGGTCCTTGTAGATTGATATCATCGCTTGCCAATTCAGATCGTAGTTTTCTTATGTGATAATGGTCTTATAAGACAAATGAATTAAATAAAATCCCTATTGTAATATTGTATGGAAAAGAAGGAATCCACGAGTTTTGTGAAGATAACTAGGTTTCGGGAGTGATCATAGTTTTTGACTTTGTCAAGTAATCTTTATAACTCTGGAGTACACAAATAGTTTTCCCGATCACCGTAGTGAATTTGCAAAACTTGAGAGAGATAGTAAATATGGAGAACATGTGATATGCCCAAATATTGAAGTGAATAATTAACATGTAATTTTAAATGTAATTATATATTTGTTTTGATGATAAGAAAAGATAAAAATAATTCTTGAGGTGTACAAAAATATGACACCATTATTATGGGAAAGTATCGAGCCAAAGAAGCTCGTAGTTATTTGGAACTTTAAGATAAGTACTTTATGGAAGTGAAAATAATCGTGAATTGTTGGTTTTAAAGAAAACCATGTGTTTTAATCTAATATTTGTTTTATTTTTATGCTATTCCTTGTTCACTTTGGACAAGTAGAATGATATTGGTCAGTAGTTTATGTGTTTATTTGTTTGTAGCGCCATAATTTTTGATTAATTAAATGTGTTAAAATAGGAGTTGATTTTGTTGTTATTTTTGCAAGTGTATCCTCTATTTAATCCAAAATATGTATGTCACAGAGTGGGAGAACTTACCGCAGCCCCGAAAAATCCCGAATTGAGCAATGCTGGCATACTGTGATTTGCATATTTCTTGCTGCAAGGGCACAATAGATACATGACGGTGATGATGATTGATCTGTTAATATGTACGGCAGAATCGTAAACAACTCTCCTTACGCAATGAATGTGGCATAAGGGAGTAGGTTTACATTCTCAAATGAACGTTCATGCAGCAACGAATCCACTGGTACTATGTTTATTTAACAGGTTAACTGATGTTACAATGTTTTATTCTTTGTCATTACTCATTGCCACTGCATACAATAAAAGATGCGTACTGGGGTGAACTAATACATTCTATTTGACGCCCGTAAGTGAACTGAGCGTCCTCAGGCCATACGAAGCTGAAATATCCAATCACGTGGAGAATTGAACCCAGCCCACTCAATTCGAGTGCTCTATCCTCATAGCCAACAAACTGGAGCAAAGAATAGGCCTAGTCATCATTTAAATGTAATGATTTCGTAAGAAATTAATGCAGATCAGAAATAACACTGGCGTTTTTTCAATCCTCACGCGACGATTTTTAGCCTATTTTCAATTTTGAAAAAATAGGCTTATGAGACCACCTTTTGTCCGTGTGTGTGTGTGTGTGTGTGTGTGAGGTGTGTGTGTGTGTGTGTCCCCGTAATAAAATCTAAACGGCTGGAGCGATTTCAATGAAACTCGGTAGGTTCATAGCACTATTCCCGGCAACCTCGACCGTGCCCTTCAAATTTTGTTACTTCTCACCAATCCAACATGGCGGCTGTGCGAAATATTTCACTAGCATTCAATATCTCCGAAACTATTACCGATATCGCCCTGAAATTGTGTACGGTGTTAAAGAGTACTACTAGAAGTTCACCTATGAGACTTTCAAAAACCTGGTGACTACAAAACCAACATGGCGGTCAAGCGAAATTGAGACTTTTAAATAGACTTTTCTCGCGATTTAACTATCCAAACGTAATGAAACTTGGTACAGCAAATGTTTATACACATTGTAATGCACTGGAGTCTAATTTAGTTCAATTGTTTACATAACCTCAAAATGGCGGCTGTGCGAAATATTTCACTGACATTCTATATCTTCGAAACTATTACAGATAACACCCTGCAATTTTGTACGGTGATAAAGGGTACTGATACAAGTTTACCTATGTATATTTCATAAACCTGTAAAGAACAAAACGAACATGGCGACCAAGCGAATTTGAATTATTTTAATATACTTTTCACGTGATTTAACATCTGAGCGCAGTGAAATGTGGTACAGTAAATGAATTTGCAGATTGTAATGCACTGCCATCTAATTTAATTCAATTGTTTACATAACCTCAAGATGGCGGCTGTGCGAAATTTTAAAATTACGTTTTTATTTCTTGTGTCGTAATCATGCGATCGAAGTGAAAGTTTGAATAATGAACCTAGGCAATAATTGTCCTTGAATGGTACATAACTCTATGGCCTACACATATAATAATCCTAAATGGCGAGCTTCCGATATATTTAGACGGTTCTCAATATCTATGAATCTTTTACAGCAACCAAACTGATTTTTTTTATGTTCATAGAGACTATGAACATATGTTCACCTATAGGACTTTCAGTAACCTGTTGAGCACAAATCCAACATGGCGGCGACGCGAAGTATAAATATTTAAATGAACGTTTCTCGCGAATTAACTATCCGAGTGCCGTGAAACGTTGCACATTAAATGCTTATACAACTGTTGATCCACTGGCATCTAATTTATTTCAATTGTTTGCATAATCACAAAATGGCTGCTGTGCGTAATTTTAAATTCTCGTTTTTACTTCTTGTGTTCTAATCATGCGATTGAAGTTTGAATACCACCCGTACACAATAATCTTAATGTAATAGTACAAAAATAAAAATCCAACCTGGCGGCCATCTGAAATATTTAGACGGTTCTCAATATCTACAAATCTGTTACAGCAATTAAACTGAAATTTTGTATGTTGATAGAGGCAATTAACATGAGCAGGATATATGAAAATAGGCTGTATAGTTCTTCACGGAACTACTTGTTTAGACTGTTACTGTTGATTACTTTATGGTCTATGCAACATTATGATCATGTAGCCCCATGAACTTTTGTGTATATCGCTTCTGTCTAATGGCCTGTGTCGTTGTGATAGCTGTATAAATGCGTGTGAATTTTTAATTGGATGTAGGATTTGATTACGAAACGGCTGAGGTCATAATTTAGGTACCATCCCGGCATTTGGTTGGAGTAGAACAGGAAATACAAGGAAAAGCACTTATAAGATGGCTGAGGTGAATATCCTCCTCATTTCAGTTCTGTCCCACATGCCTGAGTGTAATCACGATCTAATCTTGGCACAGCAGAAAATTGAACCCGGACCTCCGCGTTGACAGCCAAGACTGTCATCCGCCAAGGTAGATTTATCGTTAAGGAGTTCCATGTTTTTGCCTTGGGTACTTCTCACCTTGTAGGAAGAATATTAGGTTTACATCTATTAGGCAAATTCATTTCTATGTTAGTACATGAGTTATGTGCACATCCTGGCACAAAACCAAGGATTGTAAATCTCAATCATATTCTTTCTGAATTATTATTACATATATACATATGAGGGGTGTTCGAAACGATACTGTGGGTACAATTTATTCGTTATTCAAAAGTAATGACCACAGGCCTGTGCACAGGTGTCGCATTGCTTCACTAGCCGCAGTATTCCCTGTTCCCAGAAGTCTGTGGTTGTGACAGGAGCCAATTCTTTACGGTGTCCTTTAGTTCGTCGCCCGATTGGAAACGTTTTCCTTTGAGATTTTTGTTAGCGGATCAAACAGATGGAAGTCGCACGGTGACAAGTCAGGGCTGTAGGGCGGTTCTCAAGACGCTCCCACTTGAAAGTGGCCAACACACCTTATGTGACATTGGAGATGTGTGGGTGAGCGTTATCATGGAGCAGAATCACTCCCTTCGTGAGCAGTCCAGGCCGTTTGTTCTTGATGGATTTGCGTAGGCTACGGAGTGTCGCACAATACACGTCACTGTTGTTGGTTCGTCCGGGATTTAACTTTGACCTCAACTGGACTGGACGGATCGTCGAACTGTCAGCTTCTCTTCTGCGCCATGTGTGTGTGCGCCGACAAATGAGCAGTACTATGCTGGACACTACATCTCGTAGATGTCGGCCTAATTTATCCCAAAGCGGCATATTCAAATATCAACCGGTTTCGGATTGACGACAATTCGTACCTTTTCATTTGAACACACCTTATACATTTTCATTTGAGACTGATTTGCCTTTCAGCGTCCTGTTTAGTCTGCAAATCTCTAATTGCGAACAAGTTGCCCTCATGATCCCCTACAAGCAGTTAGCACTTTGTCTTTCCCTGCTTCCACACATCTCAATAGTTCAACGCTGAATCTAACCATAGCCTCCTAGGTATACCTCTGCTTCTCTTACGTTTTACAGCCGAACTCATTAACCTCTTAGGTTATTATTTATTTATTTATTTATTTATTTATCGTTTGGCTTTTAGTGCCGGGAGTGTCCGAGGACATGTTCGGCTCACCTGAGTCTGTAGCGCTTCCAGCGGACACCCTTATTAGGGTGAGCTACAAGTTCCGTTCAATTTCAAGTAGGCTAGTTCCAACTTTCGCTACCAATGATACCTATTGGTGAACGTTGGAACTTTGATAGAGCGTTCCGACGAAATCTAACCCAACAATTTAGCTTACACAAGTTTTGTCTGTGAAAGGATCTTTTACATGCCATAAATCTATGACATGGGACCGCCGGCTTTCCTTCCCTTCCGAAGGAAGGCATACTGAAGGATTATTCATCATCATCATCATCATCATCATCATCATTTTCATTTCCCCTTTTCCAGTTGACACTGGGTGGGGGCAAATATAGTTCCTCTCCACTTTGTTCTGTCGTTCCACCATTCCTCTTCCGACACGGTGTTCCAATCCTGGTTCCGTTTTCTAATGCTATTCTCCACCGAGTCCATCCAACGCATTCTTGGTCTTCCTCGTCCTCTCTTCCCTGTAATCCGTCATTCCAGTACTCGCCTAGGTAGCCTTACTTCATTCATCCGTTTGACATGTCCAAACCATCTCAATCTGTTATGCTCCAGTTTGTCATTTAGTTTCTGTACTCCCAGTTCTTTCCGCATATCTTCATTTCTCACTCTGTCTCTCCTCGTTTTCTGGACCATACTTCTCAGGAAAATCATCTCAGCTGCTTGCACTCTGCTCTCATCCCTCTTAGTCATTGTCCGAGTTTCTGCTGCATATGTCATTATAGGAACATAATATGCTTTGTACATAACTTCTTTAGCCTTAATTGGTATATCCTTGTTCCATACTAGTCCCCGTACCTGTTGGTAGAAAGCACTCCCGAGGTGTATTCTTCTGCTAATTTCCAAATCTAGTCTTCTATCTTCAGTCAGTTCACTTCCCAAGTATTTGAAGTGTTTCACCCCTTCCAATTCCTTATCTCCTACTTTGATTACTCTTTTTACTTCTTTCTTATCTCTACTCATCACCACTGTTTTACTCTACTCCACATTTATCTTCAATCCCCATTGCTCTTACAAAATCCTTCGACTTCGGTCGGGTTTGAACCCGCTATCTTGGGCACAGCAGTTCAGCATGCTACCAACTACGCCACCGAAGCCGCTACCTCTTAGGTAATATCTCCTCACTCATTCTCTTCATATGACCCCACCATCTGAGTTGGCTCATGCGAACAGCTTCATATAGCGTATTCATTTCTAACTTGGCCTTTATCTCTTCAATCTGAGTAACTTCATGTCATTGTTCCCATTTATTTGTCCCAGCAATCACTCGTGATACCCTCATATCATTGAACCGTTAACTTCTCCTCCTCCTCCTTCTTCTTCTTCTTATTCATCATCTATCCCTTTTGCATCACGGTGTCGGGTCTGCCAGCCACTTTCTGTATTCATTCCTATTCCCTGCGAGTCTCCTGGTTTGAGCCCATCTCATTGTCCTTTTCTCGCAGGGTCGCATTATGTTTATCCGTCCGGCTCTTCCGTTTGTTCTCTGAATTTGATAAGTTTCACCCGACGTGGGTAATCACCCCTACGCGAGCTAGCACAGTGGAGGGGCTGCCTCCTCACAGCATGTGTGCCTAGTGGACTTTTCTGCCAGGGTAGTTCCCCCTTATCTGAGCATATCCCATTTTAAGGCGCCGGAAACTCGCCCTCACCCTTCCTTTACGGGCTAGGATTTGCTGGTTGCATTGCTAGGCAGAGCCTCCCAACTAGTGCATTTCTCAGTATTTACCAGAGACACCTACTCAGCATTGGTGTCCCCACCGAGGCACAATAACCAGCCATTCACCCTCCTCCTTTCTCAACCGGGCTTGGGACCGGCTATGGCAGAGTTAACCGTTAACTTATGTATCCGATATCCTGAATCTACCCAGTTTTCACTTCCATACAGCAAGGTCGGTCTAAATACTGAGCGATGTGGGAGAGTTTCATCGCTTCACTAGCTTCTTTCTTACAGAATACTGTAGATCGCATTGGCTTTTCCACACCTCGATTCTATTTCCTTTGCCATACTACCATCTTGAGAGAATTATAATTATTATTACTGTTCACAATACTTGTGAGTGACTCTGGGATATTACCAACCATAAGACCTGTGTATGTCACTGAAAATTCAAATATGTAAATATTCCTCTGTAGATAACATTCCTTGTCATGTCTGAAAGAGACCTACAAAAATGACTGCAGAGTTGTCTCTTGCTATCCAAGCCACAATTTGCCATATGTACCTCTGATATGTGTAAATAAATGAGTTTCTATCCTGTTAGAATATCATATTAAGCCCACTTGTTTCTGCATCGGGATTCACAAACTGCACCGCTACACTGCGTGCAGTCACGCCCTTCATGTAGCAGATCGTCCAAACTTGCAAAATAAAATAAACTAGGGGACCTGTGCAAAAATCTCGCATGCGTTAAACCAGGACCTTCTATACTACCGGACCTGACACTGCAATCCAAGATGGCCGCCGTAGTTGGTTGTCGGAAATCAAACGCATGACGTCTGTCAGAATCCAACACAACACAAAATAACATCATGACGTGATTTTGTCTGCTGTTAATTCATTTTATGGGCTTGGGACATCTTGGTCATTAGCCCCGTGCAGTTGGGATTGGGTTGAATTCCTCCAATTACGTGATGACTGTAGTAGTGTGTGTAGCTGTGTAAGGGACGGGCATGGGGAGGTGCCCCGGGAGTTAAAATAAGGTACTATCGGAGTTCCATCAGGAAAGGAATAAAATAAAATAATGTTGAGGCCCACAGGAGAGATCTGCAGAATATCTTGGCTGAGTGAACAGGGAAAGTTTTAAATGATGATGTTGATGATAATTGTTGTTTTAAGGGGCCTAACATCTAGGTTATCGGCCCTTAATGGTTTGGGTGATGGTGAAGCTGATAATGAAATGTAAAATATAACTAAAACTAACTACTAACTCATATACTAGAAGAAGAAATTGAAAACAAAAGGAGAATAAGGCAAATAAAGGACAGGAGGAAAAGAAATGCCCTCGACCCTCGAGGAATGCGGATTGAGGGACTTGGAAGGAAGGAGAGCCATAAAAGGCAGATAGGAAAGTGAAAGAGGAGAGGGTCCGCCCCACAGGTAATGGATAAAAGAGGGAAAACCGGACCCAGCTCAGGAATCCCTCGGGGTCACCAACTCTCGAACTCACCAGTCGAGAGCCCCTGAGGGTGTAGCAATATCTAGGGTGCACCAGAAGTGTTGGGGCTACATACACCCTGCCTCCTTGAGGGCCTTGAGCAGAAGGCAGGAGATAACAGGAAAAGAAAAAGAAGGCTGACTCCTCCCAGAAGGAGAGTATCAGAAAAGATGAGGCAAGGGCCAATTAAGGCGGGAAAGGAAGAGACTCCCTAGGCCTTGGATACCCTAATACCGTCGGGGTCGGGAGAGAGCAAGAGTTGACCAAGTGAGGTCGACAGGAAAGAAGACTGAGAGGAGCCCGGCAAAAGTAAGTGGAAGCAATGCCGGACTCAGCTGGGGCCCCGTGGTCGCCAACCCACGTCCCACTAGATGTGAGCCCCTGGGGGGAGTTGTAAATGTTCCTGTAGGAATTTCAATCTCTTTATAGTAAGTTACCTATTATTCTGGGCCTGTTTGCCATCTCTTGATGAATGCAGTACATTTGCATTTGTCTGTTGGCACAGGCTAGAGTAAAATGAGGCTTTTCACCGATATCTCAGTCTCACTCATGACTGTGATTATATGGAAGCTACCTGGGCACAGTCAGTGTCAGTTGGCACAGGCTAGAATATCACCAATGTCTCAGTCTCACTCATGGCTGTGATTGTATGGAAGCTACTGAGATATGGGTGGTGCTTAGTAATGACATTCTGGGCACAGTCAGTGTCTGTTGGCACAGGATAGAATATCACCAATGTCTCAGTCTCACTCATGGCTGTGATTGTATGGAAGCTACTGAGGTATGGGTGGTGCTTAGTAATGACAATCTGGGCACAGTCAGTGTCTGTTGGCACAGGCTTGAATATCACCAATGTCTCAGTCTCACTCATGGCTGTGATTGTATGGAAGCTACTGAGGTATGGGTGGTGCTTAGTAATGACATTCGGGGCACAGTCAGTGTCTGTTGGCACAGGCTAGAGTATCACCGATGTCTCAGTCTCACTCATGGCAGTGATTATATGGAAGCTACTGAGGCATGGGTGGTGCTTAGCAAAGACATTCAGGGCACAGTAAGTGCCTGTTGATGCGGTGAAAGGTTCTACTCATAGGGTTAGTACTGCTGTACTGACTCAGTGAGGAAAGCAATAATAATCTACCTCACTCCTCTTCTTGTTTAGTACGCCTCAATATAGCGCTGCCTTGGGTTTTTGTGGGTATCTACCCACATAACCTAACGGCAGTGCCTTTTGAGGATCCAACCAGCCTTCGCGCTGACTACCGAACAGACAGACATATTATCCTTAAAAATAAATGTGACCAACCAGGTGGTGAAGTTCTTGGTAATCACTTATGGGGTCCAAGTTTGATTCCTGACTGTCAAAAAATCTTAATTCTAGACTAAGGGTAAGAACGGGGTACACACAGCCTTTGAGGTAAACCGGTAGAGGTTGGGTTCGATTCTCCGCGTAGCCACCCAGCAAGTGGTTTACCAAGGGGTCCCACACATACTGAAGATAAATGCCTAGGTAATTCCTATCATAAGGTCACGACTGCCTTCTGTAAATCCGTCAACAAGTAGGCTAGTCGTATTCGTTCATTCCTATTCATGAGATTAAATGGCACTCTGTCAAACGCATGACGTGTGTCAGAATCCAACCCAACACAAAAAATAACATCATGACGTGATTTTGCCTGCTGTTAATTCATTTTATGGGCTTGTGACTTCATGGTCATCAGCTCCGTGAAGTTAGGTGTGGGTTGAATTCCCTTGATAGGAAATTAGAAAATAGGCACCAATGGCTTATGTTTATAATAATTGGATTTGCATCCAGTCACACAACAGTTTCAAGGCATATCACCACAATTTTAGCATAGCCTATGCATGAGCAAGCCTACTGGTAGTTTATTAAAACGGTATCCACACCAAGTACGTGATAAGATTGATATCCTTGAACTAGCAGGCGTATAATTGGATGAGAGAACACTGCAGTCAATTTAAAAAGTAGGTTATGTTCATACGTACGGTAATCAATTTTCAGATCTTCTTAGACCTTAAATTGGAATACGTTAACTATTACTATGCTTGCTCATAATGAATTACCATTACTAATAATATATTAACCCTAAACAGAATAATATATAGGCCAAACTTACCCTCTGATTGGCAATAGTATTGATGGTATCACAAGCGTAACAGAAGTCGCCGGTATCTCGTATTTATGAAGCACTAATGCAGACATTTACTTACACGAACGTGTAAGCAATAATCAATATGCACAGATAATCAAAGGAGACGATTGCTAACCGAAATTCACACCACTATCACATCGTAAACAAAACGACTCAACTTATAAACAAAGCATGTAACCACCAATCGAACCGCCATCTTTCTTCTGCCCCGCCGCTAGTGTCAGGTCCGGTATTATAGAAGGTCCTGGATAAACCACCCGTCTGGCTTAAGTGTTATGCGGGCTCTACGCGATACAGTTCTAGCAGGGACTATCGTCTTGCTTATTTATTAAAACGCACATTTTAAACAAACTCGATATTTATATGAAACCAGAGTGCAATTCGTTACTTCTGCGGGTAATTATTTGTCTTTTCCAATGCTCATTTGTTACGATTGGTTACTATTATGCGCCCCATGTGTATAGACCACCCACCCGGCTTTACAATTATGCGGATTCGACATGACACAGTTCTGGCATGAGCTGTCGTCTTGTTTTTTAAACGCACTTCATAAAGAAACAAATTCATAGGATATATTTCCGATGACGTTTCAAGAAATGCAAGATTTTTCTTGAACCATAGAGACGATTTGGAAGGTCTCTGTACAAACCGCACCTTCTAACTCCCTCTGGTTTAAGAGCTGTGTTTTGTGAAACATACACCTTAGCGTATTATACCGGGCGAATCATTTTATTTGAACGGTCTGTAGTCACATCGAGGGGAATTAATACCGTTCAGTATCATTTGCGGGATATGGTTGCGGTGCATTAGTACCATACCGGGTGCAGGCAGAGAAATATCGACCTTCCTGAAGAGATGCGTTATTTCGACTGCATAAAACAGTATTATTACGGGCAGCTGATTCACTCGGTATAGATAATTATGATTGAAAGTCATCTGGCGTCTTCTTTATTGGTGAGCTAAGGCGAACGCATCCACGGTCCAAACACCTGGGCCTATTGACTGTTATTATTATTGAATATTTAAAAAAAAAAAACAAGATGTTCAGTAAAGAACATATAGACTACTTTCTCCTAAAAGCATGGGTATTGTTATAACTCTTTGTCCTTTTCAAGGAGTATAATTGAATGTTGGTTGTAGTAGCTTGTTGAAATACAACGTGCTATTCGGATATTAAACATGAATATGAGGTGCCCTTTGCTAGTGCCACCTCTGTAAAAAAATCATTCAATTCGGTTTCACCGTGTTTGAATTGATAGGGGGACAGACATTCCGAGTACACACACTCACACACACACAGACTCAACACACAGACAGACACGCATTTTTTGGTCCTGTAGTGATCTCATAAGCCTACTTTCATTTTTTGCAAAAATCGAAAGTAGGCTAAAAATACAGGAACCATATTTTACCAGATGTGCATTAGGGTTGTAGATTAAAACCGAAGCAAACAAATATTATAGTTTACCAAAAAATATCATGATGAAAGTGAGAAATTGTCCTAAACAGCACTGCATCTTGAAAATATGGTACAGCGGTTATGAAAGTTCCAGGTTACAGCTATTAAGGTATCTTTCCTTTTCAAAAACTCGACACTCAAATATAAGGTGACACACCGATTGAGGCAATCCACAGAAACATGAAGAGTCGTCTGTTGCTATTTTAAAACGTTCAAAATAAGACTTGAATTATCCATGACCAGTTAAAAATTGTGTGACGACAAAGTTTGGCACTAATAATTTTGATAACAGTCGATTTTGTACATCCGGGAAGAATATTTCTCTTGTTACAGATCCTTTCAGGATACATATCCATGCGATATTCCATTCGTGTAATATGTATTTCCTTATCTGCCTTTTTACGTAACATATTGGAGACTTACTATATGCTATTTCAAGATGTGTCGTAGCTGCTGATTTTGCTAATTGGTCTGCTCTTTCATTACCAGCCATTCCAGTGTGTCCCCTTATTCATGTTGTGCAGATATGTGAGCACTCATGAGCCCTGATGAAAAAAGCTATAGGGTTAGAATTATATTTGTCATTTATAGAATTCAAAGCGGATTATGAAGCACAGAAAATTCTCACTCTTTTATTGTTAGCTTTAACGCATTCTATTGCACACTTTGAGGCCCAAAGTTCTGCCTGGAAAATTGAACAGCTGTTAAGAACACAAACATAACTCGTGTATTGTTTTGTAACATGACTCCTGATATAGTAACATGAATATCCGCAAGCTTATCTGTTCTTCTCTCGAGATCCTTTCCGGCGTACACCTTATTAGCCAAGTATCTTACCTTAAAGCATGAGTCATTAAGTATTCAGCCAAAGTACTTGAGATTACCCTGTCTTAGCCGGAAAGTGGCATCCTTGTAAACTACTGTTCTGTGTTCCTTAGATCAGGAGGGAAGGAGATAGCGCTGCCGGAAGGAAGGTGTTGAGACCTATTAACGTGTAGTCTTACGTACGCTAAACATATTCCAAGTCATTTCCATGTGCTCGAGCCACGTGCTACGCAGAGGACTCGAGGTAATGGGCCGATTTCTGAATTAATGTTACCTCTCCCTACTGCAGCATTGTGGGGACGCATCCCCGACGAGAAGATCGATACTTTTAGTGGGTCGACCACGAGAAAGAGCGAGAGTGAGAGACAGACAGATGCAGACAGATGCTGGTTCTACTCTTTCTAGCCTGCGAGGCATTTTGATACAAATCGTATGCCGAATTGAAAATGAAAATCCACAGCCTGCTTCCAGTCTCCGACCGGGTCAGGAATGGAATGAATGTAGCCCCCATCTAGCGGCGAGGATATGAACTGTGCCGGCTGCCGAGGCCTGACGCACTCCTCTGGGGCAATGATTAAAGGAATGACAGATGAAATGAAATGATAGTGGAGAGTGTTGTTGGAATGAAATTTTGACAGGGAAAACCGGAGTACCCGGAGAAAAACCTGTCTGCCTCCGTTCTGTCCAACACAGATCTCACATGGAGTGACCGGGATTTGAACCACGGACCCAGCGGTGAGAGGCCGGCGTGCTGCCGCCTAAGCCACGGAGGCTGTATGCCGAATTGCTGATGAAAATTTTTATAGTACGACAGCACTCCATTCGCACAATCTTCGCAATTATGCTCACCATGGCCATCAACTTCATATGTGTTTGTTGTGAGTCAGGCCGTGTGATGCTGGTTGGTTGGTTCTTAAGTTTAGGGGCTGCGACTACGCGGTCATGTAGCCCCGTGTACTTTGGGTGTGTGTAGAATCTGTCTGATAACCGGTATTAATTGTGATGACTTTATTAGTGTGTGTTATCTGATTTTTAATTTAAGTACTGCAACGTAGAATTTTTCGAATAGTTCCTACTTTGGCCGCCAAGCGCCACCGTCAACAACTACTAGGCCAAGTTCAGAACTTAGCTACTAGACGCCACCGCAGTCGGCTCTTGGCAACGAACGTAGAAACCTAAGAGCGTTGTTTACATTCTTAACCTATCCAATTTAGCTTCACACAGGTGCAATTAGTGGAAGGTTCTTTAACATGCCATAAATCTATGACATGGAACCGCCGACTTTACTTCCCCTCCGAAGGAAGGCATACTGAGGGATTTTTAACGCTCTTAAAAAATCCGACGGCTTCGGTCGGGTTTGAACCCGCTATCTTGGGCATAGAAGCTCAGCATGCTACCGACTACGCCACCGAAGCCGCTCCGAGTGATGAATACGCTAAGTGTTGGTTTAAAAAGCTACGATGGCATTTAAATGTGCAAAACTTGCGATGTTGATGAAATTTTAACCCCATAGCGTCACTAATCCCTAATATGTTAATAGGTACATAAAACACTTTATTACATTACATTACATTATGTTACATTATGCAAACCGGCCAAAACTAAGGACCACGCAAATATCATTTCATTTCCTTCTCATAGTTCTTTGTTCCTTTCACTTCCTCCACACTTCCTCCATTCTTTCAGTGTGTTGCGCATTTCTTTCTGCTGTCCACCTTCCTCCCCTGCGTTCTTTCTTTTCTCCCACAATAATCTTTATGTTGGAAAGTATTTCACTGAACTGTGTTCTGTCTCGACAGTCGTCATCTGTAATTTCTAGCCTCCGGAGGTATTCCTTCATGTGCTTGGTGTAACCCCCTTGGCTCTTCAGACTATATATTTTATTAAAAATGTGTGTATTTATTCTTGTGGGATCCATTCTAACTTATGTCCATAGAAACGTAAACATCATTTCCTAATTGTTGTTTCCAGGTCTTCCACTCTTTCATATATCTCCTTGTTTGATCTTAATCTGTAGGTTCCCTGTACCACTTTTGGGCCGTAAATAATCCGCATTATCCTCCTTTCAATATTCATCAAATTTGCCGTCTCCACACCTTATAAGATCACCGGTTTTACCACAGCATTATTATTATTATTATTATTATAACACGGATTGATACTGGCTATTGAAAACCGGTCTCCTGCAATAAACGATCATGAAGTAGCCTAGTTAGATGATATGGTTAGCCTATTTTTTTCTCTCAAGCAAGTAACTTCCTGAGTCAAGTTCATGAACTACACAGGTAGTTATAACCAAAGAAAGTTCAAATTTAATAATGTTCAGTGAATTAATTTTACATAGAAGCAAATAACCTATTATTGACAGCGATACCCAATGTGGTAAATTGGTCGAGTGGTTTGAATCATGTAAAGGATGGATTTTTAATTTGCTGGTGGTTGGTTCCTCACTTTAGGAGCTGCGACAACTCGGTTATGTAGCCCCGTGAACTTCGGGAGTGTGTACAATCTGTCTGATAACCAGTGTTAATTGTGTGTTATCTGTAATTCAGGTAAGGACTGCAGACGATCTATTTTTCAAGTAGTTCATACTTCGGCTACCAAATGCTACCGTCAACGACACCTAGCTGTGAACTTGGTTACTAGATGCCAACGCAACCAGCCCCTGGTGGTGTACGTTGGAACTTAATAGATTGTTAATCAAATCTAAACTAGTAATTTAGCTTCACACAATTGCAGTTAGTGGAAAGTTCATTTATATGCCATAAATCTACGTCATGGGCCCGCCAGCTTTACTTCCCCTCCGAAAGAAGGCATACTGAGGGAATTTTAACGCTCCAAAAATCTGACGACTTCATCCGGGTTTGAACCCATGATCTTGGGCATAGAAGCTCAGCATGCTCCCTACTACGCCACCGAAGGCGTTTATTTTATTTAATATATTTGCTGTTTTATAAATACCCACATAATTACATATAGTGCGTATATTCTAATGGGAAATAAATACGAATCACACAGCAGGTTTCATTGCAAGATTCCACAACAAAGAGGCTAGTTCATTGGCTAAGGATTTCTACACCCGTCCATTGACCAATTTTCAGGACAACCCGCGGTTACTCGCTGGGTGTGCGTCACACTCAATTCCGTAAAATTATCCTGATTCTTGCAATATTATGAGGCCTCTTCTTTGAAACTTCCTATACCTTTCAAACAAACTGTTTGGAAGGGGAGGAGTCAATCAGTTCCGTTATGTTTGTAAACATAGACTCCCAATCCAATATTAAACGCGACAGGGAACCATTTTGTGTGCGGAGCGCTCAATAGCGAATAACGGTGTTAGTAATATTTCACGTATAGCAATAAATAATGTTTTGCCTTATGCTTGTATTTAAAGTGAAATAATTTTTAATACTATCGGACCCGTACGAGAAATCTCGGATGTGTATAAACCATCCACCTGGCTTTACTGTTATGCGGGCTTTGTGTACAAACCACCCACCTGGCTTTACTGTTATGCGGGCTTCTATAAATATGTTCGTTCAAACGCACTTTTTAAACAAATTGCCAGTAGTTAAGAAATCAGAGAGCAATTCATCACTGCTGCTGGTTGCACAATGAGTTGTGTGCGACCCATGTGTACAAACTACCCGCCCGGCGCTAGTGTTATTCGGCTGTAAGTGGCATAGTTCTGCCAGGGGCTATCGTCTTGTTTATTTGTTTAAAAGCACTTTATAAACAAATAAATATATTTCCGTTGACTTTTCAAGAAATGTAAGATTTTTCCTTTACTATTGAGACGATTTAGAAGATTTTGGTACAAACAACACCTCCTAACACCCTGTGGTTTAGGAGCTTGAGTTTTGTGGAACATACACCTTAGCGTATTATAAACAGTATATAGGCTCGATACTTTAACTGTTGCTGGAGAATTTTGCAATTTTCAATGGCATCTGCTAATCTGATAATTCCATGTTTCGACGAAACAGTTGAGGAAGTAGACTTCAACAATGAGACTGATTGGAATGATTCAGATTAGGTTCACGAAAGTGATTGTAACTCTGGAACAGATTCGTCTGCAAGTTATAAAATGGGGGCTGGTTTTGTAGATTGAAGGCCGAAAGCCATTAATTTAATAAATGTAAACTGTTTCTTGGATTACATGGTTTTCTATTTTATTTCATACGAACATTATCGTATTTCATATTTATTTCAATTTAGGTGTTCGTGTTCAAAATAAATAACCATCTCTAATCGACTTATTAAAATGCCTTCTTATTTATGAGGGTATATTAATGCCTATTGATGTAAATGATGCCGATGATGATAATTGTTGTTTTAAGGGGCCTAACATCTAGGTTATCGGCCCCTGTATTGATGTAAACATGGGTGCTGCGTTGTGCAATTATAAAACACTAAAACACGAAATATTAAAAAATCAAGTATATAATGCCAACCTTGCCTGGTTACAAACCCCAGACAAAGCCCGCTACGTTCACCACGCGGCTAAACCTGACCATTGCTGCAAGAGTATTACTAACAGCCTTAGATACATCTCTTTAGTAAGTGACTTGGAATGAACGAATTCTTCAGTGTATTATGCCGCAATTATAAAACATTTCATACAAAAATTGCATTACTAGTAATATAAAAAATACGAGCCTTAAAGTAGTCGCATATGATGTGTATAGAAGAAACCTTACGTGAAATTGTTGATACACGGGGATTATATACTATTATTGGCACAAATATTAATCTATTGTAAAAGGGAGTGTTTTACAGATATTGCAGTTTATAATACGGAACTCATTTTATGACATGATTTGTAGCTTTCACCAGCACTAGCCTAAATAAAGAATACGATATGGATCTACCAGATTAATAGACGCGTCACCGCTCATAACCTTAAATTCCTTATAAACAGGTCCTCTTCATTCACAGACCAACACGTAATTTCATATGGATTCTGTTAAAATGAGTCATATTGATATGATAAATATCGTTTAAAATGATAATCTGATGGCAAAAATATCTAGCACGTCCGGGATTCGAACTCGAGATCTCTAGATTCACAAACATAACGCTAACCCCACAGCTATTTCGACTACGCAAATATTGTGCACAAGATGGTGGCTTATTTCCACGTTCCAATAATACTGCATTACGGAATTAAGTTTCATTTATATTTTGCTTGTTTCGATAATGTTCCTGCGTGAAATTAAGTTAAAATGCTTTATGACTAGGCCCTCTCTTGAGTAAAGAGAATGTATTCAGCAATAGTTCACAAAGGCTTGCTCAATTATCGTATAACCACAACGATTATATTTATTGATGACTGCATTCCATTTATGTGGGTTAATATTTGAATAGCCATTGTGTAGAAACATAATACCGGCAATGCCGACTACTTACAATGTTTGATATTAAGGCATTTTACCATTTAAATACTGATACGAAGACTTCGAACATGTACCATGTGCTTTGTTTCAATCACTTGACACCAGAGTTCGCATGGGCGTTTACCGTTCAGTATGTCATATACATTCCACATGGCCGAAAGTACGTCATGGAATCAATTTCCGACACCGCGCGCTCATTGTTTCTCTTTGCACTGCCAGCTGGAACATACCACTGCCAGCTGGATCGATCGATCGAGTTGGCAGTTCGTCTTACACGTCCGTTCGATCCACCACTGCCAGCTAGCACACTTCCATTAGATCGAACGGAAGTGTGCCAGCTGGTGCCACCTGGATCGTTCCGATCCACTTCCGCCCCATTTTTCAAAATCACTCCCACAAAAATATCCAGCAACCGAGTGGAAATATGTCACACATCAAAATTACTATTTAGTTTTTCTGTGTCAGAAGCTACGTTGGCTGTAATAGATTCTAGCGCGGATCAACGAAGGCAAAGGAAATCGCTAAGATAACATCTTGAATAATATGTTGTTATATGTATATATAACCGGGTGAGGTAGCCGTGGTCGTTACGGCATGACTGCTGGCAGTCGCTCACATCCGGGAGGTGAGGAGGTTCGAATCCCCCCACCGGCAACCTTGAAGATGGTCTTCTGTGGTTTCCCATCCTCCGTCCAGGCAAATGCCGGGGTTGGTCCCTAACTATAGGCCACAGCCGCTATCTTCCAACTCCTCGACCTTCCAATCCAACTTTCCTCCCCTACGGTACTTGTAGCTCACCCATTGGGTGTCCGTCTCGAAGCAGCTACAAAAACTGGCGAGCCGAACATGTCCTCGGACACTCCCGGCACTAAAAGCCATACGCTAAAAAAATGTATATATACAGCGTATTACTCAATTTGTGGGAAAGCTCAGGGAATTCGATAGAGGGCCTTACAACAAGCAAAACATGTCCTGTAAATATATGGTGTATTTGCTTCCGTTTCCATGTTACAAGCATTGTTTGTGGTGTACGTAACTGACCGCTTAGCTATGCAGGTTGGTCATTTGAGTTTATAACGTATACATTTATACTTACAGTTCTCTACAGAAGGTGCCCAAAATGACTACCACGAGCTGCAATGCAGGCGTCTTTGCGCCGCATCATTGACTGTCTCACATGTTCCCATATTCCCGGCGTCTGCCGTATCTGCTGACATCCTTGCTCTATTAGCTAACGCAGCATGTCCACGTTATGAATAGGTGTGGCATACACAATGGCCTTTAAATGGCCCCGTAAGTAGAAGTCTAATGGGTTGAAATCGGGAGAACGAGCAGGCCAAGTTGTCGGTCCCTGACACCCTATCCATTTATTTGGGAATCGCTGATATTACATTGCTCTAGCAGCAAGAGCAAAATTAGGCGATGCCCCATCATGCATGAACCACATGCGTGCCGCTGTCTGTGTTATGCACATCACTAACAATGCATGTAACACGACAATGAACGCACATCAACCATATATGTTTTGATTGTTATCAGGTCCTCTATCGAATGCCCGGAGCTTTCCCAAATATTTAGTTACTTTCGCTATCGTTTTAACCTCCAGGATCGGCTTTTCCCACGGAATAAGCGAGGGATCCCACCTCTATCGCCACTGAGGGTAGTGTCCTGGTGCTTGAGACTCTGAGTCAGGGATACAACTGGGGAGTGTGACCAGCACTACGCCCAGGCGGCCTTACCTGGAAAGCGGACAGGGGGCCTGATGAAGGGGATGGGAAGAGTGGGACGGTTAGGCAAGGATGTGGGCAGGAGGCGGCCGTGCGATTACAGTAGGTACTGTACCCGTAAATCTGGAAAGTAACCTGTTGAATTATCCATTGCCCCAGCTGGATCGCCTATTTCTAACAACACCGGCAAATCACTACATTAGAAATCGCTCCAACATGGTCTTTAGGGATTTCCATACAGCAGTTACGAGAATATTGTGGATAAACAACAAACTACAGGGGGCACACTTACCTTTACTTACGTGTCTCGGGGACTGGGAACTCAGCTTCGCCTACAGTACATCCACAATACTCTAATCTTTATATTTAAAATGAATCACACGTCAACAACGAGAGATAACGAACTGAACAAATTTATTAACAAGAGTAAACTAACCTAATATAAACAAAATAACAATAAACTAATCTAACAACAACAAAAAACCCACACAATCATACCCACTTCTCTTCCACAACACATCTTACTACATTGCTGTGTCAAAATATCAGCATCAAACCCTTGGCATATATAGGCCTACACTACGTAAAGAAAAACGTTTAACAGAGGCTCTTACATTCATGGCATTCCTGACAACAGGTTACCTTCATTGGCACGCGTCCAGGAAACGGACGAGCATTGGCTTGCTTCATCAATGAGCGCTAGCATAGCGTAGCGCTCAGAACTATTTACATTTTATAGAAGGCTGTGAGCCGCCACATGTTCACATATGTCACACCAAGCTCTCCACTCCTAACGGCGAATCATTCTGTCTGGCTTGTACTGAGACTGCCTTGTGTGCGTTTAAAATACACGTATAAAATGAACATTCATATCTTACGAAAATGCTCATAACTTCTATATTCTGAAATCTTCATAAAATCTTTCATTCATACCCCGAAATTGTTCTAGACCAATTCGGTTCAACATTCGCTCTTAACAGTGGGCAATCATCCAAACAAAAACATCCGCTCACAAAACACACGCTATTCCAAAGCATTCGATTAATAAATCCTATTAAAAAATTATTTAAATAATTAAATCATTTCCGAAAAATATTTACAGGTAATTTGTTCATAATAATGGACAATATTTAACGTTGCTAACACGTTACTTTCGAGATTCTGGATTCTCGGTTACAATATAACTCTCAATTAACTATTTACACTGTTTTTTCACATAAACATTTTCTAACACTCTAGTTTTCATATACTGCTCACACATCGTCTTATATAGGTTTCATTACAATGTCGGTCTAATACAGTCGACTGACAAAGGTTAACTGTACGTAATTACATAACTTCGGGTTTAATAAAATTTAATAATGGTATCATTGACATGAGTTATTGTTATTCCCGTTGTGGTTCTTTCCTTCTTCCTTGTTGTGATCACCATCTCACTCTTATTTATGCTAAATTTCATCTCATATCCTTGTATTATTCCTTCCCACACGTCCAACTGTTCCTGTACCTCCTCCTCCTTGTTTCCCCTAATCATCAAATCATCTGCAAACACCATTGCTTTCATCTTTCCTTCCCCAATTACATGTGCCACTCGGGTCATTATGTCATCCCTCTCCACAATGAAAAGTAACGGTGACAGTACACTTCCTTGTTTCAGGCCGTTTCTCTGTTCCAACCAGTCTGATCTCTCTCCTCCCACTTTCACACAGCTCACGCTTCCCTTGTACATCTCATTTATCCTCTTTATAGTCCATTTCTCTACTCCTCTATCCTCCAGGGACTTCCATACTTTGTTTCTGCATACACTGTCATATGCTTTCTCAATGTCCAGGAAGGCCATCAGTAGATCTGTTCCATACTCATAGTGCTGTTCTTGTAACTGCCTTACAGCAAAAATCAAATCCACTGTGGACCTTCCTGCTCTGAAGCCATGTTGTTCTTCCCTCATCCCTCCTTCTCTCCTAGTTCTAATTCTCTTTTCCAAAACTTTCTCGGAGATCTTTGCACAATGACTCATCAGTGTTATTCCCCGATAGTTTCTGCAATCTGTTCTACTACCTTTCTTGAAGATCGGGACAATTATTCCTTTTTTCCAGTCCTCTGGGGTCTTCCTTTCCTTCCATCCTGTCCTCATCACTCGGTACAACCACTGTATCCCCACCTCTCCTGCTGCTCTCACCATCTCCACACTCAACTCATCCACACCCGGTGCCTTCCCTCCTTTCATCTTGTTCACTGCATCATCCACTTCTTTCCATATTAAGTCCTTTTCTGTTTGCATTTCATCTTCCTCTTCCCCGATTTCTTCCTCCTCACCATCTTTTCCATTTGAGAAGCTTATTTCCAAAAGGTACTGTACCCGAGATACCTACCGTCAGCTTGTTGATATCCCTCGATGGTAGCTGGATTGCAGAACCTGAAAACCCCGACTAAAACCCACCAGACTCCACTCAACAAGAGACGGGGATAATGTGGCACAAGGATTACCTAACTGAGGGAACGTCAAGAAAAACCATAGCAACAAAAGAAAAATCTAGCTCAATAGAACACAAGAACGAGAAAAAACATCATCTCCAAAGCGTGGAATTATACTGAAATGCTTGCAATGGTTTCCTTAACGTGCCCTCCTATCGCAGCTATAAAGTACCACTCTAAAAGAATTAAAATAGAACTAGATGAAACCCGTCAAAACATGACGGACAATGGAAAACAAATTTACTGAAGAAGCTTCTTATATAAGTTACATTCTTTGTACGATTACTTTTTAGCACTATTGCAACTTTAAGGGCGTCAAAAGATAGCACTCTCAGCATTGCAACATATTGCTGGTCATGACTGAAAACGTGATGAGGTCATCATCATCTTGCACAGTTTCCAGCCACTGGCCGGGTCTGTTTGCAACACAAGCCTCTCCAACGTCTTCTGTCTTCCCACCATCTCTCAGCCTCCACCCTTGTACAGTCTTCTCCTCTCTTCTTCACGCTTTCTTCCACCCCCTTCAGCCACCTGTCTCTCGGTCTCCCTCTTGGTCTCTTTCGTTCCCACTTCGTCTCGTGTATCCTCCTGGGTATCCTCTTCTCCTCCATTCGTTTTACATGTCCATACCATCTAAGTCTAGATTTCTCTATACCATCCTGTAATGGTTCCTCCTTCATTAATTCTCTGGTCCTCTCATTTCTTATTCTGTCCCTCTTTGTAGCTCCAATACTGCTTCTCAAGAACCTCATCTCACTGGCCTGTATTTTGCTCTTCTCCCTTCCTTTCATAACCCAGGTCTCCGAGGCATACGTCAGGATAGGGACATAGTACGATATATGATCTACTTGCTGTTCTGAGGGACATCCCTGCTCCATAACATGCTTCTCACACTCCTCCGGAATGCTTCTGCCTGTCTCCCCCGCTCATTTATTTCTCTACCGTTTCTTCCATTCTCTTGTATTAGGCTTCCCAGATACTTGAAACTCTCCACTTTCTTCAGCTGTTCCCCACCAATTGTTATTCCCGTTGTGGTCCTTTCCTTCTTCCTTGTTGTGATCACCATCTCACTCTTATTTATGCTAAATTTCATCCCATATCCTTGTATTATTCCTTCCCACACGTCCAACTGTTCCTGTACCTCCTCCTCCTTGTTTCCACAATCATCAAATCATCCGCAAACACCATTGCTTTCATCTTTCCTTCCCCAATTACTTGTGCCGCTCGGGTCATTATGTCATCCATCACCACAATGAAAAGTAACGGTGACAGTGCACTTCTTTGTTTCAGGCCGTTTCTCTGTTCCACCCAGTCCGATCTCTCTCCTCCCACTTTCACATAGCTCACGCTTCCCTTGTACATCTCTTTTATCCTCCTTATAGTCCATTTTTCTAGTCCTCTATCCTCCAGGGACTTCCATACTTTGTTTCTGCATACACTGTCATATGCTTTCTCAATGTCCAGGGAGGCCATCAGTAGATCTGTTCCATACTCATAGTGCTGTTCTTGTAACTGACTTACAGCAAAAATCAAATCCACTGTGGACCTTCCTGCTCTGAAGCCATGTTGTTCTTCCCTCATCCCTCCTTCTATCCTTGTCCTAATTCTCTTTTCCAAAACTTTCTCGAAGATCTTTGCACAATGACTCATCAGTGTTATTCCCCGATAGTTTCTGCATTCTGTTCTACTACCTTTCTTGAAGATCGGGACAATTATTCCCTTTTCCCAGTCCTCTGGGGTCTTCCTTTCCTTCCATGCTGCCTTCATCACTCGGTACAACCATTGTATCCCCACCTCTCCTGCTGCTCTCACCATCTCCACACTCAACTCATCCACACCCGGTGCCTTCCCTCCTTACATCTTCCTCACTGCATCTTCCACTTCTTTCCATGTTAAGTTCTTTTCGGTTGGCAGTTCATCTACTGTACCTCTTCCCCGATTTCTTCTTCCTCGCCGTGGTTTCCATTTGGGTTCAGGAGTTCTTCAAAATATTCTTTCCACATTTTCTTCAGTTCTTCCCTATTTTCTATCCCTTGTCCCCTTTTGTTCACCATTCTGACATAATCCGTAGGATCCTTCCGCCTCTTATTCTTTACCATCCCATACAGGACCTTTTTTGTACCTTCACTATCCTGCTGGTCATGACTTAAAACGTGATGAGGTAAATAGCCCAATACGTTCAAGAGTTTCTCCTTGAGCTTGATTGATTGTGATAAAGTAGGCCGAGCGAATAGGACATTGTTGCCTATTAAAAGAAAATGTACTGTACCTGCAAGTGTTTTATCGGAAGGTGTTAAATCAAGTCGTAGGATTTGAGCTCTCTGCCTAATATTACTGCACCTATTATATCCGAATCCAAGCAATTTCTTACATATATCTTACAATTAATATATTACCATATATGAGTCCTTGGGAAACGTTCAGATTTCTAAGGAGCATAACTATGGCTCAAACGTTCGGAGTATGTGGAGGCGAATCACTTAATTCCAAGGAATTGAAAAATTCAATAATAGGGAAATGAAGTAGCTGGCTTTCATCTTCAGTATCCAATCTGTTAACGCTGATGTATGTGTTTGAACTACTGGATATAAGTTCAATGACTTTTAAATTAATATCATTACATTGTTGCAGCTTGGCAAATATTTTATATTCCAGCAGTTCAATTTTACCCTCACAACAGTAAAGACCAAAGTAACCACGCATAGATTTTACGCAAGAGAAGTACAATGTAGAACAATGTTTACATTTGATCGTCAAAGACCTTACAGTACACTGTACTGCATAATATCTGGAATTGTTTCTGAAATGGCCTATTTAAATTGGATTTTAAATGTGGCTTCGTATTATTCGATAACACTATAGTGTCCTGCAATAACGGAGCCGCTAAATATTACATGGCAAATAATACTTCCATTGCCGAAATCAACTGCGTAGTTAGACTCAGTACTCTAAACAAATAATCATTAAACAATTGTCTTATACAATGAAGTTCAACATGACCGTCCAGAGACTTTCATACTCAAGTTGGTTGGTGAGGAGAATGCGATGAGACTGATCGCTTAAAATAAATTCCTTATAATTGTTCCTGCCAGCGAAATTTTTTGCGATAGCTTGAAAACGCAGCTCAGAATGACGTTCTTCATTTTGTTATAAACAGTACGAAACTGCTCTAAATAAGCAATTTCCATCACCTGTTATAGGTTATGACAGTACATTTTGCAGGGGAACATAGAATCACTTCGCCAACTACTGGAACGACCATAGGCCTATACTCAATACTCACTTCGGCAGTCACCCTAATGGAGGCAGTTTTTGAATTCTATGTCCCGTGCATGTCAAAAATCGTATTAACACATGGAGGCCCACCTATTCTTGTCTATCGCCCCGGAGACCCGGGTTACATTTCCTGCTCTGCCAAGAAATTGAATTCTGGTCTGAGGGCAAAAACGGGGCACATTCAGTCTCTTGAGGTATAACTAAGAAGAGGAAGGTTTAATTCCCACCTCGACAATCTTGGATGTGGTTTTCCGTGGTTTCCCACTTCCACTTAAGGCAAATGCCGGGATGGTTCCTAACTTAAGGCCTTGGCCGTCTCTTTGCCATTTACCACCTTAATTACAAATAAACACAGTAATGCAGCCATCACAATAACACAGGTTATGAGAGAAAATTTCACACATACACACCCAAGTACACGGGGCTGAGTGACCACAATGTCGGAGCCCTTCAAACGAATTATGTTTGCCAAGTGTCTCTTATGGCGAAAGCAATTGTGGACACGCGCGAGTGCCTGGAAAACTACTTTTTTCTTTAATAATTTAAGAGTATATCGACGATGCATAATTATAACTTTTAGTCTAGGACGCTAATAACTTGACCACCGAAGCATTGGGAAGAAATTGCAATATTAAGGTACATAAACAACATAGCCTACACATTCAACTGTCGGTTAATGTTCCTCAAAATTTCCCTTCTTAAATATTCCCCTCCTTTATAATTCTCCATCACGTGAAAACGTGCCAAGTCTTGGGTTTTAAATATATCGATGCAATGGTGCTGCCATCTGCTGTCAGTTACTGGAACTATATGGGCGATGTACTGCTATCTGTTGTCAGTTATAGGAACTGATTGCAGATATTTAAACGGCGTACTGAGGACAACAGTTTGCTCTTTTGATCACATGTTGTAATGCAATGGTAAAACGGAAATAAAACGTATTGAGAGGGAATGTAGAAATATGTATCTTTTACAGACATAAATCCTTACTAATACTCCCTGATTAAACAATATTTCAATGGTAAAAAAAAAAAAAAAACATATAACGGCGAGGGCTAGGATCGAACCGGCGAACCTAGGAACCACAGTCTGTCGCCTTAACCACATAGCTACTCGAGCACACTTTTTGGGCAGCAGACGCAGCCATTCATTATCTTCAAAAGCTGCTGTCTGAAGGAAATAATCCATTTCATTATCCAAATAAATCAATGTTGCACATTCGTATACGTTCATACTGTTATTATATTTTATTGCCAGAACTTGGTTAATGTATGTTTTCTATTACATGGGAGCTTATTAGATAACTTATATTTTAATGGAATTCTCACCGCCATTTTGTCATGACCTCAGGCGGATTGTGCGCATGCGTGAGGGTCGAGAATTCTGCTATTTTCTATATTAATTCAAAAATATACCGAGAGGGAATGTAGAAATATGTATCTTTAACAGACATAAAACCTTACTAATACTCTTAACAATATTTTAGTGGTAAAAAAAAAAATTATCGGCGAGGGCTAGGATCGAACCTGTGAACCTTGGAATCACAGTCTGTCGCCTTAACCACATAGCTACTCAAGCACCATTTTTGGGAGCAGACGCAGCCATTCATTATCTTCAAAAGCTGCTGTCTGAAGGAAATAATCCATCTCATTATCCAAATAAATCAATGTTGCACATTCGTATACGTTCATACTGTTATTATATTTTATTGACAGAACTTGGTTAATGTATGTTTTCAATTACATGGGAGCTTATTAGATAACTTATATTTTAATGGAATTCTCACCGCCATTTTGTCATGACCTCAGGCGGATTGTGCGCATGCGTGAGGGTCGAGAATTCTGCTATTTTCTATATTAATTCAAAAATATACCGAGAGGGAATGTAGAAATATGTATCTTTAACAGACATAAAACCTTACTAATACTCCTAACAATATTTTAGTGGTAAAAAAAAAAATTATCGGCGAGGGCTAGGATAGAAACCTGTGAACCTTGGATTTACAGTCTGTCGCCTTAACCACATAGCTACTCGCGCACTCTTGGTCAGCAGCAGACGCAGCCGTTCTTTATCATTAAAAGCCGCTGTCTGAAGGAAATAATCCATTTCATTATCTAAATAAATCAATGTTGCACATTCGTATACGTTCATACTGTTATTATATTTTATTGTCAGAACTTGGTTAATGTATGTTTTCAATTACATGCAAGCTTATTATATAACTTACATTTTATTGGACTTCTCACCGCCATTTTGTCATGACCCCAGGCGGATTGTGCGCATGCGTGAGGGGGGGGAAATTCTGCTATTTTCTATATTAATTCAAAAATATACAGTAATATATTTGTTTATTTTATAGACACTCTGCAAATCTAGAGGCCAAGAGCTTTCGTTAGAGTGCTCTACGAAGTAAATCGGTTCTGTCGTTCTCTCAATCTCGTGGTAACAAAAATCACCTTACTGTTTTAAATATATAGATTCTCCAAAATTTATTCACAAAGGCATTATAGCAGAAATTGCTATAATAACATCACAAGAAATGAAAAGCAGCTGCAGCTTCAACCGGAAGCTCAAATTACAGTGACCTGAATACAACTTCTAGTCATAACTAGACATACTGTATTCTCCATAAAATAAAATTGAACACTCTTTAAGATAATACCCTACTATAGCACAAGCAATACCTCAAAAGCATTATTGAAAATTAATTCCGCATTTGGGTAGGTCATTACTAATCCTACAGCTAGCAATATCATTTATGTACAATATCTGCATTGAAATATTTATATATATTGAATGGCAAACTATAAGTGTGTTTTTCTTTTTATTTCTCAAGCCTCAGTTTAACATTCTTCCATTAGAATAAGATCATTAGTTTCCTTTAACTGATTCGAAAATGTTTAAATTGCTCCTTTTTAACCAGGTGACAAAGCTTAATAGAGGTAATCTATCACTTTAATAATTATTGCACTCACCAAAATAACTGATCAGAATAACTGTAAAACCTCGTCAGCATGGTGATTAAATCCAGAATATTAAGGTTGACATCATTTAATACATGTTTTAATGTTTTACTTTGTAGTTTGTATGCTTCTAAGCAACAACAAAATGCTTGTAGTAAAACGCTGAATTTGACTTGAAATTAAGTCAACTTATATTTGACTACTCAATCACAATTATCATGGGTTAGTTTCCATGAAATATCTTAATGCTTATTTCATTTTCTTACTGCCTTCACGCGGCTCTACTATTATACACATGTACTCCCCTGAGTACTCTGTTCAAAATTAATTTATTATAATCATACATATTTTAACGTAACTGGATCACCCTTATTGGTGAATGACGAATTTCATTCTCTGCCGATTATTGTTTTTACTACATCGTTGTTTAAATTTATACATAGTTTACATTAGTTTTCAATGATGTTGGTTGGATTTTCTCAATAACAAAATATCCTTTTATAATTAATACCTATTCTATGAGAGATTGCAATAGCATCGACTTTCCTCAATCAGAATGTATTTACACATTTATTAAATTTGGGATATACGCTGGTTAAAAAAGTGAATGATATTTCAGAGATATATTATTGTCAAATGACGACAATTAAAAATAATGATAAATTCCATCGACCATGGATCTCAAATGTGCCTTCACGCGAGAGGCTAACTTGAATCCAAAAAAAAAAGTTAAATATAAATAAAGAGAAAGATTATCAAGCCATCGTTCGGTACACCCCTGCACGGATGAATTCGAGAAACAAAGTAATGCCACTACACCACCGGACATGGTAATCATAACAATTAGCACAATTGACTGGTTAGAAAACATTACCAGCCTCTGTCCTTCAACAACACAAAGAATGGTTCCTAACAAAAGCGAGAGATCGAACTCCTCTATAAAAATATATAATAAAATTTCAAAAAAACTCATAACTTGCTATCAAAATCAGTCTTCTATTCATAAACCAATCACTCGGATGTATAATGTTCGAAGATGCAGTAGGAAAATGTAGCCTAACAAAAGCACAATCTAACGATGCGAAGAATGTCACAAATTGACATAATAAAGAGCTCACCACGTTAATAAACTACACTGAATCACTAAATACCTATCGATGTCCTCTTCACTACCCTAAGAAGGCTTCATGAAATATTACTGAATTTAAGATGAAATCTACTTAAACATACTTAAATATGGGTTGCACTTCTTATGGAAGTCTAAAACCTGTCGATTATGAAATCAGTCATGATTAAAACGTCATGCCTAAATTCCACAGTCCGACATACTACTCAAAAATTAATATGCTAAAAAATAATGGCGTAAATTAACATTGAAATATCTACACTAAGCTACGAGAGACGAAGTTGTGTAAGCTCTACCTTGTTGATAGATGAATTTCCCAAGAGCGAGCATTGATACGCCCTGCATATCACACCTTTTCCATATGT
This sequence comes from Meconema thalassinum, assembly GCA_946902985.2. NCBI lineage: Eukaryota > Metazoa > Arthropoda > Insecta > Orthoptera > Tettigoniidae > Meconema > Meconema thalassinum. The sequence goes on along the minus strand of OX336391.1, from coordinate 198,261,374 downwards.
AGCTGTAACTGGCACTCCCCAAGCCGTCGGGAATCGACCCAGGGTACACCTTCTCCAATCCGCACGTTCTTCCCGGTTCAGAAGGCTATTACCCATCCTGGGTAAATAGTCAGGAATCGCTTCTTCACGTCTCCAACATCTTCCAGCGCACAGTTCGTTTCTCAGTAGTATCGCGTTATTCATATCGGGTCGAAATATTAATGAACGAAAGACGAATGACTGCCCATGCGAATAGCATTCAGGATTGCTAATGGGGTAGACACAAGTGGTCACACAATCAGAATCAGTCATCACTGGGGCCATGGCGATAGTTCATTACAATGCCGTTCTAGTAGCGTTCATGCTGCTGCGTTTTTATCCTGCCATTATAGAAGAAAAGAACAGCACTAAAATTATTCCCCTTGACATCTTGATTAAGAATATGTCTGTTCGCTATGAGGAATAGTGTTTAGAGTTCAAACACATTGCTGCGCACTCGATGACAATGCAATGGAAACATAGACTGCTTTTCAAAACGAAAGTTCACTGTGGTGACTGGCAGCTTGCTGTATTGAAATTACAGTTTCTAATACTGCTTACCCTTGTAGCGGTATAGATTGCATCTCGTGAAAACGAACAGAGTCCTTCGACACTGGCTCTGTACGCACTTTAAAGTGTTTGATATAAACATTGCGTCATATTGCACTAACGAAACGCGTTCTCAAGTTTCACAAAAGGAGATATGTTCTCAAGCGCTCCGTAAAGTTATCTGCCCACAGCTGTCTGTGTGTCCATCCACCTACCTTCACGCTACCCCCACTCAGACGTGACAGTAATCGAACTGATCTCTCATTGGTGGATGTAAATCATAATTTATAATGTCTCCGACAGATACTAAACATGTATATATAACAAAATACACATTATGCTCTGTTCCAGGGTCTCGTATAATGTTGCAAATCTTGCATGTTATTCTCTTTTCTTCTTATTGCTGATAAAAATGTAATCCTGGTGACCGATCAATAAACTGGGTCAATGGTTGCCATGTTGTAATCATCTCCGCTTGACTTCGTGCGTGCACGTCGGTACTCGGAAAATACCGTAATCGAGTAGCTGACTCCTGCTTCGGTTGCAACTTTTGGATCGCGCCGATCTTCAACATATTCTTCAAACTGCACTATACATCATAACAATAAGAGTATAATGGTACAGTACCAAATCCAAAAAGTAATATTTTACAGGAGAGAGGAAAAACGCTCAGAGTGTGAAATTTCAACTGAAAATCCATTTGAGCACTTTTATTATGTTCAGATAGAATAAATGCATTGTTATACCAAGTATTTCTTTTTAGGCTTTTCCAGTTTAGGAAATATTCAAAGAAAATTATGGATTTGGTACTTTTTTGCACTGAAACTATAAATACTTGCAACAGAAAGACATAAATTTCACTGCAGTCATCAGAATCTTCGAGAAAACTGATTGTATTTAGTTATGCAATAATTAGATTGAAGGTATTTTCAGTGAAGGCATAGATTATTGAAATAATATTAAATAAAATTGAACCAAACAATGAAAATTATGCAAAGTAACTTTGCAGTGCTGAACTTATGGAATTATGATTGTAGTTTGTGTCTAAAGAGCATGAGTATGGTAAATAACTTGTGAACTGGACAATGGAAAATATTATCCAGTACTAAAAGAATTGGCTCTCATTGGCTGCATGGATACGGTACGTATTGGCACATTCAGGCCACAGGATTTGGTACTTATTGGCATCAAACGAGATTTTCAGTGCCCTGTTTGTTATGGATTTAGGTCGTTTTGGCAATTTCTTTTTCTTTCATACGATGGAGCTTCCTACCAACGTACGTTTTCCGTCATAATCTAAATTTCGATTTTTTTTTGGATTTGGTATCTTTTGGAAATAAGCTTCTCATTTGGGTTCAGTAGTTCTTCAAAATATTCTTTCCACATTTTCTTCAGTTCTTCCCTATTTTCTACCTCTTGTCCCCTTTTGTTCACCATTCTAACATAATCCGTAGGATCCTTCCGCCTCTTATTTTTTACCATCCCATACAGGACCTTTTTTGTACCTTCACTATCCTCCTTCATCATCTTTGTCCACTCTTCCATCCACTTTCTTCTCTCCTCAGCCACTACTCTCTTCGCCTCCTTCTTTCTTTCCTGGTACTCTTCCCTTGTCTCTACCGTCCTATTTTGATAACACCTCCTAAAGGCTCTATTCTTTTCCCTTACTACATCTTTTGTCTTCTCATTCCAGCATGGTGTTTCCTTCCACCTCTTCTTACTACTTGTCCTCCCACATACTGCTTCTGCTGCACCTACTAGTGTCTTCTTAAATCTAGCCCGTTCCTCTTCCACCCCTCTTTCTTCATCTGTTGGAATTCCTTCCTTTACCATTTTGAGGTACTCGACCCTTCTATCCCCTTCTTTCAGTTTCCATATCCTTATATGTCTTTCCTGGTTCTCAGTCCCTTTCTTCTCCTTACTCCCTCTCAGGTTCATTACCAGCAATCGATGGTTGCTATCCAGGTTCTCCGATGGTATAACCTTGATGTCCGTGATGTTCTTATTTAGTTCTTTCTCATACAGTATATAGTCGACCACCGACTTCCTGGTCAAGTCATCACTGTACCATGTGATTATGTGGCTCTCTCTTTTCTTAAACCAGGAGTTCCCAACTAGCAGGCTGTTCCTCTGGCAGAAGTCCAACAGTCTCTTTCCTTCCTCATTTCTTCCGCCCCAACCCTCTGGTCCTAGAACACTATCATAACCTTGTCTTTCTCTTCCTACATGTGCATTGAGATCCCCCATAACAATCATATTTCTTCCTACCAGCTGCTTCTGCAATTCCCCTTCAAACTCCTCCTTTTCTTCAGAGGCGCAGCCTACTTGTGGAGCATACACTTGCACTGTTTCTACGGTCTCTCCCCTCAGTGCTACTTTCACTTTCATCATCCTATAACTCATTCTCCCCACTTCTTCTTTTAAACCATCTCGTACTAATACTCCAACTCCATTCCTCTTTCCCTCTTCGTTCCCACTCCAGTACAGTCTATAGCCTTTTCTCAGTTCTTTCCTTCCTTCCCCTTTCCACTTTGTTTCTGCCAATGCCAATAAATCCAACTTCCTTCTTTCCATCATAGCCACTACCTCCTCCACCTTCCCCGTCAGCGTTCTTAGGTTTAGAGTTCCAAATCTTAGTCCGTGTGTACAGCCGTGTCATCGCCTATTAAATCCATCATGTACGAGGCTCGTTCCATTTTTGAAAGCATTTGGTTTCATCCACTACTGGCTTGCTGGGCCTATCGTAGCTTCACAAGAGCCCCGTTAGCCGTCACTATTCAGGGTTCCTGTAGGACCTTCACAGCTACCGTAACGGTACCGGGGCACACGAAGTCCCCACTGTACTTCGCCCCTACAGGCGATCCCCTACTTTGTGCCGTTGCCCGTCTCCCACGACGTGGACGAGGGGTTGGACTTATTGGTGGGGAACAGCTGAAGAAAGCGGAGAGTTTCAAGTATCTGGGAAGCCTGATACAAGATAATGGAAGAAACGATAGAGAAATAAATTAGCGGGGAAGGCAGGCAGAAGCATTTCGGAGGAGTGTGAGAAGCATGTTATGGAGCAAGGATGTCCCTCAGAACAGCAAAAAGATCATATATCGGACGTACTATGTCCCTATCCTGACGTATGCCTCGGAGACCTGGGTTATGAAAGGAAGGGAGAAGAGCAAAATACAGGCCAGTGTGATGAGGTTCTTGAGAAGCAGTATTGGAGCTACAAAGATGGACAGAATAAGAAATGAGAGGACCAGAGAATTAATGAAGGAGGAACCATTACAGGATGGTATAGAGAAACCTAGACTTAGATGGTATGGACATGTAAAACGAATGGAGGAGAATAGGATACCCAGGAGAGTACACGAGACGAAGTGGGAAGGAAAGAGACCGAGAGGAAGACCGAGATACAGGTGGCTGAAGGGGGTGGAAGAAAGCGTGAAGAAGAGAGGAGAAGACTGGACAAGGGTGGAGGCTGAGAGATGGTGGGAAGACAGAAGACGTTGGAGAGGCTTGTGTTCCAAACAGACCCGGCCAGTGGCTGGAAACTATGCAAGATGATGATGATGATCATTGACATGAGTAGACAGTCGTTCTCTAATTGCATTCAGCTAAAACCCTTCTGTCAACACAGCTAAAACGTTACTTCACATGAACTGGACAACTTGTGTACAACGACTCTTATCATGATCCATGCCTTTCTTATCAAAGAACAATAATTTCATTGACTTCCCTTAAAATGCGGAACTTCCTTCGCACGAGCGCTCCATAGCTCTACAAATCTTCATATAACAGTATATATGGCATAAACAATTATCATCCCCTATGTTAAACAATAACAAAAACGGATTTATTGTTATTAACATTTCTTCCGTAGGAACTTTTCTCAAATAACGGCATGACCCTCAGTATCGTTTCACATGACTACTGACTTACAATTATACATCCTTAAGTTCTTCAAACGAAACTTCCAATCGTAATGAACGATCTTAGACGGTCGTGATTGACCTCCTAAAGTTTACTACACAAAAATATAATTAACTGTTAACTCGTCTGTCGCAACTATATGTAATAAAAATAATACTCCTGTCTCATCTCACTTATCAAGCTCTAAATTGTATATCGTTGTAATATCAGGACTACATAATGACGTGATATTACACAACTAGTGTAAAATAACACACATGTTAATTTTAGTGTCAAATAGAATTCAATCTTGACCGGGTTAAACTAGCTTTGAATTCCCAGCCAAAGATTTGAATAATCTTCTATCAAAAGATATTTCCTCTAACATATTAAATGAACAAAGCTCTCAGCTTTACAAATAATAAAAAGGTTTGTCAACGTCGTAATGCTTTTCCACTCTACACAAAGAATGTCTATAGGGATTAAGACTTCGGTCTTATCAAACGACTAGTATTTCCTCGATCGTCGAAAGTATATGTACAATAATGATATAACAATATCATTCGATGTTTCTTCTTCTGTTGAAGTTTGATGTTGTAACATTAAGTGCTCAAATTAAATTTAAAAAGAATTTAATTTGAAGCTATGACACAATGTCTGATTACTTGGTTTAAATAAAATTATTAAAATTCGATAGTCGAAACGACTCGTCTTCTATAAGTAAATCTGATTCCTCAAACAAAATTTTTAATGTCTGTTCAACAACTGATCCGTAGATTAAAATTGAAAATAGATGAAAGGCAATCATCTCCTAAATAATCTATAAGCATAAAAATCTTAGCACACATCTGAAGTGTAAAATACACGACATCCTTCTGGCAAATTCTTCTGTTGTTGCTGGGCTACCCTAGCATCTTGACAAATCTCTTCTGTAGAATCTTCATTCTCCGTCGCAAATATATATCAGCCTCATCATTGGAAAATAATTTATAGAAATATTCATATAGATGGTGAATGAAATATTTCTATTGCAAATTATGTTACATTAGTGTTCGTAAACTGACGAAAATGTACCAGATGGACCGTACTCTACGTCTGTATTCAAGAATACGTCGTCTAACGAAGTTCCATCGTTGTATCTTAACTTCTGTTATCGAATATGTATCTAGCGCATAACTATTTAGTTCATCATATCAAGAAGGTTAATTATGTTGAATGAAACCACTTGAAGAATAATGATGGTCATTATGATAATGTTTATTTGCTGCGCCAAAGTTAAAAGTTCTCCGCTACTGTTCACTTGAACTGCGTTCGCCAACTTCACGTTGCAACTAAAATGATATTCAGCTTTATTTCCAACACTTTTGAAAAACAGTCTTAACAGGCTTATATTGTCGAAACGGTAAATCTTAGAACGCTCGACTTTCAACAGAATGTAGTATTTGACCTGTTCTTTCTCTATATTCACTTAGTTGAACTCTAATCTCAATTATACAAGAGATATACTATTTTCAATGTTCCTCGCAACTTCACATAAAATGGAAGTGCGGTAATCTCCAACGTTCTACACTGCTAACCTATCGTCTCCACGAGTCGACAGTCGTCGCTCTCGGACAAAGCTTTGGGATCTCCGTTAACCCAATAAAAACAATTCCTTACTCTTCAAAGACTGCTGGAATAAGAACCTCGATCCTTGGATCTCCCCCTCCAAGTCGAAATTTTGACGGCCATATCAATCTCCCACCATTATTTTAGCTCGTAGATTGCTAATGCTTATTACTGTGTAGATTAACCGATCTGCGGTTTTTAAAGTATCAGACATAATTTCCCTTAATATTCTCTTCATTACCGAATAAGAAAATCTTCTAAGGGCTTAAATGCATAATTTCACCAAATTATGTAGTTGAAGTTGATCTCGTCTTCAATAAGACCTCTTCTCATTGACTCTGGGCTGGGATCCAATGGCATAATTTATAACAAATGTTATAATATTTATTTCCAAACTCACTGTTGCTATGCCAATTTCAGCTTTCTAGAAGCGTCTATTGTGCAATATGTCACGTGATCGGGCTCTCCCACGGCCTCGAGCTTGTAACACTGCCCTCCTGTGTCACACTTCCAGAATTTATATTTTCTGGTTAAATTTTATCATGGGGACGGAAAATACTCTCATTTTGTCCCAGAATAATTCAATTTTCGGGGGCAGTACCATCCCGGCATTTTCCCGAAGACGAAGTGGGAAACCACGGAAAACCACTTCGTGGATGGCTGAGGTGGGAATCGAACCCCCTCTACTCAGTTGGACCACCCGAGGCTGAGTCGACCCCGTTCCAGTCCTCATACCACTTTTCAAATTTCGTGGCAGAGCAGGGAATCGAACCCAGGACCTCCGGGGCGGCAGCTAACCATGCTGACCGCTACGCTACGGAGGCGACTATTTAGTTACTTCCTGTATATTAATTTCCATTGAAAATTGCAGAATATAGTGCTTATTATAACGTCTGAGTGATTTTAAAACAGTAAATATAAAAACATCAAGGGAGAAAAGAAACTTTGCCACGTTTTTGAACGCCAGCCGAATGGGGTGATAGACCGTAACTCTAAACCAAACATTGCGACTTGACTGTTATAAACAGCCGTAGTTAGAGCTCAGCAACTTCAAGTGCGATCCTGTGTGAGCGCTAGCTGCGTCAGCCAGTGTGACAGAGAGGACGGCGAGCTTGTAGTTCGCATTTTTTTCTTAGGTTTTCAGATGGAGTTGCTGAGCTTTACAACTCCTTAGCATATAAAGACTTGGAATAAACGTTTTCTTCAGCGTAATATGCCTTCACAATAAACCATTTCATACTAAATGTATATTATCTCTATTAGTAGATAGGATTACTTGCAACATCTTCAAGGTACTGAAAACTGGGCCATGCACCTGGTGTCAGGCGCCATCATGCCGTGTACACAAGGAAGGGTAAACCCGAGCGCTATATGAGTCACTGCCACAGTACAGTATAACATAATATCCAACGTGTCACGTTCTTGAGGACACTTTAAACCACCCTTATATTGGGAAGGATTTTGAAAAAAGAAAAAAGAAAAGAGTTTTCAGCAAAGATTTTCATTTCTTCTTCAATGTTTACAATATTTAGGACAGGAATATTTTTGATTTACTTTTCTTAGCCTATCTCTCAAAAAGAAGGTAAATTATTTAATAATATATATATATATATATTAATATGTTAATTAATTAAATGTCTGTTTTTCCTGTGTGAGTGCGTAGTGAAAGGAGCGAAGTACATCCAATATTCGACAAAACAATCAGTCAATTATTCGACCAACTTTATTTATTTATGCCTATTTATCGTATGGCTTTTAGCGCCAGGAGAGACCGAGGTCATGTTCGGCTCGCCAGAATCTGTAGCTGCTTCCAGCGGACACCCAGAGGGCGTGCTACAAGTTCCGTTCAATTTCAAGTAGTTCCAACTTTCCCCACCAGAAGTCAATGCTATCTAGTGCTGAATGTTGGAACTTTGATGGAGCGTTCCAACGAAATCTAACCTAGATATTTAGCACCACACAAGTTTAGTGTGTGTAATGATCTTTTGCATGCCATAAATCTATGACATGGGACCGCCGGCTTTACTTCCCCTCCGAAGGAAGGCATACTGAAAGAATTTTAACGCTCTTAAAATATCTGACGACTTCGACCGGGCTTGGACCCGCTATCTTGGGCACATCAGTTTAGCATGCTACCAACTACACCACCGAAGCCGCTTCGACCAAGTAAAATTACTCAATTAAAAGCTCTTATTTGAACTTCGGATCTCCGACTTAAAGGGTCATCGTGGAGCAGAACTTTGCACGCTCGACTACGCTGTTTTTTGAAGGTGTAACATGTAGAACATCTGCCTTCGACTACGCTTTTGGGTGTTTAAAGTATTCAACAGGTTCCCGTGGTTGTATTGAATATGCTCCGAAAGGTAACTCAATGGACCTACAAACTCAATATTGATTTTAAGGTATTGTTTTAGCAACAGAAAAGAATGCCGGTAATTGCTTGCTGTGAAAAAATAAATTAACCTTTCTAAAAACTAATCTCATTCATGTTTTCGAGGTGAACGATCCATGGCGTAATATTGCAACATATAATGTCAACATACTGCAGGGTTTTATTAACATTTCAACTTTAATACTTTTTTCTTTTCTATGCATGCAAATAAAGGTCTGTAATAAACTCCATAAAAGCCTTAATTTCCCTTGAGATTACAAAAGCTGTACTCATCTTTCTATTTGATGCCCGTTTAGCAACCTGCTCATCATAATGAAGCATAAAATCTGTCCCAAAACTAGGAGAATAAGCCATATTGGCTTACATTCACATGGTCTGATCTGAAGCTGAAACCAATGCCTTTCGCTTGTGTGATGTGCTCTTAGACATTACATCAAATACAGCTTAAACAATTACTACAAGAGTTGAAAAATTAGCTCCTTTCTGGCTTGGTTATATAATAAATTCATCTACCTGTCAGGTATGCAGAGGAATCGGATTTGAGTACCAATGGTGATCTCGTTTTTAATGGTCTCATTCCATCATAATAATGATAATAATAATAATAATAATAATAATTTATGACTACCCTTATTATTCCGGTATTCAACGGGATTTGAGATGAGGTGCGATGAAAGTCTATGTGGCGACTAAAAGATTCCTGATCTGGGTTCGATTTTCCCTGTCTTAATTACCTTTGGGGTTAATCCTCTTCTCCGTCACTTTTCTTTCGGGGCTCTATTTCAATCCAAGCCCCTCCGTCGTCATTCTTAGAGGGTTGAGGACATATCTTTTCCCTGAAGTTTATTTCCCTTATTCCTTATTCTTTGACCTTCTCTTTGTTTCTGGTTCGTAAGTTAGTTGTAAGTTCGTTCCTTCTGTTAGCTGTAGTTGTACATGTCATCATTATTATTGCGATCACCCAGTCCATTAGGGTCTGATAACCTAGATGTTAGACACCTTAAGACAACATTTATCATTATAATCATTATCATCATCACAATACAATGTCGGCTGTTTATGGTGTGACTCACTGCAATCACTTTCACGAGTTGACAAGTGTTGACAAAGCCTCCAACCCCAAGGTGACCAACTTGATTTTCCACTGAGTACATCATTAAGGATAATAAGACTTTGAAAGCCACGGCATTGGACGCCGCCCTTCCTCTTTGTAGATGTAAACACGATGTCAATTAATACTAAACAGTGCTCAATTATGTTGGTTCCGACTGTTTAGGAGGGGCGGTGGAAATGTCTATTACGAGGTATTCATTGATTTCGCTAACGTGCCGTTTCATCTGTATGGCCAGGACAGCTTCATTCCGGAGATTATGGTCTATTGTACTGCATAGCATCCAGGCAATAGGTGTGGCATTGTCATATGCGATAGATAAGCTGTTCTCCAATCACTGCAGTTATTCAGGTAGATGATTACCTGATCGCTCAAGTGAATTCGCGTCTATTCAAAGATTTAAAGTGGTATGCAACGACTCTCGTGTTCAATGGATGACCGTAATTACAGACTTAAAGTACTGTAGATTTTCTACCATAGCTTGTTAAAGAGCGTTGCTGTCAATTATTCTGACCCAGTTAATGTTGCGCTACTTTTTACGTTCTCTTGATTGTTTCCTTCATACTTATGTGAGCCAATATTCCCTCTTTCTTTTAATTTACTGTTTTCTGATAAACATTAGGTCTAGTGCAATTGCAGGATAAATACAAAATATGTAGGTAGACATCTTCCAAGCAACTAATATGAAGCACCATATTTTTTGTCTCTTCCTAAATTAGCAAACTGGGGATCATGTAATGTCAGAGCAGTTACGAGACAATCCCAGATCATTTGGTATTGAGGGCCGGCGGAATTTCGACGAGAAAGTGTTAAAATTCTTCACTTTACCATTCCCTTCAGGCTGAGTGAATAATTGGTGGATGATGGAATGGGTGAATAACGAGGATAATGATGGCGAGAAGATGACTATGAGTTGGTCAGACTGTGGCGTTGAAAGTAATAATATTAATAACAATAATAGCAATACCGTACGCCAGGGACGCTTAAAATTCTAGATACATAGGCTACGTATCTATAGAATGGACATCAACTTTCTCATCAAAAGTCTAAAGTAATCAATTCAATGGAAGTGTAAATAAATGCGCTAGATGAAAATAAGGCAGACCTACAAGAAATACACATCACAGACGACATCATAGGAAACCGTGGAACCTTTGGTATAATAGTAGCCAAGCACAAATTTGTGGAGAAAAGTCAAAATAAAACCAGTAAGAAATGGTCCGCAGAATACCAGACGAAATCCAGTGCATTTATGAATGGATTTTGGGAGAATAAGAAGACAAAAACCATGACGCCAACTAGCAAGTTTAAACGCGCTCCTTGAATGAGTGTAACGAATGATAATAATAATAATAATAATAATATGATACTATAATAAGAGTAAATAGTAAGAATAATTTTATTAGGGAATTGGCATCGTTGCTGTTCATTGCATTAGTACAGGAACAAACCCATTCACAAACGTGCGTTTACCCAAACATACAGTATTTAAAATGAATAATACCAGTTTTGTTCAAATTTGACACATTCTTATCATTTTTAATCTTCAACGCAACGCAACGCAACGGAACTTATTGTTGCCCAATGTGGAGATGACTAGACGTTTTAGCGTTTCAAGTACTAGGAAGTTATTGAAAGCTTTGAAAGTTTCAAGCCATTTTCAGTGTTGACAAATAAACAATCAATTGATGGTTTTTCAGTCGGAGAACACCTAATGTTAAACACTTTATAAAGAAAAAACATGTAATTAATAATTAATTATTATTAAAACATTATAGGACAATGATCAGTGTACTAACTAACTCTCACAGTTTGTGTTATCAAGGCTACTGTGCCCTTTCGACAAGAAATATGCAAATCACAGTCAGCCAGCTCTAATCGGGATATCGGGGCAATGGTATGTTCGCCCACTCTGTGATTTACACACTCTGGATCAAGCATAGGATACACTTCAAAAATAAAAATAAAAATCCTACTAAAAAACTATTTAATAATTCAAATTTAGGCGCTACAAATAACATAAAAACTGAAAATAACTCTTCACACTTGTTCCCAACAGAACAAGGAATCTTCAAACAACTATCATACAAAAACACCAGTTTATGGTTGCCAGGAACCAGACAAAAATGTCATCTAAGTTTCACTTCCATATAGCAAAAATTCTAAATTCCTTAAGCGAACTCACAGATGGCTCGGTGATTACTTCTATATATATTCCAATGACAAAACACACTATTTACTCCTTGAATGAGTATTATTTATAATTACCATTTACTTGGGACTCACAAGATATTCAATTGTTACCATCTCTCTCTTAAATACTACCAAATCAGTACTGTGCTGGGAAAGTTCGCGTATCTCGAGTTATTGAAAATTACTGACCAAGTCAAATCAAGATAAACTCCCAATTACCTCAAGATTCTCATTATAACTCGTGAACAAATATATGGTCATGTAACAATAAAACTAGGGATTTTTTATTATATTGTCTCTAAAGACAATTACATCATAAGGAAGCAACGATCTGAACTCTGCAAGCAATAATAATTAGCATGAATGGACCTCAGTTCAACTACTGGGTCATTTAAAACATGCTTATTTACTTCTGTCTACCACGAACCCTACATGACCTTTCTCAACAAGATGGTCTATTAAAAGTGTCACAACACTCGGCTAAAATTTACGGCTTGGGGAGGGGAACTCAAGGCCTCGTCCCTTCGAGACGGAATACAAGGAGTCTGCTGTCGGCAGCTATGCTATGATTCTTTGGCAAGGCAAGGCGTGTTAATTCAATACAACAATAATGCACTATGAGGTTCTAAAGACCTATTCTTCTGGCTTCGAGAGGTATAATTATGAATTTTTCTCATTGGCAGGTAAGATATTCAATAAACCAACAAAAATATAAGGGGCTTTCTGCGTAGAGGAACATCGGATCATTCCTTTAGCCTGCCTCTGGAACAACATCCAACTTTGAGGACTTAGGACAACAATAACAGGATCGATGGTCTCAGGCCAATCGTCCGAACACCAGCGTCTTGTGGGTGATAGTCATATCCATCCCTGCGCTCAAAAATTCAATAAAATCAGCGCCCTTTTCCAACATTGCATACCGCAATTACACACAAATAATTATAATCAATTACCGCGACCAACGGCTCCTCATAATTAGTTTGCCGAGCATATTTCACCGTGTTTCTAGCGTGACAAATTACAACAAATGCGCTACAAGGTGCTTATTACTTCAATATAGCTAAGTTGCCTTCCAAAGCAAAAGATATTAAATTCACATCAATAAATTGATCTTTGTCTCATGAAAATTATAGCGTTAGCCTTTAACAACAATTCTGACATTGCACTTTAAGAACTCTACTGGTTCATTAAACGTATTAACAATTCTTACAAGGTGCTCTACAGCTTCCACCATTTACATATACAAATTAATTACACAATTAATTTATTCAATTATTATTATTATTATTTTTAACTTGCTTGCGTTAAATTCTTACATTATTTGTCATTTACTGCTATTCCACTGAATACCTTCCAATGGGGATTAAGTAACACTTCTAGTTAATTACATTTCTATCACATTATTCGTTCAGATCGCGCAACCTATCGTTTTACTCAGTTTTATACATCCCTGTTTCAACTCTGAGAATTTTCTCTCCAACATTGTTACACGAACCTTCCCAAAACACACAATATAATGAAATTTGGTACTTACATAACTGCTCCAATCAGCGATCTGGTTTTCCAGCGATGAACGATTTGGCCCACTCACAATTTTTAGCCTATTTTCAATTTTGAAAAAATAGGCTTATGAGATCACCTTTTGTCCGTGTGTGTGTGCGTGCGCGCGCGCGCGTGTGTGTGTGTGTGTGTGTGTGAGGTGTGTGTGTGTGTCCCCCCTAATAAAATCTAAACGGCTGGAGCGATTTCAATGACACTCAGTGAGTTCATAGCGCAATTCCCGGCGACCTCGACCGTGCCCTTCAAATTTTGTTACGTCTCACCAATCCAACATGGCGGCTGTGCGAAATATTTCACTAGCATTCAATATCTCCGAAACTATTACCAATATCGCCCTGAATTTGTGCACGGTGATAAAGGGCACTACTAGAAGTTCACCTATGTGACTTTCAAAAACCTGGTGACTACAAAACCAACATGGTGGCCAAGCGAAGTTGAGACTTTTAACTAGACTTTTCTCACGATTTAACTATCCAAACGTAATGAAATTTGGTACAGCAATTGTTTGTACAAATTGTAATGCACTGGAGTCTAATTTAGTTCAATTGTTTATATAACCTTAAAATGGCGGCTGTGCGAAATATTTCACTGATATTCTATATCTCCGAAACTATTACAGATATCACCCTGAAATTTAGCACCGTGATAAAGGGTACTGATACAAGTTTACCTATGCATATTTCATAAACCTGTAAAGTACAAAACGAACATGGCGACCAAGCGAATTTGAAATATTTTAATAGACTTTTCTCGTGATTTAACTCTCTGAGCGCAGTGAAATGTGGTACAGTAAATGATTTTGCAGATTGTAATGCATTGCCTTCTAATTTAATTAAATTGTTTGCATAACCTCAAGATGGCGGCTGTGCGAAATTTTAAAATTAAGTTTTTATTTCTTGTGTCGTAATCATGCGATCGAAGTGAAAGTTTGAATAATGAACCTAGGCAATAATTGTCCTTGAATGGTACATAACTCTATGGCATGCACATATAACAATCCTAAATGGCGAGCTTCCGAAATATTTAGACGGTTCTCAATATCTATGAATCTTTTACAGCAACCAAACTGAAATTTTTTATGTTCATAGTGACTATGAACATATGTTCACCTATAGGACTTTGAGTAACCTGGTGAGCACAAATCCAACATGGCGGCGACGCGAAGTATAAATATTTAAATGGACGTTTCTCGCGAATTAACTATCCGAGTGCCGTGAAACGTTGCACGTTAAATGCTTATACAAATATTGATCCACTGGCATCTAATTTATTTCAATTGTTTGCATAATCACAAGATGGCTGCTGTGCGTAATTTTAAAATCTCGTTATTACTTCTTGTGTTCTAATCATGCGATTGAAGTCTGAATACCAGACGTACACAATAATCTTAATGTAATAGTACAAAAATAAAAAATCCAACCTGGCGACCATCTGAAATATTTAGACGTTTCTCAATATCTACGAATCTGTTACAGCAATTTAACTGAAATTTTGTATGTTGATAGAGGCAATTAACATGAGCAGGATATATGAAAATAGGCTGTATAGTTCTTCACGGAACTACTTGTTCTACACCATATTTCCGATCATATTCAAACTGGTTAATACTTCTTCTGGATTACACATAATATATACACTGATCATATTAATTCTAAAAAATACACTGATGGTATTCATTACCACTTTAAAAATTCATTATTAAAAATATTAATAAACTCAAAAATTTCACAAAAAAATAAATTACACATAAAATTTTTCACTTTTGGCACTTATCTTTGCCTGAACACACGTGATTTTCTTTTCTTTCCCGTTTCCAAGGGGTGCAATTTTTTTCGTCGGCTTCCTACTCCTACTGGGATGATTGAAAGTCTCGATCGTTCTTACCCTCTACTGGAACGGCTATTACTCCTATTCAAGTTGTTTTGACTATCGGCTCACTGATGATGGACTGCACGATGTCGTTTCTCGCTCACTGCGCAAATGTTCGTCTAGCAAATGTTTTTAACTGACGTTCACTCCTTGATTCGCTCTAATTGTTATTACTGCGACCTAGTAATTTGCTTCACTTATTTTCCACGTTCGGATCTTACTTCTGACGCTAACAGTTCTTAGATTATGGAATTTATTCCAATGTCTTACTGCGCGTTTACTTTGGCATAGATACTGCCTGGAACATCAATTCCTAAATTCTATCGTCACACATCTCTAGTCTCCTCAGATCAGGAAAACTAGGCGTTACTTCCACGTTTACCCTGATTCGGTTATTTAACGTTTGGATAGAATTATTAGAGCTCACTACTATTGCGTGTCTTGCGTACTTTGAAATATTACGATGCTGATTCGTCACTGAAATTATAAGGTTCAGGTACCTTTCGCCGGTTAAAATACTTAAGTCCAAAGTATACTACTTTGACTGTATCGGTAAAATAGTTTACACATTTCGAAGCCTGACAGTACTTTTCCTCTGACAAGGATTATGAAGCTTCTCTTCACGGCGATAATGCTGATAAATACTGGACGGCAACTCCCCTCAGGGGTGCTCTTACGTCTGCGGCACAGAATAACGTGACCCTTCACGGTCTGATGAAGACTGCACGAACTTCATGGCGCTTCCAGGGTTTATATTCAAATCTGCTTCAAAAAGAATAGATTCGCTTCTTCTCCGCACCTAACTTCTAAGATAATCGTTGTACGATTATGAAAAATTTACCTCTAGCTCTCTCTTTAAATGTAAAAAAGATATCCTTATTTCCAAAAACCGATCGTAGGTTCTAATGATATTAATTAAATTTGGCTCCTGGATCGAGTGGGCGTTGGTTTCCTTTTTCCACCTCTACCAGCTCCTGGCTTGGTGAATACCCGACTACGTCATGCTGATTCGACACTTTTCTCCTGTGCATATATTATTAACTTTATCCACTCTCAAAATTCTCTCTCCCATGATAAACAACATTGACGGAGTAATTTCTTCAGTTTAATGCACGTAACTGGCTAATTTTAATTATTTCTCTAATTTCTTGGCTCCTCCTTCACTGCGGCGTTGTCATTTTACTGATGACTAAGGGTTTTATCGGAAGATCTTTTCTCTCTGTATTAAGTGGAACGTTACTGGTTCTATTTCGATCTCATGCGTAACTCTCTTTCCGCTGAGCTGGACATGACATAATCTGCAGCTGTGGGCTCTGTTCCTTGAGTTGCATCATTTATCCATGCGTCACGCAACGACGATTCTGTATTAACCCTTCACGACCTTTAGAAATCTGTTCTAAAATCTGCATTAATTCCTCCTTTTTCTGACATAAAAGGGTATGGGTTCGATAACTGGGCTTATCCACATGGGCACACTACTGACGATTGAATCTTTCAGCATTATTTAACGAATTTTCTTGTGGAAGTGTTAAAATTTGTTGATCCTAATAATATTTTTCTTTCTCCTTTACCTGAGATACTTGATATTTTCTAAATAATAACAATTAAAACGTAAGAAAATAGAATTTAATTTAAAAAAGGTTAATAAGCGGATAACATTCAAATTAAACAAGATGTAAAGTAAAGAACATATAGCCTACTTTCTCCTTAATCCTGGACTCTTGTCCTTTTCAAGCAGTATAATAGAATATTGGTTGTAGTAGCTTGTAGAAATACAACGTGTTATACGGATATTAAAAATGAATATGAGGTGCCGTTTGCTAGTGCTACATCTGTACAAAATTTCATTCCCTTCGGTTTCACCGTGTTTAAATTGATATGGTGAATCGATTTGCACACATACATGGCCGCTATCTGCAAACTGTTAGGCTAATGACCTTGTAGTTCAGTCAAAAGATGCTTCCCACAAAAAGGTATGTTGTTGCAAAATTTGGTAAAGATCAAATAATTAGGTTGGTCGTAATTAGATTTAAGCTGTTAACATTTGGGTGGCCGCCATTCCGTTTCCGTCAAAATGGCGGCAATATAAAACATGTCCCTGATGTGCCCTTTGCTAGTACTACCTACGTACCAAATTTCGTTCAATTCGATTTTACCGTGTTTGAATTGATAGGGGGAATCCATTTGCATACATACGTGGCCGCCATATGCAAACTATTGGACTGACGACATTGTAGCTTGGTCAAAGAACGCTTATCACATAAAGGTATGTTGTTGCAAAATTTGGTAGAGATCAGATGATAAGATTGGTCTTAATTTGATTTAAGCTCTTAACATTTGGATGGCCACCATTACGTTTCCGTCAAGATGGTGGCAATATAAAACATGACAATGAGGCACCCTTTGCTAGTGTTACATCTGTACCAAATTTCGTTCAATTCGGTTTCACCGTGTATGAATAGATAGGGGGAATCGATTTGCACACATACATGGACGACATCCGCAAAATTATTGGGCTGATGACCTATTAGTTTGGTCAAACGATTCTTCATACATAAAGGTATAACGTTGCAATTACCGGTTAAGATCAGATGATTAGGTTGGTCGTAATTTGATTAAGCTTTTAATATTTGGGTGTCACCATTACGTTTTCATCAAGATGGCCGCGATATAAAAGTTGGCACTTAGGTGCCCTTTGCTAGTGCTACCTCTGTACCAAACTTCGTTCCGTTAGGTTTCACCGTGTTTGAATTAATAGGGGGAATCAATTTGCACACAAATATGGCGGTCATCCGCAAACTATTGGGCTGATGACCTTGTAGTTTGGTCAAAGAATGCTCCCCATATAAAGGTATGTTGTTGCAAAATTTGGTAGAGATCGGATGGTTAGGTTAGTCGTAACTGGATTTAAGCTTTGAATTTGGGTGGCCGCCATTTCGTTTCCATCAAGAAGGCGGCAATATAAAACATGAAACTGAGGTGCCTATTGCCAGTGCTACCTCTGTACCAAACTACGTTCCATTCAGTTCCACCGTGCTTGAATTAATATGGGGAATCGATTTGCACACAAACATGGCCGCCACCCCCAAGATTTCTGGCTGATGTCCTTGTAATTAGGTCAAAGGATGTTCGCCACATAATGGTATGACGTTGCAAAATTTGGCAGAGATCGAATTATTAGGTTAGTCGTAATTTGATTTAAGCTTTGAACATTTGGGTGGCCGCCATTACGTTTCCGTCAAGATGGCGGCTATATAAAACATGACACTGAGGTGCCCTTTACTAGTGCTACCTCTGTACCAAATTTCGTTCAATTCGGTTTCACCGTGTTCGAATTGATAGGGGGGGGGGGGACACACATTCAGAGTACACACACAGACTCACACACACACAAACAGACACACAATTTTTCGCCCTGTGTTGATCTCATAAGTCTACTTTCATTTTTTGCAAAAATCGAAAGTTGGCTAACAAAATAAGTGAGGTTACAAATACTCTAGACATCCTATAATAACAATTGACTACGGTTATTAAATTAAAAATTATAAAAATAAAAATAAAAAGTTAATAAATTAAAATTCAACTAAATTAATTAAACCTAAGTAAATACAAATAAAATATTTTAATAATAGTACTTCCCTATAAAGGGGCAAATACCCCCGTGAGCAATCAGTGCTTAATAATTAATCACATGTACGTTTTTAGCCTACTTTCGATTTTTGCAAAAAATGAAAGTAGACTTAAGGGATCTACACAGGACCGAAAATTGTGTGTGTGTGTGTGTGTGTGTGAGTGTGTGTACTCTGAATGTCTGCCCCCCCCTCTATCAATTCAAACACGGTGAAACCGAATTGAACGAAATTTGGTGCAGAGGTAGAACTAGCAAATGGCACCTCAGTGTCATGTTTTATATCGTCGCCATCTTTACCAAAACTGAATGGCGGCCACTCAAACATTCAAAACGTAAAATCAAATAACGACTAACCAAATCATCCGATCTCTACCAAATTTGGTAACATCATAAAGAGGTACGTTCGAAATTAAAAGTTTATTTTGTAATTCTATAGAGCAGAAGTGGTTTTTAAAAGCTGAGCCGTCTCAGTTAAAAGGCAAGATGGCAGCGGATATCTTGTGCCTGACTTATATTTCACTTATTTGAGTATTGCATGCAATATAGCGTACTGATACAAAGTAAATAAACTTTTTATGAAATGCTTTATATATAAATAATATACTCCACTAATGAAATCGTTTAGTCTAAATCATTATTTGCTAACACGTTCTATATAAGTCATTTGATATCGGACGAAGTTCATTGGCACGTTTGGCTCCGTGGTAAAGCGTTGGCCTATCACTCTTATGGCTATGGTACAAACCCCATCAGAGTTAGGTTGTTTTGCTTGAATTTTTTTATATTCATTGTTTTGTAATCACTCGGACGTTTTAAAATTAAGCGTTATATTGTGCATATTACGATGGAAAATATATATTTCATTAAAACAAGATTCGGCAGCAGATTTGCACGAGACATCTAGCGGCAAAAAAGTGAATTATCATGGCCAACTGGCGGCAAACTGCACGCTGGCCTACAGATTAACTTACAGATTTTATTGAAACTTTATTTTTATGGCTGCTAGAATGCACTCGTCCTATTAGGATTATCTTGTTCGATACTTCTCCACTAGATATCACGACTGGTCTACGTGGGACTCCATTGGTTAGTATACCATTGGCATTCTATACGCATCGAATTTGAAGAATGACAAGATGATACTACGATACATTTTTACTTTTTATTTTAAAGGGTTTTTAACAGCCTATTTTGCGTTACTTGAAAATGTTATTTGAAGTAAAGAACAAAACGATTTCACATAGTACCTGAACTCTAGCCGTTGGTGTTAGTTCAGGATATGAATTAATACTTTTATTGCAGCCAAATAGCAATCGAAAATATCCACATAGTTGGTATACACACGTCTCGGTAGGGTCATGGAAAGATTTGTTAATTCAATTAGGGTTGTGAAAGCCATGCACAGGCGGACGTGTTAAGACATGCCTCAACTCAAAGTTGGATGTTGCCCACGTCAGGTCGATTATGTAATAATAATAATGTTATTGGTTTTACGTCCCTTTTAACTACTGCTGCTTTTAGGTACGCCGGAGTGCCGAAATTTTGTCCCGAATGGGATCTTAAACGTGCCAGTAAATCTACTGACATGGCTCCCTCGCATTTGTTCACCCTCTAATGCCAGCTGACTGCGCCAGGATACGAACCTGCAACCTAGGGCCCAGCAAGCGAGAACGTTACCGCTGAGCCACGCAACCAGTCCGGTCGATTATGTCTCCAGATCCATAACATTTTTGAGATGCTTCTTATCTTACTTTCTTCAATGATGGTAGCAGTTTTTTCGAGGTTGTGGTGTTTGGTAGAGGTAAATAGTTTCTAAGGTCTTCAACCAAGAAATTATTCTATTATACTCTTTGATAAAGACAATGAGTTATAACTATACTCATACATTAAGGAAAAAGTAGGCTATATGTTCTCTACTGAACATCTTGTTTCACGTTGAGTTTAATTTCTGTCCGCACCCCCATATCTCATTGGACACAAATACCTACTGATTGACAGAAAAGCTACCAAGCAATTCCTAAGTTTACTCTCGATCAAGAATACTAACAGGGATCTCGTGCAAGAAATCTCGCATTTCAACATCATTGAAATTGTGCATTAGCCTCGTACAACTGTAAGACTCGACGTGAAACAGTTCTGCCAGGAGCAAACGCCTTCTTTATTGTTCATAAACAAATTATCAAAATTTATGAAATCAGAGTGCAATTCGTTACTGCTCCGTGTAATTCTCTTCCTTCTGAATACTTATTTGTAACGGTCGATAACTTGTGAGCACCCCAAAAGGGATCCATCCTATTAAGTTAATATATTATATGAGTAGCCTAAAATCAAACCGCACTTTCTCCAAAAACATGATTATTCAGTAGAGCCCAAAAACTGATGAGTGCATATTAAAGATTTTACTTACGGAACACATTTGCAATACATAAAACCCGATTTTATTGACCTAACTGAATATTTAAGGAGATTTAAAGTTGGAGAAAGTGCACTTTGTCTCTAGGTCATTGATAAAGTGCACTCAGGTGTCAATATAAAATGTAATTTATGAATATATCACATTTATAAGATGAAATAGGCATTTTAGACGTTATACATTTCTATTTTACTGAAAAATGAAGACCATTACAAATATTAAGGTGAATAAGTGGATTTTCAAACCATTGTAATTAAGATGTACATTTTTTTACAATACCTTTCATGGACTCCTTAACGTCATAAAGTTTGGTGTCCGAACTAACCTTCTTGACAGATGATTACCTTGATACCAAATCTATGGCGACAAATGGGAGGCTGCCATTGTCTGGCGCTAACTTGGAGTCATTCTGCACTTTATCCGTAGGAGAAAGTTCTGTTCGTCTCCATGCGGTGATTTTCTTACCTGTTTTAACATGGATATAGTGCTGTTTGACACCAACCGACCAGTTTATTGTATTGTTCAGCCAATTCCGCATTGAAACATACAATAACCTCATTTTCGATAATTTTGGAGAAAGTGCAGTTTTATTCTAGGCTATTCATATTATGATGATATTTTAACACAATGCTTAGCTGTAATACTGTAGTGAGCTTTACTGTATATTCCTCGTATTTTGTGTAGATACCTGTGTAGGTGATCTCCTGTGCCCTATGTCACTCGCGAGCCGTCAATTTAATAGGCCTGCCTTATAAGCAGTGATGGACGAAGCAAAGTGGATATAAAAAGTAGGTTAGCAAAGGCAAGGAAAGTATTTCTGCAGAAATGGAATCTGTTGGCATCGAATATAGATTTAGGTATTAGGAAGTCAGTTTTGACAACATTTGTCTGGAGCGTGGCACTCTTGGTATGTGAAACTTGGACTCTTAGATCAGCAGAAAAGAGGAGAATAGAAGCGTTTGAAATGTGGTGTTACAGGAGAATGATGATCAGATGGGTAGGTAGGGTTACAAACGAAGACTTATTAAGACGATTAGGAGTGGAGAGATGTTTCTGGCGACTGCTAATGAAGACAACAGATAGTTCGATTGGACAAATTCTAAGACACCCAGGAATAGCAAACTCAGTTATGGAAGGAAGGGTCGAGGACAAGAACTGTCGGGGTAGACCATGGTTAGAATATGTTATACAGATTGGCTCGGATGTAGGGTGTGTTAGCTATGTAGAGATGAAACGATTAGATCAGGACAGGGAAGCATGGAGAGCTTCATCAAACCAGTCGAAGGGCTGAAGACTCAACCAAAAACACAAGCTTCATGTAAGAATGCCATCAAGTTACTGTTCTGTACAATATTAAGTGGTAAGTGACTGCAATATTCTTCTTCTCTTGATCATATATTAGGAACGGAGTGTTATCATTTCGGGTGTGTGGAACACACAGTGCTAGAGAGACGCTTAAGGGGGATACGATTGTATTATCTACAATGCTTGGGGCAAGATGAGCCCCACGCTGGAGGTGATACAAGCAGATGCCCTGCAGCCATAGCCTCCAGTAGATCAGGGATGGCTATAGCCTACTGCATGTAGGTCTCACTTAGCGTCATTGGAACCGATCACGGTAGCTATCTCGCCAAGTTACAGCGCAAGGTCATAGGACCAAGATTTTTCATTTTGAATTCCAGGCAAATGCTGGGACAGTATCTTCAAATAGGTCATGGTCACCTCCTTCCAACCCCTTGCCATTTTATTTCATCTTCGTTATTTTAATCTCTCATTAACTCCTCTTGTGAGGGAATACCACCCGCCATATAAAACCCCGTCGCATCTCATCTCCGACTTCGTTGAAATGAGGTACTGGTATCTCACGGATGTTATGTAGTAAAAATTTGATTCACTAGTTCTTAAAATCGCAACAAAATTTCGTTGTAGTACCTTTACTTACGGGCCTGAACGTAGTGATCTTTTAAGCCCATGTACTTCGGTGTGTGTAGACTTTGTCTGATAACCTGTGTTTCTGATGTCTTCTTTAACGCTGAAAGAATATTATTTGTTCAAGGAATGCTTGCGTTCGAATATTTCACTGCCGTGATTGAAAATGATCAATTTGGTAGCAATGCCGGAGAAAACTGCATTTAACCACATGATCCCCTTTTTAATATATTTGTTTGATAGTTGATGTAACTTTACAGTAGTAGTTCATAAAATGGTAACACGTACTCAGGCTAAACAAGCCAGAAACTTTCGACTGGATGTTCAGTATTCATAAGACTTATTCCCAAATGCTACATGACCAGGATACTAATGACTGTTTTGCCTCCTTCATTGCTTTGCTTTTTAAGCGACATGGGATTTAGATCCAGGCTTAAATAGTATTAGAAGTATTGTAGGTTCGTGCCAAATTACCTGCAGAAGTTACAATTTCACATTCAAAAAATGAATAGTGGTTGTGAAGCAGAACGGATACTGTATCCAGCACTTGCCTTTCACGAAGTTCTACTCTTTGCTTTAAAGAAATGAACCAATATTTTATATATTTTAGGAAAGTGAAGAAGAACTATTGTCTTTTTCTAGGAAAGTAAATCAAAACTATGTTGTTTTTTTATATTATTTCTAGGAAAGTGAACCGTAGCGATGAGGCCGAGCGAATGTTGGAGCGGTGTATCCGACTGGACACAGCCTACACACCAGCCTACTTACTGCTCACCAAACTGTATTCTGGCCGCGGGCTACAGGCTGAAGTGGGGCGATTGTTACGTCACGTGACACGCCTACAGCCTACCAGTGCGGACCATCTGTCTGAGTACGCCGACTGGTTACATAACTCAGGTATGATAGCAATAAAATCAGTCCATATTACCATGCGCTTATTATACATCCATACTCTTTAAAATATATAGCATCCAATGAATGCTTCTTTCATCTTGTTAGATTTTTCAGTAATGTCCTGGATTGTGAAAATTACTGTTTTTGGAAAATTATGATTCGTTAAGGAACGTAGGCCTACGTATAAAATCAACAGGATTTCAAATTATTATTTTTTTTGCCACACATTTCTGCTGGAATGAATCCTGAATACAAACATTGTCAGCAGAGGAGTTTAATAAAAGTAAAGTTAGGCTAATGAATTAATTGGAAATGGGGCTAAAAATAACTGACCGTTGTCATTTAGAAGGCACTTGCCTGGAGATGAACTTTGAAAACGATGAAAAACCATTTAGAAAATCGCCAGCATTGAGGTTTGAATGTACAGTATGTATTATTTATTGCCAGACAGATAGGCTCCACGTGTGGCAATATACTTATTAGCAATATAATTTACAAGTATAAATAAAACAAGAACAAGAAACACAAACAGAAATAGAAAGGCACTATTATCTACCAACAACCACAACCATACAGACACACACTGAATCATCCTGGAAGAAAATACCTCTAGCTATCGTTCTTTCATTCATACAAATCACAAATGTACTAGAAGCATTAAAATAATTATTTACAGAAAGTTAATAGTTATCTACAGTACACTGAAAAAGGAAGAAACATACATGAAAAGATGGGAAGAAGAAGTTCAGAAACTGGAAAATAAACATAATACAGAAGTGACATTGGAGGATGTAGGAAACAACAAAAGATTACATTACGTCAGTCGCTCGTACATTCCATCAAAAAATTAATCAAACATTCATTCAATAAGTCAACCAATGAAACACAAATAGAAATGACACAATATAGAGTTCATCATTATTTTGTTACCGCCCACTTGAGATGTCTCTCGCAACCATCGACAGAGAGTCGAAGTGAATATCAGTAGTACTTTTATTCTCCTTCAAAATGAAATTCACTTGTCTTCCAAGTCTGGAGATAGCCTGGTTTTGCACACTAAGGCACTGAGCTATCCGGTGAGTAGGGAATAAATCAGTTTATTAATAACTAAAATTCAATATTTATTATTAAACCCCAAATACACACAAGATTATTAGTTTAATTGCAAAGATAGGTTTATGGAAATGAAGTCACCATACGTTGACACTGTGCTCAAGATCTAACCAGGATTCATGTATTTCTGAACCAGCGATGTCACGCACACTGCCTGCCTTTCCCATTGTAGCAGCTTTTCCAACCCACCCCGTTCCACTGTCACACCGACCTGCATGATTCTATCCCGATAGCATCCTATTCCCGGCGTCATGCTCTCCATATGAGATCGCGCCTGTTCCCTCCAATTACCGGGTGACCCAGGGACCTTCCCATCTGTGTAGCACTCTAGTGTGCTGCTCTGTGAAACTGGTGTAAAACTGCTTACAGTAAGCTTGATAAGAATGATTTAAGTAAAACAAATCCTCACCAGCCATCCCCGCTCCACTAAATATAGTATAAGGAATTAAGTCCTCTGTTGTTATTGTTGTTGTTGTTTGAATCTTCAGTCTTTTGACTGGTTTGATGCAGCTTTCCATGCCTCCCTGTCCTGAGCTAATCTTTTCATCTCTATGTAGCTACCACACCTTTCATCCGAGGCAATCTGTTTTAACACCTTGGTCTAACCCTACAGTTCTTGTCTTCGACCCTTCCTTCCGTAATTAAGCTTGCTAATCATGGGTGTCTTAGTATGTGTCCTACCAACCTATTTCTACTCTCCAATAGCAGTCGCCAGAAACATCTCTCCTCTGCCACTCGTCTTAATACCTCTTCGTTTGTAACCCTATCTACCCATCTGATCTTCATCATTCTCCTGTAACACCACATTTCAAACGGTTCAATTCTCCTCATATCTGCTGCACCAATTTCACTTCCATAGTGCGCCACGCTCCAGACAAAGGCTTTCAAAAATGACTTCCTAATACCTAAATCTATATTCGTAGTCAACAGATTCCTTTTTTGAAGAAATGCTGTCCTTGCCTGAGCCAACCTACTTTTTATATCCTCTTTGTTTTACTGTCTCAGGAAGGTACTTGGTCGATGATAACAATAATAATATCGTATGGCCTCGGTGCCAGGTGCAAGTATGTTATTTGACACCCAGACGGCAGCTTGCATGCCGAATTTAGTCGTTCTTTGGAACGCTATGAAAGCCAAGGAGATAAGATAAAATGTAAGCACCTTGACAATATAGCACTTTCTAGTAGAGAAGGAAGGAATTTTTTTGTTGAACAAAAATCCCGAGATTAATTTTGCCATTATGAACACGGCCTACTGATTTCAAATGGCTTCTTTAAGATGCCAACAACGTATGGCATGCATGTCGTGATTTGTTTCGCCATTCAAGAATCACCACGGCCAGGAGCAAACCTGCTAGCTTGGGGTTAGAAGTCCGACACGATAACTAGTCACCCACCGTGGCAAACATTGCACCTTGATGAATAAGGACTCTCACGTAAATATTTTCAGGATTAGGGAATAACCCACCTCATTTGGGTACAATCGTGTGGACCGACTGAAAATGGCTTCCAACACCAAAAAACTATTACGAGCCTTACAGTAGTCGCATATGATGTGTAACATCTGACATAGAAGAAACTTCATGTGAAATTGTTGATACACCGGTATTTTATACTATTATTGGCACAAATATTAATCTATTGTAAAAGGGAGTGTTTTACAGATATTGTAGTTTATAATACGGAACTCATTTTTTAGATGATTTGTAGCTTCCACCAGCACTACCCTAAATAAAGAATACAATATGGATCAACTGGATTAATAGACGCGACACCGCTCATAACCTTAAATTCCTTATAAACAGGACCTCTTGATTCACAGACCAACACGTAATTTCATATGGATTCTGTTAAAATGAGTCATATTGATAAGATAAATATCGTTTAAAATGATAATCTGGTAGCAAAAATATCTACCCCGGCCGGGATTTGAACCCGAGATCTCTAGATTCACAGTCATAGGCGCTAATCCCACGGCTATTTCGACTACGCAAATATTCTGCACAAGATGGTGACTTATTTTCAAGTTCCACTAATACTGCATTACGGAATTAAGATTCATTTATAATTTGCTAGTTTCGATAATGTTTCTGCGTGAAATTGAGTTTAAAATGCCTTATGAATAGGCCGTCTTGTGAGTAAAGAGAATGTATTCAGCAATAGGTCACGAAGGCTTGCTCAATTCTCGTATAACCACAACGATTATATTATACTAGCAGTAGTACCCATTCTTCGAACGGTCTTCGGTATTAATAACCAAACGTAATCAATTGAGCTACTGTTGCAATGGTTAGAGACTTGGAACCTGTTTGTCGACAAAGAAAAATGATTAGTTAAAATATGCTCTGAAACTAAATTCACCTAACGTGTACTTCCTGACGTGAAAATAAAATTGAAAACCTCGTAGACGAAACGCAATACACGTCAAATAAAACTGACCTTCACTGTCGTGTCAAGTCCCCATCCAGAGGAAGACCCCTTTAATAAATTATAAAGGCTTGAGGTGCATGAAAATTCAGGATTTTTAGCCTCCAATGGCCCAAATTCCTAAAAGCAAAAAACAAACTATTTCAATGCAGGAATTTTTGAAAATAATGTTTCTGTTTGGAGATATAATATAACTTCTGTACGACATTACGCACATTTAAGTCGTGTGAAAAAAATCTAGGGTACCCCTAGAACCCCTTAAGCGCATTGATGAATTTTACAGTTTTAGTTGATTCCGTAATAACCTTATAGCCATTTGCAAACATTCACAGAAATTTAATAAATGGAGTGGATTTACTTCTTGCAGAAATAGATGGAAAGTTGGATGTCACCTTTTGAGATACTGTTGTCATGGTTACTGGCTTGCATTCCTTCATTAGTTTGGTTGGCTGGTTCGTAAGTTTTGGGCTTCATTAGTTTATTAAATGAAATTAGTTTTCTGGGAATATCTCAGTAACTGTTGGTTTTAGAGCCTTTAAATGTAGTTTTCGGGTACCCTTTACGGCTATTTAGGGGCACCGAGTTTTGTTTCAGACACCAAGGGGCAGAAAATAAGCTTTGTCTCGTCGTTGTAGGCCGTTGTATAATAATAATTATATTAATATTAACATAACAATATAGGGATAGGGATATTATAGACCTTCCGTACCACACCCGCACGTGTAAATCGTGTGAAAAAAATCTAGAGTACCCCTTGACCCCCTTAAGCGCATTATATGACATTGATGGATTTTACAGCTTAATTTGGTTCCGTTATAACCTTATAGCCGTTTACAAACTATCTCAGTAATGCAATAAATGGAATTGTATTGCGTCTTACAGCAATAGAAGGACCTGTGAAATTCCGTTGCCATGGATACCGGCTTGCATTCTTTCGTTATTGTATTAAATGAAATTAGTTTTCTGGAAATATCTCAAAAACTGTTGGTTTTAGGGCCTTAAAATGTGGTTCCGAGTTTCGTTTCTCACATTGAGGGGCAGAAAATGAGCTTTGTCTCGTCCTTGTACGCCTATTTCAGCAAGTATTTTAAGGGGGTAGGCCCCCTTTTATGAGAGGTACAGCGAAGAGTTACATCATTGATTAGTGTCGTGCCTCTGAAGGATATCTGTACCAAATTTGACGTTGATCCACCCAGCCGTTCTCGAGTTATAAGGGAACAACTTTGTCCACAGACAGACAAACAGACATAAAGACAGACAGACAAAAAATTTATTTTCGCGCGCATCCGTCGTAAAACTGTCTGAAACACGTAAATAACGCAAATTTCCGTAGAAATTCAGAAAAAACAGACAAACTTTCATTTTTATATACACGCATCAAAAAAAGTTTTGCATCACCTCGGTTCCAAGAGTTCCGGAACCGTTAAATACAAAGGGAATAGAGATCAACACAAACAACATTTCAGCTCGTTTTATTGCTCTTGAGACCCACACATTGCATGTTGTACCATCATATAGCTAGACTTTCAGCATTTGTGGTCCAGATTGCAGTACACACCACTACCTCTAATACCCAGTAGCACGTCCTCTTGCATTGATGCATGCCTGTATTCGCCGTGGCATACTATCCACAAGTTCATCAAGACACTGTTGGTCCAAATTGTCCCACTCCTCAACGACAATTCGGCGTAAATCGCTCAGAGTGGTTGGTGGGTCAAGACGTCCATAAACAGCCCTTTTCAACATATCCCAGGCATGTTCGATAGGGTTCATGTCTGGCGAACATGCTGGCCACTGTAGTCGAGCGATGTCGTTATCTTGAAGGAACGCATTCACAAGATGTGCACGATGAGGTCGAGAATTGTCATCCATGAAGACAAATGCCTCTCCAATATTCTGCCGATATGGTTGCACTATGGGTCGGAGGATGTCATTCAGGTATCGTAAAGCCGTTTCGGAGCCTTCCATGACCACCAGTGGCGTACGTCGGCCCCACATAATGCCACCCCAAAACATCAGGGTACCACGACCTTGCTGCACTCGCTGGACAGTGTGTCTAAGACGTTCAGCCTGACCAGGGTGCCTCCAAACACATCTCCGACGATTGTCTGGTTGAAGGCATATGCGACACTCATCGGTGAAGAGAACGTGATGCCAATTCCGTGGGGTCCATTCAGCATGTTGTTGGGCCCATCTGTACCGCGCTGCATGGTGTCGGGGTTGCAAAGCTGGACCTCGCCATGGACGTCGGGAGTGAAGTTGCGCATCATGCAGCCTATTGCGCACAGTTTGAGTTGAAACACGACGTCCTGTGGCTGAACGAAACGCATTATTCAACATGGTGGCATTGCTGTCAGGGTTCCTCCGAGCGGCAATCCGTAAGTAGCGGTCATCCACTACAGTAGTAGCCCTTGGGCGGCCTGAGCGAGGCCTGTCATCGACAGTTCCTGTATCTCTGTACCTCCTCCATGTCCGAACAACATCGCTTTGGTTCACTCTGAGACGCCTGGAAACTTCCCTTGTTGAGAGCCCTTCTTGACACAAAGTAACAATGCGGACGCGATCGAACTGCGGTATTGACCTTCTAGGCATGGTAGAACTACAGACAACATGAGCAGCGTACCTTCGTCCTGGTGGAATGACTGGAACTGATCGGCTGTCGTACCCCCTCCGTCTAATAGGCCCTGCTCATGCATGGTTGTTTACATCTTTGAGCAGTTTTAGTGACATCTATGAACAGTCAAAGGGACTGTATCTTGGATACAATATACACAGTCAACGTCTATATGCCGGAGATCTGGGAACCGAGGTGATGCAAAACTTTTTTTGATGTGTGTATATAGAGATTGATGACTGCATTACCGTTATGTGGGTTAATATTTGAATAGCCATTGTGCAGAAACATAATACCGGCAATGGTGACTACTTACAATGGTTGATATTAAGGCATTTTACCATTTAAATACTGATAAGAAGACTTCGAACATGTACCAAGTGCTTTGTTTCAATCACTTGACACCAGAGTTCGAATGAGCGTTCACCGTTCAGTATGTCATATACATTCCACATGGCCGAGAGTAAGTCATGGTATCAATCCGACACCGCGCGCTCATTGTTTCTCTTACCACTGCCAGCTGGATCTTACCTCTGCCAGCTGGATCGATCGATCAAGTTGGCAGTGCGTCTTACACTTCCGTTCGATCCACCACTGCCAGCTAGCACACTTCCGTTCGAGCACGGAAGTGTGCCAGCTGGTGCCACCTCGATCGTTCCGATCCATTTACGTACCATTTTTCAAAATCACTCCCACGAAAATCTCCAGCAACCGAGTGGAAGGATGTTACACATCAATAATATTCAACACTGTTCTGATCAATATTGAAACCACCCTGAATTCACGTCCCAAACGGGAGCAATCTTGACGCTTACACTTTCTTTCTTTCTTTCTTTCTTTCTTTCTTTCTTTCTTTCTTTCTTTCTTAACGGAGAGAAACTAACGACCAATCCAAATGAACCTGAGCCTGATGGAAGAAGAGATCTATCCAAATAATTTCGAATGAAGAAGAAAATATCCAAAGACTTCTGACGAATGTGGAAAAAGGAATAGCCTACCTCCTGCAACTGCAAAGTTCCCACAAGTTTAAGTGTCCAGCCGGTAAATATCCGATACTGCGAATTGGAATCGTTGACCTCCTACAAAAGACGTCCTGCCTTGGCATATATGGAAGAGATCCCGGGTCACCAAAACACTGAAAGGTTCGATGGTTCGAGAGTTAGTCGACCGGTGCAACTGGTGATTCCTCTGGATATTGACCCAGGGTGGGGAGGATGTGGAGAACAAAGAGCAGAAGATGACGTATACTGTCATAACTAATAATTAACTCTCGATGACTCTGATACTTTTTTAAGATGCCGACGTTGCAACACGAAATTTGTACGATAACATCTTGGTGCCATGATAAATACACAATTGTATTAAAATATTAATGTTATTGGTTTTACGTCCCTTTTAACTAATGTGGCTTTTCGAGACGCCGGGGTGCCAGAATTTTGTCCTGAAGGGGATCTTTAACGTGTCAGTAAATTAACTAACGCGGCTCCCTCGCACATGCGCACACTCAAATGGCAGCTGACTGTGCCAGGATTCGATCCTGCAACCTTGGGAACAGAAAGTGACAACGTTACCGCTGAGGCACGCAGCCAGTCTAATGGTATCAACCAAAATTCAATAAATTAAGTACTAGAAGTTGTATAGGCTAATGTATTCGTTTCAACCACAATGTGGTCTTCTTCAGCATAATTCACAATCACAAGTGGTCAAGACATCATCCACTAGAAGGGAAGTGAGACATTGTTGTACATTATCTACGTATTTGATCAACATGCTCATTGAGGAAGCCGTATAAGAATTTAAACGAAAGACCAAAGGAATTAAAATGAAGGGACAATACATCCATTCTATAAGATTTAAATAAAATGCTACGAGTTTTGACATCAATCCTACATGAATCAACATTGAAACTGAACATTTCGCAAACAAAATTGTTAGTTGACAGGAAATCAAATGAAGAAATATCAGCGAAAATCAAGATAAATTATGACACCGTACAACAAGTCAATCAATTTTGTTACTTGGCAAGCATTATCACACACGACTATAGGTGCACCACAGAAATCAGGAGGAGAATTGCTCGAGATAAACAGACGTTCAGTTACAAGAAACATCTACTGACAAACAAAAACATAAACACTAAAATTAAGAAAGACTTGGTCGAAATGTTTGTGTGGAGTGTTTATTGTATGGCTGTGAAACATGGGTCTTAGAAAAGGCAGATATAAAACGCCTGGAAGCAATGGATATGTGGATATGGAGGAGGATGCTGAAACTTAGGGAGAAGAATAAGTCAAACCGAAATGTCTTTCATGAAGTAGATAAAACAAGGGAGCTGATCAACCGTATAGAAAAGAGGAAAACAATATTCCTTGGCTACACAGTACGCCATAACAATTCCCTAACGATCGTGTTGGAAGGAAAGGTTTTGGTGAAGAAGGGAAGAGGAAGACCAAGGAAGAAGTATCTGGATTCTGAGATGGACAGATTAAATTTTCAGGAAAATGCTGATTTGGAACGTTCAACAGAGGAGAGACAAATGTGGTTGCAGCGATAAGGCGTTGCCTTTAGTATATGATTGAACTGGTCAAATATTAGGAGTACCGGAGATAAGATTGTAGGTCTCCAGACGGTGGTCTAGGTGAAGAATGGTTTACTTATCAACATTTATATTTGTTGCCTGGATACTTGAGTGAGAATCTACTCAATTCGGTCCTCTCGAGTTCTCCACGCGCTGAGTTATTATTATATACCAAAATAAATGGAGACGTTGAAATACAGTAGATGTTATTTATTGGTATACTGTACCCGATACCTAGTTGAGGCTATCGACTACGCCAGTTGTGATCGAGCCATAGTTGATATTTGTGGGCAAGGAGAAAAGATAGCGCTCAGATCGAGTCAGAAGTATGGTAGGAAATGACGTAGGAGGCCGAGGGAGATGGAACCACTACCCCTCAAACATAAGGAATTATGGGAGAAATACGGATGATTTTAAAGATTAATTTGGAATAAAATCTTATCTAACCTCAGAAGGGAAGGAAATATCAAGAAATCTTATTAACAATAACTTTAAGAAAGGTAGACAACTCCTTAAGTTATGTTATGACTTTATAGCTGAAGATAGTGTGGTCGAGGTTAGATCTGTGACGTCAGACAGCGGAAGGAAGGAGGAAGTCACGTGGTAGGTCAAGGGGAGACGGCCGAGTGCAGTGACACTAGCGAAGAGAAGTATTCCAGCAGTCCAGTTGAGTGGATCAAGTTGTGCTATAACAGAACAGTTTATAAGGCAGTGCAATACGGAGAGTTACGTGCAGGAGGGAGTCGCTAGTCGAAGCCTGCAATGCAGTATCGGGAGTTCGGTTTTGGAACACATGCTATCCGTAGGGCAAGTCATGCAAGCCGTTAACTTTAGCAAGGAAGCCGGTGTTTAGACACATGTTATTTCAACATCGCAGTCGTATTCACGTGGAACAGCAATGCTTTTTTCAAGCTTACAATTTACCGAAGCAATACGCAGTATTACACTAGGATTGAGAAACATTATTTAAGCTACATTCTCAATGTATAACAGCACAGAGAAGCAGTATAATGAGGCCAGTATTTAACCTCATATTACACATGGACAGTGAAGCGAAACGTGTCGTGCTGTGGGCGACATTTTGTTACCATGCGATAGTCAACGAGCTGAACATTACTCTGACATTTTGTCAAGTTTGAGATGTTAGGACTTGTATTTCAACAGTCCAAATGTGCAGTCCAGTTACAGTTATACACCTTTTATTATGGACATTCAGATGGACTTGAATTTATTTCAGCAGTATTACAGCATATTTCATAATGCATTTGAACCGAAAATATTTAAGGCGACCATGGGGCCGTTCCAACATTACTGCATTTGGAAAGTTAAAATATGTAAGCGTATGCACTTTGTGAATAGTGGCACGTGCAGTATAATAGTTACACATCATAAACAGTTATAAATATCTTCATTACGAACACAGATACAGGGTGTCTGACAAATCAGTACACTTTTGAAGCTACGTTATTTTTCTACCGTTGCAATTCAGCCGCTATGGAGACTAACATTATTATCGAATGCCAACCGAATAGTTTATGGAACAGTGGCGTAACATATTCGAGGAGAGTATGGGGTACTCTGTGTTTTTGAACTTTTGTGGAGGAGCTTGGACAATATCCATGATGGATAATCTTCAGTTCATCGTGTCGTGCTAGGCGGATACGGAGACGTGATGGCAGCTCAGAGCGATGGATTCGGTTCCTAACGATGAGGATAAATATTACATCAAATTCACTTGGATGGAGTCAGGTGTTAGTTCAGTGGGTGATACAGCGATTTCGTCGATCTAGCGAGAAATCTGTGACAAACACTTGGATCACCGACGATCCTCGAATTCTATTAACATCTGGAATATGAAGGTATTGTAAGAGTTATGGCATTACTGATATGATTTTTCATGAACACTGGGCATACTCGTATATATTTTTGGTAGGAGTGCTACTATTATTTTTCGACATGGCTTAAATATTTTATCACTCCATTTGCTAAAATATGGTTTTACCATATGATATGGCAGGCACATTTATCCAACGTTCTCACCATTGGTTGACTTTATTAGACAGGATTTTGGTCTTTATATTTTTCTGTGAGGATAGTATTTCTTGATTATGGATATTTTAGCGAGTGTTTCGAACTCGTGATCTGCAATTGGATAATTAGAATTTTTCGTCAGTTCATTGCATACTAGCGAGTATGTATAATTCATCAGCAAGGATTTTTTATTTTATTGGATTGTTTGGTGATATTAAATTTTATTCACTCAAGTGAATGCATATCGCTTTTATGTGACAAATAGAGTCTTGTTGATTCCAATCATGTACACTCATTCATTAGTCTACGAGACGGGCCCTGTTACTTTGAGTAACTGTGTGGTGGCACTCACCTTACCTGTCATTTTAGGGATTTTTCATCATAGTCTACGAGGCGGGGCCTGTTACTTTGAGTAATTGTGTGGTGGTACTCACCTTACCTGCCAATCGAGGGTCTCATTTTATCATCCGAGTGTAATTATGATCGTAAGAGGATTAAACAATAAACTACCAGTCACATATTAGTTGAATTTTGTTAAATAAATTAAAAATAAATGTCAGCAGGGTTACACTTTGTAATTCTTGTTTTGCCAATCCAATATTTTGTTGCAATACTCTTTTGAGGGTATATTCATTTAACAGATAATACTTTTGATACTCTTTGTGAGTGATTTGATACCTTTGAGAAGGATTTCAAGTAATTGAATCTTGTAAGATGAATTATTTATTGCCAGAATTTATTTTGAGGCAGATCATTATTAGATATTTTTGATGTGAGGTAATATAACACATTGGTGTTTTTTTAAGTAAATCTTGAGGATCTTAAGAGAATTTATGCTCTGAATTAAACCAGATCTTGAATTGGATTACGATTACTAAGGTAATTTTCCTATTGTTTAAGAAGTTGTCTAGATATGACAAGATTAATTACAGTTCTTGTAGATTGTGTGCGTTAATCATCTGAAACCAGTTATATTTTTTGTGGATCATGCAACGCGATTACTGTGAAGTATTTTTGATAGGTTTTTTTGAGGATGCCAGGTGAAAGGTTGCAATATTGCCAATGATAATTTTGAGGCAGACATGAGGTTGTTGAACTCAGTCTAGCATATTTTTGAGATTCATGCTGTGTGCTGAATAATTGTGGTGTTATATCGAATAATTATGGTATTCAAATGTGATATTTGACAAAGTGAGATTATGTGGTGAAGTTTTGGATAGTGAGATCCAACGTGATTTTGTGAAGGCAACGTATTATTTTGGCATGATAATTAAATAATAGGTATAACATGGAACTGATAAAATTTTAAGACAACGTTCTATAACCTATATTAAACAATTTTTAGGAAATTAAATAAATAAATAATTTTGATAATCCAAGATTTTCTCATAATAATAATAATAATTTATGGAACAATAATCTGAAGTTTAAACATATTAATGATCTGACCCGATGAAATAAAAGTTGAATAAACTCGATGAATTAAATAAATTGTTAGTTGAATAAATTAACTGAATTAAATAAATTAATAGGTGATTAAACAGCTGATGAATAAATGAATTAAAAGGTGATAATTAATTAAAGGAGCTGATGACAATAAAATTGAAATAAATTTAAATAAATTTAAATAAGGGATATGATTAAAATAAATTGATGAATTGCAACTTAAATTAATGAATTGAACAATTTAAATTGATGGATTGAGATAATTTAATTTAAATGAGATAATGAAACGAGGGTGTTTAGATGATTAAATAATCTAATGAATTGATGAATATAATATTTATTTAAATTATCTGATGGTAATTAATTAATTATTCTGACTTGAATATAACGAATAATGGGATGAGAACTGATGTAAATAACATTTATTTTTTTGACATGATAATGATGGTGATGACCGATGAATAGTGAAGTTGCCTTTGATTCACAACCAAGTAATGATCAGAAATAGTGTAAATATGGTGTATAAATTAATTGTTAAATTTTAAGGAGTAATTGTTGGGATTTCCAACATTGATTAGTGCCATTTAAGCCATAGAAATGAGTGAATAATTAAATATATGTGTTTTAGGGTATTTTGTGTTAGACAGATTCATATTTCTTGACATCCACATTACTGATGTTAAATTAACGAAAAGTTAGGTCTCAGGGATCTCGAAATGTCAGTGACGCAAAGACATAGTGCTACGGTGGCCCTGAGAACTCAAGCGAACTTTAGTAATCTATTATTTTATGTGGATGAAAAATAATTTGAAATAGCACAGAGATGGTTCGATTTTTGAGGACTATAACAACATAACGTTTACATTCGACCATACTCTTAGGCAGGGTTTGTGTTTCTTTTTCTGTCTGACTGATTAAGTTTAAATAAATTTTGTTTTATCTTAG
The DNA here is from genome assembly GCA_946902985.2 of Meconema thalassinum. Lineage (NCBI taxonomy): Eukaryota > Metazoa > Arthropoda > Insecta > Orthoptera > Tettigoniidae > Meconema > Meconema thalassinum. The sequence continues at coordinate 198,224,154 of OX336391.1, read as the reverse complement.
TAGTGTTCTGATGATGATGTTGTTTTCCCAATCCTTTCCTTTGTCTCAATTAAGGCTTAACCAGGAAGGATGTGGTTTGCTAGGGGTTCAGTTGGTGGCGCCCATTTCTATTTGCTATTACGATTAAATTTAAGCCCGTAACGACCCTAGAGATACTTTATCTCGTGTTACCCTCTGCTTTTGTGATATTTCAACTAAATTTCCGACACATTCCTTATTTTATTTCATGTTCATTTAACTCCACTCTGGCCTGGGAAGCCAGGTATGCGATGTAATGGCAGATGGGTCATCGCATACCTCGGATGAACGGGTGCAATACCAATAACCACAAGTACTTTACAATATATTTACATGGAGCCTAATTTGCTTGCCGTGTGGCAGAGCGTACACAGTATATTACATAGCTGGCGATATATCTGAAAGAGTCTGTCTTATACAGAGACAGCTCTCTAGCAGTGACCTCTTGGTGTATAGATATGTCGGAAAGAGAGTGTCTCCTGGAGAGATATCTCACACAAGGCGATATGTCGTAAAGAGGTCGATAATGGCCTGTACAGCAGTATTTAACATTAGATTTCTCTGGTGGGAGAAAACTAGAACAATCGGTCTTCCTCGGTTAACCGAAGCAGAGATTCACCAATTGTGAGTATCTCCAGGCAGAAGAGGGGGTGACAGCCAATCAGAGCATAAGCATTGGGGCTGGGTACCAGGCGTGTTTTTGTATAGCCTTAAAATGAGTAAGGAAGGAATTATCCGTTCTTACGAAAGCTGGCGACAGTCTGTGGAGATAGGTATGTGTTTACCACAATATCTTGCTTCTTGGTTTATGCTTCTGAGAAATAGCAATTGGAATCATGTTCCTGATAGTGCTAAATGTTTATAAGAGTTTGCTTGTAATGGATACATGTCTTGCCCGTTGGCTGGAGCGGACTTGAGGAATTCCTCACTGAGGAACACTGGGAACCTCACTGAGGGTTTCCTGTATTAGTAATAATAATAATAATAATAAAATTATCATCTAAAACCCAAAATTAGTGGTTGACACGTGTTGGTCATGGCTATTAAAGGGCTCGCTAGACGGGGTACATGACTCCGGTACGTTATTTTATGTAATTTCTTATACCTGCACATAAACTTGATATAAAACTTATTTATTGTTATTAAATAATTTTTTGTATTCAAATTATTTGAGAAAATTATTATTTATTGACATTGTGACGGATCTCATTTCCTCTTTTTTAACATTTCTAAATTTTTAAGAACATCTCAAAAACGTCATGATGTATATCTTGCGACTTCGTGTATGCCTGATTAAGACACATTTGAAATGTGTTGTGGTATATCCAGGTAAGGAAGTTATACTTCTTAACTCGGAATATTTTCAGATTAGCGGTAGTAATTGAGTCATCAATCCCTTCTCCCACTTCGACTTGTCTTGTCAAGCAATGGATAAAGTTTGCGCAATCGCCTTACTTGCGGGATATGTGGGTTACTTATAACCCTCTTAGTTGCTTTAACCAACTCTTTGATAACGATTAGTTAGTTAACTCTTATTTAACTTAAATACGAGAGCTAATGCATGGAGATCATCGATGCTGTTCACGAGGCCATTCGGGTTCGTAATTACTTAAATACGCTTTACGGTTCTCGCGCATGCGTAGACTCAGTTTCAGCACAGAGAAACATTGCGGACAGGTCAGGAAGCGTGGAGCACTGTTTGTTGTTTGCGATGCTTCCTTGAGATTTTCTGGAACATAATTATAAAGGAAGGGAAATACAATCCCCCCTGGCACTATACAGCCCATGACGGGCTAAGGCCGACCAAGCGACCACTGCCCAGCCATTTGGCCTGCAGATATTGGGGTGACGCGTGATCAGCGCGTCGGGTCCCCTCGGCCGTTAGTCTTGGTATTCGTGATCGGGGCGCTGTCTCACTGTCAGACAGCTACTCAATTGTCCTCACGAGGCTGAGTGCACCCCGTTCCAACCCTCACGTCAGTTTTAAAATCCCTGACCGAGCCGAGGATCGAACCCGGGGCCTCCGGGTGAGAGGCAGGCGCGCTACCCCAACACCACGGGGCCGGCGGAAGGGAAATACAGCAGACCTTATCTGTGGCAAAAGCTTAAAATGTATTTATGTTCGACGATGTCGAAATGTGAATATTATACGTCAAAAACTGTATCATAATGATAGTCATTATAGTACTGTATTCCATTATGATACAGTTTCTACAGCCAATCAGAGCTCATTCATTGCCAATTAGGTAAGGATACCCTCGCGCATGCGCTCAAAATCCAACATGTCGGACATGAACACAGCATCCTTCAATATAAATAACCACCATGGAAAGTGCACCGTCCATATGTTCGCGTAAATAAACTGTCGAATATGAGACAAGATATAGCACTGTACCTTAATATCCCCAACTCCAATGTCTACACAGCTCATTGCATTCAAACGACTTCCGTGACAGTTTGACTGAATGCTGGTGCACATCGGCAGGCTGTTAATATATGGCATTGCCAAGCACACAGAGCGCATGCGTCGGTCGGTCGGAGAATTTGGAAAACAGAGATATCAAACCCAGCGCTTGCACTCAGATCACAAAATTCAAGTGACTGAATCTCAACAGATATTTATGAATATTTATGTTAAAACATATAATAAAGTTATAATTATCGTTGAACATAAACAGTCGTATGCAACTCGCCTATAATGGTAATTAAGACACTCGTCTGGAAATTATAAAACTCGCTTACGCTCGTTTTATAAATATACTCGTGTTTTAATTATTGGCATTATAGGCTCGTTGCATAATGTACTATTATTTCGTATGGAAAAACGAGGATACGTTGCGGCAAAGATAAAGGTAAAACTTAAAATGATCTGAACAAAGTATTTAGAAGAACTGGCAGTTGTGTGAAGTTATAGTTTACTTAGCTCAATGGGACACGTTCTACCAGTCGTCTTCGTAGCGTAAGCGGTTGCGTTACAGAGCTGGAAGGAGTTTGAATCCCACTTCGTACATGCTTTTTTATATCCGTATTCTTCATTCTTGGTATGAAAACTTAGTAACATGTATGATCTTTCATACAGTGAGATTCTTTTGCTGGAGCGGGGCCGGCGGCCAACCGAGCTCGGCCCGTAGGTTTGCGTGAGGCGGAGGCAAGCTAACCAGGGATATTAAAGGTATTAAGTCACTAAACTTTCATCAACGATGGTGTGAAGTGTCAGCGCACAGATAAGAGGTTACTATAAACAACAGCTGCAAGATTTAATTAAAGAAGCACAAATGGTTTTTTTTCTCTCTCTTGGGAATCTGGATGCCCTCACGGCACCATTTAAAGGTTAGAACTTATCTTTTCACAGAAGATACTAATCATCTTTCAGCTGACAGACAGTAACTTTGGAAGTTAAATCGTTACATTGTGTAGCTACTCCTGCAGCCCCCTGCGTGTATACTGTAATTAATCGAAGCACGGACCTAAGCCCGTTTGATGTTCAATTGTGGGTCAATTTAGAATACAAAGTGTACAGCTCAATTACGCGTACTCGAGTGGAGCTGGAGAACAATATACGGCAGCAGATATCCCTCACAACAGAAGGGAATTACAACGTATGAACGCTAATTTATTTACACGGTACAACGCCTGTCTGTCAGCTGAAGGAGAACACTCTCAGAATATCTTGTAGATAGGTAAGTTCTTTAATCATGATTTGCTGGTGAATTTACCATTAATTAATGTATGTTGTTACGGTTTCCACCTGCGCGCAATCCTCGGTGCGAGCTCGTTTGGCTGGCGGAAGGCGCGCGCGCCCGGCAGCCGGCCGCCGGCCCGGCTCCAGCAAAAGAATCACCCTGTAATTTCATGTCCTAAATATATTTTATATTCATATCGATGAAAGTTCGTGTGAGATGCGCAAGGTAGAGTTCAGCTGTATCCCTCCACTTTAACGATGCTTTAGAGAGTTGAGTGTTCATATTTGGCCATTTAACGTAATTCCTTGTTAGTGGTAAGTTAACGAGCGATTCTGTGTGCTAAAATGCTCATGCAAAGTTAAATAACCTTTAATGATGAATGAAGAGGTATTTGACGTTGGTGAAAACGGCCCTTAGTCCTTTTGATTACATAAATAATTTGTAACCTAGCTTGATTTTAGGGCTTTCTTCTATTTTGATAGGAATTTATATGCCATTCACACAATTGTTTTTGATGCCAACTAATAACAAACATCAAACACACAAACAGACGGCCTCGGGGTGTTGGGGTAGTGCACCTGCCTCTCACCCGAAGGCCCTGGGTTCGATTCCTGGCTCCGTCAGGGATTTTCGAAACTACCTGAGGGCTGGGACGGGGTGCACTCAGCCTCGTGAGGCCAATTGAGTAGCTGTCTGACAATGAGACAGCGCACCGGTCACGAAAACCAGGATTAACCGCCGAGGGGACCCGACGCGCTGACCACACGTCACCCCAATATATTGCACCGCCCTATTAAAAATAAACATATTCTTGGCGTGCCTCCTAGCTGCATCACTGGAACCAACTAGAAAAGAAAGGAGTACGCAGTGGAAATGGATGTTAATTTCTGACCTGTGCTGGGCCCGTACTTGCAGGCCAGATGTGCCGAGCGACTCCAGACTCCGTGAAGGTGGTCCCACGACGAGTGGTAGGAATACCCTCCTGGTGCTAGACAGCTAGAATAAGTTAGGCCTAGGTTTGAAGAGAGAGAGAGAGCGAGCAGCCCGATCGCCAAACACTACTAAATGAGACACATGGGTAAAGAAATGGAAATTTAATGAATTGAAACCGAACACACAAAGAAACCCGGCCAGAATAACACACACAAAAAAGAATACCCTTCACCTAGGGGTCAAATAAAGTCACTTTCAAACGGGGAAGATAAATATAAATAACAATAAATAACTTACGATAGTAAATAACGTTAACAAATTAAATTCATACCTGTGCTCACTTCGGTGAAAACGATGTAAAAAGGGAGGAAGTAAAAGATCAAGAGGCAATCGAGCCGGTCGCTGGTCAACAACAATCACTTCTCAGCCTAGAGATGGATGGTTGTCATGACGACCACAAATAACAAGCATAGCAAAGATAAAACAAGCGGCTGTGTGCGTGTCGCAAAGGCTGTGGCGAGCAATGGGGATGTGATCGAGCTGGCAGTCCCCAGAGAAAAGAAATGCAAAAACCAAAGATACTACAAGGAGAAACAAATGACGTCAAGTGTCCGTGAAATATATCATGATACATACACGCAATCAAACACACAAAATGCCGGCCGACGATTCAGAAATAAAACATAAAGCAACTCGTGCTTGTAGGTAGTCTAGCAAACATGCTAAACCTATATGGTCCCCAACTTACGTTCCGAGTTCGAGCTGAATACGGTAAGGCCTACTTAAAGTTACCGCCGTGATCCAGTTGCCCGAAGCATGGAATGAAGGGAAAACATAAGGGCTAAAATATATGGTGTCATGCCTCGTGTTGGGAGAATGGTCGAAACGCCAACGTCCACAAACAACGGGAGACCCATTCGAAGATATGCCCAATCAAAACAGCAACAATGCACCTGGCAGCAAGAAAAACATACACTCACAAAATCACTCGCAGATATATTTCACGGCACAAATAAAAGGTTAAGCGAAGACTCAAACAAAATAAAACAGGAGACCGCCATTACGATTGGTTCCACAGCAAATCCAAGCACACGACGAAGATCAAAAAGAAAGGTTAAAATTTAGGAAATGAGCATAGTGGACACAAGGTTAGATGTATTACTTACATGAGTAAATGGAAGGCTTCGGCATAATAACAATGTTAAATAAAAAGGAAAAACATTAAATTTTAAATAATAAGGCGGAGAGCCTCAAGGCACGTCCGGACAGAAAGTATCTCACATGGCGTCTGAGTCTACCGGGACGGCCGCCAAAGAAAATAAAGAAAAGAGAGATGTTAAACATGGCTCAGGATCCACACCACCCCCCAAAAGAAAAATTATTTATAATAATAAAAGATTTTTCTTTTTACATCACTAAGTACCACCGCTTTGAAATCAATCATGTCCCAAGTGTTCCAAAATACACAACATCCTTATCACACAGGTGGTTTGTCAACAACTATAACAGTACACAAAATATGAGGGGGGAGGGTGATCGATATAACAATCACTTAAGCAATTGAGCCATATCAGAAAGAATACAGTTATAAAATGAAGTAATATATAAAAATAATCAGATCGCTTCGGCGATCGCAATATCAGGACAGAACTCCTTCGGGGTCCCCAAAGGCGCGCGTTCCTTTGACGATCCCTGGGCTTGTCATAATGGTATTACGGTTCGCCTGAGCGTTACAATGACAAGAAAAGTAGATAGAGACACGGACGAAAATCATAAACAAAAGACTTTCGCCCTTTGACGCCGAAGTCTGCCATTCTCCTTATACCCATCATGAAAGTGACGTATTAAAATAACAAAGAAGCGATATAATGTGTCCATTATTTATAGAATATAAATTCTCTACTGGCCGAATTCGCAAAAATACATATTTTTACAATAAATATTAAGTTACACAGAGTATGTAGGCCTATTTCTTCTTGTATTATTTTCTTTCTTGAGCTCGTAAATTTGTACTTGACTCTGCCTCGGTCAAAATTGGTTCAATAATAGGCAGGTCAAGGAGACGCCATATGAATACTAGCTTCCTTGGATAACATAAGCAAATTATGATTGGCTAACCTACGCAGAAAAAGGACAACATTAATCACAGCAAATAAGAAGGTTACACAATAAATGGTTTCAATTGAGATATGTGAGCTCTGGATACGTCGGTGGGATTCTCCCTGGAGATCAATTCAACAGTGACAGGTGTTAAAAATCTAGTGATAGTTTTGGGCGTGCTCCAGCGAAGCATTAGCTTAGCTGACTCCTTATTCTTGGCCGAACTCTGTGGGTGCAGGCGCACTAGCACGTCGTCATTCACCTGAAAACAAACAGGTTGCCTACCCTTGTTATAGCGAGATGCCACGCGATCTCGTGCCCTTTTCAGATGCCGTACAGCAACTTCCCATTTTTCTTTGACTGAGGTACGGCGGGATGGCGCAGCCAGATAATCTATTTTCCACTGAAGCTGAAGTGGATCAACAATACGCCTTCCTAAAAACAATTCCGAAGGGGTAGAATTCGTCGATTCATGAAGAGTAGTGTTAAATCCTAAGGAGAAAAACTGAAGATTTGCGTCCCAACGTGACTGATCTGCGTTGTGGAACGCACTCAAGCAAGCCTTCAAGTTACGATGAAACCTTTCAACGTGATTTGGCTGAGGGTGGTAGGGTGCCAAAAAGACATGATCAATTCCCCAAGAAAAACACATTGATCTAAAAGACTTGGACCGGAAAGCGCTCGCGTTATCGGACACTAAAAACTTTGGAGGACCAAAAACACCAAAAATATGATTGGTCAAAAGCCTAACAGTGGTACGTGTCGTGATTTCCCTGACAGGAAATAACCATACAAATTTTGAAAATCCATCAACGACAGTAAGTATAGCTTGATGACCAGAAGATGACCTAACTAGGGGGCCAAAATAATCTATAAACAGGCGCTCATTAGGATATGACATCGTGTCAGCGTGGTGAAGTCCAATGCGAGAATTCTTTGCTGGCTTAGAACGTTGACACGTAACACATTTTCGGACGAAAGCAAAAGCATCCGCTTTCAAATGAGGCCAGAAGAATTCCTGAGAGATTTTATGGAAAGTCTTCGTCATACCTAAATGTAATCCAAAACAGGATTCATGGAAATACGCCAATAGCATACTTCGTATATTCTCTGGCACGAAAATCCTACATTTCGAAGATCGAGGAGCGGTATGCACTATAACATCATTGCGCAATGAAAACTCAGATACACCAGGATCTTTCCCGAGAATTTTTTCACGCAATGTGACACAAAATGGGTCATCTGCTTGGTACGTACGGATGTCAGTAAAAGACCATGGAATGTGTTGGAGAAGATTCACTGGCTCGGGGATCTCAACAATGGGAGGAGGTTCCTCAAACATGCGTGACAAACAATCCGCTACAACATTTTCACTGCCTCTGACGTGAATGATGTCAAAGCTGAAAGAGGATAGACGAAGAATCCAACGATTTATACGTCCCAATTTTTTGACATGCGAGCGCATCCAGGACAGAGCTTCATTGTCGGTATACACTATGAAATGCCGATGTTCTAGAAAAGATCTGAAACGTTCACAGCCGAATACGACAGCCAGACTTTCTTTCTCGAAAGTGGAATACCGGCGTTCGCAATCATTAAGCATCCGACTGGCAAAAGCGATGGGTGCCAAATTACCATTCACCTGCTGACTAAGCACACAAGAAACTGCGACATCACTCGCATCACAATGTAACATAATATCTTTCCCAAAATCCGGAGTTCGAAGGACGGGAGCAGAAGAAAGACATTCTTTCAATTTCTCAAAGGCGAGACACTGGTCGGGGCCCCACACGAATCGTACATTCTTCTTCTTCAAATAATTCAGGGGCGCTGAAATGTCCGAAAAGCCCTTAATGAACCTACTGTAAAAGCCCGCCATTCCCAAAAAAACGTCGGACTGCTTTCACATTCGTGGGAGTAGGGAACTCTTGGATACATTGGACACGCTCAGGGTTCACTTCTATGCCCACATCCGAAAGAATGTGACCTAAAAATTTGATTTGCTTCGAAGCCAAAGAGATTTTGTCCGGGTTAACAGTGAGTCCGGCTCTGCGAAGACGACATAGGACTTCACGTAAATGGATCAGGTGATCCTCAAAAGACTGACTGTAAATCACGAGGTCATCAAGATAGTTAAACACAGATGAATACTTTAAATCTCCAAATAACTCATCCAAAACCCTACTCAATACTTGTCCGCCGATAGAAATGCCCATGGGTAACTTATTGAACTCAAAAAGGTCGAACGGAGTGGAGAACGCAGTTACCTTACGGCTCTCGGGATCGAGAGGAATTTGATAATATGCACAGTTCAAATCTAGGACGGAATAGTACTTCGCCCCGTGAAAATGCTGAAAAGCGCTCTCCAGAGTTGGAAGGGGAAAGTTGTCGAACACCACCTTAGAATTGAGTCGACGATAATCAACTACTAAACGAAAAGTACCCTCTTTCTTAGGCACCAGGAATGCTGGACTACCATAAGAAGACTTAGAAGGGCTCACAACACCGCGTGCCTTAAGATCATGAATATATTCTCTCATTGCAATGAGTTTGGGTGGAGAGCAAGAAAATGGCGCCGACCTAACTGGAACCTCATCAGTTAAATCAATATGACACTCGTAGCCGATAGCGGAACCCAGTTCCGACGTGAGAACATCAGGAAATTCATTCACCAAATCAGATAAAGCGTCACGTTGACTCGTGAATAAAGTAGGAGGGATTAGAACAGCAGAGATACCCGAAAAATTACAAGGAACACTCGCTTCACAAGTATTAAAATGAAACCGCTCCTTGGATTTAAACAAAAAACTGAAGGAATGATCCGAAAAATCAAGCCTCAACCCTGCTTTGTGCATAAAATCAGAACCTAAGATCATAGGCGTAGATAAGTCATCCACCACATGGAAGTTCCAATCCCAAGAATAACCACATATCTTAATATGACATGTTACAACGCTAGAAACGGAAATAGATGACTTCACCGCAGAATAAAATTTTAAACCCCCATCTTGTGGACAAATCTGAGTAACAGGAAGCTGTTCCGCGATGGAGCGCTGAATAAATGAACGTGAAGCACCAGAATCCAGTAAAGCGGGTATCGACAATTTCTTAACACTTACAGGGACCCAAGGACAGAAGTTTCCAGTCGTGGAAATGTTCATTTCCCGGCGAACTTCATTGCATGGCCACTCCGGCGGGTCTAAACCGGGGACCCATGCTCGTTTCCCTGACGCGAAGCACATCTAGGACAGGCTATGTGCGTCACGTCACGAAGACCACATGTGTGACAAAACACACGCGAGGGCGCACGGCAGGAATTAAAATGATGCCCCAAACGATCACAATTCCAACATTTTATACGGTTATACATGTTCGGGTTTCGAGGTAACTGTTGATCCTGAGGAGCGGGATTCGCAGAAGAAGTAGCATTGGGAATACTCCCGACAATATGCGAGTGGGGACGGTAAACTGCCCGGTCCTCCTGACGAGATATTGAAGATGGGTGCGCAGTCCTCTGAATCTGGGATTGCGCGCATGCAGTCTCTGGAAACAAACTGTCAGAGGGGAGGGGTGGGGGTACATATGACTTGCGCAGGCGCCGATTGAACTCGCATTCACGTCCTTGATCAACAATGTCAGCCACACTATACACACTGGACCGGCGTATGAAAGATTTGTACTCAGGTGCTAGATTTCTATACACAATATCAACAGTTTCAATAAGGGGAAGGGGCTGCGACAACCTACTTATTAAAGTCATTCGCCCAGTAACAAAATCGTCTACAGGCTCTTCCAAACCCTGGGTACGGCGATGAATTTCAGCCTTCAAGTCATGTTCAAAATCATAAGTCGTAAACCGCTCCTTTATTGACCTACAGAAATCAACCCACGAGATGAAAGATCTGTTGGTAAGTCGATACCATTTTAAAGCTAAGCCACTCAACAATAACGGTAGGCAGACAACAATGTCGTCTGGTTCGAGGTCATAACAATGGCAGAGTTCACTGACCCTGTCTAAGAACTCAAATACAGACGAAACTCCCAGTTCACCAGAAAATGAAATTCCCCACTTGGACACTATATTGGCTACGCCTCCCTTGCGATGGCCTTTCACCTCAGTCAATGGATTAGTGTCTTTCCCACAGACACTTTCAAACGATAGCAGATCATCGTCAGACTGGAAGAGCTCCTTCTTCACGTTACAACCTGGGAGAGAATACATGGCTAAACTACAGAAGTACTGCTAGCTACAATTCAAAACAATAACTACAAATGTCTTGCCTCCGTCCTGCGCCTGAAATGAGTACGAAACAAGAAGTAGGGTTGTTTAGTACATTACCAATGCTGGGGTTCGTTGATAGGGTCCAACTCATTGCACTCTCCTTACAGTTTGTTATTTTTATGGTCCATACTCCTTGGAAGTTCACATTGACTCTTAATATTTGTTTGCATAGTATGCAATAAGGAACATGAAACAGAATAAAAACAACATTGAAAAATATGCAGCGAAATATTAAAATCCAATGGATATGGCTAAGCGACCAGGAGACTTAACCACGCTCTGCTACCATCTGCACCGCCCTATTAAAAATAAACATATTCTTGGCGTGCCTCCTAGCTGCATCACTGGAACCAACTAGAAAAGAAAGGAGTACGCAGTGGAAATGGATGTTAATTTCTGACCTGTGCTGGGCCCGTACTTGCAGGCCAGATGTGCCGAGCGACTCCAGACTCCGTGAAGGTGGTCCCACGACGAGTGGTAGGAATACCCTCCTGGTGCTAGACAGCTAGAATAAGTTAGGCCTAGGTTTGAAGAGAGAGAGAGAGCGAGCAGCCCGATCGCCAAACACTACTAAATGAGACACATGGGTAAAGAAATGGAAATTTAATGAATTGAAACCGAACACACAAAGAAACCCGGCCAGAATAACACACACAAAAAAGAATACCCTTCACCTAGGGGTCAAATAAAGTCACTTTCAAACGGGGAAGATAAATATAAATAACAATAAATAACTTACGATAGTAAATAACGTTAACAAATTAAATTCATACCTGTGCTCACTTCGGTGAAAACGATGTAAAAAGGGAGGAAGTAAAAGATCAAGAGGCAATCGAGCCGGTCGCTGGTCAACAACAATCACTTCTCAGCCTAGAGATGGATGGTTGTCATGACGACCACAAATAACAAGCATAGCAAAGATAAAACAAGCGGCTGTGTGCGTGTCGCAAAGGCTGTGGCGAGCAATGGGGATGTGATCGAGCTGGCAGTCCCCAGAGAAAAGAAATGCAAAAACCAAAGATACTACAAGGAGAAACAAATGACGTCAAGTGTCCGTGAAATATATCATGATACATACACGCAATCAAACACACAAAATGCCGGCCGACGATGCAGAAATAAAACATAAAGCAACTCGTGCTTGTAGGTAGTCTAGCAAACATGCTAAACCTATATGGTCCCCAACTTACGTTCCGAGTTCGAGCTGAATACGGTAAGGCCTACTTAAAGTTACCGCCGTGATCCAGTTGCCCGAAGCATGGAATGAAGGGAAAACATAAGGGCTAAAATATATGGTGTCATGCCTCGTGTTGGGAGAATGGTCGAAACGCCAACGTCCACAAACAACGGGAGACCCATTCGAAGATATGCCCAATCAAAACAGCAACAATGCACCTGGCAGCAAGAAAAACATACACTCACAAAATCACTCGCAGATATATTTCACGGCACAAATAAAAGGTTAAGCGAAGACTCAAACAAAATAAAACAGGAGACCGCCATTACGATTGGTTCCACAGCAAATCCAAGCACACGACGAAGATCAAAAAGAAAGGTTAAAATTTAGGAAATGAGCATAGTGGACACAAGGTTAGATGTATTACTTACATGATTAAATGGAAGGCTTCGGCATAATAACAATGTTAAATAAAAAGGAAAAACATTAAATTTTAAATAATAAGGCGGAGAGCCTCAAGGCACGTCCGGACAGAAAGTATCTCACATGGCGTCTGAGTCTACCGGGACGGCCGCCAAAGAAAATAAAGAAAAGAGAGATGTTAAACATGGCTCAATATGCAGGCCAAACGGCTGGGCAGCGGTCGCTTGGTATGCCTAGGCCCTCTTGGGCTGTAGTGTCAGGGATTATTATTATTTAAACACACAAACAAACGGACGAAAATTAAACTGAGGGTATTTTTGGAATTATGCACATCGTCCTGGATAATTACAAAGTTTAAGACGAAAATTACTTTGTTTAGAGAGATATTCAAACCATTTATCTTGTCAGTGTGAAGTCATATTTTTTTATTGATGTGTAACATCTTTCCGCTCGGTTGCTGGATAGTTTTGTGGGAGTGATTTTGAAAATGGGGACGGAAGTGGATCGGACGGAAGTGAAGACGCACTGCCAGAAAAATGGGACGGAAGTGAATCGGGCGGAAGTGGATCGAACGGAAGTGGATCGGACGGAAGTGAGAACGCACTGCCAGCTGGATGTAAAATTGAAAATGTGTGTATTGGAAACAAGGCAGTGTGTGTTCTGTAGCGCGAGAATGTTATGGCAATACAGTAGGCAGTGCATTTAGCAGGCACTGGTTTGACGAGCACAGTGGCTAAGGTTTCACCGACTTTCATTTGTCATTGAGCAGTTTATGAAGCTTCACGTTCAAGGTTGAATATCACATGGGGTAGGACAAAGACGACAAATGACATTTAAGTAAGCGGCATTATTGTCAAGCTGTGGGTGAGTAGTCAAATATTAAATGCATAACAGAATGTTGTTAAATGAGTGGAATAAAAGCTGTATTTCCATCATATGTGAGACTAGCTCATTTCATGATTGTAGGAAGCCATGTTTTGATTGTTTACGACGAACTGTATGAGAGCCTTGAGAATAATGAATGTTATAGTTACTGAGGAATGTGCTCACAGTATTTGAGAGTACTGTCGACGTTGTGTGTCACTTTGTTATTATGAATTATTAATGTAAAAGGAAGGAAGGAAGCTTGTAGTTTTGCGTGTCCGTTAATCTCACGATCATGATCCACGGTACCTCCCTTTTACGTGGAATGCGAACCACAGGACATGGCATTTTAATTCGAAAATCTCACATGTATTGACCGGGAATCAAACCCGGTCTACCTTGGTGAGAGACTAACAGCTTGACCGCTGCGCCACAAATGTGACAGTAGCATATCTCCAATTCAATCCATACATTCATCATAGTACCAGTATGAAAATGGAATGTAAATTAACATTTTAAGAATGTCCAAGCTGTGTAGTATACGAGTAGGATAACATGTCAGATGTTACACATCATATGCGACTACTGTAAGGCTCGTATCTTTTTTTATTTTTTATGTTCGAGGCCATGAATATTAAGCACATAGCCTATAATGGTGTTTATTTCAGATGGCTGTGCTCATTTAGCTATTAATTCTGTTCCAGGGCGCAGTTGGGAGGCTCTCAGTTACTACCAGAGGGCACTCTCTGTCTCCGCCACACATAAACAGTCGCTGCTTGGCGCAGCTAAAATCCTTAGGGCCAAGGGCCAATGGGCCCGCATTCACCAGTTGATGATAAGGTAAGAAATATCGAAATTTACCTTTTTGTGTGTTCTTATTGAACTTTCAAAAGGAACTGATTTATCTACTGGGGACTATAGAGTACTGATCGTTGTACACCCAGTTCAATGTTCGCTGTCGTTGGATCAAAAATATCCCACTCCTGCTTCGTCATTCTTAATGTATTGCCACCGGGTGAGTTAGCCGTGGTCGTTACGGCTAGGCTGCTGGCAGTCGCTCACATCCGGGAGGCGAGAAGGTTCAAATCCCCCCGCCAGCAACCTTGAAGATGGTCTTCTGTGGTTTCCCATCTCCCTTCCAGGCAAATGCCGGGGTTGGTCCTTAACTATAGGCCACAGCCGCTACCTTCCAACTCCCCGTCCTTACATTCAAACTTTCCTCCCCAGACTACACTCCACACGCGACGGTAGACTACTTGTAGCTCACCCATTGTGTGTCCGCCTAGAAGCAGCTACAAACTGGCAAGCCGAACATGTCCTCGGACACTCCCGGCACTAACAGCCATACGAAAAAAAAAGTATAGCCTATTGAAGATTACTAGACTACTAATAACCAGATATTGTACTTTTGATAATAATTAGATTACATAAAGTTCAATTGTTATTACATTCAGCGATAGCTCATTGCAATTTTGAGGCTCCATGACACAGAGACCATCTAGTAGTGTAGCTGCTAGCATTCTTCGTTGGCGCTCCGGAGGTCCGAGTTCAATTACCGGAATTTAATTCTGGTCTTATGGCTAAATCGGGGTACACTCAGCCTCATGAGGCAAAAAGGAGAAGGCTTCGATTCCCACCTCAGCCATCCTGGAAATAGTTTCCGAATAATAAGTTAGCATGCTAGACATTGGTCAGAAGGTTCCCGGGTTCGATTCGTGGTCGGGTTGAGGGGATATTACTATCCTATAGTTAATTCTCCTGGCTCGCGGACTGGATGTTTGTGACGTATTCATAAATAAAATTAAGAAAATCAAAGTAAACACAAGAAAAAATCTGCTACACTGCTAGATAGAGAATAATATGCCTGGCAGCATGGCCCAGTGGTAACTTTCTCCCCGCAGCACCGTTGAAACCGGAATAGCAACTGTGCAGGCACTGATGTATTATTTTATTGTGGCAAAAATAATGGTCATAGAGTCCTAGAAACTTACCAACCTTGGAGAGAGACACATACAAGTGAAACATGGGACTGTCAAAAGAACTGAGAAGTTTAAATATTGAGGTGAAAGGATAGAACCCAATGGGCTGGATGAAGAAGCAAATAGAGAAAGAGCTTGAAAATTGGATTTGGCTTATAGGTTAACCCAGAACAGATAAAACAAACGAGCAATATCCTACAAGGCAAAACTCAGACACTATAGCACATTAGTAAAGCCAGAGGGTCTGTACGCCTCGGAGTGCTTGACACTGAATAAAAAAGGGGATCTTCAGGAACAGGAAAAAAGGAGAGGAAAATTTTGCGGAAAATTTTAGGACCACAGAAAACTGCTGACGGGACATGGAAGAACAGAAAGAATGATGGCCTCTATAAACATACTGAAAAAATTACTGTCACAATGCGGAAGCGAAGGTTGAAATTCTACGGACATTTGGCGAGAATGGACGAGAACCGACTGACTAAGAGGATATTCAAGTATAGTACAGAGCGGAAGGCTACAACTAAGTGGCTAGAAGAGGTTAAAAGAGACGTCAAGGAAAGTGGACTCACAGTGGATCTGATCCACAACAGAAAAGAGTTTAGAAACCGAATTGACAACATCAAGATGTTCGAGGAGAAAACACCTAAAATTAGAGCCAAACTGGTAATATCCGAGGAGGAGCGAAAGATCAGAAGTGAACGAATGAAGAGGTTTTGGGAAGAGAAGAGGAGATTAACCAGAAAGCCTTAGGTTCCATGCGGTCCACAGGCGGCCAAATTCGGAAGAAAAAAATCACCATTATCCTCCCTTAACGTTTGGGCGCGAACGCGACTGGTGAAGAAGTTGTCTGATAACCTGTGTCACTGTGATATATGTAGGCTACTAGTTTGTGTACTTTTATACGTGGAAGTATTTGGGTAGGAAGCTTCTACAGAACTTATTAGATACGGTGCCGAATTCTCATGAGCGTTGAATCACTCACTACGAACGCGTGGTGCTGACAGCGGCCATCTTGAGTGTGATTTTTCCCGGATTTGTCCACACACCCACGAGGATATGCTGCGATTGTCCTCATCTCAAGTACCGGGGCACCGTATCCATTCCTGACCCTACTCATTTCAAATTACACACAGAATACTACAGCCTTCACAGAAACACAGGTTACCAGACAAATTTATCACGCACCCAAGTACACAAGGCTGATTACCAAGATATCCCTAGCCACTAGATAAAATAACAAGAGCATATTACTGAAACCTGCAATCGCAGACCATATTTTTAAATATACACATAAAAATAGTTTTGTATATACTTACCACATCGAGTGGCAGAGGTTCAAAACTTCCTCCAGAAGTCCACCATTGCATGAATGGAATGGCCTGCGATGTCGCCAGACATGAACTGTATCGGACATGTCTGGTATATGCTGAAGCGTGTTATTGCTCAGCGTCCACGCCCTCCCATAACCCGCCAAGGGATCATGGAGGCCGCTGTTGAAGAGTAGAATCGCCTGCCTTAAAAGGACCTGGACAACTTGATCTGTGGTATGCCACGGCGACTAAGAGACCTGCAGGACGCCCGTGGTGGCCATGTTCCTTATTGGAACGTCACAGGATGGCAAGATTACAACATCTATCAGTCCCTGTTTAACAGGCCAAAGGTCTTCCTGTTTGTAATTTTCTTTTCACACATGAATAAAGTGTGCAGGATTTGTCTGATTGCCATTTCATTTGTAATATCCTCGCCAACAATCCCACAAACGCTCTGCATTATGACAAACAAGTGTTATAATTTGATGTGTATATATCGGGCTGTTTGACGCAATGGTAATCAATAATATATATCTATTCACCGGAAATGTGAAATACAATTAGGGATTACTTTCTGAAGCAGAGTAGATTGCTAATTGCTAATTAATGAATGTATTGTGCGGGTGAGGTTAAATGTAGGCTAAACAATTGGAGCAACCACCTTTATACCTCCTTGTCAGATATTCTGACGTGGAATAGTCTACCCCATTCAGGCTTCATTGCAAATGATAGTGGTTGAGTATGCCCCTTTGTCTTCATTCCTCGTCAGAGGGCAAAGCGCTTAAGTGTTCTGAATATCCGGTAGTCTCGTATATCCAATATAATGTACTAGAATGGTACAGAAGTGGTGACCTGTTTTATCGAAGGCTTCTAATTCTGGATGTATTTCAGTACAACAGGGTCCTTATATAATTATGTGTGTCCGAGTTAACACGACAAGCTAAGCTGGCTATGACTGTCACAGATCGCGGGCGCGCGTACCCGTTTCAGCAGGTGATGGTGCGCACTTTCACACTCTTACCAAACATGTTCAATAATGTGCACTTACTGTGCTAATAGGCGATGCTAAAAAATGTCGTCCCTCTCTTGTAACACACATATGACATCTTCTGATGAAAGAATGTCTGTCAACTCTTTTATTATTTACGGAGCCTGTTTCCTTGAATCGTTTAGCAACGCTCCTAATTGTACTGTCATTAGGCACAGGTCTTCCTGAAAACTTGATTCGAAATTTTCGTCTTGTTTCTGCTTTTCATATACGAATTATGGATATACAAACGTTCGTGCAATGTGAATTGGTGTCTAGGCATGACCAACAATCGCAGTGATCACAATACTCACTAAACGTGCAAGACTAACGTCTATGCTTTGCAGATACACGCCCATATGAATGACAAAATACGTGTGAACTAACGATATGAGTAAACGGAGCGCCCCACCACCGGTTGAACCGCGTACACGCGCCCGCGATCTGCGACAGTCACAGTGGCTTAGCTCGTCGTGTTTACTCGCGCGCACATATATCATGACACAGTACAAGTGGACAGGAGTATGTTCTGCACTTGATAAGAACATTCTCATTTTTACGGATAGCCAAGCAGCCATTAAGGCACTAGAAGCTGTCCGGATAACATCCAAAATAGAATGGTACTGCCACTCAGTTCTCCTGAAGCTCTCAGAGTACAACACCGTTAAAATAATATGGGTACCAGGGCATGCAGGTATAGAAGGTAATGAAAGGGCAGATGAACTGGCCAGAAAAGGAGCAGAGATACATTTTGTCGGCCCAGAACCTGTATGTGGGATCTCTTACAGACAAGCCCGACATGTAATAAGTAAATGGGTACAAAAGAAGCAAATAGAAAACTGGAAAATACTCCAGGTTGCAGGCTTGCAAAGGAACTGATAAAAAGACCAAACAAGAAGCACACTAAACAACTTCTACAACTCAGCAGAGGAAATATAAGATGGGTAGTGGGACTATTGACAGGACACTGCCATCTTAAAAAACACCTACATAGAATTGGAGTAATAAGAGACAATATATGTAGGAAATGCAATGAAGCAGAAGAATCAGCTGAACACATACTTTTTGAATGTGAGGCGCTGGGAAGAACTAGAATCTCCACACTGGGGCTGCCGGGTGAAGAAAGAGAGAAAATCCTAGAGGACCCAATAAGATTGATCTGCAGCTTTGTGAAGGGAGCAGAGATATTCAGGTGGGAATGAAGGAAACACATGGTAGCAAAAGATCTTGGAGGTCGACGCTAATCAGGAACTTGGAAACGAGAGGCCCCATGAATAAAAGAAGATGAAGAAGAAGAAGATGTTCTGCACTTTTGGTATTTATGTTTGCTGGTTTTTCATAGTTTTGTATTACGAGGGTAGTAATTGAAATACCGGTACATATTAATCATATTTGGAATAATACAGTGACAGAAGTAGTTCCTTCAGCAATGGATAACAATAGAACTTGCCTTGACCAGAACCTTGGGGAAAAAATATGTAACTTCTAAAACTAGCCAAAATACCTGTAGTAATGGGTGGAATAAAATCAGGAGATGATGTAGTGATAGATGTTTACTCCTCCAATGTCTATAACCCACCCTCCGTCCGAAATTTGATCACGACTTATACAGGGAGAAGAAAAGAATGCCGCACTTGGAGGTTAGCATGCGACTCCTCATCCAAATGCAAGACAAGAGTTTCTATAGCAAAATCGAAGCTGGTGCAGTTTAAATCACAAGTATGAAAACGAGAAGCTGGTAACATTGTCCGATCTTGCAGTGCATTGGAATGTACAGAGGAATGTGTGTCACCCCACACTACCGTACCAGCCGTCATAGCTCACTGAGAAGACTGCTGGGTTATCAAATCCACATACACTATGAGTCTACGGTTCGATTCACGCCAGATCTTTTCCTTTTCATGTTATGTTTGAATGTTTAAATAAAGGTACGGTAACAAAAATAAATACTATAAGAGAAGTAGACACTGTGGACAGAGAGATTTTTCACAAAAAAAGTGTTAAATGTGGAAGGATTCCAGGTAAGAGTGGAATGGAAACCTGGGGAGAAGTGATTTGAGAACAGAAAGAAGCAGCATAGTCTAAGAATGAAGAAATATAGTGAAGATCGGAAGAGAAAACAACAAAGAGCGAAGAATTGAAATTGACGCTTGGTCCATAGCAGGCCTCACCGGAGAGAAGAAGAAAAGTAGCAGTAACGGTACATTGGATACAATTTGATACTTTAACTACGAAACTTTTGGGTGACTCGACCATGGGCGCGTTCAAATATCCAACATTCACGGCATTACCCCTTCCCACTGAGCTAATGAGACAGCTCCGGCACAGCGCCGAGTTCATGCGACCTGTTTTGGCCACGCTGCACGCAGTTACAGCGTTGCCAGAGCCTTGTTTCTTAACTCGCATATCTATTAAACCTATTGGTGGGGCCAAGTTTTGCTAAATAAACTTTTGTCGTGAATTTCGACGAGGAACCGTATGCCGACCTCCAAGTGCAGCATTTCTTCTTTGCCCTGCATAGATGAAATTCCAGCTGGGTCCGCCATTATGTGTTTGATTTAGCCTGCCCCACGCATTTGGTACTATTTCATATCTGGTATCGCGAAACTAAAGCCTGAATGGGGTAGATTATTCCACATCAGAATATCTGACAAGCAGGTATAAGGGTGGTTGCTCCAATTGTTTGGTCTACATTTAACCTCTACCGCACAATGAATTCATTAATTAGCAATTAGCAATCTGATGTGCTTCAGAAAGTAATCCCTAATTGTATTTCACATTCCCGGTGATTAGAGATGTATTATTGATTACACACATAGCCATTTCGTCAAACAGTCCCATATATACACATCAAAAATATTTTCCATAACACTTATTTGCCATGCTGCAGAGCGTATGTAGGATTGTGGGCGAGAATATTAGAAAAGAGACGGCATTCTGATATAAATCCCGCACACTTTATTCATGTGTGAAAGTGTGCCAAGTTTCAGTCTTAAGTTAGACACGTATTGTGCGAGTTGCTAGTTAACAATATCCAATTTTAATCTAGAACATCATAACGCGTCAATAATTTTCTTCCAAACCAATGGTTTTTGCCTAGCCCATTATTTTAATCCAGTCCAATGGTTTTTGCCGAGCCCTATATGTTAATCCTGACCAATGGCCTATGCCTAGACCAATATTCTTATCCACACCAATGGCTTTTGCCTAACACAATATTTTAATCCAGACCAATGGTTTTTGCCAAGACAATAATTGTCAGGGGGCCAATATAAACCCCCTGATTTTTGTCACGCACAGTGGGGGTAGTCACGCATCAATAATCATTATCCAGACCAAAGGTTTTACCAATGATTTATTTTTTTCCACATAATTACAACGTATTGTGTGTCATGTGGTGTATTCTGTTGGCAA
The DNA here is from genome assembly GCA_946902985.2 of Meconema thalassinum. Taxonomy (NCBI): domain Eukaryota; kingdom Metazoa; phylum Arthropoda; class Insecta; order Orthoptera; family Tettigoniidae; genus Meconema; species Meconema thalassinum. Next base: position 198,202,944 of record OX336391.1, on the reverse strand, counting down.
CAGTGATAGGACGTGATATGATGTCAATGTGTGCGACTAAAACAAGCTTGCCGTCATTGAATTAGCATGAAATAAAAACATTCATTTACGTAATATAAGGCGGCTTCGGTGGCGTAGTTGGTAGCATGCTGAGCTTCTATGCCCAAGATAGCGGGTTCAAACCCGGCCGAAGCCGTCGGATTTTTTAAGAGCGTTAAAAATCCCTCAGTATGCCTTCCTTCGGAGGGGAAGTAAAGCCGGCGGTCCCATGTCATAGATTTATGGCATGTTAAAGATCTTTCCACTAATTACACCTGTGTGAAACTAAATTGGATAGGTTAAGAATGTAAACAACGCTCTTAGGTTGCTACGTTCGTTGCCAAGAGCCGACTGCGGTGGCGTCTAGTAGCTGAGTTCTGAACTAGGCCTAGTAGTCTTTGACGGTGGCGCTTGGCGGCAAAAGTAGGAACTATTTGAAAATTCAAAGTTGCAGTCCCTACTTGAATTTAAAAAAAACAGATGCACACACTAATACAGTCATCACAATTAACACTGGTTATCAGACAGATTCTGCACACACCCAAAGTACACGGGGCCCATGAACGCGTTGTCGCAGCCCCTAAACTGAGGAATCAACCAACCAGCTACGTAATATAACACATATTTCCAGTGCAGCAGTGATAATAAAATTGACAGTATTTTCAATTCCGAATGACTCCCAGAATGGCGTGTAAATCATATGTTGGCTGGCTGCGTGGCTCAGCGGTACCGTTCTCGCTTGCTGGGCCCACGGTTTCAGGTACGTATCCTGGCGCAGTCAGCTGGCGTTTGAGGGTGCGCAAATGCGAGGGAACCTTGTCAGTAGATTTACTGGCGCGTTTAAGATCCCCTTTAGGGCAAAATTCCGGCACCCCGGCGTCTCTAAAAGCCAGAGTAGTTGAAAGGGACGTAAAACCAATAACATTATTATTAAATCATATGTTTTCAATCATCTGCCAGGTACAAGTGTAAAGCCAGGTTCTGGTCAAGGCAAGAATTAATTTGATAACTATCGCTGTTTTCGTATATTATACTGGTCTTTCGATCTTAATAATCTTCCTAGAGCTAAATGGCTTCTCCATATAATAGACTACACAGTTTTTCTATTACAGATCCTCATTATGATAAAATATATAGCAACGATAAGAAACTCATTACTGGGTATCCAAACACTGTAGCCATTTTCTACCATAAACATAATTAACACACGTCAACAAACAAAACATTTTGTGTTGAGTTTATTATGTAATGCATATATTATGCTCGTCTACATCGAACAGTAACCAAAAACGCCATTCATAATTAATAAAGCTTGCTGTTGTACTTCATGCGGTGATAAATAAATATTTGAAGTTTTGGCAGACTGTTTAAGGGGTAACGGCTTTGAACACGTAAGAGAGATCATATTTAAAGAGTTCTCTTCCTATATTGCCAGAAGGTAAAATTAAAGCTTGTATTTTTGGTCGGTCCTTAAGTAAAGAAACTACTGTAATGCCAAGTGAAGAAATTGCATAAAACTCAACACCCACGAAAAATAAGTTGTAGTTGTGTTTGTGTAATCTGTCTAATAAATCGAATTGTTGTGTTTGTATACTATTGGGTGGTACTAGTTATTGGCACCATTTAGAGGCCTTGGGAAACCAATTCTAGGGCATCCTAAGCGGGAATAGGACTCACATCTCCTAAGCTGACTTCTTGAAGCTAGGCTGTGTCCCAAAAATATATTTTCAACCATAGCGTACCAGATGGTCGACAAATATTCCGGAAATTACGTGGCGAGCCATGATCCAAACCTGTTTAACTGATAGCAATCAAGTCTGTAGTAGATAGTGAACAAAAGTGCTTGATTGTCAACTTGTTCAAAGAATGTATAGAAGTAGCTAGTCCTTTGTAGTATTGCCTTTATTGGTGGCGCAGTTAGGGCTCTTGGCCCTCTCTTACACTTAACCACATTAATACAATAAAATAAACATATTATGGCGACAAAATTAAACAATAATAATTGACATTGATAATGACTTTCACACTCTCATTCACTCATCCAGTCATACTTGTTGTCGGTCAGCAATGTTCAGCAGGCTGCCCCATCAGTTGGTCTTGAATTTAGATAGTGAGGTGGTGCCCCTGACACTGGCTGGAAGGGTATTCCACAGCCTAGACCCCACCACATGAAAAGAGTTGTTGTATATAGAGGAGCGATGAATAGGAATGGAGAGGGAAGAACCAGAGCGTGTATTATTACCATGGAAAGAAGGCAAGTACTTGAATTTATTTGATAAGTATAGTGGTCTATCGTCAGACAATAATCGGAAAATCTGGACAAGAATGTGATATGATCGACGTAGTTCAGGTTTCAGCCAGGAAAGAGCGCAATAATAGGGAGTGATATGTTTATCATAGCTCAGATCGTATATAAATCGTATGCATGAGTGAGAGCTCGTTGAAGTTTCAAAGTTAATGTTTTGGTTGCGTCTAAAAGACCTTTATTCGAAGAAAGAAAGGCTACCTCATCGGGGAAAGTTAATACCATTGAAAACAGAGATGGTGCAAAGCATTGGCCTCTTGCGCGTCGATTTGGCACCGGCATGTAAGCCTAGTGTGTTTTAGAAAGCAAGTTTATGAGTAGTTGCTATGCAGCTTGTGAGCTTTGGGATACGGCATAAGTCACCCCATCCCTCTCCTTCCCAAGATCACAGTTGCATCTCTTACATGAACATCGAACGTGGGAACTTGGAGACAGGAATCGCCAATGTAAGCCTACCGGGCCGGATGAGATCGAGGGGCAAACAGGGCCACAGCCCTGAGGTTGAGGAGCCCGAGTAGGTAGACTCTGTTAATATTCATACAGATTTGGTATTTTCTGGTAGGCCTAAATGCAAGTGAATCCCATAAATAGACTACCAAAATACATCAAAATAACACAACAAGAATTTTGTGAATACCCATTTTGTTTATGTCTTCACTGTAAGCTTCTATGCCCATGATCACGGGTTCAAACCCGGCCGAAGTCGTCGGATTTTTTAAGAGCGTTAAGAATCCCTCAGTATGCCTTCCTTCGGAGGGGAAGTAAAGCCGGCGGTCCCATGTCATAGATTTATGGCATGTTAAAGAACCTTCCACTAATTACACCTGTGTGAAGCTAAATTATATATAGGTTAAACATTCGACAAGCGCTCTTAGGTTCCTACGTTCGTTGCCAGGAGTCGACTGCGATTGCATCTGGTAATCAAGTTCTGAACTAAGAGTCGTTGACGGTGGCGTTTGGCGGCAAAAGTAGGAAAAGATCTCCCCTACGATAGGAGGAAGAAAACTAAAATTCTGAAGGCTGGTGAATGGAATCAATTTCTAGGCAAGCGAATTTAAATAAGGCTATATGGGATCTGCTGTATGTACGAAAATTACTTTTTTTAAAGTTTCCGAAGGATTTCATGATGATACAGATAATGATGATGATCGGTGTTTTAAGGGGTGGAAGAGAAAGAGCCGGTGGTCCCATGTCATAGTTGTATGACATGTAAAAGATCCTTCCACTAACTAAACTTGTGTGAAGCTACATTTCTAGGTTAGATTTCATTGTAACGCTCTATCAAAGTTCCAGCGTTTACCACTAGCTCTTAGTTACATCTGGTATCGAAAGTTGGAACTACTTGAAAAAATTCAACGTCTGCAGTCCTCACTTGAATTAAAAACAGATAACACACTCTAATACAGTCATCACAATTAACACCGGTTATTAGACAGATTCTACACACACACCCAAATTACAGGGGGCTACATGACTGCGTTGTCGCAGCCCTTAAACTGAGGAAACAACCAACCATCAGAAAAATAGCACGGTTTTCAAAGTTTCCATATAACGTTTGCAAAATCAATTTGACTCATCCTATGATTGTGAAAAGCGTTTGACTTTGTCTTCAAACGAGAGTAAACTTTTCAATCAGATACAAAGAAAACTACATTTATTATATTTTTTGAACTAAACACAATGTGTACATAGTTATTTACATCAGTCCTTTCCGTAATGTGAGATTGGCAGAGTTCTTAGGGCACATTCGAACAGATGATATTGTGGGCAGGCTTGGTGGCAGAGTTCGCAGACACATTCATTGCCGCCGATGTGGAAACCTTACCTGTTGCAGATTCGATGGTGAAATCCATGTATTGCCCCTTTTGTGTAAAGGTGCCGGAGTTCGTAACCGGCTGTTTTCCATTCTTCCTCTTTCATGGCTGGGGTTCGGTAGAATGCCGGGTCGATTTCTGCTGCTTTCTGTACTCGTTCTTCCAAGAACTTGTCGCATGCTTCGGTTGAGGTCAAGCTGTATGTTAACATCATGTCTTCTATAAATGTCGTTGTTCCCGCCAGTTGATATACTAGTCGGGTTGGAGCGTACTTCGATACACCAAGCGTCTTCTTTAAGCATCTGGCTTTGACTCTATCCAGGGCTTTGACATTCTTGTAGTTCAGGTGTGGCCATATTACTTCGATGGCGTATGATGCTACTGGGGCAATTTTCAGTTTGAACAGTGAAACTGCTGTCGCCAGTGATAAGCTTCTAAGTCTTTTTTATTTGCATTGTGGTCTTAATTGCGGTGATTGTTCTATCCTCGACGTGCCTTATCCTGTGACCTGTTGAGTTACCCGTAGGTATTTGTAAGACTTTGCTATATCCAATGTGTGATTTCCACATCTGAAAACGTCCTTCGATGAGATTCATCCTCCTTTGCGGAACTTCATTACCTTTGTCTTCTTTAAATTTAAGTTTCTTTTTCTTGACCATTCCGCTAACTTGTCGATCGCTTCTTGCATCATTGCCCTGTTTTTGCTTAGGATCATCACATCATCTGCGTACAGTAGAATTTTGACTTCTTCCGTCGTGATCTTTTGCACAATGTCATTTGTGATATTGTTAAACAATTTAAAATTTAATTTAAATATTTGATTGAGACATAATTAGTAGTTGCTAATTCATTAAGAGGCATTGCGACTTATTTGTCATTTCCCCTGCACTTGGTTGTGTGTAGAATTTGTCTGATAACCTGTGTTATTGTAGTGTATAATGTGTGTAATGCAGGTGAGGATTGGGAAGGAGGTGGCCGTGGCCTAAAGTTAGGACCTGTCCTCATATCTGCTCGGAGTAGAAGTGGGAAACCACGGGAAACCACTTCGAGGATGACTGAGTTAGAATCCAAAACATTCCTCTTCACTGTTTTGCCTTACGATGCTGAGTGTACCCCATCCAGCTCTCACACCAAAATTAACATTTCTTGGCAGAGCCGCGAATCAAAGACGGACCTTCAGGGCGACTGCCTAGAACAGTAGTCGATACACCATGAGGTGGTCTGAAACATAATTAGAACGTACAGAAATATAAACAAACTAGCAGTAGTGCCCGGCTTCGTCCGGTGGATTTATTTGTTTTACAGAACTGGAGCGCTCAAGGATAAGGATCGGAAGAAATGAAAGTAAACTTGAAAGCACCAGCTGATAACCTCAGTATACTGCACCAACACCATCGCCCTTATGCAGAGGCATTCTATTGTCATGATGATAACTGTTTTAAGGGGCCTACGAAATCTTTTTGCACTAATTACTCCCCGTGACTGCAATTTATAAGCAGCTCGCAATTCTGCACCAGGACATTAGTAGGGGCGACGTGATGCAGCTCGCATTACATGACAACAATAGTCTTCGGTATTATTGAAGCCGTTCTGGAGCGATTGTTCTTCCGACTTACTGAACAAAAAGCAATCTTTAAGGTTACCTGAGAGGTGTAGCCTAATGCTACATAGCCTAAAGTATTCCTCTTGAATCAGGCTATCGTATACAAAAGAATTTTTGAATCCGACTGGTAGTTCCAGAGATTAGCGCGTTTAAACACATAAACACACAAACAAACGCACAAACTCTTCAGCTTTATTATATTAGTATAGATTCACGTTCTTTTTATGAGTGGATGGGAACCTAACAATTTACACGTGAGCTTAATAGTTCCAGGACGTCTTCGGATGACCAAAGATGGAGAGGCCCAGAAATCCTAGTCCTAGGGCCCATGCTAGCTCTATATGGCCCCAAGGCTCACCTCTACAATACACGATATAATAAATCAAACGGTTGTTGTATATCTACTGGGATCCACATTTTCTGCACTCGAAAACTTACCTTGCAGATTCTAGGCCTGGCAGTAACAAAACCTGGAATGTTAAAGATGGATGTGGACCAGATTACGGATGTAGGAAGCGAACAAACTGTTCAGCATAGAGGATTTAGCAGATGATTTATGGTGGTGGCGAGAAGGCTACGGTCAAATGAGGCCGGTCACCACATCTGCAGGCACCGTGGCGCGTGTAATCCATTTCACGGATACGCCCCTTGAACAGGTGCGTGGTATGACGGTAACATCGTGTGACGGTTCTCTTCGACAGCCTCAAATGAGAAAGGGGCGTGATATCAGATATGAGATGAACATCCACATCACAGCCTGCCATAGCAGAAGGTACGACAAATATCTCCTCTGCGATAGGAGGAAGAAATCTAAAATTCTGAAGGCTGGTGAATGGAATCAATTTCTAGGCAAGCGAATTTAAATAAGGCTATATGGGATCTGCTGTATGTACGAAAATTACTTTTTTAAACGTTTCCGAAGGATTTCATGATGATCCTGATGATGATGATCAGTGTTTTAAGGGGGGGGGGGAAGAGAATGAGTTTAAAGTAAAGCCGGCGGTCCCATGTCATAGATGTATGACATATAAAAGATCCTTCCACTAACTAAACTTGTGTGAATCTAAATTTCTAAGTTAGATTTTGTTGTAACGCTCTATCAAAGTTCCAACGTTCACCACTAGCTGTTAGTGACATCTGGTAGCGAAAGTTGGAACTACTTGAAATTGAACGGAACTTGTAGCTCACCCCATGGGTGTCCGTTGAAGCAGCTACAGCCTATGGCAAGTCGAACATGTCCTAGGACACTCCCAGCGCTAAAATCCAAATACTAAATAAATAAATAAATAAATAAATAAATAAATAAGCATATTAGTGGATTTTCGCTTCCGTATGTGTGCCTGTTTGATTATTTATAATATTGTTACGTGCCACCCCCCTAGTGGCACTTTTGTTAACTGGATTACGGTGGGAAGAAGGCACAACACCAATTACTGCTTAAAGAAATAATTAACTTTATTGTGGCCAGAAAGATACACTACTCAACAGCAAATACAAGCAATTATTACCTTACTCCAGTTTCCTCACGTCGAGAATACTTCTCCTTTCACTTGTCAACAGACCACAGTTAATCCTCTCGCTAATGAGTCCGGTCCCGTACGCTGGCTAGAAATAGCTGCACTAGGTCTGTCACTCACTGTTTTGCAACTCACCACAATGACCTCTCTCGCACTGAGTAAGCACACTCGCTCAAAACACAGGCAGTCCCCTGTAAGCTCCTCACTCCCTTCGCTGTCAAGAGAATCAGCTTCACTAGGGGTTTCGCAAGTCACCACACTTCTGTCGCTCAGGATAAGCGCTCGCACTCGCTCGTAAAACACAACAACCACCACTGCTTTACAGGTCGCACTTATATAGCAGGCCGGTGACTCAATAAATGCTTCTAGATCCATCCAGGGTTCACGGCTTCCCGAGGTTTCCATCGCTGGCTCAGTCACGAATATTCTGGACCATCCCTTTGTCCTAGTAGCCCTGTTGCATAAGGCGTACGCAATACACGAGGCAGGGCACAGCCCAGCCCTGGGGCAGTTGTGACTCATGCGGCGAGCGATGACACAAACTCACAGCCGTAACAATATGTTTGCTTAATTATTGATTTGTTTGTGTTTAATTTATCTGTTTGTTTGTTGAATTTTATTGTATTTATTTATTGCTTGTTTCCCGCTCATTTAAATTGTTTGTTTATTTGTTCCTTCCGTGAGCCTCCGTGGCTTAGACGGCAGCACGCTGGCCTATCACCGCTGGATTCGTGGTTCAAATCCCGGGCACTCCTTGTGAGATGTGTGCTGGACAAAGCGAGGCAGTCAGGTTTTTCTCCGGGTACTCCGGTATTCACTGTCACAATTCCATTCCAGCAACACTCTCCGCCATCATTTAATTTCATCTGTCTTTCATTTACTCACTGCCCCAGGGGAGTGCGACAGGCTTCGGCAGCCGGCACAGTTCATATCCTCGCCGCTAGATGGGGGCTTCATTCATTCCAATTCTTGACCCGGTCGGTGGACAGGAAGCAGGCTGTGGATTACATTTTCATTTGTTCCTTCCATTGTTTAATTAATTATCGGTTTGTCTACTTATTTGTTCGTTTATTGTTTTATTATTATTCGTTGCTATACATTTTCTTTCAAATTTATTAGTTGTTTTTATTCTTGTATGATTATTAGTTACTTGTTCACTTATTTATTTCTGTATTTGCTTTTTTTATTTCTTTGATCATTCATTTGTTCGTTTATTCTTTATTTATTTGTCCATTGTTCACTTGTGTATTCTATACATATCTGACTGTTCGGCAATGTACTGTAGTTGGTAGTCTATTCACTTAATTTCTTTTGTCTTTCCGTCATCAGCAAACAGCTGAATGTATTTTGTATTTTCATTAAAGTCAGCCTTTACGGGAGTAGGTATTGAGTTACATGTAATATCAAATTTACTCAACAGAATGAGTTTTTCACGAAGATCAAAACTTGAATTTGCTAATAACACCATTGACATTCGTGTATAGAAGTGTGAAATTGATGTTGTTAGATGCTATTCTCATTAAGAGGTGCGATATCTGGGTTGTGCCTAAGAATTAATATTGTCTGTTAAATGATTTGCTAACACTTTAATCAAAATATTTATTATCAATTCGTGAGTTTTGTCTCATATTCATTAGCGTAATTTCAATTTCCACAAGTATTAAGTGTAAATTTAATCTAATTCCTTTAATTAAATTGACTCGTATTTCGTTATACTCGTAATTTACAGTATTTTTCGAATTGAAGCTTTGATGTAATATTTCACGCTTCAAGATATAATTTGACAGTTTATGATTGCGCGAATATACCTTTACTAATTGTGGAGGCTTTGGTGGCGTAGTTGACAGCATGCTGAGCTTCTATGCCCAAGGTTGCGGTTCAAACCCAGCCGAAGTCGTGGGATTTTTTAAGAGCGTTAAATATCCCTCAGTAAGCCTTCCTTCGGAGGGGAAGTAAAGACGGCGGCGGCGGTCCCATGTCATAGATTTATGGCATGAAAAAGAACCTTCCACTAACTACACTTATCTGAATCCAAAATTTGTAGGTTAGAATTTACAACACTACATTAGTTCCAACTTACGCCGCAAGGTGCTGACTGCGATGGCATCTAGTAGCCAAGTCCGCACGCTAGGTGTCGTGTGGACGGCAACATTTGGTGGAAAAGTAGGAACTACTTGGCATCATCGTCTCCAGCCCTTAGTCTAATTGAATTAAGTCCGGCTCCGTGGCTAAATGGTTAGTGCGCTAGGCTATGGCCCAAGGTGGCCCGGGGACTGGGTGTGTATGTGAGACGTCTTCTTCTTCATCACTTCACCCTCATTACGGCGCGCAGGTCACCCACGGGCCTCAACTAGAAACACCTGCACTTGGCCTCAAGGGAGGCCACACAATCATTATTATTACTTGAATTAAAACATATAACACACACCAATACAGCCACCACAATTAACACCGGTTGTCAGACTGATTCTACACACACCGACAGTAAAAGGGGGTACATGGCCGCGTTGTCGTTGCCAACCAACCAACCTTTACTAATTTGTTTGTTTGTTCAGAATAATAAAAATAAAGGTGCATGGTTTACTTCAGTTACAATTGCATAATGTTATTTTATAACATGCAAACTGCATATATTCTCATCTAGAATATTTGAACCGTGCACGCTAAGGCGTATATATGGAGCCTTCAGCATCAGTAACTTCTTGAGTTGAGGACTTGCAGTGTCAAAGCAGAGTATTTCTGACTTCTTCTGGCTCATGAATTGCCTTTCATTTACATACATTACGTTAGCATGACTACTGCATACCCACAACCACACTAAATTGTAGAGGGGAAAGACTAAATAACTTTATGGTAGCTTTTGTTAAGCTTGCCTCTCACATAGGATCAGAAGGCAGATCAAGGCAAAGCAAGAGGTTAAAATGTAAATTATATATTTAGAGAAAGGAATCTTAGCTGAATATATTAAGATATATTAAAGTTTACAACTCCTGAAGGGGATTAAAACAAGAATAGGAGATATGCAGTGCTTAGAATGAAACGCTACTATAGACACGAGATCTCCCGATATTGTTTCCTGCTCGTACAATCTCAATAACTTGGTTTCTTTACAACCTTAATTGATGATGATGATGATAATTGTTGTTTTAAGGGGCCTAACATCTAGGTTATCGGCCCCTAACCTTAATTGAGGGTGAATGAAACAATTGCATGAAGTAGAACGTCATGACGGAAGGATTACGAGCAAACCTCCTGATGGGGCGAATAAAGTTTCCTACCAACATGTTTGTAAAGTCAAAAGAAATGCTTATACAGATCTTTTGCAACGTGTGTGCGATTACTTCGCTAGTAAGTCGTATAACAATAAAGCGGGGAATGGTGTAAAAGTTGGTTTTCAGTGTGAATTATTCAATGCTTTTCAGTCGTTCAACACAAATTGTGCCCTATTATATTAGGTGGGAAAAAAAGATTTTTGATTTGTTTGTGCTACAATATTTTTTTTTTTTCATTCCTGCTACTGTGCGCCCGCGAATGTGCCCACAAGGTGCTGCGAGAGATTACGTCACCAGTTACGTTGGCAGCACGTCTGTCGCATTTATCATAAAACAAGTAGTTCTGTGAAGAACTATACAGCCAATTTGCATATATCCTACTTATGTTAACTGCCACTATCAACATACGAAATTTCAGTTTGTGTGCTGTAATAGATTCGTAGATATTGAGAACTGACTAAATATTTCGGATAGTCGCCATGTTGGATTTTATATATGTAGGTCCTAGAGTTATGTACTGTTACATGAAGATTATTGTGTAAGTGTAGCGTTCAAACTTCAATCGCATGATTAGGACGCAAAACGTAGCAAGGAGATTTTAAAATTTTGCACAGCTGCCATCTTGTGGTTATGGAAACAATTGAAATATATTAGATGCCAGTGGTTTAACATTCGTATAAGGATTTACTGTACCAGGTTTCACTGCACTCGGATGGTTAAATTGCGAGAAACGTCCATGTGAATATTTATATTTCGTGTCGCCGCCATGTTGGATTTGTGATCACCAGGTTATTTAAAGTCCTATAGGTGAACTTAAGATCATAGCCCCTATGAACATAAATAAATTCAGTTTGATTGCTATGATAGATTCGTAGATATTCAGAGCCGTCTAAATATATCGGATGGTCGCCATGTTGGATTGTTAAATGTATAGGCCATAGAGTCATGCACAAATAAAGGAAAATTATTGCGTAGGTTCATTATTCAAACTATCACTTCGATCGCTTGATTAAGACACAATACATAAAAACGTAATTTTAAAATTCCCACAGCCGCCATCTTGAGGTTATGTAAACAATGGAACTAAATTAGATACCAGTGCATTACAATGAGTATAAAAATTTCCTGTACCAGATTTCATTGCGTTTGGAACATTAAATCGCGAGAAAGTTATATTTAATATTTTGAAATTCGCTTGGCCGCCATGTTCGGTTTGTAGTTACCAGATTTTCAAAAGTCACATAGGTGAACTTCTAGTATTTCCCTTTATCACCGTAATAAATTCTAGGGTGATATCGGGAATTGGTTCGGAGATATTGAATGCTGGTGAAATATTTCGCATAGCCGCCATGTTGGATTGGTGAGACGTAACAAAATTTAAAGGCCACGGTCGGGGTCGCCCGGAATAGTACTATGAACCTACCGAGTTTCATTGAAATCCCTCCAGCCGTTTAGATGTTATTAAGGGGGGACACACACACTTCACACACACACATACACACGCACACACGGACACACGGACAAAAGGTGATCTCATAAGCCTATTTTTTTCAAAATTGAAAATAGGCTAAAAACGAACAAACAGTAAACTTTTACCACAGACATTCGTAACTGATGCTAGAAATGCTGATGACACACATGCTGGCTTATTGCAATACACACTGACGAATTCGACAGCCCACACATGTGGCCTTCACCCTATCAAGGACACTGTGCTGCCAACTAAATTGATTACGCAACCACTCGCAGCAGCACTTAGCTACTGTGGAGATCATTCTCGGGCTGTATTTGCAGCCATGATGTCAGAATAAATAATGATAAAGTCCTGACATAATACATTCCAGTGCCATAACAAGTAGTTCCGTGAAGAAATAAATAGCATATTTTTCTTCAAATTATAGAGACCATATATGAACAGTTGGCAGACCCGGTGACTCTAAATATATTCTTAGTTCCATCTCTTAAGATCCACAATGCACATGCAAAATTTGGTTGAGATCCACTAGATACTATGCGCGTTAAATGTATTTAAATATTGAATTTATCAGCATGCGTAAAATCAGGTTGGAGACACTGCCATAAATTGGATGCTCAAACTTAAATTGAAATAGTACGATCTATATATTTGCCAGTTTTGAAATAACTTCATTTTTTAGTATGGAAGTTAAATGTGATTCAACATTAAACCTATCAGCACGGGTAGAATCATGTTGGCAGCACTGTCGTATATCGGTTACTGAAAATTAACCTACATTTGCAGGTTCAATATGTATGCAGAGTTAAGAACTGTTGGATTCATACTTTCTAATATATTGAGATCAGGATAAAATGTATAGAGTGCATTTTTCAACAATTGGCGGCTCTGTTGACACTTTAAACATGCGTATTCATATCTGCTCCGGTGTGCAAATCACATACCTAATTTGGTTTAAATCCAATAGATAGTGTGGAAGTAACATGCATTTAAAGATTGGACTTATCAGCGGGCATAGAATGATGTTGGCAACACTCTCATGTAAGGGCTCTTGTAAATTAGTCTGATGTAATATTATCTATATGTGTGTCAATTTTGGAACAATTCCCATGCATATCTTCCGAAATATCCAACATAGACCTCAATTTTCAATTGTGATTTTCCAGCAGTTGGTAGCACTGAGGTCATTTTCAAATATGGCCTTGCAATATTCAGGCATAGCTCTTTACTCATACCAAATTTGGTTTTGATAGCTGCAGCCGTTTAGGAGTTGATAGGGGTACAGACAGACAGACAGACAGACAGACAGACAGACAGAAGGAAAGACAGACACACATTTGCCCGGATCGATCGCATAAGTCTGCTTTTTCCTTATTTTTACAAAATGTGAACTTTAGGTTAAACATATAGAAGCAATATAATAGTTTCTCTCTCTTAGGAAAACAGAATACACGCACTAAATTACGTTTTATCTTTCGATCCCATTAATACCAGCCCACAGTGTAACTATTATGTCACAGTAGTTGCATGCAGAACCGGTCCATCGTAATTATAGATAACAGGCAACGTAAGACCATGTCCTACAACAAATTGTCTCTGAATAGTAGCGAAGGCATTCGAAGGGAATTACAAGGGAAGTATCAGATAAGACAGGTCGAAATCTATCTTGAAACTTAGTGGACGCAATCGTTGTACTATAAGAGAACCACGTGCGGAAAATCAGCTGCCAGATTTAAGAAAGCGCCCACATTTTTGACAATTTTTGTATGTACAAACATACACGCAGCAGATGCATGCACATCTAATACCAGATTGATTTCATGAAGCTACCTTCCAATTGTTTCATATGATACGTGAGCTATGAATGAGTGTCGATGAAGGAAATAATGTGATGGGTTGAAAGAAAAGGAAATTAGTAACTCCATGAAGTAGTAGGCTAAAATACTAATTCTCCAACGCTCACTGTTCACTGAAAGGTATTATCAATTTAGTTATAATACTGAAGAATCCAAATCGGGACCCCTTACAAAGTATATGTATGTGTATGTCTACCCCTTATTATTCCCGTTTTCCAACGGGGTCGGGGATGAGATGCGATGGAAGTCCTTGTGGCGATGGTTTTTACGGCCGGATGCCCTTCCTGACGCCAACCTCATGAGAGGAGTTAATGAGAGATGAAATGAATGATGGTGAATGAAACTGGGCAAGGATGTGGAAGGAAGCGGCCGTGGCCTGTCTGAAGGTACCGTCCCAGCATTTTCCTGGTGTTGAAAATGGAAAACCATTTCAAGGACGGCCGACGGTGGGGCTCGAACCCACGCGTTTACCGAGTCAGCAGAGAGCTTGGCCCCATGACCTAATGCTGCGCGTTAGCCAGCGTAGCCACTACTGTCGGTACCCCTTACAAAGTATATAATCCATGCAATATAAATTACGACATAGAATGCATGAAGTATAAATTAAATGACGTCTTAAAACATGGCGTCATAATTGATTTACTGTGACGTAAAATTAACCCTATATTCTGAAGTATTTTCCATCTAGTGTCAATAACTACTCCTTAACGCGGATATAATGTGAGGTTTCCTTTGGTGGCAATGGTTTAAAAATATTTCTAATTTTGGAACTCGTAATTTAATTTTAAATTGCAATAGTAATTGCATCTCATTCCTAAGCTTTGGCGTGCTTTATTAACGTAATTTATATTGTTATATAGCTTCATCGGATATGGCTAAAATATTTCAAAGCATTATTAAGATTTCTCGAGAAAGTAGCAGTGTGGGGATTGCCGCAGGGGAAATGAGGGTTTGTATTTCCTGCTACTTTTAAAATAAACTCAGCCTAACACAGCGACACAAAGGGAGGCACATTATAAAAGGAATTCTCCAAGAGAGAAGAATTTTCTTACTAAGCTTTAGAATTAGTTATTAATAAGTTCAACTTCCAACAGTCTTATGGCATTAGCTTTAAGCAAGAGGTGCTCTTCTTTGTGAGCTAAGGAGTATAACCACCCAACTTGACCTTCTTAATGTGAGATAAATCTGAAATGTCCGTGTTCTTAAGTTCTGATGCTACACAATTTCAAAGGAGCATTATTTGTAATTCTAGAGGGCTTCGTATCAAAACCAGTGTAAATTCTTCACCAAGAGTGAGAGCACTTGATCGATATCTTTGAGTTAGGTTATGATCAAGTTGCATTATTTTTACCTGTGAATGTCTTTTATCAGATAGAAGTTTAAATGAATGTAGTGGTACTACAGTGTGTCCGCAAATTCTCTCCGCAGCGCGTGTCTCGGCTCGCGGGATGTGTTGGGTTGGCAGTACATTCATGTTACTGCAAGGAAAACAATTACATTAAATTAAGTAATGCAATTATATATACTGTACTCACCACAATCACACTATGATCCGTAAAGTTTCCACCGGCACGGAAAACCTCTTCCACTATAAACACACGCTCTTCAGTAGTATGCATTCCCACTAGATTCAGCTTATACAAGAACTTGACAAGAAGACAACTTACAGCGTCAACACTGTCACACACAGGCACTCACTGTCGGCAATAACGAACCGGTATTCCCCACCCTAATACTCCAGTTGAATATCAACACGGAACTTTGAATATACAGCGATATGAATATGCTGCCAACCTAACATGTCCCGCAAAGCTTGACCCACGTATCTCGCCGCTGCGGAGAGAATTTGCGGACACACTGTATACAATGCCTTTCTCATTGTAAATCTCTCAATTTACTGAGAAGATAACTTTCAAAAAAGAGATTGGTCCCACTTTGAAGTGCAGCTTTCTTCAGAATTTTCTTCCGATACGCTCATCATTTTCAAATAAAATATTTGAGTTTATTTCACAAATACGAATAGCTGGACATCATTTTTCTTTGAAAATTCTAAAGATACAATGCTTCTTAATTGACCATAAAATAATAATCAGCATTTTCAACAGACATTGCTTGAGGCAGAGGATAAAATAAAACGAGTAACTATAGAAAATGAGGGGAATAGTTAAAGGAAGTAGGAGCCTTCTGTTACTTAGGAAGCAAAATAATCAGTGACGGACGAAGCAAAGAAGATACAAAAAGTAGGTTAGCTCAGGAAAGGAACGGATTTCTACAGAAAAGGAATCTGTTGACATCGAATATAGATTTAGGTATTAGGAAGTCAGTTTTGAAGGCATTTGTCTGGAGCTTGGCACTCTATGGAAGTGAAACTTGGACTAGTGGTGCAGCAGAAAAGAGGAGAATTGATGGGTTTGAAATGTGGTGTAACAGGAGAATGATGAAGATCAGATGGGTAGATGTGGTTACAAATGAAGTGGTATTAAGATGAGTGGGAGAGAAGAGATGATTCTGGCGACTGCTAACGAAGAGAATAGATAGGTTGGTAGGACACTTACTAAGACACCCAGGAATAGCAAGCTTAGTTATTGAAGGGAGGGTCGAGGACAAGAACTGAAGGGGTAGACCATGGTTAGAATATGTTAAACACAATGGCTCGGATGTAGGGCGTGGTAGCTATGTACAGATGAAAATATTAGCTCAGGAGAGGGAGGCATGGAAAGCAGCATCAATCCAGTAAAAAGACTGAAGACTCAAACACACACACAGAATATGTGTGGGAAAATAAGACTATTACCCTTTCACGAATTGATTGCCGGCGGTCGAGATGGGAACTATTCTTTATTTACTTATGTCACACGTCAGCCTGCTTCGTTGACAGGTACAGTTGCGCGAGTAGGATATGACTCAGATCCTGTACCCTGGTCATCGTTTAACAACACTGTCCGTGGTGATATGAGGTCCTGTGACACTTATCTGACGCAATGCTGCTTGACTTATGTGCGGACCTCATTCTGTGATCAGAAAAGTATTTATATTTTCTTTATGGAGCATAGATAGCCTATACCCTAAATCATAAACACATCTTAGCCTAAGTATTTATCCGTGCGCGTTTACCGCGCACCATGGCCGCGAAGGGGATGTGCAACAAGTCCAAAAATTGCAGGTTCGAATCCAGGCGTTGACAGCGGCTATGCTGAATGAAGTTTATGCCCGAGTTGACTCAGAGGCGTATTTTCTCTGCATCCATTATTTCCAATAAGATGGGTTGAAGAGTTGTCAAATTCTGGTGATCAATTTACGGTTGAACATTTTGAATGTTAATTATTTCACCCCTCTGATGTTCATAAACTCCTCGTTATTACATAGTTCTATTTCCTGCCTGTGTGTTGTGCTACCGTGTTTTCAATAGCAGCAGTGCTAGTCTACCACTGGAGAGTGATAGGGTGAAGGCAAAGCATTCCATCTCAATGTTGCATTCACCTGTACCTACCATAACAAAGTTTCTAAACAATCAGCATGATGTCTCTGAAAAAGAGGATGATCGTGGGTGTTAGTTTAACCATCTCTCTTACATCGTCTAGCAATTTGGAGAACGCATGACGGTATTGCGAAACTCACGTTAGACAGGGAATAATAATATATTATGATGTGGCCATGGAGTGGGAATTAACGTGAGGTCAGTGTACTGTAGATATCTAGTCACAGCCTGTACCATTCGGTTTTGTGCTTTGTTACTGTACACAAACATTATATTTTTATTGAGTGGTGGCGTAATCGGTAGCATGCTGATCTTCTATGCCCAAGATCGTGGGTTCAAACCCAGTTGAAGTCGTCGGATTTTTAAGAGCGTTAAAATCCTTCATTGTGCCTTCCTTCGGAGGGGTAGTAAAGCCAGTGGGCCCATGTCATAGATTTATGGCAAGTAAGAGAACCTGCCACTACAACTGGCAGGCCTAGTGTGTAGCAAAATGTATAGATTATATTTGGCTATTTAGAAACGCTCTATCAAGTTCAAACGTTCGCCGCTAGGTATTAGTGACATTAACATCTGGTAGCCAACGTTGGAACTACTGTATTTGAAATCGAACTTGTTGTGAACCCTCAGGCGTCCAATCGAAAATACTCAGCTATAACCTTTCGGCTTAAATTCATATATAATTGAGTGGAAAGACTTAGGAAAAAGCGATTGGATATGCATCTATTTTCCGATCTTTCTGCTAGTTGCTGCTTTAGAAATCAGAAAATGAGGTAACTTCTGTTATTCTAAGAGCAGTTGATCTTTATTATTATTATTATTATTGTTATTATTATTACTATTATAATAATTATTATTATAACTGCATGCTGAATAATTAATAATTACATGCCTTAATTCAAGACTTAGTTAACTCTATCGGGCTAACCAACATTTCGTAGTCTACCATGGAACGCATTATCAATGTGGAATTCACAAGCCGAAGATGGTAATTTTGTAGGTTGCATATGTTGTTGTTTCTGTTGATTCGCTTAGGAGTTTCACGACATCCTGGCCGAACCCGGGTCTCCGTGGTAGTAGCCAAGAATGCTAGCCACTACGCAACGTTGTGGACGCTTGCATTTGAATTGGATCATAAAATTATTCGTTTTGTTATTCATCGACAGAACGTAATCCAACTTGTGAGTTCTACATTGGAAATGCCCTTCATAGTGGAGGGAGAAACGTCAGTTAACCACTAATGAACTGCTAACTGCTGAAAGTCAACTAGTCCTCAAAATTCACTAAGTCACTTTTCAGCACAAATCAGTTCTAAATGAGTTGATACACCGTTCACTGCTAAAAGGGAACGTCTGCCATCATTTTTAGCCTATTTTCAATTTTGAAAAAATAGGCTTATGAGATCACCTTTTGTCCGTGTGTGTGTGCGTGTGTGTGTGTGTGTGTGAGTGAGGTGTGTGTGTGTGTGTCCCTAATAAAATCTAAACGGCTGGAGCGATTTCTATGAAACTCGGTAAGTTCATGACGCTATTCCCGGCGACCTCGACCGTGCCCTTCAAATGTTGTTACGTCTCACCAATCCAACATGGCGGATGTGCAAAATATTTAACTAGCATTCAATATCTCCGAAACTATTACCGATATCGCCCTGAAATTGTGTACGGTGATAAAGGGCACTACTAGAAGTTCACCTATGAGACTTTCAAAAACCTGGTGACTACAAAACTAACATGGCGGCCAAGCGAATTTGAGAAATTTAAATAGACTTTTCTCGCAATTTAACTACCCAAACGTAATGAAACTGGGTACAGCAATTGTTTATACACATTGTAAAGCACTGGAGTCTAATTTAGTTCAATTGTTTACATAACCTCAAAATGGCGGCGGTGCGAAATATTTCACTGACATTCTATATCTCCGAAACTATTACAGATATCACCCTGCAATTTTGTACAGTGATAAAGGGTACTAATACAAGTTAACCTATGTATATTTCATAAACCTGTAAAGTACAAAACGAACATGGCGACCAAGCGAATTTGAAATATTTTAATAGACTTTTCTCCTGATTTAACTCTCTGAGCGCAGTGAAATGTGGTACAGTAAATGATTTTGCAGATTGTAATGCACTGCCATCTAATTTAATTCAATTGTTTACATAACCTCAAGATGGCGGCTGTGGGAAATTTTAAAATTATGTTTTTATTTCTTGTGTCGTAATCATGCGATCGAAGTGAAAGTTTGAATAATGAGCCTAGGCAATAATTGTCCTTGAATGGTACATAACTCTATGGCCTATACCTATAACAATCCTAAATGGCGAGCTTCCGAAATATTTAGATGGTTCTCAATATCTATGAATCTTTTACAGCAACCAAACAGATTTTTTTATGTTCATAGGGACTATGAACATATGTTCACCTATAGGACTTTCAGTAACCTGGTGAGCACAAATCCAATATGCGGCGACGCGAATTATAAATATTTAAATGGACGTTTCTCGCGAATTAACTATCCGAGTGCCGTGAAACGTTGCACGTTAAATGCTTATACAAATGTTGATCCACTGGCATCTAATTTATTTCAATTGTTTGCATAATCACAAGATGGCTGCTGTGCGTAATTTTAAAATCTCGTTTTTACTTCTTGTGTTCTAATCATGCGATTGAAGTTTGAATACCACACGTACACAATAATCTTAATGTAATAGTACAAAAATAAAAATCCAACCTGGTGACCATCTGAAATATTTAGACGGTTCTCAATATCTACGAATCTGTTACAGCAATTAAACTGAAATTTTGTATGTTGATAGAGGCAATTAACATGAGCAGGATATATGAAAATAGGCTGTATAGTTCTTCACGGAACTACTTGTTATAGGTATGGCCGCAATTTGAATTTTGCTTTTACTGCAGATAGGAGACACGTCCGGGACGTAAACAATAGTTCTAAAGCACTGTTAACAGTTCTATACGTTTTGTAATTCACGGCATTGCTTCCCGAAAAATGACTGTTTTTATTTATCACGAAGGGGAAGGAGGCAAATGTTCAAATGTTGTATGCTCTATGCTTATGTGGTTCATTCATAACAGACTTTCAGATGAAGTTCAAACTTTGCACCTTTTTGCTGACAACTGTGCTGGTCAAAACAAGAACTACACCCTTGTTAGACTTATGATGGCTCCTTGTGAAACTAAGAGATTTGACAAAATAAATTTGTTGTTTCCTGTTGCGGGACATTCGTTTATGACTTATTACCGAGGCTTTGGAATTATAAGGAGAAAACTAAGAAAGATAAAGGGATATTATGAAACTGATGAAGTAATTCATCTGATTAACATTTCCTCAAAAATTCCTGGAACGTTTAGTGTGAAGAAAATATCATTTGAAGATTCCATTGACTATGGGGCTTGCTGGCCCAAGTTTTACAAGAGAACATGCTTTAGCAATGACTTTTATGGGAAGAAATGTGTAGTTAAAAAACCTAACAAAGTAACGTTTTCGATCTCAAAATACTGTGAGATGCTACTTTCTTCTAATGAACCAGGGGAGATTGAATGCAGTATGCATATTTCTGGATTGACAAGTGACAGTTTTCGCTTTTGAAACACTATTGGGGACTTTGTACTACCAACTAATAAAGCCTATTCAGCTGTAGTACCCAACAACCACTCAACAATTATTGTGGATTTAAAGAAAACTTTGGTTTATATTCTGTATGAGAAGCTCCGATTTTAGAATGAAATAACGTCATGGCCTGTAACTACTGTGTCCATTCAAGATCAACCAACTGAATAAATTAAGCTTTTAAGCAGTACTGTGCATCAGTTATTATGGTATTAAAACAACAAAAAAGCATTATGACGATAACGCTGCATATATAAAGCATTTTCCAAGATTTTTGTAAGTCATGCTCATGGTAAAAAAATTGTTCTAAACCCTTATAAATAAATACATAAGAAATTACGTATATATCTTTTCAACCCGTACTAAAAAAATAAAGTGTCAAAACAGTTTTCTGTCATTCCTGTAAAATCAGAATTTGTGAACTTGTTACCTTTCTGCAGTAGAATACACGTCAAGAGTTCCCAGAAATAAACTTCAGTTATGATAACGGTAGAGAAATTATAACAATTATCAAACTGGTTGGTTGGTTCCTCAGTTTAGGGGCTGCGACAACGCGGTCATGTAGCCCCGTGTACTTTGGTGTGTGTAGAATCTGTCTGATAACCGGTGTTAATTGTGATGGCCGTATTAGTGTGTGTATCTGTATTTTTAATTCAAGTAGGAATTGCAACTTTGATTTTTGCAAATAGTTCCTACTTTTGCCGCCAAACGCCACCGTCAACGAATACTAGGCATAGTTCAGAACGTAGCTACTAGATGCCACCGCAGTCGGCTCATGGCAACGAACGTAGGAACCTAAGAGCGTTGTTTACATTCTTAACATATACAATTTAGCCTCAACAGGTGTAATTAGTGGAAGGTTCTTTAACATGCCATAAATCTATGACATGGGACAGCCGGCTTTACTTCCCCTCCGAAGGCATACTGGCTAATACTCATTAAGGCTTTGCAAAGCCTTCTTCTAATTGGAGTTGCGGTTTACGTCCATGTTCACCTGTTTTAATTTACTTCTTGATCACTACCGTCTTCACATTTCAGTGGAAAATGTCACCATATTTTCTGTGCTCATTCCGACTGCTACTCTGGCCGCCTTCTACCTTGTTCTGTAACAACACCGCTGTTTGCGGTATGCCGCAGATTAACCTGCTCTGCATAACTCAGCTGAGCGGAATTCAGTTCCCTGCTCGCTGTAGGATAATGCACCCCCTGTTTTAAAGCCTATATTTTAAGGCAGACCCGGGTTTTAGCTGGCTTACGGAGACTCTACTCCGTATCTTGAAACAGCGCAAGTAGCTGAGGTTCTTACATTGTATGTTGTAATAAAGTCTTCTAGCGTTACGCCACCAGATACACGCCTCGCCTTGTCTTGTTTATTGACAGAATTCATGAAACAAAGGATCTTGTTTCCATATGTAACTGTAATAAACAAGAGCTTGAGAACGGGGCAAGAGAAAATATCCTCCACGGGTCGACCGGAAAACCAATACTGCCTACCATTTGCGAGAACCTGCGTGGGCAATTTGCTTTTCCCCTCACATTTTCCTTATGAAATTATACGGCTACCACATGTGCTCTTATGACTATTATTGCTATTCACAATTATTAATCAATTCATTCATTTTATTTATTTATTTTTCTTCTTCTTTCGTCGATATGCCCATTCAAAGAGCGCGTTTGAACTTTTTAGTTGGTTTGATGGTTTTCGCCTTCTTATACTCCCAAAATCTCTTCATGAATTCACTATGTTGCATATTGCGTTCTAGCTTGCCACGGTGGGTGAGTGGTCATCATGTTGGTCTACTAACCCCAAGATTGCAGGTTCGGCCCTGGCCGTGGTAATTGATTTTTGAAAGGCGGCAAAAATACGATACGCATGTCATACGATGTTGGCATGTTAAAGAACCCATTTGAATTCAGTAGGCCGAGTTCATAATGGCAAAATTAATCTCGGGAGTTTCCGCCAACACAAAGTTCCTCATTTTCTACTAGAAAGCGCTATAGTGTTCAAGGAACTTAGATATCGAACATCTAACTTCCTTGACTTTCATAGTGCTTCAAGGGACCACGAAAATGACATGCAAGCTACCCTCTGGGTGTCAAATAATAAAGCTTGCACCCGGCACCCGAGGCCAAACGATATTTTTATTATTATTATTATTATTATTATTATTATTATTATTATTATTGTTACGTGCCACCCCCCTAGTGGCACTTTTGTTAACTGGATTACGGTGGTTTGAAGCACAACACAGATTGTTCCTTTAAAGAAATAATTAACTTTATTGCGGCCAGAAAGATACACCACTCAACAGCAAATACAAGCAACTAGAACCTTACTCCAGTTTCCTCAAGTCTCTTCCTTATGGAGCGCTCTTGCCCCTTTCACTTAGTCATGCAGCTAATCCTCCACTAATGAGACCCGTGGAATACCTGCACCTTTTCCTTATGTACACAAACTACAGTTACTTGCGATAACCTGCTACACGCTGCTTCGCTGTCCACAAGCTGGGAAACAATGTCACTGGATTTCGTAACTCGTACGGCACTTCGCCACAATACCTCTGTCGCTCAGTGAAATCACACTCGCTCAAAACACAGGCAGTCCCCTCAGCTTCACTAGGGGTTTCGCAAGTCACGTCACCACACTTCTGTCACTCAGGATAAACGCTCGCACTAGCTCGAAAAACACACACTCACTGCTTGACAGGTCGCTCTTATATAGCAGGCCGGTGACTCAATAAATGCTTCTAGACCCATCCAGGGTTCACGCCTTCTCGAGGTTTCCATCCCTGGCTGGGTCACGAATATTCTGGACCATCCCTTTGTCCTAGTAGTCCTGTTGCGTACGGCGCATGCAATACACTGAGGCAGAGCACAGCCCAGCCCGGGGGCAGTTGTGACTCATGCGGCGAGCGATGAAACAAACTCACAGCCGTAACATTATCTTGCGTTCTGTCGACCACTTCCTACCAATTTTCTTTATGGATTTCTCCCTGAATTTATAGTTGGCTACTTTTGTTCTAAAAGCTCCACGATTGTTTATGTTGTCGTCTGTGATATTCATTTCTTGGAGGTCCGCCTTAGTTTCTTCTAGCCATTTTATCTTGACCTTCTCTGAGTTTATTACATTGAATAATCTCTTAGTTAGTCTGTCGCTGTTCATTCTGTAGATATGGCCATAAAAATTCTGACGTCACTTCCGTACGGCATCAGTGAGCCTGTCAGTGAAGGAGTAACTTAGAGGTCCGCTGTTCTCCTCTTAATCCACATTCCATTTTCTCTCGTGGGTCCATACATTTTCCGGAGAATTTTTCCGGTCATGTTTTTCAATGTCTGCAATTTTATATATTGGTGTGTAACTTTTTTCCGCTCGGTTGCTGGATAGTTTTGTGCGAGTGATTTTGAAAATTGGGGACGGAAGTGGATCGGAACGATCGAGCTGGCAGTGGTGGATCGAACGGAAGTATGCACTGCCCGCTCGATCGATCGAACGGAAGTGTACTAGCTGGCAGTGGTGGAAAACGGAAGTATGCACTGCCCGCTTGATCAATCGAACGGAAGTGTACTAGCTGGCAGTGGTGGAAAACGGAAGTATGCACTGCCCACTCGATCAATCGAACGGAAGTGTACTAGCTGGCAGTGGTGGAAAACGGAAGTATGCACTGCCCGCTCGATCGATCGAACGAAAGTGTACTAGCTGGCAGTGGTGGAAAACGGAAGTATGCACTGCCCACTCGATCGATCGAACGAAAGTGTACTAGCTGGCAGTGGTGGAAAACGGAAGTATGCACTGCCCGCTCGCCCTATCGAACGGAAGTGTACTAGCTGGCAGTGGTGGAAAACGGAAGTATGCACTGCCCACTCGATCAATCGAACGGAAGTGTACTAGCTGGCAGTGGTGGAAAACGGAAGTATGCACTGCCCGCTCGCCCTATCGAACGGAAGTGTACTAGCTGGCAGTGGTGGAAAACGGAAGTATGCACTGCCCACTCGATCAATCGAATGGAAGTGTACTAGCTGGCAGTGGTGGAAAACGGAAGTATGCACTGCCCGCCAGTGGCGCCGAATCTTTTTTTTCAGGTCTAGCAGACACCCACCCCTCTCGTTCTGTGGGACCCCCCCCCCCCCGTGTTAAACCGGACCCCTACCCCAATAATTACGTTTTTACTGCTTATTTCGCACAGTTCTCCCCTTCTCTTCTCTTCTCTCTCCCTTCTTTCCTTTCCTCTTTTCCTTCTCATTCCCTTTCCTCCTCTATCCGTAACCCCCCAACGGATCCCACCCCCAAAGGGGACGGGGAGACCCACCCCCTCGTCAGGACTAGCGGTCGCTAGACCTCGACCATGGATTCGGCGCCCCTGCTGCCCGCTCGATCGATCGATCGAAAGTGTACTAGCTGGCAGTGGTGGAAAACGAAAGTATGCACTGCCCACTCGATCGATCGAACGAAAGTGTACTAGCTGGCAGTGGTGGAAATCGGAAGTATGCACTGCCCGCTCGCCCTATCGAACGGAAGTGTACTAGCTGGCAGTGGTGGAAAACGGAAGTATGCACTGCCCACTCGATCAATCGAACGGAAGTGTACTAGCTGGCAGTGGTGGAAAACGGAAGTATGCACTGCCCGCTCGCCCTATCGAACGGAAGTGTACTAGCTGGCAGTGGTGGAAAACGGAAGTATGCACTGCCCACTCGATCAATCGAACGGAAGTGTACTAGCTGGCAGTGGTGGAAAACGGAAGTATGCACTGCCCGCTCACCCTATCGAACGGAAGTGTACTAGCTGGCAGTGGTGGAAAACGGAAGTATGCACTGCCCACTCGATCAATCGAACGGAAGTGTACTAGCTGGCAGTGGTGGAAAACGGAAGTATGCACTGCCCGCTCGATCAATCGAACGAAAGTGTACTAGCTGGCAGTGGTGGAAAACGGAAGTATGCACTGCCCGCTCGATCGATCGATCCAGCGAGCAGTGATAAGACCCTGCTGGTAGTGGTACGAGAGAGAATGAGCGCGTGGTGTCGAAAATTGATACCATGACGTACCCTCGGCCATGTGGAATGTATCTGACATACTGAAGGAAAACGCTCATGCGAACTCTGGTGTCAAGTGATTGAAACAAATGACATGGTACATGTTCGAAGTCTTCGTATCAGTATTTAAATGGTAAAATGCCTTAATATCAAACATTTTAAGTAGTCGGCATTGCCAGTATTATGTTTCTGCACAATGGCTATTCAAATATTAACCCACATAACGGTAATGCAGTCATCAATATAATATATTAGTTGTGGTTATACGAGAATTGAGCAAGCCTTCATGAACTATTGCTGGATACATTCTCTTTACTCACAAGAGGGTCTATTCATAAGGCATTTTAAACTCAATTTCACGCAGGAACCGTATCGGACAAGCAAAATGTAAATGAAAATTAATTCCGTAATGCAGAATTATTGGAACGTGGAAATAAGCCACCATCTTGTGCACAAAATTTGCGTAGTCGAAATAGACGTGGGGTTAGTGCTTATGACTGTGAATCTTGAGATCTTGGGTTCGAATCATGGACGGGGTAGATATTTTTGATACCAGATTATCATTTTAAACGATATTTATCATAATAATATGACTCATTTCAACAGAATCCATATGAAACTACGTGTTGGTCTGTGAATGAAGAGGACCTGTTTATAAGGAATTTAAGGTTATGAGCGGTGTCGCGTCTATTAATCTAGTTGATCCAGATCGTATTCTTTATTTAGGCTAGTGCTGGTGGAAGCTACAAATCATCTAATAAAATGAGTTCCGTATTATAAACTGCAATATCTGTAAAACACTCCCTTTTACAATAGATTAATATTTGTGCCAATAATACTATAAAATACCGGTGTATCAACAATTTCACGTGAGGTTTTATCTATATCAGATGTTACATATCATATGCGACTACTGTAAGGCTCGTATTTTTTCATTTATTCCTTCTTGGTTCGTTGAGGACTCTTGGACCACATGGATCCTAACTCTGACGAACTTCCTTCTTAGCCCAGTATTCCTTCATCTTTGTACTATGGGTTTCTTTCCTTTCCTGAGTCCACTTCACTCCCACTCCAGGATGGAACGTTTTAGATGTCAATGACTGGAGAGTGTCGGATGTACTGAGCAGCATTCTAAATTTATCCCTGTTGAATAATTGGGATCAATTTCTAAGAATTATAGGTCTTTTCGAACAATTCTCGTTAAAAAATTGGCATTTGTCCCTTTCCCTCTAGAAATGATGCTGATGATTCTTGAGATCAATCTCTTGTTGTCCAATCTGAATGTGTGACCGTCGAAGATAAGTCTCCTCTTACTCATGGCTGATGTTATGCTCTCTAAATGTTGGTAAATCTCATTGTTATGCTTGATTCTGTATTCACCTCCCTCTTTAAGGCGACCCATGATTTTTCTCACGATCTTTCGATCTTTCAGTACCAAATTTCTGAGTTATTTAATTATTTGTTTATTTATTTATGTATTTATTTATTTACTTATTTATTAAATATCCTAATAGTTTGGACCCTATTTTAGTAAGGGTAATAGTTTTGAATCAACTAATAATAATTTAATTGTTCTTAACACAAAATTAGGAACCCAGTTACTAAAGATGTGACAAACAGATTTTAGGCGGCTTCGGTGGCGTAGTCGGTAGCATGCTGAGCTTCTATGCCCAAGATAGCGGGTTCAAATCCCGCCGAAGTCGTCGGATTTTTAAGAGCGTTAAAAATCCCTCAGTATGCCTTCCTTCGGAGGGGAAGTAAAGCCGGTGGTCCCATGTCATAGATTTATGGCATGTTAAAGAACCTTACACCAATTACACCTGCATGAAGCTAAATTGTATAGGTTAAGATTGTAAACAACGCTCTTAGGTTCCTACGTTCGTTGCCAAGAGCCGACTGCAGTGGCGTCTGGTAGCTAAGTTCTGAACTAGTAGTGGTTGACGGTGGCGTTTGGCGGCAAAAGTAGGATCTATTTGAAAAATTAATATGTCTGCAGTTCGTACTTGAATTATAAAAAAAACATATAACACACACTAATACAGTCATCACTATTAACACCGGTTATCAGACAGATTCTACACACACCAAAAGTACACGGGGCTACAAGTCCGCGTTGTCGCAGCCCCTAAACTGGGGAAACAACCAACCAAACAGATTTTAAGAACTGTTTGTAACCAAGCAAATGATATAAGGGCGTTGTAATTTCCACAATACAATAATAAAGTGACACATTAGTTCAAAGTTTGTCTTTCAAATATGGCAGAGCCAAACAGTAAATGATCCACAGTAGTCATTATGTTATTCCTTGATGTTGCAAAGTACTGTAGTTGATACGTGTTTCTTGTTCCTCGACAGGTCACTGGTGATGTCGCACGATCACAGAGGAGGCATTGTTTACACTGGAGACCTGTACATAAGAAGCTGGAAGCCAGAGAGTGGATACCATCCTCACTCACAAGCGGAGGAGCCGATGGGATTACAAAATGTGTGCCATTTCGCCAAGAAGTCATTTGTAAGTAGCACATTGAGCAAATTAAAATTGTCCTAGTAATTGAAGCTGTTGCAGTTCACAAGAGATTCTACGAATTATTCTCAAGTTAGCTGCTGTTTCTTAAGAATTATTCCCAGACTTTTACTTCATCAGTATAATTGCTCCGGAAATCAAGCCTAAGTTGTAAAACAATTACTGTATTTCATGCGACGGAGACGACTGAAATTCTACGGATATTACCCGTTTAACATTTGATTGCCGCCGAGCCTGTCTGCGCTAGTGTTTGTTGTTGATTGCAGCAAGAGCCCTCGGGACGAAGCGGGGAACACAGCGATGACAATAGTTCGTTCTGCACATAAGACAAGCAGCATTGCGCGTCACAGGAGCTCATGTCACCATGGACAGTCAAACGATAACTGAGACTATTGGAGCTGAGTCATATCCTACTCGCGCAACTGTACCTGTCAACGAAGCAGGCTGCCGTGTGACACAAGTAAACAAAGAATAGTTCCCATCTCGACCGCCGGCAATCAAATCATGAAAGGGTAATACCTCTTCCGGATGGGGAACAATAGTGAGGAGAACTACATTGTATTTGCTCCTTTTGTTTATTACCTTTTAGTGTCATAGTAGCTCAAAGTGCTCTATCTGAAATAATTTCTCTGGTCGGCTATACAGTATAATTGCGCAGTAGCTTTGAAAGTAAGGCGGCTGTGAAATATTGTATTCATTGCTGTTGGTCGCTAAAAATAAAATAACAACAAAAAAGAGAGTGGAGCAGAGCCGGTAACAATTATTGGTGTCTGTAATTTATTAAAAAGATTGTAAAAGGGGAACATTAACCGGGTAGGTTAAGAGTGTCTCCCACAAATAGATTCACCAAGAAGATCTTCAACTTGATTAAAGGCTACAAGACTGACAGCTTGTGGCTTAATGAAGTGAAACAAGACTTGAATGACGCTCGGATTTTAGACTGTGATATTCTTGACCGTTCCAAATTTTGTGATAGTTTTAACTCTTGGTCGCCACCACCCAAAGTGATTAAGACCCGACCACCCCTCACACAGGAGAGGAAGGGCAAGTTATTGGCTGGACTGAGGAGATATTGGGAAACAAAGAAAGCATCGCAGAAGCACTAGTCATAAGCGGTCCTTAGTGGACTTAAATCACTAATGATAATCCACAGCCTGCTTCCAGTCTCCGACCGGGTCAGGAATGGAATGAATTAAGCCCCCATCTAGCGGCGAGGATATGAACTGTGCCGGCTGCCGAGGCCTGACGCACTCACCTGGGGCAATGATTAAATGAATGACAGATGCAATGAAATTATAGTGGAGAGTGTTGCTGGAATGAAATAGTGACAGGGAAAACCGGAGTACCCGGAGAAAAACCTGTCTGCCTCCGTTCTGTCCAGCACAGATCTCACATGGAGTGACCGGGATTTGAACCACGGACCCAGCGGTGAGAGGCCGGCGTGCTGCTGCCTAAGCCACGGAGGCTCATAAATCACTAATAAATCACTAATAATAAAAATAATAAATTTGAATTTAGACCCAGAACTTTCTAAGCTTAAGGAAAAGACAGTCATACTGCTCGAGCCCAAGCTATATGAACCTGCGAGGTGAGGTGATGCGGGAGACGGCAAGAGAAGGACCTGTCAACGGCTCGCAGTGTTATCTGGAATTCTTGTCTATTCCAATACTGCTAACATAGGGCTGTTGCCTAAACCAGTGTGGTGTTACGAATGAGTGAGTGACCGACCAATGTATTTGGTTCTGTTACTATGCACGGACCCGGAACACCCCATATCTCTCCTCATCGTCCGTGATCCACATTCCTCTCAGATTCACAGAGCTTGGACACGCGAGGTACTTTCTACGTGTCGCATAGTAAGTTTGTTGTTGCGTAATCAAGCCTGAAGGAGTGAGAGAGAAATGTGATACTACAGAATGCAGTTGACATTAGAATGAAGCATTTGCTCCTGTTAATTTTACTTGTATACTTAATATCTGGCATTCTAAATGTTTTCTTTCCAGCTATTATGTTGAGAACGTGTAAATGCACGCTCAATATAAATAATAATAATAATAATAACAATAATAATAATAATAATATAGCCTACTAATATTAATACCAATTTACTATGTATGGTTTTAATATGGAGCCGCGTCGTATGTCGGTGATTAATTACGAACGTTTAGGTTGTCGTTACAGCAGGCTCCTTGGGTACGTCTTCGTATCTGTATTGAGACTATTTTGGATTTTAGTTCCCCGGATAGTCTGCAAGTCTCTGTTTGCAATCGAGTCCTCTCCATGATCGTGTTTATAACGACAGCCGAAATAATGGGAAACAATCATCGGCAAACCACGTGGCACCATCTGGAAGCTTAGATAATAAACTAGGCACACGGCGCGAAAGTCTACGATCTAAATAAATACATAAATAATAAAGATAATAATAGATATAGTCTAATAATTTTTTTTTTTTTTCGTGTAGCCTCCTGAGAGGCCGAGTGCAGGTCTTGCTAGTCGACGCCCGTGGGCGACCTGCGCGTCGGTATGAGAGATGGAAAGGATGAAGATGAATGAAACTGGGCAAGGATGTGGAAGGAAGCGGCCGTGGCCTGTCAGAAGGTACTGTCCCAGCATTTGCCTGGTGTTGAAAATGGGAAACCACGGAAAACCATTTCAAGGACTGCCGACGGTGGGGATCGAACCCACGCGTCTACCGAGTCAGCAGAGAGCTTGGCCCCTTGACCTAACGCAGAGCTTTAGCCCGCGTAGCCACTACAGTCGGTATAATAATAATAATAATAATAATAATAATAATAATAATAATTAAGACGGGCACGATTATATGGCCACCTCAGACGAATGGATGGGAACAGGTTGACAAAGAAGATCTTCCATTTTTTTTATTCCAACCATAAAAGTACGACGCCCTGGTTTAGGCACACCAAAGAAGTCCTTCAAATGCTCAAAATAAATCCCGACTACACATTGGACAAGGATCTCTTTTGCAAAAAGATAATAATAATGATAATAATAATAATAATAATAATAAAAATAATAATAATAATAATAATATTAATAATAATAAAATACAAGCCTTACAGTAGTCGCATATGATGTGTAACATCTGACATAGAAGAAACCTCACGTGAAATTGTTGATACACCGGTATTTTATACTATTATTGGCACAAATATTAATCTATTTTAAAAGGGAGTGTTTTACAGATATTGTAGTTTATAATACGGAACTCATTTTATTAGATGATTTGTAGCTTACACCAACACTAGCCTATATAAAGAATACGATATGGATCAACTAGATGAATAGACGCGACACCGCTCATAACCTTACATTCCTTATAAACAGGTCCTCTTCATTCACAGACCAACACGTAATTTCATATAGATTCTGTTAAAATGAGTCATATTGATATGATAAATATCGTTTAAAATGATAATCTGGTAGCAAAAATGTCTACCCCGTCCATGATTCGAACCCAAGATCTCAAGATTCACAGTCATAAGCACTAACCCCACGGCTATTTCGACCACGCAAATTTTGTGCACAAGATGGTGACTTATTTCCACGTTCCAATAATACTGCCTTACGGAATTAAGTTTCATTTATATTTTGCTTGTTTCGATAAAATTCCTGCGTGAAATTGAGTTTAAAATGCCTTATGAATAGGCCCTCTTGTGAGTAAAGAGAATGTATTCAGTAATAGTTCATGAAGGCTTGCTCAATTCTCGTATAACCACGACGATTATATTATATTGATGACTGCATTACCGTTATGTGGGTTAATATTTGAATAGCCATTGTGCAGAAACATAATACCGGCAATGCCGAATACTTACAATGTTTGATATTAAGGCATTTTACCATTTAAATACTGATACGAAGACTTCGAACATGTACCGTGTCATTTGTTTCAATCACTTGACACCAGAGTTCGCATGCGCGTTTTCAGTTCAGCATGTCATATACATTCCACATGGCCGAGATTACGTCATGGTATCAATTTCTGACACCGCGCGCTCATTGTTTCTCGTACCACTGCCCGCTGGTTCGATCGATCGAGCGGGCAGTGCATACTTCCGTTTTCCACCACTGCCAGCTAGTACACTTCCGTTCGATCGATCGAGCGGGCAGTGCATACTTCCGTTCGATCCACCACTGCCAGCTCGATTGTTCCGATCCACTTCCGTCACCAATTTTCAAAATCACTCCCGCATAACTATCCAGCAACCGAGCGGAAAGATGTTACACATCAAAAATAATAATAATAAACGTAAAGCCCCAACTACGTGGTGCAGATCTTATGTGTTCGAGTTGTTTTGGCGATCTACTCTCCAAATTCAAAATTTCGCTTTTACTGCCACCTAGCAGTGATAACATAACTCATTTGAATAATGTTTATCTTGTAATCGCCAAATGTAGCAGGCGAGGACCTTATTCGAGCCAACATCATTTAACACTGTACCGTGGATTTTACCCGCACATCAAAAAATCTTATTTCCTCATTGGGAATTGAACCCGTAATCTTCTTATTAGAAGGCGCACACTCTGCTACTGGTACGTCGGGGAAGAATTTTTTAGGGAAATAACATCATGCTAGAAGTAAAATTACACTTCAAGTGTTATCGTCTAGCTTTGCTCTCTTGTTGCATAGTATGAGAGCTAATGGCCATTTCCGTGTTCTTTGGTATTACGACCAACGGAGTCATGCTATTTCGTAATTCTCCATGAGTGGCTCCACGTTTTTTGGCCGCACTGTTGAATCGACCCGCACAGTTGACCCTGGCCTCGAAACGACTGAGAACATAAAACGTCTCGCCACTTGCATAGGGGAAACCAACCGATAGCCCACAAATCGGAGACAAAGACCCGGTGGGGAAAAGAATGTGGTGGTGGGTTTAAGGAAGGCGGACAAGGGACTAGAACTCTCTCCTTTCTCGGTTCCATCGCTCGTAAATCGACCTCCGAACCGAAGAGGTACTCTCGCCTTCCATGGCGGTTATCTCTCTAAAGGAATGCATACAAAGCCCGTGTGTTTTTGAGTGATGAATGCCGACTGAAATTGGCTTGTAAGGTACTTAACCAAAATAAGGCCCAGTCCCAAATAAGGCCCATCTGTGATTTTATTAGCAAAATATTCGAAAT
The DNA here is from genome assembly GCA_946902985.2 of Meconema thalassinum. Taxonomy (NCBI): domain Eukaryota; kingdom Metazoa; phylum Arthropoda; class Insecta; order Orthoptera; family Tettigoniidae; genus Meconema; species Meconema thalassinum. Next base: position 198,169,282 of record OX336391.1, on the reverse strand, counting down.
TCTACAAGATTCATTAGCGGCTAGAATAGAAACTACACTGTTGAAGTAAACGATTCCGCGACGTTTGCTTCACTCGAGTAGTAAACGGCGTCCGAAGCTCTTTTTGCTGCTATTTCTAAGTATTTTAATACACTTTCTTCATGTTTTTGAAATTGAACATTCATAAACCTGGTGTGCATAATTTCGAATAATGTGATTTTTAGATTAATATACTCTATTGATATTTTCCGCTCAATCTGCTTTTTTAAATCAATTTTCATTTACATATGGGCATTAGTTGGAACAAGTAGTGGGTCTAGTGTGGAACGGGTGTTCCTAATAAGGCCCGTTACCCACCTTTTAAATAGACTATTGTATTATTACAGACATATTTTCCATCGCTTCTAATTATCAACCCATGTCTTCATTACTGCTTGTCTTCAAGTTAAATCTAGGACAAAGCTGAGATTTTCTCGCCTTCTAGTAAGAACACAAATAATCTTTAAAAGTTAAGTGGTCCTTATTTGGCACAATTACCTTATTACCTTTGAAACTCACCACGGTGGCTGAGAGCACTGACGCCCTACCTCGTGCCTCAGTGGCATCGGGAGAGCGTGGGTTCGAATTCCACCTTTGGCCATCCTGGAAATGGTTTTTGTGGTTTTCTATTTTTACCACACGGAACATGCCCCTTTCAGCAGGTCCATGACCAACTTCCTTCCAAAATAACTTCCCTACCATTCTGTTATTTACCTGGAGTAGCAGTGGAGAAACGATGGAAATCCACTTCTAGGATGGCTGAGGTGGGAATCGAAACCACCTTTTTCACAAAGGGAGTATCAGGTAAGACGGGTCCAAACCTATCTTGAAACTTTGTGGACGCAATCGTTGTACTATAAGAGGACAACGTACGGACAAGGCTCCGAAATCGTACCAGACATCCTGGTACGCAGGCATGATGGCTGGAGGAGGTGGACATCCCTGTGACACTCGGAGTAGTAGCGAGCGCGTGAGTCTCCTTCCCACCGGCGTTGAGTGCTTGGGCGGTCAGGGTTGTCCATTTCAATATGTACTGTACTCGCGACCTCCCATTGATTTATATGAGAGATTCGTCACATGATTTCAGAGCCTTGCAGTTCAATCTGGCAGCTGATTTTCCGCACATTGGCCTCTTATAGCACAACGATTGCGTCCGCAATGTTTCAAGATAGGTTTCGACTCGTCTTACCTGATACTTCCATTGTCAGTTCTGCCTCACGAAGCTGGGTTTACCCCGTTCAAACCCTCAGACTGAAATTAAATTTATTGCAAGAACCGGGAATCGAACCCGAGACCTCAGTGGTGACAGCCAAGTATGCTAACCACTACACCACGAGATTATCTTTGTAACTTATTTCCAATATTTATTTTGCCATACTTAACACCATAAACCATTCCTATTCATAGTGTTTACAAAATAGTAGCAATGGACAAAAAATATACGTATTATAATAACAAGGTAAGCAACTCCCATTTGGAAATATGATGATTCAATAGTTCTAATTGAAAATAAATTACAAGAGACCGCATATTGATTCATGTGTCTATACTTTAAACAATCAACCTCAATTAACAACATACGTTTCAAGTTTTAACAATATTTAAAGTAGCGTATGAACAGCTCTCTAAAACTACAGTCATCATTATCATAGTCATCAAAAAGCAGTGTATGTAACACAGCAAGTGCTGTGTTTAATTCTAAAAAATTGACTCGTGTTCAAGGGGTAATGTAACATGAAGTAAAACAGACAGTAGGTGTGCTTCACATTCTGCCTGTTCAATTTTCAGAAATTGTTTTCATTCCCCATTACTTTCTCCAATTTCCGCTCATGGAATTTTTGCTGTTGCTCGTTCGTTTCACTGACTCAAATTATGTTTCATTTTAACCGTTTGAGGGCCCATTTGGTTGCATGGCTAGCTCATTGCATCGTAAGATGTATAATTGTTATATTTAAGGTTTTGATTCCAAACATAAAATTTTGATTGGCAATGAGATATGTCTTCTAATTTCTGTTTCATAAATGAATGTGAAACCATCATGATAACTATTTAAGTTTGAAACTAGCTTATGTAAATTATAAACGAACATACTGCTCTCAGCTAAAAATCTATCCCCAGCGTTTCTAATTTTCTCCTCTAAGAGAACCCACTCCAGGAAAATGACGAAGATATATTTCGAACCTCGTCTCGAACGTATTCGGACCCGAGTAAATCACTTGGGGCGAACTAAATTGCTGGAGCAGGATCACGTGCGAACATCAAAATTAACCATCGTATGCATTTATAGACATTTATTACGATAATATGTTACACACAACTATATACAAAACAGTCATATCGAATGATTCCGTTTTGCGCGGCGATGAGCCGCGACTTATGCGTGCAGTCATCAGAAAATGGCTTAATAGAATTAACTAAAGCCCAGGTAGAGGCGCGGGGATCGACAATGGAATGGCACAATGTTGCCAAGCATCACCACATGTTGTCACTTTTCTTTTCAATACAATACGTTGTCCAAGTGCTATCTCAAACAGATATGTAATTTCAATAGTAAAATACCTTCGTCCATTTGTAGGCCGTCATCTCGTGGCCGGCCGAACAGTCTTTATTGACAACAAAGGACGAAACTAACGATGGACACTGACGCGTCGCTTGCTTGCATGTTTCCATGCTTGTATTAAAACACAGGGCAGGATTATCGTGTGCTTTAAAGCAGTGAGAAGAACAGGAATTACTTATTTGAATTCCTCCTCCCGATGTGGCGTCTCTGCTGTCCCTTTCCCAACATTTGTTAAGTCGTACCATGCAATCATCTGATACCATGTCGCCCTAAGTCGCGTGCACGTGTCTACTCTTCGTTCAATAGTAAACATTGTGATATTTTATGCACACCCCATGGAGTTTCGTAGGAAAGTTAAATGCTGTTATTAACTCTCTTAATCGATAACGTTTTGTTGCGGTATCAGTGCACTACGTCACTGGCCTCAAAAATACGAAGAGTTCCCTTCAATATTTAAAGATACCGCTTTAGAGTTTGCCATGCCTTGCGGGGTTGACAAAAACCAGGGACGATCTTAGTGATACAAGATAATGATAGACACGTTGCTGGGACATTTTGGAGCAATTCTCTCTTCCAGGTATCGCTGATGTTAACCCCATTGAGACTGTTTGCAAGTGCGAGAGGAGGATGCCTTGAGCGAAGCCTGTTGATTCTAAGATAGGGATGTCAGAAAGCACTGATAGTCCAGGGTTTACATTCAGCTGTTTGTCGATGACGGAAGAACAAACCAAAACAAGTGAATAAACTAACAACTAAATAACGGAACAGTCAAATAGGTATAGAATACACGAGTGAACAAAGGAACAAATAAATAAACAAGGAACAATAAATGATGCAAATAAATTAATACATAAAGGAAAAAGTAACGAATATTCATACAAAAATAAAAACCAACAAATAAATAAGCACAAAAATGTGTAAAAACAAATAATAGTAAATAAATGAACAAATTAGCAGACAAACTGACAATTAATTAAACAGTTAATGAAAGGAACAAATCAATTAATATATAGATAAATAATAAACAAATAAATGAATAAATAAATAAATAAATAAATTATTAAAAGAATGAATGAATGAATGTATAAATAAATAAATAAATAAATAAATAAATAAATAAATTGATCAATCAATCAATAAATACATACATAAATACTTAAATAAATACTTAAATAAGTACATAAATATATAAATACATAAATAAATACATAAATACAAAATGCATAAATACATAATTACAAAATGCATAAGTAAATACATAAATACATAAATTCATAAATAAATACATAATACATAAATAAATACATTAATACATAAATACATAAATAAATATGAAAACATTGAAAGTGGAGTTTCCCTTACATTATTGGAAATATTGAAATGAAAATCCACAGCCTGCTTCCAGTCTCCGACCGGGTCAGGAATGCAATGAATGAAGCCCCCATCTAGCGGCGAGGATATGAACTGTGCCGGCTGCCGAGGCCTGACGCACTCCCCTGGGGCAATGATTAAATGAATGACAGATGAAATGAAATGATAGTGGAGAGTGTTGCTGGAATGAAATTTTGACAGGGAAAACCGGAGTACCCGGAGAAAAACCTGTCTGCCTCCGTTTTGTCCAGCACAGATCTCACATGGAGTGACCGGGATTTGAACCACGGAACCAGCGGTGAGAGGCCAGCGTGCTGCCGCCTAAGCCACGGAGGCTTCAATATTGGAAATATTATGCCAATGCATTTTACGCAACTTATCTTCAGACACCCTGTACATATTCCAAGGATCCCAAGTGACGTTCGTGCACGAAACAATGTTAAGTTAACCCAGAGATGGTTCAGCTCATGTTACAAGGAGACGGTAGCAATCAATCTTTCACTTTAACAATACTACCGTCCGCCTCGTGACGCAATGGTTAGCAATATTGGTGGTCACTTCTGTGACCACCTCGTGGTGTAGCGGCAAGCATTCTTGACTGTCGCCCTGGAGGTCCTGGCTCTGCAGAGATATTATAATTCTGGTGTGAGGGATGTAACGGTATACACTGAGCCTCGTGAGGCAAAACTGAGAAGAGGTGGGTTCAATTCACAACTAGGCCAACCTGTAAATCGTTTTCCACGTCTAATCCAAACAAATGGTGGGATGGTTCCTAACTTAGAGCCACGGCCACCTCCTTCCCAATCCCATTCCCAATTTTTAAATCCACACAGTGATACAGCCATCAAAATAACACACGTTATATGAACACGGTGTCGCAGTCCCTAATATAAACAACAACAACAACAGCTGAAGTGCTGATTTGATTCCTGGTTCAGCCAAACTTCTGGTCTGAGTGCTGGAATGGGGTACACTTATTCTTGGGAGATAAAACAGAGAAGAGATTGGTTCCATTCTCACCTCAGTCAGCTTGGAAGTAGTTTTACATTGTTTCCCAACTTCTACTGCAGGCAAATGCGGGGATAGTCCATAACCTAGGGCCACGGCTACCTCCTTTCCAATCCTCACCAGAATACAAATACTCACACTATAACAGACAACAAAACAAAACAGATTATCAGACATATTCTGCACACACCCAAGTATACGGTGCGAAATTACCATGTTATCCTAGCCCTTCAAAGAAACATCAAGGAAAATATACCGTTAGTTCCATGGTGACCAAGGAGAAAGGAAAAGAGTATTGTTGTGTTGTTTTAAGGGGCCTAACATCTAGGTTATCGGCCGGAAAAGAGTATTACCACATTTATCACAATCCGTGCAATTCTGAATGTACAATATAACAAAAACAAATTAAGCATGATGTTTACGACAGAACCTTTAGCCTACGTTCTCCCAAATGTATGGTTAGACTATAGTTTATAACTCTTTGTCCTTGTCACTTATTTTCTTCCTATTGGAAGTGCAAAATGGCACACAACAGTATGACATACTGGATTTGAGCAGCGGCGTTCAATCCATAGTTTATAATTTACCCCAGCATTTTACAATTTCCTCAGCAAACACTCAGTATATTGACACCGACTACTTGCAATAATTGAAACTGAAACATAACTTTGTTGGTCTAAACGTATCACTGTGAGGAACACATTTAATAAATCTAGTGCACAGCTAATTTTTAATCGCGCCGATTGAGGGGGCGTGTTCGCTCTATCGGCAACAAGAAGAAATTATCCAATTACACCGTTTGCATGGGTTCACTAACTGGCATTGTCAAGGCCGGTATACACTAGAGCGCAACTCGCATCTAGTAGGCCGTGGTTAGCTAATGCATATTTCGACTGGTTGCTAGTAGATGTCACTCGTGCAGATCCGGTTGAGAACTTCGTTTTAATTAAATATATACTTTCCATTGCAAAATGCACAACATTACACTCAATTTTATGTCGTATCAGTACTGAAAGTCGCCGTTTTTGTGTAGTGGTCAGCGTGCTTAGCTGCCACCCCCAGGGTCCGAGGTTCGATTCCCGGCTCATCCACAACATTTGAAAAGTGGTATGAGGATTGGAACGGGGTCTACTCAGCCTTGGGTGGTCCAAATGAGTAGAGGGGGTTCAATTCCCTCCTCAGCCATCCTCGAAGTGGTTTTCCGTGGTTTCCCACCTTGTCATCGGGCAACTGTCGAGATGGAATCTAACGTAAGGCCACGCCCGCCTCCTTCCCTCTTTATTGGCTATCCCACCCAATCTTCCCATCCCTTCCCATCCCTCATGAGGCCCCTGTTCGCTTTGCAGGTGAGGCCGCCTGGGCGAGGTGCTCATCCTACCTCCCCAGTTGTATCCCCTGATACGATGTATCAAACTCCAGGACACTTCCCTGGGGGAGGTAAAGGAGGGATCCCTCACTGAGTCCGAGGGAAAAGCCAATCCTCGAGGTTGAACCGACTAAAAAAAGGATCAGTAGCCTACTTAAAAAATAACTATAAAAGTCAAGCAAAACAAGTAGTTCCGTGAAGAATTATACAGCCTATTTTCACATATTCTACTTATGCCAATTGCCACTATCAATATACAAATTTCAGTTTGATTGCTGTAATAGATTCGTATATATTGAGAACCGACTAAATATTGCGGATGGTCGCCATGTTGGATTTTTATTTATGTGGGTCTTGGAGTTATGTACTGTTACATGAAGATTATTGTGCACGCGTAGTATTCTAACTTCAATCGCATCATTAGGACTCAAGAAGTAAAAACGAGATTTTAAAATTTCGCACAGCTGCCATTTTGTGGTTATGGAAACAATTGAAAAAAATAGATGCCAGTGGATTAACATTTGTATAAGGAATTACTGTACCAAGTGTCACTGCACTCGGATGGTCAAATTGCGAGAAACGACCATGTGAATATTCATACTTTGCGTCGCCGCCATGTTGGATTTGTGATCACCAGGTTATTGAAAAATCTATAGGAGAACTTATGTTCATAGCCTCTATGAACATTTAAAAAAAATCAGTTTGATTGCTGTAATAGATTCGAAGATATTGAGATCCGTCTAAATATTTCAGATGGTCGCCATGTTGGATTGTTATACTGTATGTCTAGGCATAGAGTCATTTAGCATTAAAGGAAAATTATTGCGGAAGTTCATTATTCAAACTTTCACTTCGATTTCATGATTACGACACAAGAAATAAAAACTCAATTTTAAAATTCGCACAGCCGCCATCTTGAGGTTATGTAAACAACTGAACTAAATTAGATACCAGTGCATTACAATGTGTGTAAACATTTGCTGTACCAAGTTTCATGGCGTTTGGATCATTAAATCTCGAGAAAGGTCTATTTATTTCAATTTGGCTTGGCCGCCATATTCGGTTTGAATTAACCGGTTTTTGAAAGTCTTATAGATGAACTTCCTTTATCTCCGTACAAAATTTCAGGGTGATACCGCTAATAGTATCAGAGATATAGAATGCCGGTGAAATATTTCGCACAGCCACCATCTTGAGGTTATGTAAACAATTGAACGAAGTTAGATGTCGGTGCACTACAATGTGTATAAAAATATTGTTGCGTGTTGCCGCGGGCCGGCTGTAGGCTACTGGGGGGTGGGGCAGTGTGACGGTCTAGTGGCCTTGGACAAACCCCGCAGGGGAAGGGAGAGAGTGCCCACACCCTCTCGGTTCTTCCCACGGCCATACATTAACAAAGCACTTGTGAGTCAGTGCGAGCCGGCCAGAGAATACGCGAAAATTCTGGATGTGGAACCAACCAGAACAGACTCAATGCGGCAATGGGTTGTGACATTCGAACTTTCCAGACCAGGGACTGATCCCATATAAACCAGCGAGCCGCAGCGAGGAAGCAGTGTGTATTGCAGTGTGTATGGGAGTGCATTGGACGGTGTATTGGGCAGTAATGGCAACGCCACCTAAATAATAAGGCCTCCGCGCTCGGAAGCACGCGCGCCAAGAGTAGTCATTCCTCCCTGCCCTTCCAAACGATGTTTCTACTCGCAAAGAAAACGCTCATATTGTTGCACTGTACTACTGTAAATGAACACTGCAAAGCATGCAAGTCTTTGAGTAGCCAGTATTGCTAAATTACCCGTTCCTCGTAGAATTTACCTTCTTCCTTACCTTTCATAAAATACTCCTTCTATACTGAAGGAGGAAAAAGAAATAAACAGTTTCATCATAATAAGGTCCGTAATTATTACGATAAAGATGTTTATTACGATTTTCAGAACTTTATGAATTTATTAACCTCACTTTTAAATGAAGGGGGAAAGGCAAAAATGGAAAAGAATAATTGAACAGCTGAGTCGAAAAACGATAACATTCCATATCCAAGAGGAAAAAAGAACGATCATCTGTCGAAACTATACGTCGTATTGAAAAATTCACTATTAGGCAATTGTAGTACTAGTAGCAAGAAGTTATGTCTCAAAATGTTATAATAGGAGTGTCATCAGTTAGACTAATTAATGATTAAATATGCTGGAATATTATCCCATTTCTTTGAATATTGTCCTTTTTCCACTCACTCGTTCAATTTTTAGTATTATTTTACTGGCGTTGGATTACAGAATATTAATTTAATTAAAAGTTTTGAATTTTTCAGGTATTTACATAAAATTTATCAACAATTTGTCTGCAGACAGAAATACAATACAATACAGTTTTATCTTGAAACATATTCAGCCGAGCTTACATTGTACAGCAGGAACATAATTAACTCTCGCCAACAATTCAACTTATGAGCCTACTGTTCTTGTAGCTTAATAGAGAATAGAGAGAGCATAGGATATCTTCAGTTTCGTAACTATTATTTTAACAGATTGTACATTAAAATTACATTTTGCTACTAGAAAATTTCTTAAAGGATGCAAGTGAAAGTTAAAAAATTTGTTTAAATGGGTTAAAATTTTTCAAAATAGATTCAATTCACATTGTGAGAGGGTTGTTTTTGAAATTACAATAGGACTAAATGTATTAATCTTGGGAATGAATAATAAGCTTATTGACTTTCTGGTATGTATAGAAGTTAAGAAATATGCTTCATCCATCTGGTACATCAGGACTGCCGAAGCTAAATCTTCAATTAATGATATAGGCTACATTAAGGTAAAATTATGAGCAGGGCTAGGATTTATATGTACTAAAATGTATCAAAATATGTATGTATATATATTTTAAAAATAAGTACACTCTAAAAAATGTCAAAATGTAAATATATTTTATGAAATATGGACAAAAGACAAATTTATCCCCATAATACTAATTTTATACTTCTATAACCCACATAAATGCATTAAAAATACTGGATTTATAAATCAAATTATCCAATTTTATTTTATTTCACTTACTTTTCACTTGCTTTCATTCATCGATTATTCCTGCCTACCATAACAGTATGCCATGAAATGTTCTAAATTTTCACACTTGAAGTTTCTTTTCATATGAATTGCTATCGTTACACCTACGTACTTCAGAAATCTTTCTTTTCATTACATAACTGTAAACTTGTCCTGTGCTGTCGTATTTCCAGTCACTGAAAACTACAATTCTATATATTTTTACTCATAACAGTAAAATATGTACAAATATTGGATTGAAATTTACTAAATATGTAAAATTATTTATTGTGCATGTATATACTGAAGTCAGAAATATGGTGAAACATGTCAAATAAATTTGTTTAATTTGAAAGAGGACAACATAATCGATGGAGATAAGTTAATAGGATATGAATATATGTGTAATAGAGAAATAAGTATTTACATATAAATCCTAGCCCTGATTATGAGAAAGCGGAAGCAGAAAATAAGTAAAGGAACAGTAGGCAGATATGTTGATTTGGAGATAGGTGATTTATCAAGATTAGTGTCAGTTGCTTTGGTAAAATATGTTTGTCTTTCTGGGCACAGTGTCCTTGAGATTTCCTTGATTTTTGTTTCTACAATAATTATTAAGGCAAACATTCACAGAAATCCAAACGATCTTCCTACAAAAGTCCTGTGCACTATGCTCAGAACATTCTCTCTCCCACAATAATTCATTGTTTAGGACAGAATCTAAAGCTAGCTTTGTAGCTACTTCTCTTTGGCTTGGCATATGAAGAAATTCCTGTTCAAACTGATCACACAATTTTTGAACAATCAAATAAGTATTGACGACAATACTGATAACATTGGCAATTTGGTGATTAATATTACAAATATCCACAAATACAAAAACTTCATTACACATTTATCTACACTGATTAACACACTTCGAACGCTGAGATCAAAACTACAGCAATATGCGCCGAACTTGTAACGCTGCACAAGCAACGCGATTGACTACTCTTGGTCGACCTACCTAGCGCTGGTCAGCCAGTGAGGAGGCCTTATTATCTAGGTGGCGTTGGTAATGGTCAGTGCTAGTGTGTACTGAAGTGTTGTCGAGTGAGTGAGTCGGAACAGTACAGCGATTATTACTGGGCGTCTACGGTAACAGAGACGAAGCCTGTCTGCCAGGGTGCAACTTTGAGTCAAGACTGTGAGTGCTTGGAGGTGTCGCGGTGCTTCGTGGAATACGTGGTCGTGGGATCGACACGGGACGAGCAAGAGCGCACAAGGAGCAGCAAGAGGACTCTGGAAATAAGTGAAGTGGCAATGGCAGGGCTGTAGAGTACCTGTGTAGACTGTACGTGTGAGTGTAAGCTATAACACTGTAACCCCGCAAGGGACAGGGAGAGCATAAATAGCGAGGACAGTGGTAGATTGTAAATGTGGAAACTAATAGTGACTAGTAGTGTTTTTTGAGGTTAGACTCAGTGTGTGTGTATGTGTGCACGGTGTATGTTTGTAGACGTGTAATAAATTTATATTTCGTTAAAGGAACAGTTGTGTTTGTGCTTTCGCCCACCGTAATCCAGTTAACGTAAGTGCCACTAGGGGGTGGCACGTAACAATATACTGTACCAAGTTTCATTGCGTTTGGTTGGTTAAATCGCGAGAAACGTCTATTTTAACGTCGCAATTTCGCTTCACCGCCATATTGGTTTTGTAGTTATCAGGTTTACGAATGTCTAAGAGGTGAACTTCTAGTAATTCCCTTGATCACCGTACAAAATTTCAGGGAGATTTCGGTAATAGTTTCGGAGATATTTAATTCTGGTGAAATATTTCGCACAGCCACCATGTTGGATTGGTGAGACGTAACAAAATTTGAAGGGCACGGTCGGAGTCGTCCGGAATAGTGCTATGAACTCTCCGAGTTTCATTGAATTCGCTCCAGCAGTTTAGAAGTTATTAGGGGGGACACACACGAATCAATCACACACACGTACACACAGACACACGGACAAAAGGTGATCTCATAAGCCTATTTTTTCATAGATGAAAATAGGCTAAAAATACAACTCTGATAGGTTTAAAACCCCGGCCAATCGGTTAATCGGGTAAGAGACGAACACTTTACCACAGAGCCAAATATGTCCACTGAAATTCATAGTTATCAATCGACTTACATACATAGTCTTCTCTCTCTCTCTATTCGTTTAGCCGATTCAGACTCTCCGTGACCCCATGTACTAAACTACGCCACTTTCTTCTGTCCTGCACTGCCTCCCGAAGATTTTCCAAGCTGGAATTTAGTGCTTCTGTGATGCCATCCATCCATCTCATTCTTTGCCTCCCTCTTCTTCTTGTGCCTTCTATCTTCCCCAGCATTAAGGTCTTCTCTAATGAATCATGTCTTCTCATGATGTGTCCAAAGTAGCCCAGTTTTTGTTTCAGGATTAAGCCCTCCAAGGAACACACTGGTTTAATTTGCTGTAAAACTGACTTATTGGTTCTCTTCGCAGTCCATGGAACTCTTAAGAACTTTTCTCCAACACCATAATTCAAAGGAATCTATTCTACGGCGTTCAGCTTTTCTTATGGTCCAGGTCTCACATCCGTACATCACAACTGGAAAAACCATAGCCCTTACTATACGGATCTTTGTTGTTAAGGTTAGGTCTCTACTCCTTAAGACATTGTCCAGATTTGAAAATGCCTGTCTAACAAGTAGCAATCGTCTTTTGATCTCATGGCTGCAGTCACCATCGGCAGAAATCTGTGAGCCAAGATAGTTAAAAACAGAGACAATCTCCATTTTTTCTCCTCCTACTTGCCATGAATTGACAGTTGTAGTTGTCATAATTTTTGTTTTCTTGACATTCAACATTAGTCCAGCCTTTGAACTTTCCTCTTTAACTTTCAGTAAGAGGTTTTTTAAATCTTCTTCAGTTTAAGCCATCAGGATTGTATCATCTGCATATCTCAGGTTGTTTATATTTAACCCTGCTATTTTGATTCCTGTTCCTTCTTCATCTAACCCCACATTCCTCATAATGTGTTCTGCATACAGATTGAAAAGGTAAGGTGACAATATACAGCCTTGCCGTACTACTTTTTGAATCTTAACCCATTTAGTTGTCCCATAAATGGTTCTCACTGTAGCTTCTTGATCAGAGTATAAGTTCCGGATGAGGTTAATGATATGTTCTGGTACTCCCATGTATTTTAGTACTTTCCATAACTCATTATGATCAACACAGTCAAAAGCTTTAGCATAGTCAATAAAACAAAAATATACATCTTTCTGGAACTCTCTTGCCTTCTCCATTATCCATCGTACGTTGGCGATTTGATCTCTGGTCCCTCTTCCTTTACGAAATCCAGCTTGTTCTTCAGGTAGCTCTCGGTCTACATACTGGCGTAGTCTATTTTGTAGGATTTTAAGCATGACATTGCTAGCATGTGAGATAAGTGCTATTGTTCGGTGATTCGTGCATTCTTTTGAATTTCCCTTCTTAGGAATTGGGATGAATACTGAACTTTTTCAGTCTTTTGGCCATTGTTGGGTTCTCCATATTTGCTGACATATGGAATGTAAAATTTTCACTGCACTATCTCCAACTTCTTTGAACATTTCTATTGGAATTCCATCATGTCCACTTGCTTTGTTTTTAGCAATATTCTCTAGGGCCCATTTGACTTCAGTTTCCAAAATATCTGGTTCAGGTTCGAAGGGCTCATGAACGTCATTGTCCATAATACATGGTTCTTTCTTATACAGATCTTCTACATATTCCATCCATCTTTCCTTAATGTCCTCTGCTTCTGTTAGATCTTTGCCATTTTTATCTTAGCATAATATAAACTAGTTCTTCAGTGGAGTATATATTCATTGTAATCTATTTCATACAAAGTTGATATTATTTCTATCAGCAGTTTGAAAATGAAAATCCACAGCCTGCTTCCAGTCTCCGACCGGGTCAGGAATGGAATGAATGAAGCCCCCATCTAGCGGCGAGGATATGAACTGTGCCGGCTGCCGAGGCCTGACGCACAGATGAAATGAAATGATAGTGGAGAGTGTAGCTGGAATGAAATTTTGACAGGGAAAACCGGAGTACCCGGAGAAAAACCTGTCTGCCTCCGTTTTGTCCAGCACAGATCTCACATGGAGTGATCGGGATTTGAACCACGGACCCAGCGGTGAGAGGCCGGCGTGCTGCCGCCTAAGCCACGGAGGTCCCCCTATCAGCAGTTTATGCACTCAAATTAGTGAAATATAGGTCAGAACGAGAGATCAGCTGCCATCTTGTCATTTAACCGAGACGGCTCGGCTTTTAAAGGTCACTTCTGCAGTATATTATAATATGAAACGAGCCACGTCTTTTAGAACAGCTTAAACCATTCTCGGTTCGATAGTTGGAACTCGTGGTTCCCAGGTCATGGGATAAAAAGCTTGCATAATTCACACGGCTGTCATACTAAAATGGCACGGTTGATGAACTTGTGGTTTGGGTGCAAGACGTGTCCCATACGGAGGTATGGTTTTTCCAAATTTGGTAAGGTCGGATGATTAGATTGGTCGTATTTGAATTTTAAGTTTTGGCCATTTGAGTGGCTGCCAATAAGTTTTGGTAAAGATGACGACAATCTAAAACATGACACTGAGGTGCTCTTTGCTAGTGCTACCTCTGTACCTAATTTCGTTCAATTCTGATTCGTGGTGTTTGAATTGGTAGGGGGGTGGGACAGAATAGACACTCACACTCACACACAGACAGACTGACAATTTGTAGATCTCATAAGTCTGCTTTCATTTTTTTTTTTTTTGCAAGACTAGAGTGAAGGCTAAAAGGGGACACTTTGCCCTTAAAGGGCTTTGGCCTACCAAGCGACCGCTGCCCAGACCTGTTGGCCTTCTTATTGTGGCGTGACACGTGGTCAGCACGTCGGGTCATTTCGACTGATTTTTTTATCTTTGACAGGTGCACTGTCTGTCTGATCAGACAGCTTCTCAATTGTCCTCGCGAGGCTGAGTGCACTCCGTTGCAGCCCTTATGTCAGTTTCTTAAATTATTGATGGAGCCGGGAATTGAACCCGGGTCCTCCGAGTGAGAGGCAGACGCACTATCCCAACACCACAAACGTTTCCAAAAGAATGCCAGAATTAACTAGAAGTAGATATTGTTGTTGATTCTTATAGGAGCTTTGTGACATCGTAGTCATGTAGCCCTCTATACTTGGGTGTGTGTAGTATTTGTCTGATAACCTGTATCACTGTGATGTCTCTACTAGTGTGTATATTTGTAATTGAGGTAGAATTTGGATTGGTAGCGGCCGTAGCCTTAAGTTTGTACCATCCTGGCATTTGCCTGGAGTAGAAGTGGGAAAGCACGAGAAACCACTTCCAAGATGGGTGAGGTAGGAATCGAACCCGCCTCTTGTTAGTTTTGTCTCACGAGGTTGAGTGCACCCCATTCCTTGGCAGATCCGGGAATCGAACCTGGGCCTCTGCGGTGTAGAAGTAGTTAATATTACAATCTGAGAAGCAAATATGTTTAGTGCATCTACTTAGGTGAAATCCATCTGAGTGACTACTGAATTAATTAGGGTTTTGGTCAGATTACAGCGATATAACGATACCAGCTGCGTATGCTATACCCTACTATTCAAGCTCAAAATCCGTCGATGCTGATGTTCTGCTTAGGCGTGCAGTATTCGGCAATCGGGGGATTATGCATTGAATCTAGTCAGCTACTCTCAGGATCAACCAAATATCCGAGGATTTTACACAGTTGTTACAAATCCAATCTACCATTATAATACGTTTCAAGCATATACAAACACAATCTGTAAAGTAAGCCGCAAACTAGTCCTTTTGTAACTTATACAGCTCCATATTCACTCTTGCACATACAAACACAAGCCCTTGAAATCATCAATGCGTCATCGACACTGTGTATCTTACAATGATTTTCTAGTACATGGTGCCCTAATCATAAGGTTACAAACCCTCTGCTGTATATACTCGCACATTCCCTGGTAGACTCGGACACATTAAAAAACATTTAATTTTAGCGTCAATTATAGCTCATGCCTTTCAACATATAGGCTAGTTCTTCCTGAATATTTAGGAGCTTTGCGACATCGTGGTCATGTAACCCTGTGTACTTGCATGTGACAGAATTTGTCTGATAACCTGTGTCACTATGATGTCTGTACTGGTGTGTGTATTTCTAATTGAGATAGGATTTGAGTAGGAACACAGGCCTCCACGTGTTGTTCTTTGAGTCTTCAGTCTTTTGACTGTTTTGATGCAGCGCTCCATGCCTCCCTGTCGTGAGCCAATCGTTTCATCTCTACAAAGCTACCACACCCTACATCCGGGGCAATCTGTTTAACATATTCTAACTATAGTATTGTGATCTTCTATTCACATAGTGCGCAATAAAGTTTATTATTATATTCTAACCTTGGTCTACCCCTACAGTTCTTGTCCTCGACCCTTCCTTCCATAACTAAGCTTGCTATTCCTGGGTGTCTTAGTATGTGTCCTACCAACCTATCTCTTCTCTTCATTAGCTGTCGCCAGAAACATCTCTCCTTAATACCTCTTCGTTTGAAACCCTATCTACCCATCTAATTATCATCATTCTCCTTTAACACCACAATTCAAACGCTTCAATTCTCCTGTTTTCTGCTGCACCAATAGTTCAAGTTTCACTTCCATAGAGCGCCACGCTCTAGAAAATGGCCTTCAAAAATTACTTCCTAATAACTAAATCTATATCCGATGTCAACAGATTCATTTTCTGTAGAAATGCATTCCTTGCCTGAGCTAACCTACTTTTTATATCCTCTTTGCTTCGTCTATCACTGGTGACAGCCAAAAATGCTAGCCACTACGTAAAGAGCCCCCCCCCCCCCGCCCCTACCTGAGATATAAAACACGCAGTCGCAGACCAAGAAGTAGATGGGCACATGACTTCAAACATTTACACTACCGACAGCTGTAGCTACGCTCGCTTAAGTGCATAGCTAGGCAATACGGCCTAGCTATCTGCTGCGGACTCTCTAGACGTGAGTACGGGCCGCACCGTCGGCCGTTCTCGTAATGGTTTACCATGGTTCTCCATTTTAAACTCCAGGCAAATGCTGGGACGGTACCTTCTGACTGGCCACGGTTGCTTCTTTCCCACATCCTTGCCCAGTTTATATCCCATGTACTCCTCTCATGATGTTGGCTGAAACCATCCGCCACATTGAATTTCATCTCATCCCCGACCCTGTTGTAAACGGGAATAATAAGGGGCAGACATACATACATTTACTAGGATCACACTGGACCAGGACAGTACGAAAATAGATAGGTAAATTATGTAGACAAATAAATAATCACTCCTGAAGAAAATTAAATGAATTAGTTTTCGTCATCATTAAGTAAGGGACAATTTAATAATTGTACGTGATACGATACCTGTCTTCTTCTTATTCTTATTCTCGCGGATGGGTCAATTAGGACCACGCGGAATCAACGTATGTTGAGGCTTCCTCCTTGCTCAATGACTCTGTTCTTATGCAAGGATTGTTGTAGTTTCTGTTCCTCCGACCATGCACGTCGTGTTGGTTTCTTCTGATCTTCCTCAAATCCCCCTGTGTGAACAATATTCCTGATAACATTTCTATTCATCAGATCTGGCGACCCATCTCCTCTAGGTCCCTCTCCACCTGATTGTACCACTTTGGTCTTGTATGTTTGTTCTGAAGAAGTTTGTGGATTCGGTGCGAAAGTCTCGTATGATTCATTCTTCCAAAATGGCCCAAAAATTGAATTCGTCTCATTCTCACGGTATCGGTAAGTTTAGACATTTTCCTGTATATTTCAGAGTTGGGTTTGGGATAGTGTATGCCATTTTTAATTCTGGGCCCTAAGATCGTTCGCATAATTTTCCTTTCCTCAATCTCTAATTATTCCTTAAATGTTTTAAGTCGTAAAATGAGGGTTTCTGAAACATAAAGAGCTGCCGGTTTAATCACTGTTAAGCAATGGCGAATTTTTCTATTCCATGACAAGCATTGCTTGTTATAAACATGTTTTATGTATTGAAAAGCAACCTCCATTTTCTGGATTCTTGATGTTGCGGTACCTGTATTTATTTACTTATCATTTACATTGCACCCCTGCCCTACCATTTGGACAAATGTGTGTTAGTTGACTGAAGATTCACAACTAACAGTTTGTTTAGGCAGCGCTGATAAACTAGCTTCAAAATTGTACGTACACAAATCACCTTGAATCAACAACAGTTTATATTTTCTCAAACTCTATCCTGAAGGATCACTGAAATGGCACGGTGAGTAATTGAATCAATCAATCATTTCTAATTGTCCTCCCTCCCTCCCTCAAATTACATCCCCTATTTTGACACAAAGACGTATCTTCAACTGTGTATAAATTGGTAAATTGCTCCAGGATTATAAGCTAGGACTGTTGGATTAGCTTGGCTCATTTCATCTCAGTGTTGCAGATAACTAAGAATGGTTCTTTTACGACTTACTCTCTTGACTTGCAAGGCACTAACTTCCACATAAACCTTTCATTAAAGCCATTCTGTGTTTAATTCAAGTCCATTACTTGCAGTAAGAACAACTACCTGCTCTTGCCTTATCACTGCATCATTCACCGCTACTCAATAGTGAAGTTTTATGAGTTACCTTACCATTACTTTGACTTGCTGTACCTGCTAAAACTCATTATAACATGCAAAATTATAACCATGACTTTCAATTAGAAAGTACGTATTGACTCGCATAATTATATACTGCTGTGATGATGATATTGATGATTATTGCAATAACTATTGTTTTAACGGGGAAGCCTCCGTGGCTTAGGCGGCAGCACGCCGGCCTCTCACCGCTGGGTCCGTGGTTCAAATCCCGGTCACTCCATGTGAGATCTGTGCAGGACAAAACGGAGGCAGACAGGTTTTTCTCCGGGTTCTCCGGTTTTCCCTGTCAAAATTTCATTCCAGCAACACTCTCCACTATCATTTCATTTCATCTGTCATTCATTTAATCATTGCCCCAGAGGAGTGCGTCAGGCCTCGTCAGCCGGCACAGTTCATATCCTCGCCGCTAGATGGGGGCTTCATTCATTCCATTCCTGACCCGGTCGGAGACTGGAAGCAGGCTGTGGATTTTCATTTTCATTGTTTTAACGGGCCTACTGAGATTAACCACAGGGTTCAGTCAGCCTGGATGAACTGGAAAAGGTTTTCTGGCATTCTGTGTGGCAAAAGGCTCAATATAAGGGTGAAAGGAAAGACCTACAAGACAGCTGAGAGGCCAGCCATGATGTATGGTGCGGAGACATGTGCAATAACTAAGTCACAATGGCATAAGCTGGATGTGACCGAGATGAAGATGCTGCGCTGGATGAGTGGCGTCACTAGGATTAATCACATCACAAATGAGAAAATCAGGGGTACAGTTAAAGTAACGGAAGTCTCCAAGAAAATCCAGGAGAGAAGACTGCTGTGGTATGGGCATGCCATGCGTCGAAATAACAACTATGTAGGGAGGAGAGCGATGTCTCTGGTTGTGGATGGCACGAGGAATAGAGGCAGACCTCGAAGAAGATGGACTGACATGTGAATGAAGAACTAAAGGAGAAGCAGTTAGGGGACGACGATGTGTGGGACAGAATAAAATGGAAAAGACTTGCCAGAAACATCGACCCCACTTGAAGTGGCATAAGATGATGAAGAAGAAGAAGATTGTTTTAACCGGCCTAACATCTACGCTATCGGCCCCGAATGGTTGGGGTGATTTTGAAAATTACACATGAAATGAAAACTGCAGTATAACTAAAACTAACTACAGACTTACAACTAAAACGAGTTATAGATATATCTTATATAATTCAGTATGTATGTGGGTATGCGGGTTTGTTCCGTATACAAATCTACATCGTTCCACCAATCTCAACCAAATATTGCATACACATAGTTTAGGACCTTGAAGGAACGGCTGTCTACATGAATTTTCGATAGTCTTTCTCATTCTTCTGATTTCGGTCATTTTTGCACTCGAGCAAAGGCTAATTTTGTGTGGAAATAAACTGACGAGTAATAGCAAGGCCGGCCATTTCCATAACCACCAAGCTTCCATCTATCTCGGTAAGAGGCCATGCTACACCCACTGCCAGCTAGATCGCATCACTCCACTCAGTTTAATACCATAATTGACATTCCAATGTTTTAATAAACTATATATCTGAGTAATGAGTTTCTGCTGTACCCATAAAATATGACAATAACGTGAACAAAAGAGAGACCAGAGCCGACACAAACTTATAGTTTATCCTCAAGTAAGTTGAAAATGTAATTTATTGTATTTCAAATATTGCTAAACCAGATAATATCTCATCACAGATAATTCCAGAGCATTCTTTGTAAGATGATATCTCGGCACTGCGGCTTCATCGTTATTAGAGTTCTACATCTGGTGAAGTATTAAAATCTTTACAATACATTTCCATTGTCACTGGTGATTCTATTTGACATGTAGACATCATCTCGAGTGCTGCTAGAGACCAAATTGTATCTCGGTTAACGTCTGCAGACCGCAGTGAGGCAGAACTGATACAGAGCTGAACCATTACCATTTCGTTGGCGTCGGCAAACCACAATACAGCGTGTGTTTGTCTTCAAATTTGTAATTGTTTCGCCGCATGTTTTTCGGAAGAATTAAGACCACATGACTGTTTCCCAAACGAAGAGTGCACAATACAGTGATCTGCAGGAAAGGGTGACCTTTTAGAGTTTAGTTAGTTAGTTAGTTAGTTAGTTATTGTTGTTTAAGGGGCGGAACTACGAGGTCATCTACCCCCTTTTAGAGTTTGTTCATATTGTGTTTTGGTTTTCAAATTTCGACTATTTCTTTCTTTCTTTCTTTCTTTCTTTCTTTCTTCATATTCAGTCACTTATTTTTAATGTATCTTTGGGGTAAGCATCTTCCACCTTTCCATTATGGTGCACCATAATAGGGTTATTGATGGGAATGTTTCTTGTGTTAAGCTTCCCTACCACCCGTTTTCCTTGATATTTAAATCTATATCGGTTGATAAAAGGGGCCAAAACAACTAGGCCCCCAAACATGTATCCAATGACCACCAAGTGATTATTTATCAAAATAAAGGTATTGATTAGGCGGGAGAATCATTAAGTCCTCAATTATGTAGCATGGCTTTACATCTGGCTTGACCTGTTCTTAGGCGATTTAACTTTACCCACTGGTTTCTCTTCAGGTTAAATCCCGGGAGTCTTATAGTAGGATCTAGAATACCTTCATGTTTCACAGGAACAGACTTCCAGTTTTGGCGCCATTGTTCCGTGCAATTAATGTCAGGTTTGTTATTCCATATTGGGTTCCTTGATATAATACGAGTGGAGGGAAGATTATTAAGAACTTCATGAATTGGGAGATCCTGTAGGTGATTTTGTTGATGTAGCTTTCTCCACTCACGTACTGTTGCTTCCTGTCGTCTTAGTTCTGGAGGTGATATGTTACTGATAGTGTGTAACCAGGGAGTTGGGGGTGGTTCTCAGTGTACCTGTTAGGACCCTCATACTTTCATTAAGATAAACATCGATCTTTTAGTATGAGCACTACGGTGCCACACTGGGACACAATACTCTGCTACAGGATAAACCATGGAGAGGGCAGTCGTGCGTAGTGAAGTTGCATCAGCACCCCATGATTTGCCAGCCAATTTCTTCATGATATGGTTCCGCAATTTGAGTTTTTGGCCTGGGTATTCCAAGTGTTTCTTGAAGGTTAAGGAACGGTCCAAGGTGATGCCAAGATACTTAAGGCTGAAATTGTGCTTAACTCTTTGCTGGCAGAAGTTCACTTTCAGCTGTTGGTGGGCAATGCGGTTGCAAACATGATATTAATTCAGACACATACTTACGGGCAAATTTTCAATTAAAAGGAAAGCGAAACATACAGTAAATGGTGGTGGAGGTGATTATTTTCAAGGGGCGAAATGTCTAGCTCATTTTGCCGTAATTACCCGGTACGGATGATAATAAAAATACAACTACTTCCAACTAATTTAAATCTAACTTACATACTAGACGAGATGAAAAGAATAAGGGCAATAAAAGACAGGGAAACGAAATGCCTTCAGCCGCCGAAGAAAGGGATGTTGATTCATTTAGGGGCTTTGGAACATCGTGCTCATGTAGCCCCGGGTACTTGGCGGTGTGTTGAATTTGTCTGATAACCCGTCATATTGTGATGACTGTATTAGTTTGTGTATTTACATGGGTTGATTTTTAGTTTTGGCACCTTAGTTATAACTGGATTAATAACTCACTTAGATGGTTCCAAGTTTCATAGACCCTCGATGTAGTCCCCACCGTTGCGTACAACGACTTCCCAGCGATGCGGAAGTCGTTGGATCCCGTTGGCACTGCCCAATCTATTGATGGTACGAAGAGAGCCCTCGGCAGCCTGCTTAACGTCTTCAATGGTACGGAAGCGCTGCCATACTGTTCCCCGAGGGCAAACCGTTAATGCTGCGTACTATTGTTCGTTTCTGCAAGACCATCACCGAGGAGCTCTGAGAAGGAAACGGCGCCACCACATGGTTACACCACCCATCGTTCTGCATGACAATGCTAGGGCACACACAGCAGGCGTTGTGTCGGCATTGTTGGATCGCTGGGGGCTGGGAGGTCCTCTATCACCCCCCATATTCTCCCGACATCATTCCCTGCGACTATGATCTCATCCCGAGGATGAAGATGACAATGCGCGGGGAGCAGGCTGCCGAGCGCTGTCTTCGTACCATCAATAGATTGGGCAGTGCCAACGGGATCCAACGACTTCCGCATCGCTGGGAACACGTTGTTCGCAACGGTGGAGACTACATCGAGGGCCTGTGAAACTTGGAACTATCTAAGTGAGTTATTAATCCAGTTATAACTAAGGTGCCGAAACTAAAAAACCAACCCATGTATAAGTCAAGTGAATTGTCCGATGGTAACTGATGTAATGAGATTCCTCGGCATTCAAACTTGACCTGTTCTTATTTACAAAAGCACACACAACAATACGCCTTCATAATATACAAAACACAACTTCACCATTAACATCAATACGAAACAAATGTCTGTAACAGTGACTTGAAAAAGTGGCGAACACAGTGAGTTGGAGCTGCTCTTAGCGTCTATATTTCGAAACGAGGTTGTACGCATAAACCAATACTGTAATAGTTTAATGGGCAGACAGTGGCCACACCATTTATTATCTAAAGTACGATAAAACATTAGAAATCTGATCGCAATAAAAATCTGAAACCGTATCTCTTTTATTAACAGGGGTCGTAATAGGGAAATGAAATTTAAAAAGAAATACATTGGCAAACCCTGCATTCGACATAGTATTGCAGATTGTTCTTAAAGTAACATTATTTTCTTTTTGATTAGATTTTGGATGATAAGGACCAAACAGTAGCTACGGCGGTAGTAACACAATTTTCCACCAGGACCGATATGGCGGTGGTAACACTGAATGACACCAGGTACCGCAATGGACAGAGACAATCCAAAGATATCAGTGTTACCAAAGAGGGTGTAAATAAAGTGTTGACTAAGGCTAGCGGGAGCCATGACTACACATGGGTTATTGACAAACGAGTGCTGTTCTTTATACATGTATCTGATCTCTTATTTCTCCAAATAAAAAGTGTGTTCATCCCACATTTTGCTGATTTCCTATGTATTAACCATGTTAGTGCTTTCTGACGAATGATATTGTGTAATGGTGTAGTTCTCACGAATTCCCTGAACTCCACTATAGCAATTTAGAGATCATTACGATATGGGTTTAGAGAATATATTTCTTCTCTTACGAAATACTTTAGGGGCTAAAGAAGCCCAATGTGTTCTCAATCAAAGCATCTTATTTAACATTATACTGGGATTATACGTAGCTGCATTTACTTTAACTAGGTGAGATGGGTTGGATGGTTCCTCTGTTTGTTTAGGGGCTGCGACAACGCGGTCATGCAGCCCCGTGTACATTGGATGTGTGTAGAATCTGCCTGATAACCGGTGTTAATTTTGATGGCTGTATTATTGTGTGTTATATGTAATTCAGGTAAGGACTACAGATAAGTCAGTTTTAAGTAGTTCCTAATTTTTCTACCAAATTCTACCGTTAACGGCACCTAGCTGCAAACATGGCTAATGGATACCACCGCAACCACAGCCTGACGGTGAACGTTGGAACTTAATAGCGTTAATCAAATTTAACCTACAAATTTTACCTTCACACGAGTGTAGTTAATGGAAGGTCCTTTACACCACATAAATCTATGACATGGACTCACCGGCTTTACTTCCCCTCCGAAGGAAGGCATACTGAGGGATTTTTAACGCTCTTCAAAAATCCGATGGCTTCGGCCGTGTTTGAAACCACGACCTTAGGCATAGAAGTTCAGCCTGCTACCAAATACGCCACCAAAGCCGCCCAATATGAGATAATAGGCATGGAAATACAACAATACTATTCCCTCATATGCAGCTATAGTTGCCTACACACTGACTTATATACATGAATAAGCCATTTCTCATTTATCACACCATGTGTGCGGGGTTAAAAATCGTAAGTATATTTGACTCCAGAATGATGACTTTATATTCCAAACATTGGATAATTTAAATATTGTTTCATTTCAAAAAGGTAGATGTAACAATTTAAAAATTAAAGAGCGCAATGTGAATAAAACGTCTAAATTAAAACAAAAATGAAGACTATCAGGAAAGTACTGTAATTGTGAGATACGGTCCTTGAGAAATGTGCATATGCAGCCCCCTTTTTTTGTTGTTGTTATTGATGCATTCTCTACTACGTTATTGTACTCCACAGTACCTTTCACCTAGATTTACAGTGAGTTAATATTGCACTTGATTAACTTCAGAGCCCAGGAGAACTATGTTTTAAACTCACTTAGGGGCAAAGTGAATATACTTTGCGAAATATATTGGTGTATATTTCTATAACAACTAAAAACACCTCCCGGGCAACGCCGGGTAAAATAGCTGGTATATATATATACTACAATCTGCACCCGGCATGCGTTGCAATGCCAAGCAAAGAAAGTGTTGGCGTTGTAATTCTGTTTCTTGAAGTGCTTTTGGATACGCATTTTTTTTTTCAATTTCCGTTAACTGCCTCTAAACTATCCTAAAATGGATTAACGAATTTAGAAGCATTCGTGAGAGCTTGCAAAACAACTCACCAAAATTCCATCGCAATCGGATGATATGCATATGAACGCATACGGAATTTTGTTTAAACGAATCGTGTGCTGTCACTCATTTGTTGAATCTGCTCGTGCGCTACCTACTGTGAAATGGATTTACTACGTTAGAAACCTTCACGTAAGTGTACACAAGAACTCATCTAAGTTTCATCGCAATCGATGAATGGTATATGAATGCATACGGGATTTTGTTTAAACGATTCACGCTCCATCACTCATTTGTTGAATTAACTCATACACTACATATTGTATAGTGGATTTACTAAGCCTGAGGCCTCCCCTGGAGTGTACTCAACGATTCACCAAAGTTTCATCGCAATCGGATGAATGGTGTATGAACGCATCCGGGACGTTGTTGAAATATTTGCGTGCCATCACTCATTTGTTGAATCTACTCGTGCGCTAACTATTGTAAAATGGATTTACTAAGCCAGAAACCTTTCTTGGAGTGTACACAGTAAGTCACCAGAGTTTCATCGCAATCGGATGAATGGTATATGAACGCATATGGGACTTTGTGTAAACGATTCGCATGCCGTCGCTCATTTGTTGCATCTACTCGTGCGCTACCTATTGTAAAATGCACGTACTAAGCCAGAAATCTTCCCTGGAGTGTACAAAACATCTCACCGAAGTTTCATCGCTATCGGATGAATGGTATATGAACGCATACGGGACTTTGTTGAAAAACTTCGCCAGTCGTCGCTCATTTGTTGAAGCTACTCGTGCGCTATCTATTGTAAAGTGGATTTACTAAGTCAGAATCCTTCCATGAAGTGTACACAACATCTCACCCAAGTTTCATCGCTATCGGACGAATGTTATATGAACGCATACGGGACTTTGTTGAAACGCTTCCTGTGTCGTCGCTCATTTGTTTAATCTACTCGTGCGTTACCTATTGGAAAAAGGGATTTACTAAATAAGAAACCTTTGCAGGAGTATACACAACAACTCATCATAGCTTCATCGTAATCGTATGAATGTTTTATGACCGCATACGGGATTTTGTTGAAATGATTCACGGCGTCACTCATTTGTCGAATCTACTCTTGCGCTACCAACATCACCGCCACCTATGGTACAAAACATAACTTTCCGCCACGGCCGTAAGGTATGGCGACAGTTGCACAGGTTGCAACCACGGGACTCTAACGTCCAGTGACAAACAGTCCAAAGACTTCAGATTTCACTAAGGCTAGCGGTTTCCATGACAACTGTTCTTCACTGTATATTGTGGTAATAAAATTGTGTATAATTTGTGGTTCTAGAATTGTGTTCATTCCACCTACCGGGTCAAATTGTGAATCTAAACCATACAGGCACCAACTATTGCTTATATTCAAAAAATCATCAAAATTGTTCCAGCCATGTATGAGGAGTTCAGTCACATACACACGTGTCGAAGAATTATATATATATAAAGATAGGCTAAGAATACATGAAAAACAAAACAAAAAATTAAAGAGATAATCAACAAGTAGTTCCGTAAAGAACTATACAGCCTATTTTCATATATCCTGCTCATGTTAATTTCTTCTAACAACATACAAAATTTCAGTTTAATTACTGTAACAGATTCGTAGATATTGAGAACCGTCTAAATATTCCATATGGTCGCCAGGTTGGATTTTTATTTTTGTACTATTACATTAAGATTATTGTGTACGTGTGGTATTCAAACTTCAATCGCATGATTAGAACACAAGAAGTAAAAACGAGATTTTAAAATTACGCACAGCAGCCATCTTGTGATTATGCAAACAATTGAAATAAATTAGATGCCAGTGGATCAACATTTGTATAAGCATTTAACGTGCAACGTTTCACAGCACTCGGATAGTTAATTCGCGAGAATCGTCCATTTAAATATTTATACTTCGCGTCGCCGCCATGTTGGATTTGTGCTCACCAGGTTAATGAAAGTCCTATAGGTGAACATATGTTCATAGTCTCTATGAACATAAAAAAATTCAGTTTGGTTGCTGTAAAAGATTCATAGATATTGAGAACCGTCTAAATATTTCAGAAGCTCGCCATTTAGGATTGTTATATGTATAGGCCATAGAATTATGTACCATTCAAGGACAATTATTGCCTAGGTTCATTATTCAAACTTTCACTTCGATCGCATGATTACGACACAAGAAATAAAAACTTAATTTAAAAATTTCGCACAGCCGCCATATTGAGGTTATGTAAACAATTGATTTAAATTAGATGGCAGTGCATTACAATCTGCAAAATCATTTACTGTACCACATTTCACTGCGCTCAGAGAGTTAAATCACGAGAAAAGTCTATTAAAATATTTCAAATTCGCTTGGTCGCCATGTTTGTTTTTTACTTTACAAGTTTATGAAGTATACATAGATAAACTTTTACCAGTACCCTTTATTACCGTACAAAATTGCAGGGTAATATCTGTAATAGTTTCGGAGATATAGAATGTCAGTGAAATATTTCGCACAGCCGCCATTTTGAAGTTATGTAAAAAATTGAACTAAATTAGACTCCAGTGCATTACAATGTGTATAAACATTTGCTGTACCAAGTTTCATTACGTGTGGATAGTTAAGTCGCGAGAAAAGTCTATTTAAAAGTCTCAACTTCGCTTGACCACGATGTTGGTTTTGTATTCACCAGGTTTTTGAAAGTCTCATAGGTGAACTTCTAGTAGTACCCTTTATCACCGTACACAATTTCAAGGCGATATCGGTAATAGTTTCGGAGATATTGAATGCTAGTGAAATATTTCGCACAGCCGCCATTTTGCATTGGTGAGACGTAACAAAATTTGAAGGGCACGGTCGAGGTCGCCGGGAATAGTGCTATGAACATACCGAGTTTCATTGAAATCGCTCCAGCCGTTTAGATTTTATTACGGGGGGGGGGGGACACACACACGAATCACACACACACACACACACACACACACGCACACGCACACACACACGGACAAAAGGTGATCTCATAAGCCTATTTTTTCAAAATTGAAAATAGGCTAAAAACAGGAGATATAGCCCGTGATGCCCTCATTGAAATTCTGAGAGAGTTTGGAGTAGACGAAAAGTCAGTAACTCTAATTCGCCAAACTTTGACATATACCTATTCACATGGCAAGTTTCTTGGAGAGCTTTCAGATGCTTTTGAGATCAGGATGGGATAAACGCCTCTCACCTCTTTTATTCAACTGTGTTCTAGAGAAGATCATTAGGGATTGTCGCTAAGAGATGAGTCAACAAGGCCTTCCAGAAGGAATCCAGATTGCATATCGAAATACTGAATTCAAAATAGATTTTCTCGCATTTGCAGATTATGTTGGTTTCTTTGCCGAAATTCTAGAAATTGCAACCAGGCAAATTGAGACACACAAGGAGATAGCTGAGAGAGCAGGTATGCAAATCTCTGTTGAGAAAGCAGGGTATATGAATTTGGACAAATGGTATCTAGTTCAAGAAATGAAGACCAAGTATGAGACCATGTTGAGTAGTTATAAATTCAAGTATTTGGGAGAAATGTATACTCCAAATGGTAACGAGAAAGCAGCCATTGAAACAAGGGTTAGGAATATGGATATGGCATTCGGACTTGACATCAACACATCCCTCTCATCAGGCAAAGTACAGGCATTATTGCACAGTAGTGAAGCCAGAGTGCCTCTATGCGCAGACACCTTATCAAGCATGAAAATTGTTGAAATTGAGAAAAAGGAAGGAAGATCATCCGGACAAATCTAGGTCCCAAGAAACTGTCTGGAGATGGTTACAACTATCAACTGAGGTCAAACCACGAAATCTATGACAAGTTTTAAGGGATTTTTGTCAGCATGAGTAAGAGGAGTTTGATGTTCTATGGACATATTAAACGATTGGGGACCGAGAGATTTGCTAACAAAATTCTCAATCTTCAAGAGAAATGAAAGGTGCAACCTCCATGGCTTCTGGAAGTACATCAGGACTCAAAAAGGGTAAACATTGGACCGGAGAAGTCAGGGACAATACAGGATTCAGAACCAAAATTGAGGATGTGAAGGATCCCCCCAAAGAGAGACCCACGCTTTTGGTCAAAGAAAGATTGAGAAGGAGCCAGGGGCTGAAAGATCTTCGGCAGGAAGCTAAACGACAAGGAAGAAACACCTAGAAGAAAACCTGAACGGTTGTTGTGTATTTGTAGTCCATAGGTGGCTGTATATAAAAATAATAATAATAATAATACACCTACGCAATAATCTTCATGTAGTACATACCTATATGGCCTACATACAGGGTTTTTCATATAAAATAAGAGCGCCAAGCGGCGGCTCTGTTAACCGCTGCTGCGGTCACCTTGGCCGAGCTTTTGTCGCGCCAAGGCGCCCTGCTTTAAGCGTTTGTACAATCCTATATGATGCAGCGGCCTTGCTAGCGTGTGTAAAATGCTGAAATCTTACTTTAGTTAGTTCGTTAGTTATTGTTTATGAAACCGAAACCCCTACTTGTGCTAATTTTGTGAGTGATTTATTCGGAGACCGTTCAAGATTCTCGCCAATGTAATCTAGCTCATCCTCTGTTAAAACTGTTCGTGTGCGGGCATGTTTTTAATTGAGCACCGAGCCAGTAGTGTCAAACTTATTTGCAATGACGTGAATCTGTGCTAGTGAAGGTGGCACTTCATCAGTAAATTGCTGAACAAATGCATCACGTACCCGCCGAGCCGACTCGTACTTAAAATAAGTTTTACATAAAAAACAAGATGTTCAGTAAAGAACATATAGCCTACTTTCTCCCAAATGCATGGGTATTGTTATAACTCTTTGTCCTTTTCAAGGAGTATAATTGAATGTTGGTTGTAGTAGCTTGTTGAAATACAACGTGCTATAGGGATAATAAACATGAATATGGGGTGCACTTTGCTAGTGCTACCTCTGAACCAAATTTCGTTCAATTCGGTTTCACCGTGTTTGAATTGATATGGGGAATAGATTTGCACGCATACATGGTCGCTATTTGCAAACTAATGGGCTGATGACCTTGTAGTCAGTCATAAGATGCTTTCCACAAAAAGGCATGTTGTTGCAAAATCTGGTAGAGATCAAATGATTAGGATGGTCGTAATTTAATTTAAGCTATTAGCATATGGGTGGCCGTCATTCTGTTTCCGTCAAGATGGCGGTAATATAAAACATGACACTGAGGTGCCCTTTGCTAGTGCTACCTCTGTACCAAATTTCGTTCAATTCGGTTTCACCGTGTTTGAATTGATATGGGGAATCGATTTGCACACATACTTGGCCACCATCTGCAAACTATTCGGCTGATGATCTTGCAGTTTGGTCAGAATATGCTTCCCTCATAAATATATGTTGTTGCAAAATTTGGTTGAGACTAGATTATTAGGTTGGTCGTAATTAGATTTAAGCTTTTAACATTTGGGTGGCCGCGATTACGTTTCCGTCAAGATGGTGGCGATATAAAACATGACACTGAGGTGCCCTTTGCTATTGCTACCTCTGTACCAATTTTTGTTCCATTCGGTTTCACCGTGTTCGAATTAATA
This sequence comes from Meconema thalassinum, assembly GCA_946902985.2. NCBI lineage: Eukaryota > Metazoa > Arthropoda > Insecta > Orthoptera > Tettigoniidae > Meconema > Meconema thalassinum. Next base: position 198,139,067 of record OX336391.1, on the reverse strand, counting down.
GGGGGAATCGATTTTCACACAAAGATGGCCGCCATCCGCAAACTATTGGGCTACTGACCTATTAGTTTGGTCAAAGGATGCTCCCTCCATAAAGGTATGTTGTTGCAAAATTTGGTAGAGATCGGATGATTAGGTTAATCGTAATTTGATTTAAACTTTGAAAATTTGTGTGGCCGCCATTACGTTTCCGTCCAGATGGCGGCGATATAAAACATGACACTGAGGTGCCCTTTGCTAGTGCTACCTCTGTACCAAATTTCGTTCCATTCGGTTTCACCGTGTTCGAATTAATAGGGGGGGATCGATTTTGACACAAAGATGGCCGCCATCCGCAAACTATTAGGCTGATGACCTACTAGTTGGGTCACAAGATGCTCCCCCATAAAGGTATAATGTTGAAAAATTTGGTAGAGATCGGATGATTAGGTTAATCGTAATTTGATTTAAGCTTTGAACATTTGTGTGGCCGCCATTACGTTTCCGTCAAGATGGTGGCGATATAAAACATGACACTGAGGTGCCCTTTGCTAGTGCTACCTCTGTACCAAATTACGTTCCATTCGGTTTCACCGTGTTTGAATTAATAGGGGGAATCGATTTGGACACAAAGATGGCCGCCATCCGGAAACTATTAGGCTGATGACCTACTAGTTTGGTCAAAGGATGCTCCCGTCATAAAGGTATGTTGTTGCAAAATTTGGTCGAGATCGGATGATTAGGTTAACGTAATTTGATTTAAGCTTTGAACATTTGGATGGCCGCCATTACGTTTCCGTCAAGATAGTGGCGATATAAAACATGACACTGAGGTGTCCTTAGCTAGTGCTACCTTTGTACCAAATTTCGTTCAATTCGGGTTCACCGTGTTCGAATTTATAGGGGGGACAGACATTCAGAGTACACACACTCACACACACACACACACACACACAGACAGACACACAATTTTTAGCCTACTTTTCACATTTTGCAAAAATGAGGAAAAAGTAGACTTATGAGATCGGGCAATGTGTGTCTGTCTGTCTGTCTGTCTGTCTGTCTGTGGGTGTCCCCTCCCCCCCTCCCCCTATCAACTCCTAAACGGCTGGAGCAATCGGAACAAAATTTGTTAGGAGTAAAGATCTATAACTGAATATCTCACGGCCATATTTGAAAATGATGTCAGTGCTACCAACTGCTGAAAAATCGCAATTGAAATTTGAGCTCCATTTTGGATATCTTGGAAGGTATGAATGGGAGCTATTTCAAAATTGGCACACGTATAGATAAAAATATTGCACTTTAATTTGCTGGAGGCCATACATGGCAGTGTTGCCAAAATTATCATAAGCCTGCTGATAAGTCCAATTTTTAAATGCATATAACTTCTACACTATCAATTGGAATTCAAGCAAATTTCGTTTGTGCTATGTGTACATAAACAGATATGACTAAGCGTATTCGTAAGGGCCTCCAGGGCTGCCAACTGTTAATAAATGCTCTCAATTTTTTAAATCCAAATACCCATATATCAGAAAGAATGCAAGCCGGCAGCTTTAAACTATGCACACGTATAGTACCTGACATTCTATATTAATTTGGAGTAACTAATACACGTCAGTGCTACCAACATGATTCTAAGCCTGCTGAGAAGTCCAACTTTAAATACATGTAACTTCTATACTATCATTTGGATTTCAACCAAATTTCGTGTGTGCTATGTGTACCATAACAGGTATGACTAGCCGATTCTTAAGATTAACCAGGGCTGCCAACTGTTAATAAATGCTGTCTCTATTTTTGTTACTCTAATATCAATATATCAGAAAGTATGCAAGCCAATAACTCTAAACTTTGCACACGTATAGTACCTGGCTTTCTAGATTAATTTGGAGTAACTAATTTAGGCCTACGCCAGTGCTGTCAACATGACTCTAAGCCTGCTGATAGATCCAATTTTAAAATGCATGTAACTTCTATACTAACTAATGGATTTCATTCAAAATTGACACAACAATAGATCATATTATTTCAGATTATTTCTGACCAATACATGTATGTCATTGTTGGCAACATGATTTTACGCGCGCTGTTAGATTCAATGTTTATCTGCCTGTAACGTCCATGCTATCCATTGGACTTCAATCAAATTTTGTATTATGTACCTTAAGAGATGGAACTAAGAATATATTCAGTCACCAGGGCTACCAACTGTAGTTCTCTATTAGGCTACATTATGCCAGGTATACAATATTTCGAACTAATTAGAAATTTCTATATTACCAAATTAATTTCGTCATTATTCTAGATAGATCCATATAGATTAGTCATTGGCATGAATCTTAAATTTTAAGAACAGTAGGCTCTTTAGTTCGTCACGGAACTTCTTGTTCGCCCTGTGTTGATCTCATAAGTCTACTTTCATTTTTTGCAAAAATCGAAAGTTGGCTATCAATGATAACTGTCTCACTTGAGGTTTAGACTGGCGACTGAGCAACTGCACACTTATTGCAAGGTAAGTTTGGTAATGCCAATCTGTTATTTTTATACAGTCCATCGGAACTTTAAAAAAAAAATACAGGCATCGTATGTACTATGCGCGCGCTTTCAATACTATAGGGGGTTCGGTTTCATCAACAATAACTAACTAACTAACTAACTAACTAACTAACTAATGTAAGATTTCAGCATTGTACACACGCTAGCAAGGCCGCTGCATCATATAGGATTGTACACACGCTTAAAGCAGAGGGCCTTGGCGCGCCAAAAGCGCGGCCAAGGTGACCGCAGTAGTGGTTAAGAAAGCCGCCGCTTGGCGCTCTTATTTTATATGAATGACCCTGTATATAAAAAATCCAACATGGCGACTATCCGAAATATTTAGACGGTTCTCAATATCTACGAATCTATTACATTAATCAATCTGAAATGTTGTATGTTGATAGAGGCAATTAACATAAGTAGGATATATAAAAATAGTCTAGTTACTTCTTATCTACTTACCTACTTGTTTCATATTTGCTATGTACACTCTCTGCATGAGTAATACTACACGCTCTTAATTAGTCTTACATACTGTAGTTGTGTGTATGCATGTCAAGCATTATTCCCGTTTTCCAACGGGACCGGGGATGAGATGGGATGGAAGTATTTGTGGTGGATGGGTTTTACGGCCGGATACCCTTCCTGACGCCAACCTCATGAGAGGAGTTAATGACAGACGAAATGAATGATGGTGAATGAAATTGCGAAAGAATATGGAAGGAAGTGGCCGTGGCCTGTCAGATGGACAGTCCCAGCATTGGCCTGGAGTTGAAAATGGTGTAACCACTGAAAACCATTTCAAGGACGGCTGACGATGGGGCTCGAAACCACGCCTACCGAGTCCACCGCTGTTGGTAGTCTTACATAGTTGTGTGTAAAACGTAAATTACATTTGACAGCGATATCTGTCAATGGCTATTGCTCTTGACGCTCTTCCAATGCTTGAAAGTCTAGAGAGTTCTCACATTTTGCAAATGATTTTGAATCCTTTTTGATTGGGACAGACTTGTGCATTGGCCAGTTTTCTCCTATATCAGCACTGTTTATTAACATTTCTCTTTCACATTCCACCTCTACATTCAAATTTTAAAATGATCCACTGTTTAGAGACTTCTATTGGAGAAATACTCGGGGCTGCGTATAATCCTAAGTATGTAAGAGCAAGTAGGAGGCAATACTTCCATGTCCAGTTACAATTATTGTCATGTTTGGTGTTAAGTTGATTTTGTTTTTTAGTCTGCCGGCAACTGTTGATAAATAATGCCAGTGACTCGCAACTTGTTGGACGTGAGTTGGCGACCTTGGTTCCCCAACTGATCCTTGAATTGCTTTCGCTTACGTTTGATGGTCTCTCCTCTTGAATCATTTCTCAATTAGTGGCAAAGTTAATACACATTGTATTCACGTATCTTTCTACACCATATAAGGTCGTTACCCTTGTAATGCCGGCACAATACCTAGTTATTTACAAGCATCTGAATATCCTGCTTTATTTCTGTAGCATTAAACGCATGTACCATGCCAAGTAGAAGGTATAATTTCTTTTAGTCAAAGGTAGTCCGCGTCTACGCCCTGGGATTCACTCAGCGAAGACTATGACAGAATACATACGTTTTTACTTTAACCTTTGTTTATCTTGTTTACTTCTGGGATTGACAGGCCCAAGTGGCAGACTCGGGTCAGCCCTCGTAACTGGCACTGCCTTAAGGAGCTTGTGCTCTCGACCTGGCCCCCACAAATCGATACCTCGCACTCTCGAGCTTTACAAGCGGATTTACTGATTTATACTGTATAAAACATCTATATTATATTCCCTGTTCCAAACTGATGCACAAACTGGCTTATAGCTAATATTTTGCTGATTAGCAAGTGTGTAGGCTCGCTTTCTAGCGCATGTGATTGGTCACAATTGGGTTGGATTCGTAGAATTTACTCTTGAAATGGGTGGATATTTTCCTATCGCACACTACTCCATGCCATTCACTGACACTCATCTGTGTTTTACTTAGTCTCTGAGGAGGAGACATTCAATCTTCCAATTTTGTGTATTGCGAATTATACACGTTATCTATAAAAGGGTAAAAAACCTGGTATAAAGTAATTATGTCGGAGCTGAAAGACATACAGTTATTTGCATATATTTGCTGCCACTTTGTGTCAATTCTAATTTAATCATTGTATTGATAACATAAATATTGTACGTGAAATAAAGTTACATTTACTGTACAATCAATGAACTTCAAAATCAGGCGAAAGCCAGGTTTGACGTTATTGGAAACTGAGTGCCAATTATTAGCATAAGTAATGCTTTGTTGGCGGACCATTCAACTCTGTAATTTAACATAACTAAATCGACATTATTTCATTCGATGCTTGAAGCTAGCGGTTAATTATTATGTATCGATTCTGAATCAAAGTTTAGTTAAGGGAGCTCATGCTCTGCTCGCAGCCATCTTCACAGGGGTATGTTTGAAAATACTTTAGTTGCGTTTTAATGTAACTGAATGAAATCCTGTAAACCAAGAAAGAAGACATTCCAATTCCATCAAAAGTCAATAAATGTTTATTGTTTTGGTAGCATGATGAAAATATTCTCAAAAAACTATTGTCCAATTTATATTGCAGTATCCCACATAAACATGATTTCGACTAAACTACCCATAACATCCATTCGGGTGTTCATTTTTGCGTAGGAAACGTACTGTAGCGAAGTATGAACTATTTACAAATTATGTGGGACTATTAATATAATTTCTATATATTTCAAAGTTTCATTTGGGTATAATTCGTTTTTTTCCCTACATATACCGGGTGATTCAGCAGCCCCTACCAATATCTTTTGCTGCAGCCCATTTAACGCGCGTTGGCAGGATGGTCGATATTTCTCTGCCTGCATCCCGTTTGATACTAAAGCACTGAAGGCATATCCTGCGAACGACACTGAACGCTATTATTTTTCCCTCCTATTAGTCTGTAGTCACATCGAGGGGAAAATAATAGGGTTCAGTATCGTTTGCGGGATATGTTAGCAGTGCGTTAGTACCATATGGGAAGGAGGCAGATAAATATCACCTTCCTGCCAACATGCGTTAGTTGGGTTGCATCAAACGATTTTGGACGGGGGTGCTGAATCGCCCGGTATATATCAATGGATTTTCTAATTGTTTGTATTTTTATACATCCTCTAGAACCTGTAGAAAGTAATGCAATTGCAATGTTTCTGGGAACTTGAACAATAAATGTGAGAATTTACACCATAGGCTTTCGTGGCCTTGCAGGATGGGGCCGCGAGATGTGTCGGTAATTGCTTCCCGACGTTTCGACTGTAATTGCAGCAGGCATAATCATGGGCACGAGTTCGTGTCTCTACTCAAACTGACCACCGACAAATGACGTGGCTCTCTTCTGAAAACCTACACAGTAAAGTAAATGTGAGTGTTAGGTTTCTAGTGAGATACTTCCATAAACATGGGATAATAGAATTGTTTGTAGATATTTTGTCATGCTACTAACATAAGAACATTATTTGAAATTTGATGCAATTATATGACCTCCTCTCCTGGTTTACTAAATGCCATCATATACTGTAACAGGTTTTATCCTATTACATGCTCCCACCCTCGGATGTCGCCGTTTTCAGGCACTTCACAATTCAAATTTTATCATATTCGGGTAAAGCTGTGTATTATGGATTGATTATTAGCCTACTTTTCACATTTTGCAAAAATGAGGAAAAACTAGACTTATGAGATCGATCCGGGAAAATGTGTGTCTGTCTGTCTGTCTGGCTGTGTGTGTGTGTGTGTGTGTGTGTGTGTGTGTGTGTCCTATCAACTCCTAAACGGTCGCAGAAATCGAAACCAAATTTAGTATGAGTAAAGATGTATGCCGGAATATCTTACGTCCATATTTGAAAATTATGTCAGTGCTATCAACTGCTGAAAAAACGCATTAGAAATTTGAGCTCCATGTTGGATATCTTGGAAGGTATGCATGGGAGCTATTCCAAAATTAGCGCACATGTAGACAATACTATTTCAGTTTAATTTCCAGGAGGCCATACATGACAGTGTTGCCAAAATAATTTTAAGCCTTCTGATAGGTCCAATTTTAAATGCCTATAACTTCTACACTATCAATTGGATTTCAACCAAACATTTTATGTAATATGTGTACATAAACAGATATGACTGAGCGTATTCTTAAGAGCCAACAGGGCTGCCAACTGTTAAAAATTGCTCTCTCTATTCTTTTGTCCAAATACCAATATATCAGAAAGTATGCAAGCCGACAGCTTTAAACTATGCACACGTATAGTACCTACATTTTAGAATAATTTTGGAGTAACTTATATACTTCAGTTCTACCAACATCATTCTAAGCCTGCTGATAGAGCCAATTTTTAAATACATGTAACTTCTATACTATCAGTTGGATTTCAACCAAATTTCGTATGTGCTATGTGTAATATAACAGATTGGACTATAAGTATTCTTAAGAGCAATCAGGGCTGCCAACTGTTAATAAATTCTGTCTATATTTTTTAAACCTAATATCAATATATCAGGAAGTATGCAAGCCAACAGCCCTATACTTTGCACACGTATAGCACCTGACATTCTAGATTAATTTGGAATAATTAACATAAGTCAGTGCTGCCTACATGATTCTATGCCTGCTGATAGGTCCAATTTTAAAATACATGTAACTTCTATACTAACAAATGGATTTCGTACAAAATTGACACAACAAGATAGCATAATATTTCAGATTAGGATATTTCTGACCAGCACACGCATGGCATTGTTGCCAACATGCTTTTACGCGTGCTGGTAGATCCAATGTCTAACTGCATGCAACGTCCATTGGACTTCAACCAATTGCTTTATTCTGTGCCTTAAGAGATGGAACTAAGAATATATTGTCACCAGGGCTGCCAACTGTAATGCTCTATTAGGCTACATTATACCAGGTATATTTCGAATTAATTAGACATTTCGATATTACCAACTTAATTTCGTCATTATTCTAGATAGGTTCATATACTGTAGATTACTCATTGGCATGAAACTTAATTTTAAGAAAAGTAGGAACTTTAGTTCGACACGGAACTTCTTGTTTTTTGGTGCGATTACATTTTCGGATGATTCAAGACAGTGGATGGGACGTCATTAATTATCGGTTTGGGATATTTCATATTTCAGTTAAGTGCGATATTTCAAGTATTATTATGTTGTTGAGGACAGGACTAATTATTGCATAATTATAACCTGATAAAGTCACTATTCCATTTTGTATATGGATATCAACTTTAATTGTAACGTAGTTCTGAAGGCATTGTTAGCGCTGTGGTGGTGTACATGTGGGGGCATGATGCTAAAAAAATGGCCGTCTTATTTCCTCGACTAAATATTATATCTAGTGGCCTGAGTTTATTAATTTCCATGGCATCAACCAACAATTTGGACGTAAAGAGTAACAAGATTGGAGCTGCTAAACATCAATCCAGAAGAATTGTTCTCAAATCACTCAACCGGCTATGATGAAACCTTGTGACTCAAGAAATGTCATCAATAAGGCCTCCAAGGGGAATGGCTAAATGCGAAGGAATACATGGGTGTTCTAGTAGTACAGTACAGCTGGAATGGTTTTGTTCCAAAATCTGTGCTATGGTTGGCTTTTTGTAAATCGTTATGAAAGCACAAAAAGAAAAGCTTAACTCTAAATTATAGAATAATTTGCACGATCATTTTTTCGGAAACCTCAGAAAAACATTTAAAAGCGTTTTTCTCTGAATCGACGTATTTTAATGAAAAGTTTTTTAAACAAAAAATGTAGAGGACATTGTCACCTACAATTCGTCTCATTGAGGTCATGTCGTACGTTTTGAAATGCAGAAGCTAGGTGGCGCCAAAGTTTCCAAAAAGTGTTTTTTCACTTTTTGTCCTAGAAAAAACAGTTTTTTCACAAAAGAGTGAATCAGAAATTTGTTCCTCTCAAAATTGTCTGCAACATTTATTTAAACTTTTTTCCTCCAAGTTACCGTTCCAAAGGTACAAGCCATAGGCCAAAGTATTAATGATTACTGAAATCTTTCACCACCAAAACTAGGCAGTATTTTCCATACATCATATTATCAGCAAGCCCATTCATTTAAGCTGGATTTAATAAATTAACACTCCAGTGGTCATGCGGATCACAATATTGATCCAACCGTTTAGGTTTTGTCGCTCCAGTCTATTGCCGCCTTCAGCATCTGTATACCTTCCTTGCTTCCCATCCTCTCTCAGACATGCTGTAGCCTGGTAATCTTGGCTGATGGCTGTCGCGTTATAAAACAATTTATTCTTGTGGATCACAACTGTGATCCGTGCGACCACTTTTTTGACATCGTTCGTTTTATTACTACAGTGTCTAATCTCAATTCCTGTGCATGTATCCACTCCATTTTATGAGTTTATATTAACTACACTGGTGTACAAAAAGAATCAGTTACAAAAACAAAACAAGCTTTTTCTGTAAGATAATTTGTCCCTGAATCCAGATCTAATCTCAGAATTTATGTATTGGCCTAAGTTTCCATTGTAATGGATTTTGTATATTACATGTATCTGGCAAAAGGAGAAGAAAAATTGTCTGTGTTAGTAGACAAATTAATCAAAGAGAAGTGAATAACAACAAGTAGTTCCGTGAAGAACTATACAGCCTATTTTCATATATCCTGCTCATGTTAATTGCCTCTATCAACATACAAAATTTCAGTTTAATTGCTGTAACAGATTCGTAGATATTGAGAACCGTCTAAATATATCAGATGGTCGCCAGGTTGGATTTTTATTATTGTACTATTACATTAAGATTAATGTGTACCTACGTGTGGTATTCAAACTTCAATCGCATGATTAGAACACAAGAAGTAAAAACGAGATTTTAAAATTACGCACAGCAGCCATCTTGTGATTATGCAAACAATTGAAATAAATTAGATGTCAGTGGATCAACATTTGTATAAGCATTTAAAGTGCAACGTTTCACGGCACTCGGATAGTTAATTCGCGGGAAACGTCCATTTCAATATTTATACTTCGCGTCGCCGCCATGTTGGATTTGTGCTCACCAGGTTACTGAAAGTCCTATAGGTGGACATATGTTCATAGTCTCTATGAACATAAAAAGATTCAGTTTGGTTGCTGTAAAAGATTCGTAGATATTGAGAACCGTTAAATATTTCGTAAGCTCGCCATTTAGGATTGTTATATGTATAGGCCATAGAGTTATCTACCATTCAAGGAAAATTATTGCCTAGGTTCATCATTCAAACTTTCACTTCGATCGCATGATTACGACACAAGAAATAAAAACTTAATTTTAAAATTTCGCACAACCGCCATCTTGAGGTTATGTAAACAATTGAATTAAATTAGATGGCAGTGCATTACAATCTGCAAAATCATTTACTGTACCACATTTCACTGCGCTCAGAGAGTTAAATCACGAGAAAAGTCTATTAAAATATTTCAAATTCGCTTGGTCGCCATGTTCGTTTTGTACTTGACAGTTTTATGAAATACACATAGGTTAACTTGTATCAGTACCCTTTATCACGGTACAAAATTTCAGGGTGATATCTGTAATAGTTTCGGAGATATAGAATGTCAGTGAAATAATTCGCACAGCCGCCATTTTGAGGTTATGTAAACAATTGAACTGAATTAGACTCCAGTGCATTGCAATGTGTATAAACATTTGCTGTACCAAGTTTCATTACGTTTGGATAGTTAATTCGCGAGAAAAGTCTATTTAAAAGTCTCAACTTCGCTTGACCGCCATGTTGGTTTTGTAGTCACGAGGTTTTTTAAAGTCTCATAGGTGAACTTCCAGTAGTGCCCTTTATCACCGTACACAATTTCAGGGCGATATCGGTAATAGTTTTGGAGATATTGAATGCTAGTGAAATATTTCGCACAGCCGCCATGTTGGATTGGTGAGACGTAACAAAATTTGAAGGGCACGGTCGAGGTCGCCGAGAATAGTGCTATGAACTTACTGAGTTTCATCGAAATCGCTCCAGCCGTTTAGATTTTTTTAGGGACACACACACACACCTCACACACACACACACACACACACACACACACACACGCACACACACACGGACAAAAGGTGATCTCATAAGCCTATTTTTTCAAAATTGAAAATAGGCTAATAAACAATGCAACAATCGCCAATGTGCTGCAATGTGTTGGACCATGACTCATCCACCTCATTCGTAACCTGGCGGTGTATTTCAGATCTGAGGATAATGAACGGACATTCTTGTATAAATAATTCGATTGTTTTCCAACAATTACATCCGCAAAAGATAACAGGAAGCAAATAAGCAATACCAACGTATCCAGAAATGCAGCATTTTCAAGGATTTTAAACATAGAGGGTACCATATTACGAATACTGAGCCTGATAGATCGAAACAGATTTCATTTTCGAATTCAGCACCATCGACTTAGCTAAGAACACAATTCACCTTCTTTGTAACAAACATGTTGTTGACCTATAGAGCCTCCGTGGCTTAGGCGGCAGCACGCCGGCCTCTCACCGCTGGGTCCGTGGTTCAAATCCCGGTCACTCCATGTGAGATCTGTGCTGGACAAAACGGAGGCAGACAGGTTTCTCTCCGGGTACTCCAGTTTTCCCTGTCAACATTTCATTCCAGCAACAGTCTCCCCTATCATTTCATTTCATCTGTCATTCATTTAATCATTGCCCCAGAGGAGTGTGACAGGCTTCGGCAGCCGGCACAGTTCATATCCTCGCGCTAAATGGGGGCTTCATTCATTCCATTCCTGATCCGGTCGGAGACTGGAAGCAGGATGTGGATTTTTATGTCGTTGACCAGTGTTATAGGTAAAGTCGTAAAAGTCATAATGTGACCAAAACCAGTACTTTAGAACATTAATAGTAATTTTACTGACTGGAGTTATATTTTCGTTGTCTCTCAATCTTTGTCAATAAGGATCATTTTCATGAAATGGTTATTTTCCTGTCTCTAAGTACTCACGCAAAATGATAGGAATAAAAAGAGAAGATGAAACTGCATTTTATACAAGTGCTATAATGCATTACGAATGTAAAGAATTGGTTTGCTCCAAATTGGAATAAGCATAGGTTATCCAATCTGGTTGTGTGTAGTGGTATGGAAGACCTGTGTTGTCAGTAGCAGGGCACAGCTGGAAATTAGCCCTCAGGGATTATCAAATACACACACCATTATGCATACTATCTCTCTCTTTTACGCTACAAAGCACTGGAGAGTTGTAACAGTTATTTTACACATTTCACACGTACTATTTTTTTTTCTTTTCTAGAATTATTTTCTTTTGTTTCTTTAAGTTTCACCTTTTCAGCACAATGGTTTATCTCGATAACCTTTTAAAAAAAGTGACAGTCTGTCTGAAAGACTAGACTTTGTAACATTTTAAAAGCTACAAATGCTGAATAATGCTAGAAAGGCTGGAGGCTTCTCACTTAGCTCGATGCCAAAGACTCTTGACATGTTAGAAAATTATCTGCATAGTACTTATCTTGCTTATCTTGTTTCAAATTACTCGTGAACGCCAAGTGCAAACCAAGGACAAAGCAAGGTCAAGCGCGCGAGATGCCGTCACGCTCACCAGAGCGCGCGGGGACGTGCCCCTTCCATCCAGTCTAAAATCACTTACAGTGGGCGATGTATTGAAGATAGAGATATGCTCTCCCGGACTTTTTGTAGAACTTTTCATGCTGACCAATTATTACGCTCATAGTATATTGATATTTTTTACGGTTTGCCCAGCGTAAGCTTAGGAAGCGCACGGACGCCTAGATTCTTTCGACTTTTCACTGAAATCATTACTGCTTGGCTTCCTTTGATCATACATAAATTATTTTCTACAGAATCTTTCCTCGAGATATCCTTTACAGAATGGTGAAAACCGCATCAAAATCCATCTAGTGGTTCTCGAGATTACCCGTGATATCCAAGAATCGGGGATTTTTGTCTTATACTAAAGAAGTAGAGGTTATCGGGGAACACATGCACCAAGCAGTACTATGACGCCACACACCTCAGTGCATCTGGGTAAATTTCGTCCCGTCACCGTAACGTAACGCCAGGCTCCAATGTAACGACGAAGTCGACAAGATCATTTTTTTGTTTTTTTTTTGTCGTGTGGCCTCATGAAATGATCTTGTCCTCATGAGGACAAGATCATTTAAAATGATATATTCGTCATAGCCTACAATTTATTTCAATCACTTCACTCGTATTTTGCTCACGTGCTCTTTTAAACTGTACGTTTTACTGATGTTCCAGTCATTGACATGTAGATCATTATTCCCATAACTAAAGGAGAAGGACTACCAATCGCTTGAAAGACGAGGACACGGTGTTGAAGAAAGACGACGAATGGTATATAAATACTGAGTAGACCTTGGAGCCGAATATCATCAAGATCAGAATACCTTGTGTATCAACATATTTCAGCGTATGCTATAAAACACGAAGAAAGTAGACAATTTAAACAAATTACTTTTATTGGTGTCATAAAGGACCATCACAATGCTCTTTTTCCAAATTTCAAAAGTTGTGGAAACTGAATATGCGCCTTTAAAATCGCAAGTTGTATTAATTCAGTAAAGAATTTTGTGTTTTCCATGTATGTAATTAATATCAGGGCATCTGAGTTTAGTTATATTCATAGATATAATTTCCATGTAGGCTATAGTCTCGCTTAAGGTGTGGCTACTCTGAAGCGTAAAAGCTGAATCTGAGACCATTGTGGGGACTCGAAGGCGAGTCCCCTATATTCAAGGCAGGACCGTGAACGGAGGACACCATGAATGGTTCACGACCGAGTTAGCTCATTTGTCAACTCCTGACATATTGACTAAAATTCATCATCGTCATCATTGGTATTTCATTCATGCGACTGACCCCCTAAAATCATCATCATCGTTTTCTTCAACAATGTCTTCAAGATTAATGTGATAATCTCCATTATGTCATCATCATAATCTTCATTTATGTGATCATCATCATCATCATCATCGTCGTCGTCATCATAGGTATTTTATTCTTGTGACTTATTTGCCCTTAAAATCATCATTACTATCATCATCATCATATCATCAACACCGTCATGAACTTCATCATCATTAATGTGATCATCATCAGTATGTTATCATTATCATCGTCATTAATGTGATCATCAACATCATCAGCGCCGTCATCATATGTATTTCATACTTGCGACTAATTTGCCCGTACAATCATCATTACCATCATCATCATGATGTGATCATCATCATTAATATAGTCATCATGATCATCACCATGGGTATTTCATTCTTGCAACTGATTTTCTCCTACAATCGTCATCATCATCATCATCAGCATCATTATCATCATCATCATCATCATCATCATCACATTCAGGTGTGCTCCACTTGGTAGGCCCGGCTGGCTAACTCTACCTGATCAAGAGTTTACTGCTTTTCAGTCGGTCAACACGAATGTACCCAAAAGAGATGGGTTATGCCCTAATCCTGAAATAAATTACATGAGATTAATAAAACACTAGGATGACCAGTTTCGATCGTCAAGCGATCATCATCAGATCCATTACACTTAGGCTACAAAATCTATGTTTGAAATACAGGTGAAAATATTTACAATATGTACAATTATTTAGTTGCAGTATTGGTACTGCAACTGTCAGTGTATGCTAAATGCAGTATATATGTTAGGTGAAATGCTAAATGGTGATAGCTATCCGGAGATTGTACTTTAGAGAGATTATATGGTTGTAAACTATGGTTAAACTATAAAATGTTTGGCTAACTACTTATCTGATTGTCTTCCGTATTACAGCTACTCGCAGTTTTCGTGCTCACTGGAACTCGCTGTGCGGTCGACTGCGGTGGTTATCTTAACGACTGTTTTTTCCCCTGCCTCCTCCCCCCTGTCCCTACGTGCTGTGGGGAGTGACAGCGATGTGTTTATGTGAGGTGTTGCCAACCTAGATAAGATGTATGTTATTGAATGAGGTGGGTCCACAACTATTAAAGACCGTGGATTGGCCCTCGCCACGCGTGGAGCATAACCCATTCGAACTAAGCGTTGACGGTCTTATGAGGACGTCCCGGCATCTTTAATACTGCCGCGAATATGGGCCTTGGTTTATTGCAGAAGCAAAGTACATCGTACACCTGATCCAGATAACATTTACCTATTAAAAATCCGCTAATTTCCCCCCTTTTTTATCTAGCTTGGCTGTGTCGCTAAATTGTATTTTGTTTCCGACAGGGTGTGTTTTTTAGTAGCGTGAAGAGGGGTGAGCTCTCCATGAACGTGTGTTCATTTAGATTGTTGGGATTGTTTCGTTTGGCTAGGTGTATCTCGATTGCTTCCTTTATGTCAAGAGCTCTGCCTTTCGATTCGTGATGGATTATTTTAAGGTCCGACTCTATGTTGGTAAAGCTGTGCCCTGCGTCACACATATGTTCGCACACGGCTGAATGTGTTCCGTATCTTATCGCATTCCTATGTTCATTATAACGTGTGTCTACTCGCCTTCCACTCTGCCCGATGTAATTAGCTTGACAATCGGTGTCTTGGCACGTTATAGAATATACCCCTGACCTTGAATACGGGTCACGTTTATTTAGATTACTATTTAGGAGGTGCCTAGCGGTTGTGTTTTTTTTCGTCGTGAAAGCTATCTTTATGCCTTGTTTTTTGAATAGGTTGGTGATTTTATATGTATTCGCATTCACATGGTTGAAACGCGCAAATTTTTTCTCATTACTGTCCGGTTTGGGAATCGTTTTATCTTTATTTTTATGTTTGGCTATAATTTGATTTATTTTGCTTGGCGAGAAGTTGTTATCCTTTGCTATTTGCATAATAGTTCTTATTTCCTTATTATAGTTGTCTTTTGACATGGGTATGTTTAAAGCTCTGTGCACCATTGAATTGAAACCCGCTAGTTTGTGCGTACTGGGGTGATTAGACTTGGTGCATTCTTGGAATACACGGTACGAGAGATTATAATTTTCAATGCTTTTGCAGGTTCTTTCCTTCCTCTTTGTCAAACACCAACAGTGATCTTCTGTTTTCTCTTAGGGGTTCAGGTCGCTTATATTTTGTATGAGTCTGTTCCAGATATATATTCTATGACCCACCTAGCGTCATATAGCAGCGAATCTCTGAAGCTCTTCAACTCTTCCTCACGCAAGAGGAATTCCTTCTCCATCTGGCTACCAGATTTTACTGCCATCGCCAGCTGTTATCTCCATGAGCAAGAGAGCTGCGTCTACTCTTTTACTCACCATGCTGCGCTAGTATCATCTGTTATCAACTCTTTGAAGACCAGCTCAGCAAGAGATCAATTTTTTGTTTTAAAGTTGGCAATGTTTATATGTTCTCCTTTTGTCTCCTACCCCCCACTCTTTCCCCCTTCCTTGGACCCTCCGTGCTCCGTTGAGCAGCTCTCACTTCTCAGTCTGCAGTTGACTCGGTCAGTCAAAGCTCCACTCGAGCTAGCCTCCTCAAACCAAGAGGCACACACTCTTCTACGCCATGTTGGCTAGGTAGCCGTCATACGGAACTTCGCCTTCAACATGAAATCAAGATAAGTACCATTTAAAAGTTTTAACCTCATCTTCATGGTTTTAACTTCCACGTGCTTTTACTGATATTTTATAGACAGCGTGAGAATTACTTGTGGGGCGGTAATCATTCTTCGTTGGATTTGCCATGTTGAGCTTTCGCTTGTATAAGCCAACCTTACTAAAAAAGAGCTTTTCTTAAGCTATTTAAATGAGAAATCCTCTCACTACGTGGGATATTACCTAATACCCGCTGTCTATAATTCATCAAGCAAGTTCCTCCGCTGGATTTACATTGGCCCAATTTTTCTACTAAGATCGTTCTGGAACCTTCTAGATCTTGTACTCTATCTGCGAGTCTTGCCATCAGGCATTTTTCACTCACATGTGAAAATAATATTCAAAATAAGGAATTTTCTTTACCAATTACTGCAATATCTAACTTTCTTCCCCCGTTGGAACATTCTATGGCGCATTTAATTGTAAATCACAACTTTTTCAAGAAATAGACTCTCACCTATATAGTGCAATCAGTTATTTTCATCATTGCAATAACTTTCTTTGTCATAAACTCTCGTGTTTATACAGTGAACTTTTCATATATTTCAACGAACTATAGTGAAAACCAGTGCTTGCTCAACTTTTGTACCGCGTCGCGATCGTCCGTTTATATTCAAACAAGGCCATGAACATTTTTCCTCAATCCCCATCTCTCTTTCCTAAACCTCTTACTAACAATCCGTAATAAACTTTTAACTTTAGGTCTGTTTCAACGAGGTGTCAATCTATAGATGTGCCCTCCCATTTTTTCTCATGTGTAATTAATTAATCTCTGTATAATTACGTGTCCAGCACACGTTTCAAATTTACATTGTTTCTCCCTTCAAATTAGGGAAAACAATTCTTTCAACTCTTGAGTGAGTTATTTTTAGGTCTCACGAAATGTAAACTGCCCCATTTGGCTCGTGATTTCTAAATTAAACATAGGAAGTCTAGAACCTTCTTTTTGATTACCTCTTCAGGTTTCACAGTAAGTGACCTGCCCTCTTTTGTATAATTCTCATAAAGTAATTCTGTTTAAATATAAGAAGTTGTAGTAACTTCTATTTTATGCTTTATGTTTTCCTTGTTGTTATTTGCGAATTTGTTATTCTCTCTAGAATGTTCTTTCAGAAATTTCTTATAGTACACTCCTTGTACTCAATTTAATGTTTAAACTTTAATCATTTCATTGCCTTTTTAAAATCTTATCAAGGTTTTAGTACTAGGTTTAAAACCTTAAGAATTGTTATTTGCCTGGAGCAATTTCTGAATGTTGTTGGAGGTCTGCGACCCCAAATTGTTAACAAGATTGCAAAATATTTAATTGTCAAAAATATTAATTTCTCCTGAATTGTTAAATAAATTAAGCGTTCCTTTTCGCTTTTTCATTTTTCTAATACAACGGTTAAACAAGATCCTGTCCTCCTTGGCTCTCCCTACTAGATGCCATTAAATCTATTGATAGGGATTTTACCACTTGTTGCATTTGCGCAAGAACTCTTAGTGGCAACCTTTTCAAAGCTTCTCTTAGCTTTAATAGCTAATTCTAATTGGCCAGTAAGGCAAGTAAAGCTCGCTACGCCTGCTACCTGCTAGTGGAGATCCTCTCCGAAAACGTATGGTCAATTTTCTAAAAGATAAGTGTTTCTTCTTTGTCTAAGCTTTTAGCCGGCCTCTCGCTGAGTAAAGGCTTAGCCATTTCCAAATGCAACTATTGGTTCACTTACCAAAATTACTTTCCAAGTTATAATTTTTCGTCACCATCCTTCCTGGAAGCACTGGGTCGCTCTTTTCAGGAATTCTATAACTTCGAAAATTGGAAATACTAAATTTGACTTGAATTATTGGCATTCTTCGAATCATTTCGCAAAAACTAATTTCTTTGAGAAGACATACAATAAATCGTTTGCTCTCAGTCTTGCCAGACCATCACCCTTCCACATAGTACTTTTATACATGCTTGGGAGGAAATATACTAAAGCCTCTCTCTTGCAAACCGCCCAAGTCCTAGCTGCGGTTCCCGTTAGCCTCGACCAAGCTAGTTCCTATTTTAGGTATCAAAAAGTTAAATTTCAGTGGCAACTGCCTCTAAGTGTATTTAAAGTTAAATTTATAATTTTTGTGGAACTCTCATCCTATTTTTCTATCCTTTTTCTCCAGTCCGAAACCCACTTCCTTTTCTTAATCATCTTCCCTTGGTGGGTGGGTTATTCCTCAGCCTACAAACTACCCAAAATTTGGTCCCAGAAACCCGGGAGAGCCCATTTTTTCTTTTTTCTTTTTAAAAAAGTGTCATTTGACAATACTTTGCAAATTTTTAATATCTGCTTTGGATTTTTCAGCTATAACTACATCATGCAAAGCCTGTGAACGGGAAAGAGGCCGCTCCTGTCTCCTTTGGGGTGTCCTGTTCTTTCTACCCATTTGCTGCTGCAAACTTGACAGCATCTCCAAGGTTCTACAGTTTCGTGAGTTGTATTTCAATTTATTCTCTTTGTCATGGCTCCTACTGAGAAAGATGAAACTCTCATTGCTAGACGTTCTTCCTATAAAGGGCAACTCACTAGATTCAGAAATTTCATCAGCAAATTAAATCCCGCCGAGTGTGATTTAGACATCTTGACACATCGCCTTAAGTTGTACGAACGGTCTTATGATTATTATGATCAAATTCAAACCGAGATTGAATCCGCTTGCCCAGAACTTCAATCGGATCGGGACGAGGTCGAACCCTTGTACTTTGAAGGGATTGCAAAGGCCCACCAACTGATCCGCAATATCTCAGAACCGGACACTAGGGTCATCAATCCGGCCCAGTTCGCACCCGCTTCAGTTCACAAGAACAAACCGAAACCGTTACTTCCTAAGATAAGCCTACCGCACTTCTCAGGCAAGGAAGGTGAATGGTATTCTTTTTATGAACTTTACTGCTCCCTAATTCATGAAAATATCGAGATCCCCGATATTCATAAATTCTATTTCCTCCGTACGTCTTAGGAATCTGAGGCCTTAGCCTTAGTGGAGTCACTGCCTTTAAGCGCAGACAACTACCACATCGCCTTTAATCTCCTTAAAGAGAGATATGGCTATTTACGTTTGAGTGTAGCTCGCCACATACGTTGTCTCTTCAACCTACCAGCCGTCAAACCTAATGACGTCACCTCTTTAAGAGACATCTTAGATTCTATACAGTTGAATGTCAGAGCATTATACCAACTTAAGCAGCCTGTCCAAACATGGGACACCATACTCATTCATCTGGCTACATCAAGATTCGATTTTTCAACTTTAAAGGCTTGGGAAATTGAACTCGCTCGCAAGGAAGAATTTTCCTTCGAACACTTAATCTCGTTTCTTAACAGCCGATGCCAAGTCCTTACAGCACTCGCATTTCAGTGCGAAAAGGTCGAAACGAATCCTCAGTGTCAAATTTTTGAAAAAAAACTTGCTTCTTCAAAGGGACATCAGCCCCCATCTGTCGAGAACAAGCAAACCCGTTCTTCGTTCAATCATGCAAGAGAACAAATCAGGCCGCTCAACAAATCGTTAAAATGCACGCTCTGTAAAAAGCTTCACACATTGTATTCGTGCAAATCCTTTAAAGAATTGTCTGTCGAAGATCGAAGGAAGTTTGTCTTGAATAGCAAACATTGTTTCAACTGCTTGTCACCTAAGCATTCTTCTTCAAAATGTACGTCATCCAATCTCTGTTTTCATTGCAAAAAACCGCATCATTCTTTATTGCACGTTCATGATAAATCGAGGTCATCAGCACCCGCCTCTTCAAGCTCCATGCAGAGCAGCTCCGAACAAACTAATGCTTCTTCCTGCATTTCCAACGCCGAAACTTTTCATAGTGCGCAAACCCTTTTGACCACTGTACAATTCGAAATCCAAGATAAATTTGGAAATTGGTTTAGAACCCGTGGTCTTCTCGATTCCGCTTCAACTCATAACTTTGTTTCGCAATCGTTGATTAAAAAACTAGGTCTTTCGTCATCGCCTACTTCTATCAATGTGACCGGCATTGACAATTTGAAAACTCAAGTCTTGCAGTCTTCAAAATTGAAAATCAGAGACGTTTGCCAAAGAAACACCAATCTTAATTTAAACTGTCTCATTCTTACCAGTATTGGCAAGGACACTCCAAGTCACTCTATTAATACTTCCGATTTAAACATTCCCTCGCACTTAAGGTTAGCTGATCCTCAGTTTAATGCTCAAGGTCCCATTGATGTACTTTTCAGTGCCAATGTTTTTTGGAAGTGCCTTCGCAAACAAACACGCAAGTTATCTTCAACCGTGGTCGCCAGAGACACCGATTTTGGTTGGGTTATTACTGGTGAAATTCAGCATCCCAGTGTTCAAACCAAAGCTCAATGTCATTTCGTTACAGCTGACATAAATCCCATTTCTGAAAAAGAGAACGCTCATGTTTCAGATCTCAATATTTTTGAAAAACACTTGCCGAAACGATGTCTTATCGTGAACAACTACACTACCTCTGTAAGTTGTTTAAATGGTTTTTCCTTCTTCCCGCATAATATGGCAATTCAAGTTCGCCTTGCTTTGTGTTACTTCGTCTACTTTCCCATGTCATTTTTTATAGCAGGTAATTGCTTAAACTCTTTCTCGAAAACTATCTTCCCCTTGTGTAAAACCATGGCTATCAGTCACCATCACTTTGCTGTAAGCCATGTTTCACTTCTTTCGTTATTTAGAAGGATGGCCACGGTCGGCTCCTCCCTCCTTCCTCACAATTGGAAGCCGCCTTTGAAACCGCTTGAAAATCTGAATTCCCTAACATCTAGAATAACTATTCTTATGCATAACCTTCTTCTCAATGTCCCAGCTTTTCTTCTCTGTTCGGAAGAATTAAGCTTCTTTCTGTTGAAAATTGTCCGATTCCGTGATCCTCTCAATCATGCGAAATTGATTTCCTACTCTATTTCATATATCTTTAAATTGCTTTTTCACGTCCAAGTTACGATTGACTGCATGTCGTTCAACCTGAATATCTGCTTTAAGTTACAGCTGATTCAACAAATGTTGTTTGTGTACTTTGAACTGCTTGTTTTTCAAACTTGTTTGTATACAAGTCCGAATAACGCCAAGTTGTTGTTTATTTCCTGTACGCTTGACACAGTTCAAAGCAAGTTTCTCTTATCTCAACTCTGGCTGATTGCCAACCATTGTCTAGTGAGCCGCTCCTACAAGTACAGAAGCCGTTCACCTACTTCCCAAAATAAACTTGTTCCAGTTAAGGACTCTCTCAGCTATTTATATGCCTTATCTCGCTGTACTATGTGTGTCAAGGCCGCGCTTGCTTACGTCTTCCACTTACTCATGCTCGTATTCTATAACTGCTTCGATCCTTGTTTCAAAACTTCGTTGCGTATTTCTCACGCGCTCATGTATTTCACTTTGCTTACATATTTTGCGATCTTAATGTTCATTGATGAACAAACTTGTTTTTTCTCGTCGTCACATTCGATGAGTTTTTGCATTTATACTTGTCACGTCACGTTTCTCGCTGACTTAAGTATTTTTCTGAGTAACCCCCTTGATACTTATTATGACTTAAGGTCATTGTTTATGGCTATTAGGTTGTTACCTATGGCGTTCTTGCTTTTTACTCGCATAGTTTCTTTGTTTAATTGGTATATTCTTGTCCTGAATAGATGTACTTGTTTCCATACGCTTTGTTTAAACTTGTTAATTCTCCTTTCGCATCGTATCGTAATCTTTACTAGTGCTTTATTTCTCTCAGCTTCCAGCTATTTCGTGATTGAAAGTGTTGATAATTCTCGCCTTTTAACTCCGCTTTCCAATGACCCTGATGACCTCCTTCCACTTACACCTGGTCGCTTCCTTACACGCACTTCTCTCTCTGCCCCTCCTCCCCTTCCTAATTCTTACAGGGATTTTAATCTACCTATTGTTTGGCGTAAACTTGAAGCCCTCCGTAATTCCTTTTGGAAGAGGTGGAACTTGGAATATTTAACTTCCTTGCAAGGGAGACAGAAGTGGTTTCTTTCCAGTCCCGACATTAAAGTGGGGGACTTGGTCTTGGTTAGGGATGTTTCTCCCCCTCTAGTCTGGACTTCCGGTAGAGTGACCAAGTGTTACCCTGGAAGAGATGGGAGAGTCAGGGTGGTCAGAGCCTTGACCATTAACGGTTCGATTACAAGACCCCTGTCTTTGATCGCTCCTCTTCCATTAAATGTGTACTAGTTTTTCTTGTTCCCTGTTGGTGTTTTTCCCTCCCAGTATGGTGCATTCTTGGAATACACGGTACGAGAGATTATAATTTTCAATGCTTTTGCAGGTTCTTTCCTTCCTCTTTGTCAAACACCAACAGTGATCTTCTGTTTTCTCTTAGGGGTTCAGGTCGCTTATATTTTGTATGAGTCTGTTCCAGATATATATTCTATGACCCACCTAGCGTCATATAGCAGCGAATCTCTGAAGCTCTTCAACTCTTCCTCGCGCAAGAGGAATTCCTTCTCCATCTGGCTACCAGATTTTACTGCCATCGCCAGCTGTTATCTCCATGAGCAAGAGAGCTGCGTCTACTCTTTTACTCACCATGCTGCGCTAGTATCATCTGTTATCAACTCTTTGAAGACCAGCTCAGCAAGAGATCAATTTTTTGTTTTAAAGTTGGCAATGTTTATATGTTCTCCTTTTGTCTCCTACCCCCCACTCTTTCCCCCTTCCTTGGACCCTCCGTGCTCCGTTGAGCAGCTCTCACTTCTCAGTCTGCAGTTGACTCGGTCAGTCAAAGCTCCACTCGAGCTAGCCTCCTCAAACCAAGAGGCACACACTCTTCTACGCCATGTTGGCTAGGTAGCCGTCATACGGAACTTCGCCTTCAACATGAAATCAAGATAAGTACCATTTAAAAGTTTTAACCTCATCTTCATGGTTTTAACTTCCACGTGCTTTTACTGATATTTTATAGACAGCGTGAGAATTACTTGTGGGGCGGTAATCATTCTTCGTGGGATTTGCCATGTTGAGCTTTCGCTTGTATAAGCCAACCTTACTAAAAAAGAGCTTTTCTTAAGCTATTTAAATGAGAAATCCTCTCACTACGTGGGATATTACCTAATACCCGCTGTCTATAATTCATCAAGCAAGTTCCTCCGCTGGATTTACATTGGCCCAATTTTTCTACTAAGATCGTTCTGGAACCTTCTAGATCTTGTACTCTATCTGCGAGTCTTGCCATCAGGCATTTTTCACTCACATGTGAAAATAATATTCAAAATAAGGAATTTTCTTTACCAATTACTGCAATAGCTAACTTTCTTCCCCCGTTGGAACATTCTATGGCGCATTTAATTGTAAATCACAACTTTTTCAAGAAATAGACTCTCACCTATATAGTGCAATCAGTTATTTTCATCATTGCATTAACTTTCTTTGTCATAAACTCTCGTGTTTATACAGTGAACTTTTCATATATTTCAACGAACTATAGTGAAAACCAGTGCTTGCTCAACTTTTGTACCGCGTCGCGATCGTCCGTTTATATTCAAACAAGGCCATGAACATTTTTCTTCAATCCCCATCTCTCTTTCCTAAACCTCTTACTAACAATCCGTAATAAACTTTTAACTTTAGGTCTGTTTCAACGAGGTGTCAATCTATAGATGTGCCCTCCCATTTTTTCTCATGTGTAATTAATTAATCTCTGTATAATTACGTGTCCAGCACACGTTTCAAATTTACATTGTTTCTCCCTTCAAATTAGGGAAAACAATTCTTTCAACTCTTGAGTGAGTTATTTTTAGGTCTCACGAAATGTAAACTGCCCCATTTGGCTCGTGATTTCTAAATTAAACATAGGAAGTCTAGAACCTTCTTTTTGATTACCTCTTCAGGTTTCACAGTAAGTGACCTGCCCTCTTTTGTATAATTCTCATAAAGTAATTCTGTTTAAATATAAGAAGTTGTAGTAACTTCTATTTTATGCTTTATGTTTTCCTTGTTGTTATTTGCGAATTTGTTATTCTCTCTAGAATGTTCTTTCAGAAATTTCTTATAGTACACTCCTTGTACTCAATTTAATGTTTAAACTTTAATCATTTCATTGCCTTTTTAAAATCTTATCAAGGTTTTAGTACTAGGTTTAAAACCTTAAGAATTGTTATTTGCCTGGAGCAATTTCTGAATGTTGTTGGAGGTCTGCGACCCCAAATTGTTAACAAGATTGCAAAATATTTAATTGTCAAAAATATTAATTTCTCCTGAATTGTTAAATAAATTAAGCGTTCCTTTTCGCTTTTTCATTCTTCTAATACAACGCTTAAACAAGATCCTGTCCTCCTTGGCTCTCCCTACTAGATGCCATTAAATCTATTGATAGGGATTTTACCACTTGTTGCATTTGCGCAAGAACTCTTAGTGGCAACCTTTTCAAAGCTTCTCTTAGATTTAATAGCTAATTCTAATTGGCCAGTAAGGCAAGTAAAGCTCGCTACGCCTGCTACCTGCTTGTGGAGATCCTCTCCGAAAACTTATGGTCAATTTTCTAAAAGATAAGTGTTTCTTCTTTGTCTAAGCTTTTAGCCGGCCTCTCGCTGAGTAAAGGCTTAGCCATTTCCAAATGCAACTATTGGTTCACTTACCAAAATTACTTTCCAAGTTATAATTTTTCGTCACTATCCTTCCTGGAAGCACTGGGTCGCTCTTTTCAGGAATTCTATAACTTCGAAAATTGGAAATACTAAATTTGACTTGAATTATTGGCATTCTTCGAATCATTTCGCAAAAACTAATTTCTTTGAGAAGACATACAATAAATCGTTTGCTCTCAGTCTTGCCAGACCATCACCCTTCCACATAGTACTTTTATACATGCTTGGGAGGAAATATACTAAAGTCTCTCTCTTGCAAACCGCCCAAGTCCTAGCTGCGGTTCCCGTTAGCCTCGACCAAGCTCGTTCCTATTTTAGGTATCAAAAAGTTAAATTTCAGTGGCAACTGCCTCTAAGTGTATTTAAAGTTAAATTTATAATTTTTGTGGAACTCTCATCCTATTTTTCTATCCTTTTTCTCCAGTCCGAAACCCACTTCCTTTTCTTAATCATCTTCCCTTGGTGGGTGGGTTATTCCTCAGCCTATAATCTACCCAAGACTGATTGTCGATTGCATGCGAGGTTTGTGTTGCTTTCCGGAATATGGAATATGAAAGGTCGTTGTCTTTACGTTCAATAGTTATATCGAGATAATTTATCTTCCGGTCTATTTCGGATTCCTTAGTGAATTTTATAGAGTGGTGAAGGCTATTAATGGATTGGAGAATTGTTTCTTCGCTTGTTAGTTCAGTATCGTAGATGCAAATTACATCATCTACGTATCTTTTCCATATTACTATTCCCTTTGTTGAAGTCTTTTCTAAGAACGAATTTTCTAGTGCATTGATGAAGATGTCAGCGATTAACCCACTTAGTGGCGATCCCATTGCTAGGCCTTCTCTCTGTGTGTATATTTTATTGTCGAATTGAAACACGTTTTGGGTGAGAACGACCCTCAGTAATCTCACAATCTCTTCAATTTATTTTACCGAATTGTTGGATTTTAAGTTGTTTTCGATAGTGTTGATTGCTTCAATAATCGGAATATTGGTGTACATGTTAGTTACGTCGAAGGATACTAGCCTGAAGCTAGGTTTCATTTGTAGGGTGTTCAATGCTGTTACTAGTTCTGTTGTGTTCTTTACAGAGTTGTTTTTGTCGTTGGAAAGACGGCATTTTAAGATTTTTAGTAACTCTTTGCTGATTTTGTAATTAGGGGCATTCCTACAATTGACTATTGGTCTCATTGGACATTCCTTTTTGTGTAAAAGTGCGCTAAAAGAAACAGAATACATACTGACCAAAGCCGAAAAATCAAAACTAATAAACATGAACCCGAAAATACCGTCATTGAGGGGACAACCAAAAATACACAAAAAGGAATGTCCAATGAGACCAATAGTCAATTGTAGGAATGCCCCTAATTACAAAATCAGCATAGAGTTACTAAAAATCTTAAAATGCAGTCTTTCCAACGACAAAAACAACTCTGTAAAGAACACAACAGAACTAGTAACAGCATTGAACACCCTACAAATGAAACCTAGCTTCAGGCTAGTATCCTTCGACGTAACTAACATGTACACCAATATTCCGATTATTGAAGCAATCAACACTATCGAAAACAACTTAAAATCCAACAATTCGGTAAAATAAATTGAAGAGATTGTGAGATTACTGAGGGTCGTTCTCACCCAAAACGTGTTTCAATTCGACAATAAAATATACACACAGAGAGAAGGCCTAGCAATGGGATCGCCACTAAGTGGGTTAATCGCTGACATCTTCATCAATGCACTAGAAAATTCGTTCTTAGAAAAGACTTCAACAAAGGGAATAGTAATATGGAAAAGATACGTAGATGATGTAATTTGCATCTACGATACTGAACTCACAAGCGAAGAAACAATTCTCCAATCCATTAATAGCCTTCACCACTCTATAAAATTCACTAAGGAATCCGAAATAGACCGGAAAATAAATTATCTCGATATAACTATTGAACGTAAAGACAACGACCTTTCATATTCCATATTCCGGAAAGCTACACAAACCTCGCATGCAATCGACAATCAGTCTAATCACCCCAGTACGCACAAACTAGGGGGTTTCAATTCAATGGTGCACAGAGCTTTAAACATACCCATGTCAAAAGACAACTATAATAAGGAAATAAGAACTATTATGCAAATAGCAAAGGATAACAACTTCTCGCCAAGCAAAATAAATCAAATTATAGCCAAACATAAAAATAAAGATAAAACGATTCCCAAACCGGACAGTAATGAGAAAAAATTTGCGCGTTTCAACTATGTGAATGCGAATACATATAAAATCACTAACCTATTCAAAAAACAAGGCATAAAGATAGCTTTCACGACGAAAAAAAAACACAACCGCTAGGCACCTCCTAAATAGTAATCTAAATAAACGTGACCCGTATTCAAGGTCTGGGGTATATTCTATAACGTGCCAAGACACCGATTGTCAAGCTAATTACATCGGGCAGAGTGGAAGGCGAGTAGACACACGTTATAATGAACATAGGAATGCGATAAGATACGGAACACATTCAGCCGTGTGCGAACATATGTGTGACGCAGGGCACAGCTTTACCAACATAGAGTCGGACCTTAAAATAATCCATCACGAATCGAAAGGCAGAGCTCTTGACATAAAGGAAGCAATCGAGATACACCTAGCCAAACGAAACAATCCCAACAATCTAAATGAACACACGTTCATGGAGAGCTCACCCCTCTTCACGCTACTAAAAAACACACCCTGTCGGAAACAAAACACAATTTAGCGACACAGCCAAGCTAGATAAAAAAGGGGAGAAATTAGGGGGTTTTTAATAGGTGAATGTTATCTGGATCAGGTGTACGATGTACTTTGCTTCTGCAATAAACCAAGGCCCATATTCGCGGCAGTATTAAAGATGCCGGAACGTCCTCATAAGACCGTCAACGCTTAGTTCGAATGGGTTATGCTCCACGCGTGGCGAGGGCCAATCCACGGTCTTTAATAGTTGTGGACCCACCTCATTCAATAACATACATCTTATCTAGGTTGGCAACACCTCACATAAACACATCGCTGTCACTCCCCACAGCACGTAGGGACAGGGGGGAGGAGGCAGGGGAAAAAACAGTCGTTAAGATAACCACCGCAGTCGACCGCACAGCGAGTTCCAGTGAGCACGAAAACTGCGAGTAGCTGTAATACGGAAGACAATCAGATAAGTAGTTAGCCAAACATTTTATAGTTTAACCATAGTTTACAACCATATAATCTCTCTAAAGTACAATCTCCGGATAGCTATCACCATTTAGCATTTCACCTAACATATATACTGCATTTAGCATACACTGACAGTTGCAGTACCAATACTGCAACTAAATAATTGTACATATTGTAAATATTTTCACCTGTATTTCAAACATAGATTTTGTAGCCTAAGTGTAATGGATCTGATGATGATCGCTTGACGATCGAAACTGGTCATCCTAGTGTTTTATTAATCTCATGTAATTTATTTCAGGATTAGGGCATAACCCATCTCTTTTGGGTACATTCGTGTTGACCGACTGAAAAGCACAAAACTCTTGTTTACTAAGGCAACACTGAAAATATGGCTTCAAACACCACAATGTCTACCTGATCATTTTGAGAATTAATACGTCCCTCATACTTACATGTAGCCTATATCCAAGTTTATGAAATAATTTTATAGTGTTTGAAACGATATTTTTTCTTCCAAATATTTCGAATTGTCCCCTCTCAAGAAAGCCTGTTAGTGCGTGCTCTCCGTCTTTCAAAACTTAGCACCAATCCATGTCTTGAGAGAGAGAGAGACCCTTGCTTGTCGTCGCATGACAGACAAGTTGAGAGCTTGCGATGTCACCCATCTCCAGAGTGCCTGACCCCCTCAATAGCCATACGACGAACAGCACATTCTTCGTCCTTACTCAACGCATGCACATAACACTTGTGCCAAAATGTTGAGATCCAACCTATCCACTCCCATCGTTTACGATAACTGTCAACTGCTGACGACGCCGCGCCGTGCTGTGAGTATTGTATAAAATGATGCCCCTACACGAGTAATATTACTTAAAATTGGACCCAAGCGAGACCTCTTGCATGTAGGCCTATATAAACCACCCACCCGGTTTTATTCGTATGTGGGGCTATCGCACCTTTAACGCACTTTAACGCACTTTTCAAGCAAATTGTCAATATTTATGATCGTCATTACTCTTATGCGGGCTTGCTGCGACACAGTTCCGAAAGGGGAAAACGTCATGTTTTTTGTTTGTTTGTTTGTTTGTTTGTTTAAATGCACTTAATAATCTCTATACACAATATAAAAATGAATGGTACGTGATAGAATGTATGTATGTATGTCTCCTATGCGTTCATATAACATTCATCCGATTACGATGAAATATGGGTGAGTTGTTGAGTGCACTCCAGGGAAGGTATCTGACTTAGAAAGTGTTGGTTGGTTGGTTCTTAAGTTTAGGGGCTGCGACAACGCGGTCATGTAGCCCCGTGTACTTTGGGTGTGTGTTGAATCTGTCTGATAACCGGTGTTAATTGTGATGACTGTATTAGTGTGTTTTATCTGTTTTTTAATTTAAGTACATCCTGCAACTTAGAATTTTTCAAACAGTTCCTTCTTTTGCCGCCAAGCGCCACCGTCAATGACTACTAGGCCAAGTTCAGAACTTAGCTACTAGACGACACCGCAGTCGGCTCTTGGCAACGAACGTAGAAACCTAAGAGCGTTGTTTACATTCTTAACCTATCCAATTTAGCTTCACACAGGTGTAATTAGTGGAAGGTTTGTTAACATGCCATAAATCTATGACATGGGACCGCCGGCTTTACTTCTCTTCCTAAGGAAGGCATACTGAGGGATTTTAACGCTCTTAAAAATTCCGACGACTTCAGCCGGGTTTGAACCCGCTATCTTGCGCATAGAAACTCAGCATGCTACCGACTACGCCACCGAGGCCACTACTTTGCAAGTGTTAAGTGCATGCGTTGCGTATGGACGAAGAATGTGCTGTTCGTCGTATGGATATTGAGGGGGTCAGGTACTCTGAAGATGGGTGACATCGCAAGCTCTCAACTTGTCTGCCATACAACTGGTAGCGTACGAGAAGTTTCAACAAATGAGCGACGGCGTGCGAATAGTTTCAACAAAGTTTTGTCTGCGTTCATATAGGCCTAACAGTCATCCATTGCGATGAAACTTTGGTGAGTGGTTGTGCATGCACCCACGAATGATTCTGAATTAGTACATTAATTTTGCAATGGCTAAGAGGCAGTCAACGGAGAAATAAAAAGAAATATTGTGTATCGAAAAGCACCTCAGCAAACAAAATTGCAACACCAAGAGTTTCTTTGATTGACATTGCAACGCACGTCGGGTACAGCTTGTCAAGATACCAATGTATTAAGTTGGCTTTTAAAGAATTACTAGCGTACCCGTGCGAAAAATCTCGCATGTTCATAAACCACACTTTCCCCAATAAGTTTATAATGAGACACTTAGGAAGAAATGTTATGTTTTTATTTCAACTAAAGTATTATAGAACACTATTTACATTTTAGGATAAAGGAAAGAGCTCACAATGTTAATATGACATGAAATGTTATGTTTTTATTTCAACTAAAGTATTATAGAACACTATTTACATTTTAGGATAAAGGAAAGAGCTCACAATGTTAATATGACATGAAATGTTATGTTTTTATTTCAACTAAAGTATTATAGAACACTATTTACATTTCAGGATAAAGGAAAGAGCTCACAATGTTAATATGACATGAAACAAGCGTCACAGCGGCCCGTGGACAGCAATTATGGAGCGTATTTTCCTACATAAACGGTGATTGCAAATCGCACAATTCGTACAATTTTTTTAAAGTCATTTTTTTAAAGAAATTATAGATATTTATGAAATTTTAGTGCAATAAGTCACTGCTAATGTCTATTCTCTTTCATTTGAATTTTCATTTGTCACGATCGGTCGTTTGTGAGCGCCACAGAAGGGATGCATACTACTGAAATAATATAGATGATGATGATAAGATTTTTGCTTGTACTATTGAAATGATTAGGGAGATTTTGGCACTAAACGCACCTTCTAACTCCCTCTGGTTTTAGAGCTTGAGTTTTGTAAAAGATACACCGTAGCGTTTGATATATGATGATTATTTTGTAAATTGTGATAATTATACATTTATAATTTGTGGTCAGTGAGTTCTTAACATTTTGTGTTACTAGTGATACTGTAATACACATAATTAGCTTACCCTGAGAATTCAAACAGAAGCCGTCACTGGTCAGACTGATGAGGCCCCAAGATCATAAATGAAGTAACAGCCAAGGAACGTACAGTAGGTTTTGCCATTTTAGTAACAAAAGACTTTTATACTTATCGCAAAAACCACTGTTAGGTTGGTATTAGTGGGGACCTGATAATACTTAAGCCCATATTGTGTAGAGCAAACGTGTAACGAGGGATTAAATTAAACAAGTCCATTAATGAACAATACATGATAACGTAAATGAACATAAATTAATTGTTATCTGTATAACACAGTGCGTGTAACACATGTTCTGTTAAGTTAGTTCACTTGCACCGCAAAGTACTCGTGAGCTGCATGTTAATAAATCACCGGAATATCTGATTCAGATGTTTAGAATTTTATGAAAATGGACTCTGTGTGCGTTAAGTGATATGGTAGGATTGGAAAGCTTTAAATAGAGCCACCCCGATGCTTACAGTGATTTTGATGCTTTAGGTGTTACGATGCTTTGCCGATCAAATCAACTGTCCGTATATCAAGAATTCTATCAATTGTAGCAATTTCACATGAGCTGACGCTTGTCCTTTGCTAAACATTTACTGTACGAGTATTTTTGGGCACTTTTTAAAATAGCATAGTCCCATAAAACAACACTTTCCTCCCCTCCACATGGTATAGTGAGAAGCTTTTTGTGCAGTTATCCCTAAAGGACGAGTTTAATTCCCGGTTCTACTAAGATATTGAATCTTGATCTGTGTGTTAGGACGAAGCACATGCAGCCTTGTAAGGATAACTGAGAAGAAGTGGGTTCAATTCCTGCCTCAGATATCCTAGAGTAGTTTTTCGTAGTTCTTCTATTCCAGGCAAATGCTAGGATAGTTCCTAAGTTAGGTTCACGGATCTCACCTTCGCAATCCTTACCCCAATTACAAATACTCACACGATTACAGACTTCACATAAACACGGGCAAATCTACATCCCAAGTATACAGAACTGATGACGATGTCCAGTCTCCAAACCACTAGCAACATAAATACAGTAGTTGGTCAACATCAGTGTGAAGTTTGAACAATCCTCACCCAGTGTTATTGATGTTGATTCATTTTAGGAGATTGGGACATCTGAGTTATCATCCCCATGTAGTTGGGTGTGTTTTGAACTTGTCTGATAACCTTTATTAATGTGGCGTCTGTGGTAACTCGTATTATGCATGAATTGCAGCCGAATGGCCATAGCAGAACGCCCGTGGGCTTCCAATAAGTTCAATTTCAAGTACCGTAGTTCTAACTTTGGCAACCAGATGCTGTCACCAACACATAGCGGCGAACATTGGAACTTGTTAGAGCGTTTCTAACCAGACAAATATAACTTAAAAATTTGGCTACGCACTACCAATTGCAGTGATAGGTTCTTTTACATGCCATAAATCTATGGCATGGGCCCACTGGCTTGACTTCCCCTCCGAAGGAAGGCATACTAAAGGATTTAACGCTCTTAAAAATCCAACGACTTCGGCCTGGTTTGAACCCGTGATCTTGGGCATAGCAGATCAGCATGCTACCGACTAAGCCACCGAAGCCGCTCTGTAGTAACTTGTGTATCCATATTAGGGTCAGGGATGAGGTAGGCGCCCAGAAGCTTAAAGTAAGGTACTATCGCGGCATTTGCCTGGAGGGAGTATGGAAAAACCCTGGGGAAAATCACACTCACGTTACCGGCTGTCAGCGCCAGGATTCGAACCTGAGTTCTTCGGAGTTGCTGCAGCTGCCCTCGCGGCCGTAGTAAACAATTTAATGAGCACGTGGGACTCAACCACTCTCTAAACGAAGCTTCCTCGGTGGTTAAGTGGTATGATCACGGCGTGTATTTCCAGCCAACTAAGTAATAGTTTTTAAAGGCATAGAAATCCACAGCCCTCTGAATCATACGATGGCCAGATGCCCACCCTCAGGACTAAAAAATGAAAAATGAAATGAATGATTATAAACGAAACTTGGGAAAGAGTTGAAAGGAGCCGGTCATGGCCAATTCGTAGGTATCGTCCCACCACTTCTCAGAGTTGAAAGTGGGAAGACACGGAAAACTAATCGAAAGACTGGTAACAAGGGGTTTGAAACCCCTCGTCTACCGAGCTTGGTCCTATAGCCTATCGTTGCGCCTAAGCAAGCTATGTTACCAAGACACCTAAATCTATTCCAGAGATCTGAGGCCGTATGGTTAGAATAGTTAGGCATATAGTTCATAACCAACACTCGTAACTTAAAGTTTGTGTTCTTATAACAACGTACAGGTGACTGCAGATGTAGTATTGGGGTGGGTTCCTTAGTTTAGGGGCTGCGACAACTCGGTCATGTAGCCCCGTGTACTTTGGGTGTGTGTAGAATCTGTCTGGAAACCGGTGTTAATTGTGATGACTGTATTAGTGTGTGTTATCTGTTTTAATTCGAGTAAGGACTGCAGACAATAATTTCAAGTAGTTCCTACTTTTGCTACCAAATGCTACCATCCACGACACCTAGTTTGCGGACTTGGCTACTAGATGGCATTGCAGTCAGCACTTGGTGGCGAACGTTGGAACTAATTGAGCGTTATTAATTCTTACCTACACATTTTGGCTTCACACAAGTGTAGTTAGTGAAAGGTTCCTTTTCATGCCATAAATCCATGACATGGGACTACCAGCTTTACTTCCGCTCCGAAGGAAGGCATACTGAGGGATTTTAACGCTCCTCTTAAATAATCCGGCGACTTCGGCCGGGTTTGAACCTGCGACTTTGGGCATAGAAGCTAAGCATGCTACCAACTACGCCACCGAAGCCACACCAGATATAGTATGCATAGGTGATGAACACTGATTGCCATGGTAACCGTGGTTTCATCAAATTGATTGTTCTAATTCCAGATAGACCCCCAGGCTAAATACATGCCCATGTATTATTATGTATTCCAGCTCTGACGCTAAACAGGTGTGCGAGGTCACTTGCATTTTGTAAAGGTGCCCCACGTTCTCTAGTTAGAGGAATGGCTAAGCTGTGCCTCGCATTCTGGAGACTCGCGGTATTCCAAAAAGCAAATTGCATTGCTTGTGGATTCCAGTCACAAAGGAAAAAGGAATTGTCTTGTTTTGGCCTGAATGACTGTTATCTGGAAAACTCTATCTGTAACACGTATTTCTTTCCTCTCGCCTTGCTGGAAACTAGCAGTGAAGCAAAGAAGTCATCCGTGCGCCTCCATGGCCCAGATTTCCTTGTACTGACGCTGCAGTATTCAAGGGGATTCCTTGTTTAAATTGCAAGTTAATTCCATTTGAAGCACTTGTTTGTGAGAATCACAAACGTTCCACAAAGACCAGCGGAATGGAAATTAGAAACTATTAATTTATTTATTTATTTATTTAGTTAGTTATAATAATAATCATAATAATGATAATAAATAGTCATTCATTATTAAGTAATTAAATAATCAAATAAGTAAATGATTAAATAAATGAATAATAAATAAACGTATAAATGAGTAGATAGACAAATATAAAAGTAACTGGCTGCGTAGCTCAGCGGCAACGTTCTCGCTTGCAGGGCCCAAGGTTGCAGGATCGAATCTTGGCGCAGTCAATTGGTATTTGACGGTGTGCAAATGCTAGGGAGCCGTGTCAGTAGATTTACGGGCACGTTAAATGTCCCCTTCGGGGAAAATACCGGCACCTCGGGGTCTCTAAAAGACGCAGTTTTTAAATGGGACGCTATTATTATTATTATTATTATTATCATTATTAAAACTTTCTTCTGGGGTCGTCGGAGCCAACCAGGCTTATTTTGGTTTTGGCCGAGGATTTAAAGCCGGATGCCCTTCCTGGTGCCACGCGATTTTTCAGTTGAAAATTCCATTTCACTGTCACCGGGATTCGAACCCTGGCCGTTCGGGTGAAAGACGAGTGGCTAAGCCATTGCGCCATCACGCTCCCCATTATTATTATTATTATTATTATTATTGTTATTATTAAATATACAACAACAAAAATACGCCTCAAGCAGAGGTAGGAAAGCTCGCAAAACCACTTCGAAGATTGCTGAGGTAAGAATTAATCCCATCCCATCACTTCTAATTATTGCCTCAAGAGGTTGAGTTGACGCCGCTCCAGCCCTCAGACCGGAATTGAATGACCAAGCAGAGCCGGGAATCGAACCCGGACCTCCGCAGTGATCGCCAAGAATGCTAGTCACTACGCTAGGAGTTGGCCAAGAAGGAAGCCGAGGACTGATGGAATAATATTCGAGACTAGTTCAGATGAGAAACATTTAAAATGAGAGTTGCTACAGGTTCTGACTGTACATCTGATGAATGGCAGGTGACAGTCGGATTAACAGCTGACGTAACCAAAAATGTAAGAGCAGAATCTCTGGAGCTTACAGCTTGACTAACTCAATTGTGATATTTAAGGCTAGGATTGTTAAGTAATATCAACATGGAAAATACACTACCGGCAAAAAAATTGGTACACCTGAAGAGACGACGTCGATTTTGATCCGATGACGGCATATGTTTCCTGGGGGATAGTAGATGCTCTGATATAGTTTCAACATCGTCCGCTTACAGGTGTGTCTACCCTCTAATGGAGAATGCCCACAGCCATAAGCCTCGGTGTGGTGCAACGTGTAAGCAAGCAGGCACCATGCCAAGGAGACGCACTCGTGCTTCCTACAGCCAAATGAGCCAGTTTGAAAGGGGTCAAATTGTGGCTTTCCGAGTGGCGGGATGGTCCTTTCGGAGAATTGCCACACAAGTTGGACGTGCTGTGTCCGTTGTGCAACACTGCTGGTGGTCACGTGAACATTCTCACACACGTAGACGAGGTTCTGAATGTCCACGCAGCACAGACGTTCGCCAGGATCGTCGTATTGTAAGGGCAGCAGTAGCGGATCATGCAGCTACCATAGCACAGATAAGAGGATTTGTGGGCCCAGACTGTCAACACGAACTGTTGCGAACCGGTTACTAGCAGTGGGAGTTGCGGGCACGTGCACCTCTAGACCGCCTTCCATTCACGCCACAGCCTTCAGAGGATCACTTGGAAGTTTGAATAACGCGCAGTGGTCTTTAGTGACAAAAGCAGATTCTGCCTGCACGCAAGTGATGGTCGTTTGCGCGTACGACGTAGACCTGGTGAGCACCGTCTAGTAGAGTGCATTCGTCCAAGACACACAGGCCTTATTGTCTCGGGTGCGATACGCTACAACTCTCGTTCACCTTTGGTGATTGTGGAGGAAACGCTAACCAGCCCTTGGTACGTGCAGAATGCTGTAGAATCAGTTCCTTTGCCGTTCTTGCAACAGGAAGGGGACGTGTTGTTCCAACGGGATAATGCTCGTCCACACAGTGCCCGTGAAATTCATCGTGCTCTGCAAGACGTCCAGCAACTTCTCTGTCCAGTACGATGATCGGACTTGTCGCCAATCGAGCACGTGTGGTATATGATGGGACGAAAAAAACGCGTGCGACTCGTCACCCCACAACCCTTACAGATCTACGTGACCAGGTTGAACAGGCATGGAATAACGTATCCAAAGACAGTATTTACCATCTGTATGATCGACAGAATGCCAGAGACAACACCTGAATTGCCGCCCGTGGAGGCTACACGCCGTACTAATAGGGGTGGGTCAGCATGGGCCGATGATACCTCTGACCCGCTTGAATTAATGATCTGTAAATGTAATCATTTGATGTACTCAATATGCATTTTTTAACAATGAATCTTGAGTGAATTGGAAACATACAAAATGGGTGTACACATTTTTTTCCGGCAGTGTATGTACATATTTATGTAGTAATATTAGTTGAAATATGTAATATTAATTCCATTTTTTCTATAAATGATATAGTACACATGATATTACTTGACGATTTTATCCATTATATTATTTCAAAAAAAGTGTGGTACAATAATTAATTTATTAACTAAGCATGCCCATCTCTTATTCTTCTTCATTTCCCGTTTCCAGTTCCCTGGGTCGGGTTGCGAATCAAGGACCTCCACAGTTGTCTATCCCTCCACCATTCATTTCCTTCTTTCAATACTTCTTTTTCTTTTGCTCTTTTCTCTATGCTTTCCTTTACCGTGCCTATCCACCTCTTTCTGGGCCTTCCTCGTGGTCTTGTTCTTGGTATTTTCTACATAAATATTCTCTTCGGTACTCTATATTCTTCCATTCTCATCATATGTCCGTACCACTTCATCTTACTGGTCTCTATCTTGTATTGCAGTTTTGGGAACCCAGTTTTCTCCCTTATGTCCACATTTTGATTTTTTCACTCCGAGTCTTCCCAATTATTCCTCAAAGGAACTTCATCTCGGCTGCTTGGATTCGGCTTTCATCGCGTTTTGTTGTGGTCCAATTACCTGCTGCATATGTCAAAATTAGTGTGTAATACATTGGGAATTGAACTTTCTTGCATTTCTCTGGGACTTCCTGGTTCCATACTAAACCTCTCACACACCGGTAAAACCCATTAGCTTGTTGGATTCTCTTTCCAATTTCTTCATTTATTGTACCATCTTCTGTGAGTATGCTCCCCAAATACGTAAAGCTTTTTACCATTTCCAATGGATTTCCATTGACTTCAATATCCTGTCTTCCTTCTGTCTTGTTTCTTGTCATCACTACAGTTTTACTCTTCTCCACACTTATTTTCATTACATATTTCTCTATCTCTCGATTCCATACAGTACCTTGTTCTTGCACTTCTATTTAATTTTCTTCCCATATTACTATGTCCTCT
The DNA here is from genome assembly GCA_946902985.2 of Meconema thalassinum. Lineage (NCBI taxonomy): Eukaryota > Metazoa > Arthropoda > Insecta > Orthoptera > Tettigoniidae > Meconema > Meconema thalassinum. The sequence continues at coordinate 198,101,165 of OX336391.1, read as the reverse complement.
GCAAAGAGTAAGGCCTTAGTCTCCTTGCTTCCCATTCTTCGTTTCACATTCTTGTGGATTTCATCCATGACAGATATAAACAATATAGGGGATAACACACTTCCTTGTCGAAGTCCTGTTTCAACACTGAACCAGTTTGTTTGACCTAGCTTGGCCTTCACACTACTTACACACTTTTCATACATGGCTTTGATCATTTGTATGTCTGTTTTGCCAACCCTGGTTTATATCAATGCGTCCCAGACCAATCTGTCCATATTGTTACGTGCCACCCCCCTAGTGACACTTTTGTTAACTGGATTACGGTGGGTTGAAGCACAACACAGATTGTTTCTTTAAAGAAATAATTAACTTTATTGCGGCCAGAAAAATACACTACTCATCAGCAAATACAAGCAATTGGAACCTTACTCCAGTTTCCTCAAGTCTCTTCCTTGAGCGCTTTGGCCCTTTCACTTGTCAACAGACCACAGAAGTTAATCCGTCCTAATGAGTACGGTGGCCTTGACAGAAACTACCTGCTCCTCTCCCTTATGTACACCGACTACAGTTACTTACGATCACTTGCTGCAGGCTGTTCACAAGCTGGGAGAAACAATGTCACTGGATTTCGTAACTCGCACGGCACTTCGTCACCACACTTCTGTCGCTCAGGAAAACACGCACTAGCTCAGAAACACACACACACAGAAAGCTCAGTCCCCTCACTTTGAGGCCGCTTATATAGCAGGCTGGTGACTCAATGAATTCTAGAATCGTCCAGGACACGCGGCTTCTAGAGATTTCCTTCACTGGCTGGGTCACGAATATTCTGGACCATCCCTTTCACTTCGCAGCCCGTTGCGTAACGCGCACGTAATATACTGAGGCAGAGCACACACAGCCTGGGGGCAGCTGTGACTCAACGCGGCGAGGCGACAAAACAAACTCACAGTCGTAACAATATTATAGCAAATTTAAATACATTTCATTATTATGTATTAGAAATTGCGTATGATGTCGAGTAAGTATTGTGTGAGGGGTACGTTTTGTTTGCAAGGTGGGACGAAATATAGCAGCCTTTCTGAACAACAGGTTGAGAAGTAGAGTCTCAGGCACTCACTGGACAACTGAAATAAACTCAAGTCCTGCCGCTGAGTCTCTGGCAGGGTGTGACGTGAATTGTCATCCTCTTATCTCCACTAATACCGTATATATTTCTTGGAATTCTTCCCTGGGCCCTTTCTAAGCAGCGTATGAATTGCTTGGAAAATCCATTTCACGTACCTGAGTCCCTAGTGAATAAATATTGTCATACAGACTGTTTTCAATTACGGCATATATCACTTCCAAAAAATATTTCATTTACAATAAGTATAAAAGGCCTGGTATGCAGACAAAACAGAAGACTGATATGAGACATACAATGAAGTACGCAAACAAACGGCAAAGACCCTTCGAAAAGGCACAAGGAATCAAATTTCATAGGAAATCCAGAATATTGACACGGAATTTCAGAAAAATAACACTAGAACATTTTACAGGACGTTTAAAACTGGTTATCAACCATCCAGCATGGGGTTTCGAAGGGAATATGGCGCATTGGCTTTGAATAAGGATGAAAATTGTGAGCTATTAGCCACATATTTTGATAATTTGTTGAACTGTGAGAAACCTAAAATTGAATGGCCCAGAATAGACCAAAGCAACGGAATGACAACTCAATCCCCCCACCCCCCTGATGAAAACGAACTCACTGAAATAATCACAGACCAAAAGAACAACAAAGCTGCAGGGGTAGACTCGATCACAGCCGAGATGCTAAAAAGTGGTGGAGAAATCACATTCAAAATCTTATGGCAAGAAATGGAAAAGGTCTGGGAAACTGACGGTAACCCCATAGATTGTGACAAGTGCTCTCATTCACCCTCTGCACAAAAAGGGTGATAGAACGGAGCCTAACAATACTGCGGCATCTCCATTTTTCCTGTAAGGACGTATAAGTTACTTTCAAGAGTAGTGCAGAAGAGACTTGTGGAGCAAGTGGATCACCTACTGGGAGAAAATCAGGTGGGATTTAGAAGAGGAAGATCATGTGTTGAAGAAATCTAGAGCCTGAAACATGTCCTAGAAAATTAAGGGGGGACCCTACTGAGTTTTTTGCCCACGGCCGAAAAACGAAAATGAGTTTTTGTCAGAAGTTGGTAGTCCAGACTTCAGAACACATATGGATACTAGTTTCTTTTTCGGACATTTTTAAATGTCTTGTGGAGCCATTTAAATTGTGCGTGCATGGTGTATTAATAGGTCACACCCACATTTCCTGTGCTCATGTTAGACATACCCTGGTTTTTTCGTATTTATATGTTTTAAATATCTGGCAAAAGCTCATATAGCCGGCCCCGTGGTGTTGGGGTAGCGCGCCTGCCTCTCACCCGGAGGCCCCGGGTTCGATCCCCGGCTCGGTCAGGGATTTTAGAACTGACGTGAGGGTTGGAACGGGGTGCACTCAGCCTCGTGAGGACAATTGAGTAGCTGTCTGACTGTGAGACAGTGCCCGGTCACGGAAACCAAGATTAACGGCTGAGGGGACCCGACGCGCTGACCACGCGTCACCCCAATATCTGCAGGCCAATTGGCTGGGCAGTGGTCGCTTGGTAGGCCTAGGCCCTTCAAGGGCTGTAGTGCCACGGGGTTAGTTAGTTGGTTAGTTAAAAGCTCATATAATGTTCAGAATACATAAGTGCTGCCATCTCTCGGTGTATACGGTAACCAGACGCACATTTCTTATTAGAAACTATTAGAAAATATTGTTTTTAGTTTTCCTCTACTTTATTGTTGGAAACTTGATTGATTTGAGATGTTATGTCAATTCATATTTATTGTTTTAAAGCCTATAGTAACTGTAAATGATCGCTTTCTTTGAATTGAGTTCAAATTAAGTGATGATGTGATTACGGGGTACAGGAAGCACATGGTTTGTAAGGAACTGTTATTGTTTTGAAGTTGCCTCGTGATTTTATAACTTGCAGTATCCTATCTTATTTGATGTGTGGTTATTTTATTGGTTTTGTGATATAAAGTGTGTAAAATGTTATCTCAGAAGGCCTTGAATTGACAAGTCATGTTAAGGAAGACTGGTTGATATGTATGTGTTTAAATGATTATTGATTGCTGTTAAATGTTCGAAAGTGCTCTGTGACTAGTTTTGTTTACACTGAATTCGTGTGCACATTGGCAAGTATAGTGATCTAGTATAGACCGCTACTAGTAATTATAAATACGATCATTACGAAATACAGGAAATCGCCATTTTGTATTGCTTGTCATAGAGGTACGGAAGCAGTGAGAATATTTGCACAGACTGAGCATACTCGTGGTCCAAGGGGTTGTCAAGAAATAAAGGAGAGTGTAGAACGTCACCAAAGTTTCATTCCAATATGACGTCAGGAAAAACCAAATATGATAACACGATTTGCCAAGAGTGCAATAAATCATTTACTGATGTTGACAGCGCTGTTGGATGTGTTGGCAACTGCAGACAATGGTATCATAAAGACTGCGCTGGTCTATCAGCAACAGAATTCAATGCATTGAAGCTGAAAAGAAGTAGTCTCTTTTGGATGTGTAGTAAATGCAGACATCTATTAGTTAATTTTGGAATTGCTACATCTGCAGGCCAAGACGATAAATTGAAGAACTTCATAGATGGAAACGAACAAACTTGCACAGAAATTAAACATGACGTGAAATATATAAAAGACTCAATGGAAGGCATGACGTCCCAACTACTAAGAAAAATGACTCTTCTTTTGGAGGCCCAAGTTCAACAAACGGATATACTACTAGTCCAAAATGAACAATCTAAAAAAGCACTAATAAGACCTTCCGCTAATTATGCATTCGATACTCAGAATGCCAAGAGTAGATCAAACTCATTTTATAACAAAGATAATGATCTGATGACCCAAACAAATCCGAAATACATGGAATCATTTCCTGAAATCAACGACTGGAGGTCGGTAAAATCTGCCGCAAAAATACATAGGCCTTTAAAAAGCATGACTAAAGAGCATTCACAGTTGAGACTGCAAAATAGATTTAGCTTGCTAGAGGATGAGAGGGAGGAAGAATTATCTGCAACACAGGATATGAGCGAACCTCATAATCATGTTCCAAAACATCAGCAAACAGATATGTACCAAACCTCACCTATGCCGAAGAAATCGAAGTTAATTATCCTAAGTGACAGCCATGGTAAGGGTCTTGCTCCGAAGCTTAATATTAACACTGAAAGCAACAAATATCAAGTTCTGGGCACCACACGACCTGGTGCAAAAAGGAAGCATGAACGTTAGATATAATTTAACCCGTGAGGACTGTCTTGTTATATGCGGTGGAGCCAACAACGTGTACGAGAATGAGGCAAATGACGTAGTTCAAACTCTTCGAAATGTACTGCCAACCCTATTAGGAACAAACGTTGCTGTGATTGGCCTTCCACACAGGTATGACTTAATACCAACGTCATGTGTAAACACTGAAATTAGGAAGACTAACAAAAAACTTAAAATATTGACGAAATACCACCCTAACTGTACATTTCTTGATATTAAATTGCCTAGGAATTGTTACACTAGGCATGGGCTCCATTTAAACTCTAGGGGGAAATCTGAGTTAAGTAGCATATTAGCTGATTGGAACAGCCATCCCTCTCCAGTTTAAACCAAGCTTGGACAGTAATGAGAAGGCAGAAAAATGTATTAACCTGGAAAGTGATCTCAGCTTCCAACGTGAATCAGGAAGTCAAGTAATGATCTCTGATACAATCAAGGACATTGACATTTCAACAAATGCACAAGCAGGTTGTAGCTCGGTTCGCATGTCCTGCAGAAGGAAAAAGACAGCCACCCGAAATGAAGATTTTTTATGGTTTTGCCCACTCACCAAATAAGTAAGACAACACAAAGGAATAGTTCTTCATCTAAAGATATTAATATCAGTGGTTATTATCTGAATGTAAATGGGCTAAGTTCAAAATTAACTGTTCTTTCTCAATCAATTAATATGGCGAATTACGATTTCATAATCCTTACTGAATCTAACTTTTGTGAAATCATAGGTAACGGTGAGTTAGCTCTATAACAATATGATGTTTATCGTTGTGATCGATCCATAGATGCTAGTGAATTAGACGGAGGAGGTGGTGTCTTAACCCTTTTGCTTTCAAGCTATCAGCTGATGTATGTGTCAAAACTGACAGCCATATTTACCACACTATGCACACACTTCTTTTAAAATTACATGGAAGGCACACCAATGAAGATATCATCATGAATGGTGATAAACTTATAGAGTATATATCAATTATTATTACCGTGAGTAAGTCACCGACAGTAGTGGCTACGCTGGCTAAAGCGCAGCATTAGGTCATGGGGCCAAGCTCTCTGCTGACTCGGTAGACGCGTGGGTTCGAGCCCCACCGTCGGCCGTCCTTGAAATGGTTTTCCGTGGTTTCCCATTTTCAACACCAGGCAAATTCTGGGACGGTACCTTCTGACAGGCCACGGCCGCTTCCTTCCACATCCTTGCCCAGTTTCATTCACCATCATTCATTTCATCTCTCATTAACACCTCTCATGAGGTTGGCGTCAGGAAGGGCATCCGGCCGTAAAAAACATCGCCACAAAGTCTTCCATCGCATCTCATCCCCGAGCCCGTTGGAAAACGGGAATAATAAGGGGTAGACCTACATTACCGTGAGTAAGTCATGTCTCTAAACTAAAAGGGTTTAATGTTAAAAAAAATAAGAAATGTGAAATCAAAATTACAAGTTTCAGATTTTGGAAGTTTGGAAGTAATTCTAGAAAATGGTATTTACAGCCCAAGTTTGTTATTCATGTCAGCAGGAAGGCTATAATATTGTTTACTAGCATAGTAAATATCAAGATTCTATGTGCATTAGATCCAAGGATAAATTAAAATGTTAAAATGATGTAACACTGAAAAATGTCAGCCATTTTTGCATAAAACACAGATTTCTTATAAATAATATGTAGCACTCACCTATGAAGATATTGCTGGATCATCATTATCCTCTACACATTCCGATTCGACAGAGTAACATCATCATCACTTGAATAATTATCAAGATATTCAGTGATATCATCTTCAGCTAAATGAAGTCATTCCGCAATGTCACACACGGCAAATAACTAGGCCTAATCTAACTGAACTATATCTACCATTTCACTATCACTATGCACCTAATTACCTAAGAAAACTATTTAAATAATGAACTAACACGTTAAATAAATATATTGCCTACGATATAAATTAATCTATCTATATATATAAAGCACAAAGTTTGTCTGTCTGTCTGTCTGTCTGTCTGTCTGTTATGTATACAAATCTACACCGTTTCACCGATCTGAACCAAAATTTGCATACTTACCCTTTGGAACCCTGCGGGTAACCCTGTCAACATTAAATTTCGGACAGACCACCCCATGCCCTGCATTTAGGCCCTTTTGCACAAATCTACACCGTTTCACCGATCTGAACCAAAAGTTGTATATTTAACCTTTGGAACCCTGCGAGTAACAATGTCCACTTGAAATTTCGGACAGACCACCCCATTCCCTGCATTTAGGCCCTTTGGTCCAAATCCACACCGTTTCACCGATCTCAACCAAAATTTGTATATTTACCCTTTGGAACCCTGCGAGTAACACTGACCACTTAAAATTTCGGACAGACCACCCCATTCCCTGCATTTAGGCCCTTTGGTCCAAATCTACACCGTTTCACCGATCAGAACCAAAATTCGTATTCTTACCCTTTGGTGCCCTGCGACTAACACTGTCTGCTTGAAATTGCGGACAGACCACTCCATTCCCTGCATTTAGGCCCTTTGGCCCAAATCTACACCGTTTCACCGATCTCAACCAAAATTTGTATATTTACGCTATGGAACACTGCGACTAACACTGTCTGCTTGAAATTTCGGACAGACCACGCCATTCCCTGCATTTAGGCCCCTTTTGCACAAATCTACACCGTTTCACAGATCTGAACCAAAATGTGTATACTTACCCTTTGGAACCCTGCGAGTAACACTGTCTGCTTGAAATTGCGGACAGACCACTCCATTCCACGCATTTAGGCCCTTTGGCACAAATCTACATCGTTTCACCGATTTCAACCAAAATTTGTATATTTACCCTATGGAACACTGCGACTAACACTTGAAATTGCGGAGAGGCTACTCCATCCCCTGCATTTAGGCCCTTTGGCACAAATCTACACCGTTTCACCGATCTGAACCAAACTTTGTATACTTACCCTTTGGAACCCTGCGAGTAACACTGTCCACTTAAAATTTCGGACAGACCACCCCATTCCCTGCATTTAGGCACTTTGGCACAAATCTACACCGTTTCACCGATCAGAACCAATATTCGGAAACTTATCCTTTGGTACCCAGCGAGTAACACTGTCTGCTTGAAATTGCGGACAGACCACTCCATTCCCTGCATTTAGGCCCTTTGTCCCAAATCTACACCGTTTCACCGATCTCAACCAAAATTTGTATATTTACTCTTTGGAACACTGCGACTAACACTGTCTGCTTGAAATTGCGGCGAGGCCACTCCATCCCTTGCATTTAGGCTGTTTGGCACAAATCTACACCGTTTCACCGATCTGACCCCAATTTTATATAGGCCCTACTTACCCGTAGAACCCGACAAGTAACACTGTTCACTTTAAATTTCGGACAGACCACACTATTCCCTGCTTTTTGGCCCTTTGGCAGAAAACTACACCGTTTCACCGATCTCAACCAGATTTTACATAATTACCCTTTGGAACTCGACGAGTAACACTGTCCACTCGAAATTTCGGACAGACTACTCCATTCCACGCATTTAGGCCCTTTGGCACAAATCTACATCGTTCACCGATCGAAAACAAAATGTGTATACTTACCCTTTGGAACCCGATGAGTAACACTGTCCACTTTAAAATTTGGACAGGCCACTCCATTCCCTGCATTTTGGCCCTTGACACAAAACTACACCGTTTCACCGATCTCAACCAGATTTTACATAATTACCGATTGGAACTCGACGAGTAACACTGTCCACTCGAAATTTCGGACAGACCACTCCATTTCCCGCATTAAGGCCCTTTGGTACAAATCTACATCGTTCACCGATCGAAAACAAAGTGTGTATACTTACCCTTTGGAACCCGATGCGTAACACTGTCCACTTGAAATTTCTGTCATACCACTCCATTCCCTGCATGTAGCTCAGGAATTCCTCGGGGTTGCCAGCTTCCTAACTCACCAGTCATGAGCCCTTGAGGGTGTACCATAAGTGGTGGGTCTACACACACCCTGCCTCTTTGAGGGCCTTGAGCAGAAGACAGGAGATATTATGAAAAGGAAAAGAAGGCAGACCCCTCGAAGAATGAGGGTATCAGGAAAGATGAGACAAAGCCAATTAAGGCGGGAAATTGAAAGACTCCCTAGGCCTCGGATATCCTAATACAGTCTGGGTCGGAAGAGAACAAGAGTTGACCAAGGGAGGCCGACAGGAAAGAGAACTGAAATGAGCCCGGCACCAGGAAGTGGAAGCGATGCCAGACTCAGCTGGGGTTCCGTGGTCGCCAACCCACGTCCCACAAGTTGTGAGACCCTGGGGGGGGGTCAGTTGTGAGAATAGCTTGCTGATTCATCGCGAGGTGACTTGAGAGTTACTTTCCAGAGCCCGCCGTGTTATCTCCTGCTGTTTATGCTGATGCCAGCACAGGGCCGTTGCGAAACAGTGAGTGATTCCCGGTCAGTCTGTATAGGACGGGGAACCCCGAACGTGTGTCTTCATATTTCGTCATCATCTGCGATCATCTCAGGTTCGTACAGCTTGGACCTATATTCTTTGTCTTTGCCGAGCAGTACGCTCTTTCACTAGACGCATCCAGTTCAGGCCTAAGCCAGAAAATAAGGTTGAGACTTTGGAAGACATCGAAGCTAGACACCTGAATTACCTATATCAGTTTTAAAAGAACACCATGTTCGTTTAGTAGTCATTTTTTCATTACCTTATTATTATCATCATAAGTGCAAATGACCTAGATGTTACGCGCATCATACCAATAATCACCGCCGCATAAAGTCTTTCTCGACTGTGATTTTTAAAATATTTATTTTTGGTTGGTTGGTTCTTAAGTTTAGGGGCTGCGACAAGGCGGTCATGTAGCCCCGTGTACTTTGGGTGTGTGTAGAATCTGTCTGATAACCGGTGTTAATTGTGATGACTGTATTAGTGTGTGTTATCTGTTTTTAAATTTAAGTACAAACTGCAACTTAGAATTCTTCAAATAGTTCGTACTTTTGCCGCCAAGCGCCACCGTCAACGACTACTAGGCAAAGTTCGGAACTTAGCTACTAGACGCCACTGCAGTCGGCTCTTGGCAACGGACGTAGGCATCTATGAGCGTTGTTTACCTATCAAATTTAGCTTCACACAGGCGTAATTAGTGGAAGGTTCTTTAACATGCCATAAATCTGACATGGGACCGCCGCTTTACTTCCCTTCCGAAGAAAGGCATACTGACTGATTTTTAACGCTCTTAAAATATCCGACGGCTTCGGCCGGGTTTGAACCCGCTATCTTGGGCATAGAAGCTCAACATGCTACCAAATACGCCACCGAAGCCGCCATATAGTTATTTTTATTACAGTACATTGTGTACATTATACGTTGAAGTGTCAATTCAATACCGGTAGTAGTTTCCCTTATCATCCTCATCAAAAGAGCAAATGACCTACAGTAGATGTTACGCCCATTACACCATTAATCACCACACACAATAAGTCTTCCTCGCCTGTGAATTTTGAAATATGTATTTCTATTACGGTAGTTTGTAAGTTTGACGTGTCAATTCAACAGTAGTTTTTATTATCATCCTTATCAAAAGGGCAAATGACCTAGATATTACTCCCTCATTGTCTTTGGGGGCAAATGACTTAGATTTTAAGTCCATTGTATTTCTAAGGAGACCTTAAAACATTATCATCATTCCACCGGGCGAAGCCGGGTACTACTGCTAGTTTTACTATATAATCACGTACGCAAACACAAGAGAAATGAACGGAAGTTTGCCGGCGACCATGATGTAAACAAGATTCGGAACTGCAGTGAGCACATGTTTCAGACTCTAAGATGATCGATAAATACGGATAGCCGGAAGTTCCCGTGGAGTATAACGTGAGATACAACTACACACTTTTTATTCCGTGCAAAAATGCTGCTATCTGGCGCGAAAATAATGAACTAATAATAAAAAAGATGGGTAACGATGGATCGTTACCCTGTCAGTTTTCGCAGGACCCGTGGGTACCGATAGATCGTTACCTAGAAAGCCAAAGAGTTAATTGCAATCTAGATTTAATATTCTCCAATTTTTCCTTAACTGTTAACCCTGGCTTAGATGTTCTAATTCCTGAGGATAAGGACCACCCTCCTCTAGATATTGATTTTAAGTTGGCGGTTGATCATTAACCTCTTTCAAGCAATAATAGTTATCACAATTTTGATAAAGGTAATTATATCGATCTCAATAATTACTTAGCTACAATAGACTGGAGCTCTGAATTGAATGAACAAGACATATATTCTGCTGTAAGCATTTTTTACTCTATTCTATATGAAGGCATTGATAGATTTATTCCTCTTGCTTATTATAAGGACCCATGTTTCCCAAAGCGGTTTAACAGTGAACTAAGAGCCAGTGTCTTACAGAAGAAAGCGACCCATGCCTTATACAAAAAGTCGGGCAGCACTCATGATTATTATGCTTTCTCGGAGCTTAGAGCCAAATGTAAACACTTGTCTAAACTATGTTATACTGAATATTTAAACCAAATTAGATCTAATCTATACAGCGACCCAAAAAGCTTTTGGGCTTTTATCAAGACAAAAAAGAATGATAAAGGTATTCCTGGTACAGTTTATCTTGACAATGTGAATGAAAGTGATGGACCAGGTATTGTCAATCTTTTTGCTAAACATTTCTCCTCAGTCTATAAGGCACCAATCGCTAACACCCAACAATTTGAAACTCCTTTCTCTATTAACGTCTCCACCTGCCAGGTTGAAAAGAGTGATATTTATAACAAATTGGATAAACTCTCAAATAACAAATCATTTGGTCCTGATGGTCTCCCACCAATTCTATTAAAATCTTGTCGATTCATTATAACAGAACCATTATTCATCTTATTTAACCTCTCTCTTGGAACTGGTAAATTTCCTGATAGATGGAAGAGTAGCTATGTAACTCCTGTCTTGAAATGTGGTGACAAATCCAATGTTAAAAATTATAGAGCTGTTTGTAAATTGTCCTTTATACCCAAATTATTTGAATCTATAATTACTGACAAAATTACACCCCAATTTTCCTCCTACATAATTGAACAACAGCATGGCTTTATGCCAGGTCGTTCAACATGTACAAATCTCCTAGTTTATTTGGAGTAGCCTACTTACTGGAAGCAGTAGAAGAGCACAATCAAGTGGACTGCATCTACACTGATCTAGCCAAAGCCTTCGACTCTCTCTACCTTAAAATTCTTCTTTCAAAATTACAATCTTATGGTATACAAAACCCTGTATTATCATTGCTGTCCTCATATTTAGAAGGCAGAACTCAGATTGTCAAAATACTCAATTTCTTATCTCAACCAATAGCTGTCTCTTCTGGCGTTCCGCAAGGTGCCCATCTTTCTCCTTTGTTATTTCTAATCTTTATTAATGATATCAATACAGTTTTCAAACATGCCAAAATCCTCCTGTTAGTCGATGATACAAAGTTCTTTATGAAAGTTCAATCTCTACAGGACTGTATACTTCTGCAGGAAGAACTTTGGCGTCTAGAGGAGTATTGTTCTTTAAATGGGTTACTGCTCAATGAAACTAAATGTAAACTAGTTAGATTCTCAAAGAAGAAACAGAATATTGAATTCTCGTATCACTTTCTATCGTATACTCCACTTCATGCTGTTAGAAGTATTTGTGACCTGGGAGTAAAATTCTCAGACACTCTTAATTTTAATGAGCAAATGGTAAATATTTAAAAAAAGGCTTTGCAGAGATTAGGTTGCATAACTCGTTATTCCAAGGAATTTTGTGACTCAAATATATATTTCCTACTGTACTTGACCCTTGTCAGACCCTTAATTGAATATTGTGCACCGATTTGGAGCCCTTTCAATAAAACACAAATTGAGAGTTAAGAGAAAGTACAACACAAATTCCTACGAATTTATGGATATCGTTTCCTACACCCAATAACGAATCATAACTACACTGAAGTAATGATGCAATTGAAGCAGCCAACTCTTAAATCCCGTCGAGATAATTTGTATATTCTTAATATGTACAAAATTGTAAGCTCTTACATAAACTGCCCAGAATTACTAAATGAAATCAATATCTATGTGCCACCCCGTTCGATGCGCAAGCATCATGTCTTTGAAACAAACTGGCATCCAACTAATTATGGTCTAAATAGTCCCATTGACAGAATGATGCGAATCTCAAATGGGGTCAACATAGACTTGTTCAATACCGATGGAAGACCCCTGAGAAAATATCTGTTTTCCTATTCATTAGACAATCTGTATGAATATAGTTGATTGGGACCGTACTTCGTATTACTCTTGATGTCTTTTATGCTGTATAAAAGAAAATGGTGGAAGCCGTCAATAAATATGTATGTATGTATGTATGTAAAATGCACTCCATTCATAGTCTTTGGAAGAAGCCTAGGAACAGGAAATCAAAAAAGAGTGAACGGGCTAGTGTAAATATTAGGAAGCGGTGGGGTGACAAATCTATTGCTGAAGTTGTTGATAGTGAATCAAACCCTAAACATTCTTTTACCACAAAATGAAGAGTAGACATGGCAATGCTGTAAGTGTATTTAATATGGGTTCACTTGCTACTCAGAAACTAAAAATGACCCTTTTAGGCAGAGAAATAAGTGACAGTGTACATAAGATAAGCAAAGACATAGACGAGGTGCGAAAAAAAGAAGAGCATAGCATGACATGAGCATGACAAAAAATACTGCTACGGAAAAGATGAGACTGGTAAAAACCAAGGCAGAACACTTTATACAAGAAGGAAGCCATCTCGAAACGGGCTAAATTAAGGTACTATAATACAGTGATAAAAACAGAATGCTGATATGCTAGTCAATGCTTCCACATGACAGGGGAGGCGGGTTTGAGGGACGCTGAGTAATTCGAAAGAAAGATCCTTCGCAAGGTAATGGGTCCAAATATTGTGGACGAGGTTATAGGTTACGAGGAAGGGAAGAACTCTACCTGGGCAATGAAAGGTTGATGGAATCGATGAGGAAACGGAGACTCATATTCTATGGGCATTTATTTCCAATGGATAAGCGGAGACTTAGGAAGAGGATTTTTAGAATACTCGACAGTAGACCTAAGGTGTCTGACAAATGGTTCAGGGAGCTGCGGAGGGATCTTCATCAGGTTGGACTAAAGTCTGAAGACATTCCAAACAGCGCTAAGTTTAGGTCAGTTACCGACAAATTCCAAGGATTCCACGATGAACCAAAATTGAACAGTGGCTGGACGTACGAACGAAGCAGGCTGCCAGCGAAAGAATGCGAAGTTTTGGGCGGCGAAGAAGGCCTCCAATAATGTGTAATTTTTGCCTAAAGTGGACTTTAAAGGCCGTAAACGAAAATTTATACTGTATATAATATTAATTTTACATAAAGAAAAGTAGAAATTTATTTTAAAATATCATTATAATCAAATATGTAAAATATGTAACAATATAATGTAATTGTACAGGTATGATAGCTAAGGTTGTAATTCATGGACATTAACCATTTTTAGGTATGCATAAGCAGAGGGAAAGAATATGTATTTACATAATAATTCTAGCCCTAGTGATATGGCAGTACTACTATGAATCACCCTCGTTATAATGCGGCATGTAGCATATATTCACAACACGATCATTTGACACCACTGCCTAGATTTAGCACGCACGCTTGCTTGGTGGCCTGATAAGCTTTACTAACATGAACCCATCAAGATCGCATTACAACATAAGCCTGCACATACAACTCGCACGCACAGAAAGTTGCATAAATACCACCAATTCCGATATGAAAACGACAGCTATACAGAAACTTGGTTTCAAATTCCGTTAACCGCATTCCATTTAACCTCAGCGTTATTGGTGCTATCAGAATCGCACAGTCATTTGTGGCCATTCCAAAACAGAAAGAGCCAATGAGGCCACAAATTATAGCTAATTGTCCGGCCAATGCACAAAGAGTATTTCCTGTATCCGGTATTTCCTTTATGTTTGTGAAACGGGATTGATTTCAAACCTTAAACCAAGCTGATGTAAACAAATCTAATGAACTAATGATTACTCCCTGCACCATGCTCATATTTATGATACAAATAATAGGTTTTGGTCATTATGATTATATTGTGCCTGAAAAAACTACCTCACACTACCCGTGTACACACAAAAATAATAAAAAATTACGAGCCTTACAATAGTCGCTTATGATGTGTAACATCTGACATAGAAGAAACCTCACGTGAAATTGTTGATACACCGGTATTTTATACTATTATTGGCACAAATATTAATCTATTGTAAAAGGGAGTAATTTACAGATATTGTAGTTTATAATACGGAATTCATTTTATTAGATGTTTTGTAGCTTCCACCAGCACTAGCCTAAATCAAGAATACGATATGGATCAACTAGATTAATAGACGTGACACCGCTCATAACCTTAAATTCCTTATAAACAGGTCCTCTTGATTCACAGACCAACACTTAATTTCATATGGATTCTGTTAAAATGAGTCATATTGATAAGAAAAACATCGTTTAAAATGATAATCTGGTAGCAAAAATATCTACCTCATCCGGGATTCGAACCCGAGATCTCTAGATTCACAGTCATAGGCGCTAACCCCGCGGCTATTTCGACTACGCAAATATTGTGCACAAGATGGTGACTTATTTCCACGTTCCAATAATACTGCATTACGGAATTAAGTTTCATTTATATTTTGCTAGTTTCGATAATGTTCCTGCGTGAAATTGAGTTTAAAATGCCTTATGAATAGGCCCTCTTGTGAGTAAAGAGAATGTATTCAGCAATAGTTCATGAAGGCTTGCTCAATTCTCGTATAACTACAGCGATTATATTATATTGATGACTGCATTACCGTTATGTGGGTTAATATTTGAATAGCCATCGTGCAGAAACATAATACCGGCAATGTCGACTACTTACAATGTTTGATATTAAGGCATTTTACCATTTAAATACTGATACGAAGACTTCGAACATGTACCATGTACTTTGTTTCAATCACTTGACGCCAGATTTCGCATGAGCGTTTCTCGTTCAGTATGTCATATACATTCCACATGGCCGAGAGTATGTCATTGTATCAATTTGCGACACCGTGCGCTCATTGTTTCTCTTACCACTGCCAGCTGGATCGATCGATCGATCGAGTTGGCAGTGCGTCTTTCACTTCCGTTCGATCCACCAATGCCAGCTAGCACACTTCCGTTCGAGCACACTTCCATTCGATCAAACGGAAGTGTGCCAGCTGATGCCACCTCGATCGTTCCGATCGTTCAAAATCACTCCCACAAAAATATCCAGCCACGGAGTGGAAAGATGTTACACATCAATAACGCACCCTATAAAATACCGTGTCAGAAATTCGCTTTTATAAACATCAACTCAAATCACAATAGTTTATCTTGATATTGGTGAGGAAGGATCCGTTGCTTAGGCAGCAGCACGACGGACTCTCACCACTGGGTCCGTGGTTCAAATCTCGATTATTCCATGTGAGATTTTTGGTGGACAAAGCGGAGGCAGACTATTTTTTCTCCGGGTACTCCGGTTTTCCCTGTCACAATTTCATTCCAGCAACACTATCCACCATCATTTCATGTCATGTGCCATTCATTTAATCATTGCCCCAGGGGAGTGCGACAGGCCTCGGCAGCTGACACAGTTCATATCCTCGCCGCTAGATGGCGGCTTCATTCATTCCATTCCCTGACCCGGTCGGTCGCCTGGAAGCAGGCTGTGGATTTTCATTTTCATCTTGATATTGGTGATTTGCGTGTGGTTCCACATTCAGACTATTGTTTTTTTTTGTTTTCTTTTCTGTTTTCTTCTGGGGACAGTTGTTGTTAGAGCATTTTGTAGACATTCCACAATTCAGATAAGTCTCAATACCAGATCCGTAAACAAATTATTAGCAAATTGAAGTGTTGGCAGCCTTTTTCAGTGTTTTCTAATTCTATCCCTCCCTATATTATTCTACCAAGGTCCCATTCCAGTTTTGTACAGAAAATGAGGTCCCATTAACACCAACCTGCACATATGGGGTACCTACTACAGGTTCAGCATAACCCAATGCGTACGTGAAACGCACTCACTTACTCTTTAAATGCATCACAATTAAATAAACACCTTAAAACATGTATATTTACAATGAAATAATGAAAGAACCATGGTAACAGAATCTCACGGGTCCATCTATTTCTGTAAGACGCAATGCAATTCCAATTATTACATTACTGTGAAAGTTTCTAGACGGTTGTAAAATTATCACTGAACCAAATTAAGCTGTAAAATTCATCAATACATACAATATAATGCTCTCAAGGGCGTCAAGGGGCACTCGAGAATTTTTCACGCAATTTTCACGTGTGAGTGTGGTACGAAAGGTCTTTTTCACCCGACTATAAAGGGTCTCCCAAAACCACATTTAAAGGCCCTTAAATTAACAGTGTCTGTGATATTCATAGAAAACTAACTTCGCTCTGATATACCTATGCAGGAATGACAAACCCCTAACCACTACACCAGTAGCTGAATTGATAAAGTCTGATTATTCATACCAAGGATAAATCAGTCATAGCATTCATGATTGAGATTTTGCTAAGTGTACTCTTATTTAAACACAAATTGTGCTAAATGTTCCGGCATAACTCAACAAAATGACAGTGTGCTTTAGCACAATTTGTGTTTAAATATATAATGGCTCAACGGACAATACATATTTTTCTTTTGAAAATATATAAGTGTACTCTTTACAACTAAAATATTCGCGGGCAAAGCCACGACGGGTAATGCTAGTTGAATTTATTTAGCGTTTGGCATTACACATCAAAAACAATAATAATAACAACAAAAAAGCACAGATATCGACCTATAACCTTAGGTTCAAATTATTTTTCCAGTCCAGACTCGAAATTCTATTAAAGAAAGCTTTCCAGTCGGTCAACACAAATTGTGCCCAATTACATTAGGCGGGAAAAAAGTATTTACATACACTATTCTGAAAGAAATATTACATAAGATATTATCACAAAATAACACGCTTTTGTGTACAATATTGGGGACACATTGTACATAAAAGCGTGTTATTTAGCGAAAAATACCTTATGTAATATTTATTTAATGATGATGATCATAATTGCTGTTTTAAGGGGCCTAGCACTTACGTTATCGGCCCGTAACGGTTTGGGTGATAGTGAAACATGCGAATGTAAGTAAGGTAGACTATAACTAGAACTAACTACACACTTACAAACTAGAAGAAGAAATGGAAAACCAGAGGACATTAAGGCAAATAAAGGACAGGAGGAAAAGAAATGCCCTCAAACCTCTAAGAATAAGGATTGATAGACTTTGAAGCAAGGAGAGCCATTAAAGGCAGATAGGAAAGTGAAAGAGGAGAGGGTCTGCCCCAAATGCAATGAAAGAAGGGGGAAGAACCGGACCCAGCTCAGGAATCCCTTGGGGTTGCCAACCCTCGAACTCACCAGCCGTGAGCCCTTGAGAGTGTAGCACTATCGACAGTGCACCAGAATGGGTGGGGCTACACACACCTTGCCTGCTTAAGGGCCTTGAGCAGAAGGCAGGAGATATGAAGAGAACAGAAGAGGGCTGACCCCTCGCAGAATGTGGGGTCAGAAAATATGAGACAAGGGCCTATTAAGGCGGGAAAGTGAAAGACTCCCTAGGGCTCAGATACCCTAATACCGTCTGAGTCGGAAAAGAACAAGAGTTGACCAAAGGAGGTCGATAGGAAAGATGACAGATAGGAGCCCGTCAGAAGTAAGTGGAAGTAATGCCGAACTCACCTAGGGCCCCATGGTCGCCATCCAGGTCCCACTAGTCGTGAGAAACTGGGGGGAATATTTCTTTCAGGTTAGGGTGTATACATAGCCTACTTGTTTTCCCTCCTAATGTGCTGTAATTGGGCACAATTTGTGTTGACCGATTGAAAAGATTTCTTTCACACTATTAGTAGACAAAGACCAACAGTGGTAGCTACGTCTGCTAACGTCTAACGTTAGGCCACGGTGCCAAAATCTGCAGACTCGGTAGATGAGAGTTCGAGCCCAACGTTGGCTGTGATTGAAATAGTCTTCCGTAGATTCCCCGTTTTCATAAATAATAATAATGTTATTGGTTTTACGTCCCTTTTAACTACCCTGGCTTT
The DNA here is from genome assembly GCA_946902985.2 of Meconema thalassinum. Classification (NCBI taxonomy): domain Eukaryota; kingdom Metazoa; phylum Arthropoda; class Insecta; order Orthoptera; family Tettigoniidae; genus Meconema; species Meconema thalassinum. Next base: position 198,082,566 of record OX336391.1, on the reverse strand, counting down.
TAGAGACGCCGGGGTGCCGGAATTTTGCCCCGAAGGGGATCTTTAACGTGCCAGTAAATCTACTGACACGGCTCCCTCGCATTTGCGCACCCTCAAATCCCGTTTTCAAATCCAGGCATAACCTGGGACATCCTTCTGACCGGCTACGGCCACTTACTTCTACATCCTTGCCCAGGTTCATTCATCTGTATTCATTTAATCTCGCATTTACTCCTTTCATAAGGTTGACGTCAGGAAGGGCATACGGCCGTGAAAACAACCACCACATTGTCTTTCATCGCATATTATTAGGGCAGTTGATTCACCTGGTATAGTTGTTATTGATTTGTGGCATCGTCGTCATGTAATCACCTTGTAATTGAGGTGCATATTGGGAAGGAGGTGGCCGTGGCCTTATGCTAAGAATCATTCCGGCATTTTCCTGGAGTACAAGTCAGAAACCATAGAAAAAGCACTTTTAAGATAGCTGAGGTGGAAATCAAACCCAACTATTCACAGTTCTGCCTCTTCATGCTGAGTGTACCCTGTTCCAGTCCTCAAATAAGATTGTAATTTCTTGGCAGAGCCGGAAAACGAGCCCGGACCTCCGAGGTTATAGTCAAGAACGCTAGCCACTACACGACCAGGTGATCATTCACCTTAAGGAAGAGGGAAGTGTGCGCTTCCTAATCAATTGTATCAGAAAGCTGTTAAATTTCGCAAATTATATTTGGAGTGAAGTACTAACGTGAAAAATAATAATTTATTACAAGGTTCAAAGAAAATGTAGTGGGTATCTTAGAATGTTGATTTCCTTTCGTTGCAGGGTCGGATAGAAGTGCTGGTCATTAAGTGTGTGCGCGCCAGTAAACACGGCAAGCTAAGTCGGCGGTGACTAGCGCAGATCGCGGCCGCGCGCACCCGGTTCAGCCGGTGGTGAGCGCTCACTTTCACACTTTTACCAAACATGTTCAATTAAGTGTACTTACAGAGCTCATAGCCGATACTGAAAATGTGCTCCCTCTCTTGTAACACACACCTGGCATCTGTTGATGAAAGAATGTCTGTCAACTCTTTTATTATTTACGGAGCCAGTTTCCTTGAATCGTTTAGCGAGTCTCCCAATTGTACTGGCGTTAGGCACAGGTCTTCCTGGAAACTTGATTCCAAATTTTCGTCTTCTTTCAGAACAAGATTTTCTGTTTTACATGTACGAATTATGGATGTGCACACGTTCGCGCAATGTGAAATGGTGTCTAGGCATGACCAACAGTCACAGTAATCACACTACTCACTAAACGTGCAACACTATCGTCTAAGCTTTGCAAATACACGCTCATATGAATGACTAAACACGCGTGAACTAACGATATGAGTCAGCGAGGAGCCACCACCGGCTGAACCGGGTGCGCGCGGCCGCGATCTGCGCTAGTCACAGCCGGCTTAGCTTGCCGTGTTTACTGACTCGCACACTCATAATGACCCTGTATATTGTGTGCAGTCTGCGTCTCATGGCCCGTAGATTGCCGACCACCAACTTAGGGCTCATTCCGTTATTGGTGTTTAATTTAGGGGCTTGGACATCGTGGTTATTTCAGTCCCGTGCACTTGGGTGAGAGTAGAATTTGTCTGACAACCAGTGTTCCTGCGGTATGTGTATTTGTGATTGAGCCTAGGATTGGGATGTTAGCAACCATCCCGGTATTTGCCTGGTGTAGAAATGCGAAACCATGGAAAACCACTTCTTCGATGGCCGTGGTGGAAATTGAACCTGCACCATTTCATGAGGCTTAGTGTACCCCTTCCCAACACTGAGACCAGAATTCATTGTTTCGGCAGAGCCAGGAATCGAACCCGGTTCTCCATTGTGACAGCCAAGAATGCTAGCGCTACACCATAAGGTGGTCGGTTTCATTTTCAAGTCTTATTCAACTGACATAATAGGATTTTCTAATCGATAAGCAGTTTCCATTTGTTTGCAGAAATATGGTGTTAGACCAGTATTGCACTATCAAAGAACTTTTCCAAAGATCTTTGATAAAAGTTCTTTTATAAAATATATGAAAGTGTAATGGGGAAATCTTTTATAAAAGTTGGTTATATAAAATTTATTTAATAAAATCATGAGCATCATGCTATTTTCGATAAATTAACGAACAGAATAGTTGATCATAACAGCTTGAAAATTACCACAACAAAATTGATCATATCAGAATGTGAAATGCATGAAATGTTACACAATATGTTACATAATGAATGGTATACAATGTAAAACATAAATAACAGATAGAAAGTGTAGGCAAAACTAGCCGAGGCTATAAGCGTTGCACATAAAAGGCGCATATAATAGTACATTATGCAACGAGATAATGGCAATAATTAAGACACGAGTATGTTTATAAAACGAGCGTATGCGAGTTTTATAATTTCCATACGAGTGTCATAATTACCATTATAGGCGAGTTGCATACGACTGTTTATGTTCGACAATAATTATAACTATTCTATGTGGCTTGCCACGGTGGGTGAGTGGATATCGTGTCAGTCTACTAACCCCAAGATTGCAGGTTCGCTCCTGGCCGTGGAAAGTGATTATTTAAAGGCGGCAAAAATACGATACGCATGTCATACGATGTTGGCATGTCAAAGAACCCATTTGAATTCAGTAGGCCGAGTTCATAATGGCAAAATTAATCTCGGGAGTTTCCGCCAGCACAAAGTTCCTCATTTCTCTACTAGAAAGCGCTATAGTGTTCAAGGAGCTTAGATATCTAACATCTAACCTCCTTGACTTTCATAGTCAAGGAACAACGAAATTCGACATGCAAGCTACCCTCTGGGTCTCAAATAACAAAGCTTGCACCCAGCACCCGAGGCCATACGATATTATTATTATTATTATACTATTTTATGTTCGAACATAAATTATCATAAATATCTGTCGTGATTTCATCAGTTGTATGTACTGAACAGAGCGCATATGACGCACAGAATGCCTTGTATTTGACCATGGCCTCCTGGAATACCTCACTATGACACTCGCCACGCAGTAAAAATTAAAAAGAGGGGCCATGGAAGTGAGCGCAGGTGCGATTCTATCCTCACCTAATTGGGCACACAACTGTTTCTTGAGCTCTGATTGTTGGGAGAAACTGTATCATAATGAAAACTTGTACTATAATGAGCCTCATTATAGTACAGTTTTCTGACATATAATATTTGCATTTCGCCAGGGTCGAATATAAAGGATATAAATAAGATTTAAATATTAAAATTATTCCTACTTTTGGTATATTGCCGAGTGAAACTAAAATATAAATACCAGACGTTTCGAAGGAACCTTGCCTCCTTTTTCAGTGAGTTTAATTCCATTGAAAAAGGAGGCAAGGTTCCTTCGAAACGTCTGGTATTTAAATTTTATATATACATGGCAATAGCCCAAAAGGATGAATAATTTTAATTAGTAATTAGTAATCCGGGCCGTGAAAGCCTTAATCTACATATAAGAATTAAATAGTTAAATAGGCTGAAATAAGCCGTGAATAGTAGTGTATTTTATGTTATACTAGCAGAAGTACCCGTTCTTCAAACGGTGCACGGTGTTAACACCAGACATTATCAATTGAGCTACTGTTGCAATGGTTAGCGGTTTATCATTCCTTCATAAGTTTATCAGAACGAAGTTAGATTTCTGGGAATATCACACACACGGTTAATTTAAGAGCCTTAAAATGTGGTTTTCGGAACCCTTTATAGACTCCCGAATTGTGTGTCTCACATTCAGAAGCGCAACATATGCTTCGGTCGTCCTTCTAGGATAATTTTTATATTTCGTCTATTTTAGCATGTATTTTGAGAAGTTTCTCCCTATATCCACCCTTCTAATGTATGAAAAGTACGGCGAAGAGTTTTATAACTGATTGGTGTATTGACTCTCATGGTTACCATACCTAATTTTACGATGCACCAAGCATCCGAATACGAGTTATAGGCGTACATAAAGATACACAGAAAGACAGACAGACAATTCTATTGTCTACAACATATCACCAGATATCCAAATATGGGTATATCTACCACACAGTATCAAACAAAATCAACCTTACGATGTACCCGTATGTCGACAAAAAAAAATGATTAGTTAAAATGTACTCTCAAACTAAATTCACCTAACGTGTACTTCCTGGTTGGTTGGTTCTTATGTTTAGGGGCTGCGACAACGTGGTCATGTAGCCCCGTGTACTTTGGGTGTGTGTAGAATCTGTCTGATAACCGGTGTTAATTGTGATGACTGTGTTAGTGTGTGTTATCTGTTTGTTTTTTTAAATTTAAGTACTGCAACTTTGAATTTTTCAAATAGTTCTTACTTTTGCCGCCAAGCGCCACCGTCAACGACTACTAGGCCAAGTTCAGACTTAGCTACCAGACGCCACCGCAGTCGGCTCTTGGCAACGAACGTAGAGACCTAAGAGCGTTGTTTATGTTCTTAACCTATGCAAATTAGCTTCACACAGGTGCAATTAGTGGAAGGTTCTTTAACATGCCATAAATCTATGACATGGGACCGCCGGCTTTACTTCCCCTCCGAAGGAAGGCATACTGAGGGATTTCGTGTACTTCCTGCCGTGAAATAGAATTGAAAGCCTTGTAGACGAAACGCAATACACGTCACATAAAATCTGACCCTCTACGTTGTGTTAGGTCCCCATTGACAGGAAGACCTCTTTCATAAATTATAAAGGCTACAGTAGTGTTGCATGAAAATTCAGGTTCTTTAGCCTCAAATGGCCCAAATTCCTAAAAGCCGCAAAAAAATGCTGATTCAATTCAGGAATTTTTGAAAATAATGTTGCTGTTTGGAGATATAATAGACCTTCTGTACTATATGTCGCACGTGAAAATTGCATGAAAAAAATTCTAGGTTACCCCTTGACCACCTTATTTTCATTGATGAATTATACAGTCTACGTTGGTCCCGTGATAACCTTATAGCCATTTGCAAACTTTCACAGAAATGTAATAAATGGAGTGACATTTCTTCTTACAGAAATAGATGGAAAGTTGGATGCCACCCCTTGTGATAATGTTGTCATGGTTACCGATTTGCATTCCTTCATTAGTTTGTTAAATTAAATTAAATTAGTTTTCTGGGAATATTTTAGAAACTGTTGGTTTTAGAGCATTATAATGTAGTTTTCGAGGATCATTTAGGGCCCCCAAGTTTGGTTTCTGGCACCGAGGGGCTTGGTCTCGTCGTTGTATGCCATAATATAATAGTAATTATAATTATAATATAATATAGGGATAGGAATATAATAGGCCTGACGTACCACACCCGCAGGTGAAAAGCGCGTGAAAAAATTCTAGAGTACCCCTTGACCCCCTTCAGCTCATTATACGTATTGATGAATTTTACAGCTTAATTTGGTTCCATGATAAACTTCTAGCCGTTTGCAAACTTTCTCACTAATGAAATTAATGGAATTGCATTGCGTCTTACAGCAATAGATGGACATCTGAGAATCTGTTGCCATGGTTACCGGCTTGCATTCGTTCATTCGTTTGTTAAATGAAATTAATTTTCTGGGAATATCTCAAAAACGGTTGGTTTTAGGGCCTTAAAATGTGGTTTTCGGGGACCCTTTAGGCCCCCGAGTTTTGCCTCTGACATTGAGGGGCTGAAAATGAGCTTTGTCTCGTCCTTCTACGCCTATTTCAGCATGTATTTTACGGGGGTAGGCCCCCTTTTATGAGAGTTACTGAGAAGAGTTACATCAATGATTAGTGTGGTGCCTCTGATGGATATGTGTACCAAATTTTACGTTGATACACCCAGCTGTTCTCGAGTTATAAGGGAACAAATTTGTCCACAGACAAACAAACAGACAGACAGACAGACAGACAGACAAAAATATTATTTTAGCCCGCATCCATCATAAAACTGCCTGAAACGCGTAAATAACTCAAATTTCCGTAGAAATTCAGAAAAAAACTTTCATTTTTATTATGTAGAGATATACTGCACCGCTCGGTGTTGACCGTGTTTTATTGCACAAATTTAGGTTTACTCGCTTACCGTTGGAGATACACGAAAAGTGATAAGGACCTTTCGGATAGAAAATTAAATGTTAAAGCTCGTGTATGCCATCAAAAGTTTGCTATTTTTTGGCGTTCTCTTTTTATTTGAAATGGAAATGAGATTTTTTTTAAACCAAAGGGTGTAGTGACGTCACAAATGGGGTTTTTACTCGCTAACCGTTGGAGATACACGAAAAGTGATAAGGACCTTTCGGATAGGAAATTAAATTTTAAAGCTCGACTACGCCATCAATAGCTTTCTATTTTTTAGCGTTCTCTTTTAATTTGAAATGGAAATATGAAATTTTGAAACCATAGGGTGTAGTGACGTCACCAAAATGGTCGCCATTTCTAAGTGTAAAATATCGAAATCAAAAGTATCAAATATGTAAACGTAATAAATCAGCTACATCCATGAAAAATTTCAGTTAAATCGGTCCAGTGATTCTTGCGTTATTGAGTAACACACAGACAGACAGACACACACCATCTCATTTTTATATATTAGTATGCTTATTTGTATTATAATTCATCAAACACACTTATGATATTACAAGTGAGTGTAAATAAACACCATATCTTTACTGGTAGGTTAAACTTCTGTCGATAAGATCTTTCCGCTCATGGGAGTAGCACCTCCAGAAGTTAGAAGACATGTAGCGGCAGAAGTAGAGATGAAAAAGCAAGAAACAGATCCAAGACACCCAATGTATGGACTTGATGTCTATCCACCTAGGCTGAAATCAAGAAAGAGCTTCCTCCAAAAAACAATATCCATTCCTTCCTCAGCTGAATCTCGCCGAATTGAACTTTGGAAAACAAAATCACCGGAAGGATCGTGGGAAATGAAGGAGAAGCCGGCATCAGGCTACCATCTACAATACGAATCTAGGAAGACGCTAAACAGACTGAGAACTGGTGTGAGTCAGTGCAAAAGCAATTTAATGAAGTGGGGATACAGTACTGAAGAACTTTGTAGATGTGGTGAAAGGCAAGACGCTGAGCACCTTCTGAATTGCAGCATGTTATCAAGACCATGTGCTTTGCAGGACTTGATAGAAGTTAATGACTGTGACATTCTAACAGTTGAACACTGGAGAAATGAAATTTAGTGCAATTTATATGTATATTTGTATGTGTTTTGGACTAGGATAAATAAATAAATAAATAAATGAATAACCGGTAGGTATTACCTGTAACCAACCGCAACAAGCAAGTGTCTATTTGATGGAATGAATAGAGCGTTGGACTCCAGTGCACTTTCTTACTTCGTATCTTTCAATTTTTCTTTGCTCGGGAAGTGATTGTTTTCAACGACACCATCATTAATTTCATCATAATTATTAATAATTAAGTATTAATATAATTATTTCAAGTCCTCGTACGGCAGCTCGTTCACCAAGATTTTACTCGTATACATATCTTTCTTGTCACGTGGGCGACCCATGGTTTACCCATAGACGTTTAGATTATCTTTCTGTTTTTTTACATACCGGTATTGCCACTACAGACAGGCCCCGTGGTGTTGGGGTAGCGCGCCTGCCTCCCACCCGGATGCCCCGGGTTCGATTCCCGGCACCGTCAGGGATTTTAGAAAAAGATGTGAGGGCTGGAACGGGGTACACTCAGCCTCGTGAGGACAATTGAGTAGCTGTCTGACAGTGAGGCAGCACCACGATCACGAAAACCAAGATTATAGGCCCTTCACGGGCTGTAGTGCCAGGGGCTATTATTGCCACTACAGAATTTCAACTACCGTAATACAGTAAAGTGAACAAGGAGCTGTCATTCTTTCATTTTGCTGAACTAGGATAAAATATTTGTTGTAGTGTTGTAGTGTATAACTTTTATAAGAGTTCAGTTCTATAAAATATTGTATAAAATTTGTTTGACAAATTTCTTTGATAGTTTAATACCGGGCTTAGTTTGGACCTTATACAATACAAGGATCTACAATGGTGTGTTGCATACTGGGCATAAATCCAATGTCTGTAATTGTAACCCGTTTTGATCAGAAATTGGCAACAATGCAGATAGAGTACAATATTGCTACCAAATACAATTATGATTGTTGATTGGTATCTGTTCATATGAAGCATGAAAAGCCAACATATCAGTCTGAGGTAGATTCACAGATTGCTCCACAGTCATGTATTTGGGGCAAGCATACAATATAATAGAAGGAATTATTTCGAGATTCTGTAACAATACGGTAGTGTTCCCTGGTTCATTCAGTGGCATAATAATCCGGTTTTTGATTGGAAATTATTGAATTGTCATGTAACAGAATAAGCTTCTCGACAACAAGCAGAATCCGTTGTTTCATCTGATCACAGAGAATTCAAAAATCGTTTATCTCCATGTCCAGCTACGCTAGGATCAAATTGAAGTCAGGGTATTTGCTGATCAATGAAAACAGATATGTTAGGCCACATATTTCCAGTCAAAACAACGGAAAATCATTTGCATTGTAACACAATCGCAAGCTGCCATTCATCCTGTCCATGAACAAGCTCCGGTGGTTGTTCTGTATATCATAGATGAAAGAGAAAGATTATAATGTGCGCCGGAATTTGATGAGATATTTCTGGTAATGTTGGATGAACTGAAATCAAACTACGCGCTCACATAAAACTAAATTATTCACTTAATATCGTCAATACAGTACTTTATCAAAATTATTATTTATACCATTGTTATTATTATTATTATAAATATTTTAACAACAGCAGTAACTACACTTGCTAGGCTATGGGGCTGACTATTTGCAGACTCGGTAGACGTGGCCTGTCGAAAGGTAGGCTACAGTCCCACTGTCGGCCTTCCTTTAAATTGCCTTCTGTGGTTTCCCATGTTCAACTCCAGGCAAACGCTGGGACTGTAGCCTACCTTTCGACAGGTCACGGCCGCTTCCTTCGATCTCCTAGCCCAGTTTCATTCGTCTTCATTTATTTTATTCCCCATTACCCCTTCTCATGAGGTTGGCGTTAGGAAGGGCATCCAGCTGTAAAATCACCAGCTACATACATTTTAATCGCATTTCATCCCCGACCCCATTGAAAACGGTAAGACGTAGACATACAGTAAAAATATTCTCTTTTCCCGTTTGGGTCTTCTGAGGATCACCATGACAATGTCAATGAGTCATCGTTTGTTGTTCCTTCATCGTCCAATACCCCTTCATTTTCTCACTCTTTTTCCTCTCCTTTGGCAATTTTGAGCCTGTTTTCTTTTCCTTCCTGTCTTCATTTTCTTATTGAAAATCTTTATCTCTATTGCTTCTTCTTCTTCTTCTTCTTCTTCTTCTACATTTCAAATATTGTCTTCCCAAAACTCTTTTGACTTCTTTAATACAAGTTGTTGTTGACTTCTTGTTCCAAAGATATTTGAAGATCTGCTTGGTTAACATGTTGTCATCCATTCTGTATGAATGTCCGGAACATTGATCACCTCATTCTTATGTATTCCGTTATATTTTATCAGTGACAGTATAGTCTATTTCATTATTACTTTTAATTTCCAGAATTTGGCATTTCTTAGCGGACCGAGTATTTTCCGTATAATCTTTCCTTCTACTCCTTATTTATTGTTCGTGTAATTCATTACTAAACAGTATGCTTTTGGTACCAATTGCTGGATAGTTTGTTTGTATATTGTATGTTGTCTGACATGATTACATAAATAAATTGCAAATGTGTGAATAGAGGCTGTATTTTTAGTTATGTAAACAAAATCATCGGCATTACGCCGACGTTATCTGGGCCAAACTTACAGTTTCTTTCTTAAAAATCTACCATTTGTTAGTAATGGTGATGCAGTGCCCTCATGGACATATCGATAAAAGGCATGTAATTTCCGAGAAACTGTTATACTAGTCACTTTTATCCAGCGGTCTTTACAACACAAAAATATATTCATTCCATTGATGAAATTTCAATGAACTTTAATTGATTTTCAGTCGGTGTACACGATTGTACCCAAATTGTAAAGGGTTTAATGAGCTACGGCTGAAAAATTCATAAGATTATTTAATTTACTTGGATATTAATCTGAAGAAATACCAGAGATTAACTAATTTACTTGGATAACCACCAGAAAAAGTACGTGAGATTAATTAATTCACTTGGATATCCTCCTGAAACAAATTACATGCGAATCATTAATTAACTTCGGTATCCACCTGAAAAATAAACGAGTTTAATTAATTTACATGGATATCCACCTGAAACAAATTACATGAGAATAATTCATTAACTTCGGTATCCACCTGAAATATAAACAAGATTAATTAATTTCCATGTATATCCACCAGAAACCAATTACATGAGATTAATACATTAACTTCGGTATCCACCTGAAAAATAAATGAGGTTAACTAACTTACTTGGATATTCACCTGAAAAGTACATGAGATTAATTTGCTTGGGTATTCACCTGAGAATATATATCATATTAATTAACTTACTTGAATATCCACCTGAAAAACTACATGAGATGTATTAATTTACTTGGATATCTACCTGAAGAACTAAAAGAGATTAATTTATTTGCTAGAGTATTCACATTAAAAAAATACAAGAGATTAATTCATTTACTTGGATATCCACCTGAAAAAAATACATGAGGTTAATTCATTTACTTGGATACTCACCTGAAATAATACATGAGACTAATTAATTTACTTGGATGGATAGCCAAGTGTATTAATTAATTTTCACAAATTTGAGGTGTAGGGAATTAAACCCATTATAATTTGGGTACAATTACGATGAACAACTGAAAAGCGTTTAATTTGCATTTTAATTTCATTTACTAAGGCAACACTGAGTAATGGCTTCCAACACGATGGTGTCATAGAGTTGGAAGAGGTTGTAGGGAGGTTATTTGAGGTGTGTTCTATGAATATGAAGTGTAGTCCTCCAGGTATCCGTGACACGTTTCGGAGTCTCATCAGGTCGCTCTCGTCATCTGTGATTCTGATTTGTACTGGCGCATAACTTCATTACAGAGGCTCGTATGCAATTACCAGTAATATTACCTGACCTGGTTGCTAGAATATATCATGCCTACTGTTGTGTGGAACACACAGATACACATTACATAGACTCACCCTCATATAAGGGTCATTTCCGCCAATCATAGCTATAATTCTTACAGAGGTTATCCTTTCTCATTATCGCTCAATGATTAATCTACCTAAGTAAGACAATTTGGTAAAGGTCCTTGAGAAAAACTTTGATTCTATTTATTCACCGCCAATTAAGAAAGACAAACACGTGGTAAGTTCTTCTATAGCCTACATAATTCAGAAGTTGAAATGAAAGTAGCCATATTTCAGTGTTCATAGCCTACTTTCAATTTTTTCAAAAAACTGAAAGTAGACTTATTAGATAAACACGGGCCAAAATTTGTCAGTCTGTCTGTGTGTGTGAGTGTGTATGTCTGTCCCTCCCTATCAATTGAAACATGACGAAACCGTATTGAACGAAATTTGGTACAGAGGTAGCACTAACAAAGGAGACCTCAGTGCCATGGTTTATAAAGCCGCCATCGTATCCGAAACATAATGGCGGCCACCCAAATGCTCAAATTAATCATCGGATCTCTACAAAGTTTGGTAAAAACATACCTTTACGCGTCATGCGCCTAAGCTACGAGGTCATCAGCCATACCATGTCAAGATGGTTTCCATGTGAATCATACAAGCATTAGGTTAATCCCTAACGTAGGACCCAGCAATTCCGCTTATCGAACCGAGGGTGGTTAAAGCTATCCTAATGGACGTGACCCGATGTATATTATAATTTTATAATATAATATTATACAGTAGCAGTTACTTAAAAAATGCTGAGTCTAGGTCACCTGACAAAGATGACAGCTGATCTCTCGTGCCTGACTTATATTTCACTAGTTTGAGTATGTTGCATGAAATATAGCGTACTGTTAGAAATAAACTTTGTGTGACATATTTTATAGTGAAAATACCCAGCACTGAAGAAATAGTTAATTTCAAGTCATTATTTCCTAACATGTTGTATCTAACTCGGTTGATAACACTGAGATATTTTGGACATGTTTGGCTCTGTGGTAAAGCGTTGGTCTCTCACGCGGTTGGCTGGGTTTCGAAACCCACCAGAGTCACCTTTCTTTACTTGAATTATTTTATATTTATTTTTCTATAACTACTCAGACGTTATAAAATTAAGGCTTATATTGTAAATTTTACAATGGAAAACATAGATATCATTAAACGTTCGGGCTGTTGACACCTTATTGAGCTGTGGTGTTTGATCACAGATTGTGCATATCGTCTTTACCTAGAAAATCCTAAGAATAGGGATGTCCTGGACTAGCACCGACAGCGCATAGGTACTATGTGGGATCATTTTGGTCTTTAGTTCAAATAACATTCGCAAATAACACAATAGTCTGTTACAAACTCTTCATAATGGAAACTTAATGTATTATCAACTTGTTATTCTACAAATTTGATGCTTATATAATGGCAACAGAAGGGAAAGCAATTGAGTGCCACGTAGAACAGTCATGACATCTGGCGGAAAATTTTCGCATAAGATAACCTTATAGTGCTTTCTGATAGTAAGAAAAGTTAATATAATCACAGACTAGACATTACTGGGCTTTCCAAATCCCTGGCCTCCTGAATTACATTACAATTTTGTATTCGTTCAACTTCTAGCCATGACCTAGCTCCAATTATCTTTGAGTGACGTAAAGAAGAGTGTGCAGTTCCTTAAATAAGAATGGCGGAAGTCGAGCCTTATACTAATGGCTCCTTGGAGTATCCAAATACATCCGATCAAGACTGTTGTACGAACTAGCCAGATATCCCTTCCTAGTAGAAGATCTAAGATTAAAGCACGCTTTGCCTTTTACGATCAACTGGAAGAAGATACTGGAGGACAAGACATCAAAGAAAAAGGATATATATATGGAGTTTTACACGACAGAGCCCATGGTTAACAGATTATGGTCTGATTCGAATCAGGATTTACGGCATTTCGTGAACTCACTGACCGCCCACGGGTATCATTACAGATTGTGCAATGTGAAGTCCTTCCACGAGCCTGGCCTGAACTGTGTTTCTGATCAGTGCGACCTGCTATGTCATTGGTATCATGTCATTGCATGCATAAATAGTTTCAAACACGCTAATTGGATGGGCAGAGCGATGTAAAATAATAATAATAATAATAATAATAATAATAATAATAATAAAAACTATGGACTGCAGAAAGGAAACAACAGCATCGAGAACTAATGCGAAAGTACTGGGAGGATGTTAAAGCTCGATGCAAGAAACAGTTTAAATGACGTGGTCCTTAGATGGCCGAATCGAAAGAAGAAGTAGAAGAAGAAGAATAAAAACTCTATGATATGTCATTATGATACTGTTCTGAAGCCAGTAGTTATGCAGCTAAAACCCTTTCCTTAAATGCCGATAAAGGGCTCTTCCAAGAACTAGAGAAAAGAGAGCGCAGAATAATTAAAGGAATCGTGAAGTCCAATTACAAGAATGACATGCACCAAAACAGATCCAACAAGGAAGTCTATAGTAAAAAAGAGAAGCTTACCAACATAATCTGTAAAAGAGGGGGAAGGATTGTATTGACACCTCAGACGAATGGACGGCAGTACTGTACCCTTTTGTCATCATATGAAACATGTGTTCGTATCCCAGCTAGTTCACGGTCTTTCGAGGCATGGGGCGTTCAACCCACTATACGACCACATATTCAGGATTTGAGTCGGTCAGGTAACTACTCTACTTGAAAGAAACAACAAATTCCTAAATATAACATTTAATGGTATTACTTCATGGCAAAACACAACACAAAACACAAAAATATTTTACAATTACTTCCCACAACAAAAATCAAGATTTTATGTGAGTCTCTTCTCATAAAGTTTGGTGCTCCACCACACCCATATCTATCCTAGATATTCTATCGTTGATACTCTTTGACATTTGCGAGTGTCCATAGTGTTCTTCACGTGGCACAATTTAACACAAATTTGCATATCACAACACAACAATCACAAATTACATTTAAATAACAGTTATGTGCAATTATTAAATATTTATCCGTTCTGAAACGGAACATTTACTTTGAATAACATTGATTCATTAGCTTATGCCTCGCTTAACATGTGTTGCTTTCCCGCCCATATCGTCTTCTTTTCCTATAAGTTTCAAACGCCGAAGTGGTATACCTTTCCCACCAAAATACACATAGTTATAGACATTTTATAGCTTCACAATCTTCTGAGTCTGGCCATATCATTATCATTACAAACGTGTCATATCGTTAAATTACGCTACCCGTATGAATAAATCAGCAAGAACTGGGTAATTACTATTTACAAAAATGCATCTATTTATTTGGTGCAGTTAATTTGTCCTCAGACAATAACTTAGCCAAATCTTATCCAATTACTTCATTCCAACATTGCATATGTATGGAAACAGTACTTATAATTCATTTGATACCATCATATCAAGCACATCTTAATTACTTTTCGAAATATCGAGATCCTTCAGTGTCCCACTACAATCTTAAGAGAAAAGGATCCGGTCTCATTGACCCCCTTAGTGTGAACAAGAGATTCGTCATGGACCGTCCTCGGCAAGATGGCTGCCGGGTCTGTGGCTTCTACCTGCCCTCCTGACCGACTCCCTGCAATGGCCATGTGCTCACTCAATGGTGCAGCTGTACTAGGGGTACATGATTGGATTGTGTCATTACGAATTGAGTCAATATAAGTATTTAATACCTACACTTAGAGTATTTAATGGGCTCATATCGGCTCCTAATTAGTATTCATAGGGAGGGATGGATCACAAAATAGCTTCGCCGTTCTATGGACGTAATCAGTGGCTCTATGCGCGTCCCAGCTGAGTTTCAAACTGTTATCTCACTGGACGGCCATGAATATAACTAGAGGAAATCCACGTTTCCTACTCGAAGGACTTTTGTCTTACCTCTAAGGGCAGATCAATTACTATACTGGCCTGCCTAGGGTGTCTAATGGTTTTCCATGGCAGCGAAGACTTTGCTAACAGGGGATACAGACAGATTCTGTCCCAACTCTGTTGCGAATACACATGTCTGCTCTAAGGCGATACCATATCGTAGCTTCGAAGATTGGCCTACTAGATTCGTCAACGCGCGAACTATTCGTGGATGGTCCCTGCAATTTATTGACGTAAATCTCTTGATGCTCACTGATCGCGGCTAAAACAACTTTTCTTACAGATGACTCAATTCCTAAAGCACTCATGTCCTCCATACATTTACTTATAAGCCAAAGTTTTACGTAGCTCCAAAACAAATATTAATTTACTGGCATTTACATTGACTATCTTAATGGCTCTCAAATACAACCATGTACAATATAACATAATAAAACCTTTATCTAACATTTCAATGACACTGAAAACTCTCTTTATCTCGCTATTTATCTCTCTTTCTTACGTTCCATAATAACACATTATTCTTACAATAGATATGACACACTTTGCACGTTCTATTGGCATGCATATGCCGATTTATATATTTATTATTGACACCGACCTCAGATTATAGTATTAATATTAGTTACCGTTACCGTTACTTTCATCAACGTCTTACGCCTAAATGGCCGTATATCCTAAAAGCCATATATTTATAAAAAATACGAGGGATGTGAGCTCGTACACAAATGACTGTTAATTCTTAATATTTGAGGAAATGATTTGTTGTATGTTGAGCTATTAAATTATATCAACATACTGGGATGGTACTGACTTTCATTCTTGCTGGGTTAGTCCAACATGACAGCAATTTGCCCACCATCCTGCTTGCTTTAAGCCATCACTACACTTTCTTTATGACACATTGCATAGGATTTGCACATGGTAATTATATCTTGCCCTGCTGGCATTTTACACTTTTGAAACAACACAAAATCTTTTAACATTTAAACATAAACACCTTTAATTATCACTGTAACACAACTTTATACACAATTTTACACATGGATACTTGCTTGGATTTCCACTATTGCCTGACTTCAGAGATGCGACGCAGTTAAATCCTGACAACCGCCTGTCTCCTTCGAAAGTCTATCTCGCGTGTGTGTGCTCATCTCCCGTCTCCTACAGTTTCTATATTCTATCTTGCAAAGTTGCTCAATCATAAATCACAAATACTTGTGATGCCTTCCAGGTTCCCGTAAAACTGTAGTGTTCAGTACAATTATATGTGTTATTTTAAATATTATAACACTCCCTGTGGATACGTTCATTGTCTATAAACATCATCCTAAAATATCTCTACGCTGTACTGATTATTTAGTCGCGTATACTGTCTGCTTATACGTTTGTTGTAGACTAGTTATCAGATTAATGCAGAATTACTTTCATTATGCTGCATGATGCGCCTTTCATTGTTCATTACAAATACACTGAACGTCAATACTTATAAATTTCGGGCACTTTCCCGCGTGGTCGAACAGCATGTCCTCCCACGAGTTGAGTCAAGAAGAACTGACTGTCTCCTCCAGCTTCTCCCATATAAAGCTTTCTGATGAAAAGTAGTCCACTGGATTTCCAGGAGCGACTCTCTTCTTAAATAATGCGTTTTCTGACAAAGTGAAGTGTTATTCTTATTCGTCTATTCATGGAGGTTCCAAATTCACTTGAGTGCTGGCAATTCCTTCGTCCAATTAATTAAAATTAATTACTTTCTTCCACGGCGTTGGGACGCTACCCGAGGGAAATCCCCTTCGGCTACGAGACTTATCCGTGCCCCCGCGCAGTACGTGTGTGAATAAGCTCAAAAACACATAGAGGCTTTAATTTAAGTGTGCAAAGACTCCTAAATTACCGCTCTTGGAATAGAAGTCTCTGGGTGTAAGTTTCATTTCATTTGAATACTTCAATTGGCAGGAATCAATTAATTTGTCTAGATGACTCTCTCCTCTCTCCAGTTTTGTGTTGTTCGCTGGGGATTTTCTCGGTCATTAATCACGGCCTGCTCCCCTAGTGTCGCCAGAAAATAGTGCCTTGGCGTCACGTCTACCACGCCTCCTCTCAACTCCGCTTTGTCAAACTGTCAAGTTGGCTCTTTCCTGTGGCTCTTGCTAACATATGCATATACTGCCATGAATTTTTATACAATATTCCAACTTGTATTGCTTAATATTCCAGTTCTAGACGTGGAATTAAGTCATTATTATTATATACTGTCATTATCTCATTGTTCCTCGGGCTCACTGTGGCTGTTCCCCCTCAGAGATCAATGGTTCGATTCTTCGAAGAATCATGGGCCTGGTCGTTCCTTTATAAAGACCCCGGTTCGATGCCAGTCAGCCGTGTCCACTTGGGCACAGTACGTTGACAAAAAGACCATTCCCTTTTTTCGATTCCAACCAAAAAACACGATGCCCTGGTTTAGAATCACCAAAGAAGACCTCCAAATGCTTCATATCAATCCCGACGACGCATTGGATGGGGATCTCTTCTGCAAGAAGATAGTGACGAACGGGCTCAACCGAGTCTTGCCTCCAAAAGGAAGACATGGTGCCCCTTCGACGGAGGAACGTAAGCAGGCTCCTTCCCAAAAGATGAGGAAATTGTAGCCGCAAAATAAAGCCAAATGTGACAAGAATTAACGTGGTTCTAGATGGCCCTAGCGAATTGTATGCTCTCTAGCCTATTTAATAATAATTGACACGGGGGATGGCCAGGGTGGATGGGCCTACTTACCTGTCTTCAGAGGTCCGCATCGCTTCCACAGCAAAATCACCTCCAGATGACATGCCCCAACAGAAGAACACCGTGTCTCCAAAGGTACGAAGAAAACAATAATTTTTTTATATCTGGTAACATTAGTAAAGGCGAAAAATTAGGCCCACCAGGTGAAACAAAATACAGAATTAAAACATTAACATAAGGTCAATATTGGAGCTCCATAACAAAATAAATAAATAAATAAAAATTAATAACGTACCTTAAAACCTTTCTGTGGAGACACAATAAAAATAAAATAATTAACACACAAACCAAATAACGTAATACGGCACTAGATTGCCTGAAAATGGCCCACCCAGCACATGCTTCGTTTGAAGTCACAAGCACTCCTGTCTGCCTCGAGATACGATTACTATTTGAATTACTTCTTCACTGCGAAACGATGAAATAATATCCTGAAGATCACAGGCAATTCCCTTTTAGCATTTATCCACATTTCATAGCGGCTAGGGGCCACGGCCCCCAGCACACGAAGAGATACACTTGACCAGCAGCTGGCTTGTTGATTACTTGACGACAGACTATGAAGATCACAAGAGGGCGGAGAATCACAAGTCAAAAACAGCATTGCATTCATGTTAATGTAATTGTCCAATCACAGCTTGACACATCAAGCAAAAATGTAATTATTATGTAATTAATTTGGCGGTATCATGTATATACAGTCTTTTGTTCCATGACGGAGAATATAATAAATAGCCTTCAAATATGACTCGAATAGGATGAAACCAGAATATACCACAAACACACTCTATCGATGGAAGATACAAGCTCGGCTAGAAGTGCCGAAGTCCGACAGATACTGACATCTCGTGTTCACAATCGGAACCAAGTCATCAGGCGGTCGTTTAAAATGGCAAGGAACACAAGTATACAGGGAAGATGGATTTTAAAAACGTTGGGACGGGCATTGCACGTAACAATAATAATAATAATAATAATAATAATAATAATAATAATAATAATAATACTGTAGAAAAGGAATTCAACTAGGTAAAAAAAGGAAAACATAACCCCGATAAAATGCCTTGCTTTCGCAGATGACATCGCCATTCTAACAAATACTAGAACAAGCACACCACGCCTTGGTGAAACTCCACGAGATCACCACGAAAACCTGGCTCCAAATTTCGTATGAAAAGAACGCAGTTTTTCTAAGCAAAATCATCAGTTAAACTACCAATAATAACAAAATACTGAGAAATTGTACAAGTCAATGACTTCAAATATTTAGGAGAAATCATGCAGAAATCTGGTCTGAACACAAAGGCTAACGAAGAAAGAGTCTCAAAATTACAGAAAGCTTACAAACTTAGCTGGTCCCACTCCAATAAAAAAATGCATATCCACGGCTGCGAAATTACGACATTATAAAACGGTAGTCTTGCTGGAAGCCTTATATACATCAGAATCCACATGCACCAAGTGAATTTCCAAAATTAAAAAAAATTGAATAAGAAGAAAGGAAAATTCAGAGAAAAATTTACGGCACCGTTTTCAGAGATAATTTCTGGCAAAAAAAAGACCCACAGAAGAATTATACATCAATACTGAATCTATCACAACACTCATTATAATATGCAGAGTGAAGTTCTTTACACATATCGCCGGAATGAACGACACCAGACTAAAATAATTTTCAACATAATTTCTACGTCAAAATTGGATACTTCTTGGTATAATGAAACTATGAAAGACTTACAAAAATTACATATCAACATAGAATACATTCACAACTGCAGCATTTGTAGAGAAAATATTAGAAACCAGAAATTGAATTTAGATCACAAACCAAAACAAATAGGCGTAAATGGGCAGATGAAGAGAAGGCACACAGTGAACGGATGGAGGGATTTTGGGATTAGTATCAGTCAACACGGTTAATATTTAATACCATATTCATAACAGTTAATGATTATGCATTTTATGATTTTAAAAAAGAAGAAAAGAGACACCACCAAAAGCTAGATTTTTGTATTTTAGCGCTCTCCTAAAGGGGGAATGTGCGCAAATAATAATAATAATAATAATAATAATAATAATAATAATAATAATAATAATAATAATTATTATTATTACTATTATTATTATTATTATTATTATTATTATTATATACACACACACAGTCACAGAGTGATACTCCAACATCACCCCCAGAGTCTCACATCTTGTGAGACGTGGGTTGGCGACCACGGGACCCTAGCATAGTCCGGCATTGCTTCCACTTAGGTCTACTTGTGCTGGGCTCCTCTCCGTCTTCTTTCCTGTCGACCTCTCTTGGTCAACTCTTGTTCTCTTCCGACCTCGACGGTATTGGGGTATCCGAGGCCTAGGGAGTCTTTCACTTTCCCGCCTTAATTGACCCTTGTCTCATCTTTCCTGATACCCTCATTCTTCGAGGGGTCAGCCTTCGTTTTCTTTTCATGTTATCTCCTGCCTTCAGTCCTAGCCCCTCAAGGAGGCAGGGTGTATGTATCCCCACCACTTCTGGTGCACCACGGATAGTGCTACACCCGCAAGGGCTCACGGCTGGTCAATTCGGGAGTTGGCGACCCCGCGGGATTCCTGAGCTGGGTCCGTTTTGTCCCCTTTTACCTCTCACCTTGGGACGGGCCCTTT
This sequence comes from Meconema thalassinum, assembly GCA_946902985.2. Lineage (NCBI taxonomy): Eukaryota > Metazoa > Arthropoda > Insecta > Orthoptera > Tettigoniidae > Meconema > Meconema thalassinum. The sequence continues at coordinate 198,062,075 of OX336391.1, read as the reverse complement.
CCTCTTTCCCTTTCCTAATTGCCTTTCATGGCTCTCATTTCTTCCAAGTCCCTCAATTCTCATTCTTCGAGGGATGAGGGCATTTCTTTACTTCCTATCCTTTATTTGCCTTATCCTTTTATTTTGTTTACCATTTCTTCTTCTAGTATGTAAGTTTGTATTGCGTATTAGTTATAGTTTTCATTCTCATCTCATCTTTCACTATCACCCAAACCATTAGGAACCGATAACCTAGATGTTAGGCTCCTTAAAACAACAATTGCCATCATCATCATACTCCGACATCGAGTCAGATTTCCGCAAGCGACGACTGAGATTCTACGGCCACATTACGAGACTGAATGACGACCGACGAAAAAAAAAAAAAAAAAAAAAAAAATTGGAATACTTACGGAAACTGAAAGTGAGAACAGTCTGGGTTCCCCAAATCCAAATTGATCTCGAAAGTGCCAACATCGCACCAATAGTCGCAGACGATCGAATGGCATTCCGACATAAGATCCACAGTTGGGAAGTCACACATGAAGATCGACCAAGGACACCAAGGAAGGATGGACGGAGGAACGTCAAGATCGACACAGTGTGGTGATGGAGTTCTGCAAGAACATGAAGAACAGTAACAGATCATAATTTGATTAATGTGATCCTTTGGGTATAAACAATGTAAATAAATAATAATGATAGAGACAAGAAGACTTCCTAATTGCATCAAGAAATAGGCTGAAATATTCAAAACTGAAATGGATTTCAAAGAATACTATCACCACACAGATCGCTCTTCCTTTATTTACAGACTGCACATGCGGAAAAAAATATTCAGAAAGTGATTCGATTTCTTGGTGAAAGCTCTGACGTGGGGAAAGGAAACAGGAAAGCTTACACAAGCAGACAGGGAATATAAGAAAAGAAATTGGTATGAGGAACAGACGCCGGAGATCGGAAATGTGCGCATGGGATTGTAAAGTGGAAGCAAATTGTGGCTTATTTCTGTGCTCGTGAGATCGCAGAGCAAGGAGGGTAAGAAAATACAGGGGAAAGTTGTCAACTCAACTCCACGATGTGTATTATACTGCCAGATCCCGCAGTATGGCGCTACAACTGCTGTCAGTTGCGTGCTTCTCACAAGTGTGAGGGGAGACTTTGTCTGCGGAATGCTGAATAGACTTCTTCGGGAGACAATGTGTATGGCACACACGAACATTTCACGTGGACCATAAAATGACCTTTTCTTTCTCACCACCCACACCTGTTCTGCGTACTATTGCATTTTTTTTAGTTCCGGGAGTGTCCGAGGACATGTTTGACTCTCCAGAGTTTGTAGCTACTTTTATGCGGACACATAATGGGGTAAGCTACAAGTACCGTCGAGTGTGGAGTTTTTTCTGGGGAGGAGAGTGTCAATGTAAGGATGAGGAATTGGAAGGTAGCAGATGAGGCCTATAGTTAGGGACCAATCCCGACATTGCCTGGAAAGAAGATGGGAAACCACTGAAGACCATCTTCAAGGTTGCCGACGGGGGAGATACGAACCTCCTCGCATCCCTGATGTGAGCGATTACCTGCAGCCACGCCGTAACGACCACGGCTAACCCACTCTGCGTACTCTACCTACCGCTATAGCGGTTTCGGTGGCGTAGTTGGTATCATGCTGAACTGCTGTGCCCAAGATCACGGGTTGAAAACCGGCCGCAGTCGTCGGATATTCTTAAGACCGTTAAAATCCTTCAGTATACCTACCTTCGGATGGGAAGTAAATCCAGCGGTCCCATGTCATAGGTTTATGGTATGTAAAAGATCCTTGCACTAACTGAACATGTGTGAAGCTAAATTTATAGGTTAGATTTCGTTGAAACGCTCTATCAAAGTTCCTACGTTCACCACTAAGTGACAGTGACATCTGGTAGCGAAAGTTGGAACTACTTCAAATTGAACGGAACTTGTAGCTCACCCCATGGGTGTACGCTTGAAGCAGCTACAGCTTCAGGCGAGTCGAACATGTCCTTGGACACTCCCGGCACTAAAATCCATACGCTAAATAAATAAATAAATAAATAAATAAATAAATAAATAAATAACCTACCTCTTTTAGAGCGAAATTCCAGACTCTTACATAATAATAACAATAAAAGGAAGGAAGAAAGGAAGCTTGTAGTTTAACGTGACCGTTAATCTTGAGATCATGAGCCACGGGACCTCCTTTTGACGTGGAATCCGAACCACAGGACATGGCATTTCACTTCGAAAATCTCACATGCATTGACCGGGAATCGAACACGGACCGCCTTGGTGAGAGGCATACAGCTAGACCGCTGAGCCACCACGCCCCCAATAATAACAATAGCCGTAGAACCTAGAAAGGAGAAGGCCTTCTACTAGAGGGTAGTTTTTGCTTCGCTAATACGGTGGGCCATTCCAATTACGTTTGTACATCTTGATTGTAAGATTTGTTTTGTACTGTATTTCATTCTGTCTTCCTTGGTAATTAATTAATTAATATTTGCGCACTCGTGCGAGAAATCTCGCATGTTCATAAACCACACATTCCCCAATAGGTTTATAATGAGAGACTTAAGGAGAAAGGTTGTTATGTTTTTATTTCAACCAAATGATTATAGAACACTATTTACATTTCAGTTAGAATTCAAAGTTTTACGTTCCCTAACTTAAGAAGGCAATCACTGAAAATTCGATTATCATAACACTCATCGGTTATTCGATATTTATGAAAATACTAGCTGTACCCGGCATGCGTTGCAATGCCAATCAAAGAAAGTGTTGGCATTGTAACTTTGTAAGTGCTTTGGGATTCCCAATATTGTTTTTCTTTTTCCGTTATCCACCTCTAAACTATTGTAAAATTGATTTACTATCTCAAAAAATCATGGGAGCGTGCTCAACAACTCACCAAATTTTCATCGCAATGAAATGAATGGTATATGAACGCATACGGGACTTTGTTGTAAAGCTTCACGCGCCTTCGCTCATATGTTGAATCTACTTGAGCGCTACCTATTGTAAAATTGGATTAACTAAGCCTGAAACTTTCCCTGGTGTGTACACAACAACTCACCCAAGTTTAGTCGCTATCAGACGAATGGTATGTGAACGTATACGGGACTATGTTGAAACACTTCGCGCGTCGTCGCTCGTTTGTTTAACCTACTTGTGCGATACCTATTGTAAAGTGAATTTACTAACCCAGAAACCTTCCCTGAAGTGTACACAACATCTCACCCAAGTTTCATCGCTATCAGACGAATAGTATAAGAACGCAAACGGGACTTTGTTGAAACGCTTCGCGCATCGTCGACCATTTGTTGAATCTACTCGTGCGCTACCTATCATGACATGGATTTACTAAGACAGAAACCTTGCCTGTAGTGTACACAACCTCTCTCCCAAGTTTGATCGCTATCGGACGAATGGTATGCGAACGCATACAGGACTTTGTTGAAACGCTTTGCCCGTCGTCGCTCATTTGTTGAATCTACTCGTGCGCTACCTATTATTAAGTGGATTTACTAAGCCAGACACCTTCCCTGAAGTGTACACAACATCTCACCCAAGTTTCATCGCTATCAGACGAATAGTATAAGAACGCAAACGGGACTTTGTTGAAACGCTTCGCGCATCGTCGACCATTTGTTGAATCTACTCGTGCGCTACCTATCATGACATGGATTTACTAAGACAGAAACCTTGCCTGTAGTGTACACAACCTCTCACCCAAGTTTCATCGCTATCGGACGAATGGTATGTGAACGCATACAGGACTTTGTTGAAACGCTTCGCCTGTCGTCGCACATTTGTTGAATCTACTCGTGCGCTATCTATTGTTAAGTGGATTTACTAAGCCAGAAACCTTCCATGAAGTGTACACAACATCTCACCCAAGTTTCATCACTATCAGACGAATAGTATATGAACGCATACGGGGCTTAGTTGAAACCCTCCGCTCGTCGTCGCTCATTTATTGAATTTACTCGTGCGCTACCTATTATAACATGGATTTACTAAGCCAGAAACCTTGCCTGTAGTGTACACAGCCTCGCACCCAAGTTTCATCGCTATCGGTCGAATGGTACGTGAACAAATGGTATGTGACTTTGTTGAAACGCTTCGGCCGTCGTCGCTCATTGGTTGAATCTACTCGTGCGCTACCTATTGTAAAAAGGATTTACTAAGTCAGAAACCTTTTCTGGAGTGTGCACAACAATACAACCATAGTTTCATAGCAATCGGGTGAATGGTATATGAACGCATACGGGACTTTGTTTAAGCGATTCGCGTGCCGTCACTCATTTGTTGAATCTACTCGTGCGCTACAACTTTCATATTTATTCACCTTTTAAACCTTCTCTGGACTTCCACAAATAATTCAAGACCAAAATTAGCCAAATCGGTCCAGCCGTTCTCGAGTTTTAGCGAGACTAACGAACAGCATTTCATTTATATATAGAGAGATGCGATTTGAGTACTCATTCCTTATGATTTAGTGTTTCTGAAATCCATGCAAAATGATGAAGGGAAGACCTCAGAATGTTAAAATGACATGAAACAGGCGTCACAGCGGCCAAAATGTGAAGTGGACTGCAATATTATGGAGCGTATTTTCCTACATCAACAGTATCTGCAAATCGCACACTTCGTACATTTTTTTAAAGTATTTTTTTAAAGAAATTATAGATACTGGCATTACCCGTCGCGGCTTCGCCCGAGAATATTCTTGTTGTAAAGAGTACACTTAGAAAAATCTCAATCATGAATGCTATGACTGATTTATCCTTGGTATGAATAATCAGACTTTATCAATTCAGCTACTGGTGCAGTGGTTACGGGTTTGTCATTCTTTTATAGGTATATCAGAGCGAAGTTAGTTTTCTGGGAATATCACAGACACTGTTAATTTAAGGGCCTTTATATGTGATTTTCCGAGACCCTTTATAGTCGGGTGAAGAATAACTTTCGTACCACACTCTCACGTGAAAATTGCGTGAAAAAATTTTAGATTGTCACTAGACCCCCTTAAGCGCATTATACTGTATGTATTGATGAATTTTAGCCTACGGCTTAATTTAGTGGCGTGATAATCTTATAACCGTCTGGAAACTTTCACAGTAATGTAATAATTGGAATTGCATTGCGTCTTACAGAAATAGATGGACCTGTGAGATTCTGTTACCATGGTTACCGTGTTGCAGTCTTTCATTATTTCATTGTAAATATATATGTTTCAAGGTAGAGGCATTTAAAGAGTAAGCGAGTGCGTTTCGCTTACGCATTGGGTTATGCTGAACCTGTAGATATCCCATATGTGTAAGTTGGTGTTAATGGGATCTTATTTTCGGTACAAAACTGGAATGGGACCTTAGCAGAATAATATAGGGAGGGATGTTAGTGTTAGTGTAAGCTTAAAACCAATCTTGATAGTAATTCTGTTTGGTCTGGCTGACTGGTTGAAGGTATTTTAATAAAGAATGCTTTCCAGTCGGGCAACGCAAATTTGGTGTCCAATTATATTGCGCGGGTAAAAAAGTGTTTATATGGCCTAACATGAAAAACATTACATAAGATTAGTATCACAAACTGAACGCTTTTATGTAAAAAAATAAGCTTCCGTGGCTTAGGTGGCAGTATGCCGGTCTCTCACCGCTGGGTCTGTGGTTCAAATCCCGGTCACTCCATGCGAGATTTGTCCTAGACAAAGCGGAGGCAGACAGGTTTTTCTCCGGATACTCCAGTTTTCCCTGTCACAACTTTCATACCAGCAACTCTCTCCCCTATCATTTCATTTCATCTGTTATTCATTTAAACATTGCCCCTGAGGAGTGCGACAGGTTTCGACAGCCGGCACAGTTCATTTCCTCGCCACTAGATGGGGGGATCCATTCATTCCATCCCTGACTCGGTCGGACGACAGGAACAGGCTGTGGATCTTCATTTGAATGTGCAAAAATGGGGGTACTTATGTACGTAAAAGCGTGTTATTTTGTGATAAATATCTTATATAATGTTTTTAATGTTAGGGCATATAAATACTTGTTTTCCCACCTAATGTAATTGAAGACCCCGCGGAAAGACCGGGGTAAGTCCATTTTTTCGGAAATGAGTTTATGGTGCATTCTGTGTCCAGCCATCGTCACTACAGATCTGTTGAAATTAATTGCAAATAAAGTGTAATGTCACCAAGGTACAGAGGTTTTTATTTTTAGTGGAAACGGAAAGAACGTCCCATATCCTCTCACGATTTTCATAATTTAAATTTAATTGTTATTCGTTTTACATGTACTTTGCTTATAAAATAAATTTGGCAAAATAAATCTATATCGCTTACCCTCAATTATTAGGGTGTTTTAAGTTTTCTTTGTGTGTGTTGAAAGTTCATTCGCTCTCCTGAAAAATTTACAGAATGTGAATTAACCTGTTTTTCCCGTGAAGTCTTCAATTGGACATCACATTTGTGTGACCTACTGGAAAGCTATCTTTAATAGAACTATGCAACACAGAAAGAATGGCTTCTACCACTTTAATTTGAAGGTAATTTGACTATGTGTTTCAGGTGCGGACTGGCCCTCACAGTCAAAACCTGCACAGTGCTAACCATACCCCAGGTCGGGGGCGGAAATCTCCAAGAAGAAAACCGAAGCCTTGGCGACGACCTGCTATCAACAGGACGTCGGTCGTGCGTCCTAGTGGCGAGGTGGACAAGAGCTGTTCGCTCAAGGTGGAGTACAGTGGCCGGGTGATGACGATCAATGAGGACGTCCGAAGCTCGGGTACAGCGGCCTTCAACCAGGTACGCTAGTAAGAAATAGAGTGTATCCATACATAGTAGTTACTCTAGCTAAGGCACAGCGCAAAGTCATGGGTGTCATGCTATTTCAAAACTCGGTAGACATGGGATCGAACCCCACCGTAGGTCGTCCTGGAGATGTTTATTCCATGATTTCACGTATTCAACTCCAGGAGAAAGCCGGAACCGTACCTTCTAAAAGGCCACCGCCATGGCGTCTTCCGTGGCGTAGTTGTCAGCATGCTGAGTTTCGATGCCCAAAATCGCAGGTTCAAACGCAGGTGAAGTCATTGGATTTTTTAAGAGCTTTAAAATCCCCCAATAAGCCTCTCTTCGTAGGGGAATTAAAGCCGGCGGGCCCACGTCTTAGATTTATGGCATGTAAAAGAACCTTCCACTAACTACAGTTGTGTGAAGCTAACATTTGTAGGTTCGATTTGATTAATGCTCCAACGTTCGCTGCCAGGTGCTGGTTGCGATGTCATCTAGTAGCGAAATTCACAGCTAGGTGTCGTTGACGGTAGCATTTGGTAGCAAAAAAGGAACTGCTTGAAATTGATCGTCTGCAGTTCTTACCTGAATTACAGATTACAGACACTAATACAGACATCACAACCATCGGTTATCAGACAGATTCTACACCCACCCAAAGTATACGGGGCTACATGACCACGTTGTCGCTGCCCCTAAACTGAGGAACCAACCAACCGCCATCGCCACTTCCTTCCTTCATCCATTTTCCCCCGCGGCGTTGCCGTCCTTGTTAAATCATGCACCACGGGCACGAGGACAACTGCAGCAAGTCTGGAGATAGGTGGTTCGAATCCCAGCGCTGACAGTGACTATCATGATTGTGATTTTTTCTCCGAGTTTTCCCACACTCCCACCAGGCAATTTCCTGGATAGTACTATACTTCAAGTGCCAGGTCACCTACTCATCCCTGTCCCTAATACAGATACACAAACTACTACAGTCATCTCAGAAATGCAGGTTGTCAGACAAGCCCCAATTTCCTTGAATGAATCATTCAATTCATCTCTTTATAACTCCTTCCATGAGGAGACATGTAATGTCTCAGGTTACTTTAACCTGACCGATGTTGCTATGCTACCTGGCGGACATTTCGTCATTGTTACAGTAAGCTAATTCATGGCGAGGCACTAAAGTTAAGGGCATTGTAATAATTGTTTGCAAGCGACAAAAGAACCCTGCACGCATTTCTTACGAGCACAAAGTCCTGCAGGCCTATATAAACTCACCTATGTTGTTCTAGGGCAGGCTGTTCCAAATCCACCAGTTTGAGTGTTCATACACGCGAGTAATCAGCTGTGATGCTCGGAACACCGGTGGTGAGGGTCTGCGGGTGATAGTAAATACGCCACTGGGCGAAGGTCATGCCACAAGTCCAGTCTTCCTGCCATTCTTGATGTATCCACCGCGCTGTGACGGCAACCCCCACAGCAGAGCTGTATTGCATGTTGCAGGTTTACTCACGCAAGGCGGCGAGTACACCGCTCCACACTGGCGAGCAGCTCGCCTAGAACAACCAGCTCTAGAGATTTCCGAAATGAATTTGGGAGCTCAATACTGTACGATTCTAGAAAATACACAAACAAATCCATGTATTTTAGAATTACAATAGGATCAAACTAACATAAATGTACAACCATATAAATATAGTCTTCCTATGCCAATGGAAAAAAAACACCCCTGCCATATATTCAAGTTGGTGGTTGATATACTATTAAGACTGCAAAATCAATAACTCAGGATCCAATTGCGTAATTAACACGAAACTTTGTAAGATGGAAAAAATCTAATAAGATACCTCTCTTGCATTAGCCATATGACTATCACACTGCATATAGTGCGTATCTGCCCTTTTAATATAGAAGACATTCATATCGACTATCCCATATTCATTATTACAGTTACAATGATGAAACGCAGCATACGTGGAGTCTTAGAGACCAGGCTTTTCTTGAAGAAGACACAAGATAAATGATTCTATACAGTCGTTCTTTTCTAACGTTTCAATTAATTCTTCAGGATAAGAAAGTGGAATTACATTGAACGTTAGTGCACGGCGAGTCTTATGTATGATGCTGCACAAACCGTTCATCGGATAAACATTCAATTATACTCCTTGATATTGAAAGTAGGCTATATGTTCTTTACTGACCATCGTGTTAGGTTGGTTCCTTAGTTTAGGGGCTGCGACAACGCGGTCATGTAGCCCCGTGTACTTTGGGTGTGTGTAGAATCTGTCTGATAACCGGTGTTAATTGTGATGACTGTATTAGTGTGTGTATCTGTTTTTTTAATTCAAGTAGAGACTGCAACTTTGAATTTTCAAATAGTTCCTACTTTTGCCGCCAAACGCCACCGTCAACGACTACTAGGCCTAGTTCAGAACTAGCTACTAGACGCCACCGCAGTCGGCTCTTGGCAACGAACGTAGCAACCTAAGAGCGTTGTTTACATTCTTAACCTATCCAATTTAGTTTCACACAGGTGTAATTAGTGGAAAGATCTTTAACATGCCATAAATCTATGACATGGGACCGCCGGCTTTACTTCCCCTCCGAAGGAAGGCATACTGAGGGATTTTTAACGCTCTTAAAAAATCCGACGGCTTCGGCCGGGTTTGAACCCGCTATCTTGGGCATAGAAGCTCAGCATGCTACCAACTACGCCACCGAAGCCGCCGACCATCGTGTTATAAACCAATATTTTCGAATCAACAAAAAAAACACATTAAACATCGTATTCTTTACGAAATCCCATTTTAATATCCAATATCATACACACATCAAAAAAAAAAAAAGTTTTGCATCACCTCGGTTCCCAGATCTCCGGCATATAGACGTTGACTGTGTATATTGTATCCAAGATACAGTCCCTTTGACTGTTCATAGATGTCACTAAAACTGCTCAAAAGATGTAAACAACCATGCATGAGCAGGGCCTATTAGACGGAGGGGGTACGACAGCCGATCAGTTCCAGTCATTCCACCAGGACGAAGGTACGCTGCTCATGTTGTCTGTAGTTCTACCATGCCTAGAAGGTCAATACCGCAGTTCGATCGCGTCCGCATTGTTACTTTGTGTCAAGAAGGGCTCTCAACAAGGGAAGTTTCCAGGCGTCTCAGAGTGAACCAAAGCGATGTTGTTCGGACATGGAGGAGGTACAGAGATACAGGAACTGTCGATGACAGGCCTCGCTCAGGCCGCCCAAGGGCTACTACTGTAGTGGATGACCGCTACTTACGGATTGCCGCTCGGAGGAACCCTGACAGCAATGCCACCATGTTGAATAATGCGTTTCGTTCAGCCACAGGACGTCGTGTTTCAACTCAAACTGTGCGCAATAGGCTGCATGATGCGCAACTTCACTCCCGACGTCCATGGCGAGGTCCAGCTTTGCAACCCCGACACCATGCAGCGCGGTACAGATGGGCCCAACAACATGCTGAATGGACCCCACAGAATTGGCATCACGTTCTCTTCACCGATGAGTGTCGCATATGCCTTCAACCAGACAATCGTCGGAGACGTGTTTGGAGGCACCCTGGTCAGGCTGAACGTCTTAGACACACTGTCCAGCGAGTGCAGCAAGGTGGTGGTTCCCTGATGTTTTGGGGTGGCATTATGTGGGGCCGACGTACGCCACTGGTGGTCATGGAAGGCTCCGAAACGGCTTTACGATACCTGAATGACATCCTCCGACCCATAGTGCAACCATATCGGCAGAATATTGGAGAGGCATTTGTCTTCATGGACGACAATTCTCGACCTCATCGTGCACATCTTGTGAATGCGTTCCTTCAAGATAACGACATCGCTCGACTACAGTGGCCAGCATGTTCGCCAGACATGAACCCTATCGAACATGCCTGGGATATGTTGAAAAGGGCTGTTTATGGACGTCTTGACCCACCAACCACTCTGAGAGATTTACGCCGAATTGTCGTTGAGGAGTGGGACAATTTGGACCAACAGTGTCTTGATGAACTTGTGGATAGTATGCCACGACGAATACAGGCATGCATCAATGCAAGAGGACGTGCTACTGGGTATTAGAGGTAGTGGTGTGTACTGCAATCTGGACCACAAATGCTGAAAGTCTAGCTGTATGATGGTACAACATGCAATGTGTGGGTCTCATGAGCAATAAAACGAGCTGAAATGTTGTTTGTGTTGATCTCTATTCCCTTTGTATTTAAAGGTTCCGGAACTCTTGGAACCGAGGTGATGCAAAACTTTTTTTGATGTGTGTATGTTATATCAAAAATAACACGACCTACCTAATCATGAAAATGGAATGACTTGAATAACAAAAACTATAAATCGTAAATTTACAGTATTTGTAGAACTTTATGTACTTCATGTACTTCTTCTACATTCCGGGGTGAACCTTGGCCTTTCCAACGAGCTTCCACCATCCATCATGGGCACATGCTATTCTCCTCCAGTTTCTGCATCCCAGCTTCCATAGATCCTCTTCCATTCCGTTCAGTCATCTTGTTCGAGATTGACCTCGTCCTCTTTGTCCTCCTGGGTTTCCAAAAAGAGTCGTGTCCTACATACTCAACACATGGCTTGCCCATTTTAGCCTTCCCGATCTTGTCACTGGAGCATCAGAATATACTGTATATAGTATATAATTCTGCATTGTATATACGTTTTCCTCCATCGCTCGTGTAGAAAAACAGGGAAAGAATAGACTAATTGAACACGTTAATGTCTCACGAAGCACAGTATTCTCGTTATCACATGTCCCTTTTTTTCCACCAGAAAGAGAATATGGCTTGTTCCCTAAATCAAGTCTCCCATGTTATCTAGCAGCTTTTCGATGAAGCAGAATCTGAGTCACGAAAGGTGAGACATAAATCCCGATGATCTACTGAAAAACCTTGCTTTACTTTAGTTGGTGCTTATCCCATCGTGCAGATTGTACTTCATCCGATGAGTATGTGCAAATGATCTGATAACCTGTGCCATTGTCGTGTCATTAGTTATGTGTTCACTTGTTGTTATTTGTGTATGTAACTAAACTTCTTTACCGTTGGTTTTATCACCATTGGATTATCCCTGAGTTAGTGACGAACGCCCTAATAACATTGCTTTCATGATAACCACTCTTGGCTTGTCCGAACATGTAGCTACTCTAACCTGGGCGTGGAAGGTAAGGAATAGGCAACTACATGTGGTATGTCGGACAGGTACACAGCACTGAGGAAAATGATGATGATGACTCACTGGTCATTTAGCTGACGTAGCTTAGATAACGATGCAGGAGTTTATGGGTGAATAGAAATGTAAAGTTTTAAACTTGTAAATTGTATAAGCGTCTTATAACTTATACTGTATGTTCAGATTTCTTTAGAATAATATATCTAACAAACAGAGGATGGAGACACTGCTGTGAAGCCCTTTTCCCTCTGCCGTCCATAATTGTAGATATTTTTTATTTTGAAAATAAATAAGAAAATAGCCTGCATTGAGAAAATAAATTAACCATGTCTGAAAATGACCGTCATTGACAACGTTTTATAGAAAATAATAAGAGCGAGAAATTAAGACAATAAATAATATAATTATTATTCTGATAGAACTGGCCTTGGACACATTATGGCCTTCATAATCAACAGAATGAACATTTTAAAAAGAAACAAGTACTTAGTTGCAAGTCAAAGATAGGAACCTGATAATTAGAATCAAATAATAATTTCTTAGGGATGTTGAGAAGAAAGAACGATTCAATTGGTTGGGACAATTGTTAGTATTAACACATAATAGACGAGTGTAAATTAAGTAATATATCTAAAACTTTTTGCTGTCAAAAATACTTCAAAACAAAACAAAATCGGTTATTAATTTGATTAATTAATGTAGAGAAAATCGTATGGCATTAAGAAACAGTAAGAAAAGGACGAAGATGTATACCGTATTCCTGAATAAATTTCTAGAAAATGCTGAACATGTTGAATCTAATGTTCCACATCGTATGTGTAGCTCAACATCCAAATAGCAACATGGTAGAGACAGTTCTCAATATCAAAATTCTCCAAGAGCAGCTCAATGTATAATTGAAGAGGGATAACTTTTGATATTGTTGCAGTACTTATGTTGTGGTGATAATTATTTGAACCTATGTTGACTGATAACCTATAACCTTGTCGTCTTGTGGTGTGGAGAAACAAGTTTGTTGAGAATTTCCTGTTAAAATAACGTCCATGCTATCGATTGGACTTCAACAAAATTGTGTGTGTGCATTCTGTACCTTAAGAGATGGAACTAAGAATATATTCAGTCACCAGGGCTGCCAACCGTAGTGCTCTATAAGGCTACACTATTTGAGATATATTTCGAACTAGTTAAAAATGTCAGTATTACCAACATAATTTCGTCATTATTCTAGATAGGTCTATATTCTGTAGATTAATCATTGACATGAAACTTAAATTTTAAGAAAAGTAGGCTCTTTAGTTCGTCACGGAACCACATGTTAAAATATATAAAAAATTGAGAAAAGTAATCCTCACATATCCTTAAATTGTATTAAGGAAAACCTTCAGCTCCAGGGAGCAGTATTACTATTCATATTTTACTTTAAAAATGTATCTGTACTTGAGACTTATCATTCACTTTGCCCATGAATTTCTTATGTACTCAAGAATTTTGACGGTAATGAATATGTTCAGCCTATATTTGCATTCTATCTAGGATATGGCCAAATTCTCAGAAGAAGGCCTTAGTTTGAGTGAAGGTTCAGCACCAGTACGAGCACGCGAGTCGTGTGTCGAACTGCACCACCGCAGCGCATCCCCCCACCACTTACACTAAATGGACTGACATGGTGGTACACCACCCCGCCACTAATCTACCTCTCCACAGCTAATAGACATTCTCTTGACAGTCCGGTAAGCCTTAATATCCCAATATCCGTCAGCGCTATGATACACAAGTTGGCACAAGTTCATTCTTTGACCAGCAAACGACTTCTCTGGCTGAACATTACAACTTTAAACTGAACCACTCAAGCCGCATTATTAAACCTGTTTATTCGTGGCCAGAGGACGTATTATCAACATCCATTTTCTTGTTTGCATTTGAGATTATTATCTGTCTATTTTTAGCAAAAGTTGATTTGATTTTTGTCTGAGTCATTTACTTGCAGGGCTTTTATCCGATTCAATCATGCGGACGAACAACGGAATCAGTGCGAACTGATTTTCATAGGAATATCGTGGTTTATGCCATATGAATCGTGACTAAAATCTGGTTGCATTGAAAAGCTGATAATAACACGAGACGCTCAATTTAGCGAAGGGGATGTTTTCTAACTTTGTAGTGGGTCCCGTGATGACAAGAACATTGTCGCTTCAAGAAAGACTTAGTCTTTCACTTAGTGTTTTTTATTCCCAGTAATTCTACACCCTAGCTTTCGCTTTCCTGTTACATGCGTACGTAAGTGATTTGGGATATTAAAATTTTAAAATAACATAAAATGAAGAGAAATTATCAAATTATGGTGCACCAAGACTGAAAGGCATAGACTTAGACTGCTTAGCATTTGCTGATGACATGGCACTAATTGCCCAAGAATATCTGATGCGTAAAAGCAAATTGAACTACTACAATAACAAGCGGCGAAAATTGGATTGCAAATCTCGTTTGAAAAAACAAAATTTATGACTGACAGCAAAACCGCATCAAATTAACTTCAAATTGGCAACAACAAAATTTTTCGAGTAAACGAATTTAAATATTTAGGTGAATGGATTGCAGAAATCTGTAACGAAATGAAATCAATTGAATTGAATTGAATTGAATTGAATTGAATTGAATTGAGGCTTCAGAAAATGGAAACTGCTTTTCAATCAACAAAAAATATTTATAACAAAACGAGTCTCTCCTGGCACTGCAAAATTCCCCACTATACAACTGTAATCAAACCTGAAGCTCTCTATGCTTCAGAGACACTCAATCTCCAACACAAAACACTAAAACACCAAATAGAAGTGAAGGAACGTAAAATAATGAGAAAAATCTTTGGACCAAAAACAAAAGATGGTGTACATTACCCAAAGCCTAATACAGGAACATACCAAAAAACACAGACACAATGCGAATGCGAAGAATTCAATTTATGGGACACATAGAAAGAATGGACCCGAACAGACTGACACACAAAATACATACTTTCATAAAGAACAAGGCTACCAGACCGAATTGGTATAAATTTACAGAAAAAGACTTAAAGGAATTAGGATCAACAAACTTACATGGTCGGAAGGAAATCAGGAAAATCACTCGGGTGCGGGGTTTCGAGGAAGAAGAGACGAAGACTGTGACTACACAGCATCAATGGTCAGAGCAACGGAAACAGACCCACTCGTTGCGAATGAAGGAATACTGGGCCAACAGGAAGGCTAGAAAGTGTTGTTTTCGTGTGGTCCTAAGCGACCCATTCGCGAAGGAGAAGAAGAATAAGAATACAAATAAGCAGAAGAAGAAGAAGAAGAAGAAGAAGGGAAATTATGTATAATAAACACGAAACGCAAACTCCGTTTAGCCTATTTCTTATAATGAAGTAGCGCAGAAAAGAGAACTTCGAAAAATAAATCACAGAAATGTAAAATAGTATGAGCCGAATGTTAAAAAACTAAGATACTTGAAACATGTAACATTTAATGCTTATATCATGTCCAACGTTTCCTTAAGACTAATATTGACCGAGTTTTTCGAGGCTTCATGTTTCGAGGTATTATTAAACTCCCTCCCCATGGTGCAGTAATGAAAGAATATGCATCACCCTTTTTCCTAAAACTGAATACAAACTTTCATGAATTAAGTTCATCCGTTTTGTTCGTGAATCATACAAACATCATGAAAAAAAAAAGGAAAATGCCCATTCCAACTTCAATGTTGAAAACCAAAAATGTCGCATTTCTTATCATCGTACAGGCAAAACTCGTATTGTATAAGTTTATGAAGGGCAATCAAATAAAAACCGAACACCCACCCTTACACATATTGTGCGCGAAATGTGGCAACGTTGTTGTTACGTATAGATACTGCCATCGCTGTGGCAGGGGAACTGCATAGTTACAGAGCTCAGGTGCACACAGGTGTTGAGGTATGTCCTTGTTGGTGCGCGGACTGCGTTCAGCAGTAACCATGAGATGAGCGCAGAAGTGTGGCGATTCGTTTCCTGATGGCCGAGGGTACTGGAATACGTGACTCATCGTTGCATGTCCACTGTGGATGGCGAACACTGCATGTCCTTGACGAGTATGCACGAGTGGCATTCGAGATTCCGAGAAGGGCGAACATCACTGCAAAACGGTGCACCCCCAGGACAGGCCAATCGAGCCATTACGAGTGACGTGATTGCACGGATTGATAGTCCCATTCGGGAAAACCAGTGAATCACGGAGAAATGAATTCGTGTTCAGTTCGGCATTAGATATAGCTCCGTACATGTCATTATGAAAGATCACGTGCATTTCCGCAAAATTTGATCGCAGTGTATTCCGAAATAACTGATAGAGAGACAAGCGATTGCTGCTGTCTGACGGAATCATCCTGTTGCATGATAATGCCCGTCCTCATATGGCCAATCTGGCGAAGGCTACGCTGCAGAGATTTGGCTGCTTAACACTCCAACATCCTCCGCCTAGTCCGAATCTTTTCCCTTGGGATTTTAACATTTTTACGCGACCTGAAGATAGACATTCACGGACGTCGGTTTCATTCGGATGACGGAGTACAAGACTGGGTGCGGTTGTGGATCTGTCAGCGACTTACCTCTTTCTACAAAACTGGAATATTGATCGTCTCGTCTCCCTGTGAGAAAAATGTATTAACACTTGTGGTAATTAAATAATAATAATAATAATAATAATAATAATAATAATAATAATAATAATAATAACCCCTGGCACTACAGTCCATGTGGGCCTAGGCCTACCAAGCGACCATTGCCCAACCATTTGGCCTGCAGATTTTGGGGTGACGCGTGGTTAGCGCGTTGGGTCCCCTCGGCCGTTAATCTTGGTTTTCGTGACCGGGACGCTGCCTCACTGTCAGTCAGCTACTCAATTGTCTACGCGAGGCTGGGTGCACCCCGTTCCAGCCCCCACGTCAGATTCTAAAATCCCAGACGGAGCCGGGAATCGAACCCGGAGCGTCCGGGTGAGAGGCAGGCGCACTACCCCAACACCAAGGGCCTGGCACTTGTGGTAATTATTTTGAATAATATTATGCCATGGTCACCTTGAAGCTTGTGTTTGGTTTTCATTTGATAGTTCGACGCAACTACCTTGACATTCTAATGTTCCAATGGTTGAATGCCATTGGGAGGCTAAATAAACATTCCTCTGTGCTTAGACCATCTTGTAGATGTGATAAATCATTGTTGTGTTTACATGTTAGTTTATGTAGATTACTGCCTGTATAGCTATGTGTTCATTATGTTGAGGGAGAACTTTGATGCATATAGTGTCCAGTGGAGCGTACACTGTGTTCATGGCACTTCCAAATTAGTTTTGGACCATCCTTCTCCGTGGGAAATTATCGTGTTTACTTTTGCAAATTTATAGGTGCTTGAATCGTGCACAAATTCACGTGTGGAAATTAATGTGCAAGTATGAGTGGTTTAGCCTAGCCTACAGTTGCACAACAATGTCCTACATGTTCTCAGTGAATCGGAGTTATATTGACACTCCAGTTTTAAATACATTCAACTGATACAATTTGTTCCGTTTATTTCAAGGTATGGAATCTAATCCCTGCTAATTGTTATGCTAATAATAATAATAACAATAATAATAATAATAATAGCATATGGCCACGGATGCCGGGTGCAAGCTTTGATATTTGATTCCCAGAGGCCAGCTTGCATGTCTAATTTTGTCGTTCCTTGGAGCTCAATGAAAATCAAGGGGGTTAGATATCTAAGCTCCCTGACATTATAGCGCTTTCAAGTAGAGAAGGAAGAACTTCGTGTTGGTAGAAAATCCCGAGATTAATTTTGCCATTATGAACACGGCCTATTGAATTCAAATGGGTTCTGTAACATGCCAACAACGTATGACATGCGTGCCGAGACTTTTGCCGCCTTTCAAAAATCACTAACCACAGCCAGGAACAAACCTGCAAGCTTGGGCTTGGTAGTTCGACACGATTACCACTCATTCACCGTGGCATTTTTATGATACTAGTAATAGATTGTGTCCGCAAATTCTCTCCGCAGGGGCGAGCTACGTGGGTCTCACCTTGTGGGACGTGTTAGGTTGGCAGTACGGTACTTTCATGTCGCTGTAAACGCAGTCCCACCACAGTGCTTGTTCCGTGTTGACCTTCAACTGGAGTGGTAGGGTGGGGAATACCGTTATACTGCGACATGAATGTACTGCCAACCTAACACGTCCCGCAAGGCGAGACCCGCGTAGCTTGCCGCTGCGGAAGGAATTTGTGGACACATTGTATTACCAAACGACACAAATAAATTCGTATATAATTTTAGTTCTATTGATCTCTTTTGCGGCGTTACAAGTAACCGATCGTAACATAATCATTCAAAAGAAAGAAAATTACCTGGAGCAGTGACGAATCGCGCACTCATTTCATAAATATCGACAATTTGTTTATAAACATAAGATTAAACAAATAAACAAGACGATAGTCTCAGCCAGAACTGTGTCGCGTCGAGCCTTGAATAGTCCCTGCCAGAACTGCCCACATAACAGGAAAGTTGGTCAAACAGTCAGCCCCTGCCATATCTGTGTCGCGCAGAGCCCGTAAGCTGATTTTTGTTACTGCGAGATTGACAGAACGGCTGAACCGATTGACTTCATAATGCACACTGACGAAAGCCCTTGATCTGTACATTTGCAGTGTGTCTTTAAAATAAACAAATATGTTGCCATATATTTTTAAATTTATAAACAAACATGCAAAATGTTTGGCCCTAGCGCATGTGCAGACATGACAGACATGGCGGATGTCCACCGCGTGCGTTTTGATGTGAGAGTTATTTATAAGAATTATAAAGGAGGGGAAGATTCATTAATATTGTTGAGAGTAGGTACTCCTCCCTTTTCCTAACTTTCACACGGCAGATTATTGAAAATATACTATTTATGATTCACATACCTTTCTGGGAGTCATTAGAAGTTGATTTCAATTTGAATTGTCACTGCTGCACCGGAAATATTTCTTTTAATGCGACAATATATCATTTTCATACCTGATTTTATCTCTTGGGGAAGCCTCCGTGGCTTAGGCGGTAGCACGCCGCTCTCTCACCGTTGGGTCCGTGGTTGAAATTCCGGGCACTCGATGTGAGATTTGTGCCAGCAGTATGTTGCAATGTCGAGACTGCAATCTTTTGACGCCCTTAAAGTTGCAATAGTGCCAAAAATTAATCGTACAAAGAATGTAACTTATATAGGAAACTTCTTCAGTAAACATGTTGTTCATTGTCCGTCATGTTTTGACGGGTTTCACCTAGTAGGTTATTAAATCAGAAACCCACCATGTTTCGTGCTTTAAGTCTCCATTTCAGCCGTTATAATAGCTATAATAAACCCTGGCTCTACAGCCCGTGAAAGGCCTAGGCCTACCAAGCGACCGCTCCCAAGCCATTTGGCCTGCAGATATTGGGGTGACGCGTGATCAGCGCTTCGGGTCCCCTTGGGCGTTAATCTTGGTTTTCGTGATCGGGGTGCTGCCTCACTGTCAGGCAGCTTCTCAAATGTCCTCACGAGGCTGAGTGCACCCCATTACAGCCCTCACGTCAGTTTCTAAAATCCCCAATGCACCCGGGAATCGAACCCAACACCAAGGGGCTGGCATTTCACCTGTTAGCAATTGTAAGATTAGAAGAATTCTTGGAACTTAATTGTTTCATACACGCTCCCTTGACGAGTACATGCTGGCAGAAGAAGTTTGAATAATATATTATTTTTATCGAAAACCATGAAGTGAAGATCTATCTTAGACTCCTATGATTTATAGACAGATGTGTTCCCGAACAGTGAAGTGCGGTATCTCACTAATACGCTGTTTGTACCCGACAGAAATCACTAGAATTTATTTCACTCGTTAAATTGTGAGCTCCGTCTCTACTTTACAAAATATGATAACCACTGACATTGGCAAGAAAACTTACGGATACAAAAATAAGGTTATTACTTCAACAAAGCTAATGTAACTATGAGCACTTGGTACTGAATTGTCGTGAGACACCGTTAACACAGTTCGTTGTTGTGGTGTTATTTATAGGGGCTTAAACATCGTGATCATTCATCCTCGTGTACTTGGGTGGGCTTCGATATTTTGCCTGATAACCTGTGTTATCTTGATGGCAGTATAGAGCGTGTATTCAGAGAGTGGAAGACAACAGTGCCCACCCACTGCATGGAAATAATCCTCCTCAGCAAAGGCTGAGGTCCCGAAAGCGCTCCTGAGGACATCTGAGATGCTTACCGTCTCACCGGAGAAGGCAAGGCTGGTCTTATGGAAGAAGACGACCCCTCATCCCTGCGGTTGGATGCCAGTAGCTGAAGAACTACCACCCGGACACATCGAAAGCTGGTTGGTGTGGAAGTCCCTGAACAGGTTACGATCAGGAGTTGGAAGATCCCGAGACAATCTGAGGAGATGGCGCCTCAGTACAAGTGACACGTCTTGCGAATGTGTAAAAGAAGAAACCAAAAAACACATTCTTCATTGCCCTCTGTGCCCTTCATCATGTGCAGAGGAAGATCTTCTGTTAGCCACTCCGAGCGCCTTGGATGTTGCTCAGTATTGGGCACGTGCTATACAAATAGACAATTTTACCCTTATACGTAGAAAAACTAAATTTTTATGTTTCCGACACGAGAAATAAGTAAATATACTGTATGAATTTGTAATTCAGGCCAGGATTGGGAAGGAGGCGACCTGGGTCACATGTCACGGAAAACCACTTCCAGGTTGGCCTAAGTGAGAATCTAACCCACCTCTTCACAGTTTTGTTTCACGAGGCTGAGTTTACCCCATTCCAGCTCTCAGACCAGAATTAAATTTATTGGCAGAAACGGGAATCAAACATGAACCTCCGAGGCGACAGTCTTGTAATTTAGTCACTGCACCACAAGGTGGTAAAAGACACCCTATTTCTCCACCCATCTTATGTGATTAGCTTCAACAATTGATATAAATGGTGGCAGCAGGTCACACTTCGCAAAAGTACACCCACTTAATATGTAAGAAATATGAATAAATATATTTTAGTTTTGCATTGCTAGCCACGGTGTGTGAGTGGTTATCGTGTCGAACTTCCAACCCTAAGCTTGCAGGTTCGCTCCTCGCCGTGGTAAGTGATTTTTGAAAGGCGACAAAAATCACGATACGCATGTCATACGATGTTGGCATGTTAAAGAACCCATTTGAATTCAGTAGGCCATGTTCATAATGGCAAAATTAATCTCCGGATTTTCCGCCAGCCGAAGTTCCTCATTTCTCTACTAGAAAGCGCTATAGTGTCAAGGAGCTTAGATATCTAACCTCCTTAACTTTCATAGTGCTTCAGGGAGCGATAAAATTCGACATGCATGCTGCCTTCTAGGCGTCAATTAACGAAGCTTGTACCCACCACCCGTGGCTATACGATATTATTATTATTATTATTATTAGTTTTGCATTCTTTTAATATAACTCTGTAATAATATTAAACGCCGTAGCGTGGTCGCGCACGTTTGATCGCTCCCCACAACCCCATGACGGGGAGGGGTGTGTTGCAATTAGTTCGGATATTGGAGTTTCGAATCCCGGTGCTGACTGCGGCTATCCTGGGTATGGATTTCCTCCGGGATTTTCCACAGTTCCTTCAGGCAAATGTAGGGATAGTTTCTCATATTAAGTCTTATGGCATCTATACCATCAACAAACAGCAGTCCCTTGTTACTGCAGCCTAATAAAAGTCGCGCCCAGACAAATGACCGCTGCTGAGCCATTTGGCCTTGAGATTGCGGGGTAACGCGTGTCAGCGTGACAGGTTCCTTCGATCCTTAGTCTTGATACTCTTGACCGGGGCGCTGTCTCTCTGATCATCAGACAGGTTTTCAATTGTCCTCAGGAGGCTGAGTGCACCCCTCCTTACGTCAGTTTTTAAAACCCCCGATGAAGCAGTGAATCGAACCTGGGGTCTCCGGATGAGAGGCAGACGCAATACCCCGACACCTCTTGGCTGGCACCTACCCCATCCCTGACTCTAATAATAACAGCTGCACACGCTACTACAGTCACTACAAAACCACGGGTCATCAGACATATTTAACACACACCAAGCACACGATGTCTCTAGTCTCTAATACGAATTTAATACAAGAGCAACAACAATATGACTGTTAGGTAGCGAGCCTGGAGGCTGGTTGGATCCTCAAAAGTACTGCCATAGGTTAGGCCGATAGTTACCCACAAAACCTCAAAGCAGCGCTATAATTAGGAGTACTAGGCAAAGCGAAGAATGAGGTAATTAGCCATTAATTTCCTCACTGAGTCAGAACAATAGCACTGCCCCTATGAGCAGAACCTTTCACATCACACACAGGCACTAGTTGTGCCCTGAAGGCCATTGCTCAGCACCACCCATACCCCAGTAACCTCCATATAATCACAATCATGAATCAGACTGAAACATCTGTAGAAAGCCCAAGTACAACGACGATATCAAATTTAGAATACTGTATATGGTTTATTGGTCTCCAAAACTGCGTAAGGTCATTCCTTTCAGAAGTGTCTGTGATTTCAATTTGAACTCTTTGCACCGCAGAACTGGCACGGCACACGTTTGTGTGAATCTCCTACCGGAATTACCACTATTATTGGAAAAAAATGTTCCGTCTGGCAAGCTTCCATAATCAGAGGATATCATCATAAATGATGGGAAATCCACTCATGATATGTGGCTGTCTGAAATGATTTGAATTCCTCTTCTAAATCAATACAGATACTAAGTATCTGCCACAGTTAGTCTGGAGTTGTATCTCAGCCAATTGAATTAGAAGGGGGATGGAAATTATATATCCCTCTGTGTATATGCAAAAATTATTTTATTTAATCTTCTTACCCAAATTCATATTGAAATTATACTTCATTCCTACGTATTCTTCAATTAGACACACGAATCTGGGTGGTATCCCATTCCAACCCACAGACCGGATTTTTAGAACCAGGAATCAAACCCCGAACATCTAAATTCAGAGTCTCAATACGTACCCTGAGACCACAGAAGGTTGCATATATCCATACTAGGCCTACTGTAGTTTCCACTGCCATAATACAGAAATGGCGCACTGTCTGCCTCGCTCTCTGCCTTGTAATGTCGATCTAAGGAATTTCGTCTCGTTTTAATCACATTTTCGATTATTTCATTCAGCTCTAATAGACAAAGTGGGGCACAGATACAATCAAATTTAATTATATCATTTTGACTTGTCGAACAAATTATAATTTCATGAACAGTATTCCCGGATGTTTTTGTTGATTGTTTGTGGTGCTTTGCAACATCTTGGCCATGTAGCCCTTGGGTGTGTGTAGACTGTGTAGAATTTGTCGATAACCCATGTTACAGTGATCTCTATACTACAGTGTGTGTTTGTGATTGAGGTAGTTGTTGAGTTGAAAACGGCCGTGGTCTTTAGTTGGGAACTATCCCGACATTTGGCTGGAGTAGAAGTTGGAAACCACTAAAAACCACTTTCAGGATGGCTGAGGGAGGAATCCAACCCGGGCCTCTGTGGTGACAGCAATGTATGCTAGCCACTCGCAATGAGGCGGACTAAATTCCTGGATGTGGAAGTTTTATTCAACATATTGAACAAGTAGTTCCGTGAAGAACTATACAGCCTATTTGCATATATCCTACTTATATTAATTGCCTCTATCAACATACAAAATTTCTGTTTGATTGCTGTAATAGATTCGTAGATATTGAGATCCATGTAAATATTGCGGATGGTCGTCATCTTGAATTTTTATATACGTAGGCCTTTGAGTTATCCACTGTTACATGAAGATTGTTGTGTACGTGTAGTATTCAAACTTCAATCGCATGATTAGGACACAAGAAGTAGC
Organism: Meconema thalassinum; assembly: GCA_946902985.2. Classification (NCBI taxonomy): domain Eukaryota; kingdom Metazoa; phylum Arthropoda; class Insecta; order Orthoptera; family Tettigoniidae; genus Meconema; species Meconema thalassinum. Next base: position 198,038,148 of record OX336391.1, on the reverse strand, counting down.
AAGATGTTCAGTAAAGAACATATAGCCCACTTTCTCCTAAATGTATGAGTATAGTTATAACTCGTTGTTATTATCAAAGAGTATAATAGAACTATTCTTTGTTGAAGACCTTAGAAACGATTTACCTCTACCAAACGCCACAACCTAGATAAAAACTGCTACCATCATTGAAGAAAGAAATATAAGAAGTATATCAAGAATGTTATGGATCTGGAGACATAATCGACCGGACTGGCTGCGTGGCTCAGCGGTAACGTTCTCGCTTGCTGGGCCCTAGGTTGCAGGTTCGTATCCTGGCGCAGTCAGCTGGCATTTGAGGGTGCACAAATGCGAGGGAGCCGTGTCAGTACATTTACTGGCACGTTAAAGATCCCCTTCGGGCCAAAATTCCGGCACCCCGGTGTCTCTAAAAGCAGCAGTAGTTAAAAGGGATGTAAAACCAATAACATTATTATTATTATTATTATTATTATTATTATTATTATTATTATTATTATTATTATTATTATTATTATTATTACATATATGACCTGCCGTGGGCAACATCCAACTTTGAGTTGAGGCATGTCTTTACACGTCTGGTTGTGCATGGCTTTCACAACCCTAATTGAATTAACAAATCTTTCCATGACCCTACAGAGACGTGTGTATACAAACTATGTGGATATTTTCGATTGCTATTTGCCTGAAATAAAAGTAGTAATTAATAACCTGAACTAACACCAACGGCTTGAATTCAGTTACTATGTGAAATCGTTTTGTTCTTTACTTCAAATAACATTTTCAAGTAACGCAAAATAGGCTGTTACAAACCCTTTAAAATAAAAAGTAAAAATGTATCATAGTATCATCTTGTCATTCTTCAAATTCGATGCGCATAGAATGCCAATGGTATAGTAATCAATGGAGCCCCACGTAGACTAGTCGTGACATCTATTGGTGAAATATCGAACAATATAATCCTAACAGAGCGAGTGCATTCTAGCGGCCAGAAGAAGAAACTTTTCAATACAATCTGGAAGTTAATAAGTAGGTCGGCGTGCAGTTACCTTTTTGGCAGCTAGATGTCTCGAGTAAATCTGCTGGCGAATTATGTTTTAATTAAATATATATTTTACACCATAATATGCACAATATAACGCTTAATTTTAAAACATCTCAGTCATTACAAAACAATAAACATATAACATTTCAAGCAAAAAACCTAGCTCTGATCGGGTTTGAACCATAGGCATTTGAGCGATAGGCTAACGCTCTACCACTGAGCTAATTGTGTCAACGAATATCATTCTATATAAAATGACTTACATAGAACTTGTTAGCAAATAATGATTTATAATGAACGATTTCATCACTGGAGTATATTATTTATATATAAAGCATTTCATACAAAGTTTATTTATTTTGTATCAGTACGCTATATTGCATGCAATACTCAAATTAGTGAAATATAAGTTAGGCACAAGATATCCGCTGCCATCTTGTCTTATTACTGAATCGGCTCAGCTTTTTAAAATCACGTCAGCACTATAGTATTACAAAATAAACTTTTAATTTCGAACGTGCCTCTTCCTTTAGAACAGTTAAAACGATTCTCGGCTCGATAATCGGAACTGGTGGGTCCCATGATATGGATTATAAAGTTTGCATAATTCGCACGGCCGCCATCCTGAAATGGTATGGCGGACGACCATGTAGTTTGGGCACAAGGCGCATCCTATACGAAGGTATGTTGTTACCAATTTGGTAGAGATCGGATGATTTGGTTAGTCGTTATTTGATTTTACGTTTTGAACGTTTGAGTGGCCGCCATTCAGTTTTAGTAAAGATGGCGGCGATATAAAACATGACACTGAGGTGCCCTTTGCTAGTGCTACCTTTGTACCCTAATTTCGTTCAATTCGCATTCACCGTGTTCGAATTGATAGGGGGGGACAGACATTCAGAGTACACACACTCACACACAGACACACACACACACAGACTCACACACACACACACACACAGACTCACACACACATACACACACACACACACAGACAGACACACTTTTTTCGCCCTGTGTTGATCTCATAAGTCTACTTTCATTTTTTGCAAAAATCGAAAGTAGGCTAAAACGAGATTTTTGAATTTCGCACAGCTGCTATCTTGTGGTTATGGAAACAATTGAAATAAAGTAGATGCCAGTGGACTAACTTGTATGAGGATTTACTGTACCAAGTTTCACTGCACTCGGATGGTTAAATTACGAGAAACGTCCTTGTGAATATTTATACTTCGCTTGGCCGCCATGATGGATTTGTAGTTACCAGGTTTCCAAACGTTACATAGGTGAACTTCTAGTAGTTCCCTTTATCAGAGTACAAAATTCAAGGGTGATATCGGTAATACTTTCGCTGATATTGAATGCTGGTGAAATATTTCGCACAGCCGCCATATTGGATTGGTGAGACGTAACAAATTTTGAAGGTCATGACGTCCGGAATAGTGCTATGAACTTACTGAGTTTCATTGAAATCGCTCCAGCTGTTTAGATTTTATTGGGGGAGGGCACACACACACACACATCACACACGCACACACAGACAGACACACGGACAAAAGGTGATCTCATAAGCCTATTTTTTTTCATAAATGAAAATAGGCTAAAAATTATACTGTGTAGACTTCGTAGTCACTCTGTATTTGCTGAAGGAATCCCGAGTTCATGAGCTTTGGAAACTCCTTTTCTCGTGGAATCTGAACCACTGAACGTAGCATTGCACTTCCAAAATCCGACATCAATAATCGGGAATTGAACCCGATGTGTATTTACGGGAACCAACCAGGATAACCCCTGATTCAATACCCCCCACCATATGCATATAATGCCTGACCGAACTAAATATTCTTTATTATTCCCCTTGCACGGGTTTGACTGATTATATATTCTTCTCGCGTGATAATAGTCTATCTATTGGGTACTTAACATTGAAGTGTTTCTCAGGAGGAACATATTCAACTTTTAGCAATATTAATTTGCATCACGGTTTCGATGACAATAGAAATGAGAATTTATGGCTACTCTTTTAGGGGCTCATTATCTCACGAAACACTTCGGCACAAGAATGCACCATCAACTCCAAGTATATCATATAACGACCAGTTTCTCGGCACAATGGACTGTGAGATGGCGGATAAAATGAAATTTATCCTTAAAGGCGGCACCAAGCAAGAAGCCTAGTAGAAAATTGAGCTGGGACTGGTTGAACTGTCTACCCACCGCTCTCCGGCGCGATAAGGAACTTGGCGAGAATCTATTCTGAAAGAATATGGATGATAATCGTTATAAGGAAAGAAGAGTGTGGATATTTGGGAAGTTTAAAGACATAAAGGGACTCTCACTTTAAATGTATGGTTATAGATCGTCACATTTATAAACGAAATACAGAAGCTTAGTAGAAATATACAAGATTTAAAAGTATCTTCATGCATAATGGATGGCTACCGTGCCGGTACGTGTACTACCTTCAGTATTCTATAGCAGTTTCTCAACACTCTGCCGAGAGAGTGTTGGAAAGAATTAATGATTTGCATTCACTGCACCTTTTCCTGAGAGTTGTAGTTATTTCAGTATATAGCATGGCTCTGTGTAGTATCTTTCTGAAATCCAGCAATACATTTGTTTTATGATATATCGGATGTTTATAATAGTGCATACGACTGTTTATGTTCGACGATAATTATAACTATTTTATGTTCGAACATAAATATTCATAAATATCTGTCGAGATTTCACCAGTTTTATGTACTGAACAGAGCGCATGGGACGCACAGAATACCTTGTATTTGACCATGGCCTCCGGGAATACCTCACTGTGACACTCGCATGCAGTGAAATTTAAAATAGGAGGCCATGGAAGTGAGCGCAGGTGCGATGTTATCCTCACCTAATTGGTCACACAACTGTTTCTTGAGCTCTGATTGGTGGGAGAAACTATATCATAATGAAAACTTGTACTATCATGGGCCTCATTATAGTACAGTTTTCTGACATTACATTTCGCCAGGGTCGAACATAAAGTAACTTCAAGATCTGGTATCCGTTTAGAGAATTCAAGGGCATGGACATCATCGACAGGAGCCCCATGTTTTTGGGTGTGAAGAGGGTTTATTATTACGAAAATATGTGTTAATGTGATTTTTGTAGTAGAGTGTGTATTTGTAAATGAACCTAGGATTCACAAGGAGTTGGACATGGCTTTAATGTAGGCACCATCCTAGCATGCGCCTGAAGAATACGAGGGAAAACCACAGAATTTCACTTATAGGATACCTGAGTTAGAGATAGAACTCCCCTCTTCCGTTCTGCCTCAAAAGGCTGAGTGAATTCCGTTCCAGCCTTTAGAGCAGAATTGAAGTTTTTGACAGAGACGGGAATTGACCTATTTTAAGGCACACGAGTAAAATTTCTCGTTTATCTTGTATATTTTAGTAAATAGTACTAGGCTACGTCAATATAGTGTACTGTTAAGTAGGTAAAATGTTTGTCTTTGTTCTCAAGAACCGCGGCTTCAAATCCTAGCTAGGTCTTTAGATTTTAACTTCGAACTGATAACTCCTCTGTCTAAGAGACTGGATGTTTTTGAAGCCCTCATCTTTAATTTTATCCTCAAAATAACACGCAGATTACCCACGGGCACCAATTTTGAAGACGCCAACAGGCCTGTTTAGGATACTGCTTTTAGCATAATTTCTGGGTAGGCTATAGGGGGTGAGTGGGGGCAAAGATAGGCAACCGGGAACATACGATCCCTAGGATGAAGCTCCGAAAGACGTTAAACACGCGTAATGAAAGGTGTGTGGTTTGGGAAAACCGGAAGGAGAAGTACGTTACACACAGTCAATCAACACGATTGTTCCCAAATAGTATTGGGTGTTGTTCCCTAAGGGGCCTGCGATGTCCACCCGAGTAGTGGATTTTAGAAACAAAACTACCACTTACGGAAACGCAAATAGCTCTGGGGTTCGCTCAGCCTACACCATGGTAATTCCTGGGAGCAAAGACGGCTGGGCATGGAGCTGACAAATCCATCCCATCAAGTGCTGTTGACACAAAGAGTGGAAGCCTATACCTTCCACTACTCCCAGGGCCTGTAAGGAATTTTTATTTTTGAAATTTGTAGCTCTTCATTCGGTCAACACGATTGTGCCCAATGAATGGGCGGGGTACAAGGAATAAATAGGTAAATACACTCCTGAAAAAGAAATACATGTATTAGTTAATTATCACTATTAAAATGGGGCAATTGGTTTTTTCTTCAGGAGTGTATTTACAAATTTACCACCCTTTCATTGGGCAGAATCGTGTTGACCGACTTAAAAACTATGAATTGGAATTATTCTTAGGCAACACAGAAAGAATGGCGTCAAATCTAAACATTTATTGTAGTTCCTTAGACCTGAAAAACAAAGAAAACAGGAAGTTCCGTGACGAACTAAAGAGCCTAATTTTCTTAAAATTTATGATTCATGGTAATGATTAATCTATATGGATCTATTTGGAATAATGACGAAATTAAGTTGGTAATATCGAAATTTATAATTAGTTCGAAATACTGTATACCTGGCATAATGTAGCCTAATAGAGAACTACAGTTGGCAGCCCTGGTGACTGAATATATTCTTAGTTCCATCTCTTAAGGTACAGAATACAAAATTTGGTTGAAATCCAATGGATAGCATGGACGTTACACGCAGCTAAACATTGGATTTAACAGCGCGCGTAAAATCATGTTGGCAACAATGACATACATGTATTGGTCAGAAATAATCTGAAATAATATGATCTATTGTTGTGTCAAATTTGAATGAAATTCACTAGTTAGTAGTAACATTCATTTTAAAATTGGGCCTATCAGCAGGCTTAGAATCATGTTGGCAGCACTGACGAAGGCCTATATTAGTTACTCCAAATTAATCTAGAATGCCAGGTACTATACGCGTGCAAAGTTTAGAGCTATTGGCTTGCATACTTTCTGATATATTGATATCAGTGTAACAAAAATAGAGACAGTATTTATTAACAGTTGGCAGGCGTCGACTAGAAAGACCTGCACTCCGCCTCTCAGGAGGCCACACGACCAAAAAAAACAGTTGGCAGCCCTGGTTAGTCTTATGAATCGGCATGGTCATATCGGTTATGGTACACATAACACACACGAAATTTGGTTGAAATCCAAATGATAGTATAGAAGTTACATGTATTTAAATTTGGACCCCTCAGCAGGCTTACAATCATGTTGGTAGCACTGACGTATATAAATTACTCCAAATTAATATAGAATATCAGGTACTATACGTGTGCATAGTTTAAAGCTGTCGGCTTGCATACTTTCTGATATATGGGTATTTGGATGTAAAAATTGAGAGCATTTATTAACAGTTGGCTGCCCTGGTGGCTCTTAAGAATACGCTTAGTCATATCTGTTTATGTACACATAGCACACACGAAATTTAGTTGAAATCCAATTGATAGTGTAGAAGTTCTATGAATTTAAAATTTGGACCTATCAGCAGGCTTATAATCATTTTGGCAACACTGCCATGTATGGCCCCCTGGAAATTAAACTGCAATATTATTATCTATACGTGTGCCAATTTTGAAATAGCTCCCATTCATACCTTCCAAGATATCCAACATGGAGCTCAAATTTCAATTGCGATTTTTTAGCAGTTGGTAGCACTGACATCATTTTCAAATATGGCCGTGAGATATTCAGGTATAGATCTTTACTCCTACCAAATTTTGTTTCGATTGCTGCAGCCGTTTAGGAGTTGATAGGGGGGGGGGACACACACACACAGCCAGACAGACAGACGGACAGACAGACGGACAGACAGACACACATTTGCCCGATCTCATAAGTCTACATTTTCCTCATTTTTGCAAAATGTGAAAAGTAGGCTAAAAATACATTAGATTAAATATACCTGGGGCGTGGTAGTGCAGTGTTCAAGCTGTTGGCCTCTCACCAAGGTGGACTGGGTTCGATTCCCGGTCAATGCATGTGAGATTTTTGAAGTGAAATGCCATGTCCTGTCATTCGGATTCCACGTAAAAAGGAGGTGCCGTGGCTCATAATCACAATATTCACGTTCTCGTAAAACTACAATCTTTCTTCTTATTTTCAGATTAAATAACACACTTGGATGACCAGTTTTGATCTTCGAGCGATCATCATCAGATCCTTTACACTCAGGCTATTATTATATGTCTACGAATATGTGGGTTAAGATACGACAGATTTAGCGTTCTTGTCAGACTGTTAACGTTGAATGATCTGCTACAGAGTGATTGCAACAGCATGGATTACGGGAGAACCTTTCGTCGTATGCAGATCTACCCTGGACCTCATTTCCCTGCTTTATAATGCCGCACATCATAGCACAAACAAACAGACCATAGCACATACTGTGCCCTTTTGTACAAGAAATATGCAAATCACTGTCCAACTTGCTCAGTCTTAATATTCGGGGCATAGTATGTCCTCCCACTGAGTGATTCACACATTATAGGATCAAGCTTAGGATAACACTTCAATGAAATGAAATTCAAAATCATACTATAAAACTATTAAATTATCAAAATTTGGCGCTACGTTACACACAAATAAACTGAATCAGCTTCATACTTGTTCTAATGAACAAGGAACAAATACAACATTAAGCTACAAAAATCAATATTTGAGGTTCCACTGAACCCTAAACAAAATTATCAAACTGCTCTCACTTCCATTTAGCAACATTACAAAATTCTCTCAAAACAAACTCTAAAAGTCTCGGTAAAAATTATTACATATAATTTTCTATTTAAAAAACACACTAAATATACTTAACTTGAATATATTAAAAATTTGAGTTAATAAAAATCAATGGTGACAACAATTACCATTTATTTGGGTACCACCTGATATTCAAACTATATCATCCCTCCTTCCAACACTACCGAACTATATTTGTCTTCGGGAATCTCATACACCACAAGCTATAGAAATTACTGGTAAAATCAAATCAAGACAGACTCCCAGCTGTCCGAATATTTCCAACAATAACTTGGGAACAATAACATTTATCAATACAATACAATACAAAGGGATTTTCATTATTGTCTCAAATGACAATCTAATTATTCATGAAGTGCGGATATATAATGCAACGGCAGGGAGAAATAATCATAGTAAAACTCGGTACAGATTACCGGTCCATTAATGGTTTATTACAGCAGAGTGCAGACGGTATCTGGCTCTGTTCCTGGGCTACCCGACTAGTGGCCTTCATTAAGAAAACGTCGAGACACTTCAGGCATAAATTTATGACGGTGAGGGCGAGTCAGTGCTTCCTCCCTCCTGGACGGTACTTGACAACACCTTTCAAACAGGCGTGAATCTGAGACTTGGAAAGGCTACACATCACTTTCATTTAACAACAACAACACTCTGAGGTTCTAATGACCTATTTCTGTAGCTCAGGTAAAATTATAATTTCGGAGCTTTATCACAGGCAAGTAAGAACTCAATAAAACCATTAATAATTAAGGGGCTTCCGACGTGAGAGAATTCCGGTTCAATTCTCTGGCCAGCCTCTAGGATACTTCCATTTTTGAGGGCTTAGGGCTAACTCCTGGAGCGAGGGTATCTGACCACTCCTCCGAATAATAATAACGACATTGGTAAAAGGTATTCGCACACAATTCCGCGCTTGACAATAAACTTAGCACCCTTTAAAGTTTGTCATTACAAACACACGCATAATCATTTACTTCTGTCCAGCTGATCCCCGCAATTAAAACCTCCTGGCATTATTTTCACCGCATTTATAGCGTGACCATAAATAATATAATGCTCAATGGCGACAATCAATATATTCGTGATGCCTTCCAAAGTCAAATATTTATTCCAACATAATTAATTTCTTCGTCCAAATATAATAGTTTTGCCTTTAACGTAATCTCGACTTTCCATTTACTAGAGCACAACTGGTTCAATAATTATCATTATCATTATCTTTATCATTATTTCAGCACACAACGGCTCAAACTTGAATATTATTTCAATACATCAATATTATCAATATTATCCTGCCTGCCTTTAAATAACATTATTCTTTTTTATTTACTAGTATTCCACTGAATACGATTTCTTTTGATTACACAACTGCATTTAAGTAATTTTTACTTTAATTAGATCCCGCACTTCTCACTATCACACAGTTTTACATCCCTGATTTTCAATGTTGGAGACTACTTTCTCCATGGTTACTATTGTTACACGAGATTCCCGAATCCAAAACACATAATAAAATTTGGTGTTACTTACATGATTGATCCGGCCAAACTGTCCAGATCCCAGCGGAGCGACATTTTGCCCCCATTAATTTCTCACTCCATGATGACACACATATTATCAGTAATTAAATTGCCCTCTAGTTTACACATATTTAAATTAATATGAGCGATTACACACATTTCTTCACAACACAAACAAAAAATCACTAAAATATAAATTTCACTAATAATTATATTTACACACAGAATTTCACTTTGTGGCATCAAACACTGCCTGACACACGTGAATTCTTTTCGATCCAAATCCTAGGGGTGCAAGTTTCGACCGCTGCCTTCTATTCCCTATTTGGATATTGACAGTCTCGTACGAATTTAACCTCCTTGGCTACGAAGCTTCCCCTAATTCTGGTGTTGAATTTATCGGCACTTACAGTACTGAACGATAATATTGTCTCTTCCGGTAAGCAATTGTCTATATGGGAAACGGTATGTGGTTGCGTTGACCCCTGAAGTCACTATACTGCGCTTGACAATTGTCTTTAATACTATGCGTCTGAACTGAATTCTGACGACTATTTTCTTTTCTTTGTGGAATACTTCCTTGAAACTCCACGTGGCTACTGATGTCTCTTTGTTGACTCCTAACTATATCGCCACTTTGTCACGCTAATCTCCTCAATTCAGGAAAATTAGGTGTTAGCTATGTTTGACCCTACTGTGGTTATATTAACGCACTGAGAAAAAACGTTTTAGAGATACAACTCTCTGCTGATGTCTCGTATACTTTCGAGATATTACGATGTCACTCCAAATACTAGTGTCCGGGCTTCGACTACCCTCGCCGGCTAACGTATGTTTTTGCTCAAAGTTTATAATTTGGCCTAACACCGTAGACTATTAATTGTTCGAAATTCTGACGATACTTTCCTTTTGAAAAGGGCTTCAACGTTTTTAAAGCGCGGCGACACTGAAGAAAGCTGGATAGTACTCCTATTTAGAGTACTTCCGCGTCGTGATACAGGTTCGAGCCCCCACGGACTGAATAGGACTGCCGGTGCTGACGAGCAGCACGACCGATACGTATTCTGATGGATTACTGCATTTGATATAGCCTCTCGCCCCACTGGGCTGACGAAAACTGCATGATTTCCCTTGGGCTCACGGCCTATATATTTGATTCTGGTAAAAATAAATAAATTTATCACCTTCTCTACCACCAATTTCCAAAATAATCGTCGTACGATGTTAAAAAATATCTCTGAAAAGCTGAGGTTTTAAACGTCTCAACAATATCTAAGTTTCCAGGAATCGATCGTACAGACCTTCAATATTAATTAAAATGATCTCCCGAGATGTGTGGGTAGCGGTTTTTGTTTTCCCTCTCTGCCAGCTTCGGGCTCGGGGAATAACTATTTATGTAATGCTGATAACGCACTTCTTTCTTGTACAATTACTATTGACTTTATCCACTCCAAAAATCTCTTTCCCTGGATAATTAACATTGATGGCGTCCTTTCTTTGGTTTAATGCCCGCAAATGGGTTAATTTCAATTATTTCTCTAATTTCATGACTCCTCCCTTGAAGCGGCGATGCCATTTAACTGTCGACTCAGGGCTATTTCCGAAACTACATCTCTCTCAGCTCAATGGAAGATTTTTAAATCTATATTTATCGAGTGCGTAACCGGCTCTCTGGTGACTGTTCAGCGACATCACCATGCAGCTGTGGCCTGGCAATCTGTGGTTACACAACTTCTCCACGGTTCACGCAATATGATGCAGTATTATCCTTCTCAACTAACTTCAGAACTCCGTTCTAAAGCCTGCATTAATTCTTTCTTTTCTGAAATACAAGGACATGTGTTCGATACTGTACCTCTCCCATGGGTTCAATACGATAAACCTGCCAGGCATGTTAGAATACCATTTATTTTTAGCTAACCCATTGACATATTATCATAAAGTTTTCCACGACATTCAGCGCTTCGTGAGCTGGAGAATCATTTGTTTTGGCTGCCTAGTAATACCCCATTCAACCTGTATTTCGCAATATTTCCCAATTGTTCCACATGAGGATTACAGCAGCTAAAGATGAACCTTAGCACCGCACCAATAGTCTTTTCGAACAGTTGATTTATTTGTGAGTACCTTGATCCCTTTCATCCGGTTCAATTTATTTATTTTTGAACACTAGACAGTATCAATGACATTTGGGAGAGGGGGAAGAGCAGCAGTTTTCCACTATAACGGGAACCCCTGGAGAATATTATAAATTTCAAGTAGGCTAGCTAGGCATCACGTTTCAGCCCACAAGGACTGTTTTCACTAACCACGTCAGTGAAAGGCTCAATGCAGCAATTGCGGCCATAATGATATAAGACAATAGCCAAAAATCTTAATCAAAAGATCGGTGAAACTCTTTCATCTCAAGGTTTCAGACGTATTAACATGGATTGGAGAATATCTCTTCATATCTACACATGAGACATCTCGAGCAGTTGGAAAGATTAAAAGCACTCTTTTAAAAAAAGTCCCTGTGCGTCTCAAAGTAGGCTATATCCCTTCGAGGTTGGTATATGTCTTGACTCAAGAGTTATTTTACATGGAAGAACTCCGTCTTTGACTACCGCTACCTTCTACATAAGGGTATTTGCAGCTCATGGAAAAACTCCACTTATAGAAGAAGTGACATATGGTCGTACTTTAATGCGACATAAGCAATGGCTTCTAACGACTGGAAAAGGGGACGATTTGAATTGAGACACATTGTGACGCGCATGTATTCACCACAAACTTTGTAGAGTAAAACGTTTTCAACAACCAGGTCCAGATTGCAAATGTGAGCGGTATGATCAGTGCTGTCTATTTTACCATGCAATTTACTGTAAACAAAGAAGGGAATGTTTGACTTCATTGTCTAGTTAGTGTGTAATTGTAAATAATTTTGTAAAGGCTAATAGCTGTAATAAATTAATTATTATTATTATATATGTTTTTGTATTTACACGTAACAAATATTTCTTGCCGTGAAACAGTAGTCTACCAGATTGTAATATCAGGTTACTTGCATATTCACGGTATACACTTTTAATATACTGCTTGAATAACATGCTTTAGTTTTCGACATAGTTAACAGCACTCCCAGAATTAAAATTCACGACGGGTAGGTATTCCACACACATACTGTACGAGTCACTGTGCTCTGCTCTGTCACACGAATATAAGAATAATGGGACTGTTTCATTACATCGTGCTATAAGAGTTTCACTGTCACGTGCCGTAGATTCATATGAGCATTTAAGTCACTGACCCCTCACGTGGTAGTCCAGTGTTGCTAAAATGAACACTGGGATCCACATAAATATATTGTCCTCTATACAGTTGCTTAGAGTATTGTGCTGCAAGGTGATTTGTCTGTAACACTCGTAATACTAATGATAATAATAGTATAATTTAAGGAGTGATTTGTGTTTTTGAGTACTCAGTCTTTTGACTGGTTTGATGCAGCATTCCATGCTTCCCTGTCCTGAGCTAATCGTTTCATCTCTACATAGCGACTAGCCTACACCTTACATAGGATTCAGTCTGTTAAACATAACCTTGGTCTATCCTTGTCCTCGACCCTTCCTTCCATAACTAAGTTTGATATTTCTGGGTGTCATAGTAGGGTCTTTGTGTCGTACCAACAATCCCTTCTCTTCATTAGCAGTTGCCAGAAACATGTCTCGTCTCCCACTCGTCTTAATAACTGTTCATTTATTGCTCTTATCTACCCTATCATCATCATCATCATTTTCTTGTTACACCACATTTCAAAAACCTCTATTATTCTCTTTTCTGCTACTCCAACAGGCCAAATTTCACTTCCATAGAGTGCCGCACTCCAGACAAATTTCAAAGTAAGACTTCCTAATGCCTAAATCTATATTTAATGGCAACATACCATTTATTTTCTGTAGAAATGTTTTATTTACCTGAGTCAACCTACTTTTTACAACCTCTTTGCATCGTCCATCACTAGTTATTGTGCTTCCTAAGTAGCAGAAATCCCCTACATCCTTTAGCTTTTCAACTTTCCATTTGATGCCATTAGAGGTTTCTGAATTCCTTCAGCAGGTTCCATTATTTTCGTTTTATATTTAATGATTTTCAACATACATTCGTTCATCAAGACGGAGTCATTAAAATTTAATACTCGTTAAAATCCTTGTTATACGGATATTAATTCATGCTGTTGGCCACAATATAAGACGACGTTTATTAAGCTTAAAGATTCAATTTTTAAAACATACAGTATATTCTTATAACCTCTGGGATAAAAATGGTGTACGTGCGATTTAAAAGTGGGAGGTGGGATGGAACACTGGCCATAGATGTGTCACTAATTGCAGCTTGAGGCGCCTGTGGCAGCTCATCAGACATGCGCTCCGGGTCAATCAGTAACAGGATGCGAAATGGGTCTCTCTGATTTCCTCGGGGTTGACGGCTCCCGTCACTAATTGCGAGAGGCTGCTGGTTCATGAGCAGATATTACACTTGGATCAAGCAGTAAATTAGGAACTTAGTCTAATATACGCCATTAGATTAGATAATATTGAGGGGAAACATATTTTGTTCCTTTCCAAGTTTGGGAAGCACAGAGCGACGTGAGAAACGTACAACAAACTGTGCGTAGGATGGAAGAAATTAGAGGATGAATATTTCGCACTTGGCAGCACCACTTGATACTGTGTGTAAGAACCTGTAAATGCAGCAGTTGTCTTATGTTTTGATTACCACGAGAGAACGAGGCGTTGCAAACTGGTTTGGAAGGAAGGAACGAACGAAGGAAGGAAGGAACGAAGGAAGGAGGCAAGCTTGTAGTTTTATGTGATCGATAATTTTGTGATCATGAGCCACGGGACCACCTCTTTACGGGGAATATGAACCACAAGACATGGCATTTTACTTCACATGCATTGACCGGGAACCAAACCTTGATGAGAAGCAAACTGTTTGACCGCTGGGCCACCATGCCCCCCAAGCTGATTTGTGTGTATACAACATACACCTGAGAATAATGTAAACAAGATATCATGCAATCAGCTGTTGTGTGTTGGAGTCTTCAAGCGTTGAGTGGTTAGATGTAGCACCCAATGCTTCCCATTTCTGAGCTATTCTTTTCATCTCTACATAGCTACTACATCCTACAGCAGAAACAATTTGTTTAACAGATTTTAATCTTGGTCTACCGCTACAGTTCTTGTCCTCAACACTTTTTTTTTCGTGTGGCCTCCTGAGAGGCCGAGTGCAGGTCTTTCTAAGTGACGCCCGTGGGCGACCTGCGCGTCGGGATGAGAGATGGAATTGATGAAGGCGAATGAAACTGGGCAAGGATGTGGAAGGAAGCGGCCGTGGCCTGTCAGTAGGTACCGTCCCAGCATTTGCCTGGTGTTGAAAATGGGAAACCACGGAAAACCATTTCAAGGGCGACTGACGGTGGGGCTCGAACCCACGCGTCTACCGAGTCAGCAGAGAGCTTGGCCCCATGACCTACCGCTGCGCTTTAGCCCGCGTAGCCACTACTGTCGGTTCCTCAACACTTACATAACTAAGCTTGCTATTCATGGGTGTCTTAGTAGTTGACCTATCAACCTATCTCTTCCTTTATTAGCAGTCGCCGGAAACATCCATCCTATTTCACTCGTATATACAGGGTAATTCTTATTAACGTTAAAAATCTCTGTAGCGACGTAGATGGCATTGAGACGAGTAATTTGATATAGGACACTTAGGGTCGTAAGTGTCCGGAAATGCCTTAAAAGTGAACCACAACTCTTAAATATATGACGTCATCAGGTGACGGCTCAGCTCGTGCGGTCAGGCCAGTGCACTCTTACGCACACCAAAGCAAACGTTGAATATCATACTACTTTGGTTCCGAGTCTGCGTGTGCGACTTGGGCACGTGGGATTCGAGGTTCAAATCCGGGGCCTATCCATCAGCTTTCTTTGTTCCCTCTCTTCTCCTTTCAAGTGGAAGCAGATTGTGTGTTGACATTAAGACACGGAACCAGTGTGATATGATATTCAAAGTTTGCTTTGGTGTGCGTAAGAGTGCACGGGTTTGACTGTTCGAGCTGAGCCGTCACCTGATGACGTCATATATTTAACAGTTGTGGTTCACTTTTAAGGTATTTCCGGACACTTGCTACCCTACGTGTACTATATCAAATTACGCGTCTCAATTACATCTACGTCGCTAAAGAGAGTTTTAAACGTTAATAAGAATCACCCTTTTTACCTCCTAATTCATTATCTACAAACCTGAATAAATAAATAAATAAATAAATAAATAAATAAATAAATAAATAAATAAATAAATAAATAAATAAATAAATAAATAAATAAATAAATAAATAAATATGTAAATACGGTAAACAAATAAACGAAAAGTATCTGCATTCAAGAAAAATCAAAAATTACAGAGACTACGGCGAATTTGTGTATGGCTTCTACGTGTCTCAAGTGGTTGAGGGCTGTGCTTCTAGCTCGAAGTTCGATGCCCATCCAGGTGGCACATCTTTGAAACAAATGTTATATAAGAATTGCAGCCAATGGCCATAGCATGCTATGCTAATTGAACGCCCATGGGCAAGTTCAATTTCAAGTAGTTTCAATTTAGGCTACCAGATGCCACTGTCACTTACATCTAACGGCAAACGTTGGAACTTGATAGAGCGTTTCTAACCAACCTAAAATTGGTTACACACTGCCAATTGTAGTGGAAGGTTCTTTTACGTGTCGTAAATTGATGACATGGGCCCGCCGGCTTTACTTCCCCTCCGAAGAAGGCATACTGAAGGATTTCAACGCTCTTAACATTCCGTCGACTTCGGCCAGATTTGAACCAGCGATCTTGGGCATAGCATTTCAGCATGCTATCTACTACGCCGCCGAAGCCACCTATTTTTGAAACACATGAATATGTCCCCTAGAGTTAAGCAATGCCTACAGCTGAAATGAGTATCAGGCTAGTGGGTGAATTTGTGTATGACTTCTACGTATCTCAGTCGGTAGAGTCACTGTGTTTCTCAATGTAAAGGAGAGAGTTCGATTCCCACCCAGGTGGTGCATTTTAGAAACAGATGAAAATTGCCCTGGAGTTCACTAAAACCTACAGCAGAAATGAGTATCAGGCTAGCTCCAGGGATTAACTGCGGCCAGGCCTGGTATTGATAACTACACCCCAAATAGTGCATATATCCGAAAATGTGGAAGTCTCATTCTTGAACTACCCCAGCTTCGCTATTTCTTTTTATACGAATATTTGGGGAAATTTTTAGCTTATGAAATATATTATTATGTACACTACTTTTATAGATCCGCATGATCTGAGATTTAAACCTCCTTTGCTAGTACCACAAATCGCATCTGATGTCTCTGTAACTTAAAGTTCAACACACGAACAATTCACGTGCCATGTAGCCAATGAAATGAGGCTGTTCAGAATACCTAACTATGTGTTCCAGCCTCCGACTGGTCTGGAATACAGAAGCTTGAACTATTTCAATATTTAAAGGGTTCCCTCGCACGCCAGTTTATGACCCAGCTTTAAATGCAAGATCACACTCCTGTATGTCACCTCATAAATGGAACAGGAGACACTTGTCTGCTTGCTAAAACTCCCCGACTATTCTTTCATTATTCATCATCATTGCGGACAACTCCTTGTGTGACGTCAACTGTTGGTAGCACTGCAACGTAGGCCAGGGGTGTGAGAAATACCGTTCTGTTATATCCTGAAAAGCATTTTTGGCAAATATACAGCCAGGAAATCACCACACTAACCTGGAAGGACAACTTGAAACTCCAAGCAGCAAAATTGAAGTTCCTGCGTATTATGATACAGAAGATCAAGAAAAATAAAATCACGAATGAAAATATCAGAGAAGAGGTGAGAATAGGATATTCTATAATATAAAAGATCCAGAAAACTATAGAATGAAGTGGTTTGGCCACGTGAAGAGAATGAGTGGCAATAAAACTACAAGAAGAGAGTATGACAGATACCTAGGAGGGAGGACTCAAGCTGGATGACCTAGAAAACATTGGATAGATCTGGTGAAGAAGGATGTACAAGAGAGAGGCCAGGATTGGGAGAGGATTGTGAACGAAGAATGGGTCATGGATCGACAGAAATTGAGGGGGCTCGTATACCACGTGGGAAACAGGAGTTGGTCAACGATGCTGATGATGATGGTAATCGGGTAAAATTCGCTGTAGTACAGTCTCGAAGCTAGAAAATATAGCTCAACCACCATTCAGAGCACTGAATGTTCAGGTTCGTTTCCTGGCTTTGCCAAGGGATTTAATTTCCACCCAAAGACTGGATACACCTAATTTCGCGGGGGAGATCGAGAAGCCATCGGTCCTGTTTCCACCAATGCCGACTAGAGGAGTTTTTCTGTGATGTATCCCACTCCAAGCGAATTTAGGGATGGAAACCTAAGTAAAGGCTAGCATAATTTTCTATCCCGAATGAAGAAGATATCATTGAATTTTGAAACATGTACGTTTAAATAATAAAAACATCATGAATATTGACAAGGTGGATTTCATGAAATAGAGTATGTATTGTTTAACACGCCTTGTCATTATTATGATGAAAAGTAGGCTAAATACCGTTAAGTACCATAATATGTATATTACTGAGTATTGCCAAATTCAACATTTTTTGTTGATTGCACGTATGGGCGCATACTCCGAAACAGGTGTGTTGAAATTATGACCAATGAAGACCCCCCCCCCCTTTTGAATCCCGAGACAGTGCACTGAGATGAAAGAGGAACCTTTCTTGTATTATGTGTAACTGTGACTAGTGTGTATAATTGTAACTGGACTTAAGATTGTTGTAGAGGCCTCTAAAGACTTAAGTTAGTTACAATTCTGACAATATTCTCAGAAACCACTTCTATCATGAACGAAAATTGTTTTAGGTACCTCGAGGATCAGTTCGTACTAAACCTTATTCCACGATTGAAATGTTGTATGGTTGAGTTGGGATTCCAACCCAAATCATCTGAATTGAAAGCTATTATACACTAACGGCTAAGAGAAGCGTAAAACGGGAATATTTTCAAACAATGAACAAAAAATTATTTTTAATTAATTATTTTCAAACTTTAATGCAAGGAAGATAAACAGTAACTTCATTTGAAGGGAAAGAATATTTTTCTCTTAAAATTTTACTTTCAGATGAGTATATGATAAATGAAGTTATTTCAATTTAGCCAAAGGTTCATGAATCGACTTTGCTATTTTCGATACTTTGTCCAATACCACTGTCCCTAAACAGCCACAACATATCTTTGCACATTCAGTCTCACTCATCTTTCTTGCAACCAAACTTCTTGATGCTCTAGGAAGTACTGAATGACAAGTCATTAGATAAGAGCCCAACAATGCCACAACAAACCACCATTCTCACATCCCAATAATAGTGGAAGTGCGACGCTGTAAAGTTAATGCAGATACCGCCATAAAATTCCAAATCCAACCTTAGGCGACAGAACTACAAACTGTACGTTTTCATATTCTTGTTCCCAATGTACAAAACATGATCCTTTACCCGAGACTTAACCCGGGAGAGGTGGCATGGGGGACTTAGTGACCCCACGCATTTTCGATAAGCTGAGGTTTCCAGCCTTTAATACACACAGACTAAACCTTCCACATACCTTTCCGCACATTCCTTATCTATGGTCTGAGGGCAGTAACATATTAGTGAAAGGGATGAGGACCGAGACAAATGTATTTTTGTCGAGCCATGTTGCAATGTGTTCTGAAGACCCCGCGCCACCAGTTCAGCTGGCAGAGTGAACAGCTGTTCTAGACTTACGTGTACTCCATGATAATGTAGCTGTCTGATCGCGAAATAGAATTGATTGTAGTTAAGTGTTAAAATAAAACATTATGAATCGTCTGAGCTACGAAGAGCAAGAAACCAGGGTGTTATCACTTCTGCAAGACGTCAAAGAGGAAGATATATTAGGAAGTGAAAAGAGTGATAGTGAATATGAACTAGAATTAGCAGAATCTTGAAGTGATACTGAGCAGAGTGCAGACGAAGAAGAACATGAAGAAAGTGACGAAGATTTGCCTCATTCTCGGCGCATGTGTACCCTTACTGGAAAAGGAGAGTTACAAAATGGAGTACATACTATACAACAAGAGACTTTTCTAAAATGTGCCACGGGTGAAAAACTAGAATCCTACATCATCTAAAACTTATTATTCATTTTGAAATTGTTAATAGGCAAACTAAAGTATGAATTATCAGATATTTCATAAAAATACATTATTACCTGTCAGATCCGCAGCATTTCTATTATAGTGTAAATACCCGTTTATAATATGTGCATGACTTTCATTTTAGACAAATATACTTGCGTATTAGTTCAGTGAATGTTTTCATGCCATATCAGTAGCATAAACGAAATAATTGTCGTTACTAGAGAGAAATAACTGGGAGGGATCAGAAATGACCCCGCGCCACCTCTCCCGGTTTGAAAGAGAACCATTACAGTGAACGTAATGATGAAATACTTTTGGACAAGTTACATTTTCCTAAGTGTTACGGTTTTCTTGGCTGGCATTGTACTTACCGGCCACGAACGGAAGTAAGACTTAGCTGTGGAGAATTTCATTGCAGAGCTGGCAGCTAAACGAAACGTTTCACAAGTGGCTACACAGCACCTTGAAATGAAGTTGTGACTGGATTAAGGTCGTTGTTCATTGAGGCAAACAAGGTATGTGCTCTTCAGTTCTCTAACTCACCATCTGAACTGCAGACTACGAATGAAATGAAAATCCACAGCCTGCTTCCAGTCTCCGACCGGGTCAGGAATGGAATGAATGAAGCCCCCATCTAGCGGCGAGGATATGAGCTGTGCCGGCTGCCGAGGCCTGACGCACTCCTCTGGGGCAATGATTAAATGAATGACAGATGAAATGAAATGATAGTGGAGAGTGTTGCTGGAATGAAATGTTGACAGGGAAAACCGGAGTACCCGGAGAAAAACCTGTCTGCCTCCGTTTTGTCCAGCACAGATCTCACATGGAGTGACCGGGATTTGAACCACGGACCCAGCGGTGAGAGGCCGGCGTGCTGCCGCCTAAGCCACGGAGGCTTCAGACTACGAATATTATAACCTATTACGGAGCATTACATATTCAGCATTTCTCGATTGCATGAAATTATATTCGCACATATTCCGATACTGGCGTGGTAACGATGCGAGACAAGTCTTTACATTCCAGGCTGGAGCGCTGTACTCTACTAATGCAGGCTGGATATAGTCCGAGTGCTCCAATTCTATAGATACTGTGCGAGTGGGGAAATTCCTCGGAACAAAGGCTGCATAAGCTACCAACAATCATCTCTGGTATTCTGCCCAAGGAATATTGGAAGCAAAATTATAGGATTAACGAAAACACGCAGCACAATGATAGGTCTGTACTTGAGATCAACAGAAACGAAGTCTGTGTGTATTATTCAACTAGCAACCCACCCTGGCTTCGCCCGGGAACGTTATGAATGCAAGGTGATAAGCTAATTTTAACCGAGGGCTTATGATATATCCTTGTATACGATATTAGTTGTTTTCCCTCTAGCAGTGAACACGAGAAGATTTCGGTTTGATGTAACAAGCGATAGAGCCACGTAAATTGTCCACGAGAAAAACATTCTCCACTGAGATCAACTCCAGTCACGCAAAGTGTCTGACCCTGTGCTTTGTGTATAGTCATGCCAAAGTAGACTTTTACTGGGATTTGTACTCGTTTGAAATGATATGGCAAATATGAAGGAATCATGGGGATTCAGGGTACTAATACCGTTTATCATGTACCACAGCTAGTTAAGATAGTTGCTCTAATGAAACAGTTTATCAAAGTTTTCACTACCAATCGCGTCCCATTGCAAAACTTTGGTGGGTGTAAATTGCGTAGCAATATAATAGGCACTCCCACTTTTAAAATAAGCTTGTGTGGTGGCAAGCCAGAAGGAAGTAATAATTTAAGAATTCTGTAGGGTAGCTTCTTCATTATCGACTACTGCGTCTACTTAGTAATATACTTGAGCCTGAGCAGTGAATTTGGAGAACACCAAGTCATTAATGTTCACAACTTGTTCGTTTGTCGGCGATAATATTGCTCTTTCTTTAAACCATGAATGGGACTTGTTGGTTAGGTCATGGATTTGAGGATAAACGCTATCAATCAATTCTTGAATGCTGATTACTAAAACACAGAAATCGTGACTGAGGGTAATTTTCCCGTCAATGACCGCTACATCTCCATTTCAAGCTCTAAGTAGGCAATTAGCAAACAGACTATTATCTTTTGAAGATAAGAGTACTCTCATGTTAGTTTTGAGTGCCAATTTTGTTATATCCAGCCAGATGTACGATCCCTTTAATGAAGCGTTCACTTCGTCGGTTCGCGTTCCTCTGGTAACAACTGGTAAGATTTGACGATAATCTCAGCCGAACAAAACTATGCAGCCACCCATAGGTATGTTCCGATTCCTTAGATCACGCAAGGTCCTGTCTACAGCTTCAACGGAAGTTTTGTGTGACATTGTCGCCTCATGCCGTACAACTAAAGAACAATTTTGGATTAAACTGGCAGTGTTACTTTGCTCTGAAATATTACATACGCTTCCATCATTACTGCTGACTTTCAAAGGAAGTTTAAATGTTGCATGTGCTGTTCTCCCCCTCCAAAAGAGTGGCTGCAAATCCAAATGATACGACAAGAGCTTTATTACCACCAGGTCTCACTTTGGCGAGCAACAAATTAATCAAGCACGTTTTGCCTGTGCCTCCAGGGGCATCGAGAAAAAATATCTTACCTTCCTTCTTAGTTATGCTAGATATGATGGTGTCATAAGTTTGTTTCTGATCGTGGTTCAGACGGTGTTCTTCTTAGGCAACGGTTTGAAGCAGCCGAGGACGAAGTCTTTCTTTCTCTTGTGATAATCGAGAAATTATTTGTTGCTCTGTTTCATTGTTACGTGATAAGCGCTTTTTCGATGTCAACGTACTGTCCCCGTTTACCTGGATAGTAGGCTGTCAGATATCCGCCCCCTCAATCGGATTGCCAATTATCAATCGCACCGGCACAGTTACATCAATGAAAATGGCACTGACAGATACTATCGAGATAAGAGCACAGAAATTCACAGGAAATCATTGTGGAACACACCAAAATAGACGGGGGTGCAAACTTACCGTTGCTTACCTCTTAATTATCTCGGGGTTTGAGTTGACAACAGGATCACTAAAAGTCTGTTCACACAATAATCTCCGCCATGACATTTAAAAATGAACCAGAAACGAAGACGAGAACTTTGAACTGTACAAAAGCTTTATTTCTAATTAAAGGGTCTGATTTTCCTAACACAACAAAATATACGTGGCTATCAGTAGCCCAAGTCAATCTGACTACGTCCTCCAGTAGGACTTGCAAAATTATTATACAACATGATATAAAACATTTTAGCTCCCAAGAGCTCCAAATACCGTAATATTCATAACACTATTGGATTGGAAAAGGACGTCAGGGTGTGACATATATCGAGCATTTGTTTCCTTTTAATAAACAAGAGAATGGTATTTATAGTCGCAAGGCCGGAGTGTACGACCTCACTCTCTGAAAACCATATGTTGACACAGCTGCGGGCTAACTTCCAGCCTGCTGCATACCGGTCAAATGCGCTCCCTTCTCACACGCTATGTTACGTAAGAATCCAGCCTGCACTCTCAAGCTTTTAAATGTCTTACAAGACAACTCACATTATATTTACGCAAATCTTTCAAGTACTTTGATCACATCCTAATGGATCATTACATAAATTTCTTAAACTTGTTAACTTCAATCCAAATGTTTAACTAGCTCTTAAATGTTTATAACAAAATCACATAAATTATTTATAACAATTAGAAATTGTTTATAATATTTGTCAAAGACAATAAAAATATTATAAGCACGCCTTTAACATCACTCTCGTTTCATATTATTTTCAAAAATATTTACAACAATTATTTACAATATTAACTTTTAAATTGTTTAAATTATTAATTTAATAAATACATTAGCCACATGTTCATTCGGTTGGTGATTTTATAATCCTGTTTAATATAATCGACCAATGAAGGTTAGTTATACATGTTAATGTCACAATTTGGTTTAATAAAGTTCTTTAATAATGATTTGTGACGGCAACCTTCATTCAACATCTTGTCTCAAATTCTTTCAAAACTCGTGTTAATTATAACAGTAAATTACTTGATTAATTTTCAACGAACTATAACAATCTTACTCCAGCGGAAAATCCTTCGCTAACAAGTTAATGCACAATCTGCATTAAAAATATGCCCAAAATCATCATATATTAATCTATATGGCATTTACAACTTTCACATCACTTACAAAACTTCCACAAATAATTCTTTAACATTTATTCCTGTGGGAACTTCCTTCATATTCAATGGCATTATATCTCAGCGACTTTCAACACGCGCTGCACTAGCGATTATACATTCATAGTTCCACTTAAAAATTTTATAATCATAAATTGTTTCAAAACTGTTTTTCTATTTAACCTTCGTAGATTTCATTCATGAACTGAAATGAAGTCAAAACTTGCCAATCACAAACAAATTTAATAGTGAATACGCTTATATACGCCTATCTGGTCTATCAAAATTTAAGACTAACATCTTAAAAGAAATTGTAGTATGAAAATACTATCTTCAAATAAAGTGCGACTAAAATGAAAAGTAGTCGAATAGAATCCAATTAGACTGGGGAATGCAAACATCGTTATATAATTCTCTAATTGAGAAAAACTCCTAACAAAAGTACTTGACTTTAATGCATTCAATAATTCATTATTAACATTACTCTTTCACAAAAGTGTCTATGATGCAATGTTCATTCATAACTGACGATAAATGTCTGTGTTGCAATCAATACAAATAACGACTAGTATTTCCAAGATCGTCGATAACGTAAGATTTTAACGCTCTAAAATCATTTAAATGTTCTTCCTTCTTGATGATGACAGAAAATTGTTCAAAGTAATTAAACTGGGGTTGAATTACTTTAATAAAGTGACACGCTGTCTGAATTTAAATCTGCCATAAAAATCATTAACTTACAGTCAAATCGTGACTACAAAAAAAAATAATTAATTACTGAAAAATCTAAATATCAGTCTCAACTGATTCAAAATCGTTAACTATGCCCATGACATAACAATGTCTTAATAAATCGTCGAAAAATGCAAAACTCATCAAGGTGTACTGAGAATAAGAATCTCAACAAGAAAATAAGGCAAAATACATGAGGATAAAAAATATGGGAAAAATGGTTGCTCAAACATTACTAGGTTACTCAAATACAATAAACGTTCACGACTACCTTATCTGCCGATTGACGTTCCAGAGGAAAATTCCCCAAAGAAGACTGCTGATGGATCCATTTCACCACGTTAAAGCTGAGCTCCATCCTCGAAATAGGAAATAGCACCCTCGGAGACTCGAACTGCTTCCTTCTCCGTGAATCACTCTGCTCCTCGAAAACGAATAGACATCCTTCCGGCAATAATCTTCATTGTGAGTCGGGACTACCCTGACCTCTCTTGAAAAATTCCCTGAAGTTCCAGTAGACAATCATCATGACGTTTTGTAGAAATTTCCAAAGAAATTATTCATATACTGAGTATGAAATTGTTTCTATGGCTGTTCGATGGTAGTCAGCCTTTAATTACGAAACATGGGTGTAGATGGTATTCACCGCATGTTCGCTTATGTGGAATAGCAATTAGCGAAGTTCCATGTCGCTATCTTACTCCATTGAA
The DNA here is from genome assembly GCA_946902985.2 of Meconema thalassinum. Lineage (NCBI taxonomy): Eukaryota > Metazoa > Arthropoda > Insecta > Orthoptera > Tettigoniidae > Meconema > Meconema thalassinum. The sequence goes on along the minus strand of OX336391.1, from coordinate 198,012,917 downwards.
GTATGTCCCAATTGCAATAATTTTTCTTAGCCTTCCATCTGCACTTCGGTTGTAGTGTCAGAAGAACAAACTGCCGTATTCAAATGCTCCATTATACTGTATCGTTCTGTAAGCAAGCAATCTGAAGTCTTTCAACTCCACTCACAGCGTTAGCCTTGCGTTGATTCTGGCTTAAACAAGAGTGTTTCTCTAGTGGCGAGATAATCACTTTAGCCAGTCGTATATAACAGCTAATATCTTTTGAAGTACTCGGTCGAAATTGTTCAGCTTTTCTCTCTAATTGCATGTAGTACTGCACAATACAATTATGTTATCGTAGACCGCTAACTGTTTGAAGTTAAACTTATAGAAGCTTTCTAAGGTCCGTTTCAACTTCACCTAGTTTGACCTGGGTCTCGTTACTATAGTGGCCTCGCCACGCGTTATAAAAACGATTCTTTTCACTTGCTGTTCACTTTGATGTCTCACTATATTGAATGTATAATAAAATGACTTTCACCAATACTTCGATGATCTGAGCATTAGATCTCAGAATGATCAGCGAACGTAAGAGAAGACAAGAGGCTCCTCTCTTCTGCGCAAGCCCTTTTATTACCTTCTCGAGGGGCGTTACCATCCCTTCCAAAGCGTGATACTACGTCTTCGCTAGAACTTCCAACTTCGTTAATACATGACGGATTTTCAAAATTCAAAAACTGAAAATAAATTTCACCAAAATTCCAAATCAATGCTTTTACTGCAAATGTATTTCCACAATTCTGCATTCAAAAAGTCATAAAAATACCATAGTTTCAGCAATCTCCGTCTTCCTTTAAACTATCGTTCATTGGTTCATGCCTCTCCTCCAATAGCATAGTTTCTTCCTCAGCAGAATTCCTCGTTTCCTGCGACTGCGTCGTACATCTTGGAACATTCTGGACAAAAATGCTGACGTCACTGAGAATCTCAGCTCAAGTAGCTTGCTGGCATAACATTTACGTCATCCGTGCTTACGTCATGACTACCCACGTCATAACTATGACAGGCATAACTCTAATCATAATTTCAAATATAGCCACCGTGGTCTCTACATAATTCAATTACGGGGGCAGTACTATGGCCTATATCCGTTTTACATCTCGGCATGATGGCTTAAAATCACTGACTGGACTATTAATTATAACGAATTCTTGTCAGAAGTAATATAACAGTGGGGAGAAGCATAAAACACAAATTCTCCTCCCGTCCAATCTTAAATTGACTGTGTATTTTTCAGAAGGAAAAGTTCACAGGCGAAGTGAAGAAAAACCGAGTTTCAACTCCAGGGGAATGGCGAGGTGCATGAAGCACAAATCCCCCTTTCGTCCAATCTTAACTTAACTGTGTATTTTGTGGAGGGAAAGTTCACAGGTGAAATGAAGAGTTGCACTTCCATGGAGTGGCGAGGTGCATGAAACACAAATCTCTTTTCAGTGCAATCTTAATTTGACTGTGTATTTGGCGGAACGAGAAGTTCACAGGTGAAATGAAGAAAAGCCGAGTTGCACTTCCAGGGAATGGCGAGGTGCATGAAACACAAATCGCCCTTCCGTTCAATCTTAACTTGACAGTGTATTTTGCGGAACGGAAAGTTCACAGGCGAAATGAAGAAAAGCCGAGTTGCATTTCCATGGAAACTCCAAACACAACCACCCTTCTGTGAAGTCTTAACTCAACATGACTCGACGGATTGCTGCTGGCTCTATCTGTGGTACTAGGTTCGCCCGCTAGTTAGGCTGTAACATGGGGGATATACTCGCCCTTAGCTGGCTCGTAAACTGTCACCTCAGTATTTGAATGGACATAGAAGAAATGAAAACGTAAAAACACTTATAGTGGGCGATGTATTGAGGATAGAGATATGCTCTCCCTGACATTTTTGTGGATCTTTTCATGCTGAACAATTCTTACATTCGTAGTATTTTGATATTTTGAACGGTTTGCCCTGCGTAAGCTTACAAAGCGCTCAGTCGCCAGGTTTTTTTCCATCTTTTTCACTGAAATCGTTACTGCTCTGTTGCCTTTGATCATAAATAAATTATTTTCTATAGAAGTCATCCTCGATATATTCTTTTCAGAATGGTGAAAACCGCATCAAAATCCATCCATAGGTTCTCGAGATTACCCGTGACATCCAAGAATCGGGGACTTTGTTTTATACTAAGTAGAGACGAGTATTGCAGTTCAATGGTTTGCATTTAAATTCGCGTTGTAAATGTTTGTCTTTTGATATTTTTGCTACTGTAATGACATCAGGCAAAGGATGGAAGAAATCTTGTAGTTTTACATGACCTTTAATATTGCAATCATGAGCCACAGGACCTCCTTTATACTTGGAATCCAAACCAAAGGAAATGGTATTTCACTTCGAAAATCTCACATGCATTGAGCGGGAATCGAACCCACTGCACCTATGTTATATTAGTTAGTTATTGTTGTTATAAGTGGAGGAACAGCGAGGCCATCTTTCCCTCCAGTCCACCTTGGTGAGAGGCAAACAAATTAACCGCTGCGCCACCACACCCCCTGATATTGGGCAGTGCAGCAATCATTATTTCAATGGATACCTCATAGTTTTATTTAAGGTTCGTATGTGGCACCACTGATTGTAGGCTACAACCCGTGATAAAAATGAGGCAGAAATATTAATATATTTTTGTATGTATGTATCCATACCATGTTTTTGTAGTTTCAATTTTGGTTATTCAATTTGGTTATTTCAGCCACGTGTAATTTGGGTGTGTATTGTATTTGGCATATAACCTGTGTCATTGTGGTGCCTGTAGATGTGTGCGTATATGCAAATGAAGCTAAAGTTACGAAGAAAACGTCCGTGGTATTAAGATAGGAGCCATTTCCCTGGCGTAGAAGTGGGAAATTACGGAAATCAACTACTTCGAAGGCTGTGATGGAAATTGAACCCGGATATTCTCAGTTCTGTCTCATAAGGCTGCGTATAAAGGGAAATCAATTTTTATGTCATGGCAACTGTGTTATATCTTCGCAAATACTGTTCCTTAAGTGTGTTTTTTTCTGTGCATAAATTTGAAAATCTCTTTCACACAGTGTGAGATGTGTTTGTGCGTATAAGTGGCTAGTCGATAGCACAAGCATAATTTGGTATGTTAGAGGCCGTGTTCCAAGGGGGTGGTAAGCAGGGGCGTATATAAGGGAAGTGCTGAGGGGGCTCGAGCCCCCCCCCCCCCCCCCCGAAAAAAGCCAATAAAAATTAAGAAAGTGCTGCTTTGGTAAGAGCATAAAATAATTGTAAATTTGGTTGTATTCTAATCTTAACTTATTGGCTAAGTTATAAACAATATTAAAATTGAAATTATACTAACTGGTGGCTTAGTGGCTAGCATTCTTCGCTGCCGCCCCGGAGATCCTAATTCGATTCCCGGCTCTGCCAAGAAATTTTAATTCTAGTCTGAGGGCTGGAACGGGGTGCACTAAGCCTTGTGAGGTAATGCTGTGAATTCCACAGTATGTTTTTTGAGAAATACATGTAAAAAAACTGTTTACCTTTCTGCTTAGTACATTGACAAATATTTAGATATCTGCCATTCATACTCCATAGATCATAATAGAAAGTTCATTAAGTATAAAATTTTATTTGTGTGTTGTGTTGTATTTTACAACTTTTTTTTGTATTGCCAGTAATTGTAGGCTATATACTGTGACCGTTTGACGAACGTCCTACGACCACACAAGTGCACATCCGAACAACAGTCGAGCACAAAGACTCAAAAACATCTCGGGGTTAATAGTGAGCATTCTACAAAGATGTAGAATAAAGAAAAGAAAAGCTCTGCTGTTCCCCAGATGCACACTACAGCAAGGATAGAAGGCATATTTCAAGAATCATGAATGACCACAGTATCAGTTAAGATAAAATTTGTATCAATTTAATTGATCCATTCAACCATCCTAATCTTTACAAGGGCATCCTCAGGGAGAAAACTAAAACACCACCTGGAAAAAAATAACATCCTGCGCTCCCCCTGGGATCCTATACTATTTAATCGCAGGTGTAGAATAACGTTCCAAAAAAATATATGCAACGAAAACGTCAACTTTTAAACATTTCATTGTGTTAGAATACCCATGAAATTAATAGTCCATCAGGGTATTCTATTATATTATAAACGATATTTACAGTATTCAAGTTGTGTAGATCACTGATCGTCCTACCACACTTGAGTAAAATTTTATTTCTGAAGTTCTACACATTTCCATATTTCCAAAATCATGGATAATCCTATGGGATATTCTCTTCCATGAAACGAGAAGAAATTCCAAAACATACTAGAATTGTTAATTATACAACTTGATGCAAGACAGACCAAGTCGAACAAAGATGGACCCATTAGAAACGTAATACCATTCATATTTCATTATTCCCACACAAGGAATATTCATATCAGAAATTATGAATTATGGATCTATGATTTATCCTCGATAAAAAATAAATTATGGGATTAATTATTAAGTGATGTTAATTGCAACTCAACCTTATTATTCCAACCAATTTCAAACACTTATGGATGATTCGTAGCTATTTCAAGATTTTCATCGGAACATGAGGTCGCATTTTAAATGCCCCATTTCTTTATGCACTTTATCAATTTGGTTTATTCCTTGATATCACAATATGGCAAAATTGTTAGGCATTTAATCTATCTGCAGGTTTATATAATTCAACCAGAAAATATGTAATTATGGTTAGAGCAAATTAAAGTAGAATCTAGAATTCCACTGGTGACAATATCTAGATAGCGGCGTGGGGCTACCACAGCGGCACCGCCCTTCTTTTCAGTAATATGAGGCAACAGCCTCCAAATTCCAACATTTCATTATATTCAACAACTATAATTTTTTATATATTATTTTCACATATTAATTTCCATCCAGTCATATTTACTGTATTTAATGGATTATCATAATCATTAATGGCACAAATGCCTACGCGCATTCCCAATTCAACTCATCACCCCATCAGATCTATCATATGAATGTTATAAGTAACTATCTCTAATTAACCTGTTCAATTATCCGCTTGTCACCATAACAAAAATCCTCCTAATTGATACACCTTGCTCTAATAACAAAACTACGTTACGATTGCTTTATCAATCCAATGTGCATTAATTCATGTTAATTTCTCATATTTGTTTTAAGGAAACATCACCTAAATAATCCAAACTCATTCATTTATTATTATTATTAATATGAAATCCTCATGGATAATTACCATGTTCTATTTTTCATAAGATCCATTAAATTGTTATGAATTTGCCTCCTTAATTCCCCTTGTAAATTCTCATACATGATCATTCCGCATTATCGTTTTAAAGAAAACCCTTAACCACCAGAAAAATCGAATCATTTTACGATAAATGACAATCAGAACTCATTCCAGACGAATTTCATCAAAAATGATCAAGAACTACATTTAAATAAACAAATTACCAATAAACTATCTCAAAACGATCGCTAAAATAACAATGTGCCATAAAAATATGCACGGAACTGTACAACAAAAATCAGGATGAAACTCCTGTCTAATTAGAACAGACGGATGCCTTCCGAAAATATACTCATTCTACGATATGCCCACCGTGGATATGCTATCTCAAAAGGAATAATATAAAATTCGAAGAGTGGACAACATCAAAAAGATCCAGGCTTATGTCCCAATATAATGCAGAAAATAAAGATCTATGGCGTGTAAAACGATTCCTACATGGTTGAATGGTATAGTCTAAGGTCTGATATTCACTGGTACTAGATATTAAGAATAGAATAAGGGGCTCACGTCCATTTCAGATGTTCTTGAAGATGGTCCAAGTTCCTGCGGAAGGCCCTCAGTCGGAGCATAAAATTCCACGCATTCCTCCGCACACGGAAATGTGTACGGCTAGACTTCATGGCTCCACGGGTCCGAGTCCCAAGTATCCAAACGTCAGCTCCCATCGTACGCCCCGTTCATATTTAACGCACCATAATACGGGCTCGATTCATGGTAGATTTCAAAAGTTCATACCGGCGTCTTGCTACCATGACGTCCTGATCGGATTGTCTTAACACCATTGCTTCTGCTATGAAAAAGCACGTGTCTAATACTGTCACTGGTTTCACGACAATCACCCGGTGTGTTTTACCGTCCCGAATTATTCCGAATAGTCACAGTAATGTTCCCGGTTACTTGATTGTAATCCTTCTGTAGTTATCACAGTACGCATACACCTGTTTAGCCTTAATTCCAAGTCAATTGCTAGCCAGAAATCTACCCTGGTATGAGGTATTATATTCTCATAACTCAAGTAAGGAGTTATTTTCAGCCCATGTGCCTTAATATGCTGTGAGCTCTGGCCATACCCCACACAACCTTGCATTTACAAGAGCTAATCCCCTCTAGTAAAACTATCCTGAGCACATTTGAACAATGCCTCGTTTGTAGGCTAATTTTGGCTTCCAGGTCAGGTACTAGTAACTTGAGATTGATTAATCCGCCCGCATATGCACGGATAAACTGCACAAACACGACTGTCACAGTTTGAACAGCTGCCTACTAGACCATGCAGACTGTCAGGTGATAGCATACTGACGCGCATCGCCGTCCGCGCATATCATCCAGCCTGCAACTAACGACAGTCAAATTCAACTCAGGCGCTCGCTTCAAATTCAAAATACAGCCGCGACAAAAACAACATCTCCATAACCATCAACTGCCGTTCTTTCACACGGTTACATCCGCCCTACACATGGCCAAAAATAAAAATCCCCATTTTTATTTTTATGGTTCCTGTTGTTTTTTCGTCCTTCTTATCTGGTTCTTCTAAAATACATCTTGAGATTCGCTGCGCTGAATGTTCCCACGGTGTTAACAGATACAATCTCCACAACACGGTAACTACCATTACCTAAGCTCTGGGCTATCCGAAATGGTCCATTATACAAACTGGCAAACTTGGAATAGACTTTGTTGCTAACATCAGATGGAGTAGGCTTCCTGATCAATACCAAAGTTCCCTCTCTCAAAGGATTTCTAAATCTTCTTCCTCTAACCCTTCTGTTCCGATTCTCTGCCTGTCTCCGTAATCTTCCTAAGGCTTCCATTTCACGTCCTCTCTTGTTTGGCTCTATCTCCGGAGGAATAGATACGATTCCGCCCCACGGTCGTATAGGTTTTTCTCCAAGATGTAGTACTGAAGGAATATGCCCCGTGCTTTCATGTACGGTGGAATTAATCGAATTCATCATAATAGGAACCACATCCATCCATCGCCAATGTTCATTTGCACAATAAAGACGACAAAACTTAGCTAATTCTGACATGAGTCGTTCGGCCGGGTTACTCTCTGGATGCCGTATTGAACACAATACCTGTGTGATATCCAGCTCCCTCATAGCATTCCTAAACTCCCAGGATGTGAATTGGGACCCATGGTCTGATAACAAAAATTCTGGTTTACCCGCAACGGGAATAACATATTCTTTAATCCTCTTGATTATATATCTGGAGTTCGCCTTCTGAATCGGATGGATCATGGTAAACTTACTGAAAACATCAACCGTGACCAAAATGTGTCGGTTACCTCGCTTGGACTTAGGTAGAGGTCCGTAGATATCGGTAGCATACATCTCACATGGCTTCGACGGAATAATAGGCCTAGGTTCCTCCCTCAACAAATGCGTATTGTGTTTGCTGCGTTGACACAAATCACAGGTCCTGATGACCGCTCGGACAGTATTCCTCAAATGATCCCAAGTGAACTTCTCCATTATCAAACATACCACTTTGTCCACTCCAGTGTGACCTGAGCTTCTGTGAGCTAACCATATTATATCTTCCTGTAATCTAGGCGGAATTACTATTCGTAATTTAGTGTGTTCGGAATCAATGAACTTATATATGATGCCATTCAACAATACATATTCTCTAGCCATCCTTTCCATCCCTAGATATTCATCATCTGTAGGATCCATGTCCCTGTGTAGAAATCTGTAAATATTCCTCAAAGGTCCATATCGCTTCTGGGCTTGGGGTATTCTCTCAAGTCTACGCAAAGTATCATCATCTTCTTGCAGGAGGGTTATAGGCAATACTCGAAGAGTAGGTTCCGCAACTCTGCTTAGCAAATCAGCCCCTAAGTTATTCCTTCCTGGTCGATGTTCAATAGTGACGTTAAACTGTTGCACGAATAATGCCCATCTAGTGACCCTGTCACTGGCGAAATTGGTCTTCAGTATAAACTCTAGTGCGTGATGGCCAGTTCGGATTATAATCGAATGTGCGATAAGCAACTTCTTGCATGTTTCCAATGCATAGATGATCGCTAAAGCTTCTAGCTCTGTAGTATAGTAATTGCGTTCTGATGGTTTCAATTTTCGACTGATAAAGGATAAATAGTGTTGAGTGTGATATTCATCCTCTTGGAGTAATATGGCACCTATCCCAATATTGGATGCATCCGATTCGATAATGAAGTTCTTCTCAAAATCCGGGTACTCCAACTTGACGCTATTAAGCATTAATTCCTTTGCCTTCTTGAATGATTCCTCACATAGATCGTTCCATTTCCACTTATTATCTTTTTTAACAAGTCCTGTAGGGGTGCAACTATCTCCGTGTATTTATGGCAATGTCCCGCAAAAAACTGGCAAGTTCCCAAGAATTGACGTACATGCTTTACCCGAGTAGGTCTGGGAAATTCTGCAATGGCCTGAAGTTTTTGTTCATTTGGTCTATATCCGTTCCCATCCAAGACATGTCCAAGAAATCTAATCTCATTCTTAAAGAATTGGCAATTTTTCAAGTTAACTTTGAAATTTGCTTTCCTCAAGTCCATAAACAAATCCCGTAGATGAACTAAGTGCTGGTCTTCAGTCTCCGATGCTATCAGATTATCATCCACGTAACTTATGACCGTATCCTTGACCGCATTACTTAGGTTCTGATCCAAGGCACGTATCAAAACTGCTTCTGAGGTTTTCATCCCAAATGGAAGTTTTCTAAAAACATAAGTCTGTTGTTCGTATAAAAATCCCGTAAACTTCTGAGAATCCTCACTTATCCTTACATGATGGTATGACGATGTCAAATCCACTGTAGAAAACCATTTCTTGTTTTTAAATTTCCTTAATAGATCTTTTATCACTGGAGGTCTATCATATTCTGGCAACAGTCTCGAATTCAATGACCTCACGTCTAGGCATATTCTCAAACTTCCATCCGGTTTCTACACCACCGCTAACGGATTTACATAGGATGTCACACACTTTTTAATTATCTGATCTTTCTCAAGATCCTGAATGATCTCCTTCACCTTAGTTCTGTGTTTTTCTGGAATTTGGTACAGCTTTGCATGATATGGGCTATCATCACATACTTGAATCTTGTACTCAAAGTTCTGAATCTCTCCTGGTGTCGTATCAAAGACATCAACGAATTCTTCCAACAGGTTGGCTATAACTGGAACATGCTCAACTACTTCATTGGCGTCTTCACATATCTCTAAACCTTCAAAAACCTTGGCCCTTCGAACTTCTCCCATGGTGAATTTATCTTCCTCTTCGAAATGGACGTCTCCCGCATGATGGAATTTAATCGTATCAGATTCCATATCGATAACAGCTCTATATCTCTTGATAAAATCCGTCCCCAGGATCAAATCATGTGCGATGTCCTTCATAACGACAAATATATGTTCAAAGACACATCCTCCAATCTTGACCTTCAAGTACAGCTGAATTTTACAAGTTGTGATCTTGTCTGGGATGATTCCCTGAATCTTGATTCCGGATACTGGTATTTCCTCTATTTCCTCGGTCACCTTCCATATGGCGTACAACCTCTCGCTCACCAAACAAAGCATCGCTCCTGTGTCAATCAAAGTATACACTGGTTTTCCATACACCTCACACACAATAATGGGTAGCCTAGTTCTTGGTCCATACTCTTTTCCTTCCTGTTTTTCTTGAATCAAGTCTTCATCCTCAACTTCCCATTTCACGATTTTGGAAACACATTGTGTAGTAATTAGTTCTGTTGATTTCCTTGTTCCGAAATCGAAGTTTTTTTTCTTTCGTTTTTACCTATCGAATTATTTGTCCCAGAAGTACCAGGTTTATTTCTTGCCTCTTCCATTTCCTTCAAATACTGTTTACTTTCTTCTCCTCTTTGCTCAAGGTTCTGCCTCTGTTGATCTTTGAACCTTTCATTATCCGTTCTATCGTAAGATTTATTGTATCCTGATCTGTTATATGGTCTCGTGTATCCTTGTCTTCTCCACGAATTCGAATTGTTCCCGTATCTTCCTCGCCTTATGTAAGGTCGTCCACTATCTCTTTCTCTTCTATCTTGATAATCCCTCGACGTTTGCTCTTCTCTATTCCGTTCTGGCATGGTTTGGCATTGTCGATCAGTGAAAACAGCATATGCGGCCTGGGACTCTTGCTTATTACCCCTCTGCTGGTAAAATTGAGGATTAGAATGATCTAGACGTTGCAACACTTCATCAAATTCTTCCATGTTCTCAACATTCGCAGAAATGAGACTCCGCTGAACTTCCAAAGGAAACTGTCTAATCAAAGCTGGGATTAACTCGTACGTTGGCATTGGTGGATCTAAGCATTGCAATTTAGCAAGTTGATTTGCAAAGTAATTTGAATATTTGGTCGGCTTTGACGTGGAATACCGCTTGACATATAATTCGGCCCTGATGTTCTGTTGCGTCTCCGGCGACCAAAATTTACGTAAGAGTGCCTGCTCAAATTCGTCATAGGTTCTCAAATTACATCGAAAAGCGCTAAACCATACGAGTGCTGGTCCATCTAAGAATCTACTAATCACTCTCATCTCTCTTTCCTTGTTCACCTTAGCATCCTTCAGATAATCTCTTAATTCGCGCAGAAATTCAACAGGAGAGACATTTCCAGTCCCTGAAAATTTTATAGGTTTCTCTTCGTAACTTTTAACGAGCGTGATCGGAGTAGAAGTGCGAATGGTAGAAATTTCTTCAGACTTCACAACCTCTGGCAACCTTTCTCTATTTGAAAAAGCGTTTTCATTTATGCTGTCTTGTTTTGTATCCGCTTTCGATCTATAATCCTCAATTTTCTTCTCTAACTCACAAATGGTCTTCCTGAATTCATACATTTCATCCCTATTCTGCCTTTCAGTTTCTTCCCCTATTTGACTATCTTTCAACTCTTCTGTCATTTTCTTCGGATTCTCTTCGACAACAGTTTCGTGACCTTTCAATTTCTCTATACTTTCTCTAATGGCTTGAATATCTCCAGATACTACTTTAATCTCTGATGAAAAAGCATTCCTGATTTCTTTGACTTCGACCTGAGTTTCTTTTACAACCTGAGCTTGAATTTCATTAATTACAGTTTCTTTTACTTCATTTTTCAAGTCTGCTACAACTCCTTCCTTCAATTGTTCTACAATTATTTCTCTAAATTCAGAAGTAACTCTCTGCACTACCTCTGTGGCATTTAACGTACTTTCCTTCGTTGTGTTAATCTCTAAGGACGCAAGATCATCGGTTATTTTCCTAACATTATCTTCCATTTTATTTTCTAATGATCTAACCATCTTTTGAATCTCGTTCTTATGTTGAGCTAACTTTTCCTTCATCGCTTTTCGACTATCTTGTAAACTATCTTTCATAATGCCATAGTTTGCGAATAAATTATCCTTTAAGTTCGTTCCCGAATCCACGATTCTAGCTTCTAAACTTAGGAAACTCTCCTGAGCTCTCCTAGCGTTGTCTCTTATCTTGGTTTCCAATGACACAACTTTATCCTCATTCTTAGCATCTATCGATTCAGACATTTTATCATCGAATGAATCTATGTTTCTAGACATCCGGCTTTCTATTGCTTCTATCCTTTCTAACATTTCCGCTTTTAATGAGTTCGAATTTTCTGTGATTTTACATTCTAAACCTGAAATTTTATTTTCCAGAGAAGCAGAATTCTCTTTGATATGACTTTCAATTTTATTTTCCAGAGAAACAGAATTCTCTTTTATTTGTTTTTCCAGAGAAGCAGAATTCTCTGTGATTTTCTGTCCCAACTCTTCCATCATTTTGGTAAGTGCTTCCATGACCACTCACAATAATAATTATAGCACTGGGGTACGATGTCAACTGATGATGGGGAAACTTAATCTAAACTACTAGTACAGTGAATATTCAGACACGACCTTAAATTGATACTTCAATACCGATGACTATTAAATTTAAAATCTACAATAAATGACCAGAAACAATCACTACAAACCAAACAAATCACTCCAAACTATGAAAACTGCGCATTCATGACCATGAATCCTACTACAGCAAGAACAAACACAAATCGACCTCGAATCGAAATTCGGAATCGAATCATATCAGAAACTGAATCGAACTCGGGCCCACACACGTTGGCAGCCAAAACTCTTCTATCTTACTTTATGTGACCGTTTGACGAACGTCCTACGACCACATAAGTGCACATCCGAACAACAGTCGAGCACAAAGACTCAAAAACATCTCGGGGTTAATAGTGAGCATTCTACAAAGATGTAGAATAAAGAAAAGAAAAGCTCTGCTGTTCCCCAGATGCACACTACAGCAAGGATAGAAAGCCTATTTCAAGAATCATGAATGACCACAGTATCAGTTAAGATAAAATTTGTATCAATTTAATTGATCCATTCAACCATCCTAATCTTTACAAGGGCATCCTCAGGGAGAAAACTAAAACACCACCTGGAAAAAAATAACATCCTGCGCTCCCCCTGGGATCCTATACTATTTAATCGCAGGTGTAGAATAACGTTCCAAAAAAATATATGCAACGAAACGTCAACTTTTAAACATTTCATTGTGTTAGAATACCCATGAAATTAATAGTCCATCAGGGTATTCTATTATATTATAAACGATATTTACAGTATTCAAGTTGTGTAGATCACTGATCGTCCTATCACACTCGAGTAAAATTTTATTTCTGAAGTTCTACACATTTCCATATTTCCAAAATCATGGATAATCCTATGGGATATTCTCTTCCATGAAACGAGAAGAAATTCCAAAACATACTAGAATTGTTAATTATACAACTTGATGCAAGACAGACCAAGTCGAACAAAGATTAAGTGATGTTAATTGCAACTCAACCTTATTATTCCAACCAATTTCAAACACGTATGGATGATTCGTAGCTATTTCAAGATTTTCATCGGAACATGAGGTCGCATTTTAAATGCCCCATTTCTTTATGCACTTTATCAATTTGGTTTATTCCTTGATATCACAATATGGCAAAATTGTTAGGCATTTTAATCTATCTGCAGGTTTATATAATTCAACCAGAAAATATGTAATTATGGTTAGAGCAAATTAAAGTAGAATCTAGAATTCCACTGGTGACAATATCTAGATAGCGGCGTGGGGCTACCACAGCGGCACCGCCCTTCTTTTCAGTAATATGAGGCAACATCCTCCAAATTCCAACATTTCATTATATTCAACAACTATAATTCTTTTATATATTATTTTCACATATTAATTTCCATCCAGTCATATTTACTGTATTTAATGGATTATCATAATCATTAATGGGACAAATGCCTACGCGCATTCCCAATTCAACTCATCGCCCCATCAGATGTATCATATGAATTTTATAAGTAACTATCTCTAATTAACCTGTTCAATTATCCGCTTGTCACCATAACAAAAATCCTCCTAATTGATACACCTTGCTCTAATAACAAAACTACGTTACGATTGCTTTATCAATCCAATGTGCATTAATTCATGTTAATTTCTCATATTTGTTTTAAGGAAACATCACCTAAATAATCCAAACTCATTCATTTATTATTATTATTAATATGAAATCCTCATGGATAATTACCATGTTCTATTTTTCATAAGATCCATTAAATTGTTATGAATTTGCCTCCTTAATTCCCCATGTAAATTCTCATACATGATCATTCCGCATTATCATTTTAAAGAAAACCCTTAACCACCAGAAAAATCGAATCATTTTACGATAAATGACAATCAGAACTCATTCCAGACGAATTGCATCAAAAATGATCAAGAACTACATTTAAATAAACAAATTACCAATAAACTATCTCAAAACGATCGCTAAAATATTAATGTGCCATAAAAATATGCACGGAACTGTACAACAAAAATCAGGATGAAACTCCTGTCTAATTAGAACAGACGGATGCCTTCCGAAAATATACTCATTCTACGATATGCCCACCGTGGATATGCTATCTCAAAAGGAATAATATAAAATTCGAAGAGTGGACAACATCAAAAAGATCCAGGCTTATGTCCCAATATAATGCAGAAAATAAAGATCTATGGCGTGTAAAACGATTCCTACATGGTTGAATGGTATAGTCTAAGGTCTGATATTCACTAGTACTAGATATTAAGAATAGAATAAGGGGCTCACGTCCATTTCAGATGTTCTTGAAGAAGGTCCAAGTTCCTGCGGAAGGCCCTCAGTCGGAGCATAAAATTTCACGCATTCCTCCGCACACGGAAATGTGTACGGCTAGACTTCATGGTTCCACGGGTCCGAGCCCCAAGTATCCAAACGTCAGCTCCCATCGTACGCCCCGTTCATATTTAACGCACCATAATACGGGCTCGATTCATGGTAGATTTCAAAAGTTCATACCGGCGTCTTGCTACCATGACGTCCTGATCGGATTGTCTTAACACCATTGCTTCTGCTATGAAAAAGCACGTGTCTAATACTGTCACTGGTTTCACGACAATCACCCGGTGTGTTTTACCGTCCCGAATTATTCCGAATAGTCACAGTAATGTTCCCGGTTACTTGATTGTAATCCTTCTGTAGTTATCACAGTACGCATACACCTGTTTAGCCTTAATTCCAAGTCAATTGCTAGCCAGAAATCTACCCTGGTATGAGGTATTATATTCTCATAACTCAAGTAAGGAGTTATTTTCAGCCCATGTGCCTTAATATGCTGTGAGCTCTGGCCATACCCCACACAACCTTGCATTTACAAGAGCTAATCCCCTCTAGTAAAACTATCCTGAGCACATTTGAACAATGCCTCGTTTGTAGGCTAATTTTGGCTTCCAGGTCAGGTACTAGTAACTTGAGACTGATTAAGCCGCCCGCATATGCACGGATAAACTGCACAAACACGACTGTCACAGTTTGAACAGCTGCCTACTAGACCATGCAGACTGTCAGGTGATAGCATACTGACGCGCATCGCCGTCCGCGCATATCATCCAGCCTGCAACTAACGACAGTCAAATTCAACTCAGGCGCTCGCTTCAAATTCAAAATACAGCCGCGACAAAAACAACATCTCCATAACCATCAACTGACGCTCTTTCACACGGTTACAATACACTTTGAATCTTATCTAAAATAATTACACAAAGTTATACTGTATGCTCTAAGGTATTGTTTGATATTTCTGGGTATTTTGCGGTGGCAATCCCCTGAGAATACTCACAATTTTCCAGGATAGTCACCCCCCCCCCCCCCCCCCGAATTTATTTTCTATATACGCCCCTGGTGGTAAGTAACGTTGAGCAGCAGTCAAACTGCGTATCATTCTTGATGTACCATCTGCGTCGTCGTCAATAACACAATTTTCCATTATAACGTAACATCCCACACTCTAGCTTCTGTCAGAAACCATTTTGCAGCAATTACAGTGGATGGTAGATCTTGGAACGTTGTCTATTAGGGCACATGACCAAGATATATCACATCTTAAAACAACCCCCACTACCACCCTCTCTACTCACCTGATTTCAATCCAAGTGAATTGTATTAAATGAATAAGGTGCGTTCAAAAAGTAACGAGCCGGAGGCTGTAATGCGCAAACCGGTGACGACATCTGCTAATCGTGGCGTGTGTAACGAGGTGTGGTTCCGACCAGAGCGTGGAAGGTCACAGCCCGTTGCTAGAGGGCACGCGTGCACGTCACGTGACGATGCAAAGCGAGCAGCAGTATGCATCAATCGTCCAACACTGCCAGTCGCATTGCAAAGAGTGACATGGATGCCTCAAACGAGGAGCAAAGAGGTGTTGTTCCGTTTCTGACAGCGAAAGGAGTAGGGGGAAACGGACATTCATCGCCGAATATCACAAGTGTACGGCGAACACTGCATGTCCCTTGCAAGGGTCAAGGCGTGGCACAAGCGCTTCAGGGAAGGACGGGTGTCGTTAGCCGATGATGCCCGGTCTGGGGCACCCCCCTGCATTACCGATGACAACGTCCTGCTGGTTGATGCACTCATTACCCAGGACCGCCGAGTGACAGTGAACGCCATAGCCGCCGTGCTCGGATTGAGCGTCGGAAGTGTGCACACCATCATGACGGAACTACTGCACTTGCGCAAAGTGTGTGCCCAATGAGTGCCCCACAGTCTTCAACCACACCAGAAAACATGTCGAATTGCCTACTGTCTTAGTCTTGGTTGGACGATTGATGCATGCTGCTGCTCGCTTTCTATCGTCACGTGACGTGCACGCGTGCCCTCTTAACGACGGACTGTGACCTTCCACGCTCTGGTCGGAACCACACCTCGTTACACACGCCACGATTAGCCGATGTCGTCACCGGTTTGCGCATTACAGCCTCCAGCTCGTTACTTTTTGAACGCACCTTATAGAAGCCGCTGCGTGGAAATTGGAGTCTATTTTTCCTTCTGAGAGTTTAGAGATGGAGGAGTGTCAGCATTTTACACAGGCGTGAATATTTGACGTGCCATTAAAATATCTACTTATACATAGGGGAAGTTGCATTTAAACGCTCTAAAATGCTATCGGACAGAAGACAACGCTAATCCAACTTCACCATTCTGACTGACTTGAGTTTGAGTCCAGTTACCTCGATATTATTAGTATTTTCATTTATATTAAACCCTTTATTGTTAATAGGATTTGTTATTGATTTCAGCCAGACTTTGGAGATATCGTGGTCATCAGCTCTTAGGCATGCGTAAAATATAATATCTGATAACCGAGGTTATTGATTAATGGTATTTTTCCCAAATGAAAGCAATATATCATCATTCCATTTAAGAGCTAATTCTGATTTTCCTTTGTCATCAGGGTTATCATTCTGGCTACTGGTCTCAGCAGCAGATACCACCTGGAGGAGAGACTGTCCCGCTGCACATAGAAGTGTCGCCGGTACCTCTACCTATAGGTGACAGGGAAGTGCTGTGTCTTGGAAATTACCCGGAACCCACCACGGAAGAAGACTTCGCCCCAGAGTTCATGACTGGATGACGGAAAAGACACCTGTCAAGACACACAGGGTGTGGCTTAAGTCAAAGCGTTACTGTTAACAATTGTACATATAGAGCCAAAATATATCGTGCATAAAATTCAAAAAGTTAATCTGTGAGACTGAACAGAGAGAGAAATATAACCAAATTTCAGGAGCTTCACATATTTCACGAGGTATTAACATAGTTTACTATGAAGCTCCGATATCCATGAAAACTTGAGAAGGAATGTTTAATCGATTTCTAATTAAGCTTTTCAAAATCGAGGTGTGAAGTCTTGAGAAGAAAGGTTTCATTGCAATGAGAATATGCATTTACATGGCAATGAATAACGAGGAAATGGAGACAAATCATTGTCCCCAAGCGAAGCCGTGCAGCCAATGTATGCAATATTTAATGTAGTATAGCCATGATCCTTACATTCCACTGTAAAAGTTTGCTGGAGTTGATTTTATTCATAGTTTAATATCATATGCAATATTATTTTAGTTAATTCATTAATTTCTTGAATACACCTGTGTTGTAATTAAAAGTGAATGCATTTGGATTAAATTTAGTCATTCAATAGGCCTAAAGATAGTGGTTAGTTAACATATTTTATTTCTACAAGATATGTACATATGATCAAAAAACTAAAATTTATTATCCCACTTATGAAATAAATGCTAAATTCTGTTCTAAAATTTGATGGAATATGATTCCAGAGAGTTCCGTGGAAATTAAGAATGGGTAAGAAATACTTTTAAAGATTTTCATATACAACGATTTGATGACTGGAGTTGATAATTTCGGTAAGATTGGCTGTGTATTAGCCACATGTGTGGCATGATGAAGATAATCCATATTTTCATGCTGATACTTTGAAAATCATTACCGATATATTGTATTATAATGTAATACATATTGGTAATTATGTATAGGTGAAACTGTATTGTTAGCAACAGCTGGGAAAGAAAGGTGTACGAGTACCAAGACATGATTGGGATATTCGCTGAGACAGGAAAGGAAATTCGCACCGTATTGTCATTTCATCAACTCTCAAAGGCAATGCCTTGTCTGCGCCGCAACCATTGATCTCTGTCTTCAGCACCTCGTTTCATTTCAAAGTAGGAACCATAATGAAGAGTAAATAAATGTCTTGAAGGAAATATTTTCTAGGTCGTCCTCGGCCTTTCTTCCCTATGATTTTTCCTTCCAGGAGATTAGTTACGAAAGCGGTATGTCGCAAAATGTTGCCAGTGAATTTAGCTTCATTTTATGAATCATTTATCTCAGTTCTCTCTTCCCTTGAATTTCTTGCAGGATGCAGATATTAGTCCTCTTTTCAATCCATTTAATCCGCAACATTCTTCGCCGGACTCACATCTCAAAAGTTTCAAGTCACGTCCAATCCTGACCTCTGAGCGTCCAAGATTAACATCCATACAGATGCACACTCAATACAAAGGAGATGACAAATTTCCTTTAATTGCAATATCCAAATTGTATTGTAATTTAAGTGGCTAAAAATAAATTACATTGTCCCTACAAGGCTGATATACTGTGGAGTCTGATGGCAAAGTGGACTAACTGCTCCCTTTGCACAATGCTCATATCACGTGGGAAATATAAAAATGTACGGTATCCTACATCATTTCCAGTTGTTTGAGTTACATGTAAAGAAAAGATGGCTCTTTAGCTTATGATCAGTGATACTTTACTAGCATAAAAGGTTTTTTGTATGTGATGTGTTCAAATTAAAGTAAGGTTAGATTTAAAGCCATGATTCATTGTTGCCTTATTGACAATAATATTTTAGCTTTCAGTCAGTCAATATAAAACCATTCCAATTATTGGTATATGTGAAAAATAACCTAAAATAAGTTACATGTGATTAAGATTTATACATAGTGTTGCCTACTACTGAAGAGGAAGAAGAAGAAGAAGAATGAGGAGGAGAAGAAGAAGAAGAAGAAGAAGAAGAAGAAGAAGAATGGATGACATGTTTCCCTCGTCAAGCGAGCAACTTCAGATCCAAATATGCAAGACACCAAATCTACATTGACCTTGCATAATTGGATCTGCTGATGCTCACTTGATGAGCGAAACATGTCATCCTTTAGTTTTCTTCTTCACCTTCTTCAATAGTCCGTAACAATATATATAAATATAAATCACATGTAAATTATTTCAGGTTATTTTTCACATATTTCACATATTTTGTGTTGACCAACTGAAAGCTAAAATATTAATTGTTCAAATTAAACCCGTTGTGATTTTAAGTTTCAAATCATTAACAACTGAATAGAAAGGCATTCACTCTCCACTCTCTTATCACTGATCTCCTTCTTCCGCAAGGAACCATTATGCACGAATACAGAAATGTGGGAGAAAGAAACCTCAATTCCTAGTACTGTAATTGACTCACTTCCTAATAGTTTGAAGCCTATAATTTGGTGAAAATAAACTTCAGAAATCTTATTGGAGCACGTCAGGTCTGCGTATTTGTAACAAGAAAAAACCGCTAGCTTCGCATTTAAATATATTGATAGATTAATAAACAATTTGATAGGTGTGCATTTAAATAATAAAGGTTATTAAACATAATTTACAAGTACCAAAATATATCAAACATCATTGCAGGCCTGCTCAAGGTACACCTAACCACTCTGAACATATGCAATATGCAATATTTCCTTTGTTACATTATTTTCAACAATCTCATCTGTAAAATGTAAAGCAAGTTTGTTTTTAATTATACAAATCTACACACCTCAACTGAATATGCGAATGTGTTACTGCTTGATCACTAAAACAATTGATAATTTAAAACTGTTGTATTTCTGCTAATAATGGACAAGACTCAGTACTCGATAATGCCTCAGGTTAACATTACGTATTGTTATACGGGCCCCTTAGCATAACTTATCTGGGCTAATTAAGAACACAGATCCCCTCAACGGATCAGAAGAGTTTTGAGGTAAAAGAATTATAATACCGGTACTTTTGTTTAACTCAGCCACTTCTGCTATCGTGTCGTTTGTTCACCGCAAGTAAGCCACTCAAACTGATTCCATTCAAAGCCAACGTGAATAACAGTGACTTTCCTGTGCGAATATCCCATTATTGTCGTTTGGAATAATAATTCTTATATCTTCTTGAATAACATAAGAGTGTTAAATCACGCTGAAACATTCATTTTGAGAACAACAGAATATGAAGTTATTTGTGCTAATCTGGTTTATTATTGAGTTAAAATCTATTATATATTTCTTGATGTGCAACAATGTGGCCTTATGTACTCTGATGAATCATTTTCCACCAATTTACAACTAAAGTGCATATATATTATTTATTAGTTTCCAATTTAGTACTTATGTCTTCTTTCCATAGAGTAATGAAAATTTAATTTAATGAAGCAATTACATTGAAGTGTTTGTGTTGTATACAAGATATGTTTCGCATTCATTTTGTAGTTTAAGCAGATATTTCCCTCCTTATGTACATAGCTTCTAACATATTTGTCAATTTCAAAACATAGGTTTTTATACATCATTGTACTAATTTGTCTCGGGGGTTAACTGAAGTGTCTGAAAATCATGTCATGAAATATATTAAGTTAGATAAACGTGCATTATTAGTAAGTGTATGGAACATGTCTTGAAATCTACATGCCAGCTTAATCACTCCTAACCCTAGACTTTAATACTTACAGTTACACATAATACCACATTCACCAAAGAAGCCCAGGTTTTATAAATTTATTTAAGTGTTTGGTAGTGGCGAAGTGAAGAATTCTAGCCCCCTCTTACGCTTAACCACACAGTATGGTACATAAATGGAACAATATCCTGACATGTAATGAATACAAGTTCATAATGATGCTGATAATGATGATTAATAATAATGATAGCCATAAAAAGAGTAGATTAATTAAGGTAATACTAATATTAATGAATAACATACATGAATTGACCTAATTGCTGAAGCCCCTAAAATGAATTAATTTATTCTTTTGAAATTTCTTTATGGGGATGGTATGGTTATATCACGTTCATCGAGTAAGTGACATAAATTTGTACATTCACCAGCGTGATTTAAGTATTCAGTGGAACCTTTAATACAGTTCAGTGAGTGGAATAAGTAGCAACACAAAAATGGAATGAAAATTCTAGGAATTTATATAGTTGTAGAGACGTAGAGAGGTAATAGATGGGTTGATGGACAGTGGCGAATGAGAGCAAATGAGGACTTGTACAACAACATAGACCCTATCACAGCATCAATTAAGAAGAGACGGCTACTCTTTTACGGTCACCTTTTGAGAATGACTGATGATCGATTAACCAAACGAATATGGAGTTTCATCAAGTCTAAGGCAACAAGGCCGATATGGTTCGAGGAATGTGAAAAATATCTCAGGCAAATTGGTATGCTAGACCGAGAAATTCGTGACAGGAACACATTTAGAAGATTGGTGAACAACTACCAAGGTTTTAAAATGGCATCAACTTCCGGAAGACAGAGAGGACCTTAGTCCGAAGAACATAAACAGGCACTCGTCGCTGGGGTCAGAAGATACTGGCAGGAAGTCAAAGCCGGAACAAGAGCAAGACCTAGACACTAAAGTGACGTTGGTTGTTACCACGCAGTCCATAGAGGCTCAACTCGATGTATAAAAAAAGAGACGTTGATGAATATTTTGCATGAACTGGAAATTGATAATATTCTTAAATTGATTCATTGTTATCCGATCTCACAACGGAAAATAAATTACGAATGTAAATATTTTGAAAATAGATAAGAATAAATAATATTTAACTCGTCTTGCGTATTATCACATAAACATCAACATGTTTCAGCTAAATAAGAATAAAAGATAAATCCGTAAGTTATTGGTTATCCGTTTAAATAATTGATTGTTGTTCATAAACTGCAATAAAGAGGTAGTAGTAGTAGTGATGCTGATGGCGCATGCGCAATAAAACGAGTCAGTGACGTCCGTCAACTGACTTATATTAACTGCTTTCACGTCTAAATGAATCTACTGAATGGCCAAAACATTGCTCCAACATAATTTTCATTCAACACACTGAAACAGAGTCATGTTAAATGAACGTCTATGTGCAATTTTACATTCTATCCATTAATTTAATATCGTATGGCCTCGGCTGCCGGGTGCAAGCTTTTTTAATTGACACCCAGAGGGCAGCTTGCGTGTCTAATTTAATGCTCCCTGGAGCGCTATGAATGTCAAGGAGGTAAGATATCTAAGCTCCTTGAACACCATAGCGCTTTCTAGTAGAGAAATGAGAAACTTTGTGTTGGCGGAAAATCCCAAGATTAATTTTGCCATTATGAACACGGCCTACTAAATTCAAATGGGTTCTTTAACATTCCAACAACGTATGACATGAGCATCGTGATTTTTGTCGCCTTTCAAAAATTACTTACCATGGCCAGGATCGAACCTGCAAGCTTGGGGTTGGTAGTCCGACACTATAACCACACACCCACCGTGGCAAGCCTCTATCCATTGAGATCAGTTGAGTGTATCATCTTACGGGGAACGCAACTTTTATACTGGCAATAGAAGTTTCTTCAATTTCTTATGAGCATCGTTCAAAATTGATTTCATTTACTATATATATTTGAAGCTCTCTAGCCATAGAGAGGGATCCTTTGATTGTTTGTTTATAAGTGTGTTACAAGTATAATAAATAAATATGTTAATAAAAATAAAAATAAATATGTTTATGAAAATGAATAAATGTAAGAATAAATAAACAAATAAATGAATAAATAAATAAATAAACAATTAACATTCCCATAGGTGGTAGTTCTTTTTGGATAATATTCCACATTTCTGCTGTGATGTTATCCTCCTGTTCCTCCATAGTGTGATGATTATTCCATAAAACTATATTTTCAATGCCCAAGAAATTTTAGACAGCATAACAATATTTTGGAGACAGGGATATTTCTATAGGATTATAACCACATCGTTCCCAATGGCGTGTCTAATATTTATTGGAAACTCTAAAAAATACAGCGGCTAGCAATAATCGTCACGCTATGGAGGAAATGCAAAAGAATATAACAGCAGAAAAAATGAATACCAAGAACTCGTCCGTGTGAATACTAATTGCATCAAAAGATATCGGGATTTGTGACTGTAAAAGGATATCCCTTTCAGCATCACCTACATCAAGATTAGTATACAGAAACTGAACACTGTATATGCTATCAGTGTATTGAGTGGGAGGTTACAAGTCGAAAGCTACTGACACACCATTACAGGCATTGCTTGCGCTGTTTCGACGCAAGACCAAACTAACGGCTCTGTAACTATGCAATATTTCCATTATGTTGCTAATATTTTCTACAATATATCTTACTTTATTACTGTAGCTTGTATTTCATGACATGATAAAGAGGAATATTGATAAGGCACATGATGTGAGGTATTTTGTCAACAAGAAATTCAAGGTAGAGTTTCAAGAAGAGGTAACATTTTTACGAATGGACTGATTAATAAAATTGTGACCAAATACTTTGTATCACTGTCTGAGGAAAGGGAAGAATCATTTTTTGTAGTTTATTGTAAACAGGGATTCGCTAATGTAATTTTACTAGAAATGTAAAATAATTAAAGTATTTGGAAGATTTTTTAAGAAAACTGCTTGAATTTACCCTTAACCTTTTCAAATACAAATATAAAATGTCTGGCTTTTCAGCACTTGTCATTGACCAATTCGAATATGCACCGTTTGTACTTGATAAATGCAATGTTTCCATGAAGACAATAAAGTGACAAACAAATGGATTCTTCAGTTTGTTTCTAGCCTGCTCCCATACCTTCTCCTATCATCTGCTTGCAATAATATTACTGAGAGGGAGGCTACTGATCTATTCACACGCCGTCACGGGCAGAGCATGCTTGCGTTTCTCCTGGCCAAGGCCCAGCCAATTGTTCTGAACCAATAGAGATATTTCCGTCGTGTTGGTAGTCCTTACATGTTATAATATGAATTTAAATTTTGTATTCTTCCGCAGTACTACATTTCACTGTCCATAAACCAATACAGAGCAACAAAGGCATTCGCCTCTAATGAATACATTCAACATCTGCAGAAAATTATGCGCACTTAAATACGGTATAGCCTATTTGACAGCAGTTCTTTTTTTGTATCCTCATGTACAAAACACAGTTAAATTCATACTAGCGGACCCGTTCGAGAACTCACGCATGGGTTGTGTGCGCCCATGTGTACATACTACCCACCCGGATCTAGTGCTAGGCGGGATGTACGAGAAACAGTTCTGCCAGGGTCTATCGTCTTGTTTAATTGTTTAAAAGAACTTTATGAACAAATAAACATAAGTCCGTTGACTTTTCAAGAAATGCAAGATTTTTCCTATACTGTTGAGACGATTTGGAAGATTTTGATACAAAGCACAACTTCTAACTCCCTCTGGTTTATAAGCTTGAGTTTTGTGAAATATACACCTTAGCATGTTATATAATAATATTATCCATAGATGTAACCGTGTAACATAATTTTATATACCGTCCTTACCTTTGTACTACTAGGAAAATATTTAATATTTATTTTACTCTAGAGTTTGACAGAACTTATTTAGCTAACTGTGTTTTCTTCTTCTCCCAAACTCCTTTCATCTGGGCAATGAATCTTCCACCCTTCTTCTGTCCACGATTCCTTGGTCCTGGTAGTCATGACATATTATTATTATTATTATTTTCGTTATTAGTAAAATTATTATTGTGTTTGTTACTATCATTATTAAGTTTAAATCATATTGTTATGAGCTTTTCACCTTTGGGTCACAACCTAGTAGAGGCACTGTAAAAAAAAAGATTTTTTTGCAAATTACAATATATCTATATTATCAACAAGATGTTCAGTAAAGAACATATAGCCTACTTTCACCTAAATGCATGGGTATTGTTATAACTTTTTGTCCTTTTCAAGGAGTATAATTGAATGTTGGTTGTAGTAGCTTGTTGAAATGCAACGTGCTATACGGATATTAAACATGAATATGAGGTGCCCTTTGCTAGTGCTACCTCTGTAAAAAGTTTCATTCAATTCGGATTCTCCGTGTTTGAATTGATATGGTGCATCGATTTGCATACATACATGGCCGCTATCTGCAATCTATTGGGCTGATGACCTTGTCGTTCAGTAAAACGATGCTTCCCACAAAAAGGTATGTTGTTGCAAAATTCGGTAGAGATCAAATGATTAGGTTGGTCGTAATTTGATTTAAGCTTTTAACATTTGGGTGACCGCCATTCCGTTACCGTCAGGATGGCATCGATATAAAACATGACACTGAGGTTCCCTTTGCTAGTGCTACCTCTGTACCAAATTTCGTTAAATTCTGTTTTACCGTGTTTGAATTGACAGGGGGAATCGATTTGCACACATACATGGCCGCCATATACAAACAATTTGACTGATGAACTTGTAGCATGATCAAAGAACGCTTCTCAAATAAAGGTATGTTGTTGCAAAATTTGGTAGAGACCAGATGATTAGGTTGGTCTTAATTTGATTTAAGCTTTTTACATTTGGGTGGCCACCATTACCTTTCAATCAAGATGGCGGCGATATAAAACATGACACTGAGTTGCCCTTTGCTAGTGCTACCTCTCTACCAAATTTCGTTCAATTCGGTTTCACCGTGTTTGAAATGATAGGGGGAATCTACTTGCACACATACATGGCTGCTATCCGCAAAATATTGGGCTGATGACCTTGTAGTTTGGTCATAAGATTTTTCATACATAAAGGTATAATGTTGCAAAGTTTGGTAGAGAACAGATGATTAGATAGGTCGTAATTTGATTTAAGCTTTTAACATTTGTTTGGCCACCATTACGTTTTCGTCAAGACGGTGGCGATATGGAACATGACACTGAGGTGTCCGTTGCTAGTGATACCTCTGCACCAAATTTCGTTAAATTCGGTTTCCCCGTGTTTGAGTTGATAGGGGGAATCGATTTGCACACATGCATGGCCGCCATCTTCAAACTATTGGTTTGATGACCTTGCAGTTTAGTCAAAAGACGCTCGCAATATAAATATATGTTGTTGCAAAAGTCGGTAGAGATCAGATGATTAAGTTAGTCGTAATTTGATTTAAGCTTTGAACATTCGGGTGGCCGCCATTACGTATCCGTCAAGATGGCGGCGATATAAAACATGATACTCAGGTGTCCTTTGCTAGTTCTACCTCTGTACCAGATTTCGTTCAATTCGGTTTCACCGTGTTCGAATTGATAGGGGGGGACGGACATTCAGAGTACACACACACACTCACACACACACACAGACAGACACAATTTTTGGCCCTGTGTAGATCTCATAAGTCTACTTTCATTTTTGCAAAAATTTAAGGTAGGTTAAAAATGAGCTTGTTTGTTACGCACACAAATCTACCGAAATTTACAACAAGGTGCACAAGACTATCGAACAGTCACAGAGGAAATTATACTAGCAAATTCAAATTTGAACATAATGTTTTAAGGGGACATAAAGGAGTTAGATAATGATCGTGTGGCCTCCGGAGAGGCCGAGTGCAGGTCTTTCTAGATGACGCCCGTGGGCGACCTGCGCGTCGTAATGAGGACGAAGTGATGATGAAGACGACACATACACCCAGTCCCTGAGCCACGGGAATTAACATCAGGATATTAAAATCCCTGATGGCTCGGCCTGGAATCTAACCCTGGGCACTTTGGGTGAAAGCCTAGCGCGCTAACCATTTAGCCACAGAGCCGGACATAAAGGAGTTAAAACATCACAATTGTCGTATAAGGATCGGGCGCAGTTATTTTTTTGCCCCTCACTGCAAAGAATATTACTCGAAAGGTCCTTAGTGACACGAAAACCACATTGTAGGGCCCACACAGTCAATCGTTTTACGGATATTAAAACCAAAACTCCCTGCTCTGGAAAAAATGGCACGTCCTACACAAATCCTCCTGAATCATATACAAAAGTTTCAATACCTTGCTTTAAACTACATCATTTAGCCTACATAAAGTTCCACCCCGAAATATCAACTATATTAAATCATGAATTAGTTATTATCAACGGTCCTCCATGGCTTGAAATTCTGCCACGGCCACCCCATCATAGGATATTTACAACATGACGTTGATCATTGGTTCCGATGCGGTCTCCTTCACTGATTTTGCTGCCTTCATATTCGATGCTTTACAATTGATACTGCACTTAACAAGACAAATATTACATAACTTTTGATGACACTCCTATTCCGCTTGCAGTTATTTGCGAACACTACGCCCGAAATATTCGGAATGTGAAATACGATTTAACTCGTGACTATCTGTGTTAACTACTCCCACTGTCTTTACATCAGGAGGATTTACTCCCCCTCCAAATTATAGATTACTTACTGTCTTTTAGCACTAGGTAAATTGTTCCATACATTTAGTGATTTCCCGGATTTTGATTTCTATGGCGAGGAAAATATATCAATTTGAAGATCATTTTGTGAGGGTCATATTGGTATGGTAGAATTCCGAATTCTACTACTGTATCTTTCACTTTATAATTTGCAAAGTTCGAGTCCCGGCGACTTACTTAATACATCACATTCTATTGTGAACTACTCACTGATATTCATATAAGAGCAAACACTTCTGCGTTTTTAAAGAACCGTGTTTTGTTTTATCTAATACTTTACTGACGAACTTTTTATATGCGTGCACTTAAGCGCCCTGAGCAGAGTGGAGATGGCCTTCAGGATCTGACAAATATTGAGTCTTCGATCCCTTTTATTCAGACAACTGCTCCTATTAATCTGCGCAAGCATGCGTTTAGATAATTTCCCTGGTTTTAATTTATCTGGCGAGGAAACTATAAACATTTGAAACTCATATTAGGTTTCAATGTTGTGGTCGAATTCCAAATTCATTCGCTGGAATTTTCCCTTCATTGAATAGCATCACTGTAATCCCAGGCCATCACGGGGAATCCCCTTACCAGGTGATATCTCGTTCCTATGATGTTCACGTTTAACGTTGAGGGATACTTGTGCTAATGTTTTGTACGGATAAGGCTATAAATATTCATATTTTGAAGTAGATTGTGCTCTCTTTAATTCCCGTAACTTATTGTGAATCACTTGTGTTTAAAAAAATGATATCTTTAAGTTCAGAAAGGGGCGTTCCTGGCAACGATTTCGTTCGCTTGAATCCGCAAAATGGGTCAGCCATGGCCCCGGGTTATTAGTGAGCGGTTCCACTAGCCGCGTCGCACGAAGGGATGGTAGGTCATTGCACTGTCCTTCGTCATTTTGCTACATTGTGTCCGGGCATGGACACCATGAGCCCGCTGATGAGCCAGCTTGGTGTTTCTACGTGAAACCCCACACAAGACACGGCATAAACCTAGAAACATATTGCTGAGTTTTACATCCATCCTGCTTGGGACAGATTTTCGCCGGCGATTTCACAACATTTTTTTTGTTCTGACGGCGAACTGTTAGCTACTACGTTGTGCATATCACACTTCTTAATTATTTTATTCAATTCCATAGCCTACAATAAGGAATTGAAATATTGCAGTAATTTGCATCCCCATAATTAATCCTTGTGTAACCTTGCACCTGAATTAAAAGGGTACAGTTCATTGTCCATTATTTCCAGGTAATTGCTTAGTATTATTTCAGGAATATACTTTCCCTTAAAAAGACAAATACCTTAAATTCCCGGTGCTAGGGTAAATTCCCCTTGTTGTCATCAACGACTTAAATGGTCTTATGAGGCCACATTATGTGGGGTCAGTGTAAGTAATGAGACTCCGAATCCAGTACTCCTGGGTTAGAAGTACGATTCTGCCAAGAGTTTTAATTGGAAGGAAGAGGGTGGTCTGCTACAAGGTATCGTCTCGGTGTATTTGTAACGGAGTTTAGGATTGGGAAGGAGGAAGTCGTGGCCAAATTAGGCGGGAAGTTGTAAACCACGGAAAATCATTTCTAGGGCAGATGAGGTTGAACTCAAGCTCATCTCTTCTCAGTATTAATTGACGATATTGAGTGTGGCCCGTTCTAACCCTCAAACCAGATATAATTTTTCAGCAGAGCCGGGAATCGAACCCGGGCCTCAGCTTTGACAACCAAGAATGCTGGCTACTATGAAACGATGCGGAATATGTCAACGAGATACAGAGGTGGTTTTTAGTTCCCAGAAATATTAACACATCCTCAAGACAATGTGTGAAAATAAGACTGAAAGTTTCAACGACTAGCAACGATCTGTCTTTCTCAATAAATAACGTAGATTTATTCCAAATTTAATTTTAGTCATGTATATTTCAGAATGTTATTGTTATTTTAAGCCAAGTGTATTTGTAAGGAACTCAATTAATTTATCTTATTGCATTTTAGCTAACAATTTTAGGTTTAAATTAATTAACTTAGCTATATTTTACTACTAATAGGCTATAAAAGATTTGCTGAAGATGGTCACACCGTAGAACGAAACGTGTACATTATTTGACTAAGTGCTGTAATATTAAGGACACAAATGGAAAGCCTCTAACAGATAGGGAAGAAAAGGTTGAGAGATGGAAAGCTTACATAGAGTGCTTGTATAAGGGAAAGGAGATTGAGAATCATGTAATGGAAAGGGAGGAGGAAATTGATGAGGATGCAAAAGGAGATTTAATATTGAGATCAGAATTTGACAGAGCATTAGAGGACTTAGGCAGGAACAAAGCACCAGGCATAGATGATATACCGATTGAGTTGCTACGCTGCATAGGAGATGAAGGTCTGATCAGGTTATTTCACTTGGTGTGTAGGATTTATGAGACAGGTGAGGTACCCCCTGATTTCAAGAAGAATGTTATCATCCCTATACCAAAGAAAGTGGGAGCTGACAGATGTGAAGATTACCGTACAATCAGCTTGATTACTCATGCTTCAAAGATCCTGTCTAGAATAATGTACAAGAGGATTGAAAGCCAGATAGAAACGGAGTTGGGTGAAGACCAGTTTGGTTTCAGGAGAAATGTAGGAACAAGGGAAGCTGTACTAAGTCTTAGGCTGATTTTGGAAGGTAGAATAAGGAAAGGTAAGAGAACGTTCATGGCATTTGTAGACTTAGAAAAGGCTTTTGATAACGTTGATTGGACTAAATTGTTTGACATTTCGAAATCTATTGGAATAAAGTACAGGGATAGGAGGGTGATATACAATCTGTACAGAAACCAGACAGCAGTCATTCGAGTTGAAGGACATGAGAGAGAAGCTGGTATTCAGAAAGGTGTAAGGCAAGGCTGCAACTTATCACCCATACTTTTCAATCTTTACATTGAACAAGCAATGAAGGAAATTGGAGAAAAATTTGAAGTGGGAGTGAAGATTCAAGGAGAAATAATTTCAACTCTGAGATTTGCTGATGACATCGTCATCTTGGCCGACACGCCTGAGGATTTGAATTTTTTTTGAATGGTATGGACTCCGTCTTACAGAATGAATACATGATGAAAATTAATAAATTTAAAACAAAAATACTGGAATGCAGCCGAAATAAATCAGAAACTTCTATGGAGATCAAATTGGTAGGTGAAAAGCTGAAGGAAGTTGGAGACTTCTGTTACTTAGAAATCAGAATAACCAGTGATGGACGAAGCAAAGAGGATATAAAAAGTAGGTTGGCTCAGGCAAGGAAAGCCTTCCTACAAAAAAGGAATCTGTTGACATCGAATATAGATTTAGGTATTAGGAAGTCACTTTTGAAAGCCTTTGTCTGGAGCGTGGCGCTCTATGGAAGTGAAACTTGGACTATTGGTGCAGCAGAAAAGAGGAGAATTGAAGCATTTGAAATGTGGTGTTACAGGAGAAAGATGAAGATCAGATGGGTAGATAGGGTTACAAACGAAGAGGTATTAAGGCGAGTGGGAGAGGAGAGATGTTTCTGGCGACTGCTAATGAATAGAAGAGATAGGTTGGTAGGACACATACTAAGACACCCAGGAATAGCAAGCTTAGTTATGGAAGGAAGGGTCGAGGACAAGAACTGTAGGGGTAGACCAAGGTTAGAATATGTTAAACAGATTGCCTCGGATGTAGGGTGTGGTAGCTATGTAGAGATGAAACGATTAGCTCAGGACAGGGAGGCATGGAGGGCTGCATCAAACCAGTCAAAAGACTGAAGACTCAAACAACAACAACAATATTTGAATAGATGTTCTACAATAATGAATATATGTTGCATTATGGTGTTTGAAGCCATTTTTCAGTGTTACCTTAGTAAACAAAAGTTTGGTGCTTTCCAGTCGGTCAACACGAGTGTAACCAAATGAGATAAATACATTTGAATAATAAATTTAATAAATACTTTTGAATATATGTTGCTTAGTTTGTATTGATATGCGTAGTATTTATAAGAGTTGTTCAATGTATTCTTGAAGGAATATATGTGCATACATGGTGCTGAAAGCCTGGGAGTAATAAAATAACTTACGAATTATATATCTAGCTATTTCACGAAACATTTAATCACATTTCTTTGTCTTTGTTCAAAGCGTAATGGCTCAAGTTTGAAGGCAATTGCTGGGGCGTCTAACTTCCTCCAGCTTAAATTGCCTGAACAAGTTTTAATTGCAAGATTTGTCACTGTCTTGCTACTTTAGAAAATTACATTGCAGACTTAACACAAGGGAGATAAGCTATATGTCCAATTTCCGTAATGGTGATTACATTGATGCATTAATTCGTCAGGTCAAGAGGAAAACTGTGACATTTCATTTTAATATTCCAATAATTCATGTCTTTATTTCCTCTGGAAATTGACTTCTCTTCCTTCTTGACATTTCGTAGCTAGAATAATTCAAGCAATTTGGCATGATTTACAAGAAATGTTTAGCAACGATTGTGAGGTTCAGACATCATGACCATTCTCACAGGAAGTTATTATGTCACTATGGCTCAATAGAAGAATCGTAAGCTTCTCAACAGAACATGTTTCAATATCTGGTTGGACGATAGGTGTAATATTGTCCGTTATTTTCCAGGTGGTCTGCGGTCAAATTAACCCCGCTTTCTCCAAATAAAGGTTCAGATATTCGTTATGTTATGGGATGTAACATCGTGGTCATTCACCTCTACCCGTGAAGATGAAGGTTGTTTAAACTAACCCTGTGAATGAGCCAGAGGACTGCGCCTATCCACGGATGACTGCCGTCCAGGGCATAGCCTTAAGCAGGGGTGTCCAAACTTTATTGCCTAAGGGCCACACTGACCTCTCCATTGAGACCCAAGGACCAACACCTGGAGCATTTGTGCAGTGTGTCTCTTCGCACGGCTATGCACTGACTGCATGGGAGTTAGTGTGCAGTAAATATAAGACGGAATTTTGAATTTTAGAATTTTTATCACAGCTCTCTTCATTCAGAGGGTGGTTGAATACAATAAAATAAACGAAGAAAGAAAAAAATACCTAACCTAAACATTCAGTTGACCATAGCTTATCCAACATA
Organism: Meconema thalassinum; assembly: GCA_946902985.2. NCBI lineage: Eukaryota > Metazoa > Arthropoda > Insecta > Orthoptera > Tettigoniidae > Meconema > Meconema thalassinum. Next base: position 197,980,059 of record OX336391.1, on the reverse strand, counting down.
CTGTAGTTTGAACTACGCGCAACATTTTATATTGGGACTCTGAATTTGAATTTGAATTTACTATTTCTCTTATACAGGCCACTGAGGCTACAAAGCCTCTTTATGCAGCTCTCTTCATCCAGAGGGCGGTTGAATACAATAAAATAAACGAAGAAAGAAAAAATACCTAACCTAAACATTCAGTTGACAATAGAAGTTACTGGTATTACATCTCTTCACCTCGATCATGATAATTGTATAGCTGATAGATTACCATGAAGGGAGTGTTTTAACGCTCTGATGCGAAGTCCTCAATACTGGTGAAATTTACATTAATTCCAGAGAATACTAGTTGAAATACGGAATGAACCTTTGCATTTTTAGTTTCAATGATGAGATATCTGAAGCATTTGTGCAGTGTGTCTATTCGCACGGTTTTGCACTGACTGCATGGGAGTTAGTGTGCAGTAAATATATGACGGAATTTTGAATTTTATAATTCTTATCACAATCAGAGCCATGGCATACTGTCTTCGTTCTTTTAATTTTAGCCATACAATCTGGACGTAAAATGGAGTTATATGAGATTCTCTTGGTACATTGAGAGAGATCTATGGCGCAGGGCGGGATTGGGCTCCGCTCCGTTTGCTAGTGGCTTCTTTTCTGCTTTCGGCACTACTTAACTGTGTAAAAAAGTATTCTCCAAAATGAAACATACAAAAATACTTTAGGACATAAACGGAGCCGGTCACTGCCTATTACAGAACTGATTGATGAGCAGGGCTCGGATAATTATGTACGGTACTTAACCTTTCAGAAATATGTATTTACTTATGTACTTAAAAGTGGAAAATATTTCCTTGAAATTGTAACATATTTATCGAAATATAGTTGAAATGTCTAGCTGATTGAATAATTCATAATCCTGTCTACAGTACAACGAATGTTACTGCTTAATAGGCGGGGACTTGCCGCAATTTCCGAATCCTACAATATTTACTGCAGATGCGCGACACAAAATCATGTAGGTATTGTTTTCGAATTTCATTCTAAAGAGCAGAAGAAAAGGTCCCTTCAAAAGTCAATACACGCAAGTTTCGCAGACGACTGTAATTTCAAGTAAAGATTTCTGTCAAGGTGAGGAGGCTTAATGAGACTGTTGACTGCAGTCCTCCTGCTATACTTAATGACCGGGGAATTCCTGTCATGAAATGCTACTAAAATACAGAGACAAGCGTGCCTTCACGAAATAGAGAAGCAACATACTGGAATTGCCATGGGTCGAAAATGTGGGCAGCTGTCATCCAAGAAGTACAACACACCATCAAATATTGGAAATACACCCTCTGTCTGAAAAGTATGGTGAATGGGTCAATATTACGAACGGATTGTTGGCTTACCTGCAACAGCCGTTATTGTCCTTCGAAGTAATCCCCGTGGATGGTGATGCACTTCTGAGAACGACTGAACAATTCCTGGAAACTTCCGGCATAGTCTTCTTTAGGAATAGCCTTCAGTTTGGGTCGTAAAAACTCTAAATTGAAAGCAGGAGAGAAGCGAGAATTAATGCAACCTGCCTTGCAAATCTGATAGACGGGCAACAGTGAGAAGGGTGGATTTATGCAACCTTACGTGCACACCTCTTCGACGGGTGGCAGTGAGAAGGGTGAATGTTCCGTGGAATGGAATGGTCCTGAAAACCATCGTCACGGGTGACGAGACCTGGTGCCTGAGGTAAAACATCGAAGGCAAGCGTCAAAGTTTGGAGTATCAGGGTCGCTGAAAATCCCTGAAGGGCCAGAGGTTATCGGACATTTCGGACATCCAACGTAATGTGACGACACAACTGAAGGCTATCCCTCAGGAAGGCTATGCCAGGACTTGTACAGCCGTTCTTAGAAGTGCATAACCATCCACGGGGATTAATTCGAAGGATTGTAATGGCTGTTTCAGGTAAGCCAACAATCCGTTCGTAATATAGATCCATTCACCGAACTTTTCAAACAGAGGGTGTATGTACTTATGAATAAATACGTCAGAATATATATTTATTTTAAAAACAGCATAATATGTAAATAAATAGAACATATTTAGTTAAATAAAATATATTTAAGCCCATAACTATCCGGGCCTTACTGAAGAGCACTTGAAATGATTTCCACTAGCAAACCAGATCCACATTTACAAACAATAAATTGTCGGTGGAAAGTTACAGCGACATACTTTAAATCTCATTAATGATAATTATAATGTTCAATTTCATTATGTGTGACACTTATTATGTTTCTTAATTGGTCGTTAAATAAAAACATCTAATTATTATTTTGTATGAGTTACTTAAATTTCACTGTAATCAAAATAAACTGTAGCGGGCCGGATTGGTGGTGCTCGGGGACCGATGTTGGCCCACAGTGCGTAGTTTGGACACCCCTAGCCTACACCATATGGGGTGCGTGTCTGGCGTGACGACATCCTAAGCCACATTACCTTGATTTCAGACCATGGGGCGCTACTTCTCAATTGTGTGCCTCGTTGCGTAGTGGCTAGCCTTCCTGGCATGCAATATTGTTTGTCGTTGATCCGGTACAATGGGTCTGCAGAGGTTGCAATTGTAATGTTTTTGCTTACGTTGGGATGACAAGTGAAACGGTATTTACTTTTCTCCACGTTGAGCGTACAAATGAAATGGTTTCTTTAGCCCTCACTTTTTGCGTGACAAATGTAATGTTTTCCACTAAGATATGGTGTTTTAATGGGCGCCAAGACCTCAACGCTATGTTGAAATCTAAATTTGTATTTAACAACACCTAGCTCTGGTAGAACACCTTCAAGAATCTTTACTCTCAGATCGTGGTATGATTGGATCATTAACCCAACAAACAATTGTATCAGGAGAAGGAATTGGTCTATATCTAATGCTACCTACTGAAAACAAACATTGCATGGTTAAAAGAAATGAATTTATTGTATAAAAACAAGTATAGCAACATTAATAATAATAATAATAATAAGTTTGAATTTAAATTGGAGCGTTGCGATTTAAATATTACCGCTAGAAAATTACGTGAAAACGGAGTCGGATAAATTACTGATTTTACTCTTATTCCCAAGCTATGAATTTACTGAATTACTGAATATGAAACAAAGAAAGACGAGAGATTGCGTTGTTATGTGTCATTCGCGCTTACCACTGGAAATTGCCGAAGCATTTCCCTCGTACTGGAGCTTCCCACAGCCTCCTGGATGTCGCCATCTTCTTCGTTGTTGATGATACATTTGTAGATATGAAGATTACACGTACAACCACCACGGTTAAGTTTCACAAAGATAGTCGCTAACTCCACTGAACATCAGAGCCACTCATCCGTGCAACCATACTGGTTAAATTTTATAACGATAGCCGCTAACTCCACTGAACATCGGAGCCACTCACTCGTGCAACCATACTGGTTGAATTTTATAACGATAGTCCCCGTTTCCACGGCACGCCAAACGATATATGCACCCGCCGCATCCCCACTCTTCAGCCGACTTCTAGCTTACGTGGTCTCCACTGTTTGGCTGCACCCCACGCGCTACATCCCCACTCTGGCTCATTACACTCGGCGGGAGGGTGAAGTCGTTTTCCGTTCCATACATCCGCCTTTTCGATAAGCTGCAACGCAGGATTGCGTCATGCTTCCCGACAAGATTAAGCCTGTATTTGAATTCCCAGTGAGTCATGTCTCTCAATATACCCTAACTGACGAAACTCCGTTAAATTCCGTAATCACATAATTTTCTATGATATTGTCGTTCGTAATAATTTGCTTGATAGTGTTTTTAAGACATAGAAAACCTATCTGTATGCTTATAATTTTATAAAATGCTCCGAAAAATACCTTAAGAATAATTATAATAAATTAATAATAATAATAAATTAACATGAAAAATTCTCTTGGCTGAACAATTTGCCGCGTTAATAAATATAGAATGGCTTCCTACTGACGTATGCCAGTGGCATGAAAACCCCTCGAAAAACACGTTACATATTCGCCTCGGATCATCGGATGATTTACCGTGACGACGGTCCATTATCCGATTATCCCAGACACGTTAATAATCCCCATCCAAAATACATATTACATAAATGAAATCACCCTAACTTACAGATATATACACTCATAATTTTTCTTTACGCACTTTGCGTCAAAGTTTGTTGTCACTATGGATTGCACTTTGCAACCAGTCCAATGTTTTTCACATAGAATAGTGTTTCACGGATATTTCCGCCTCTCAAATTTCTCTATGTTGGAAAAATAGACATAATTACTGTGTGAGCACTATGTATATGAGATGTCACATCACACGCATCAAGGTGTTCTGATATATGTATATCTCCCTAGAACTTTCTAATTTCACTGGAGGTTCCTTCCTTATTGTGAAATTAATCCCACTTATCACTGAGCACACGATCACACTATTGTGGCAGCGCCTCGTGACCATAATACTTAATCTCTCTTTAAAGTAGATTAAATTAATATTGACTTCTAAAAAAAACAGTAAATGCGCATTACATATAACACCAAATATTTATGTGCCGTAATCGCCCCGTCTTGTTAAGTTCCCGTAGACCATATTCTACTTAATACTAGTTCTCAACACAGACCAGTTCTCCTCACACAAATAATACCTTTGTACAAATTACCTTAAATTACACACTTACAAATCTTACATGGCGAGGCCGTAAACAGAAATCACGGGTGCTGATATGTATGAGTTTCATGAAGGACTGTCTCGCCTTCTGATGGCCCATCTTTTGTCTCGTGGACGCCTTAAGCAAAAATACCCTGTCCAAGCGCTCACCCATCTCTAGGAGGCAAATGGGAATTCACCAGCGCTACCAAATTCTGGCCTTGGTGTATCGAGACATTTTAGTGCTCAAGAGCATCCGACAATCCCGTCATATTTCCCTGTACCTTAAAAACTCTCATTTACTTACATACTACCCCCCCGTGTGACTTCTGATACGCCTGCCTTGAAGACCAGATCTTCCACGTACCAAATACCACACTTACTCATTTGATAGGCTGGCTCGCCAGCTAAACACACTCACTTTATGACACATATTTTCGTAGACTATGTATATTCTACGTCCCGTCATCACGTTGCTCTACTTACATATTTCTCAGTGTCTGTAACGATGCCCTGTTGCTACTGTCCACACATGCTAACCCTACTTTCCTATGGTGTCACACCTCTACTCGACACTCTATGACCTAAAAATGTCACTTCTGACTGACAGAATGACGACTTAGACAGCTTTAAAGTGAACCCTGCCTGATCTAACTTCTGAAAAACTATATTTAAATGACGTAGATGCTCCTCAAAACTGCGTGAACTAATTACCATATCATCAATGTAAATGGTTACAAACTCTCCTGTGTCATCCCCTAATGCGATGTTTAAAGCCCGAATTAAAGCTGCTGAACTACTCTTTAACCCATAAGGTGTTCTACAAAATTGATAAAGGTTATATTTATGACTAAAAGCTGTAAATGGTCTATCTTCGTACATAAGTGGCACTTGCCAAAAACTGGAACTCAAATCTACACAAGTGAAATACTTCTTCCCCTCAAATGTTTGCATTAATTCCTCTATTGACATAGACTTCAGCTGATCTGAACTGATTCTACTGTTAACTAAACGAGCGTCTAAACAAATACGAACAGTGCCGTCGGTCTTGGGTACCGTGATCAAAGAATTAACATATGGACTGTTAGAGTGCTCAATAATCCCATCTTCAAGCATCTGATCAATTTGTGCCTCAACTGCACTCGGATAAGCGAAAGGTACAGGATATCTATGTCCTGTGAATACTGACCTATCAATAACGTTCAATGAATGTGTATAGCAATTGGCCATACCAATGCGATCCTCAAAAACTCTCCTATTACACAATAACACATCATAGAGCCGAACACATTGTTCCACCTCTATATTTCCCTGAAATGCAGCATCACGTAATGAGTCCTCTAGACTTCCGTTCGTAATCACACTGCCCACTAAGCATGGAGAACCCCGCTCTACGGCTGGCGATATCTCATTTAAAGTACAAATCACACCTACAATACTACTTCTCTGAATTTGGTCATTGAACGCTACTTCTACTTCAGAATCTCCCCATTTAAATTTCAAACTCCCTACATCATAACATAAGTTACCAGACACTCTACTTAGCCACTCTGAACCCAAGATAACACTGAATACTAAATTTGGAATTACAAGGCAAATCTGCTTTTCTATATGATTATTAATTTTAATGTCTACTAAAACTTGCTTAGAAACTACTTTAGACCTCTTCCCAACAGCTGTGATAACAAAAGTGCTTTTAATTGGCATCTCCTCGAAATTTACTCCAATTCCTTTCATTTTATCATAAAATGCACTACTTATGCAACTCTTCATACAACCACTATCAATTAAAACATCAGTGTACGCCTCGGACACGTTAAATTTAACTATGGGGCTCTTACTAGCCACTTCCTGAATAATACCTTCATCATTTAGTTCACGTAATAATTCATTTCTTACATTTAGGTCATAGGGTTCCTGCATAAGTGTATGGACAGGGCATGTTACAGACTGAGATTCTGACCTTACATCGCAGCCTGGTTCGTGTTTAAAGTATTGCTACCGCTTGGTGTAGTACTACTGACTACTGCACTGGTCTGGTTGTTCTGGGTTGTATTAACGGTATCTCTCTGTCCGTTATTACCATTGGGCTGATTCCCTCCTTGACCCCTGTTCTGGTTATTATTATTATTATTATTATACCGCCCTTGGTTACCCCTATAATCGTTATTTCGGCCTTGATTTCCCCTGAAATCATTATTTCTACCTTGGTAGTTCGTACCATACCCATTTCCTCTGTACTGGTTATGCTGATTATTATTATTACTATTTTGGTTCCCCCCATTTTGAACGCTGGCCCCTTCGCCACTGTTCCCTTGAACTTCTTGGTTCCTATTCTCATTAGGCCTGTTATTATTGTTACCCTGGTTCCTACCGAAATTCTCCTCGTAACCGCCTCTTCCCAGAGCATCGAATGTACTCAATAAATTCTCCACTTGTGAGATAGATTTAACATTTTGAATACAGGCAGCTTCTTTGATTCTGTATGGAAAATGTCTTAGTAATAGCCTGACTACATCACTCTCCTCCTTCAAACCATCTAGATATTTGCAGGTTAATACCTGTCCTAAAAAGTACTCGGTCATAGTGTAGTTGCCTCTCGGGTTATATTTCCCACACACAATCCCCTCACGATGCTGAGACTGAATGACCTCATTCCAAAATTTCTCACAAAATTTAACTTTGAAATCTGTAATATTCTCAAAATTGTCTCTGTAGACAGCAAACCAGTTTCTTGTCTCCCCTACAAACGCTTGCTCTAAAATTTCAACTACCTGGCACCACTCAACACTACCATCTTCCAGCCTCTCCCCGAATTTATTTTCTATAGTATTCATGAACTCCATTGGACAACCCTGCCGATTACTAAATTTGCCTAGTTCTATTTCCCTGTGTGTGCTATTCACATAAACTGGCCTACTCTGGCTATTTTCCTGCCTAATTCTAGCTTTCAACTTCTGTTCTAACTCATCAATTTTCTCCTCAGCTTTTCTTTCGATATTAGTTACAGTTAACCTAATGCTCCCTTCCGATGCTTCAACTTTACCACTTAACTGAGCTTGTTTCTCACTAATCTCATTAATGCTTTCCTTATTCCTCTCCCTTAAAGTATTAACTTCAGTGATTATTTCTGCATGTACTTTATCAATTCTTCCCCCCAGCTGTTCTTTAACCTCTTTTGTTGCTACCTGAATCTTATAAATTTCTCCCCCCCCCCCAATTGCTTTTTGACCTGCTGTGTTTCCAGTTGCACTAGTTCTTTTAAATTTTCAGCCTGTGTACTGATTCTAATTTCTAACTCCTCCTGTACTTTTCCTAACTTTCTGTCTACATCTGCAATAATCTCTTTAGCTTTTTCTTCCATCACCCCTCTGATTTCTCCTCTAATCTGCTCAAATTTCTTATCTAATTTTAGATTGTTCTCTTCAAATTTCTCATTCAATTTATTGCTAACTTCCTTACTGCTCTGTTCCAATTTAGCGTTTAGAGCCTCTGTACTCCCTTTATTTTCCCTACTGTTTTGTTCAAGTTTAGCATTATTTTGTTCGAGTTTAGCATTGTTTTGTTCTAGTTTAGCGTTTAAAGTTTCAGTACTCACTTTATTTTCCCTACTGTTTTGTTCAAGTTTAGCGTTTAAACTATCGCTCAATTCCCTATTACTCTCTTTATTTTCCCTACTATTTTGTTCAAGTCTAGCGTTATTTTGTTCGAGTTTAGCGTTTAAAGCATCCGTACTTATTTTGTTTTGTTGCATAAACTGAAGAAGCAAACTCTCTAACCCTGCTTGGCTGTTTTGATTACCCCCCTCAGTATCGGGATTTACCTCCGACATCCCTGTACTGCCTTAATTTCCAAGACTAGCCATACTGCTCGTATCTTCACTATCCAACTGGTGACCACTACGCAACTTCATCTCTTCCTCAACACTACCCATGCTGATACACACCGATAAATGAAAAACCCCCAAAATACTGGCACAGAAATATATACCCTTCTCCTTCCACAAATGTTATTAGGTTTTCAGCCCCAAGTTGGTAGCGACAAATGTAATGTTTTTGCTTACGTTGAGTTGGGATGACAAGTGAAACGGTATTTACTTTGCTCCACGTTGAGCGTACAAATGAAATGGTTTCTTTCGCCCTCACTTTTTGCGTGACAAATGTAATGTTTTCTACTAAGATATGTTGTTTTAATGGGCGCCAAGACCTCAACGCTATGTTGAAATCTAAATTTGTATTTAACAACACCTAGCTCTGGTAGAACACCTTCAAGAATCTTTTCTCTCAGATCGTGGTATGATTGGATCATTAACCCAACAAACAATTGTATCAGGAGAAGGAATTGGTCTATATCTAATGCTACCTACTGAAAACAAACATTGCATGGTTAAAATAAATGAATTTATTGTATAAAAAACAAGTATAGCATCATTAATAATAATAATAATAATAAGTTTGAATTTAAATTGGAGCGTTGCGATTTAAATATTACCTCTAGAAAATTACGTGAAAACGGAGTCGGACAAATTACTGATTTTACTCTTATTCCCGAGCTACGAATTTACTGAATTACTGAATATGAAACAAAGAAAGACGAGAGATTGCGTTGTTATGTGTCATTCGCGCTTACCACTGGAAATTGCCGAAGCATTTCCCTCGTACTGGATGTTAGAGTGAGCTTCCCACAGCCTCCTGGATGTCGCCATCTTCTTCGTTGTTGATGATATATTTGTAGATATGAAGATTTATGGTCCGTACATCGGAACCAACACGTACAACCACAATGGTTAAGTTTCACAAAGATAGTCGCTAACTCCACTGAACATCGGAGCCACTCCCTCGTGCAACCATACTGGTTAAATTTTATAACGATAGTCCTTGTTTCCACGGCGTGCCAACCATATATGCACCCGCCGCATCCCCACTCTTCAGCCGAGTTCTAGCTTACGTGGTCTCCACTGTTTGGCTGCACCCCACGCGCTACATCCCCACTCTGGCTCATTACACTCGGCGGGAGGGTGAAGTCGTTTTCCGTTCCATACATCCGCCTTTTCGTTAAGCTGCAACGCAGGATTGCGTCATGCTTCCCGACAAGATTAAGCCTGTATTTGAATTCCCAGTGAGTCATGTCTCTCAATATACCCTAACTGACGAAACTCCGTTAAATTCCGTAATCACATAATTTTCTATGATATTGTCGTTCGTAATAATTTGCTTGATAGTGTTTTCTAAGACATAGAAAACCTATCTGTATGCTTATAATTTTATAAAATGCTCCGAAAAATACCTTAAGAATAATTATAATAAATTAATAATAATAATAAATTAAGATGAAAAATTCTCTTGACAGAACAATTTGCCGCGTAAATAAATATAGAATGGCTTCCTACTGACTTATGCCAGTGGCATGAAAACCCCTCGAAAAACACGTTACACAATGTCGGATTTAGACACGTCATATGTTCCGACACTAGAAGGCACAACAATTCCGAAACACCATGTATATGGATTATGTTGCGTAATTTTTTCAAGTAATATAAATTTCACAAATATTGTACTCTGTTGCGTGTTACCACTGGTAATACCGATCACATTGATCCCCGCTCCTGGCCTGCCACGCCAGGCCAGGTCCAGCAGAGTGAAAGCATCTCTAGGTGAAATGGAGGAAAGTTGAAAAGCTCCTGAAGTTACTCACAGGTGAAACAAAAGGCTAAAAGCTTCTTTGTTGCTGATAGATATTTCATTCGCTAAACATGGAATAAAACTTAGCCAGCGCGATTAAATAAAACACTGGGTTTTCTCCTCAACTCACTCTATTCTACGTATAATGAGCTTGCCAGGAGTGCAAGAACAATGATTTAGAAAATAACTATGTCGACATCTGAGGATTGCTTTAATCATTTCAATTGGATTCAGAGATATGACTTTTAGCCTACTTTTCACATTTTGCAAAAATGAGGAAAAGGTAGACTTATGAGATCGGGTAAATGTCTGTCTGTCTGTCTGTCCTTCTGTCTGTCTGTCTGTCTGGCTGTCTGTGTGTCCCCCCCCTATCAACTCCTAAACAGCTGCAGCAATCGAAACAAAATTTGGTAGGAGTAAAGATCTATACCTGAATATCTCACGGCCATATTTGAAAATGATGTCAGTGCTACCAACTGCTGAAAATGCCAATTGAAATTTGGGCTCAATGTTGGATATCTTGGAAGGTATGAATGGGACCTATTTCAAAATTGGTACACGTATAGATAATAATATTGCAGTTTAATTTCCCGGTGGTCATACATGGCAGTGTTGCAAAAATGATTATAAGCCTGCTGATAGGTTCAAATATTAAATGCATATAACTTCTACACTATCAATTGAATTTCAACCAAATTTCGTATGTGCTATGTTTACATAATCGGATATGACTGAGCGTATTCTTAAGAGCCACCAGGGCTGCCAACTGTTAATAAATGCTCTTATTTTTTTAAAATCCAAATTCCCATATATCAGAAAGTATGCAAGCCGACAGCTTTAAACTATGCACACGTATAGAACCTGACATTTTATATTAATTTGAAGTAACTTATATACGTCAGTGCTACCAACATGATTCTATGCCTGCTGAGAGATCCAAATTTAAATACATGTAAATTCTATACTATCATTTGGATTTCAACCAAATTTCGTATGTTCTATATGTACCATAACATATATGACTATGCCGATTCTTAACAGCAACCAGGGCTGCCAACTGTTAATAAATACTGTCTCTATTTTTGTTACCCTAATATCAATATATCAGAAAGTATGCAAGCCAATAGCTCTAAACTTTGCACACGTTTAGTACCTGGCTTTCTAGATTAATTTGGAGTAACTGATATAGGCCTACGCCTGTGCTGCCAACATGATTCTAAGCCTGCTGATAGGTCCAATTTTAAAATGCATGTGACTTCTATACTAACTAATGGATTTCATTCAAAATTGACACAACAATAGATCATATTATTTCAGATAGCAGAAGTACCCGTTCTTCGAACGGTGTTCGGTGTTAACACCAGACATTATAATAATAATAATAATGTTATTGTTGTTACGTCCCTTTTAAGTACTGTTGCTTTTAGAGACGCACCAGACATTATCAATTCAGCTAATGTTGCAATGGTTAGCGGCTTGTCATTCCTTCATAAGTTTATCAAAACGAAGTTAGTTTTCTGGGAATATCACACACACTGTTAATTTAAGGGCCTTATAATGTGGTTTTCGGAGACCCTTTATAGACTCGCGAATTTTGTGTCTCACATTGAGAAGTGCAACATATGCTTTGGTCGTCCTTCTAGGATAATTTTTATATTTCGCCTATTTTAGCATGTATTTTGAGAAGTTTTTCCCTATACCCAGCCTTCTACTGTATGAAATGAACGGTGAAGAGTTTTATAAATGATTGGTGTATTGACTCATGTTTACCATACCTAATTTTACGATGCACCAAGCATCCGAAACTGAGTTATAGGCGTACATAAGGATACACAGAAAGACAGACAATACTATTGTCTACAACATATCACCCAGAAATCCAAATATGGGTATATCTACCACACAGTATCAAAGAAAATCATCCTTACGATGAACCCGTATGTCGACAAAAAAAAAAAAAAATGTTGAAATGTGCTCTCAAAATAAATTCACCTGACGTGTTCTTCCTGACATGAAATAGAATTGAAAGCCTTGTAGATGAAACGCAATACACGTCACATAAGAACTGACCCTCTACGTTGTGTTGGGTTCCCATACACAGGAAGACCTCTTTCATAAATTATAAAAGCTTGTGGTGCATGAAAATTCAGGTTCTTTAGTCTCAAATGGCCCAAATTCCTAAAAGCCGCAAGAAATGCTGATTCAATTCAGGAATTTTTGAAAATAATGTTGTTGTTTGGAGATATAATAGACCTTCTGCACTATAAGTCGCACGTGAAAATTTCATGAAAAAATCCTAGGTTACCCCTTGACCCCCTTAATTGCATTGATGAATTATACAGTCTACGTTGGTTCCGTGATAACCTTATATTTGCAAACTTTCACAGCAATGTAATAAATGTAATAAATTGCTTCTTACTGAAATAGATGGAAAGTTGGATGCCACCCCTTGAGATAATGTTCTCATGGTTACCGATTTGCATTCCTTCATTAGTTTGTTAAATTAAATTTAATTAGTTTTCTGGGAATGTTTCAGAAACTGTTGGTTTTAGAGCCTTATAATGTAGTTTTCGAGGACCCTCGAGTTTTATTTCTGGCACCGAGGGGCTTTGTCTCGTCGTTGTACGCCATAATATAATACTAATAATAATAATATAACATAGGGATAGGAATATAATAGACCTGCCATACCACACCCGCAGATGTAAATCGCGTGGAAAAAAATCTAGACTACCCCTTGACCCCCTTAAGCGCATTTTACGTATTGATGAAATTTACAGCTTAATTTGGTTCCATAATAATCATCTAACCGTTTGCACACTTTCACACTAATGTAATTAATGGAATTGTATTGCGTCTTGCAGCAATAGATGGATCTCTGAGAATCTGTTGCCATGGTTATCGGCTTGCATTCGTTCATAGTTAGGTAGATTTCATTAGAAAGCTAACTATTGCAATGGGTACCATGTTGCGACTTCCGGAAAATTTCGACATATCTTCGCGTTTCACATCCCCCAGACCCCAAAACCACCGTCAGTTCAAAAGTTTATATATAATTTATGTATATATGTATCTATCTATATATATATATCAGTTTCTTGTGGACACGATAACTGCCGTAATTTTGCACCAATCACTTCGAATTTTTTACATAACATGTATCCGTATAAAATCTCGGTCGAGTTCGTTAATGGGCAAAATCGGTCGAAGGGGGTGAAAATTGGGGGCTTTTTTCGAAAAAGTGAAATTTCGCTATAACTCTCTTAATACGTGAAATATCGAATCCATTCAAAGTTCATAATATGTGTCGGATAAGTGCCAAAAATTTATGTCAAATAAGTTTTTTGATAGCACCAACCATTGACCAAAGGGGTGGAAAAAAGTGGGTTTTTCGGGAAACATTAATCATATCTCTCTTAATAGGCACAATATCAAAACCGTAAAAAATTGACAATATTCCTCCAATACCTACCTAAAACTTTTGTCTGAAAGCATTTTCGATATGACCCACCATTACGCCACGGAGTGAGCAAAATGAATTAAATTATAGGAAAATGCCAAGTGCCAAGAGTGGTTGCCATGACAACTTTACTTTTAATTGATAAGGGATGAGCCGTCAGCAGTTGCTATGACAACGCCACTGCACGAGATCACATTCTGTTTTCATATGTCTGTGGGAAGCGACTTCGGTATCGGAACTGGTAGCATGCTGAACTTCTATGCCCAAGGTCGCGGGTTCAAACCCGGCTGAAGTCGTCGGATTTACTAAGAGCGCCAAAAAACCCTGAGTATGCTTTCCTTCGGAGGGGAAGTTCCAACGTTCGTTGCGAGTTGATGGTTCCGGTGGCATCTAGTAGCCAAGTTCACAGCTAGGTGTCGTTGATGGTAGTATTTTAAATTATGTAGATTTCATCAGAAAGCTAACTATTGCAATGGGTGCCATGTTTCGACTTCCGGAAAATTTCGACATATCTTCGCGTTTCACATTCCCCAGACCCCAAACCACCGTCAGTTCAAAAGTTTATATATGTGTGTATATATATGCATATATATCACTTTCTTGTGGACACGATAACTGCCGTAATTTTGCACCAATCACTTTAATGTTTTACATAATATGTAACCCCTTAAAAAATCGGTCGAGTTCGTTAATGGGCAAAATCGGTTAAAGGGGGTGAAAATGGGGGGGGGGGCTTTTTTTTCGAAAAAGTGAAATGTCGCTATAACTCTCTTAATACGTGAAATATCGAATCAATTCAAAGTTCATAATATGTGTCGGATAAGTGCCAAACATTTATGTCAAATAAGTTTCTTGATAGCACCAACCATTGACCAAAGGGGTGGAAAAAAAGTTTTTTTTTTCGGGAAACATTAATCATATCTCTCTTAATAGGCACAATATCAAACCCGTAAAAAATGGAAAATATTCCCCTAATAATTACCTAAAACTTTGTCTGAAATAATTTTTGATCTGACCGACCATTACGCCAAGGGATGAGAAAAATAATTTCGGAATTAAAGAACATGCCAAGTGCCATCAGAGGTTACCGTGACAACGCTTCTAAATTGATGAGGGATGAGCTATCAGAGGTTGCCAAGACAACGCCATTGCACGAGATCACATTCATTTTTCCATCTGAATGTGGGAAGCGGCTAACTTGTAGCATGCTGAACTTATATGCCCAAGGTCGCTGGTTCAAAGCCGGCCAAAGTCGTCGGATTTTCTAAGAGCGCTAAAAATCCCTCAGCATGCTTTCCTTTGGAGGAGAAGTTCCAACGTTCGTTGCAAGTTGCTGGTTGCGGTGGCATCTAGTAGCCAAGTTCACAGCTAGGTGTCGTTCACGTTAGTATATGGTACAAAATTAGGAACTACTACTTAAAATTGACCGTCTGCAGACCTTACCTGAATTACAGACTAACACAGTCATCACAATTAACACCGTTTATCAGATTCTACACACCCGGGGTTACATGACCACGTTGTCGCAGCCCCTAAACTGAGGAACCAACAAAAATCTCTGCGGGAGATAAAATTTTGCGAGAAGAAGTAACAGACTGTTAGATAGTTACACATTAGTTCCAAACCTTGCATCAGGACAGTGTGATCACAAGTATAAAAATGAACCCCGAATGACAAGAAGGTTACCATCCCCATAAGACAATAAAATGATAAAAATATGCATACAAAAACGAAAAAAAGTTGATTTTTAACCTCTAAATGTAAAATACTTTCTTGCAATCAATGAGGTATGATCCTCCTACGAAAACATGCATATTTTGCCTGTTATAGCCAATCCCCTAGTTTGCCCGGTAAAATCTACCTCCGCCTTCCGGCGTGCCGAGAGGATTTTTTTATTAAATTAAATTAGTTTTCTGGGAATATGTCAAAAACGGTTGGACGTAGGACCTTAAAATGTGCTTTTAGGGCCCCCGAGTTTTGTCTCTCACATTGAGGGGCTGAAAATGAGCTTTGTCTCGTCCTTCTACTCCTATTTCAGCATGTATTTTAAGGGGGTATGCCCCCTTTTATGAGAGGTATAGAGAAGAGTTACATCAATGATTAGTGTCGTGCCACTGATGGATATCTGTACCAAATTTTACGTTGATACACCCAGCCGTTCTCGAGTTATAAGGGAACAAAGTTGTCCACAGACAATCAAGCAAACCGACAGACCCTCGTGTATACCATCAAAAGTTTGCTATTTCTTAGCGTTCTCTTTTTATTTGAAATGGAAATATGAAATTTTGAAACCAAAGGGTGTAGTGACGTCACAAAAGTAGGTTTTACTCGCTAACCGTTGGAGATACACGAAAAGTGATAAGGACCTTTCGGATAGAAAATTAAATTTTGAAGCTCGTATGTGCCATCAAAAGTTTGCTATTTTCTACCGTTCTCTTTTTATTTGATATGGAAATATGAAATTTTGAAACCAAAGGGTGTAGTGACGTCACTAAAATGGTCGCCATTTCTTAATAGTGCAAAATATCGAAATTAAAAGTATCCTATATGTAAACCTGGTATTTCAGCTACATCCATACAAAATTTCATTTAAATCGGACCAGTGGTTCTTGCGTTATTAGGTAACAGACAGACAGACAGACAGACAGACAGAAAGACAGACACACACCATCTCATTTTTATATATTAGTATGATTATTTCTGACCAAGACATGTGTGTCATTGTTGCCAACATGATTTTACGAGCGCTGTTAGATCCAATGTTTAACTGCATGTAACGTCCATGCTATCCATTGGACTTCAATCAAATTTTGTATTCTGTACCTTAAGAGATGGAACTAAGAATATATTCAGTCTCCAGGGCTGCCAACTGTAGTTCTCTATTTGCCTACATTATGCCAGGTATACAGTATTTCGAACTAATTAGAAATTTCGATATTACCAACTTAATTTCGTCATTATTCTAGATAGATCCATATAGATTAATCATTGGCATGAATCATACATTTTAAGAAAAGTAGGCTCTTTAGTTCGTCACGGAACTTCTTGTTTATAGATGTGGTAAGTTATAACAGACAATCAAAGACGATTCTTTTTATTCCTGATATTTGTCGCAGCCTTCTTGAATGACCTGAAAGGTAAGTCTATGCTGTTGCTTTATTTTATGTAAAAAAAAGTAATTTTCTTTTTTCTTTTTGGCAGTTATTCTCAGCTCACAAATGCCCACATGAATATACATGAACATGCACAAGTTTTGTGCCGTATTTTAAGTCATAAACGGAGCCAGTCACTGCCTATTACAGAGCTGATTAAATTAATTTCAGGCTTCTATTTTGCAGAGCCAGGAAATGAACCCTGCCCCCCATGGTGACAGCCAAAATTCTACTCACGACGGACGCCAACAGGTGTGCAATCAGAAGAAACACACCATAAATCGTTAATTTGTAATATAACAAGAAGTTCCGTGACGAACTAAAGAGCCTACTTTTAAAAAAAATTAAGATTCATGACAATGATTAGTCTATATGAATCTATCTATAATACTGACGAAATTAAGTTGGTAATATCGACATTTCTAATTAGTTCTAATTAGGCATAATGTAGCCTAATAGAGAACTACATTTGGCAGCCCTGGTGACTGAAATTATTCTTGGTTCCATCTCTTAAGGTACAGATTACAAAATTTGGTTGAAGTCCAATGGATAGCATGGACGTTACATTCAATTATACATTGGATCTAACAGCGTGCGTAAAATCATGTTGGCAACAATGACATACATGTATTGGTCAGAAATTATGTGAAATAACATGATCTATTGTTGTGTCAAATTTGAATGAAATCCATTAGTTAGTATAGAAGTTACATGCATTTTAAAATTGGACCTATCAGCAGGCTTAGAATCATGTTGGCAGCACTGGCGTAGGCCTATATTAGTTACTCCAAATTAATCTAGAATGCCAGGTACTATACGTGTGCAAAGTTTAGAGCTATTGGCTTGCATACTTTCTGATATATTGATATTAGGGTAAAAAATAGAGACAGCATTTATTAACAGTTGGCAGCCCTGGTTACTCTTAAGAATACGCTCGGTCATATCTGTGTATGTACACATAGCACATACGAAATTTGGTTAAATTCCAGTTGATATAGTAGAATTTATATGCATTTAAAAATTGGACCTATCATCAGGCTTATAATCATTTTGGCAACACTGCCATATATGGCCTCCTGGAAAATAAACTTCAATATTACTATCTATATGTGTGCCAATGTTTAAATAGCTCCCATTCATACCTTCCATGATATCCAACATGGAGCTCAAATTTCAATTGCGATTTTTCAGCATTTGGTAGTACTGACATCATTTTCAGATATGGCCGTGAGATAATCAGGTATAGATCTTTACTCCTGCTAAATTTTGTTTTGATTGCTGCAGCCGTTTGGGAGTTGATAGGAGACATACACACACACACAGCCAGACAGTCAGACAGACAGATAGAAGGACAGACAGACAGACAGAAGGACAGACAGACAGACACACATTTGCCCGATCTCATAAGTCTACCTTTTTCTAATTTTTGCAAAATGTGAAAAGTAGGCTTAAAATATGCAATAATAACAATAATATACAGTACAACGAGAACAATTCGGTAATAACAAATTAATTTAAAATATTGATCATATTCCAGGTAAATCAGCTGTGCCTAATAATATTTTGTTATGCAGATTAACTGGCGTTGTTGTCAGATAGATCGATATTTCTCTGCCTGCATTCCGTATGGTACTAATGCACTGCAAGCAAATCCCGCAAACGATACTGAACACTATTATTTTTCCCTCGACGTGACTACTGACCAATACGAGTTTGCGGGATTTGCTTGCAGTGCGTTTATATCACACAGGATGCAAGCAGATAAATATCGACCTTTGACGTGTTATTTAGGCTGCATAAATCAATTACATTAGGGGCAGCTGATCCACCTGGTATATTTGCTTTTACCAAGAACAGTAGACTAATACAACTCGTAACTTAATGTATATTGTTGGACGTGTATTTTCTTTGCCTCTTGACGTATAACACTCAGGTTGTAAAAAGAAAGTGACATTTCATTTTATTAATGCATCAAAGACAATGCCAAACCACGGACGCCCGCATGGTTTGTGATTAGTGTATATATCTCACCCCCTGCCACCTAGATGGCATCCTCTAACTGTTTCAGAGTTCCTTACTGTTGTGTTTTATTTAAGGGGCCTGGACATAGTCATTTAGCCCCAAGCACTCGGCTCAGTGTTTAAATTGTGTGATAGCCCGTGTTATTGTAGTGTCTGTAGTATTATGAGTATTTTTTTCGTCGGATTACCCCCCAGGTTGGTGCTTTTCCCTCGGACTCAGCGTGGGATCCCACAATTACCGCCTCCAGGGCGGTGTCCTGGAGCTTGAAACATTGATTCGAGGGATACAACTGGGGAGGTGAGACAAGCACCTCGCCCAGTTTGCGGGATTTGCTTGCAGTGCGTTTATATCATACGGGGAACAGGGAGCTTATGAGGGATGGGGAGGGAGGGAAAGATCGGGAGGGATAGGAGAGGAAGAGGGAAGGAGGCGTCCGTGGCCTTACGTTAGGTAACGTCCCGGCATTTCCCCGGATACGAATTGGGAAACCACGGAAAACCACTCCGAGGATGGCTGAGGTGGGAATAGAACACCCTCTACTCATTTGGACAACCCGAGGCTGATTAGACCCTGTTCCAGTCCTCATACCACTTTTCAAATTTCGTGACAGAGCCGGGAATGGAACCAAGGGCCTCCGGGGTAGCAGCTAAGTACGCTGACCACTACACCACCGAGGCGACGTATGTGTATTCTTAATTCAGTTAAATATCAGGAAGGAGGCGGCCGTAATCGCAAGTTAGGTACCATCCCGGCGTTTGCTTGTAGTAGAAATGGGAAACCACGGAATACTACCTCCAGGGTGGCTGAGGTGGTAGTCAAACCCTCCACTTCTCAGTTTTGCCTCACAAGATTAAGTGTAGCCCGTTCCAGCTCTCAGTTCAGAATTCAATTTCTTGGCATTGCTAGGAATCGAACCCGGGCTTCCGAGACGACAGAATGCTAGCCGCCACACCACGAAGTGGTCCCAGCTTTAGAGTGGCTGCTCATTCATTGACTTTAGCATTAGTTTACGCGTGCCCATTGGTTTCCAAATACAAGAGCAAATGGCAGTGCGAACTGTCCGCAATAGAGTTGTTATGTCCTATCAGGTGAAACAGCAGCCCCTAATAATATCGATTTATGCAATCCAACTAACATGTTCTGTGAGGCAGGCAATATTTCTCTGCTTACATACAGAAGGGTATTAATGCACTGAAAGCATATCCCGCAAACAATACTGAACACTATTAATATTCTTCCCCGTTGTGACTACGGACCGATCGTATAATATGATATACCTAAAAAAATATATATATATTGAGCAGCTTTGGTGGCGTAGTTGGTAGTTTGCCCAAGATCGTGGGTTCAAACCCGGCCGAAGTCATCGGAATTTTTAAGAGCATTAAAAATCCCTCAGTATGGCTTCGGCCCATGTCATAGATTTATGGCAGATAAAAGAACCTTCCGCTAACTACAATTGTGTGTAGCTAAATGTTTAGTTTAGATTCGATTAACGCTCTAGTAAGGTCCAACATTTGCCACCAGGTTCCGGTTTTGGTGGCATCTAGTATCCAAATTCACAGCTATGTGTCGTTGACGGTAGGATTTGTTAGCAAAAGTAGGAACTACTTGAAATAATAGATCGTCTGCAGTCCTTACCTGAATTACAGACAACACACACGAATACATCCATCACTGTTAACACCGGATATCAGAAAGATTCTACACACACCCAATGTACACGGGGCTACATGACCGCGTTGTCGTAGCCCTTAAACTGAGGAACCAACCAATTATTGCAATGCAACTTATCATCTTAATTCAGATATGTAGAGTGGCTTACTATCACAGAACATGCTTTTTAACGTTTAAAACTAGTTTATAGTGACGTGTAGATCGTGTGAAACAGTGAAATGGAGGAGCAATTACAGCACTGTAAGGGGATCTTAAGGGTAACATACAGCTTATGGATCCAAAACAAGAACGGTTTTAATATTATAATTGTGACTGACATAAATTTTATAGCCTACAACAATAATAAAGATTTCCAAGGAAACACACACATCTTGCTATTAGCGCCAAGTTTTAAGTTTTCTAAATTCAAATCGTAACTAATATTATACATTTGAAAAATGGTGTCCTTGCTTTGTGATGATCTTCATCGTTTCTCCCATATACAGTATTTCATATTTATTGGAATTATTTGAATTATCTGTTTCTTAAAGTGGGCGTCAAACCTTTAGCAAGAAATGAATCTCCCTCATTTCCATATTATTAATTAATTAAACGTAATATATTCAGTCCTATTTTGAGCAGACACAAAAAATAGTTTTAACGTTTTACAGAGAGACTAATTAAATCTACAGATATTTGAGTAAGATTCGTTTTGTAGCAGAAGGTTTAACATCCACTTAAAAAGTCGAATCATTTCAATAAATGTGGGAAATAGGGAATCGGTGAAGATCAGCACAAAGCCAGGCCAAAATTTGGAAAAAACAAATAAAAATAGTTTCGATTTGAATTCTTAAAATTTAGTAATTGACTTCTAATATCACGATGAGTGAGTTTCTTTGTAAATGTTTATAATTGTTGTATAAGAACTATGTATTTATTGTTTTGGCTCCTTAAGCTGTTTGTTTAATACAAGTCCCCAGCAAACCTGGTGCGTAGCGCATGTTGTTAATCATGAAAAACCTGCCATGTGATTGTAGCTTTGAAGCCTCATAACATTGCAAAAATATTCGTTCAAAGGAGATTTTAACATTCGCTTATTTGACAATCACTCTATATGTGGGCTATAGTGTAATGCACCAGTACATGAAGATTATTCCGTTGTTCCATTATACAAACGTTCAGTTCATTTGCCTCATCTGTACACAGAAAGTAATAACATAATTTTAAACATTTTGCACAGCCGCCATCTTGTGTTTATGAAAACAATTGATTTAATTAAATTCCAGCAGATTTATTCTCGCGAGAGCATTTACAGTACCAAATTTCAGTGTGCTCGAAATAACACAATAAAATTCCATTTAAATATTTTTACTGTGCTTGGCCACCATGTTGGTTTTGTACTCAACGGGATTTTACAGAAGATGTCACATATTTTACTTTATCGTAGTATTCTCTATCAAAATGAAACAAGAAGTTCCGTGAAGAACTATACAGCCTACTTTTCATGCCAATGATTATTCTACAGTATATGAACCTATCTAGAATAATGACGAAATTAAGTTGGTAATATCGAAATATCTAATTAGTTCAAAATATACCTGGTATGATGTAGCCTAATAGAGCACTACAGTTGGCAGCCCTGGTGACTGAATATATTCTTTGTTCCATCTCTTTAGGTACAGAATACAAAATTTGGTTGAAGTCCAATGGACGTTACATGCAGTTAGACACTGGATCTATCAGTACGCGTAAAAGCATGTTGCCAACAATACCATTCGTGTGCTGCTCAGAAATAATCTGAAATATTATGATATCTTGTTGTGCCAATTTTGGATGAAATCCATTTGTTAGTATAGAAGTTACATCTATTTTAAAATTGGATATATCAGCAGGCATAGAATCATGTTGGCAGCACTGCCTTGTATTAATTACTCCAAATTAATCTAGAATGTCAGGTACTATACGTGTGCAAAGTATAGAGCTGTTGGCTTGCATACTTTCTGATGTATTGATATTAGGGTTTAAAAAAATATAGACTGCATTTATTAACAGTTGGCAGCCCTGATTGCTCTTAACAATACTTATAGTCATATCTGTTATGGTACACATAGCACATACGAAATTTGTTTGAAATCCAACTGATAGTATAGAAGTTACATGTATTTAAAAATTGGTACTATCAGCAGGCTTATAATCATGTTGGTAGGACTGACGTATATAAGTTACTCCAAATTAATCTAAAATGTCAGAATATACGTGTGCATAGTTAAAAGCTGTTGGCTTGCATACTTTCTGATATATTGGTATTTGGATAAAAAATGGAGAGAGCAATTATTAACAGTTGGCAGCCCTGGTGGCTCGTAATAATACGCCTAATCATATCCGTTTATGTACAGATATTACATACAAAATTTGGTTGAAATCCAATTGATAGTGTAAAAGTTATATGCATTTAAACATTGGACCTATCAGGAGGCTTAAAATTATTTTGGTAACACTGTCATGGTTGGCCTCCTGGAAATTAAACTGAAATAGTATTATCTACATGTGTGCCAATTTTGGAATAGCTCCCATGTATACCTTGCAAGATATCCAACATTGAACTCAAATTTCTAGTGTGTTTTTTCAGCAGTTGGTAGCACTGACATCATTTTCAAATATGGACGTGAGATATTCCGGTGCACATCTTTACTCATACTAAATTTGGTTTTGATTGCTGCAGCCGTTTAGGAGTTGATAGGGGGGGACACACACACAGCCAGACAGACAGACAGACAGAAGGACAGACAGACAGACAGACAGACGGACAGACAGACAGACACACATTTGCCCGATCTCATAAGACTACTTTTTCCTCATTTTTGCAAAATGTGAAAAGTAGGCTAAAAATCGGGTGATATTACTAACAGTTAGAGATAGAGAATGACAGTGAAATATTTGGCGCGGCCGTCATGTTTGATTGGTGAAACGTATTAAAACTGGAATGGCACGTTCGATGTTGGACAAAGATTACGAGTTTTATTGAAATCACTTTAGCCATTTAGAATTTATTCCCTAAGACACACACATACGCACAAAAAGTGATCTCATTCACCTGTTTTTTTTTCATTTAATGAAAATAGGCTAATAAGTTAAATTGGAGCTGGCTGCACGAATTTTAAAGGCCAAAAGCCAATGTTAATATTTGTTTAAAACTTCCTATTAGAGTTTTCGGGCTGACAACTGTTGAACGCTTTTAAAAGGCTTTGGCGCCATTTTTAATCGTTGCCTTGTCAACAATTGATACATAATTGCCTGTCAGTTTTATCATATTACATTAAGCAGGAAATATGCTATTCTACTTCAAACATCGACAAATTTACAAGGTTAAAAGGGGGTTACAAAGTTTTGCTTCACGAATGAAATATGTCATCCTTGAAAATCTCAGTATACTCTGTGTAAACATAATTAATCATACGTACCTAATGTTTTTAGGCAGAGTCGCATATTTCCCGCCTACTGTTATTGGACCTAAATAAATATTGACCGACTGAAAGTTACCATTCAATTATTTATATGTTTTTGTTGTTATCGTAAGTGATCTTCCATTCAGTACCTATTTCTAACCAAGACAATGCACCGGGTGAAAACTGTTAAATATACTATTGGCAATAATCTTCGGTTTCCTCTGAGCCCAGAATTCCCTCATTCTCTGTGAGTGGGACATCTTGCGCCCCGCTGTCCAGATGGTACCTTGTTTCCTTTTCGGTCTTGGTGTGTCATCCCTGGTTAGCCCATTAGTCAGTATCTTTTTGCGGAAGAGATCTCTATTGAAGGCGTTGTCAGGTTTTAGATGCAGCATTTTGAGCTCGTCTCTGGTATTTATATACCAGGGCATTGTGGTTTTGGGTTTGGAGTCCAAAAAATGAAAAATCTGTTTAGCCAGCCTGTTTCCATCCATTCGTTTGAGATGACCGTAATACCGTGCCCGCCTCTTACGGATCGTTTCTGTAATTTTCTCTATTTCACTGTAGACGTTTTTGTTGGATTTTTTAAATAATGGATGAAAATTCTTGTAATTTGATCCCATTATACCTCTAACGAGCCTCCGTGGCTTAGGCGGCAGCTCGTCGGCCTCTCACCGCTGAGTCCGTGGTTCAAATCCCGGTCACTCCATGTGAGATCTGTGCTGGACAGAACGGAGGCAGACAGGTTTTTCTCCGGGTACTCCGGTTTTCCCTGTCAAAATTTCATTCCAGCAACACTCTCCACTATCATTTCATTTCATCTGTCATTCATTTAATCATTGCCCCAGAGGAGTGCGTCAGGCCTCGGCAGCCGGCACCGTCCATATCCTCGCCGCTAGATGGGGGCTTCATTCATTCCATTCCTGACCCGGTCGGAGACTGGAAGCAGGCTGTGGATTTTTCATACCTCTAACGATTTTTCGCTCTTTTTTCTCCAGTTCTTCGAGGATAGGGTTTAGGCTGCATACATAACTACTGGCTTCAGAACAGTTTCATAATGGCGTAGTTTAGTATTTTTGGACAGGCATTTTTTGTTGTAGATTGAACGCGATGTTTGATAGGCTATTTCGAGTTTGCGTACTCGTTCCAGTCCACTTTTCATGAGGATCTCTCCCAAGTACTTAATTTTTTTCACTATACTATTTATATAATATTATACTATTATATTTTACTATTTATAAATAAATATAAATTACTATATTTTTAAATATTTTTTTTTATATATTTGCGTACTTATACATATCATGGGTACTCGTTAAATCAGGGTAACAGTCAGGTCACAGCTCGGATAACGCCTTGCCACCAGTTTTCCGAACGATATTCTTTTTGTTACAATTACAACGTAAAGCCGTCAGCTGTGGGTAATGGTGAGAAATGAGATCTGTAGGCCGGTAACTTCTTTGATAAGATGTTAATTAAAATGCATAGACATTAACCATTATGTATGTGCAAACTTGAATTGCATTGGGGAATGCATTGCCTGTTTGGACGGCTACTTCTACGGAACTAGCCAACAGGTGGGAATCCTCTGTCTTGTTAGAGGTTAGTTGATTTTTTGTTATTTATGGAGAAGTTGCAGTATTCGACTATCTAGAAGCGACATATTGAAGGTGACAAATTGGGATTCGACAGAATTTTCTCCAGGGTTGGATGACTTCATCTTTTTGAAATTTTATGCGCTGTTCTGTATCATTAGCCTATACCTGGCTGGGAGCAACAACACATAGCTCTCAGCAGCGACGTCCGATAGACAGTCCATTAAGGTAGATTTACATTAACTTTTAATCTTGTTCTTTTATGTACTGTATTTTCGATTTTTTGTGAACTTGACTTTATTTACATCCTAATGCTATTGTTAGGATATCCATTTTCTCTTTGTTTTTGTTATCATAGTTTTTAAGATTCTTTTTGATGTGTAACATCTTTCCTCTCGGTTGCTGGATATTTTTTGTGGGAGTGATTTTGGAAAAGAAACGGAAATGATGAAACGGAAACAATGAGCTCGCGCGGTGGCGGAGATTGGTACCACGACATACAGGATTTGCCACTACTGTTTAAAAAGTAATTATTTCAATAACTAACAGAGTTCACTGTTAACAAGGGATTTGCGCTCCCAGAAGACACATAGTCGGCCATGTGAAGGCCCCAATAAAGATATTCCTACAATAAATCATCATCAAGTTGTCGTTCTTTGGTGTGAAAATATTCATTATATCATATTTGCTGAAAACCGGCACTGGAGTATTACAAGTAGTTATTTCAATGACCAACAGAGTTCACTGTTAACAAGGGATAACCTGTCACAGGTTACATATCATATGCGACTATTCTAAAACTCGTAATTTTTTATTTAATCTACGCTGACGAAGGTATCATTGTTATACCGAAACATATACGTATTAATTTAATTATTAAACTTCTTAGTGTTTGACAAGGCGGGTTTTATAATTGGAGATTAACATGTTACTTTCCGTGAATTCAAGATGCCTATTTTTGGTTTCTCTCCATATTTTACGTATCTTACCACAACCATTTGTTGAAGAGTTCAAAAAGCCATTTCAAAGCTATTGGTTGTCCCGTATATCGACTAGATTAATAAAAACCGACGTTCAGAGCAGGTTAAATACAGATGTACAGTTTAAACAAAGGGTGACCTAGATAAAAATACATTGCGGAATTAAACAAGTTCAATTCAATTAATGTGAATTGTGCATGAAATATTGAGGTTGAAGTCTAGAGACTGCATTTGAAAATGGTGCAATTAAAAATATCCGCAATTTACTCTAAAACGGGGAATACATTTCAAAGTGAAGCATTGTTATGTGAATTACGTACTCGAGCAATAAGAGGAAATTTGAAGTTGTTGAAACTGACATCCGATTGGGAGCCGTCAGAGGAGATCAAGTACACTTCTTTAAACCGATGTGAACGGCTCTCGTGTGCTTTCAAACTCATGTTTCTCATTAATCAAGCACTTGAAAAACATCCCTTAGGCCTATCTGGGATTGAGATAAATGTGGTTTGGAGAACACAATATTCTGGTTTAAAAAATATCTGAATTACCTAATTGACTACAGATTTATGTCATGATCGGTAGTACAGTGGTTCTTCACTTCACAGCACAATTCATTCGATGCGCAATGTACAGAGGTCCACAAAGTCACTCCGCAGCGGAAAGTTACGCGTGTTCACCTTGCGGGATGTGTTAGGTTTGCAGCACATGCATGTCACTGTATACGCAAAGTCTCATCACAGCGGTTGTCGTAAGCATGCACTTGTTCCGTGTTGACCTTCAGCTGGAGTAATAGGTTGGCGAATACCGGATCATTATTTCCGACTGTGAGTGCCTGTGCATCACAGTGTTGAAGCTGTAAGCTGAGTCTCGTGGGAGTGCTTACTTCTGAAGAGCGTGTGTGTTTAATGGAATAGGTTTTTAGGGCTGGAGCATAATGTGATAGTGGCGAGTTCCGTATCATCATCATTAGTCGTTTTACTGCTTGCCACGGTGGGTGAGTGGTTATAGTGTCGGACTACCAACCCCAAGATTGCAGGTTCGCCCCTGACCATGGTAAGTGATTTTTGAAGGCGACAAAAATCACGACACTCATGTCATACGTTGTTGGCATGTTAAAGAACCCATTTGAATTCAGTAGGCCGTGTTCAATGGCAAAATAAATCTCGGGATTTTCCGCCAACACAAAGTTCCACCATTCTCTACTTGAAAGCGCTGTAGAGTCAAGGAGTTTTCATATCTAACCTCCTTGACTTTCATAGCGTCAAAGGAACGACGAAATTCGACATGCAAGCTACCTTCTGGGTGTCAATTAACAAAGCTTGCACCTGGCACCCGAGGCCATACGATATTATTAATATTATTATAGTCGTTTTACTCATTCCTGAGCACCGTGACCTCATTTCTTCACTTCATTAGTAACTACACCGTTGACGAGACGTTTCCATCCTAAACGATCTTCAGCCCTTCGTAAGATATCGTGAAGAAGTAGGCCGGTGATCTTCTTCGCTTGGTCTAACCATCTACTTGTTGTTCTACCTCTTGGTCTGGTACCTTCAATTTTGCCTTGCAGAATGCCTTGTGTCTCGTCCGTAGCGTAGCGATCAGCATGGTTAGCTGCCGCCCCGGAGGTCCTGGGTTCGATTCCCGGCTCTGCCACGAAATTTGAAAAGTGGTATGAGGACTGGAACGGGGTCCACTCAGCCTCGGGTGGCCCAAATGAGTAGAGGGGGCTCGATTCCCACCTCAGCCATCCTCGAAGTGGTTTTCCGTGGTTTCCTACTTCGTCTTCGGGCAAATGCCGGGATGGTTCCTACTCTAAGTCCACGGCTGCCTCCTTCCCACTTCCTTGCCTACCCGTCCCACTCTTCCCATCCCTTCATCAGGCCCCCTGTTCGCTTTGCAGGTGAGGCCGCCTGGGCGTAGTGCTGGTCACATACCCCAGTTGTATCCCTGACATAGTCTCAAGCTCCAGGACACTGCCCTCTGTGGTGGTAGAGGTGGGACCCCTCGCTTAGTCCGTGGGAAAAGCCAACCCTGGAGGGTAAAACGATAGCGAAAAAAATAGCGAATGGTATTTTCTAAATTGTCTCCTTCTCTATCAAAGTTTGTCCCAGGAATTGAAGGCAACTTTCACTAACATAGGAAGATAAAGTTTTGTGATGATTGGTTCTTCTATAATGAATGCATTAGTTCTTTTTTCTGTCCATGGTATACGTAGCATCCTACGCCAACACCACATCTCAAAGGCGAGTACCATACATGCCAAGTATAATTGCATTACTTAATGTAATGTTATTGTTTTCCTTGTATCAACAAAATATGAATGTACTGACAACCCAACACGTCCCGGAAGGTGAGACACGCACTGCGGAGAAACTTTGCGGACACACTGTAGTATACAGTACAGTCCATCCATAGTCAGCAGTAAATAAATTGAAAGTTGTATACTGTACAAGTGATTCAACCTGAATGACACGTCCTCCCTTCTCTCGCATACCATTCCTTAACGTGCAATACCCCGTATCACACACTGCTCTTCTATTCCAATATTTCCCTTACTATTGGTCAAGTCCCCCAGCCGTATGTCGATGTGCTTGTTCAATGGAACAATTCACGCTAAGTCCATTTTCCTGAGTGCAAACCTAATGAACAATAAACCTTAATTACACTGTACTGTAGGAGCATATAACTACACGAAATTCACGTTTCAACAGTACAATAAATTAATTTCCTCTTATTTCTTGATGCTTATACAGTACAGTACTGTAGCATTTTATTCTTAACTCTTTGAGCGCCAAGAGATGAATTTTCATTCCGCCGTGAACTCGCCTAATGTGCCAGGAATGATATTTCATCCCTCTGTCGTAGTTCTTCCTTTTACGATAGATGGCAGCGCAATCAGTATATTCTTATCAAGGAAGGTACGTGGTCTCCACATTTACCACTAGGAACCGCATAAAATAATTTGTTTTCGTGTGAGGAATTTAAAAAAATGTGAAGTAAGTACCCGCATACCTCGCCACATGGCAACAAGTAATGGCGGGATACGCGACGACGTGTTTAAACACGATGAGATTTAGTGGATTTTATCAACAGTTTAGGGAATTATGATGAACAGAACGTGAATTGGTACATCATAATAGTGTTGAAGACTCTTCAGGTGAGGTTTTAGTCAGTGAGAGCGATTCCGAAAGTAATTTTATAAGTGGAACACCACCAATTGCCGTGATTAGTAAATTTTATAATTGGAACATTTATGACATATTATCATTCCAAATAACATAATTCTTTCCAAAACAACAGTCAAGAGAGTGTACTAGAATAAATATCAACATTTACTGTAGTGAGTTAAAATGATTTTTAGAACTATATATTTGCTTTAAAATGTGGATTTTCATTAATTGAAAATTTTTAAATTCATGACTTATTTCAATTTTAACTATACATATTTTTTGATATAAAGTGACATTAATTCAAGGAGCCGTTTCTTTTATATAACAAAAAAAATCACTGAAAAACGGATATAAATTGTGAGAGTAATTAATTGTTTTTTTTTGACCTGCAAATCGGACAAAAAATGGGTGGAACTCTTGGCTAGTACCTTAGAAATAAATACGCGCTAATATCATTTCTCATATTTTGCAGGAGAACTATACTTGACATTTTGATTTTTTATGGAAAAGAGCAGCACTCTTGAGCACTTCACAGAAATATACACATTGCAATAATCCAAAGAATCACGTTTAATATTCTGGATCGTGATTGGTTCAATCAAAGTAATAAAACAAGATGTTCAGTAAAGAACATATAGCCTACTTTCTCCTAAATGCATGGGTATTGATATAACTCTTTGTCCTTTTCATGGAGTATAATTGAATGTTCGTTGTAGTAGCTTTTTTGAAATACAACGTGCTATAGGGATATTAAACATGAATATGAGGTTCCCTTTGCTTGTGCTACATCTGTAAAAAAATTCATTCAATTCGGTTTCACCGTGTTTGAATTGCCTTGGGGAATGGATTTGCACACATACATGGCCGCTATTTGCAAACTATTGGGCTGATGACCTTGTAGTCAGTCATAAGATGCTTTCCTCAAAAGGGCATGTTGTTGCAAAATCTGGTAGAGATCTAATTATTAGGATGGTCGTAATTTGATTTAAGCTATTAACATTTGGGTGGCCGTCATTCCGGTTCCGTCAAGATGGCGGCAATATAACACATAACACTGAGGTGCCCTTTGCTAGTGCTACCTCTGTACCAAATTTCGTTCAATTCGGTTTCACCGTGTTTAAATTGATAGGGGGAATCGATTTGCAAACATACTTGGCCACCATCTGCAAACTATTGGGCTGATGATCTTGCAATTTGGTCAGAATATGCTTCCCACATATAGATATGTTGTTGCAAAATTTGGTAGAGACTAGATTATTAGGTTGGTCGTAATTACATTTTAGCTTTTAACATTTGGGTGGCCGCGATTACGTTTCCGTCAAGATGGCGGTGATTTAAAACATGACACTGAGGTGCCCTTTGCTAGTGCTAACTCTGTACCAAAATTTCGTTCCATTCGGTTTCACCGTGTTCGAATTAATAGGGGGAATCGATTTTGACACAAAGATGGCAGCCATCTGCAAACTATTAGGGTAATGACCTATTAGATTGGTCAAAGGATGCTCCCTCCATAAAGGTATGTTGTTGCAAAATTTGGTAGAGATCGGATGATTATGTAAGTCGTAATTTGGTTTAATCTTTGCACATTTGTGTGGCCGCCATTACGTTTCTTTCAAGATGGCGGCGATATAAAACATGACACTGAGGTGCCCTTTGCTAGTGCTACCTCTGTACCAAATTACGTTCCATTCGGTTTCACCGCGTTTGAATTAATAGGGGGAATCGATTTTGACACAAAGATGGCCGCCATCCGCAAACGATTAGGCTGATGACCTATTGGTTTGGTCAAAGGATGCTCCCCCATAAAGGTATGTTGTTGCAAAATTTGGTAGAGATCGGATGATTAGGTTAGTCGTAATTTGATTTAAGCTTTGTACATTTGTCTGGCCGCCATTACGTTTCCGTCAAGATGGCGGCGATATAAAACATGACACTGAGGTGTCCTTTGCTAGTGCTACCTTCGTACCAAATTTCGTTCAATTCGCGTTCAGCGTGTTCGAATTGATAGCGGGGGGACAGACATTCAGAGTACACACACTCACACACACACGCACAAACTCACACACACACATACACACACACAGACAGACACACTTTTTTCGCCCTGTGTTGATCTCATAAGTCTACTTTCATTTTTTGCAAAAATCGAAAGTAGGCTAAAAATTAAATTTGCTTCAGATACCTAAACGTCCACCTCTGAGATCCAGGTTCGATTGGAAGTTCTGCCAAGAATTTAATTCCAGTCTGAGGGCTGGAACGGGGTACAGACAGCCTCGTGAGGCAGCTGAGAATAGGTGGGTTCAATTCACACCTCAGCCATCCTAGAAGGGGTGTTTCGTGCTATTTCACTTCTACTCCAGGCAAATAACAAGATCATATATTACGGCCATGGTCACTTGCTTCCAAATTCTACACTCAATCCCAAATACACACCCAAGTACATGGGGCTATTAATCACGATTTCGCAAGCCCCTAAATGTACAACCCAAAAAGCACCTTCATCTACACATTAAGTAAGTTCTTTATCAGAAAAATTCCGAAGTTTAAGTATTTCAAACATTAGAAGAGTACTTTTAGTGAAACTTAGATTTGAATGTTGTGTAAGGGAATTGACACACCTGTACGGACATCAGGAGATCCGGGTTCGAGTCGTGACTACAATCACATTTTCAAGTCTTACTCAACAGATATGATTCCTCCAAGAGAATGTATGCACTGAAGTCATCTCTATGTTTCTGGATGACTCTATTTTGTCACTTTGAATTCTTAATGGATTTAGGGGATTTGGAACTCGGAAACTCATTTGTTAAATTGGCTTGAGAAGATATTTGCTTCATCATCATTTATGTAAGAAGCTAAACAAGTCTTGGATTCGTACAATCCTTTGTGATGTTTGTAAGAGGAGAGAGAAGCGTGTCGTCCGCGTACACAAACTGAGTTCAACAGCGGGTGGCCTGGAGCGCTGCTCCACTTCAAGTACTATACTGTAACTTACAGTGCACAACATGTTAAGACTGGGACACAGATTCACAGCCCGCGAGCGAGACTGCCAGAATAATAAGCGTTCCTCACACGAGCTAGGGCTGAATATAGCAACAGCGTAAACATTACCAAGATGTGCTCAACAGTGGCGACTGGTGGTCACCGTTCTTGGTATACCGCACCATTTACCCCTTACATCCCCCCCCCCCCTTTTTTTTCCATGCCTCGACCTTTTGTCAAAGTTGAATTATTATTATTATTATTATTATTATTATTATTATTATTATTTTATGCCTATTGGAGAACATTTACATAACTTCTAAGAAACACACTTTATCGCTATAATTTTGGATAGGTTATCCCAATAAATTGGGGTCACTAGCCAATTGTTTTGGCCGGGGATATAAGGTTGGATTCCCTTCCTAACGCCACGTGATCTTCCATGTGAAATATGTATCGTGCTGTCACCGGAATTCGAACCTCGACCGTCCGGGTAAAGCCAGTGCGTCATCCTCCCTCTGCAAGGACTATGTCCTTATACATTAAAAAAATCTTCGTTTAACGCCTGCACACGGCCTACTTGAAACTGCTTCTAGGTAAATGTCCTTCGAATCCCCTCGCCCTCCTAGTTCATTTTGGCAACGTACAGAGTACATTTCATCATTACGCTACCTTCTCTATCTCCCTGTTCTTGACCAGGTCTTAAGTTTTACGAAAAGAAATAAACATTGATCCATTTCCGAAGGATCTCAATTGTCTCATTATTAGACATGTCCAAACATGAGAAGCGAATTAATTCATAACCAATGTAAGAATGCAATTTAAGAAGAGCCAGTATCTCGAAGTGAAAATATCTTCTGGAAAGCGAACATTCAGCCTTAATCAATAAAATAATTATAGTGTAAACTACCTTGACATATTGTTTCCCAACCTTGGTCTTCCAGGAAGAATATTTTACTTGAAAGTAAGTTACATTCACTTAGATTTCTAAAGGTCCACCTCGTGGCGTAGTGGCTAGTATTCTGGGGCTGTTACTGCGGAGGTCCGTGTTCGATTCTCTGCTCTACCAAGAAATGTAATTCTGGTCTGAGGGTTGGGATTCACTCAACCCCTAAGAGGCAGAAATGAGAACAGTTGGTTCGATTCCAACCCCAAACATCCTAGAAATGGTCTTTCGTGGTTTCCCACTTTCACTCGGACATATCGTGAGGCTACAGCCGCCTCCTACCAAAATCCTGGCAACGGTACAGCCATCATAACGACATACCTCATCAGTTTCCACACGCACCAAGCCAGGGGTGGATTTAGGAGTGAACGATTCATCTTGCTGTTATACATTTAAAAAAACGAAAACAGTGGCTGTAGACAAATTCTTTCACACTTAAATACTGTATATCAAAATGCACATTTTACGATAACCTACTATTTTGAGTGTTCGGCTGTAGAGGATAACAGAAGCAGATGTAGAGCTATGAGGCGATGCTTAGTTTCAGTGTTGAACGATTTCAAAGTCAGAGATGTAGAAGCAGAGGGAGCCACATTGCTAACTGCTAATAGGGGATCATAGAGGCGACTTGTTCGCAAACAGAGGCTTGTAGACTGGACTGGACGCTGAAAGGTAAAACCGTCTCAAATGAAACTGTATGTATATTTGGAAGAATACTACACATTTTTGACAGTTCTCTAAAAATGGCTTTAAACCACGCGTTGGCTATGACAGTAAATAGTAGAACTACCAAAACTAAAAAAAAATTGGAATACAATACATATTTGACTTAAAATGGCTAATATCACGCAAATTTTTCCCAACTCACAAAACGGACTCTGCGAGGGATCATTCCTCTACCGTCGCAAGGATGGTGTCTCGGAGCTGGATACACTTCGTCAGCAGATACAACTGGGGATGGTGATAGGCGACCGCTAACTCGGGTCTAATTAAGGAAGGACCAGGGAAGGGATTTTGGAGGGAAGTCGGTCGGTCGTGGACCTATTGAAAGGAACCGTCACGGCACTTGCCCGGTGGTGAAAATAGGAAACCACGACAACCATTTTCCGGACGGCTGAAGTGGGATTCAAACCCACACTCTCCCGATGCCAGCGAGACACGAGCTAGCGCGTTACTGCTCTCGGCCACCGTGATCGGTAACATTTCTTTTTACTCCCAAATATCAAAAAAATAACCCAAATGTCCTATTATTCACTAATTTGGACCTAGTTTTAGCAAAATTATCCTACCCCGGACCTCCCCACCCCCCTCCCACCCCCTCTCCTCTCTAAACTAGGGGTATTCCATACTCTCTAGACTCCCTGGTGTGTTCGCCTACCCCCATGATCTTGCCTTAAATCCGCTCCTGAACCAAGTACACGGGGCTACATGACCACGATGCTTAAAAGCCCCTAATTGAATCAACAACTGCAAAGCAACAAATATTCCAAGTGTAAAATTATACCTGATTTCGGCAGAAACCAATGCCTTCATTTCCTTGCGCAAAGAAATTTTAGTAGCCTACATCCCATACATCGCTTTAATTTCAACTTACTGAGGAAATCCAATGGAATAAAATACTGTCAACAACGCTACTATCCACTTCCAGCGTTTCACTTAATCTAAATATGTTAATACTGTATTTCAGTGGGGAGTAATTCACGCCAAGACGAACTCACAACATAACTGAAGTGTTTGAGGCGCTGCGCTGGTGTGACTTTCCTTGTGAGCAGGGTGAAAGTACTGTTTGAAATCAACCAATCAGCACTACACTCATCGCTAGTCGGTAGCGCGATACCCCATACGGAACTTTGCTGGGCTACCCTTACCCTCCCCCAGCCCGCGTGCCAGTGTCGAGCCCTTTCAACGACCGGGCTAGACTTGCGGAATACCAAAGTACAGTCACTCACAGCTAAAAGGGTGTACCCGAGAAAACAATTAGCGAGTTAAGCGGGGTTCGAGCGCCAGCTTCCATGACAACAATCGGCGGAACATGAATGATGACAAGCTCGATTTTCCTCTCTGCACTGCTACATACAAGTCGAGAAAATGTCGAGATCAACAGTTTATATGTTTATAACTGGTGGTATACCGCCGGTATATGCGATGCATGGGAGAATTCGCCACTGGTGCTCAACCCGTACACTAGCCGTTTCCAAAGCAATCCACATTATTCGTTATTAATATTGGGATGTATCACAAACTTCTATTCCTTGTTAATTGGAAGAGAATTTCTTTTTTCTTAGTCGATTGCCCTCCAGGTTGGTGGAACCCACGGACTCAGCGATGGAACTCACCACTACCGCCTCTACGGGCAGTGTCCTAGAGCTGAGAACATCTAATCGGAGTGGATACAACTGGTGAGGTGTGATTGGCACCTCGCCCAGGCGGCCTCACCTGCAAAGCGAACAGGGGCCTCATGAGGGAAGGTAATGGATGGTCAGGATGGATAGGCAATGAAGAGGGAAGGAGGCGGCCGTGGCCTTGAAGAAGGTACTGCCCCCGTAAATTGAATTATACTGAGACCACGGTGGCTGTATTGGCATATATGAATAAAGTTATGGCTGTCATAGTTGTGACGTGTATATTCATGACGTAGGCACGGATGACGCAGACTTCATGCAAGTAGGCTGGTTGAGCTGAGATTCTTGGTGACGTCATGATTTTGTTCGAGAAAGATCTGAGATTTACGACGCAGTCGCAGGGAAACGAGGAATTGTGCTAAGGAAGAAGTTACGCTATTGGAGGAGAGACTCGAACCAATGAATGATAGTTTGGAGGGAGACGGAGATTACTGAAACTACCATATTTAATTACTTTTGGGAATGCAGAATTGTGGAAATCTATTTTCAGTTATGGCATTGATTTGGAATTTTGAAGAAATTATTTTTGAGTTTTTGAAATTTGAAAATCCGTCAAGTATAGCCAAAGTTAGAACTTCTAGCAGTGACGGAGGAACAAGCTATGGAAGGGATGGATACGCCCCTTAAGAAGTTGATAAAAGGTCTTGCACAGGAGAGAGGAGCTCTCATATCTCAGTTTCTGATGTCTTATAGTGGTTTTTCTGATTATCATATTGTCAGACTTCGAGTGATTCAGTGAAGCAAGTCGTCATTAGCGCGTGCGGTAGAGCCCACCACATCGAACGAGCACGGAGCGTGCAGCAGTACCATTTTACGGTTTTTGAAACTAGGCGAAGTTGAAACGCACACATAAACGAGTCTACAAGATTTTCTATCAAGAGTTAGCTACTGCCTTTAAGCTAATTCAATTGTGCATTATACTATTGAGGTGTGTAGGAAAGTTGAACATTTTCACGATTATAATTTGGAAGATATTTGCATTTTAAGACTGCAGACAAAAGGTATTTTCTCGCCACCTGAGAAGCACTTTTATAATATCACATTCTACGCTACGGCTGACACGTGTATTGCAACCGTGATACTACATATTGCATTTGGTGATACAACGCTACATTCTCCAATGCAACAATATAATCTGGCAGTACTTTCAACTAATATTATAACGGAAGTGAAGATGGAAGGCTAAACTTTAATGCAATTGGGACATATATCAATGGAGTGAAATAGCAGCATGGAACTTCGCTAATCGTCTTTCTACAAAAGCGAGCATGTAGTGAACATCCAACTACACTCATGCATCGTAGTCCAACGTTGAATTATATCAAATGGCAGTGGAAATATCTTCATACTCTACAATTATGAACATTTCTGCGGAAATAACTGCAATAAACTTCATGGCGAATTTCTACCAGAACTTCAGGGAACTATCAAGAGAGGCCAGGATAGACCCGGCTCACAAAGAAGAGTTTTGCAGAAGGATGTCTATCGTCTACACGGAGCAGTGCAATTTCCGGAGGAGGAAGCAGTTCTATTCTCCGAGGGCGCTGGTTCCAGGTTCGAGGTCGGAGCACATCTTTACGTCGGTGAAATGGAACCATCAGCAGTCTTCTTTGGAAATTTTCCTCTAGAACTTCAATCAACAGATAAGGTAGTCGTGAACGTTTCTTGTTTTATTTGAGCCATTTAGCGATATCTGAGCAACCGTTTTTCCCATATTTTCTGTCTCATATATTTTGCCCCATATTCTTGCTTGATATTTCTGTACTCAGTACACTTTGTTGAGTTATGCCTTTTTCTACGATTTATTGAGACATTGTCATGTCATTGGCATATTTAAATAATTTTGGATCAGTTGAGACTGATTTATATATATTCTTTCAGTAATTTGCATATTTTTGTAGTCACGATTTGACTGTAAAGTTAACGATTTTCTATGGCAAATTTGAATTCAGACAGCGTGTTATTTTATTAAAGTAATTCTATGCAGTAAATTACATTGACCAATTTTCTGTCATCCTCAAGAAAGAAGAATAATTAAAAGATTTTAGAGCGTTAAAATCTATTACTGTATCGACGATCTTGGAAATACTAGTCGTTTTACGAACATGATTGCAACATAGACATTTATCGTCAGTTCTGAAATACCATTGCATTATAGACAATTTTATGAAATATGAACTTTGATTACGATTTATTGAATACACTATAGTAATGAACATTTGATAGGAGTTTTTCTCAATTCTAGATTGGAACAATAATGTTTGCATTCCACAGTCTAATTGTATTCTATTCGATTATTTATGCAGTTTAGATAAACCTTGATTGAAGATAGTATTTTTATACTGCGATACTTTGAAGATATTAATCTCAATTTTGATAGACCAGGGAGGCGTGTCTAATCGTATTTTGCTATTAAATTTATTTGTGATTGGCAAATTTTTACTTCATATCGATTCATGAATGAAACCCACGAAGGTTAAATATAATAACAGTTTTTGATACAATTAATGAATATAAGAATTTTTAAAGTGGAACTATGGATGTATAATCGTTAGTT
Source organism: Meconema thalassinum (assembly GCA_946902985.2). NCBI lineage: Eukaryota > Metazoa > Arthropoda > Insecta > Orthoptera > Tettigoniidae > Meconema > Meconema thalassinum. The sequence continues at coordinate 197,941,357 of OX336391.1, read as the reverse complement.
CAGTGGACGTGTAAAAGTCGCTGATGAATAATGCCCTTGAATAAGTGAAGGAGGTTCCCACAGTAAGAAGGATGAAGTTGACGAATTTATAAGTGGAGGTTTTTTGTATGTATTGTGGAAGATTTTGATGCCATATATATTGAGATATATGATGAATTCTGGGCCTATTTTTGTGCAATTTTGTGCGTTTTGAGCGAGGTATTTTTCCGCTTAATGTATTGTCCAGGTCCTTTGAAAATTAATCATGTGAAGTTACTGTTAAAATTAACAAGAGTGTTTAAATAATTTGAGATAACGATTTTGAATGGAGGTTACCGTCACAAATAATAATAATAATTATTAAACCTTATTAAACCTGAATCTAAAATTTAAATATAACTAACCTTCATTGGTCGATTATATCACCAAGATTTAAGTAATTATCAACCGGATAAACGTGTGGTTTAATGTATTTCTAAAATATAAATAATATAAATATTGTAAATAATTATGTAAATATCTTTAATAATAATTTGAAATGAAAGGGATTAATAGAGGCTTGTATAAATTTTTCAATTGTCGTTTGACAATATTATAAACAATTTAAACTGTTATAAATAATTAATGAACATTTTGTTATAAACATTAAACGTTTTTGTTATTATACTTTAAACAACGCTAGTTAAACAATTGGATTATACAATTAAACAAGATTTGGGATTATTAGAGTAATCCATTGATATTTGAATGGAGCATTTAAAAGATTTGCGTGATAATATTTGAGCTGAGACGTGAACATTTAAAGTGTTTTGAAAAGGAGCTAGGCTCTGAGGTAACTAGCATATGCTAACGTTGGCTGGACAGGTGGGTCCATTTGACGATGCAAGCATGCGACATGGTGCAGGTGGCCTGACAACTGTATGATAGAGGCCAAGGTCGTCTACATAGCAGCCTTGCAGTTATAAATAAAATGTGATGTTTATGAAAAAGGAAAACAATTGCTATATGTCTCGTCCCAACTCCCTTATCCATTCCAAGTGTATTATTATTATTACGTTCTTTTGAGCTAGAAAGCTGAAATTTTGTATGTAAAGTCTACAAGTCCTACAGGAGGACATGATTACATTGACAATGGCTTCCGATCGCCACGTTTATTTTGTTGTTAAATTTTTTTAATTAATTCCTTTATGTGAAATAAATTATTGTGCATTTTAAAGTTTCTTGTTTCCGTCTTGGTTCATTTTAAATATCATGGTGGAGGTTATTGTGAGGGCATACTTTTAAGTGATCCAGTTGGCAACCCATACCCGAGATTAATTTGAATAGGTAAGTAAAAGGTAAGTATGAACCCCCGTATATTTTGGTGTGTTCCACAATAATTTCTTGTTAACTACTGTGCTCTAATCTCGGTAGTATCTGTCAGTGCCATTTTCATTGATGTAGCTGTGCCGGTGCGATTGATTATTGGCAATCCGATTGAGGGGGCGGATATCTGACAGCCTACTATCCGGATTATCGGGGACAGTAGGATTGGCGACCCTAAAACGTGGGGCACGTTCAACAAAACTGGATTACCAGGTTGAACGCCAGTAGAATTGGCACAATCGAAGTTCGGAATGCTTGAATAACATTGGATTACGAAGTTATTGGAGTAGAATTGGCACCGCAATATTGTGGAACACTCGAATAACATTGGATTACCAAGTTATCGATGTCAATGGGATTGTGAAGACTCAAATAAAGAGGTTGATTCTTTGTTAGATGTCTTGGCCAATTGTAGAATTTGAGAGTGTGATTATATAGGGATTAAATGTTGTGTTGTATTAGGAAAATTACACTCAGAAAAGATCAGATCTTATACAACTTGAGAGAGGTTAAATAGGCTGCAAACTTAGAAAAATCGCCTATGATCTGGAGTCTTATTTTATTTGACCGGCTTATGACATGTTTAGTCATATTAAAGATAAATTTAAATTATTTGGATTGTAAATGTAAATTATTTGTGTTAGGATATTTTAAAATGAACCAAAGAAATTTGAACATGTGTTTGAGTTTATTTCAACATGAAGTGTCTACGAAAGTTAATTATAAGGTAATTATAAGTTAGATTTAAGACAGAAAATTGCTCAAACTTTATATATGGTGAAAGATGTTGCTCAGATGTTGTTATCTTGCTCTGTTTGATGTATGTCCCTAAAGCAGTCTATTATTGAAGTATTATTGAGATGGCAGATGAGAGTATTAGGATGATGTTGGAGGAGATGTCTGCTAATTTGAAAGCAAGCATGAATAACAGTATGAAGCAGATGATGGAGGAGAATTCTAGTAATTTGTCTGTTAGGCTGGATGAAAGTGTGAGGGAGATGGAAGCTAGGAATACTAGTCGAATGGAGGAGAATGCTAGTAATTTGTCTGCTAATTTGTCTATTAGGCTGGTTGAAAGTTTGAAAGGTCTTCAGACCAGTTCTGCAAACTTAGAAAATAATGTGTCGCGTTTACAGACCAGTACCCAGGGAATCGAGAATGCTGTAACTGACATGCGCACAGACGTGTCCAATGTCCATAAAGATGTCTCAGAGGTTAAAGTAGATTTATCCAATGTGCATAAAGATGTTTCAGATGTTAAAACTGATGTTTCTAAGGTACAGAAAGACCTTACTATGTTGAATCTTGATGTTGCTAATGTCCGGGGTGATATTTCATGTGCTAGGGCAGAAGTAATCGTTGTTAGGAATGATGTTGCTACTGTCCAAGATAAGGTAGAAGAAGTTCAAAGAGAGATTAAAAATGTTCGAACCGATGTGTCAAACGTTCAAGTAGACATAAATAATATTCATACTGATGTAAATGAGATGCAAAGCGATATCAATAAGATACAAGTAGAAGTTAATACAGTTTTTGTAGACATTGCTAAAGTTCAAACTGATGTTAATAAAGTTAGAGAAGAAATTGAAACTTCAAAAACGCTTTGTACTCGTAACATTAGTGCTTTAACAACTAGGTTGGTTGACGAGTCTGTTAGGACAACAGCTTCTTTAGCTGGATTAAAATATGATGTAGAGGTCATGAGAACCCAAGTATTAGATCATAATCGTTTACTTAAGGAAGACATTGAAGTAGATATTGCGGAAATGTTAACTGCAAATGTAACGGTTTGGAAAGATGAATGGAACAGGTTAAGTGGGGAACATGTCACTCAGATTCAGGAACGAATTGAACGAAAACTTGCCAGTACACAAGTAGATATAAATAATGAGGTAGTTCAAATTAGAAAGGATTTGAGCATAAGGATGGATTCGCTATCCGAAAAGCAGGTAGAGGATAGAACTCAAATAGGTCAGGACGTGCAAGCATTAAAGGAACAAATTCATAAGGTTGTCTCTGATGTCAATGAAACTACGAGCAGACTTCAGAATTTGAAACTAGGAGAAGCTAGCATGATGGAAACCTATAAAGAAGAGTTGATTAGGAAAGTCATCACGGAAATCACAGATAAGGATCCAGAAGGATTGACTTGTGAAGATGATAGGAAATACGTCAGAAGATGTAACCTCGCTACAGAAGAGAGAGATATTAGTCCTGAGGAACGTAAGTAGTGGTTTTGTACGGGTTCAGATGCCACCGCCACCGCCACCGCTGGAATACTAAAATGGCAATATCTCGCGAACCAATCAGGCTAGAGACTTGTACGAGGTGTCAAATTACTCAGGCGAACACTCCCTTTCCATTGGACGACATATTTCAACCCCAAAATAAAACCTACCCCTACTAGGGGTGAAATTGAATTTTTTAGAGAATCTCTCTTTCCAATTGCAACATGTGAGAGTTTGAATGTCGATATGGATGTAATGATGTTCTGCAAACCAATAATCAAAGAGGGGCATGTTAGGCCTTGAGGTGAGAGCCCTGTTATTGTTGACGAGCCCCCTGCTGTCGGGCCTCTGTGGATGGGTTATTGTTGACAGGTCCTTGTGGACGAGTCCTTGTGGACAAGTCCTTGTGGGCAGGTCCTTGTGGACGAGTCCTTGTGGACAAGTCTGTGTGGACAGGTCCTTGTGGACAAGTCCTTGTGGACGAGTCCTTGTCCCTTTGGACTGATCCCTTTGGCCTGGTTCCTACGGACGAGCCCATGAATTTATTTAAATTATGTCAAAGGGCCTAACTACATTTGTGTGTGTGTTGAATTGACGTTGTTCACCACTACTATAATGGAATAACGATATGAAAGGAAAGTGACGAAATACATGTGAACATACAAGGGATCTAACTTGGTGGATGGATGTGTTCTAACGAGTCATTTGTAGTTGAAAGAGAATAATACATGTTCTTAAGATGTTAAAACTGAGGAAATGGCACGTGCAGTAAGACGTCTTGTTACTTCCTGTGTCATATTACAGACATGACAGAGAGCGCACAGATCTGTTGCTATGACTAACACTGCAGTAATTTGAAACCGCAAGTGTTCATGAAGACAATGGATGATGATCATGCAAAGTTAGCAGTTATTGGATATTACACAGGTGTTCCTTCCGGTGTCATGTTGCCGACATACTAGAGAGCGCACACTGATGTTGCTATGACTGACGCTGCAGTAATTTGAAACCCCATATGTTGACTAAGACAATGGGTGATGATCATGCAAAGTCAGCAGTCATTGGATACCACACAGGTGTTCCTAGTGTACTTTGGACTCTCAGCTGTATTGGGAAAGGAATTGCAATGATCTGCAAAAAACTGCTGACACGAGCGATGAGAGTTTATATAAGAGGAGTGTCATATATCTCCCTACTGTCAGTCTTTATTACTCGCTTTGAGTGAACAGTGCTCTATTACTGCTCAAGAGTAAAAAAAAAGCCGTTTTGGTAGAAAATCATTAAATTATTTTGCAAGGTAAGTACTTATTATTAATGGATTGCAGTCTTTTATTACTAATTGATGTTGACGTTATTGATTGGAATGTATTTATTGATTGATTGATTGATTGATTTGTTTGCAGATAATTGGGTACCTGTAGGTTACCAGATTCCTACAATCTGTTCATTCAGTGACAGCAGTTGATAAATTATAAAAAGGTAAGTGCCCCCTCTAATAACTTTTAAACAGTTAGAGTGATATTTTCCAATGTTCACCACTACATGTCAGTGAAAATGGTATATTTGGCAGTCAAAAGTTGGAACTACTTAACCATGGTGTGTAAAGCTAATTTTGTAGGTTAGATTTTGATTACCGCTCTATTAAGTCTGAATGTTCATTGCTAGGTGTCAGTGTCAGAGGGAATATTTAAAGACTTAACCTCAGTTCACCTAACATAACCTAACTTTACCTAACTTAACCTTATCATGTGACATGTTTTTCAAGTTTAAACTTGTTTTAAGACTGGTTATGACGTCACACTTAGCTCACTTAACTGGCGATTGCTGGTTTCTATCACGTGACATGTTCTACAAGTTTAGACTTGTTTTAAGACTGGCTATAACGTCACACTTAGCTCACTTAACTGGCGATCGTTGGTTTCTATCACGTGACATGTTCTACAAGTTTAGACTTGTTTTAAGACTGGCTATGACGCCACACTTAGCTCACTTAACTGGTGGTCGCTGGTTTCTACCACTCTATCAAGTTCCAATGTTCACCGCTAGGTGTCAGTGACAGTGGTATATAGTAACCCTCAGTTAGAACTACATAAAGTTAGACTTGCTAGGAGTTCACAGATGATTGATTTAAATACCCTGCTATAACCATTGACTGGAATATAATTAAACTATTTATATTGTACTTTTTGTTTTATCTTTCATTATCATTGATGATTTCTTTCTTTTATAGGTAATTTCGAAAGTAATCATCATGTTCAAGTGTGGTGACTGTAAGAAACAGTTCTCAAGACCTGACAGCTTTCAACGTCATGCAAGTACAAAACATAATCAGAAAATGTTTGTGTGCAGTCATTGTGCTACAACATTTAACAGACAGGATAGTCTTACACGACATGTAAATTTAAAACATGTCAGTTCAGCACCATTTTCGTGTTCAGTTTGCGAACTTGGTTTTTCTGCTGTAAAGCGATATCAATTCCACATGGTTGAAGTGCATGGGGAACAACAGGAATTAAAAACTGTAAAACCATCAACTAGCACGGAACCTTTAAATGAATGTGATGCTCAAAAGCGTAAACGTTCTCAAGATTGTGAAACTAGTTGTGCAACAAAAAGAAAGAAGAATGGTGAACCTTCAATAACCCATTGTGATGTATGTAATATTGATATACCTTCTTCAATCATTCATGGACATTTACGCAGTATTCAACATAAAAATAACGCTTGCCATGAAAGAAATTCTGGAAATGTTCAAGAAATTGGTAGTGCATTTAAAAGTCGAATTGCTAGTAATAGACTTTATAGTAAAGAAAAAACTCAAAGTATTGAATTATTTTTAAAAAATGTTCAACCTACTGTGTTTGGCTTAGTAGAAAATGTTTTATTAGAGCATAAAACAATTAAAATGAATTTTGAACTTTTTGGACTCTATGTAAAAACTGGGAGCGAAGGTGAAATTACGGATATCAAATCCTTTAATACAAAAAACATAATTGTTAGCGAATCAACTAATATTAGTGATATATACCAAGATATTTCAAGTGCTATCATTGTGAAGAGTGAAGAGTTCCAGGAAAGGGAGTCAGGCTGGGCGTTGGTTGAAGTACTTTATTTAGAAACCAACATGAATAAATACATCCCCCTTCGAGCATCATCATACGTTGATTTGCCAGGATGGATCAAACGTAAGCATGCTTGTGTAAACGTTATGAATAATGATGACGCATGCTTTGCATGGGCTGTAACCTCAGCTCTCCATCCAGCAGTGAGGGACACGATGAGAACATCATCCTATCCTCACTATTCTTCAGTGTTAGATTTAAAAGAAATGGAATTTCCTATGGCGATAAAAGACATTCATCGTTTTGAAGAGCTGAACAATGTAAGTATTAATGTTTATGGAATTGAAAATAAGAGTATAGTTGTTCCTCTATATTATACTCAGGAAAAAAAGGATGCGCATGTAAATTTACTATACATAACCGAAGGTGAAAATGCTCACTATTGTTGGATAAAACATTTAAGTAGACTTGTTGGTAGTCAGATAACAAAAGATAAATCTAAGAAGTGGTTGTGCGATGGTTGTTTGCTACATTTCCAGAAAGAGGACCAACTAACTCAACATCAAAAATGGGGATGTAATCATGTGCGTACGGTATTACCGACTCCTAAAAATAACACTCTAAAATTTAAGGATTATGAGAAACAGCTTCGGGTACCATTTGTTATATATGCTGACTTCGAGGCTTTGCTAAAACCATTTAATACATGTTCATCAAATCCAGCCCAACCTCTCACCAACACTACTCACATTCATGAACCTTTTAGCTTTGCATATTATATTAAATGTAGTTATGATGACTCTTTAAATAAGTTTGAGCTCTATAGAGGACCTGATGCACCTAAAGTTTTTATGGAAAGGCTTGAGAAAGATGCCATTCGTATATCCTCTATTTTAAATACGATCATTCCAATGGAGCCACTAACTTCCTCAGAGCATATGAATTTTGAAACTGAAACTAATTGTTTTATATGTGGTGAATGTTTATATACAGACAGGGTTCGCGATCATGACCATTTAACAGGAAAATATCGTGGTGCGGCTCACCAAGAATGTAATTTAAATTATAGAGTAAGTAAATTCATTCCGGTCATTCTACATAACGGCAGCAAATATGATAACCACTTTATCGTTAAAGAATTTGGAGCTTCAGATGTGAAAATTGATGTGATTGCAAATAATAAGGAACAATACATATCGTTCACAAAATACATCAAAACTAGCAATAAAAAAACCATTAAACTGCGATTTTTAGATTCATTCCGCTTTATGCCGAGTAGTCTTGATAAGCTGGCTAGTAATTTAAAATCAGATCAGTTTCATGAAATTCATCGTGTCTTTCCTAAAGAAGATGATTTTAATTTGATTCGTCAAAAGGGTATATTCCCTTATGAATATATTAACTGTGTGGAACGTCTTGAGGAGTGTTGTTTACCACCGAAAGATGCATTTTACAGTTCCTTAAACACAAGTCATATCAGTGATGAGGAATATTTACATGCACAACGTGTATGGACACAGTTTGACATTCAAACTTTAGGAGAATTTTCAGACATATATTTGAAGACGGATGTGTTATTATTAGCAGATGTTTTTGAAAATTTTCGGAATGTATGTATGAAAACTTATGACCTTGATCCTTGTCAGTATTTCACTGCTCCTGGGTTAAGTTTCAGTTCAATGTTGAAAAAAACGAAAGTAAATTTAGAATTAATGACTGATATAGACATGATCAATTTTATAAAATCATCAATTCGAGGTGGATTAAGTCAATGTAGTGGACGGTACTCCAAAGCGAATAATAAATACATGCCTAGCTACAACCCTTGTGAAGAGTCAAAGTATATTGTCTACCTCGATGCAAATAACCAATATGGTTGGGCTATGAGTCAATATCTACCACTGAAAGATTTTCGCTGGCTGACACAACCTGAAATTGATGTCTTACATGTTGACACCCTTAATGATAACGATGATAAAGGATATATTTTAGAGGTAAATCTTGAGTACCCTAAAGAGTTACATGATGATCATAATGATTTACCATTTTGTCCTGAGAATATGAAATCTCCATACATCACATCACGAACAAAAATGTTAATTGCTAATGTAAATGATAAATGTAAATATGTAATACATTATCAAAACTTGAAACAGTGTCTACAGCATGGATTGAAATTAACTAAAATTCATCGCGTATTGCAATTTCATCAGTCAGCATGGCTCAAACCGTATATTGATCTAAACAATAATTTAAGAACGCAGTCAACAAACGCGTTTGAAAAAGATTTGTATAAACTCATGAATAATAGTGTTTTTGGAAAGACTATGGAGAATGTTGATAAACGAGTTGATGCAAAGCTGATAACAAAGTGGGAGAATGATGGTAAAAGGTATGGTGCGAGCAACTTAATAAGCAAGCCTAACTTTCATAGCTGTTCAATTATTCATGAGGATTTAGTTGTAATACAAATGAATCGTCTTAAAGTAACTTACAACAAACCCATATATGTGGGTTACACCATTCTGGAATTGTCAAAAACACTTATGTATGAATTTCACTATGATTATGTAAAGAAAAACTATCTTGATAATGCTAAATTACTCTACACAGACACAGATTCTTTTATTTATGAGTTTAAAACTGATGATTTTTATGATGATATCAAAACTGAGCTAAATAGGTTTGATACAAGTGACTATCCAGAAGATAATATTTACCATTTACCTCTAGTAAACAAAAAGGTTCTTGGGAAATTTAAGGATGAATGTGCTGGTGTTATCATAGACACCTTTGTAGGCACAAAATCTAAATCATACAGCTATATGACAATTGATGATGTAGTAGTAAAAAAATTAAAAGGAGTGAAAAAGAATGTTGTTAGTAAAGAGTTAGATATAAGTGATTATAAAAACTGTATAGTTAGTAACCCACCTGTGTTATATAAGAAAATGTGTGTATTTAGAAGTAAAAATCATCAGCTACATACCAATTTGTTGAACAAAGTTGCTTTAAGTAATGAAGACAACAAACGATTAATTATACCCAACACATTTAATACTCTTGCTTGGGGAAACAGTCGCATTGACGACTATTACTTTACTTAAGTCTAATGATCACTATATTGTAATATTTGTAGTGTGTTTTATATTGTAATATTTTTTTGTAAAAACTGTAAGTAGAATGTATAATGTTAGGCTACAGTAGTTTAGTAAAAATAAGATAAGTAATACATTTTAGTGTAAAATGTTTGCTTTTGTATATTACGAAAAAGATTTTAAAAAATTTACTGAATGTGTGAACTAAACAAGGGGAATGTAAAAAATGTAAAGTGGAAATTGTAAATATCCATGTGTGGAAAAGTGAAATGGCTATCACCATTTTAAAATTAAAAAAGACATTGTGATCTGGTAAACCTTGTTTTTTATTTCACAACAACAAAAATGTACAGAATGTGTAAACTAAACAAGGGAATGTAAAAAATGAAAAGTGGAAATTGTAAATATTCATGTGTGAAAAAATGAAATGGCTATCACCATTTTTAAAAAATTAAAAGATATAGTGATTTAGTGAACCTTATTTATATTTCACAAAAAATGTACAGAATGTGTGAACTAAACAAGGGGAATGTAAAAAATGTAAAGTGGAAATTGTAAATATTCATGTGTGAAAAAATGAAAATGAAGAAATGACTATCACCATTTTTAGAATTAAAAGACATTGTGATCTGGTAAACCTTGTTTTGATTTCACAACAACAAAAATGCACAGAATATTTTAAACTAAACAAGGGGAATGTAAAAAAAATGTAAAGTGGAAATTGTAAATATTCATGTGTGAAAAAAAATGAAAATGGCTATCACCATTTTTTAAAATAAAATACATTGTGATCTTGTAAACCTTGTTTTTATTTCACAACAAATAGAGCTTTACAAAAATAGAATACAAAGAAATACCAATTCCTTTAACTTTCCTTTTATAACACTAATCACAATGACGACTGCCAACCTCTCTCCCACTGAGACATCATAGAATGTCAAAAGATGTTTAGCTTTTCAACGATACTTTATCCGCTACACGTCTTAATGCAGAATGACTTTGGTGATAAGAAAGGTGCATGCTTGATCCAAAGGATTAATAGGTATAGCACTATGCTGCAAAGGTTCTTCAAGACAAGTTCCAGGACTACACAAATAATAACCAGGTAGGTAGATTTCGAAAGTCAAGTATTGAAATACTTTGTTAATGACGCCATTGCCAGTACAGGTCTGGCATATCCTTTTCCATCGATGGTAAAAAGGTTTGATCTTCCTCTTCCTCTGTGGATGATGTTTGTTGTTGTTGCTTTTTTTCTTCATTACTCCCGTGGTATGAGGAAACAAAGTCTTTACATTGACTTTTATGACCATGATACAGTTTGACTAGCTGGCAAGTAGCACACTGTCGCATAGAGGGTATTTTTGCCATAGCCACTTGCTTATGGTGATCATAATCCGTACATGGTTGCAATTCACTTAACACAGGGTCTTGAGTCCATGATTTTGGTACATGTTGCCAGATTTCTTTCACTGCATTTGCTGCAACATAATAAATGAATGATTTTGGAAGAGCCAATAATTCTTCTTTAGTAAAACTGTCTAGTTTCTTTTTACACACAAAGAACTTTCCAATCGCTTTATCGGTAGCATCCCCTTTCTCCATGGTATTACGTTGATGTTTACACGTCGCTTGTAGAAATCTCACTGGTGTCATCCACAGGTAAACCTTTAGTTTTAATTTTATTTAACAACTCCCAGCAGGCATTGGTGGAAAGCCAATGAAACAATTGCCACACCTGTGTCAAGGCTTTATGGGTAATATTGTCACAGGGGCAGCGATCCATGAGTGTTTGCAGCGAAGGACAGCCCATGTCCATTAAATCGATACATTGACAGTAAGACGCTAAAAATGGTTGTAGCCATTGACGTTTTTCACTACCTTTCACAAATATTACATGGGTAGAAGACAAGTAGGCTTTCATGACCATGTCCAGGTGCTTATATGAAATGGTTCCTTGCTTCCAGTCTAGTTGCATATGAGTTTCAATCCACTGGGTTTGTTTACGGTCTTTATCACACAACAAATCAAAAGCATAAGGTGGTTTAAACACCAAATGAGTAGCTTGTGATATCCAAAAAGTGGAACAATCGATGATGGCCACTTCTTTAAATATAAATTTGTTATCTCCAATTTTAAACCCTTGACAGTCGACAATCAGTGTACGGAACATGTTCACTCTTGTCTGGATCAAGTCCAACTGACCACAGACTGACAATTGTTCAGTAAGGTGTACCCATGTCATTTACTTACATTCCATTCTAGTAAAAGAAAAGAAAAACATCGAGTAGTCACTATAGAGGTTAGGATATGATAGGGGGGCATAAGAAATAATAATATAACAACAACAACCAATTTTTTTATTTCATTATTTTATTAGCATAACAAGTTTTACATTCTTTTTTCATTCTAGGATAGAGGCGGTACCATCTCATACAACAAAAAAGTATTTTGTGTTTATAGTGTCCATAACACCGATGATATCCCAATGTCTCTAAACTGGATGTTTTTGACTGTGAGCTGCTCACTGAAGCACTGTTGACACCATAAAGTCCACACGTATCATAACTTTTTTCATCACTCAGAGGCATGAGTGAGGGGTAACTTGAATGACAGGGTATATTACCCTCCTCCATTCTGCACAGGTAGGGGCAGGCAGGTGACCAGCGCTGATGTTCCTGCATGGGTTCATCGCTCTCTTGCCATTGGTCTAAGATGATGGGACAAAACACACATTTCACTTCATCTCTTCTTTTTAAATAGTAGAATCCAGCGGCTGCTAAGGCTTGAGGGTTTATAAAAGGCACCGGCCACGTCGCAAAGGTCTTGAAACGTTGTTCCACAGATTTTAAATTCATGGATGTAACTTCTCTTGAGGCTTGAAAGCAAGACATGACTGAGTGGTTTGATGTGTGTTGACCTGCTATTTATACACTTGTCACTTGGTTGGACAGTGGATAATAGTTGACTTGTTTGTGATGAATAATCAAACAGTAGGCCGTGGTATTGGCTGGAACATTGTCATGCGTTTCAAAATCTAGTCGAATGTCAATATTGGATGGTTTGACAGACTCTTCCAAGTAGGAACAGTCAAAGACAATCAGTGGCGCCCTTGTCTTAAAAGCTTGGGGTGATAACATTGGACAATTCTCTTTTTGATAATACGACCATCTAAATTTAGAAAACAAGTCGTACAGGGGGGCAAACTTATTTTTTGAAAAATCTAAATCCAGCCCTTCATAGGGAAACACAGCACCGTTGAGGAAAAGACGTGCATTTCTCAATTGCAGGTGATCAAATTGCGTGACATCTTTGGTTTGTTGATACTTGCGATTCGTTTGAAAACCCACAATCATGTAGAGAGGTCTCTCTGTATAGCGGGCTGTTTTTATAGACCAACTATGTGTGTTGGTGGTGGGCAATAACGGGTACTCATGGAGTGCCCAGCTTCTAAATTCCATGGGTAGAGGTATATCTCTCTTTACCATTTTTAGTATGTCCAGTTTTTTGCTATCGTTAAGGGTCACATGAGGCACTTTCCATAGCAAGCGTTGTAGTTGAATTTTTGAATCAATGGGGGCATTGTCGACTCCCTTGAGTGCATTATTATCACTCCTGTCTCTCACCAGATAAAGCACTTGCCTTGCGTTGACCACAATGCGCTGGTGATCTTCAGCAAAGCCTAAAATCAGTTTAAGAGGTAAATATCCAGTGAAGGTGCCATCGGTGTGTACCATCCAGTCATTGGTCGAGTCAGGGCACCAACCCACCATGCAAAGTGTTTTAGCTTCTTCCTCACTATAAGAGGGATATAGTTTCATGACTCTGGAAATACCCACATTTCGAGTGCTATCCACCACGATATCGTTAATGACATATCGTACTTCAGAAAACAGGAAGGCGAAAGCATGGTTGGCTAACTTGGATGTAGTGGGTGTAGAACCATCGGCTTTGGTGAGCCGACCTTCAATCTGAATAACACTTTCATGCGGTAGAGTGTAAATATCTTGGTTGTTGATAACAAATTGAATTTCATCATTGTTATTGAGGCCAGGTGTTTGAGCTTGATAAGAATGCAGATCAATTCTTACCACTCCTGGTTGCTCCTCGATGTGGTTCGCTACCTCTAGAATAGAATTCATCGCGGGGGTTAATGTGGTAACCCAAATGCTGTAAAATCTGCTTGTTCTGAGATGTTAACGTGTATTCACGTGGTAAACAACTAACACCATTCCTAGACGGTGCTGTTGCTTTATATACAAACTTCATAGTGCTTTTAGCACCAACTTGTAAGTCACTGGTGTGGTAGAATCTAGATCAATGAGTTGTTGCTCTCTATTGATCAGTCTTAATGTTATATTACTAATACCATCGACAGCCACAGAATGAAAAAGCACCACTGGAGGGTTTTCACGAATAATATAGCCATTGGGCGATGTTACAATAAAGTCATAAAGCGAATGCGACGGTTCTTGATTGGTGTACACTTGACTAATAATATTACACGTCACCGACACATGATGGTCCTCAATGAATTTCACTTCATGGTCTGATTCATGTTTTTTGTTTGGCTCTAACACACGTGGTTTAAATCCTAGTAATGGACCAATGGAATCGTAGTGAGTTTTAAAGTCAATTTTGAATGTAGAAAAAATACTGCAGCGATGAGTGTTGGTATTTCCTACAAGTTCAAACTTGCGCGTTCCATTGAGAAATGACTTTAAACCATATTCATTGATCAACACCACATAAATGTGTTCATAAATGTCATCTATCGTATATCCACCAGAGTTCAGGGTGAGCACACAATCATCATAGTAAAACTTGTTGTTCACATTTTCACGTATGTTGTATATTCGATTGTACGTTTCAAGAGAAACAAGTAATAAACCATAAGGTTTTTCACTCAATTCGATAGGTGGGTAAAAGTCTAGACTCACTTCAGGTCCACGTCCATGCAGTGTAAATGTCTTACTTTCCGCCGACATACTGTTGACGTTTTTGCTTATGTTGCGTCTTATATAAAAAAATTAAACACAAACGTCCACACTGTTTGCTGTTAAACGTTTGCTCACGTTTCACATTATAATATATTTTGATCCTGTTTCCAAAATAAGCCACTAGTTCCATGGGCGGGGGCAAATTCCCAAAACTGTCAAAGTACCATACAGTAGATCCCTCTTTGACATAAGCTACATAATGTGTTCCAGGTCCTCGGTGATCATCCAAATTGACAACAGCACATTCATGTTTCCAGGGTTGTGAGGGTAATTGGTTTCGCATAAACACACCTTGAAAATGAGAAAGCTCCAGTTGTTTAGCATAGCTTTCCACTTGCTGATGCGTCAGGGCATGTCTTGCTATGGTTGAGGTTAAAGATGTTTTTATTTTATTTCGAAAAGGTGAAATTCCAAATCCTTGTTGATAAAAGGCTGGCTTCAAATTGACATTTCTAGCCCCCATAGCAATGGCCTCCATTGTTTCATTGTGTCGCTGACTTTCATTGAGTTGTTGCTTGCCCTGTTGCACGGCTTTAATGGTTTTTGCCACTGCACTGGCGCCGCCTAAAAGTGAACCTAGAGCAGCCAGACCGGCGAATAATGCAGGTAAAAATCCCGCTCTTTTGGGGACGGGGATCACTCGCCCTTGTTTTGAACCCTGTCGCTGACGTTTTGGAATAACATGTCTCTGTGCTACTCGAAGAGCTTTCCTTATGGTCAACACATTATTTTTTCTTTTTTTCTTTCGTAAGGGCTTGTCCACGAATGTCATAAGCCCAGGCTTTGCCAAGGACAGGCTCATATTTTTTGTATTTCTCACTACATATCTTTGTTTCACCATGATGATGATGACCAACAACCTTTCACAAGAAAGTTTAAGTCACAACTAACATTAGATTGTTATTTCATGGCTGTATATTCCAATTCTACATAAAGTGGGAAATCATTTATGGTTTTTCCAGCTTGCTTTTCATTCCATGTCAACAGGAGATGAAAGGATAATTCATCTCCTGCATTGACCATTTCATGGTTATGGACCAACATCCTATGACCATTTATCTCTATTTGTAAATGGTTCTCATCAGGTATGGCATATTTGATGTGAATGGTTCCATTATAGTGTAGTCGATAGTGGCTTAAACCCGAAGCAAGCACATAGGTCAAGTGCTGGTCATGAACTAGCGGTATATGGTTTCTCTCATTCACAGGTTTTACATTTGTCAGATGCACTAAAAATACAGATGGGATAAATTTATAAAGCCTTTTCATTTCATAGGTCACGTATCGCTTGGTACAGACATCATTATTGAGACGTGTACGGCGAGCGTGGATGGGCCAACTTACCTGTATTCAGGGGTCCGGGTCACCTCCGCAGCACAATCACCTCCAGATGACAAGTCCCAACAGAAAAGCTCCAAAAGGGGTGGAAGGAAGATGGAGAAGGGGACAACACACACAGGCTATCGTACAGACACCCCCCACCAACCAACGGAAACGCCGTCGGTGAAATAATGCCACAACAAAAGATTAAAATTTTAAGAATAGAGGGTTTAATATTAAAAATTTAAAAGAGCAGCATCACCAGAAACGGAACATGCATCAGCCAACACAAATTTACAAGAAGGCCAGATAGCGCCTAACATGCTTGCTTGCAAAGCCAAGAAGAGAAAAGACTTAATATAAAATAAAATAAAATTAAACAGCCCAAAGGTTAAAATAAAAGTTACATGCATAACACAATGAGAAAGGGCTTGATAATTTGCAAGGGAATGCAATAACGATCCGGCATGCGTAGATCCATGTTAAAATATAAAAAGCACCTTCACCAGAAACGGAAATAAAGTTAAATTAGCTAAATTAAACTGAATCAGGAAACAATCCATTAATTTGCATGATGGAGAAAACACAGGAGCAATTACGAAAAACACAATGATAAACCGATAAGGTTAAATAAAAAAAAATCTTTAGTTAACACAACGCGTTTGAGCTTCGCGGTGGACGCCTAGAGACTGACCTAGAGACCATAATGCATCTCTTCATAACATGGCTACAAAACACAGGGAAACGGCATGCCCGATCGAAATTACGGCAAACAATTAATAAGATTAAATTTAAACATTAGCAGAAGGAAATGAACGGCGGAAAACAATTACATCTAAAAACTATTAATGCAAGTCGTTTTAAAACTCGACGGATCTTACATAGATTAAAAAAATGACAATCCCAAGCTTGCCAAATGAAAATAAATAATAATTTAAACGTAAAATAAACTAATAAATGTGTCTCCAGAAGGTACAAAATAATAACAAACTTAATATATACAAGGAAACATTATTAAAACGTAAAAGAAATTTTAGGCCTACAAGCCAAAACACAACAGAAGATCAACATTCATACACGGCCAAAATTGGAGCTCCCAAAATACAATAATTAGATAAATTAAATTTAAAAAAACGTACCTTAAAACTTCACAGCGGAGACACAATGAAAACAAAAAAAAACTAACACATTTTAAATAAATAAAATATGGCACTATATTGCCCGGAAGAAGACTGCCCAGCACATGCTTCGTGTAGATGACAGCACTCGTTCGCATCCAGTTGCGATTAAATTTGCATATTTCCTCTTCACGGCGGAACGATGAAATTAAACCTTATGTAGCACAGGCGTTCCCTTTTCTCTTGAATACATATATTTCGTAGAGAATGGGGGCTAAAGCCCCCATTAGCGGAGACACCTTTCACGACCAGTCGGCTAGATGTGTTTACTTCACGATGGCTAATGGACTCCACAAAATGGCGGAGAAAAATTGCGTGTCAAATCCGAACTGTATACATGTAAATAATATTGTCCAATCACGGAGTGACACCTCAAACAACAATGTCATAAATAAGTACATAATTTGGCGGTATCATGAATACACTAGCATTTGTTTCAAGACGAAGAATGTAATTGTCTTTCAATTATGTCATGCGTATAAAGAGTTTTATAAGGCGCAGCCCACACTACCTAGTGGGGAGACAGGAACTATTTGTAATCTTTCCAAAGTCCGACAGGCGCTACCATCTCGTGTTCAAAATGGGAAGCAAGTCACCAGGCGGTCGTTTCAAATGTCGAGAAGTTACGATCCAAGGGTATATACATGTTTGAAAGCGTAGGGACGTGCACATGCACGTAACAGTCTCCCTCCCTTAAGCGTGAACATGGTTCACGAATATGCCTAGGCATAGACAGTACTCCTTAACTTGTCGATTCACCAGAGATGTTTCCCGAAGATAATGTTCACCTGTTAACTCCAATTGATGGATGAAACCGCATCGTTTTGGTTAGGAAGAATGCAGGGTCAGATTATCAGTGATGGGATAATTGATCACCTCGCAAACCACTTAGTCAACAGCATCACTGTGTCCAAAAATCTTCAGAAATGCAGTACACCAGCACCAGCAGTGCTTTCAGAGTCCGAGACACGTTAGGAAAATTTTCAACAAGTCCAATGTAGGTCGTTTTAGACGAAGTAGGAGGAAGCAATGTGCAAGATATGATTCGACGCGTGGGCAGCCATTTACAAAAATATAAGTTAATCTAATTTCAAAAAGGTTTACAGAATTACTAATTCTTACTACATTTTACAAAGAGAAACAAGGTTGACTTTAAATGAAGAAAATTTTTGACCAAGCCCTAGATCCGTGCTTACAAAATTTCATTAACAAGTTTACCTTTTTACAGATTCGAAGTACATTTCAAGATTACATGAGTTAGATGACTATACATTTCGAAGGAACTACGGTAGAGGAATGACCACTAAAATTCCC
Organism: Meconema thalassinum; assembly: GCA_946902985.2. Taxonomy (NCBI): domain Eukaryota; kingdom Metazoa; phylum Arthropoda; class Insecta; order Orthoptera; family Tettigoniidae; genus Meconema; species Meconema thalassinum. Next base: position 197,922,816 of record OX336391.1, on the reverse strand, counting down.
AAAGGGAACAGGAATACAAGGTTACCATGAGTTAGGTCTCCCACTGAGCCCACTTTACATGTTAGCATCTTCAATGAAACATCAAAATTAGGTACACTTTTACAATTTACCATTACAATGGGAACTTCCCAACAATACAGTTTGTATCCCATCAGAGATTTCAAATCCAATTAAATTCAAAATTCCACAAGGAACAGAAGCTTGAAGGCTTCAATGAAGGTTAGGGATACTCTACATTATACAAAATTTGTTTTACAAAATTTACGGTAGCATTTCCTCATTAGACACCTCTCTACCTCGCTTAATGTGTGATAGATGCACTCTAGAAATTTTGTTGGCCTTAGGGTTTCGAACAAGAAGAGTAACAGGGGTCAAGAATGCCTCTACATAACATGGGCCTTTAAAACGAGGGGTTAACTTGCTTGAGACAAGATTACTGACGCCCTTGGGCTCGAAATTGCGGACGTACACAACATCACCAATTTCCAAATCAGCTGGCTTACGACAGGCATTGTGTCGCCTGGCAAGTTGGTCATGGGATACCTTAATATTCTCTCTAGCCTTGTCGAATTTGGCCCTCATATCCTCGGGCGTGAAACTGTCAGGAAGGAGATCGTGCAGGTTCCACAGGTTGGACAACGGAGAATTAGCCATAAAGGAAAACATTAACGAAAAAGGGGTAGCTTGCGCGCTCTCATGCACGGCGGTGTTGAAAGCAAAATTGAGCCAATGCAAATTAGAATCCCACTTGGAATGGTCGTCGTGGTGGAAAGCAATCAGAGCAGAACGGAGATTACGATTGACTCGCTCAGCGAGAGACGGGTTAGGAAAATAAGGAGTGGTGGTTACGTGCGAAATAGCATAATCAAATAAGAATTGACGGAACTGATGAGATACAAAGCACTTGGCATTATCTGACACCAGATACTGACACGGCCCAAAAGACGAGAAGATGGAATTAAGACACTTGATGACGGAACTGGTCGTAGCCTGTCTGGTGGGGAAAATCCAACTAAACCGGGAGAAACCGTCAGTGCAAACAAGCGCAAATTGGTTTCCCCGACCAGAGCGAGGGAACGGTCCAACATGGTCGATAAAAAGCCTCTCCATGGGTCTAGATGCCGGTTCAGTTGACAACAGACAACCTTAGTAGAAACCGGAGGTTTGCTAATACTGCATGCAGCACAATTCCTAATGAGCCTCATGATGTCGCCATCCATACCTTGCCAAATGAAAAACTGTCTGATTTTAGCTCGGGTCTTGAATACTCCTAGGTGGCCACCAATAGGAGATTCATGATAGTAACGAAAGATTTCGGGAATGAGGACCGACGGGAGCACAATTTTAGGTAGGCGGTCATGACGAGACGAACAACACAATACACGGTCCTTCAGAGAGTAGGGCTTGATCACTTCACCAGAATTGATTCGGTCAATAAGGCTAGAGAAGGAGGGATCTTTTTTCTGGAATCGTCTCACATCCTCAAAAAGCACAGGGGAATTGCTAAGAACGGCATTGACACAATTTACAGTAGATACAAGGTTTACGGGTTCACATTCCTGAACATCCTCTTCAGCCGTTTCCTCGTACATGCGGCTTAAAGAATCAGCTACCGCATTTTCGGACCCACGAATATGTTGGACAGTGAACTGGAACGACAGAATCCTAGTTGCCCACCTAGCAATTCTACCAGTTTTGCGGGGCTTCCCTAAGACCCAGCTCAAGGCTTGGTTATCGGTCTCAAGGAGAAACTTAGTGTGCTCAAGATACATACGGAATTTTTCTAGAGCGAACAACACAGCTAAACCCTCAAGTTCATAAATGGAATACTTCCTCTCTGCGTCCGTTAAGGTACGAGAAGCATATGCAATGGGTTGCCTACCCAGATCAGATTCCTGCAGTAGAACACAACCAACACCACGACCAGACGCATCAGTCTGCACAATGAACTGCTTCCCAAAATCCGGAATGGCTAACACAGGGGCGTTAGAGAGCGCAAGCTTAAGATCTTCGAAGGCTGCTTGCTGAGAGGGACCCCACTCAAACTTCACAGCCTTTTTGCGTAATTGATTTAGAGGAGCAGCACGGTCGGCAAAGTTACTGATAAACTTACGAAAGAAGTTCACCATACCAATGTAACGAGCAACACCCTTGGCGTTCTTGGGTGGTTTAAAATCTCTGATGGCCTGCGTACGAGACTGGTCCACTGAGATACCAGATTCAGAAACAATATGTCCCAAGAAGGAAATGTTGGGCTTGGCAAAGGAAACCTTGGACAATTTGACGGTAAGTCCAGCGTCACGCAACCGATCAAGTACAATTTTCAGATGATCAACGTGTTCCTCGAAGGACTCGGAATAGATCACCACATCGTCAAGGTAGTGGTACACAAACTTGAATTTAATTTCTGAAAATACCTTGTCCAGAAGTCTGCTCAACATAGCGGCTCCGGTGGATAGGCCAAACGGGACACGGGCATACTCAAACAGGTTCCAGTCAGTGGAAAAAGCAGTAACATGCCTGGATTCAGGAGAGAGGGGAATTTGGAAGTAGGAAGAATTTAAATCGAGGATCGTGAACACCTTCGCGTTGCGAAACCAACTAAAACATGTGTGAAGGTCCGGCAAAGGAATGGACTGCCAAACAACTTTTTGATTAAGAGCCCTATAGTCGACCACCGGCCGAAAACCACCGTTAGGTTTTGGCACAAGAAATACAGGGGATGAGTAGGCAGAGATAGAGGGTTGGATTACACCTTCTTCTAACATCTTATCGATAATCTTACGAAGTTCAGCCATCTTGGGCGGGGCAAGGCGATACGGGCTGGAACGCACCGGCACAGAATCGGTTAGCTCAATCTTGTACTCCATCAAATGGGTTACACCCAGCTTGTCAGTAAATACATCGCCATACTCCTGACATAACCTCTTAATGGCATCCTTTTGAAGACTCGTTAAATTTTCCAGATCGAGATCCTCAATAGTCATAGGTTCACTAACAGAATTGACAGCAGGAGAAGATAAAACCGGGTTGAAAGATAATTTACTCTGTGGATTAAACTTAAACCATAAGTTGCGAGCACCAAAATCAAGAAGCATACCAACGTGTGACATGAAATTAGCTCCCATGACCACAGCACAAGAAAGATTTCTGGCAACCAAAAATTTAAATTTCCAAGAAAAATTTAGAATATGAATTTTGACTGTCATACTACCCAAAATACTTAAGTTTGAACAATTTGCCGAAATAAAAGATTCATTGTTAGGCTCTAACTCAGGAAATTTGCAAACACTCTTCATAGATAAAAACCAGTCCTCGCTTATAAAGGATGCGACACTACCAGAATCAAGCAACGCAGAAACGGGCTCGTCATTGACACAAATTTCAATAAACGGGGATATTCCTTTAGCCACAGGAAAAATTCCAAAATCATTACTCACTCTAACACGATTACAAGCAGGTGACGAGGACACCCGCACCACAGGTTTCACACAACGTTTAGAATTAGGCTGACTTGCCACGTCATTGCTCACCGACAGGTTAGGTAGGTCAGCGACATAAGCAGAATTAGCACGTGATGAATTAGTTTTCATAGAGTTATCAAGACTATCATTGGTAGGGCGACCGGAAACTTCACAGGGTTTTCCCAAATTCTTACACACAGAAATATCCTTGGAAGTAACACCCGAATTGGTCTCCTCAACGTTCCGTCATTGGCGATACACAGCCTGGTTACTCGGACACACCTTCTTGACATGTCCCACTCCACCGCACAAGTGGCACTTAATATTAGGTCGAGGATGAAACATAACCTTAGGTGGGGGACGAGACAACAAGGAAGGAGAGGGACAAGACATCAAGGAAGGAGGAGGAACATTAGCTACACGAAGGGAATCTGCATGCTTCACAGCCATAGCCTCTATAACGACCTGTTTCAGCTCGACAAATGACGAAGGCCTGGTACACATAGTCATGTATGACCTATATTGAGGCGAAAACCCATTCACAATTGATGACACCAACTGTCGCTCTGTTAAAGGGGATGCAAATACCTGGGCATACACCTTAATGTCGCTGACATAGTCGCTAAGGGACTCGTCCAGCCTTTGGACACGATAAAGGAACTTGTGCTCGAGAGCACTTAGGGCGCTCGCAGGGACAAAAAACCACAACACTTCCCTAATAAACATGGCTAAGGACATGCGGAGGTGGATAGCTTCAACAAGCTTATCGCGCAGCATACCTGATGCAACTGGATACAAAAGTTGGAAAATCTGAACTTCCGACATCCCAAAAATCGAGGCATGGTTACCCAACTCGACCACTTGCTTTAAAAATTGTACCACTTGGGTAACGTCATCAAGGTTGAAATGCTTTAATTTAGTTAAGAAACCAGAAATAGGATGAGGAATCGACCCATAATTAACGGTAGGCGAGAACGTAGCATTAGGAATAGAGACATTGTTACCAGGGTAGCCCGCTCGCACACCCTCTACAGGCGACAAAACATTTATATTACTAGAGAAAGAACTGGGATGCAATGGGTCGGCAGGACCCAGGAAATCATTAGGTGACCTAACATGAGAAGAATGACCGTATGCAGGATTAACTGGTATGGACGAGCCAGCGCCAGGCAACAGAGGGGCAGGCAAACTACTACTGGTAATCGATCCCAAAACCTCAGACCTAGTAAACAGAGGTGATTCACGTTCAACCCCAGAAGAACTCTCTAAATTCACAAGGTTATCGCTTAAGTCAATTAAATTGAAAACACTATTGTTGTCGGCCATTTTGGAAAACACAGAATGCAGACAGCCAATATAGAAGGAAACAACATTTTCAGGAATTACAAGGACAGTTTACACTTTCACAACAGTACCACAACCACCAATTACCACCACCAAAGATTAGGCTGACACTCGAACACAGCCACCCTACTACACAAAATCACGCACCATGCTGTCCAGAACTGCACACGTCACCACCTGCTTGGCTCGAGAACAGGGAGCTAAATAACAAAATTAGGCACAAAACATCAGGCTACCAGCTTCCGACGGGGCTCCAGGATGCCTTCACACGCAGCATATAGGCTATCAGAACATCAAGAAATCCAATTTCCCATGCCAAGAACACATGTCAGTCACTCACCGGGCTTCATTTTCATTGGGGATGTTGCACACCAACAGGATAAAAAGCAGCAGGAAACACCTCGCTTAAAAACAGGACACCTTACATACAGCATACCACATGGACATCCAGAGGCAAACATGAAATAAAACCAATGACAAGGATTAGCTTTACATAACATTAAGTGCACTAGCTCGACAAAATCCCACCAACAACTGACCCATCAGCATTAGAGGGGTCCATAAAACAGCCTGTGGGTACTGGGGAGGGGGTAGTTACGGAAGTGAACATGAGCAGGATCTGCTACCAGAATGAGACGTGTACGGCGAGCGTGGATGGGCCAACTTACCTGTATTCAGGGGTCCGGGTCACCTCCGCAGCAAAATCACCTCCAGATGACAAGACCCAACAGAAAAGCTCCAAAAGGGGTGGAAGGAAGATGGAGAAGGGGACAACACACACAGGCTATCGTACAGACACCCCCCACCAACCAACGGAAACGCCGTCGGTGAAATAATGCCACAACAAAAGATTAAGATTTTAAGAATAGAGGGTTTAATATTAAAAATTTAAAAGAGCAGCATCACCAGAAACGGAACATGCATCAGCCAACACAAATTTACAAGAAGGCCAGATAGCGCCTAACATGCTTGCTTGCAAAGCCAAGAGGAGAAAAGACTTAATTTAAAATAAAAATAAAAATTAAACAGCCCAAAGGTTAAAATTAAAATTACATGCATAACACAATGAGAAAGGGCTTGATAATTTGCAAGGGAATGCAATAACGATCCGGCATGCGTAGATCCATGTTAAAATATAAAAAGCACCTTCACCAGAAACGGAAATAAAGTTAAATTAGCTAAATTAAACTGAATCAGGAAACAATCCATTAATTTGCATGATGGAGAAAACACAGGAGCAATTACGAAAAACACAATGATAAACCGATAAGGTTAAATAAATAAAAATATCTTAAGTTAACACAACGCGTTTGAGCTTCGCGGTGGACGCCTAGAGACTGACCTAGAGACCATAATGCATCTCTTCATAACATGACTACAAAACACAGGGAAACGGCATGCCCGATCGAAATTACGGCAAACAATTAATAAGATTAAATTTAAACATCGGCAGAAGGAAATGAACGGCGGAAAACAATTACATCTAAAAACTATTAATGCAAGTCGTTTTAAAACTCGACGGATCTTACATAGATTTAAAAAAAAATGACAATCCCAAGCTTGCCAAATGAAAATAAATAATAATTTAAACGTAAAATAAACTAATAAATGTGTCTCCAGAAGGTACAAAATAATAACAAACTTAATATATACAAGGAAACGTTATTAAAACGTAAAATAAATTTTAGGCCTACAAGCCAAAACACAACAGAAGATCAACATTCATACAGGCCAAAATTGGAGCTCCCAAAATACAATAATTAGATAAATTAAATTTAAAAAAACGTACCTTAAAACTTCACAGCGGAGACACAATGAAAACAAAAAAAAACTAACACATTTTAAATAAATAAAATATGGCACTATATTGCCCGGAAGAAGACTGCCCAGCACATGCTTCGTGTAGATGACAGCACTCGTTCGCATCCAGTTGCGATTAAATTTGCATATTTCCTCTTCACGGCGGAACGATGAAATTAAACCTTATGTAGCACAGGCGTTCCCTTTTCTATTGAATACATATATTTCGTAGAGAATGGGGGCTAAAGCCCCCATTAGCGGAGACACCTTTCACGACCAGTCGGCTAGATGTGTTTACTTCACGATGGCTAATGGACTCCACAAAATGGCGGAGAAAAATTGCGTGTCAAATCCGAACTGTATACATGTAAATAATATTGTCCAATCACGGAGTGACACCTCAAACAACAATGTCATAAATAAGTACATAATTTGGCGGTATCATGAATACACTAGCATTTGTTTCAAGACGAAGAATGTAATTGTCTTTCAATTATGTCATGCGTATAAAGAGTTTTATAAGGCGCAGCCCACACTACCTAGTGGGGAGACAGGAACTATTTGTAATCTTTCCAAAGTCCGACAGGCGCTACCATCTCGTGTTCAAAATGGGAAGCAAGTCACCAGGCGGTCGTTTCAAATGTCGAGAAGTTACGATCCAAGGGTATATACATGTTTGAAAGCGTAGGGACGTGCACATGCACGTAACAATTATCTTCTTGTGGGTCTTCCACGTGAATAATGCGGTGATGATTAGCGCTATAGCCATCCACCGTAAGCTGAGGCACATTATCATAAAACTCATACACCTTGTTATCCACATACTTTTTTGTAGTAACGTCTGTAGACACTTGAGGATGTTTTACATGAGTTAACCGCTTTACTTTAAAGTCATAATCTCCTTGTTTTGTGCGTGGCACTACTGACCTATCCACATAGTGTTTATTAGCAGGATCTGTTTCTTGTTTAGGATCATGTATGGGAACAGACCTAGCTTTGACCATCAACGCACGTCCAAAGACATTCATCGTCAACCTGTAGTATGAGTCTACTGTTTCTATGACAAGGCTCGGTGTGATGTATATAGACAGCCTGCTAGCCTCTGTAAGCCTTAGGTGAAATGAAGCTAATTAAGCAGCAAGAGTCATTCCCCGTGAGGGACATGGTTTCCCATCTCTGCCCCACATCACGTGAACAACGCCATGGTTCACTGTTTCCATCTTCCATTCGCTGCATCATTGTGGGACCTTCCGGCAGTGGAAAGACCAATCTTTTGCTGACACTTATTACAGCGCCCAATGGTCTGTGTTTTCAAAATATTTATATTTTCGCAAAATCTCTCTACCAACCCCTCTACGTGTTTCTGAATCAAGTCATGTCTGGATTAAAAAATGAGAATATGGGGTATTTTACATTTTCCACGCAAGAAAATGTTATTTCACCGGATGAGGTAAAGCCTGATTCACTCATGATTTTCGATGATGTATCCACTGAACGACAAGGTATCATTCAAAGCTATTTCAGCATGGGTCGACACAAACATATCGATTGCTTCTATCTTGGACAAACGTATTCTAAAATGTCCAAACAGTTGATTCGTGACAATGCCAATGTCATTGTTTTATTTCGCCAGGACGAGAGGAACAGTCGTTACATTTATAATGAACATGTGAATCCGGATATGACCTTTCAAATGTTTACAGAATTGTGTGGCAAGTGCTGGAACACACAACGTCATGCCTGTTTAGTGATTGACAAACAAAGTGAACTCAACCAAGGGCGGTATCGCTTAGGGTTTGATCATTTTATTGCTATTTAAGGCACTGTATCATTCCCTCTCAAGTCATTTGTCACGACATCATGGCGTTAGCAGAGAGTCAATTGAAAAAGCATATTATTAGAGCAAAAAATACTATTCGCCAAAAGTTTCGTCAATTGAAACGATCGCGTGCGGATCATGCTTTGTTTATTCAACAACATTTAGCACCTCCGCTAAAAGCTATGTTGAAACCTTCTTTCAAGCCAACTGAAACGCTACCTACCGTTTCACAAGCAAGTCAGACGCACCACGAGGACTCTGAGGAAGAGAAAGATGAAGAGGAACAGGAAGAATTAACTAGTGTTAGCGAAGTTGAGGATAATGAGGAACAAGTGTTTACGCCTCAAAAAAAGGCATCACCCCTTGCAGAGTTTTTAAGAAAAAGGAAATCCTTGGCCATGGTCGAAACCCCTTGCCCTTCCAGATCGTCTCCATTTTCACAACTCTTGGCCACTCCTCAACATAAAGCTCAACTGAAAAACATTTTAATAAAATATTATGGATCAACACTGGAACCCTATTTCACCAATCTATTTATTGGAAACACAGATACCACGTATGGTGTTCGCTATGAGGATGATAGTTTTAAAATTGGTGATTCATCGATTAAATTTAGTCGTACTAAAGCTGTCATTAAAAAGATCAACTATAAATTAACACCAGGACTGTTAAAGCTACTATTCTCTCGGACTCCCTCATCCCAAGATTATACGCCAGAGGACCTTGGTAAATATAAATCCATTTTACTGGATACCCATGCTCACAAAAGACAGTATGATCCCACTCAACAAGTGAATGCCAACATATCTCAAAAATATAAAACCATCATTGCAAAAATGTTCCCCACTAGTCAAAGTGGTCGTCGTAAAGTGTCCGCTTCAGGAGTGACATTTAAACCGTTAAAACCCCTTGTGGATGTTACCTACTGGCACAATCCAAATAAACTCGTCCAGCGACTACAGCTGTTGTATTCTTCACGTCAAGCCGGCCATACTGGTCACGATTGGGAAATTCAAGAAATTGAGGAAGAATTTCGAAATGCCAAAATTATTGTTTAAACCCTCACCCATTAAAATGGGTATTGCTCACGAGTTGCATCGTCCAGCTAGACGTCACTATCAGCGACTCAAGGTGATTTCACAGGGTGTGGATGAACTTTGGCAAGCAGACTTGGTTGAAATGATTCCCTATGCTAGCGTTAACGATGGTGCACGCTATATGTTGACGGTCATTGATGTTTATTCCAAAATGGCGTTTGTTGAACCTGTGCGTCGCAAGTCTAGTCCACTAGTTACCAAAGCCTTTCAACATATTATTCAACACTCCAAACGTCAACCTCAGCTGCTACAAACCGACCAGGGAAAAGAATTTTTCAACAAGGATTTCTCCAGTTTTCTCAAATCTAAGGATATTCACCATTACACCACGTACAGCAATCACAAAGCCAGCGTGGTCGAGCGGTTCAACTGAACATTGAAAACCCATATGTGGAAAGCATTTACCGCTCAGGGCACTTATCGCTGGTTGGACTTGTTACCTGAGCTAGTATCACGTTACAACGACACCAAACACAGAACCATTGGGACCAAGCCACGACTTGTAACTAAAAATATTCCACAACTGGATAAACTGTTTAACCCCATAAAAACAGCAGACCCTAAACGTCATCGCCTTAACATTGGGGACCATGTTCGTGTGAGCAAATTCAAGTCCGTCTTCGACAAGGGCTACACACCAAATTGGGGGACTGAACTATTTCGAATTCGTCAAGTCAATCTGAACAGTCCAGTCACCTATTTACTCGAGGACCTCAACCATCAACCCATAAAAGGCAGGTTTTATCTTCAAGAACTTCAAAAGACAGCGTTTCCTAAACATTACCTTGTGGAAAAAGTGTTGAAACAAAAAGGAAATAAACTATATGTAAAATGGTTGGGATTTAGCTCAGCCTTTAATTCTTGGATTAATAAATTACATGTTGTGTGAACCTGTGTGTCTTGTATTTATTTATTTATTTACTCATGTTGTACTTAACCTACAGTCCTATGTACAGTCCTCAGCTATACCTGTATTATGAGCAAATACATATTTCTTTCTCTCTTCACCTGTGTTCTCTCTTACACTAACTCTCCCCCCTTCACCTCTCACCACTGTCAAAACAGGTTGTGACTTGTTAGCTCTTATCGTGCACGTGTACAGGTGAACACATGTGTGTTAGATCATATTACACATGAACTTGCATTTTCTCACGTATGAAGCAAAACAGGATGTGACTTGTTTCACAAGGAGGACGGTAATAAGGTCATCTCACACGTGTTCACATGTATTTCACTACTTTCCTTTCATATCGTTATTCCATTATAGTAGTGGTGAACAACGTCAATTCAACACACACACACACAAATGTAGTTAGGCCCTTTGACATAATTTAAATAAATTCATGGGCTCGTCCGTAGGAACCAGGCCAAAGGGATCAGTCCAAAGGGACAAGGACTCGTCCACAAGGACTTGTCCACAAGGACCTGTCCACACAGACTTGTCCACAAGGACTCGTCCACAAGGACCTGTCCACAAGGACTTGTCCACAAGGACTCGTCCACAAGGACCTGTCAACAATAACTCATCCACAGGGGCCCGACAGCAGGGGGCTCGTCAACAATAACAGGGGCTCTCACCTCAAGGCCTAACATGCCCCTCTTTGATTATTGGTTTGCAGAACATCGTTACATCCATATCGACATTCAAACTCTCACATGTTGCAATTGGAAAGAGAGATTCTCTAAAAAATTCAATTTCACCCCCTAGTAGGGGTAGGTTTTATTTTGGGGTTGAAATATGTCGTCCAATGGAAAGGGAGTGTTCGCCTGAGTAATTTGACACCTCGTACAAGTCTCTAGCCTGATTGGTTCGAGAGATATTGCCATTTTAGTATTCCAGCGGTGGCGGTGGCGGTGGCATCTGAACCCGTACAAAACCACTACTAACGTATATTCAGATTTCGGGAAGAAGAAGAGGATAGGAATATTGAACCTGAATGGAAATATCGTGATAGTGGGAAGAATTATATGGATTCATATCCAAGAAATGCGACAGTCATCCGAAACTTTGAGAACAAACCTCAAAAATTTAGTAATACTGATAGTCTAACACCGATAGAGTATATCAGGAACCTGAAAGACTATTTTATTGAAGCTCATATTCCCAGAGAAAGAGAGATGAGAATCGTAGAAAGATTTCTAGCTGGAGGACCCCTTGAATGGTTCAGAGCATTTCGGTACACTTTTAGTAATTTCGATGAATTTGCAGAGGCACTGATAAAACGATTCTGGTCAATAGAAGCACAGAATTCATTAAGAGCTGAGGTATACTCGAGGAAGTATTCAGGTACTCTTCCAACACGGTACGCTGATTTCTTCACGAGCCAGTTATCGCGCTTGAGATTTTTGCAACCCCCATTGTCGACAGAGCAGTTGATAGATGCTATTTCTCGTATGCTGCCTGTGGAGGTAAGAAGATTTATCATATCGTCAAATATCAGGGATTTGACCAGTATGGACGAACTATTGAGAAGGCTTGACTACACGAGTCCGATGCCAAATGTGGTTCAAAAAGGTCAGAGGCACGAATTCAAAGACATTAATACAGTCTACATGGATCAAGTTCAGCAAACTGATAGGCCTGCTGAAGAAAAAACTGAAAATGTAGGTCCTCACAGGAACAATTATTTTCGAAACAACAGACCACAAGGTTACCGTCCATATCAACAAAGACGAGGCTGGAACAACAATAGAGGGAATTATAATAACGGAAGAGGTAGATACTACAATAACCAGGGGTACAATAGGAACTACAACAGAAATAACCAGAACCGGAATCAAAATTCTCAAGGTCAGGTTATGACGCCGGACAAGTATCAAGAGAGAGAGAAAGAAAGTCAGCAGTATTTGAAAGAATTACGAGAGAAGGAAGCTGAAAACCAAAAGAAAAGACAGGATGTAGTGATCGATCCTGGTCCTTCTACAAGCCAGCAGGGGAACTTTGAGATTGGTAACACAAAAAAAAAACGCCGATTTCTCAACGACAGTGAGAAACTATGAATACATTGCCACACCAAACCTAATTACCATTAATGAAATTTATGAAGTAACTGATGAGGATTTATTAGAAGAGAGGGGAATCGTCAAAGAGGAAAGACCATGTGCCTTACCTATTATTTCTGTACTGATAGATGGCCAACAGTACAAAGCTCTTATGGATACCGGCACAATTATTTCTATCATTTCTGATGAATGCTATCAAAGTCTGTTAAAAGGAGAAAACATGACAGTTTTACCTGTTTCTACCGTCAAAGTGAGAGGAATTTTCCAAGACAAGGCAGTGAAATGCAAGATCCAAGTGTTGTTGAACTTTGAAATTAATGGAAGGAATTATGAACAGATCTTTATTGTGGTGAACAAGATCCATTTCGATATTGTGCTAGGAATCGATTTTATATCGAAAGTTGGAGCCATTATTGATATGAAGAATAGGATTATTAGCTTTAATGATGGGTACATGATCACAGAAGAGATCGAAGAACAGGACGAGAAAAACAGTCTGGAGATAGACCTTAGGGAAGAGATTTTAAATACCATTATCAATGAAGTGGAGAATTTAACAGAAATACCCAGTAGAAAAACTGAAGGATTTGAAGAAATTCAGGGGGAATTTGAGGATTTGATAAAGGAATTCCAAGATATTTTTGATGAAAAGCCTGGATTGATTAAAGACTATAAGTATAAGATAAGGCTGACCGATGAAACCCCTTACCAAAAGAGAATATACCCCATACCTGAGAAATACTACCAAGAAGTACGAGGGTTGATCAGAAAAATGGAGGTAGACGGGATTATAAAAAACAGGCGTCGTCTTACATAAACCCCATCACTGTAGTCAAGAAAAGTAATGGTCAGATACGTCTTTGTCTCGATGCTCGGACCATCAACTTAAAGATTCTTCCAGAAAATGACCGACCACCTAAGATTAGAGATCTGCTTAGAAAGTTCAAAGGGAGAGCATGTTTCAGTGTTCTTGACTTGACATCTTCGTTTTACCAAGTTCAACTGGAAGAAGAAAGTATGCAGTACACTGGATTCTTATTTGACCAGACGTCATGGGTCTTCGTGAGAATGCCTTTTGGAATGGTCAACAGTGGACCAGCACTTATTCGAGCACTTGATAGCAAGGTCACTGACGAAGTAAAGGAAAATGTAATCTGCTACATTGACGATTTAATTGTATCTTCACCCAACGCCGCAGAACATTTAGTGCATTTGAGAAAGTTGTTTGAAAATTTAAGGGAGGCAAATATTAAGGTCAATTTTGGAAAATGTCAATTCTTGAAGAAGGAGATCAACTACTTGGGGCATACTATTGATAAGGATGGATATCATCCAAACATGCAGAAAGTAGATGCGATCACAAGGTTCCCAAAGCCAACTAAGGTGAAAAAAGTCAGAGAATTTGTAGGCGCATGCCAATTCATCAGCAGCCACTGTCCGAGATACTCTGAAATTATGGCTCCTCGGTATGACTTACTCAAGAAGAATAATAGATGGAAATGGAGTACCGCAGCAGACGAGGCTTTTGAGAAAGCAAAGGAGATGCTCAGAAACAACGTTAAACTGGAGTACCCAGACTTTGAGAAGGTGTTCTATATTGAGTCTGATGCATCAAGAATAGGCATTAGTGCAGTCTTATACCAAAAAGACGAGGCAGGCAACAAGCACTACATTGCGTTCACTAGTCGGAAGTTAAAGAAACACGAGGAAAACTACTTTACGACAGAACTAGAAGCGTTAGCTTTTGTAACAGCTTTGCAAGCGTGGAAGAAAATGCTGCTGGGACACAAGGTTATCATTATTACAGATCACAAAGCACTTCAGTTTATGCTGCAAACTGACATGTCTAGTGATAGATTGACACGTTGGGCTTTGTTCACCCAACAGTTTAACGCCACTATCGTCCATCAGCCTGGGAAAGACAACTTACTGGCTGATGCTTTATCACGTAACCCTATCAAAAATGTGCAGATACACCATGTACAATTGGAGCAGCAAGATCAAGAGACCGTTAGGAGGTTAGCCCGAATCGGTGTGTCACAGAAGAGACACGCTCCAATCAGGAAAATGTACAGGTTCCTTAAGGGTTACATGGACAATACTGATGTTGACTATGCAGCTACACAGAGAGATTCACGACACTTTGTCTTGAGTGGAGACATCGTATGTAAGTATGCTGACTCTGCGCATACAAAGCTCCGAATAGTCGTGCCACCTAAACTTGTTGTCAATTTAGTGTGGGTAGCTCATCACGCAACTGGACATGCCGGTCTGGATAAAACTCTTGACACTCTTAAAGAGAGGTTTATTTCGACTAACATGCGTTCCAGCATTGCTAATGTCATTCGTTCATGTGATAAATGTCAAAGAGCAAAGTATGCTTCCGCTCAATTAAAAGGAAAACCTAAGGCTATGATTCCCTCTAAACCAAATGAACTCATGGCGACGGACATATTTGGTCCCTGTCCGAAGGGATACCAGGGTAATCAGTTCCTGTTGGTTACCGTGGATGTCTTCTCGAAATTTGTAACAATGAGTCCCATGCAAAAAGCTAACACGAGGAACGTTGTAAGCAGACTGGAACATGCCGTATTTCCAAAAGCTGGTAAACCAGAATATCTACTATCGGATCATGGAGCTCAGTTTACATCCTTAGAATTTACTGCAGATATGGAATGGCTTGGTATTAAGCACATATTTTCAAGCGTGCGCTATCCGGAATCGAATTCTTCAGAAAGATATATGGCTGAATTTTCGAAATTTTGTCGAATTTTCTGTCCGAATGATCATTCTGGTTGGGTGAGATTTGTACCCCTTATTGAGGAGTGTCTAAATTCTACAGTGCAGAAGAGCACAGGAGAGGTGCCAATGAGACTTCATCTAGGAAGAAACCCAGAAAGGCCGTGGGACAATCTTTTTAACCACGTTCCTAGAGATCCCGACCTAGGAAGGCAGCAGAGAATTGACAGAGCGAAAGAACAACTCCAGAAAGCAGCACAAAAACGATTGAAAAGAGTAGCTGGAAAACGTTTTGTTGCTCCCTTAGAAATTGGAAATCTGGTATTACTACGCAGACCTGTCAAGGCTGATGTGAGTAAGAAAATCTATCCCAAGTTTGGAATAGTGTTTATGGGTCCGTTCAGAATTACGAATGCTTATGGAAACAACTGTTATGTACTCTACGATGATGAGAATAATGTTGTATATGGCAAGTTCAATGCTGGAAACTTGAAGAAATATTATCCAAGAGTAAGCCAATAATAATTCAATTTCGTGTTCAAGTGAATTGAGATATTTATAACACAGAGTTTAAAAACAATTTGCAACTGTTTTTAAAACGTGGTGAAGGGAGAATGCCCCCGTAAATTGAATTATACTGAGACCACGGTGGCTGTATTGGCATATATGAATAAAGTTATGGCTGTCGTAGTTGTGACGTGTATATTCATGACGTAGGCACGGATGACGCAGACTTCATGCAAGTAGGCTGGTTGAGCTGAGATTCTTGGTGACGTCATGATTTTGTTCGAGAAAGATCTGAGATTTACGACGCAGTCGCAGGGAAACGAGGAATTGTGCTAAGGAAGAAGTTACGCTATTGGAGGAGAGACTCGAACCAATGAATGATAGTTTGGAGGGAGACGGAGATTACTGAAACTACCATTTTTAATTACTTTTGGGAATGCAGAATTGTGGAAATCTATTTTCAGTTATGGCATTGATTTGGAATTTTGAAGAAATTATTTTTGAGTTTTTGAAATTTGAAAATCCGTCAAGTATAGCCAAAGTTAGAACTTCTAGCAGTGACGGAGGAACAAGCTATGGAAGGGATGGATACGCCCCTTAAGAAGTTGATAAAAGGTCTTGCACAGGAGAGAGGAGCTCTCATATCTCAGTTTCTGATGTCTTATAGTGGTTTTTCTGATTATCATATTATCAGACTTCGAGTGATTCAGTGAAGCAAGTCGTCATTAGCGCGTGCGGTAGAGCCCACCGCATCGAACGAGCACGGAGCGTGCAGCAGTACCATTTTACGGTTTTTGAAACTAGGCGAAGTTGAAACGCACACATAAACGAGTCTACAAGATTTTCTATCAAGAGTTAACTACTGCCTTTAAGCTAATTCAATTGTGCATTATACTATTGAGGTGTGTAGGAAAGTTGAACATTTTCACGATTATAATTTGGAAGATATTTGCATTTTAAGACTGCAGACAAAAGGTATTTTCTCGCCACCTGAGAAGCACTTTTATAATATCACATTCTACGCTACGGCTGACACGTGTATTGCAACCGTGATACTACATATTGCATTTGGTGATACAACGCTACATTCTCCAATGCAACAATATAATCTGGCAGTACTTTCAACTAATATTATAACGGAAGTGAAGATGGAAGGCTAAACTTTAATGCAATTGGGACATATATCAATGGAGTGAAATAGCAGCATGGAACTTCGCTAATCGTCTTTCTACAAAAGCGAGCATGTAGTGAACATCCAACTACACTCATGCATCGTAGTCCAACGTTGAATTACATAAAATGGCAGTGGAAATATCTTCATACTCTACAATTATGAACATTTCTGTGGAAATAACTGCAATAAACTTCATGGCGAATTTCTACCAGAACTTCAGGGAACTATCAAGAGAGGCCAGGGTAGACCCGGCTCACAAAGAAGAGTTTTGCCAGAAGGATGTCTATCGTCTACACGGAGCAGTGCAATTTCCGGAGGAGGAAGCAGTTCTATTCTCCGAGGGCGCTGGTTCCAGGTTCGAGGTCGGAGCACATCTTTACGTCGGTGAAATGGAACCATCAGCAGTCTTCTTTGGAAATTTTCCTCTAGAACTTCAATCAACAGATAAGGTAGTCGTGAACGTTTCTTGTTTTATTTGAGCCATTTAGCGATATCTGAGCAACCGTTTTTCCCATATTTTCTGTCTCATATATTTTGCCCCATATTCTTGCTTGATATTTCTGTACTCAGTACACTTTGTTGAGTTATGCCTTTTTCTACGATTTATTGAGACATTGTCATGTCATTGGCATATTCAAATAATTTTGGATCAGTTGAGACTGATTTATATATATTCTTTCAGTAATTTGCATATTTTTGTAGTCACGATTTGACTGTAAAATTAACGATTTTCTATGGCAAATTTGAATTCAGACAGCGTGTCATTTTATTAAAGTAATTCTATTCAATTTTCTGTCATCCTCAAGAAAGAAGAATAATTAAAAGATTTTAGAGCGTTAAAATCTATTACTGTATCGACGATCTTGGAAATACTAGTCGTTTTACGAACATGATTGCAACATAGACATTTATCGTCAGTTCTGAAATACCATTGCATTATAGACAATTTTATGAAATATGAACGTTGATTTCGATTTATTGAATACACTATAGTAATGAACATTTGATAGGAGTTTTTCTCAATTCTAGATTGGAACAATAATGTTTGCATTCCACAGTCTAATTGTATTCTATTCGATTATTTATTCAGTTTAGATAAACTTTGATTGAAGATAGTATTTTTATACTGCGATACTTTGAAGATATTAATCTCAATTTTGATAGACCAGGGAGGCGTGTCTAATCGTATTTGCTATTAAATTTATTTGTGATTGGCAAATTTTTACTTCATATCGATTCATGAATGAAACCCACGAAGGTTAAATATAATAACAGTTTTTGATACAATTAATGAATATAAGAATTTTTAAAGTGGAACTATGGATGTATAATCGTTAGTTCAGTGGACGTGTAAAAGTCGCTGATGAATAATGCCCTTGAATAAGTGAAGGAGGTTCCCACAGTAAGAAGGATGAAGTTGACGAATTTATAAGTGGAGGTTTTTTGTATGTATTGTGGAAGATTTTGATGCCATATATATTGAGATATATGATGAATTCTGGGCCTATTTTTGTGCAATTTTGTGCGTTTTGAGCGAGGTATTTTTCCGCTTAATGTATTGTCCAGGTCCTTTGAAAATTAATCATGTGAAGTTACTGTTAAAATTAACAAGAGTGTTTAAATAATTTGAGATAACGATTTTGAATGGAGGTTACCGTCACAAATAATAATAATAATTATTAAACCTTATTAAACCTGAATCTAAAATTTAAATATAACTAACCTTCATTGGTCGATTATATCACCACGATTTAAGTAATTATCAACCGGATAAACGTGTGGTTTAATGTATTTCTAAAATATAAATAATATAAATATTGTAAATAATTATGTAAATACCTTTAATAATAATTTGAAATGAAAGGGATTAATAGAGGCTTGTATAAATTTTTCAATTGTCGTTTGACAATATTATAAACAATTTAAAATGTTATAAATAATTAATGAACATTTTGTTATAAACATTAAACGTTTTTGTTATTATACTTTAAACAACGCTAGTTAAACAATTGGATTATACAATTAAACAAGATTTGGGATTATTAGAGTAATCCATTGATATTTGAATGGAGCATTTAAAAGATTTGCGTGATAATATTTGAGCTGAGACGTGAACATTTAAAGTGTTTTGAAAAGGAGCTAGGCTCTGAGGTAACTAGCATATGCTAACGTTGGCTGGACAGGTGGGTCCATTTGACGATGCAAGCATGCGACATGGTGCAGGTGGCCTGACAACTGTATGATAGAGGCCAAGGTCGTCTACATAGCAGCCTTGCAGTTATAAATAAAATGTTATGTTTATGAAAAAGGAAAACAATTGCTATATGTCTCGTCCCAACTCCCTTATCCATTCCAAGTGTATTATTATTATTACGTTCTTTTGAGCTAGAAAGCTGAAATTTTGTATGTAAAGTCTACAAGTCCTACAGGAGGACATGATTACATTGACAATGGCTTCTGATCGCCACGTTTATTTTGTTGTTATATTTTTGTTAATTAATTCCTTTATGTGAAATAAATTATTGTGCATTTTAAAGTTTCTTGTTTCCGTCTTGGTTCATTTTAAATATCATGGTGGAGGTTATTGTGAGGGCATACTTTTAAGTGATCTAGTTGGCAACCCATACCCGAGATTAATTTGAATAGGTAAGTAAAAGGTAAGTATGAACCCCCGTATATTTTGGTGTGTTCCACAATAATTTCTTGTTAACTACTTGCTCTAATCTCGGTAGTATCTGTCAGTGCCATTTTCATTGACGTAGCTGTGCCAGTGCGATTGATTATTGGCAATCCGATTGAGGGGGCGGATATCTGACAGCCTACTATCCGGATTATTGGGACAGTACCATCCCGGCATTTGCCCGAAGACGAAGTGGGAAACCACGGAAAACCACTTCGAGGATGGCTGAGGTGGGAATCGAACCCCCTCTACTCAGTTGGAACACCTGAGGCTGAGTAGACCCCGTTCCAGTCCTCATACCACTTTTCAAATTTCGTGGCAGAGCCGGGAATCGAACCCAGGACCTCCGGGGTGGCAGCTAACCATGCTGACCGCTACGCTACGGAGGCGACAGAGAATTAATTTGTTAAATTATTTTCCTTTCTTTTATCGCTTATCCTCCCAGTTCGGCTTCACCTATGGACGCGGCGAGGGATCATTCCTCTACCGTCGGAAGGACAGTGTCTGGGAACTGAAAACACATTGTCAACAGACACAATGATGACAGGCCGATCACCTAGGCGACTGCTAACTTGGAAGGGTCAGTGAAGGGATTATGGAGTTAAATCGGCCGTGGACATGTTGAAAGAAACAGTCCTGGCATTTGCCTGGTGGCGAAAAACTATGAAAACCATGTTCAGGACAGCTGAGGCGGGATTGAAACCCACGCTTTACCGATGTTAGCGAAGACAAGCTAGTGCGTTAAAGCTCTCCGTCACTGTGGCCAGATTTTTGATGTGTAACATCTTTCCACTCGGTTGCTGGATATTTTTGTGGGAGTGATTTTGAAAAATGGGACGGAAGTGGATCGGAACGATCGAGGTGGCACAAGCTGACACACTTTCGTTCGATCGAACGGAAGTGTGCTAGCTGGCAGTGGTGGATCGAACGGAAGTGTAAGACGCACTGCCAACTCGATCGACTGATCCAGCTGGCAGTGGTAAGAGAAACAATGAGCGCATGGTGTCGGAAATTGATAAAATGACGTACTCTCGTCCATGTGGAATGTATATGACACAAGCTGACCCGGCAGACGTTGTCCTGCCAATCAAAGAAAGTGTCGTAACTTTGTTTCTTGAAGTGCTTTTGGATAAACATTTTATTTTCAATTTCTGTTAACTGCCTCTAAACTATCGTGAATTGAATTAACTAATTTAGAAACATTCGTTGGAGCGTGCACAACAACTCTCCAAAGTTTCATCGCAAAAGGATCAATGGCTTTAACGCATACGGGATTTGGTTTAAATGATTCGTGCACTGTCACTCATTTGTTGAATCTACTCGTGCTCTACCAACTGTGAAATGGATTTACTAAGTTAGAAAGCTTCACGTAAGTGTACACAACAACTCATCAAAGTTTCATCGCAATCGATGAATAGTATATAAACGCATACAGGATTTTGTTGGAACGCTTCGCGCGTCGTCACTCATTTGTTACATCTACTCGTGCGCTACCAATATTGTAAAATGGATTTACCAAGTTGAACACCTTCCCTGGCGTGTACAAAACAACTCATCAAAGTATCATCGGTATCGGATGAATGACATATGAACGCATAAGTGATTTTCTTTAAACGATTCGCGTGCCGTCACTCATTTGTTGAATCTACTCATGCGCTACCTATTGTAAAATAGATTTACTAATCCTGAAACCTTCTCTGGCGTGTACTCAATGATTCACCAAGGTTTGATTGCAATCGGATGAATGATATATGACCGCATACGGGACATTGTGGAAACGATTCGCGCGCCGTCGCTCATTTGTTGAATCTATTCGTGCGCTACTTATTAAAAACTGGATTTACTAAGACAGAAACATTTCCTGTAGTGTACACAACAATTCACCAAAGTTTCATCGCAATCGGATAAATGGTATATGGATGCATACGGTACTTTGTTGACGTGATTCGCGTGCCATCACACATTTGTTGCATTTACTCGTGCGCTACCTATTTTAAAATGCATTTATTAAGCCAGAAACCTTCTGTAGGGTGTACACAACATCTCACCCAAGTTTCATCGCAAACGGACGAATGGTATTTGAACGCATACGGAACCTTATTGAAACGCTTCGCGCGTCGTCGCTCATTTGTTGAATCTACTCGTGCGCAACCTCCTATGAAATGGATTACTAAGTTAGAAGCCTTCACTTAAGTGTACACAACAACTCATCAAAATTTCATCTCAATCTATGAATGGAATATAAACTTATACGGGATTTTGTTGAAACGCTTCACGCGTGGTCATTCGTTTGTTGAATCTTGTCGTGCGCTACCTAATGTGAAATTGATTTACTAAGCCAGAAGCCTTCCCTGGAGTGTACGCAACATCTCACTCAAGTTTCATCGCTATGGGACGAATGGTATTTGAACGTATACGGGACTTTTTGAAACGCTTCGCGCGTCGTCGCTCATTTGTTGAATCTATTCGTGCGCTATCTATTGTAAAATGGATTTACTAAGCCAAACACCTTCCCTGGAGCTCACTCAACATATCACCCAAGTTTCATGGCAATCGGATGAATGGTATATGAACGCATACGGGACTTTGAAACGCTCTAACGTGCAGAGACAAACAGTAGAATTCGACATCACTGCCACCATTGGTATAAAACAAAACTTTTCGCCACGGGCGGAGTGTATGTAATGGCGGTAGTTGCACAGGTTGCGACCAGATGGCTCTAACGTGCAGAGGCAAACCGTACAAAGACATCAGCTTTCACGAAGGCCAAGGCTAGTGGTTTCCATGACGACTGTTTTTGACTGTTTATTGTGGTTCTAAAATTGTGAGTAAATTGTGGTTCTAAAATTGTGTTTATTCCACCTACCGGGTCAGATTGTGAATCTAAACCATACATGGATCCACCCTAATATACATACCAAATTCCATCAAAATCGGTTCAGTCGTTTAGGAGGAGTTCAGTCACATACACACGTGTCGAAGAATTATATATATAAAGAAGATACTGAACGGTAAACGCTCATGCGAACTCTGGTGTCAAATTATTGAAACAAAGAACATGGTAAATGTTCGAAGTCTTCGTATCAGTATTTAAATGGTAAAATACCTTAATATCAAACATTGTAAGTAGTCGGCATTGCCGGTATTATGTTTCTGCACAATGGCTATTCAAATATTAACCCACAGAACGGTAATGTAGTCATCAGTATAATATAATCGTTGTGGTTATACGAGAATTGAGCAAGCCTTCATTAACTATTGCTGAATACATTCTCTTTACTCACAAGAGGGTCTATTCATAAGGCATTTTAAACTCAATTTCACGCAGGAACATTATCGAAACAAGCAAAATGTAAATGAAACTTAATTCCGTAATGCAGTACTATTGATACGTGGAAATAAGTCACCATCTTGTGCACAATATTTGCATATTCGAAATAGCCGTGGGGTTAGCGCCTATGAGTGTGAATCTAGAGATCTCGGGTTTGAATACCGGATGGGGTAGATATTTCTGCAACCAGATTATCATTTTAAACGATGTTTATCATATCACTATGACTCATTTTAACAGAATCCATATGAAATTACGTGTTGGTCTGTGAATCAAGAGGTCCTGTTTATAAGGAATTTAAGATTATGAGCGGTGTCGTGTCTATTAATCTAGTTGATCCATATCATATTCTTTATTTAGGCTAGTGCTGGTGGAAGCTACAACACATTTAATAAAATGAGTTCCGTATTATAAAATACAATATCAGTAAAACACTCCCTTTTACAATAGATTAATATTTGTGCCAATAATAGTCAAGCGAAATTGAGACTTTAAAATAGACATTTCTCGCGATTTAACTATCCAAACGTAATGAAACTTGGTACAGCAAATGTTTATACACATTGTAATGCACTGGAGTCTAAATTAGTTCAATTGTTTACATAACCTCAAAATGGCGGCTGTGCGAAATATTTCACTGACATTCTATATCTCCGAAAGTATTACAGATATCATCATGCAATTTTGTACGGAGATAAAGGGTACTGATACAAGTTTACCTATGTATATTTCATAAACCTTTAAAGTACAAAACGAACATGGCGACCAAGCGAATTTGAAATATTTTAATAGACTTTTCTCGTGATTTAACTCTCTGAGCGCAGTGAAATGTGGTACAGTTAATGATTTTGCAGATTGTAATGCACTGCCATCTAATTTAATTCAATTGTTTACATAACCTCAAGATGGCGGCTGTGCGAAATTTTAAAATTAAGTTTTTATTCTTGTGTCGTAATCATGCGATCGAAGTGAAAGTTTGAATAATGAAGCTGGGCAATAATTGTCCTTGAATGGTACATAACTCTATGGCCTATACATATAACAATCCTAAATGACGAGCTTCTGAAATATTTAGACAGTTCTCAATATCTATGAATCTTTTACAGCAACCAAACTGAATTTTTTAATGTTCATAGAGACTATGAACATATGTTCACCTATAGGACTTTCAGTAACCTGGTGAGCACAAATCCAACATGGCGGCGACGCGAAGTATAAATATTTAAATGGACGTTTCTCGCGAATTAACTATCCGAGTGCCGTGAAACGTTGCACGTTAAATGCTTTTACAAATGTTGATCCACTGGCATGTAATTTATGTCTATTCTTTGCATAATCACAAGATGGCTGGTGTGCTTACTTTTAAAATCTCGTTTTTACTTCTTGTGTTCTAATCATGCGATTGAAGTTTGAATACCACACGTACACAATAATCTTAATGTAATAGTACAAAAATAAAAATCCATCCTGGTGACCATATGAAATATTTAGACGGTTCTCAATATCTACGAATCTGTTACAGCAATTAAACTGAAATATTATATGTTGATAGAGGCAATTAACATGAGCAGGATATATGAAAATAGGCTGTATATTTCCTCACGGAACTACTTGTTTTTTTTCATAAAAGAAAATAGGCTAAACATGATCAAGTTCAGTTATCCCTCGGAGTACCCAATTCTTAAAATTTCCAGAAGCAATTCCTCAGGGGAAATGTTATAAGTGTACAGGGGAGAAAACATTACTAAGTAGGGTGATAAAAGATGTCTTAAGTTGGGCACTAAAATGCTTTTGAGCAAAACATTCTGAATGATTTAAATTCTTTATTTGATTTTAATAAGAGCCTCCTTGGCTTAGGCGAGTGCACGCTGGCCTCTCACCTCTGGGTCCGTGGTTCAAATCCCGGTCACTCCATGTGGGATTTGTGCTGGACAAAGCGGAGGCAGACATGTTTTTCTCCGGGTACTCCGGTTTTCCCTGTCACAACTTTCCTTCCAGAAACACTCTCCACTGTTATTTCATTTTCATTTCATCTGTCATTCATTTAATCACTGCCCCAGGGGATTGCGACAGGCTTCGGCAGCCGGCACAGTTCCTATCCTCGCCTCTTCATTCATTCCATTCCCTGACCCGGTCGGTCGACTGGAAGCAGGCTGTGGATTTTCATTTTTAATTTGATTCTAATAATTTACGCACCTCTGTATATGCTTACAGTTATTAAGTCATTTAGGGGGTTTGCGAAATCGTAGCCATTCAATCAATGGCCGAGAGTAAGATGGATGAAAACCAGTGGGGCTTAACATCGCAACGATGATATTAAGACGAAGTTTTAGTATGTCCCAAATTAGTGAAGAAATTTACGAAATGAATACACATTTCCTTAAACGTTTTGTAGGCCTAGAGGAGGCCTACATTAGAGTACCAAGGACAAGGTTGATGAGCATCTTGAGATAATATGGTATTAGAAATATTTATGTTGATACTCAGGCATCAGTGAAAATTGATAGTAGGATGTGTTCTTGGTTAATTGTTTTAGGAGTCAGAAAAGACTGTACTCCTTCACCGCTACAGCCTATTTTATACAGAGTGGCTGGAGTTTAACTGGACAGCCGGGAACATAGTAATCCCTAGGTCAGGACGCGCCGATAGACGTAAAAACGTATAGTGAAATGTGCATGGTTTACGCGGGAAAAAATGGTTTAGTGACATTTATTAAACATGTCCAGCAGACGAATAGTTGGTCCTCTGACTTTAGGATTGTACCATGCTCTGCCGCATAGAACAACGAAGAAATAATGTCTGGGATGGATCTGGTTCGGCCAGTGGTTCTCAAACAATTCCTTGTTACGACAATCACCTTCGGGAAGGCTATTTGCCATGTCCAGGCCGGCATCAGCTGTCACGTGTACATATTATCTTACCTTAGGGAAGTGTATTCCTAGTCTGTGGGAACTGGTTGGGCGAGTTACCTCCCTCCGTGGAACTGACCTTCACTTATCAGTTGTTTTCGAGACCTACCCCGGTGAATACCAGCTGTTCTGTCAGTCTAGTGGCACTTCCTCGATCAGGTCTTGTACACAGTAGCAAGCTGTGTTGGCAAGAGTGACGTACTTTCGCTCCTGTTTTCTCCGAAACCACCCCCCTTTTATTATACTTTTTTCACCTGGGGATTCGTATATCCTCGGATAACGGATCTGACTCCACCCATCCTGCAAACGAACCATTTCTTGAGGCACATACACAGGTTAGGAGGGATTAAATTACGTGGAAACCAGGTAAGCAGTCTGGCCTATGCTGATGACCTGGTTGTAATGAGAGACTCTCTAGGAAGCTTTCAAGCCAACATGTTCGAATTGGAACAGAAATGCAGGGAATATGGAGTAAAATCAGCATTTCAAAACCCAAGGTGATACGGTTGGGAAGAAGCACATGACAATAGGACGCTAGTAAGACGAACTGTCGCATATTGTGTCACTGTCAGTAACAAAGCTCGTTGAACCTCAAACCATACAGGGGAAGACCTGCCATAGTGTGGTACGAAAGGCAACTGAGATGAATATTCGATTTGACGAACAGAAATGCCACTTTCATGCAGACACACTACAATACACGTAAGTCCCTGCGACCACAGATGGTACTCTGAGCATCACAAAAGAAGGGACATGGTTCTTAAAAGGGTGTGTGTTCAGCACGGACGGCAACGTGTTCCCATGCTGGCCACAATATTGGTGAGGAGTTCTTGATATGTGGATTCATCTATCTCGTCCTTAAATTTTGCACAGCAGTGTAAATTGGAGCATGAGGAGAATTTTTAAGTATACCTCTTAGTTTGTGTATTCTCTCCGGTCGGTAGAAAAGGGAATGAGGGAGATTCAAGGTGAATAAAAGCCAATGCATTGAGTAAGCAGTTGCGATCTATTGTATACTCAAATAAGTGAATGCAGCGACTGAAGCCTCCATTCATCGTTCAGTATTTAGACCAACCTTGTGGTATGAAAGTGAGATCTGCGTAGATTCAGGATATCTGATACATACGCTGGAGACAACTCATTTGAGGATATAACAAATAATTGTCGGGACAATTAGTTGGGAGTAATGACAGGAGGGTACGCGTGATTAGGACATAAATGAACGAGTTAGATGAAGCTGTTCGTTTGAGCCGACCCTGATGCTGGGGTCATGTGTAGAAGCAGAGTGCTAATTGATAATAAGGGCATCACGGAGGCAACTTGTTCGTCAACGTAGGCTTGCAGACTAGACAGGGCGCTTGAAGGCAAATCAGTCTGAATTTAAAATGAATACCAATGATAAATATAATAATAATTATTATAAAAGAAACATCTAAATGACATTAGTATGTTACATTAGCCTTTATGGAATGGTCATCAGTTCATTAAATCTTAGAGATGTGCCGCGGTCAGAGTGTGCCGCACTTATGTAGGTAGCTAAACACACGTGCCGAGACAAAAGGAGATTCTGTTTCAAATCCCGTCTGGGTTTACAGTTAGAAATTCTTATTCATCATCTTCTTCTTCTTCCTCTTTCGTTTTTCCCTCTTTGGGGTACGTAGAATAAATCATTTCTCTGTACGCTGTCCTTTCAGTAGAGCGCAGTACCGTCAGTCTTTCCTATCTTCTTTTCCTCTCTTCTTCCAAGATAATGGGTTTGGATTTTAGTGTAGCTGTGTCTTGGAACCTTATATTTTCGTCTTTAGTAATTAATTTGGCTGTTCGATCGAGGAATGACGTTTCTGTCATTTTCAATTCTACTAGGTCTTTTTCAATGTCCTTAAACCAGTTGGGTTTTGTTTTTCGATTACGGTTGTTGTTTTTTGAGTCTTCAGTCTTTTGACTGGTTTGATGCAGCTTTCCATGCCTCCCTGTCCTGAGCTAATCGTTTCATCTCTACATAGCTACCACACCCTACATCTGAGGCAATCTGTTTAACATATTCTAACCTTGGTCTACCCCTACAGTTCTTGTCCTCGACCCTTCCTTCCGTAACTAAGCTTGCTATTCCTGGGTGTCTTAGTATGTGTCCTACCAACCTATCTCTTCTCTTCATTAACAGTCGCCAGAAACATCTCTCCTCTCCCACTCGTCTTAATACCTCTTTGTTTGTCACCCTATCTACCCATCTGATCATCATTCTCCTGTAACACCACATTTCAAATGCTTCTAATCTCCTCTTTTCTGCTGCACCAATAGTCCAAGTTTCACTTCCATAGAGCGCCACGCTCCAGACAAAGGCTTTCAAAAATGACTTCCTAATACTTAAATCTATATTCGATGTCAGCAGATTCCTTTTTTGTAGGAATGCTTTATTTGCCTGAGCCAACCTACTTTTTATATCCTCTTTGCTTCGTCCATCACTGGTTATTCTGCTTCCTAAGTAACAGAAGTCTCCTACTTCCTTCAACTTTTCACCTGTCAATTTGATCTCCATAGAGGTTTCTAATTTATTTCGGCTGCATTCCAGTATTTTTGTTTTACATTTATTAATTTTCATCATGAATTCTTTCCGTAAGACGGAGTCCATACCATTCAAAAACTCATTCAAATCCTCAGGCTTGTCGGCCAAGATGACGATGTCATCAGCAAATCTCAGAGTTGACATTATTTCTCCTTGAATCTTCACTCCCACGATTACGGAAAAAGTCAAAAAATTGTTTCGTTAATCTATTAGAATCCATTCTCAGAAGATGACCGTAAAAATTTATCCTCCTTTTTCGCGTGGTATCCGAGAGTTTTTTCAATTTTTATTTTCAATAATAATAATAATAATAATAATAATAATAATGAAAAGTTAATAAAATATTCGGTTGTTCGAGTTCGAATACTATTATAATCGTCGTACTTATTATCCCAGACAGAATGGATACGAAGCGATAGGGAAGCATTCTGAACACTAACATAATATTATGGTTTGATTTACAAAGGAACAAGAATAATGTAATAGTCATGATTATGTGAGCAAAAATATATAGGTTTCTGTTAACAAAAGTACGCCAGTTGTGTGCAGAACACCATAACATTATAGATGAGCATGGAATGAAAACTGGATAATATACAGTATATTGCCGCATGCTGCCTCCTTTTACTTCGCTGTAGTTTCAAACACATAATACAGCGCAAATGCAGTAGTTTGTAATGAATACAACTCAGCACCAAATTAGGTAAATACTCAGCAAATAAGCCCGGAGAACACAGAACAGTGGAGCGTACGAGAATTATCTGTTCCTCTGTTATTAATAATATGCGTTTGAAAAAGCAAACTGATTGATTAAAGGATCGCTCGTTAGTGTATGTACTTACTTCTAGTTTTTTCTAACTGTAGATTCAGTGCTCACTGAAATGAAACTTTCCCTCCATGTTGGAATGAACGGCTTGCTCATATGACCTTACCCCACGCTTCTGTTGGCATTGAACAGGATAGTGTACGCCAGACTGTTCCAGCCGAGCAACTCGCTCGTTGAGCAGCGGAGTACTCGCCGCCTTACGTGAGTAAACCTGCAACATGCAATACAGCCCTGCTGTGGAGGGCTGCCGTCACTTCGCGATGGATACATCAAGACAGGCTGGAAGTGCATGGACTTGTACTATATGACCTTCGTCCAGTGACGCATTGGCTATCACCCCCAGTCCCTCTCCAACCTACTCCGAGCATTACTGCTGAGTAGTCGCGTGTACTCAGACTCAAACTCGTGGATTTGGAACAGCCTGGTGTACGCCAACCGCTATATCGTCGCTGAACTTGTGATGCCGGTATCTTCCTTATGATTGGTCACGTCTCTCTGCCGTATGCGGAAGTGCCGTCCAACAGAACAACTCTTTTAGTGTACATTCGTGTTGACCGGCTAAAAAGCACCAAACTTTTGAGTACAATACATGTAAAGCTCATTTTACTTTAAACCTCTACACAGGAAAATGAACCTACTGTTGAAAGTTCAGCGATGATATACCTTTGGTGTAACGCAAGGTGTTTGGAC
This sequence comes from Meconema thalassinum, assembly GCA_946902985.2. NCBI lineage: Eukaryota > Metazoa > Arthropoda > Insecta > Orthoptera > Tettigoniidae > Meconema > Meconema thalassinum. Next base: position 197,892,870 of record OX336391.1, on the reverse strand, counting down.
ACCATATTCATCCCTCGATACAATACTTTATCCAGACGGACATGGCATCTTCTAGGACATGGCGCAAACGAGGATGTATTGCTCAATGGAAATTTAAGAATCTGTATTTCAGTGTTGCTTGAAGTATCTAATAAATAATTGCTTTTCAGTCGGTCAACACGTAAATTATATGGTCAATTAAATTAAGCTGGGAGCACAACTTATCTACTCATACTAGGAAAATTACCTCGATTATTTATACAGGGTTTCCTGTACCTTCAATACACCCTTTCAAGAAATATACTGCATTAATGAATGATAGGCCTATACATTTTACACTTGCATGTTTGGACTCTAGTAGTGGCCTACTATACCATGTTTTACAGAGACAGAATTACTCTTTGGCGATTTAAAGTAATTCGTTCCTGATAAATTAGCACGTGCACCATCTGAAATGTTCAGAAAAGGATGTAATAGACTTCAGCACCTGCAGGTTTATATTAAACTATGAGTCCTGTATGACATATTTCACTGATTCATTGACAAAATATATGAATGCATTTTTGCCTATTTTCATTTGTGAAAAAATAGGCTCATGAGATCTCCTTTTGTCCGAGTGTGTGTCCCTTCCCTAATAAAATCAAAACGGCTACGGCGATCTCATTGAAACTCAGTAAGGTAATAGTAATATTTTGGCCAATTCCGACCGTGACCTTCAAATTTTATTACGTCTCACCAATCCAACATGGCGGTTGTGCAAAATATGTCATCGCCAATCTATATCTCCGAAATGTTTGCAGATATCACCCTGAAGTTTTGTACGGTGATAAAGGGCACTACTAATAGTTCACCTGAATTACTTTCAAAAACCTGTTAACTACAAAACGAAGATGGCAGCCAAGCGAATTTCAAACATTGAAATAGACCTTTCTTACGATTTAACCATCCAATTGCAATTAACATAAGTAGGATATTCGGAAATAGGTTATATAGTTATTCCCGGTACTACTTGTTAGAAATTGACCTCCAAGTTGACCTCGCCATTCCGACCCTTGAAACTAGAATAACAAATAAATGACATGCACGCCATCTATAACTTGTGAAAAGTAAGATTTTGATTTATGTACTTGTAGAATTAGACAATAGTAAATTCCTCAGTATAAAATTACACAGCATTCCGTAACAAATTAGAGGAATTCATTCCCGAGTAACTGAAATGAGCGCCATTATTTCGGTATTATTGAGTTCTGTTGAAGTATCTAGTGCAGCCACCATCTTAAGTTGGTCGTGGTAATGACGATGTTAAAGGCACGGTTGATTTGTCTACACTTGGGGGATCATTTACGGAGGTGGTCAAATTTCTGTGGTAAAGTTGAATAGAACTAAATTCTTTATTAAAAAGTAAGATACAACTCATTAAAATTGACAATTTCATTTTAGTCCGAGTCTCCGTTGTAGTACATTTCTTGGATGTATTTTGTCATGTATTCACCAAATGTGCTACAAGAGATCTTTTACGAAACAAAATCACAGTCATTTACACATTATTTTCGCTTCTAACTTTAAAGCGTTTTTTATATCATTTTCTTTTCTATTAAACAACGGACATTTAAAGGCCAATCTTTGAGAGAGAAAAACGTCCGCTGTATGTTCATGAAATCACCTTTTGTCCGTGTGTGTGTCCCTCCCCTAATAAAATCAAAACGGCTGCAGCGATCTCAATCTGTCGACGTTTCACATTTTATTACGAGTAGTGTGTTGCGTACGAATATATTAAATAGAAGGAATTATTTCACAGCAAATCATCGAATGAAAATGTGTTATTTTATTAAGGGTTCATTCCAAGAACCAGACAAGTCAAAGAATTAAATTCTTCAGAAACTAATAAAAAAACAGTAGGCTATAGCTTCATTTGTGCTGAATGAAATAAAAATTTCTCGTAGACCTACTATTGTCTCACTAACACCTTTACATTGTAATAAACCGGCTCCACTTGGGAGACCTGTACGATATAATCAACAGCAATATACATTCACACCTAACTACACTGGTGACCTGATAAATAAAACCCTTGAAATTTTGGTAAAAGCAATCGTGTATTATCATACCAGACATAAAACAAACACTCGCAGGATCCTCATCGTACAGATTAATTACACTCCCTATAGTAGTTACACAGATACACACGTGACATAATACAGATGACCCTCGGGAATAATGTTGACTGGTACTTACAGATGTTGGTTTCAGCCGTGGCGCCCTTACTCTACTAAATCTGGGGTAAGTTCTCCCAAAGAATTAGTCCCATATACTTGCAGCACAACTTAAATTTTGTTTCACACGCCAGCTTTGTAATTATGAAGAATATGTATGTTACTTTGATGGTCAGCATCCAACGATTCAAACTGCTTCGTGGATCTGATTAAATTTACATGGTTAGAATCCGTGTGTTGGATCTTCGCATTTAATCCGCTCATGAATGTATTAATGCCTAGCATATTTGACTAGCATTCGTCGAAGAGTAAATTTTCCGCTATGTTTTCGGAATATTGGTATACAGATTTTAGATCACAATACTTTGTGCAATTAGAGACAAGTAACCTTGGCGATATACTTGAAACTAGCCTCATCATTCACGAGGGAACTTATAGCCAGCAACTTCAGTAATTGTATCTTAAACACCACTAGTGTTACTCTGTAATACTTCCTCCTCGACCAACAAAAACACACAATATCAAAAGACAAGTTCTTCTCCCTCGTGGAGTACCGAAGATTGAGTACCGATCCGCCCGGGATCCTAAAATCTTTTCCGCTCCACACGCTGTCTGAAAATTGAGTCTACTTCCACCCGGAGTTTTAAATTGAGTGTCTCTCACTTGCCTCCACAGATCTAAGTAACTGTCATCATCCCCCCTCCACAACCACTCTTCTATCTGGCTTCAACCTCCGATACAACCAATCACAACAACAGAATTAAAATATGGCCAAATATGGATCAGCCCTCCTGGTCTCCAAAATACCCTGGACACATCAACAGTACATGGTTGTCAAGTCTCACCAGCTAGGTGACTCACCCTCCACTCGGCGCTTGGGATTTACCCCGCCTCAACAACAGGTCAACCTTCTTCAATTATGCACAATTCCAGCTTCTCAAACTTTACATTACTTCAATGTTAAAATATGCAACTATCCCTAGATTCAGATCCTACTAAATTACATTACTTACAATCTAAACAAATTAATTGGAAATAAATCACGTCATAACATACACTCTAATAAATAATTCTAAGCCATAAAAAGCATCAAATAAAAATATTCACACAATAAATAAAATTGTACCTCCCGAAAGTAAGGGTTCGATTCCTTGTAAACTGGGACAGTTACAACATTGCACGTAAATCATACTAATATATAACAAGATGTTCAGCAAAGAACATATAGCCTACTTTCTCCTAAATGTATGGGTATCTTTATGACTCTTTGTCCTCATCCCTAAAACAATCACCCCAACCACAATGTATTGTTTGTTTTCTTTTATATTGATAATAAGCCAGTAAGTGTCAAGATCAATATTATATACTTTATGATGATTGAATAACAAAACTACTAACTTATTGTAATGCATTCATGTCCGTTAATCTCTATATTAAGCCAGCCTGCAAAATTAAGAATCTTCCGCCCCAATCATCTTCCGCCCCAATCACAGTAGGTGGTGCTGCGACCTATCAGTGAATTAATCTTTATCTTGTACGCCTATGCACTGCCATCGTAATGTACTACGATGGCAGTGGCCTAAGGGTGTTGAATGAGTATTCAGTTTAAAGTAGCCAAGAGGGAGGCGATCCAGCTGGCAGTGTTTAAAGGTATTCGGAGCGCGATCGTGGCTAATAGTTGAACTACCAGTATTACAAAATTGCCATACTTCAGGAGGCCAGCTCAGGCATTTACACAGCATTATGTTTGGAACAATATTACCCACATAACCCACAAGAGGACAGCACCGTACAGAGGCATTAAGAAGGCTGTGGTTAATGACAACGTGTATCTAGTTCTTCTATTCTCCTTTTTCTAATGTCTTCTGTTTATGTGCGATGCTGGGACTGTGATTTTATTAATATACGAGTGTATACTTTATCCTCTCCTTTGAGCTAAATGACATTTTATTCAGTATCTGTGGGAAAAGCTCGTGCACATCATTAGTAAAAGAATTCAAGAAAAAAAAACTAATTGTAGCAGTAGGCTACTCGATCCCCAGTCAACTGCGTGTCAGACTAACATGCTAGCCCAGAGCTAACCGTATCCATGACGTCAGGTATTCTTAACTGACATATTAGATACAAACTGTTGGCAAATAATGACTTTAAATAAACGATTTCTTCACTGCAGTACATCTTCATTAAAGATCATTTCATACAAAGTTTATATTATTGTATCAGTACGGTATATCACATACAACATACTAAAACTACTGAAATATAAGACAGGCACATGAGGACAGCTGCCATCTTGTCGTGTGACACAAACGGCTCAGCTCTTTTAAGCCACTCATACTGTATAATATTATAATATTAAATTATAATAAATAACGGATCACGACCTTCAGGATAGCTTAAATCCCCCAAGGCTCGATAATCGGAATTGGTGGGTCTTAAGCTATTTATTAAAATGTTTGCATAATTCACACGGCCGCCATCCTGAAATGGCATGGCCGATGACCTTGAATTTTGGGTGAAAGACGCGTCCTCTATAAAGGTATGTTGTCACCAAATTTGGTAGAGATCGGATGATTAGTTTAGCCGTAATTTGATTTCACGTTTTGAACATTTGAGTGGCCGCCATTCTGTTTTGGTAAAGATGGCGGCGATATAAAGTATGACACTGAGGTGTCCTTTACTAGTGCTACCTCTGTACCAAATTTCGTTCAATTCGGTTTCACCGTGTTCGAATTGATAGGGGGGGACAGACATTCAGAGTACACACACTCACACACACACAGACACACACACACACACACACACACACAGACTCACACACACACATACACACACACAGACTCACACACACACATACACACACACAGACAGACACACCTTTTTCGCCCTGTGTTGATCTCATAAGTCTACTTTCATTTTTTGCAAAAATCGAAAGTAGGCTAAAAATGAGATGGTGTGTGTCTGTCTTTCTGTCTGTCTGTCTGTCTGTTACCTAATAACGCAAGAACCACTGGTCCGATTTAAATGAAATTTTGCATGGATGTAGCTGAAATACCAGGTTTACATATAGGATACTTTTAATTTCGATATTTTGCACTATTAGGAAATGGCGACCATTTTAGCGACGTCACTACACCCTTTGGTTTCAAAATTTCATATTTCCATATCAAATAAAAAGAGAACGGTAGGAAATAGCAAACTTTTGATGGCACATGCGAGCTTCAAAATTTAATTTTCTATCCGAAATGTCCTTATCACTTTTCGTGTATCTCCAACGGTTAGCGAGTAAAACCTACTTTTGTGACATCACTACACCCTTTGGTTTCAAAATTTCATATTTCCATTTCAAATAAAAAGAGAACGCTAAGAAATAGCAAACTTTTGATGGTATACTCGAGCTTTAGCATTTAATTTTCTATCCAAAAGGTTCTTATCACTTTTCGTGTATCTCCGACGGTTAGCGAGTAAAACCTAAATTTGTGCAATAAAACACGGTCACATCGAGCGGTGCAGATATAAAAAAGGAAATTTGTCTTTTTTTTCTGAATTTCTACGGAAATTTGAGTTATTTACACGTTTCAGACTGTTTTATGATAGATCCGCGCGAAAATAATGTTTTGGTATGTCTGTCTGTCTGTTTGCTTGATTGTCTGTGGATAACTTTGTTCCCTTATAACTCGAGAACGGCTGGGTGTATCAACGTAAAATTTGGTACAGATATCCATCAGAGGCACGACACTAATCATTGATGTAACGCTTCTCTATACCTCTCATAAAAGGGGGCATACCCCCTTGAAATACATGCTGAAATAGGAGTAGAAGGACGAGACAAAGCTCATTTTCAGCCCCTCAATGTGAGAGACAAAACTCGGGGCACTAAAAGCACATTTTAAGGTCCTACGTCCAACCATTTTTGACATATTCCCAGAAAACTAATTTAATTTAATAAACTATGAACGAATCCAAGCCGTTAACCATGGCAACAGATTCTCAGAGGTCCATCTATTGCTGTAAGACGCAATACAATTGCATTAATTACATTAGTGTGAAAGTTTGCAAACGGTTAGATGGTTATTATGGAACCAAATTAAGCTGTAAATTTCATCAATACGTAAAATGCGCTTAAGGGGGCCAAGGGGTAGTCTAGATTTTTTCACGTGATTTACATCTGCGGGTGTGGTATGGCAGGTCTATTATATTCCTATCCCTATGTTATATTATTATTATTATTATTAGTATTATATTATGGCGTACAACGACGAGACAAAGCCCCTCGGTGCCAGAAATAAAACTCGAGGGTCCTCGAAAACTACATTATAAGGCTCTAAAACCAACAGTTTCTGAAACATTCCCAGAAAACTAATTAAATTTAATTTAACAAACTAATGAAGGAATGCAAATCGGTAACCATGACAACATTATCTCAAGGGGTGGCATCCAACTTTCCATCTATTTCAGTAAGAAGCAATTTATTACATTTATTACATTTCTGTGAAAGTTTGCAAATATAAGGTTATCACGGAACCAACGTAGACTGTATAATTCATCAATGCAATTAAGGGGGTCAAGGGGTAACCTAGGATTTTTTCATGCAATTTTCACGTGCGACATATAGTGCAGAAGGTCTATTATATCTCCAAACAACAACATTATTTTCAAATATTCCTGAATTGAATCAGCATTTTTTGCGGCTTTTAGGAATTTGGGCCATTTGAGACTAAAGAACCTGAATTTTCATGCACCACAAGCTTTTATAATTTATGAAAGAGGTCTTCCTGTGTATGGGGACCCAACACAACGTAGAGGGTCAGTTTTTATGTGACGTGTGTTGCGTTTCATCTACAAGGCTTTCAATTCTATTTCATGTCAGGAAGTACACGTCAGGTGGATTTAGTTTGAGAGCACATTTCAACTAATCTTTTTTTTTTTTTTGTCGACATACGGGTTCATCGTAAGGATGATTTTCTTTGATACTGTGTGGTAGATATACCCATATTTGGATATCTGGGTGATATGTTGTAGACAATAGAATTGTCTGTCTGTCTTTCTGTGTATCCTCATGTACGCCTATAACTCATGTTCGGATGCTTGGTGCATCGTAAAATTAGGTATGGTAAACATGAGTCAATACACCAATCATTTATAAAACTCTTCACCGTTCATTTCATACAGTAGAAGGGTGGATATAGGGAAAAACTTCTCAAAATTCATGCTAAAATAGGCGAAATATAAAAATTATCCTAGAAGGACGACCAAAGCATATGTTGCACTTCTCAATGTGAGACACAAAATTCGCGAGTCTATAAAGGGTCTCCGAAAACCACATTATAAGGCCCTTAAATTAACAGTGTGTGTGATATTCCCAGAAAACTAACTTCGTTTTGATAAACTTATGAAGGAATGACAAGCCGCAAACCATTGCAACAGTAGCTCAATTGAAAATGTCTGGTGCGTCTCTAAAAGCAACAGTACTTAAAAGGGACGTAACACCAATAACAATAGTATTATTATTATTATTATAATGTCTGGTGTTAACACCGAACACCGTTCGAAGAACGGGTACTTCTGCTAGTTATATATATTTTTATTAGAGTAGTTGGGAAAACCTAAAAAGCATTTAAGTTAGTCTGGTTTTTGCCAAAATCTTAGTTGGGTACAAAAATGAAAATTATTTTAATTCTGAAATAGGATTATTTATTATGAATATCCTACGAAAGTACAAATAATTAATGTCAAACATTCCAGGCAATAACTTTTATAAAAGAAAGCTTTCCAGTCGGTCAACACAAATTTGAGTTTCGAACGTTTAGCGTTCATCCTCAGATCCTGTTCACATTGGCTTAATTAGTACATGATGTTTATGAATTACACTTAAACTCAAATATATATCTTTACATGGTTTCGATTACGTAATTTTGTAAAAACTTTTGCAACGCGTCAAACTTATTTACAAACAGTATAGGTCTCTTATATGATTGTTGCGTTATTATTATTATTATTAGGCCTATTAATATGGTTTAAGTATGTAGCCTGTGATCTATTGAATTGTTATAATGAATAACTTCAGTAGTGATATTGTCTACACAATTTTGTTATTAATGTTCTAAATCAACCGTTGCTATTTAAACTACTGGCCTAATTGTAGTGTAATATCTCGAGTAGCGAATACACAAATGATACACTGTACTAAATAGATTAATGTTATGTCAACTTATCTGGTTTTAGAAACCGATCCTTGTAACTTCCGGTCTCGATGCACGCACTCACCGGACTGACGCTCCGAGAAAGTGATAGAATGAAGTTTGTCGCCTGTATTGCGCTCTGCTTGCTATACTGAGTACTAGTCATTAATGCTACGTCTAGGTGCTCCCAGCGCCATCTGTTCTTGCAACTTAAAATACCACTTGGTTCTTATGTTGGTTTGTGTCGTGGTTGGCAATGACTTCATTTGTATGAACGTATGCTAATCGGGAATGACGATCTCATCTATTTACGACCAATCTCTTCCCGCCTCGCATAAACTAATGAGTGTTGACTGACCAGAAAGCTTCCTTTAATCGAATTAGGCAAAAATGAAAAATTGATTCTATCACTTCAAGGTAATTAATTATCGTGAAAATAGACATTGGAAAAGCATTGGACTTGTCTTATTCTTCTAGAATTCCCAATATTTTTCACACTCGTATATAACGAAACCTGTCTGCTTTACGGAGTCAGCAATAATATCTATACGTAATGCGGGCCTTGAAGAGGAAGAAGCTGTACCGTATTTATTTCAAAAAGTCAATTTTTGGACGCAACAACCATACAAGTGTATTATACTGTCTGTAAATATTTGACAGGTTACTGAAGTGTTTTACAACTTATGTAATATAAATATTGTATATATTTATTTGTGTTCAAGTGTGATTCATAAACATCGTAAACTAATTAAACCTAAGTGAACAGGATCTGAGGATGAACGCGTGATGTTCAAAACATGTCATCCAATTAAGTAGGTATTTTTACATGTTTGTATGTAAATAATTGTTTCCCGTCTAAAATAATTGGGCACAATTCGTGTTGACAGACTGAAAATCTTTCTTTATTATAATTAGGTAACACTGAAAAATGACGTTTATCACTAAAATGTCTTTCATTCTTTCATTCTTTCTTTCTTTCTTTCTTTATTGGTTTATACTATAATCTTCTGCAGGGATGGACAACGCTATGCCCACGGGGCAAGTAAAGGTCCGTCAAGACATTTTGATTGGCCCACAAATAGCTCAGAAACCAATCCGCACTTTTTTATCATTATCAGACTGTGCTATTCATAGAAATATGATTTTCAAGTACAGTTAATTTTCTTTTCATGCATCGGATTGCAGAGTCTTACCTCCATGATTCTAAATAATTTTCGATATTCTTTTCTTTGTGAGGTTGGTACACTATATTGCAACTCGTGTTGCACTGTGCTGGCAGTTAGTGTTAGCAAGCATGGTTCGTCAAAGAGAAAACGTGAATGTGAAGAGGATGTCTGAGCATTTAATGAAGAATGGGAAGAAAAGTAGTTTCTCTTTACAATGGAAAGTGCTTAGAAACCGAATTCTTTAATCCGTTCAACGACAGTAGTGGTTCCTAAAAAATGCAACCTGGAGAGGCATTTCTAACAAACACACGATGCATTCAATAAATCAGATCGTCCTGGCTCTGCTTTAAGAACTGACTACATCTCAAAGAAAACGAAAGGACGTCATTGTAGAGAAAACTTATTTGTAAAAGAAGTGAAGAAATGAATATCATAGTAAAGGCCTCTCAACAAAATATCACTTCTTCTCGCTATGAAGTAAAACCGTTCTCAGACGGTGAGATTATTAAGGAAATCATATCCAACTTTGCAGAAAACGATGGTGATACTATTATCTAATGAATTACAGAAACAGTTAGTTGACCTTTCAAACATTTTAAGAGAAATTTTCTGGCCCAAACCCAAAATAGGTTGGCCACCCCTGTTCTACTGGTACATAAATCTATGACTTAAATATAAAATTACCTCAAAAATTACAATACGCTATTAATAAGTCCTTGCAAAGCCCACTTATCAAACATATTTAATTCTTCCAATTATCTTAAAACGTAGGCTCGGAAGGAGTATAGTTCTTCACGGAAACTACGGACACACAGCATTTTGAAAATTACTGCCTTGCTAATAATTGGATTTATTCACTTTATCTGAGTCACCACCGAACCACAGATTATATCAGACAACTTCAACACACACACGGAAGAACCCCCGACCCCTGGCACTACAGCTCATGAAGGGCCTAGGCCTACCAAGCGACCACTGCCCAGCCATTTGGCCTACAGATATTGAAGTGACACATGGTCAGCGCACCACACCACAGTTCTGGGGCTTAAAATCAAGATGATCCTAGATCCAAAAATGAATTATTAATAACTACAATAGCAGCAGCACATCTTTTCAAACGCACTAGCTTATTCTTGCTGCATCCTTACAATACCCGTCCGTAATCTACTATCGCCATAAAAGAAGTAACGAACTGTATTACTTATTGTTGCGCTGATGAATAGCTAGCCGCAAGCAAGGTTTTGTGAAGCAGTGCAGATGAAGGTTCTAGATAATAAATGTAGTAGGCCTAGCCGGTTTAGTGTGGGGGTATATCGCTCATTATGTCGCCATCTCCCCAAGGTAATGTGAAGTTGTAAAATCAAATGATGAGATAAGGGACCAAGGGAAAATGAAGACAGAAAGAAAGCCACTGCCAACTATTTCCAAGCTTTTTGCTACAATCCTCTTGCGGCTCGAGTAATTACTTTTGTGTCCCTGATACGACTTCGTTCAAGCCACATCGCATTTTCGTTTCAAAATGTGATTTAGTCTTGAAATTACACTACGTATAACATTCATAAATAACATTAAGGTGTGTCTATATACTCCTCGTGCCATATTACGGACAGAATATTACGCAATTTAGAACAACGTTTACATTTTAAAGTGACTGTTTATGAAACTTCCTCTCTGACGTAATAAAATTACATTACTGAGCCTAGGATCTCCCAGGATTTCAATTTCATATTCAGGGTGATTAATCCAAGTTCTGGAAATTACGTCATAGAATGAGATACTGCTTTTCTACCCCTTCCTTGCTGTTGTTAAAGCAGGGGAATCCAACATTTCTTTTGCTGCGATTGACATTAATTTTTTAATCTTCCATTCCTCCCCTCCGTCAATCCACAATATGTCTAAATGTAATAAACATAGTGTACAGTACTGGGCCGGATTATCATGACCGATCTTCGGTTTTTTGTACTCTGACTTTGATTGTTCTATAGGTTGTATGAAATTTCACTGCAGATATGTTATTCTCTCTGTTCTAAGTTTCTTGGCATTTTTGCTTAGACTGACGACTGACTCACCTGGCTAAGGTCAGCGATTAGAAACGCACCTATGAAATTTAGTGAGCTTTTCTTTTGTTGATTTGTAATCTTCGTGATAGTTATTGCAGATAATATATAGTTCGTGGTTGTTCCTTGTTAAAATGTAGATCTTTTATATTGTTAGTTACTTCTGCATTTGGTATATTGACTTTTACCATGGGGAAATTAAGAAATTGTTTGACATTTTGAAAATATTGGAATAAAGTGCAGGGATAGGAGGGTGATCTAGAATCCATACGAAATCAGACAGCAGTCATTCGAGCTGAAGGACATGAGAGAAAAGCTATTATTCAGAAAGGTGTAATGCAAGACAAACTTATCACCCATACTTTTCAATCTTTACATTGAACAAGCAATGAGGGAAATTGGAGAAAAATTTCAAGTTGGAGTGAAGATTCAAGGAGAAATAATTTCAACTCTGAGATTTGCCGATGACATCGTCATCTTGGCCGACACCCCTGAGGATTTGAATGAGTTTTTGAATGGTATGGACTCTGTCTTGAGGAAAGAATTCATGATGAAAATTAATAAATGTAAAACAAAAATATAGGAATGCAGCCGAAATAAATCAGAAACCTCTATGGGCATCAAATTGGCAGGTAAAAATTAAAGGAAGTAGGAGACTTCTGTTACTTAGGAAGCAAAATAACCAGTGATGGACGAAGCAAAGAGGATATAAAAAGTAGGTTTGCTCAGGCAAGGAAAACATTTCTACAGAAAAGGAATCTGTTGACCTCGAATATAGATTTCGGTATTAGGAAGTCATTTTTGAAGGCCTTTGTCTGGAGTGTGGCACTCTATGGAAGTGAAACTTGGACAATTAGTGCAGCAGATAAGAGAAGAATTGAAGCATTTGAAATGTGGTGTTACAGGAGAATGATGAAGATCAGATAGATAAATAGGGTTACCAACGAAGAGGTATTAGGATGAGTGGGAGAGAAGAGATGTTTCTGGCGACTGCTACTGAAGAGAAGAAATAGTTTGGTAGGACACACCCAGGAATAACAAGCTTAGTTATGGAAGGAAGGGTCGAGGACAAGAACTGTAGGGGTAGGCCAAGGTTAGAATATGTTAAACAGATTGCCTCGGATGTAGGGCGTGGTAGCTATGTAGAGACGAAACGATAAGCTCAGGACAGGGAGGCATGGAGAGCTGTATCAAACCAGTCAAAAGATTGAAGACTCAAACAAGAACACTGGGATCTGAGGGTGTTTGATTGGTATTTGGTGTGGACCCAACTGAGAAAATGAGAGAGATTCGTGATGACATGCCAACATACTGGGAAGCAACTTCTTTATAGTTGCAAGAACGACACTAAAGACCACGACGGTGAACAAACTATACCCTATTGTTGGAATAGCCCCACTCAACATCCGGAGGGCCACTGCTGTGGACGCCGAGAGAACAAAGCAGGAGAATGACCATCGACATCCACTATATGGTCACCAGGCAGCAAGGTCTCGCCTCAGATCCCGCAAGAGTTTCCTTGCTAGGACTCGGTCGCTGGAGAGAACACCAGAGACAACTCGTCTTAACAGATGGAGGAGCTCACTGCCCACAGACATGTCACCAAAGGAAGAACTGGCTCCTGGCGCCGACCTAACTTATCCTGTGTGAAGGTCCCTCAACCGCTTAAGAGTGGGTGTCCCTCGATGCAAGACCAACCTGCAAAAATGGAGGATCCTTCCAGCAGACGCAGACACCTCTTGTGAATGTGGAGCTGAACAGGACCCAAGCCACCTACTTATCTTCCCCCTCCTGGACAACCCATGCACAATGGAAGATGTTTTTAGAGGAAGTAACAAGGCCATCGCAGCTGCAGTTTTTTGGAAATGTTGACCGCACACGGAAACGAAGGATTCATGGATGTAATTTGATGGACTGCTATTTCTTAATGAAAACACGCTCAACTTTTGGGTCTATAATTACGTCACTCAAGGACATGGTACGAATGTGTAAATCTAAATCCAAGGATAGACCGAAGCCCTTCAGTAGAACTTGAGTATTACGGTTCGTTTATTTTGGCTTACTTTATTACATTCCCCCAGCAATGAGTGGCTGCCCTAAGACAAAGTACAACATAATACCGTACCTATTTGAGTTCATAAATACAATTAGGAAGTCAATATTAATATATGGTACACATAGGAAACGTACAGTTGGAATAAAATCAAAAACAATAAAATCGATACGGCAACATTACAGTAAATACTGATCTACTTCTAAACATTAGGTGGTGCTTTATAACAGACAGACAATCTGGAGACTGATGCCGAGGAAGAGTGTGTTGTTTATACCAGTAGACTATTTCCCAGTATAAAACAGTACACTTGAGTACACCCCTCGGAGTAGTCGTTCTCGTTAAATCGTGCACCATGACCGCGAGGTCACCTGCTGCAAATCCTGAGATCGCAGGTTTCAATCCCGGCTCTGACAGTGGCTATCCAGAGTGTGTATCATCCGGGGTTTTCCACACTCTCTTCATGCAGTAAGTTAATAAATAAATACACAAATAAATAAAGAAATACATTAATACATATAAAATATAAATAAATAAAAAAAGAATGACGATCTATATAGACAGACACAGAAGATCATGGACACCATGTGCAAGAGGAGACTGAAATTTTATGGGCACATCATGAGAATGGATGAGAATCGAATAACGAACTAAAGGCGACTACAATATGAGTAGAAGAAACGAGAAAAGACATGGAGGAAGTTGGCGTACATACAAAAGACATCTGGAATGGGGCTGTGTTATGAGATAAAATTTTTAACTTCAAAGGGAGCAAGGAAAGACCCAGTAGAATGACCAAGGACACCTGGTCAGACGAATGGAGGACGAACCAAAGCAAATGGATGAAGAAAATCTGGGTAAAGAAAAAGGAACTAACCAGCAAATCAATTGGTTCCCGTGGTTCAGAGTACGCCAAATTCAATGAAAGAAGAATAATAATTATATAAATATTATCGGAATAAGTCCTTGGTGGTAGTAGAAGGAGGATTCATGTAACAGTGAATCAAGCTGTTTAATATCGCTACAAAGTAATTTGGCTCTGCTGGCCCATCTCTAAGGGAAACTTGTGTAGTGCTCATACTCCCCAGAGGTTTGTTGAATCACACCTGCGCTCGTACACCGGGGATATGTAACCCTGTGGTCTATTGATCATAAAGTAGGCGCCTCCTCAAGATCGTTCAAGTCACTCACGGCCTACAGCGCACCAAAAACTCGCTCGATATCCCAATTTATGACCGGAGAATGGGTAAGCTTAGGTAGGATCTACAGCGCTATATTACCTCAGGTAAGTCTGCTTTATAGGCAAAGTGGTTTTGCCTGCTCTTACCTCATAAATGAGTAGAATCCGTTTTATTTTCGGAAAGACTAGCCATGCCATGACTCCAGAAGAAGGGATATAAAAATGTTACGAGATGTCTAAGAACTAGGGGATTCCTTCATTACGTCACGGTAGGATGAAACGGCAAGGTATCAACCTGTGTGTCAGGCAGCAGCTCTTTTTATAGGCTAAATCAAGGTCACTTTTATCATGTAATACCCTAATTCTATTTTATATGCTTCCTTGACTTTCAAGGCTGCTAATATAATAAGGTGAAAGAAAACAAGTAGTTCCGTGAAGAACTAAAGCCTATTTTCAGATATCTTACTTCTGATAATTGCACTATCAACATACAAAATTTCAGTTTGATTACTGTTATAGATTCGTAGATATTGAGAACCGACTAAATATTGCCGATGGTCGCCATGTTGGAGTGTTATATGAATAGACCCTAGAGTTATGTACCATTAAACTAAAATTATTGCGTAGGTTCATTATTCAAATTTTCACTTCGATCGCATGATTACGACACAAGAAATTAAATCTTAATTCTAAAATTCGCACAGCCACCATCTTGAGGTTATGTAAACAATTGAACGAAATTAGATACCAGTGCATTACAATGTGTATACACATTTGCTGTACCAAGTTTCATTGCGTTTGAATGATTAAATTGCGAGAAAATATTTAAACCTTTCAAATTCGCTTGGTCGCCATGTTCGTTTTGTAGTTAACCGGTTTTGAAAGTCTCATGGATGACCTTCTAGTAGTGCCCTTTATCTCCGAACAAAAGTTCAGGGTGATATCATTAATAGTTTCGGAGATATAGAATGCCGGTGATATATTTCGCACAGTCGCCATCTTGAGGTTATGTATACAATTGAACAAAGTTAGTTGTCTGTGCATTACAATGTGTATTAACGTATACTGTACCAAGTTTCATTGCGTTTGGCTGGTTAAATCGCGAGAAACCTATATTTAAAAGTTACAACTTCGCTTGGCCACCATGTTGGTTTTGTAGTTATCAGGTTTTCGAAAATCACATAGGTGAACTTATAGTAATTCCCTTCATCACCGTACAAAATTTCAGGGTGATATCGGTAATAGTTTCGGAGATATTGAATGCTGGGGAAATATTTCAAACATCCGCCATGTTGGATTGATGAGACGTATATACATTTGAAGGGCACGGTCGGGGTCGGCCAAAATGATGCTAAACCTTACCAAGTTTCATTGAGATCGCTCCAGCCGTTTATAAGTTATGGGGGGGGGGGCACACACACATCACACAGACAGAACACAGGTGAACAAAATACTAAGCTATGAAATGCATCTCATACATATGAATAAGAAAATACTGAAGAGTGGGCAAACCACAACTAAAACTAATAATTAACATATACATGTTCAGCTTTAAAATGTATATTATTCACGAATAGGCCTATTATTCCTCAAAATACTAATAGATCCTTTAAGGGCTAATACTGCTATGATGTTCATGGTGCTGGAAATCGAAAGTTCTCTACATGTTTTAACAAAAAGAAAAGGAATTTTTCCCCAGGCCCCCACTAGTACTGTAATGGTCTTAAGGGACTTCTGAAAATCCTATATTTCCGTGCTAACTTCCAAATTTTATTTACTTTTCCTCAGAAGCTATGAACAGGAACTAATCGTTTTCTTCAGGGATGTTCTTCATGACTCTCTACTTACTTCGACACTGAAGTTTTGAAAAGAAATTAAATTTTGAATTTTCATGATTTTTTTAATTGCATATTTTCATGAACATTTCCATCTGGAAAAGTTAAACTAAAGTAAATTTTGAAGAACGGGCCTGTTAAAATTTAACACTTATAAAGAGGATTTAGGCTACATCTAAATATTTCAGCTTTGCATGTTGAAAAATTCCGGGGAAAATGGAGCTTTAATATAAAGAAAAACCTTCTCGCGAGAAATTGAATCAATGTTATTTTAGGCTTTTAGAAGGGATTTGAAGTACCATCATCCATTTTGCTGTTGATTCATGTCCCTCTACCTTTGCGTCTATCGCAACCTCCATCCTAACTTTTTTTAAATCTACCTTCTAATAGAAATGAAAATGTTCTTTTATGGGATTGAGGGAAAGTTTATGGAAAGTAGGCCGGCCCCGTGGAGTTGGAGTAGCGCACCTGCCTCTCACCTAGAGGTCCCGGGTTCGATTCCCGGTACCATCAGGGATTTATGAAACTGACGTGAGGGCTGGAACGGTGTGCACTCAGCCTCGTGAGGACATTTAAGAAGCTGTCTGATATTGAGGCACTGCCCCGGTAACGAAGACCAAGATTAACGGCTGAGAGGACCCAATGCGCTGACCACGCGTCACTCCAATATCTGCAGGTCAAATGGTTGGGCAGTGGTCTCATCCCTAGGCCCTTCATTGGCTATAGGTTATTAGTCTACTAGCTGAAGTACCCAGCGTTGCACGGGTTCCATTTTTCTGCTGAGTATAAGTAGTCTAGCTTTTAAACTTTTAAGTTTTGGTGTAGCGTCGCCTCCGTTGTGTAGTGGTCAGCATGCTTAGCTGTCACCCTGGAGGTCCGAGGTTCGATTCCCGACTCTGCCACGAAATTTGAAAAGTGGTATTAGGACTGGAACGGGGTCTACTCAGGCTTGGGTGGTCCAAATGAGTAGAGGGGGTTCGATTCCCACCTCAGTCATACTCGAAGTGATTTTCCGTGGTTTCCCACTTCGTCTACGGGCAAATGCTGCGATGGTACCTTCCGTCAGGCCAGGGTCACCTCCTTCCCTCTTCCTTGTCTATCACTCCCATTCTTCCCATCCCGTCCCATCCCTCATGAGGCCCTCTGTTCGCTTTGCAGGTGAGCCACCTGGGTGAGGCGCTAGTCCCGCCTCCCCAGTTGCATTCCCCGTTTCGATGTCAAGCTCAGGACACTGCCCGTAGAGGCGGTAAAGGTGGGAACCCTCGCTGAGTCCGTGCGAAAAGCCTACCTGGAAGGTAAACTGACTACGAACGAAAAACGAATTTCGGTGTAGAATGTTTCTGGTTGGTGCAATTTGTTATCCCGCGGTGTAGCCGTGCTCATTATATCATGCACCACGTCCACGGGGGCAGTTTCAGCCAATCCGGAGATCGTAGGTTTTAATCCTGGCGCTCACAATATCCTGAGTATGTTTTTACCCCGGGTTCCTTCACATTTCCTTCAGGCAAATGGTGGGATAATACCTTATTTCAAGTCCTGGAGCACTTACCCCGTCCCTGTCCCTATTTCAGCTATACACACTACTACAGTCATCACATAATTACAAGTTATCAGACAAATTCATACACATCAAACTTCACGGGGCTAATAAAAGAAATTCCAAACATCCAAGTCCCTAATTTTAATTTTGTTAGGACTTCAAGATGATCCTACGTTTTATATGGATGTTGAGGAGAGATTGCGCTGTATAATGAAATGGTGTCTTAATCTGCTGAGCAACCACCCGGAGTAGGCCTAGTTATATTCTTTTAAGTTTTCATGAAATATATTCATTTAAATGGATTTGGGGGACTGAATACCTCAATCCCTACCATACTTTAGTTTTAAGTCATAGAGATTTGCTGTAAATGCTTCGGAGAACAAATGCCCTTGGTAGTCTTTTCACGTAAGTACAGACGCTCCTATGTGAAGACAGTTCAACGTTTGTGTGTAATTGTACGCATTGACCTTTTCCGCCTTCGTAACTATCGACCATTTACTTCCGTAACCCTGGATAGGGGCCCTTACAAGGTACTACCAGTCGGGCCAACTGGACCAAGGATTTTTAAAGAGGTGTTACTCCTCTATCACTCACCTCTTTGTCCTGGCTTGTGACAGGCAGAGCCTGGCTTCCCGAACTTTGGGCCCAGGTTGGCGGGTTTATTATTATTAATATTATTATTATTATTATTATTATGGTTATCTCATATGTTCACCATATTGTTGGGTACAATTCACCATGTCATCGGCATTTGTTGCAAGAAGGAGTGGAGTTCTCTATACTGGTAGGTTGAGGAACGAACAATGGAGCAGGTCTTTAAAATAATTACTTTCTGCATACTGGTATGCAGATTATGGTGGATCCCCAATTTATCGACGTTGGGCTTCAGCGACTTCGGTATGATACCAGTGGAAGAGATTACGATAGGCAGTACAGTGACAAATTCCTGTCGCCACATCTGCCGGCTCTCTTCAGCCAGAGTCATGTATTTCGTTACTTTCTCAGCATAACTGTGCTGGATATTAAGCGAGTGAGGGACTGCGATGTCTATTAGAAGAGTTTTCTTCTGCACTTTATCAATACCAATAATGTTTGGCCTGTTTACTGATATAGGTCCATCTGTGTTCACTGACCTGTCCCAGAGTAGCTTGTGTGTATCGTTCTCCAGAACAGCATCAGGAATATATTGATAGTAAGGCAGAGCATTATTACTTAAGGAGTGCTTCTTTGCCAGGTTCAGGTGGATTATCTTGACCTCTTGAAGTAGGTCGTAGATGAAATTGTTGTACAGCCCCCTGTGATATGCTGCATGGTCTCCGATTCGCGATGGCATCTCCTACATTTGTCATCTAAGATGTCTACCTTAATTATGTAATTTAGGTAGTTCTTTGTTGCTACTACTTGATCTTGTATCGCGATCATGAACCCCTCAGTCTCAGGAAATAGATCCGCATTGATCAGCCAGCAGTTCGATACATGTATGTCGACATATTCTTGACTGAGATCATACGGATGACGACCGTGCAGTGCTTTCTGGGTCCACTGTTGAAACTTGTTGGATATGTGCTCTTGTGACGTAGCTAGCTGAACATCCCTGGCATGAAGAAGGTCCAATGGCGTGTACTTATCATCCACCTTAATAACAGCCTGATGCAGGGGAGAGTTCGTCTTGCTCAAAAAGTAGGCCTAAAGATTCTTCACCGGCTTGGCATGTAGGTGTATAATATCTGTAAGCGCGCGTCCACCTCTCTGGTGTTGCAAAGTCAGTCGTTCAACTGCTGACTTCGGGTACAGACATCTGTGTTTCGTTCAGGTGGTGTGCGTCTTAAGAATATTTTCTAGGTCTGTCTGTGCCCATTTTACTATACCAAACGTGTAAGCCAGTATTGGAATGGCATATGTATTGATGGTCTTGAAGATGTTCCGTTCATTCAACTTCGATTTCAGAATCTTGTTGAAACATTGTACGTCGCTACAGTTTGATCCTTAACGATCTTTTGATCAATTTTCTTTGACTGTTGGAAACCAAGATATTTGTAACTCTCAGTTTCTTCCATGGGCTGAATGAGACATCGATTTTCGATTAAAAATCCTGGGGCTTCTAACCTTCCCTGTCGTAGAGTAAGAGTACGGCATTTATCAAACCCAAAGGACATACAGATGTCTGTAGAAAAGGAAGCTGTGATAACAATGAGATTATCTATATGCTTTTCAGAGGGTGCATATTGTTTTATGTCATCCATGTAAATTAAATGGGACAGAAGATGGATAACTGTGCCAGATTGTCTAATCGGAATGCCACTTCATGTCGCATTCAATGAACGATGATAACGGGTTCAACGCAAGGCAGAACCACAAAGGACTCAGACTGTCACCTTGAAAAATGCCACTCTTGATTTGAATGAATCTTGACTCAAACGAAGTACCACCATGTTTCATAGGCTATACAAATTGATTCCCCAAGATGTCATCATTGTTTTCAGTGAATTATCAGCTTTATAAATCTTGAAGAGTCTGAATAACCAGGAGTGTGGAACTGAATCAAATGCTTTCCTGTAATCAATGTAGGTCATATATAGTTTTCGCATCATTTTTTATCTTTGCTCCATAATCACGGCATCAGTTACCGGCTGTTCTTTGCAACCTTGAGACTTTTTCACGCATCCCTTCTGTTCCTCAGCCAAGATGTGATATACTCCAAGTGCTTGTAGACTTTATGTGCAATACATGGTGTAAATAGTTTATAGAGATTACATAGGCAAGTGACTGTCCTATACTTTGCAGGGTCTACAGTTCGTTCACCTTTCGGAAGTAGGTATATCTTCCCTCGCATCAGGTAGGAGGGTATCAGTTGTGGATTTTCAAGGAAATTACTGTAGTGGCGGGCAAGATGTTCGTGTGTGCAGGTGAATCGTTTGATCCAGAAGTAATGGATATTGTGTGGTCCAGTGACTTTCCAATTTTGTGTCTCATTCGCAGCTCGTGTAACATCATCTGTGGTTTAGTCTGTTGTCTGTTAGTAAGATGTGGACCACATTTAAGTCTGCCACCAACTGTTCTTACCACAGCAATCGCTCCAGCATAAACGGAGGCCTCTACATCACTGAAACAGCTTGGGTTGAGTGTAGGATGAGGAGCAAGGATATCATCATTCATTATTCTCACTGCAACTGCAAGCTTCTTAGAACATTGCTGCTTTAGGATTGTTGGGACGCTGAATAAGGTCAGTACCTTCAAATTCGGTAAGAGATTTCCTAAATTCATTCTCAAGTTGCTGGATCGCTGGGTCATCTCAAAATTTACTCATCAACGTACCATATTTCGTAGGATTGCCATGATATAGGTATGATGATTGCCGTTCGTTAGCAGGAGTTGTATTCTCTCCATTTCTCACTTGCTCAAGTTGCTCGACTGATTTCAGAGTGTTGCTGGCAGGAATTTCTGTCCGTAGCATATTAAGTTGTTCCACAGGGATCAGTTTCTTCCGTACTATAGCACGATGATGGTCTGCTATTCTCTGTACCGTTACATTGATTTCAGGATACTGCTGGCAGAATGCGGCATGCAGCATCTGTCTGTATGCGATGGTATTCGCCTCCATACCAGTTATCTGATAATAACAGCGCATGACACATGTATTCATTTCAGTCGTCCATTTCATACGCTGTCTCGGTCTGCCTGCTCTCCTGGTCTCCTGAATCACAGAAGAAACACTATATGCAGGTTTAGCGTTGGATGATGTTAGGATGCTACTATCAACATCGGCTGTAACATGTTCGGGGTGTTCCCCCGTTCAGCTCCTGATCACCACCGGCTTGCATGCTGTCACCCCCAGCGATGGCTCCAAGGGGGCCCCCGACGCTCCTCGGGTAGCGGTCTTTTAGTTCACTTTTCTTATTTCGTCTCATCATGGTGATGGTGTGCCTTTTATACCTACGGCCAGGATACGATTTCGACCGCCCCTAATATGGGGATCAGATGTCGTTAGCAGCCGCCCGCTGCGGATCAGACGCTGCTGCAGTGATTGTAATTACTATTATTATCGACTTTTTATTATTTTAAGTTTGAAAGCAAAAAAGTATGTATACATAATAGCTAGAACAAAAAGATTATCATCTTTATTTAGGATAAATATTATCAACATTCTTATAAGAAAAGTGAGACCTTTAGTCTAAAGGTTAAACTTTGTCACCCAGCATTATTATTATAATCATTATTATTTTATCGACTTCCAATTACTTGAAATATGGTAAGTATGTATGTAAATAAGATATCAGCTAAAAAAATATTCCCGAAGAAACCACTCGCCCATTGTAACGAATGAAAAACAAACGAAATTACTGTACATTGCAATTACAGTATTAATAAAAGAAAAAAAGGGGATATTATTCTCTACAATCAGTTTGTAACAATAACTATTAAATAAATATCCCAAAGTTATTGAAATAAAAATAATTATTTTATTATTATTGTTATTAGTATTATTACGAAGCGTCCGTGGCTTAGGCGGCAGCACGCCGGCCTCTCATCGCTGGGTCCGTGGTTCAAATCCCGATCACTCCATGTGAGATCTGTGCTGGACAAAACGGAGGCAGATAGGTTTTTCTCCGGGTACTCCGGTTTTCCCTGTCAAAATTTCATTCCAGCAACACTCTCTACTATCATTTCATTTCATCTGTCATTAATTTAATCATTGCCCCAGAGGAGTGCGTCAGACCTCGGCAGCCGGCACAGTTCATATCCTCGCCGCTAGATGGGGGCTTCATTCATTCCATTCCTGACCCGGTCGGAGACTGGAAGCAGGCTGTGGATTTTCATTTCATTAGTATTATTACCATCAAGAGACTAAAGCATACTCTTGTGTTTCCAGAGTGGTAACAATGATGCTAATAGGATGCCTTCCACCCCTGAGACAGAGTGATCCCTGGTATTAAAATATTTGAAAAGATGAGCGCAATTTCTTCTCCCTCTTGGAATATATGAATTTTTAACAGAGACATGCTAGTCTGCAACGTAGAAACACAGTACTGTTCAGTCCATCACATATCCAAAAACATAATCGAATCTATGGCACTCGCTTACATTATTTTGACACATTACAAAATGTGAACTCTTCATAGAAAACGTTAAAATATGCAATATATGTAAACAAAGCTGATGGAAGTTATCTTATCCCTCAATATTAGTAAGTAAAACT
The DNA here is from genome assembly GCA_946902985.2 of Meconema thalassinum. Lineage (NCBI taxonomy): Eukaryota > Metazoa > Arthropoda > Insecta > Orthoptera > Tettigoniidae > Meconema > Meconema thalassinum. The sequence continues at coordinate 197,869,468 of OX336391.1, read as the reverse complement.
GGAAATAAATGCCCCCTCCTCACACGAAATTATTATAATCCTACCTATACAATTAACATATGTTCATAATGTTGTCTTGCCATTTCTTCAATCTTCGTTGAAAATAATATAATTGATGATAATTGATAAAACTGCAACAAATAACGTTAAAATTTCTTCATTTGGTGATGAGAAATTGATAAGAGAAAAAAAAGCGTCCTTCTAGGGCCAGTATAAGAAATGTTTCTTAACAAAATAATCACAAAGTTGTCACATTGGCCCAACTGGAAAATGGCACTCTACTCCTTATTTTAAAGCTTGTTCATAAACAACATTTGTAGTTTTTGCACTTGGAGCTAATATAAATAAATGTTTTGGAGAACCCACTCTAGAACAGGCAACGTACAACTGCCCATGAGAAAAACACGGATTTTCTAAATTTATACCCGCAACCTTTAGAGATTGACCTTGGGCCTTATTAATTATAATGGCGAATGCCAATCTGACTGGAATCTGGAGGCGTTTAAAATTGAATGGTATGTCAGTTGGAATTAATGGTATGCGTGGTAAGAAGAGTTGTTCACCTTTCGCCTTACCAGTCAGAATAGTCGCTTCAATTACGTTTGGTAGAAGCTGTTTAACGCACAGTCTTGTCCCATTGCAGAGTTTTGGTGGTTCAATATTTCGGAGTAACATGATCGGTGAGCCAACTTTCAACATAAGACAATGCGGTGGTATTCCAGGTGGGTCTAGAGAATTGAGGAACTCCGTGGGGTAGTTGACAGCTTCATCAGTATCTACAACAGTGTCTATGGATTTGTATGTAGTAACTGACCCTGGAAGTTGATCCTGTATCATGTTGTTCATGGAAGTAACACAATCGTTCTTTGGAGCCAATATGGCTCGTTCACACAACCACTCGTGTTTTTTGAAGTTTTCCACGATCCGCGGATAAACTTTATGCACAATTTCCATAAATGATGGCAACATTTCACAAAAATCCCGCGGAAATGACATTTCACCAGACTTAGTAGGGAAAGTGCCATCACCTATCTGAAAGAGCCTGTCTGCAAAATTCTGGGCGGTTGAATCTCCTAGCAGATATACTCTCATATTTGTACCTAGAGTGACTTTTTTTATATGTCTCCAAAGAGTTGACATTTTCAGGCACGCATTAAGTTCGTCAGCTGGTGTAGATCTTGGCACAACTGGAAGGGTTTGACGGAAGTCACCAGCCAGAACCACAAGAACTCCTCCCATCAGCTGGTTATTTCCTCGTAAATCTTGTAATGTTCGGTCAAGTGCTTCAAGCGACTTTTTGTGAGCCATCGTACATTCATCCCACACGATCATTTTGCAAATTTTTAATACTTGGGCTTGACCGGACTCTTTGCTGATATTGCACATAGGAATTTGTTGATTAGCGATGTTTAAAGGCAATTTGAATGCTGAGTGCGCTGTTCGCCCTCCTTCCATAAGGGTTGATGCAATTCCAGATGATGCCACTGCCAGTGCTACTTCATTTCGCATTCGGATTTCGGCAAGGAGTAAGTTGATGAGAAAGGTTTTACCTGTCCCACCAGGTGCATCAAGGAAGAGTAGTCCACCATTTTCTCTTCTGAGATAGTCCAATATTGTGTCGTATGCTAATTTCTGGTCAACAACCAACTGTGGCTTATTCATTTCCACGAATGCTTTTAACCCTTCAACATCGTAACATGTTTCCCTCATGATATCACTGGTAAGCATGTCACAGCCATTTCTCTCCGGAGCTTCGACGCCTAATTCCATTAAAGTTCTTCCATTCATAGCCATGCATTTATCTTCCAGCAGCATCAGCGCTTGATTGAAGATTTGTGGTGAATAATTTAAATCCAGACTTTGGTTATTCCTCCGGACTTTAATTAGGATGTCTTCGCTCATATTTTCACGATATTTCTCCCAGAGACTGTTTGGGTTTGAAAGGTTGCAAGTCGTGAGTATGATGGCAAAGAGGCTTCTTATTTGCTCTGGAAAAGATGTTAACACTGCTTCTGACAACGTAGCATTCCAGTGTTGATCATCCTCCAGTAAACCAAGCTTTTGACATGCCTGTTTATAGGTCTGGCATTCTTCTCCATTCACAGTTCTGAGAGCAGCAAAAGACGTTGGTCCTCTAACGACATGAAGCAACATTCTGAGGAAATAACACTCAGCGTTGTTTGGGTGAACTGTATACACACGGCCCAAGGCTTCACTTGCAACTGCATCATATCCTGAAACAGGTACCCCTTGTTTCCGTTTACAGAATACTTTTCTGGATGAATTCCATGTGTAATAACGTGGAACCTCAGAATATAGTAATGTGCTTGCAGATGCGTCTTGTTGACACAGCAGGAAGAAACCAGTCAACGTTGTGTTTGGTGGTTCTGCAGAAACTGTCTGGGCGCTATCAGTTGTGAAGTACACTCTCTGGCCGTTTTCTAAATGCACGCTGCGGTGAACAACGTTTGGGTGACGTTCATGAATTGGGAAGCTCAATATACGCCAAACAGCTTCATTGCTGCTGATGTACCTTCCCAACTGATACACAGAAATTTCATCCATAACATAGCTATTTGTCAGTCCAAAAACAGCCATGTCGCTACCTTTATTGATGTATTTGCAGATGTACTTTATGGATTTTACTGAATTGCAATACTCTACATTGATATGAGCTTGAAACATTTTGGAGAGAAGTGGAGAATATGGCACAACCCAGCTGTTATCTACTTCTATTTCCGTATTTCCTCTCATTTTCAGTTTAGCGGTGTATCCTCCGTTCGCTGGAGCTCGCCTTCTGTATCGAGGATATCCGTCATCGCCAGTTTGTGTTGCAGTGTTCAGCGCTCTTGGATATTTCTTGCTGCATATCCGATCCTTCATACATGGTGCGTTCTGATTGAGGTGTCCACATGGTCCATGAATCATGTTTTTGGTGACAACTACATAAAGTTCTGGGTCTTCTTCCGGATTCGGAAACTTAGCAGAAATAATACAGTCGATTTGGGATGGATGAATTTTTTGTTTTACCCAGATGAGGATATGGGCATGTGGAAGTCCTCTTTTCTGCCACTCGACGGAGTACATCCAACAGCGAGTTTCTGAGTAAACATGACTCTTGGTAATGACATCAATTAGTTTATTAAGTTTCTGTTTGAACATCCTGGCTGTTAAGTCATGTCGATCAGTAGATGACTGGCCAAACAGAAGATCCTCTTTTATCTCCGGCCAGGCGTGATTGCCGGTAAACGTGATGAATAGATCGGGACGTCCATAAGAACGAACATACGACATAGCATCTTGTGCATATTCATGCATATGTCTTGGGCTTCCTGTGAACGTGGCAGGTAGAATGAACATTTTCCCGATATTTTCAACGTCTCCATCGTTTCTGACAGCGTCCCTTAAGTGAATGTATTCGTCCACTCGGAGGTTTTTCTGGTTTAACCGTATGAACAGAAGACGCTCACTCTCAATTTTAGCGTACATGTCAACGATGAACTGATGGAAAAGTTGCCGACACTTCAAAATATGGTTTGGTGACCCAACTCTTATCATTATCCGATATGCGTAAAAGTCCATAGCAGAAACTTTCTTACTGGTGGTTAATCCTGAAGTAGGGTCAGTTTGCATAATGTTGAAATGATAGCCGTCTTCGCCTTGCCAAAATATCAGCGGATACTGAAGTGCATCGTATGATCTGTGTGTATCAGCAATGTGTTGTATTGCGTCACCCCTTTTCTGAATAATTATGTCACGACGATCAAATTCATGACCCACTATAACGATGGCTACTTCACTGATTTGAGGAGCATTGAAGCGACGTTCATGTTCGCCAGCTGGTTTCTTGTCAGCATGAATGACTATCTTATAATCATCCGTCGGCATTTGGTCTAGTGCTGTTTTGAAGGTATTTATTAGATGATTATGTTCATGTAATATCGCTCGTAACTTCAAAACAATATTCTGCCTTGTGCCAGGGATATTCTCACATCGCTGATTAGTTTCAATCTGTTCATCGCCCATGAAATAAATCTGTAGAAACTTTGGTTTTTCATTAGGAAAAGTAATCATTGAACCAATTCTGTGGTAAATTTGACCTTGTACTTTGAATGTCGTCGTAAAGCCGCTGTCTTCAAGTACAGATGTCGCACCAAATGATGTCATCTGGAAACATGCATTATATTTTCTTATATTCTGTAGGAAGTGTTTTGATTCTGCAGTAGTCCCAGATGTATATTCGAGAAGTTCATCGGGTGGTGAATCCAGAGGTGGTAGTTTAATTTTCCCACTCCTACAGCACATACCTGGAGGTTCACTTTGGAATTTATTGGCTTGGCAGTAAACGCATACCTTGTTTATTTTTCCAATAATAACTCTTTGATGTTGTGCGTACTCAATATGGGGATCATAATGAAAAGCAGCTAACATCAAATCGGACCGCCTAACTACTCTCCTTGATTGAACAGTTTGAATACGGTCGTTTTCAAGTCGAAATTCGTGCTCCTGTGGTGCCTCATTCGCTCTTGATGTACTCGCTGTTGCCCTCATCATTGTAAGTCGAATGTCATGTTGTTCTTCAGTCTCAGCCTCTCTTGATGTACTGGCTGTCGTCCGCATTATTTCCAGTCATGCCTCACGCTGTTCCACAGTCTCCGTAGCTCTTGATGCACTGGTAGCAGTCCGCATTATTTCAAGTCGTGCCTCACGCTGTTCCACAGTCTCCGACGCTCTTGATGTACTGGCAACAGTCCGCATTATTTCCAGTCGTGCCTCACGCTGTTCCACAGTCTCCACCGCTCTTGATGTACTGGCAGCAGTCCGCTTTATTTCCCGTCGTGCCTCACGCTGTTCCACAGTCTCCGTAGCTCTTGATGCACTGGCAGCAGTCCGCATTATTTCCAGTCGTGCCTCACGCTGTTCCACAGTCTCCACCGCTCTTGATGTACTGGCAGCAGTCCGCTTTATTTCCCGTCGTGCCTCACGCTGTTCCACAGTCTCCGTAGCTCTTGATGCACTGGCAACAGTCCGCATTATTTCCAGTCGTGCCTCACGCTGTTCCACAGTCTCCGTAGCTCTTGATGCACTGGCAGCAGTCCGCATTATTTCCAGTCGTGCCTCACGCTGTTCCACTGTCTCCACCGCTCTTGATGTACTGGCAGCAGTCCGCTTTATTTCCCGTCGTGCCTCACGCTGTTCCACAGTCTCCACCGCTCTTGATGCACTGGCAGCAGTCCGCATTATTTCAAGTCGTGCCTCACGCTGTTCCACAGTCTCAGCCGCCCTTGATGCACTGGCAACAGTCCGCATTATTTCCAGTCGTGCCTCACGCTGTTCCACAGTCTCCACCGCTCTTGATGTACTGGCAGCAGTCCGCTTTATTTCCCGTCGTGCCTCACGCTGTTCCACAGTCTCCACCGCTCTTGATGCACTGGCAGCAGTCCGCATTATTTCCAGTCGTGCCTCACGCTGTTCCACAGTCTCCGTAGCTCTTGATGCACTGGCAGCAGTCCGCATTATTTCCAGTCGTGCCTCACGCTGTTCCACTGTCTCCACCGCTCTTGATGTACTGGCAGCAGTCCGCTTTATTTCCCGTCGTGCCTCACGCTGTTCCACAGTCTCCACCGCTCTTGATGCACTGGCAACAGTCCGCATTATTTCAAGTCGTGCCTCACGCTGTTCCACAGTCTCAGCCGCCCTTGATGCACTGGCAACAGTCCGCATTATTTCCAGTCGTGCCTCACGCTGTTCCACAGTCTCCACCGCTCTTGATGTACTGGCAGCAGTCCGCTTTATTGCCAGTCGTGCCTCACGCTGTTCCACAGTCTCCACCACTCTTGATGTACTGGCAGCAGTCCGCTTTATTTCCCGTCGTGCCTCACGCTGTTCCACAGTCTCCACCGCTCTTGATGTACTGGCAGCAGTCCGCTTTATTGCCAGTCGTGCCTCACGCTGTTCCACAGTCTCCACCACTCTTGATGTACTGGCAGCAGTCCGCTTTATTGCCAGTCGTGCCTCACGCTGTTCCTCAGTCTCCACCGCTCTTGATGTACTGGCAGCAGTCCGCTTTATTTCCCGTCGTGCCTCACGCTGTTCCACAGTCTCCACCGCTCTTGATGCACTGGCAGCAGTCCGCATTATTGCCAGTCGTGCCTCACGCTGTTCCACAGTCTCCACCGCTCTTGATGTACTGGCAGCAGTCCGCTTTATTGCCAGTCGTGCCTCACGCTGTTCCACAGTCTCCACCGCTCTTGATGTACTGGCAGCAGTCCGCATTATTGCCAGTCGTGCCTCACGCTGTTCCACAGTCTCCACCGCTCTTGATGTACTGGCAGCAGTCCGCATTATTGCCAGTCGTGCCTCACGCTGTTCCACAGTCTCCACCGCTCTTGATGTACTGGCAGCAGTCCGCATTATTGCCAGTCGTGCCTCACGCTGTTCCACAGTCTCCACCGCTCTTGATGTACTGGCAGCAGTCCGCTTTATTGCCAGTCGTGCCTCATGCTGCTCCACAGTCTCCACCGCTCTTGATGCACTGGCAACAGTCCGCTTTATTGCCAGTCGTGCCTCACGCTGTTCCACAGTCTCCACCGCTCTTGATGTACTGGCAGCAGTCCGCATTATTGCCAGTCGTGCCTCACGCTGTTCCACAGTCTCCACCGCTCTTGATGTACTGGCAGCAGTCCGCATTATTGCCAGTCGTGCCTCACGCTGTTCCACAGTCTCCACCGCTCTTGATGTACTGGCAGCAGTCCGCATTATTGCCAGTCGTGCCTCACGCTGTTCCACAGTCTCCACCGCTCTTGATGTACTGGCAGCAGTCCGCTTTATTGCCAGTCGTGCCTCATGCTGCTCCACAGTCTCCACCGCTCTTGATGCACTGGCAACAGTCTGCTTTATTGCCAGTCGTGCCTCACGCTGTTCCACAGTCTCCACCGCTCTTGATGTACTGGCAGCAGTCCGCTTTATTGCCAGTCGTGCCTCATGCTGCTCCACAGTCTCCACCGCTCTTGATGCACTGGCAACAGTCCGCTTTATTGCCAGTCGTGCCTCACGCTGTTCCACAGTCTCCACCGCTCTTGATGTACTGGCAGCAGTCCGCTTTATTGCCAGTCGTGCCTCATGCTGCTCTATACTCTCCGTCGCCCTTGATGTACTCGCCCGCTCTCGGTCTAATTCCAGTCGTCGGTCATGCTGTTCTTTTGTCTGGGATAGTCGTAACAATTTCATTTTTTCTGATTTTGGATGCACTCGTCCAATAACATTTCGCTTCTTAGGAGGCATTCTAAAAGAGGAATGTACATTTCTGTTATTCGTGGTGGTGGTGGTGGTGGTGGTGGTGGTGGTGGTGGTGGTGGTGGTGGTCACTTAATCCTCATGAAGTTTAGGATTTACGGGCCCAACTTATCCTAAGAAACTCATTCATCATTCCTGCATTTACCAAGTGTCTAATGCCTGGCCCGAGTGTACCTATTTATGTGTAGAATCTTTCTCATAACACATGCTATTCTGAAGATAAAATTGTAATCCTTGAAAATGAGTCCCCAATTGGGAAGGAAGTGGCCGTGACATTAAGTTGGTATCCATTCTGGCATTTAGCTGTACAAGTATTGGAAAACTATGTAAAACCACCATTAGGGTGAGGTGGAAATCGTACCTATATCTTTTTTTTTTAGCCTAACGTAGCTGAGTTTACCCAGTTCTGTACTCAGATCTCTACTGTGTTTTGCCTATAGAATGTGAATGTACCCCGTTTCTTGACTCAGATCTTTTCTCTGTTTTGCCTGCAGAAATTGAGTGTGCCCTGTTTTAGCCTCAGATCAGAGTGAAATTTATCTACAGAGCCTGGAATCAAACCACGGACATTTAAGATAGACGTCACAATACGTATCTTTAGAACACGAAAGGCGGTAATTCATTGGTGAGGCTATATTCAGAAGTGCAATGCAGATACATATAGTCACTAAAAATTTCTGCTGTTTACTGGCGACTGAAGAGATAGTAACAGTCGCCTTGTATTATCTTAGAGTACGAATTGAGTTTTCGGTTTCAAAGTCCTGGGTTGCGATCCGCAGCTATGTAAAGAACGCAAGGAATTAGGTTGAGAGCTATAACGGCTTTCACTCAGTCTTGTGAGTCAGAACTGGGAAAAGGTGGATTCGATTCCCACCTCAACCATCCTAGAAGTCGTTTTTCGTGGTTTCCATTTTTATTGCAAGCAAATACCGAAATGGTTCTTACTGAACATCATGGTGACCTCCTTCTCCTTCCTGGTCTCATTTCCTATTTTAAAAATCTGGTATTTCGAAAGAAAGAACCTGAATCATTTGGCGGGAACGATATAAAATGGCCGCCGTGGGCTCTTAATGGCTGGATTTTGAGAGCTAGAGTAACACGTCGCCAGTGCTGTGTTCATTCATTCAGTCGCTTGTTAACCGTCTGTGACGGAGTTCATTTCGTTGCCATTATTTCATTTCGTTTACTTTTACTTCGCCGTCGGTCGACCCAGCTGTTCCAAGCTCCTGCCATATCCTTCACGTTCTTCCTTTCGAAATACATGGTATAGCCTAATACACACACTACCACAGACATATCAACAACACAGGTTATTAGAGAAAATCCTATTTACACTTAAGCACATGGAGCTGAATGACCACAATATTGCAAGCCTCTAAATTAATCATCATCATCATCAACAACAACAACAACAACAACAAAGGAGGCGTGTTGGCGCGGCGGTCAAGCTGTATGCTTCTCACCACGGCAGACCGGGTTCAACAATAACTATTAGTTTGATTTTCATTGGTCATTGGCTGCATTAAAACTATTAGATAAATTATAACAATGGTACCATTGATCTGTGAATTGGGAAACCACAACGCAGAAAGAGGTATTTAGTTAGTTAGCTTTTGATGTTTTAAGGGGCGGAACAGCGAGGTCATCTGCTTCAAATACAAAAAATATATAATGAACTTACGGAAATATTAAAGGTTCTTGCAGGGTTAGAAGAGCTTGATATGGTGATCGCACAATTCATCTGATCCTCCACTAACTGCCTCGATGTACACATTCTCTATCGTCGTGCGCAAGGATCATAGAACATTAAGTGACTGACGTCACACCATGGAGGTACTAATATTAGCCTATATTTTGTCATGTCATGTAATATTTCTGAAGCTTTTGCCATGTTTCATTAAATCACCGCTAGATAGCAGGTCACACGTCAGTGTCCTCGTTTGTTGCATTTGTTGAAATGATATCGCTCGCAATGACCTTCACACAGCTTAGAAACGCACTGCTCATACGGTTCATGATAGGCATGTCGAGTACATAGCTTGTGGTGAAAACCATGTATTGCCAACCTAGTTAGAGCGCTCCGCATGTCATTATTTGGTGCAGACCTGCTACGATTGAGCACGGCATCAGTCGAGTAAAACTCCAGGTCGATGCCCTCTCTTTTCTTCTGTCTAATTTGTAGAAGCTCTTTGGTAGCTGGAAGCTGCATTCTGGTTCGTTAATCTTCCATTAGGAATGCCTCATTTTCTATACCGGTAGTGCAGAGCGCAAATCGCATCCAGTCGGCCGTGTCTCGACTTGAGCTATGTTGCCATGGAAACTACAGTATCTGCCTTGCCATTCCTTCATGAGTATATTTTATGATTTGATTAGCCTGTGATTGAGTGCAAAAGGACCGAAATCAGAAGAATGAGCAAGACTATCGAAAATGCATGTAGCCAGCGGTTCCTTCTGGGTCCTAAACTATGTGTATGCAAAATTTGATTGAGATTGCTGGAACGGTGTAGATTTGTATACGGAACAGACCCACCCACATACATACATACAGTACATACATACTTTCACTTTTATATATAAGATATTCTATTTTTGCAAAAAAAATGAAAGTAGACTTATGAGATCTACACAAGGCCTTAAGTTGTGTGTCTGTCTGTGTGTGTGTGTAATCTGTTTGTCTGTCCCCGCTATCAATTCAAGCACGACGGAACCGATTTGAAGTTTGGTTTAGAGGCATCACTAGCAAAGAGCACCTCGGTGTCATGTATTATATTGCCGCCATCTTTACCAAAACTTAATAGTGGCCTCTCCAATGGTCAAAACTTGAAATTAAATTACGACCAAACTAATTATCATACCTTTGTCAAATTTAGAAAAAACATACCTTTATATAGGACGCGGCTTGTGCCCAAACTACAAGGTCATCAGTCCTCCATTTTAGAATGGCGGCCGTGTTAATTATTCAAGCTTTATAATCCGTAACTTGGAACCGACCAGTTCCGATCATCGAACCGAGAATGGTTTGATCTGTTCTAAAGGACGTGGCCCGTTCGAAATTTAAATATATATTAAATTATTATACTGCAGAAGTGACCTTATAAAGCTGAGCCGTCTCCATTACAAGACAAGTCGGCAGCTGATCTCTCATTTTGACCTATATTTCACTAATGTATTGTACCCAATCGTCTTCATATGGAACATGTGTTCGTATCCCAGCTAACTCACGGTCTTTCGAGGTATGGGGCGTTCAATCCCACCATACGATCACATGCTCAGGATTTGAGTCTGTCAGGTAACTACTCTACTTGAAAGAAACAACATATTCCTAAGTATACCATTTAATGATAGAAAATCATGGTAATACAACACAAAACACAAAAAAAGAATACTTGACATTTACTTCCCACAACGAAAATCAAAGTTATCTGTGAGTCTCTCCTTAAAATTAGTGCTTCACCGCACTCAAGTCTATTCAAAACATCCTACTATTAATACTCTCTGACATTTTCGAGTGTCCATAGTGTTCTTCGTGTGGCACAATTTAACACAAACTGGAATATCACAACACAATAAACACAAATTATATTAAAATGACGTTAAATCTGCAATTATTAAACATTTATCCGTTTTACACGGGGCATTTACTTTCAGTAACATTAATTAATTATCTTATGCCTTAATTAATAAGTGTTGTGTCGTGCGAATCGTATTCTTTTTCCCATCAATTTGAAACGCTGAAGTGGTACGCTTTCCCTTCCAAAATACACATGGATAGGGATGTTTTATAGCTTCACCATACAACGGTTTTCTGGGTCTGGTCAAAACATTATCGTTACAAGCGTGTCATGTCATTAAAATTACGCTACCCGTATGAATAAATAGTGTGAACTGGGCAAATACACTTTACAAAGATGCCTATATTTATTTGGTGCAGTATTCCTCCTCAGAGAATAACTGGGCCAAATATTATCCGATCACAACGTTCCAACATGGTATGTGTGTGGAAATAAAGCATTTAATTCAATTGGCATCATCACATCAATCATATCTTAATTACTTTTCGAAATATCGAGATTCTTCAGTGTCCCACTATACTTTTAAAATAAAAGGATCAGGTCTACAGACTTCCTTTCCAAGCGGACAATAAATTAGTCTCGCCTTCTTCAGAAAGATGGCCGCCGGTCTAGTGGCCTCCCTGCCACCACATCTGGCTTCTCGCAAGGTCAAGTTTATTTACTGGTGCAGTTACACTGGAGGTACCCTGAGTGTTGTGTCCCTAGTAATTGAGTCAATCTAATTATTTAACACCTACTTTTAGAGTATAATGGGCTCATCTCGGCTCCTAATTAATATTCATGGCGGGGGATGGATCTCGAAATAGCTTTGCCGTTCTGTGGGCGACATTAGTGGCTCTGGAGCGCATCTCAAGTGAGTATCAAAGTTCTCTCACTGGTGCAGCTGCCTATAACAAGAGGAAATCGACGTTTCCTATACGAAGAACCATTAGTCTTACCTCTAAGGGCAGATCAATTAATATATGGGCTCACACAGGGTCTCTAATAGTTATCCCTGGTGGCAACAATTCTGCAAACGGTGGATCCAGACAGTCTCTGTCCCAACTTCGTCGCGAATAATACAAGTAAGCTCCAAGGCGATACTATCTCGTAGATTTCGAAGATTAGCCGACTAGATTCGCCTAACGCGCAAGCTATGTTTGGATGATCCCCGCAACTTATTGACGTGAATCTCTTGATTCAACTTTACATGCTCGCTAAACGCGGCTCAAACATACTTCTTATAGATGACTCAATTATTAAAGCACTCACGTCCTCTCTGCAATTATTCATAAGCCAAAGCTCTATGTGTAGCTCCCAAAATAAGTATAAATTTACTGGCTTACATTAACTACCTTAATGGCTCTCAAATACAAACCTGTATAATATACCATAATAAACATTCATTCAACAATTCAATGACACTGAAAAACTCTCATTATCTCGATATTTTACGTTCCTTTCTTACTGTTTACAATAACACAGTATTCTTATGTTAGAAATGACACACTTCGCACGTACTATAGGCATGACATGCCCATTTATTTATTCATTATTGTTACCGACCCCAGATTATTATTATTATTATTATTATTTAACGTTACCGTTACTTTCATCAATGTCTTAGGCCTAAATGGCCGTAAGCAAATCACCCTCCAAGCCATATTTTACCAAAATACGAGGGGTGTTATCTCGTACATAAATGACTGTTAATTCTTAGTCTTAGAGTGATGCTTCGTTGTATGGTGAGCTATTTCATCATATCAACATATTACATTTGTACTCACATTCATTTTTGCTGGGTTAGTCCAGCACGCCAGCCACGAGCCTACCATGATGCTTAGCTTAAGCCATCATGATATGTTTCACACGACACATTGCATACACTTTACACATGGTAATCATATTTTCCATCACTGGCTTTTCTCACTTTGACACAATACATATTATTTTACCATATACACATAAACACTTTTAAAATCACTGTAATATAACTTTATACACAATTCCCGCACCATTTCACACATGGATCCTTGATTGGACTCCAACTATCGCCTGACCTCAGAGATGCGATGCAGCTAACTCCTGACAACCGCTGGTCTCCATGAAAGTCTATCTTACGTGTGTGTGTGTTCGACTCCTGTCACCTACAGTTTATATCTCCTTTAGTGCAAATCTGTTCAATCCTATGTCACGACTATTTGTGACGCCTTCCAGGCTCCCATAACTATCGTGATCCTTACAATAATTTTTAACTATGACAACACCTCCTGGTATGTTCATTGTTTATAAACACCCTAAATTCTCTCTACGCTATAGTGAATCTATACTCGCGTATATTATTGGTTAATCGTCTGCTGTAGACTAAATCTTATACGATGCATAATTGCTGTTGTGAAGCTGCATGATGCGCTTTTCATTGTTCTCCACTAATACATTTGAGCGACGATACTTTATAAATTCGCGCACTTTCTTGCGTGATTGATCTGGCAGCGTGTTAGTTCACGTGTTGAGTCAAGACGAACTGAAGACGAACTGAACTTCCCTGCGAAGCTCCCCTATATAAGGCTTCCTTGTGAAACATAGTCCACTGGACGCTCAGGACCGACTCCCTTCTTGATATAATACATTTCCAGACAAAGTGAAGTATAATCCTCGTTTGTCTAGGTATGGAGGTCCCAAAATCACTCGTGTGCAAGCGATCGCTTCGGCCAATTAATTATAATTAATTGCCTTCTTCAATGGCGTCATGACGCTATCCTGGTAATTCCCCTCGGCTCAACTACAAAACCTTCCTCTGAAGCGGAAGAAGTCTGTGCAGAGTTTCGTTTACAGATGCAGGCTTTAATTTAGGCGTGAGAACACTCCTAAATTATCTTTCCTAGAATATATTCACATGGGTGTAAGTTTCATTTCAATTCATTGCTCCAATTGGCTGTAATCAATTAATTTCTGTGGGCGACTGCCCCCTCTCCACTTCTACACCTTGTGAGACGGTGAACCCCAGAGCCATTAATCTTGAGCTGTTCCTGTGGTCCAGACGAAAATTAGTTCCTTGGCGTCACCTAAAAACGCCCATTCGCTAACCACGATTTGTCAACTGTCAAGCTGGTTTGCTTTCTTGCAATGATCCACCTTAAAAGCTATGATATTCCCGTTCTAGCCGTGAAATCCTGCTATTATGATTATATGCAGATGTAACTCATTGCTCCTCGGGTTCACTGTAGCTATTCCCCCTCAGAGATCAATGATTCGATTCTGTACAGAATCATTGGCCTGGTCTTCTTTGATAAGACCCGAGTTCGATGCCAGTTTGCCGTGTCTAATTGGGCACAGTATGTTGCATGCATTATAGCCGACAGATGGAATTAATATAAACTTTGTATGAAATGGATTATAATGAATAGGCCTATATACTCCAGTGAAGAAGTCGTTTAGTCCAAGACATTATTTGCGAAGACGTTGTATGCAAATCGATTGCTAACGTTTGACTTCGGTGGACACGTATGTCTCTGTGGTTAGGGCTTTAGTCTTTCACCCGGTCGGCCGGGGTTCAACACCCATCAGCGAATTATTTCTTGCTTGTTTTTAATATTTATTGTCTTTTATGTACTGAGACGTTATACAATTCAGCGTTGTGTTGTGCATTTTTCAATGGAAAATATATATATTTAATTTAAAAAAGTTTGCCACTGGATCTGCACGAGTGACATCTACTAGCAACCAGTTGAACTATGCGTGTGCTAGCCACGGCCTACTAGATGCGAGTTGCGCTCTATACCGGTCTTGACGTTCCCAGTTAGTGAACCCATGCATGCATATGGTGTAATTTAAAAATGTCCTCTCGTTGCCGATAGAGCGCACCCGCCCCAGGGATAGGCGCGATTAAAAGTTAGCTGTGCAGGTTTATTAAATGTGATTCTCCCAATGATACGTTTAGACAACGAAGTTTTGTTTCAGTTTCAATTCTTGTTAGTAGTCGGTGTTAATATACTGAGTTCCTACGTTGTTTTTGGAGGGTTTGCTGATGAAATGTTAAAATGCTGGGGTAAAGTACAAACTATGGTTTCTACTCCGCTGCTCAAATCGAGTATGTCATACTGTTGTGTTCCATGTTCACTTCGAATAGGAAGAAAATAGGAGGTGATAAGGACAAAGAGTTATAACTATACCCATACATTTAGGAGAACGTAGATCACCTAAGTCTATTTTCCTTTTTTGCAAAAATCGAAAGTAGACTAATAAAAAATGTACTTTAGTGGGATTGCGGGAATTAGTATGAGGAACGTAGTCACAGGAATTAGATATGTAGAAAATACACGTACCGTTAGATAGCTAAACGTCCGTGGAAAAAATGAAAAGTTTGAAGATTTACGCATTCCAGAGCCACATAAGTGGAGGAAATATCGATTTCTCTGTCCTGTGAAATTGACGCATCAAAGCTGTAAGACTATCTGTATATATCAATGGTCACTGGTTTAGGAAAGTTATGTAATATAATTATAACCTTGTATACACAAGCGGTAAATTCTTTCTCACGAATAGAGTCGGAATATATTAAATGGATTGATAACGAATAGGGAGCAGGTTATTCAGAAGTTCGTGGTTTGAATGTCAGCACTGATAGCGATCATCTTGTGTGTCGATTTGTCCAGTTTTCTTTCTCAGCCAGTGTCGGTAAATGCTAAGGTTGATTACAGCCAATTGGAGCAATAAATTGAAATGAAACTTACACCCAGGTGAATATATTCTAGGATAGATAATTTAGGAGTATTCTCACGCCTAAATTAAAGCCTGCATCTGTAAACGAACCTCTGCACAGATTGCCTTTATGTAGCCTATTGAACCAAAAGCGTAAGGCTGCACATTTTCTTTGACCTGCGGTACGGAAAATGAGGGCAATAACTCGGCACCGCGCCTCAAACAGTCTCTTCCCTAAAGGGAAACTGCCAATGGAGAAAATGTTTCCAGTATGCCAACTCATTTTTAGCCAACTTTTCACATTTTGTAAAAATGAGGAAAAAGTAGACTTATACGATCGATCGATCTGTTCTTCTGTCTGTCTGTCTGTCTGACTGTCTGTCTGCGTTTGTTAACCCCCCAGCAACTCCTAAACAGCTTGCCACGGTGGGTAAGTGGTTATCGTCTCGGACTGCCAAACCCAAGCTTGCAGGTTCGCTTCTGGCTCTGGTAAGTGATTTGTGAAATATGACAAAAATCACGACACGCAAGTGATACGATATTGGCATGTTAAAGAACCCATTTGAATTCAGTAGGCCGCGTTCATAATGGCAAAATTTATCTCGGGATTTTCCGCCAACACAAAGTTCCTCATTTCTCTACTAGAAAGCGCTATATTGTCAAGGAGCTTAGATATCTAACCTCCTTGACTTTCATAGCGCTTCAAGGAGCGATAAAATTCGACATGCAAGTTGCCCTCTGGGCGACAAATAACAAAGCTTGCACCCGGCATCCGAGGTCATACGATACAAAAAGAAACTCCTAATCGACTGCAGCTATCGTAACCACATTTGGTATGAGTAAGGATCTATACCTGAATATTTCACGGCCATATTTGAAAATGACATCATTGCTACCAACTGCTGAAAAATTGCTAATGAAATTTTAGCTCCATGTTGGATATCGAAAAAAGTATGCATGGTAGCTATTTGACACACATATAGTTAACAATATTTCAGTTTAAATTTCAGGAGGCCATACATGACAGTGTGGCCAACATGATTATACGGCTGCTAATAGGTCATATCGTTATATGCATGTAACTTCCGTACTTTATTCGATTTTAACCAAATTGAATATGCACTATGTGTACCATAACTGATGCTTGCCACGGTGGGTGAGTGGTTATCGTCTCGGACTGCCTACCCCCCAAGCTTGCAGGTTCGCTCCTGGCCGCGGTAAGTGATTTTTGAAAAGCGGCAAAAATCACGACATGCATGTCATACGTTGTTGGCATGTTAAAGAACCCATTTAAATTCAGTAGGCCGTGTTCATAATGGCAAAATTAACCTCGGGATTTTCCGACAACACTAAGTTCCTCATTTCTCTACTAGAAAGCGCTATATTGTCAAGGAGCTTAGATATATAACTTCCTTGACTTACATAATGTTTCAAGGAACAGCAAAATTTGACATGCAAGCTGCCCTCTAAATTTCAAATAACAAAGCTTGCACCCGGCACCCGAGGCCATACGATATTATTATTATTATTATTATTATTATTATTATTATTATTATTATTATTATTATTATTATTATGCCATAACTGATATGACTATCATTTTTCTTAAGACCAACCAGGGCTGCCATCTGTTAATAAAAATGTTCTCTTTTTTTTAGCCTAATACCAATATATCAGAAGTATGCAAACCTCAGCTCGAAACTTTGCACACGTATAGTACATGACCGTCTACATTAAGTTGGAGTAGGTCTAACTAATATACGTCAGTGCTGCCGGCATGATTCTAAGCCGGCTGACAGGTCCAATTTTTAAATGCATTTGACGTCCATACTAACAAATCGATATCAACCAAATTTCGTATGTGCTTTGTGCACCATAACTGATATGACTATGCGTGCTCTTAAGAGTCAGCAAGGCTGTCAACTGTAATTGAATGCTATCTCTATATTTTAACCGTAATATCGATGAATCAGAAAGTATCCAAGCCAACAACTCTAAATATTGCATACGTATAGTTACTATTATTCTAAATTAATTTGGAATAACTAATATTTGTAAGTGCTGCCAAAATGATTTAAGCATGATGGTAGATACAATTTTTAAATAGACTACATCTAACTTCTGTACTAACAAATGGATTTAATCCAAAATTGGCAAAATAATAATCATAATATTGTTGTACCCCTAGGGTACGCCACCATCATCCCCTAATACTAAAATCCCCGACAAATCCAAATGCCAAACACTTACTTTATAAATCTACAAATACAGTTACAGAATTATAAAACCAATAAATTATCACCTCTATGAACTCAGGTAGCCTCGTGTCCCAGCCAACGACCCTAGGGAGGGCTATGACTTAGGAAAAATGTGCGGATTCCGCAGACGTAGCATGAGGCGTCTATAAGAACTCCGGAAGGTCATGCCCCCGGATCAGTCTGTCTAAGTGCTACCTACGTGACGAACCGCTGCCGCCAGCTGAAGGGTAAGTGTCTCAAGCGATCACTACACGCACAATCACATTACACTCCCATCCCCCTGTGCTTGGATTGTAATAATTATCTATTTCTATTAACTGAACTGCTATTTGCAAACGTACCTCAAAATATAGGTACACATTAAATTTAAACATAATAGAAGTCACTGGTCTTTTCCTTTATTTAATTAGCTGATAAGGTCCTACCCTCTAAGCTCCCCCAATAGGCAGGATCTAGAATTAGCACTATTACTTAATTGTTTCGTGACGTCAGCAGAGCGTCACAGCACAGCGCTGACCTCAGCAGGCTCCCTCTTAGTCCGCCTGCTCACGACTTGCAGCAGACCGCGTGGTACAGTTATCGCGCATAGATTACCAATTAAACTACCCTTCTCTCCACCCTCGTACATTGAACTACCCCGACAAGCAGTACATTGGGGAATTATCCTTGCAGATTGTACTGACAATCGCAAACCACTAGATAATCCATACCTCTTACAAGTAATTGCCAAGCTTTCCTCTTAAACACACTAATTTCATCCCTTAGGTTAATTCTTTGTACAGGTAACCCTCACAGGTACCTTACAATATTTCAGATTAATTCTAAGCAATACATTCATGACATTGTTGCCGACATGATTTTACGCGCGCTGATAGATCCAATGTCTAACTGCATGTAACGTCCATATAATGAATTGAACTTCAACCAAATTTTGTATGTGCATTCTGTACCTTAAGTGAGAGATGGATCTAAGAATATATTCCGAGTCATAAAGGCTGCCAACTGTAGTGCTGTTTTAGGCTACTCTATTTCAGGTATACGTCGATAATTAGAAATTTCAGTATTACCAACTTAATTTCGTCATTATTCTAAACAGAATTATTGGCATGAATCTTAAATTTTAAGAAAAGTAGGCTCTTTAGTTCGTCACGTAACTACGTACTTGTCTCAGCTGGCTGAGTCGTCTTGGTACCATGTCGTACGGAATAATGTCACTCCCAGCCTGTAATGCAAACTGAATTTGGTCCTTTTCTCAGAAAATTTCATCCAACAATTTACTGCGACTCTAGGTGTATCTTTGTTGTTGTTGTTGTTGTTGTTGTTGCTGCTGTTGTTGTTTCAATTGATGGGCTTGGCCATCGTAGTTATTTAGCCCCGAGTACTTGGGTGTGTGTAGAATTTGTCTGATTGCCTGTGTAATAGTGCGTGTGTTTGTAATTAAGAAGAAGATAACGAGGAGGCCGTGGCCTTAAGTTAAGAACTCTCCCTGCATTTGACTGGACAAGACTTTGGATACCATGGAAAACCACCTCCAGCATGACTCTTCTCAGTTGGGTCTCATAGGACTGAGTGAACCCCGTTGCAGCTTTCAGACAAGAATTACATTTCTTGGAAGAATCAGGAATACAACCCGGATCTCATGAATGACAGCAAAGAATGCTCGTCACTACGCTTCGTGCTGGACAGTTACACATGAGCACAAGGGGCTGATGTCCTGTGAATATAGGTATACCATAAAACTAATTAAATCATTTTACCCGGTAGACGAAAATGTATTGAAACATGTATATGATTACGACTTTCTAACTTCTCAGCTCCTTTGAGTCTTTATAACGCTTTCTACTTTTCTCCTTCGGTAATTGTAGAAGAGGAAAGCCTGTCGAGGATAAACGTTTGAAATGTTGTTTCTTCCTTCACCACACTTTTCCGTTGGTGGCAACCTTTACACTATTCAGCGTTCAGTATTATACGAATCAAATAAATTCATAATAAAACAAACGATACGTAACTAAGAACTTGCGTTCTTGGAGCAACGTTTAACTGACGCTACTGAGCTAGTATACATAGATGAACAAACAATATATAGCTAAAATACGTAACTAAGTGCTTGCGTTCTTGTAGCAACGTATTGATGACGCTACTAAGCAAGTATACATAGATGGACAGTTTAAATGTAACTACAACATATAATTAAGAGCTTAGCAAACGGATAGATGAAGCTAGTGAGCTTGCATACATAGATGAACCAACAAAATGTAACTACAATATGTAACTAAGAACTTACGTTCTTGAGGCAACGTTTCGCTGACGCTACTGAGCTCGTTTACATAGATGAAGAAACAAAATATAACTACAACGCGTAACTAAGAGCTTGCGTTCTGGTAATAACGTATAGATGACGCCTAATGAGCCAGTATACATAACTAATCACGCAACACGCAAGTAACTTAACTAGGAGTTTGCGTTCTTTCAGCTACATACAGTACTGTTGACGCTACTTACCTATCATGCATAGATGACGAGCAATACGTCAATAAGAAAAGCAACTAAGAGCTTGCGTTCCTATAGCAATGTAGGCCTATAAAGAAGATGACATTAGTTTGACCTAGGATACATAGATGACGAACATTTGTTGCTATAGTTACAATGATGTCGGGAAAATTGGTGTCGCCAATTTCATATTGACCGCCAGTCCCAAGATATTATGTTCATGTTAGAAACAGCATTTAAATCTTACTGCATAGAGGATGGGCAATGAAATCATGAGTAATTGCCCTGGGTGACACCGTCCACAATGATGCCACTGCTAGCCAGTCAAGGCTGATCCATTTATCATGGCTTACGACAATACAACACCGCCATGTTTTATTCTTCTCAGTTATTATGCAAGTCATAAAATTTGGATTTCTTTCAGTGAGCTTGTACTATTTTACAAGCCTAAAAAGGTGTCTGAAGAAAGGGCACTATTCACTTTAAATTATATGAAATCCGAGATTCATTGTCTGCTCAGTCCATATTTTCTACAAGTGTTGAGCATAAGAAAGAACAGCTTAAGGTGATATAGCGAGTTGAAAAACGAAATCTGCATAAATATGCAGTAAGCGCTGGCGTAAATCATGGGATATATTGTGTGTTGGGCAGGGAGCCGTCTTGAATATCTTCTTTACGCCTTCGAGGAGATTAGAGCCAAGAGACAGAGCTTTTAAGATGTCAACAGTGATTATGAATTTATTGCTTTGGATGAGCCAAAGAGGTATCGTGAAATATTACTACTTTCTCGCTGTTCTTAGTCTTGTAATCAATAAGTCTGGCTGTATTAGCAGATTACGTAGATAGAGCTCAAATCAGCAAAAATGTGAGGAGCATTCCAACATCCTTAGCATAAGGACCTTTTTCTTATTATCAAATTTCATCCTTAGTTAAACAAATTGTCTTGTACAAAATAGTATTACTGTACGCCTCTTGACCTATGGTATTGGATACAATAATATTTGAAAAGAAATTGAAATAAATAAATATATATTAACATTAAAAATAAACATTAAAATTATTTAAAAGAATACACTGTAAAAATTAGTTACAAAACTCATAATTTATAAAAATTAGAATAACTAACGTCGAAGCTGAAATAATGAAAATCAAATTTAAATCAAACGAATACAAATTAAATGCTTGAGAGAAACGTTATATTAGTATTGAAAACAAAATTAATGATAGTTGACAAAAAGGAGCCTACAACTAGAAGAAAGATAAAATGAGTAACACTGGAATTGAACAAATCACAGAATTCCCATATTTGGACAGTGTGATAACCTCTAATAACAAGTACCTGTCAGAAATCAAGAAAAGAATAGTGGTAGCAAAACAAGCCTTCCGAAGTAAATAATCACTTCAGTTTGAGGACTAGAAAGTCATTTCTCAAGACCTTTGTTTCGAGTGTCATACTCTGTATGGATGCGAAACCTGGACATTAGGGAAACTGGAGGAAACAAAACTTAAGGCTGCATAAATGTGGATTTGGAGAAGAATGACAAGAACAAGTTTGATGGACAGGAAACAAATGATGTTGTCCTGGAGGACGTGAAGGAGGATCGAAGTTTATAAAATCAATATAGAAGAGGAAAACAAAGTTCCTTAGACATGTATTCAGGCACGACTCTCTTCTCCAAACCCTTATCGAGGGCACAGTATTGGGAAAGACACCTAGGGAACGTCGGATATCAAGAACTCCATTGGAGAACTGGTATGTGGTTCTTATGGCAGCATGAAGAGACTAGCTGAAATCCGTCAAGGCAGCGACAAGGCTTCCCTTTAGTAAATGATGATGATGATGATGATGATGTTAATCCTGTAGCTCTCAGTCGGTCAACCCGAAATAATTCCAATTACTGGAATATGTGAAGAAAGAAACTGAAATAAATTACACGTGGTTGGTTGGTTCCTTAGTTTAGGGGCTGCAACAACGCGGCCATCTAACCCCGTGTACTTTGGGTGTGTGTAGAATCTGTCTGATAACCGGTGTTAATTGTATTACAGTTTGTTGTCTGTTTTAACTCAATTAAGGACTGCAGATGATAATTTCAAGTAGTTCCTACATTCACTACCAAATGCTACCGTCCACGACACCTAGTTCTAAACTTGACTACTATTAGATGCCATCGCAACCAGCGACTGGTGACGAACGTTGGAATTTAAGAGCATTAATCAAACCTAATCTAAAAATTTTGGCTCCACACAATTGTAGTTAGTGGAAGGATCTTTTTCATGCCATAAATCTATGACATGGGACTGCCAGCTTTACTTCCCCTCTGAAGGAAATCATACTGAGGAATTTTAACGCTCTTAAAAATCCGATGACTTCGGCCGGCTTTGAACCCGCGACCTTGGGCATAGAAGCTCAGCATGCTACCAACTACGCCACCGAAACCTCAAAAAAA
Organism: Meconema thalassinum; assembly: GCA_946902985.2. Taxonomy (NCBI): domain Eukaryota; kingdom Metazoa; phylum Arthropoda; class Insecta; order Orthoptera; family Tettigoniidae; genus Meconema; species Meconema thalassinum. Next base: position 197,846,725 of record OX336391.1, on the reverse strand, counting down.
TACACGTGATTAAGATTTATGGACTATTGAAGAAGGAGAAGAAGAAGAGGAAGAAAAGGAGAAGAAGAAGAAGAAAACAAAGAGATGGCATAACTTAGTTTTCTTCTCTTCCTTCCTCTTCTTCTTCTTCTCCTTCTTCTTCAATAATCGCGGTACTTACTCATTAATGCGCGAAGAGGCGTACAACATTTATTAAAGTAGTGCAGCTATTAGGCCTAGTGCTGCGACATACGAGGCACGTCCAGAAAGTAAGTTCCGTTTGGTAATAAAATTAAATTGTGTACAGATACAGAAAAATTATTTATTGCACAACATTCTACACCTCTTAAACTACTTTTCCACATAACTGCCGAACTTTTGCAGGCATTTGTCATAGCGAGGCACAAGTCTTTGGATACCGTCTTCATAGAAGTTTGCCGCCGACCCGTAAACGAGAGTGATGACTCCCCTGTAAGATATCCTACTGTTTGGCCACCACTGTTAGGCAAATTGTGTGCTTACCAGGAGAACTGCGTATGTTTAGGAGTTCTCCTGAGCACATACGCAATTTGCCTAACAGTGGTGGCCAAACAGTAGGATATCTTACAGGGGAGTCTTCACTCTCGTTTACGGGTCGACGGCAAACTTCTATGAAGAAGGTATACAAACACTTGTGCCACGCTATAACAAATGCCTGCAAAAGTTCGGCAGTTATATGGAAAAGTAGTTTAAGAGGTGTAGAATGTTGTGCAATAAATAATTTTTCTGTATCTGTACACAATTTAATGTTATTACCAAACGGAACTTACTTTTTGGACGTGCCTCGAATTTAAGCGACAGGCCTCCGAAACTAGAACTATTTACTTTAGTACTACAAGATAAGATGTTTGAAGAAACCCACAATGCCGCCCACAATGGTCGCGCTCCATCAACTAATGTGAATACTGCTGCTGTGTTATACTCTTGTGATCAGCCCCCAATTACTGGAACTATAAACACAAAGAAGCCATAATAAGCATAAATTTATTTTGACCATTCAGTTGTTAATAAAAGAAAACTGTCAAATAGTTTCAAAGCTTTCTTCTCATAATTAGAATAATGGAAGTTTGTACTTTATCGTGACTGTTAATCCCGCGAACATGAGCTAAGGGATCTCAATTTTACGGGGAATCCGAACCACAGGACATTGCATTTCAATTTGAAAATCTCACATGCATTGACCGAGAATCGAACCCAGTCAATCGTGGTGAGAGGTCAACCCGCCACGCCACCATACCCCCCATAATTAGAACGCACGAACACCAATTTGAGGAACTTGGACATGGTGGTCATTTGTCCTCATGTACTTGGGTATGTGTAGATACTGTCTGATATCCTGTGTATTTGTGGTGTCTGTAGTAGTGTGTCTATTTGTAACTCTGGTGAGGATTGGGAAGGAGGCGGTCATGGCCTTTAAGTTAGGATCAATTCCTGCATTTGCCTGGTGTTAAAGTGGGAAATCACGGAAAAACAATTTTGAGGACAGCTGAGGTGAGAATCAAAACCTTCTCTCCTTTGTTTTGCCTCACGGTATGAGTCCATTCCGTTCCATCCCTCAGACTTACATAGACTTGGACTTAGTTCCTCCAATGCTAGGTATCATATCGGGCAACAAGTTTCTTCCAGCGAACTCTATCAGCTGCCAGGTTTTCAGCTTCCTCCCAGTTCATATCCATCCATTCAAGATCCTTTGCAAAAGTTCGTTTTCAGGTGTTACGAGGTCTTCCTCTACTTCGGTATCCGTTGGTATCCACAACAGTGCTGATTTAGGTATCCTTCTATCATTCATACGTAGGACATGTCCCGCGAACTTCATTCTTCCTTGAGCATTGATTTTGCGCAGGCTGCGCCGACCAGTGCTTCTCAGTAATTCATCATTTGTTATGTGGTCACGATAACTGATTTTCAAAATTCGCCTGAATCATCGTTGGTGGAAAACGTTGAGCTTGTGTGCTGATTTTACTGATATTTTCCAGGTCTCACATGCATATATGGCGATTGGTAAGATGACAGAGGAATATAGCCGAAGATTTGTGGGCATAGGCTACTTATAGAGTTTAATTGCCATATGGATTTGCCATATGGATCGCATTCGTTAAAAGACTGCCTAAGCGTTTCCAATTCTGCTGCTGATGTCTGCATCTACGTCCCCATTACTACAGATAAGGCTGCCGAGGTATGAAAATCAGTCAACATCTTGTAGAATTTTCTGTTGCTCTATAATTTGTGTAGATACATTCCCACACTTTATGCACATTCCTATTTGTCTTGTTACAATTTATCTGTAGTCCACCAGAACTGGCCATTCCATCCAGCTTGGTTGTCTTAAACTTTGTGGTGTTTCTGCCAGAAGGACGATGTCATGAGTAAAATCCTGAACCGTTAGTCTAGATTGCTTATTCCAACGTATCCCCATATTGGGATTATCCATAGCTTTTCTAATTACAAAATCTATGACCAATATGAATAGGAATGGTGACAAAATGCATCCATGTCTGACGCCTGTGAGAATGCTAAAGAAAGAGGTGTTCCCTTCTGTTCTTATACAACAGCTTGAGTCTAGATAGAGGATTTTGAAAAGATCGATGAGATGGTAGGGAATTCCATATAGGCTCACAATATTCCACAATGATTGACTCTCGATGTATACTGTCAAAAGCTTTTCTGAAATCAACGAAGTTTAGGTGGAACGGACAGTTAAATTCTATGAATTGTTCTATTACATTTCGTAGAATAAATATTTGTTCAGAGGAGGATCTCGCTCTTCTAAAGCCATCCCTCATCCAGAATTACATTTCTTGTCAGAGCCAGGAATTGAACCCGGATCTCCCGGTGACATACGTAAAATTCTAAGTGTTCCACATCAAAATATTAGAACAAATATTTGAAAATTCTAGCTACACCTCCTGGAAAACGTCTAATATCAGACACTAACGGCCCAAAGATCTGTTCCTAATATTCTTACTGCAACAGTGAAAGCCTTCAAAAGTATATTCACAGCTTACCCCATGTGCTACTGTGACTCTTCTTAAAGCAAGGAGAAAATTTCATTTCGAATGAGATATTAAAATTCCTATAATGTGCTTTCCTTGAACCGGCACATTCTTATAATGGGATTATCTTAAAAGAATAATAAGAGGCTGAACGTGCTCTCGAGTGTGGGATGTTCTGAAGCGTGTTTGGTTTGGGTCTGTTCCAGCCTCATAGCCACGAAGGAGCCATTCATCTAACGATCATCAGCCATGAACCAATATCGACACTTGGGTCGCTGATCGATGGCTCGAGCGTGCCATTCATTTTGTCAAAGCGACCTCTCACCAACAGTGATAACTTGGGGGAAATATCGCCATGTGCCGTGACAAAGCCCTGTATATCTAAAGAAAACAAATTTACAGGATACTACATTATTGATTGAAAACACAATAATAATAATAATAATAATAGTAATAATAATAATAAACACAAACAACTGGGAAGTTACTTCATAGCAACCAAAATAAAAACAGTACAGACCAAAGTTGTCGGATGAAAGTAAACAGGCCTTCTCGGAAAGAATGAAAGCCAATTGAAACAGCAAGAAGAACCAAAAAAGAGTTGATTGTGGTATTTGCTTAACGCATTCCATTTATTGGGAGAATTCGCTTAAAATAAATAAATAATGATAATGTAGTACATTACGCAACGAGCCTATAATGGCAATAATTGAGAGACGGGTATGTTTATAAAACGAGCGTAGCGAACAGTGATTACCAGTGTAATTTTTTTTTTATTTTTTTATCATAATGGACTAATTAATTTTCTGATTATCATATCTGCGACATTCTAGTAATAATTTTAGGAACTATTGATTTCTCATGTGTGATTTGTTTTATCTTTGTTGAGGTTTTTGCCATTCAAATCATATTTTTATCTATAAATAAATTGAGATTTTAAGGAATGTGCTAATTCAAAATAATTTCCCACCATACCTTACTTGTGAATTACCGAGATCAGGGATGCCAGATTAGACTCAAGTATTCACCTAGATAGACCCTGAGATATATTTTCTCGTGCTAATCTGATGTCGGTATTTTACAAAATGTGGTCGTTGGATCTCGGTCCAAACGGGCACAATACATACATACAGACTTTCACTTTTATATATTATATAAATACCTCTGTAATACCGGGTGAGTTAGCCGAGGTCGTTACGGCATGACTGCTGGCAGTCGCTCACATCCGGGAGGCGAGGAGGTTCGAATCCCCCCGCCGGCAACCTTGAAGATGGTCTTCTGTTGTTTCCCATCTTCCTTCCAGGAAAATGCCGGGGTTGGTCCCTAACTATAGGCCACAACCGCTACCTTCCACCTCCTAGTCCTTACATTCCCACTTTCCTCCCCAACGGTATTTGTAGCTCACCCATTGGGTGTCCGTCTCGAAGCAGCTACAAAACTGGCGAGCCGAACATGTCCTCGGACACTCCCGGCACTAAAAAAAGCCATACGCTAAAAAAAAAAAAACACCTCTGTCTCTTAATTACTATTATAGGCGAGTTGCATACAACTGTTATCTTCGACGATAATTATAACTTAATTATATGTTTTAACATAAATGTTCATACATATCTGTGGGATTCAGTTACTTCAGTAAGTGAACAGGGTGCGCTGGCTTCGTTGACTGAACAGAGCGCATGCGTGGGTCAAAGCACTTCGAAAGGAGAGACCATTTACTTTGTTTGGCAATGCTATTGTTTACAGCCTGCATGATGACTAGTGCAGTCCATCTCTAGCATTCACTAATATTGTCACCGAAGTCATTTGAAAGCAATGCGCTGTGTAGAAATTAAAGTTGGGAATATTAAGGTACAGTGCTATTTCTTGTCCCATATTCGCCCGTTTATTTACGCGAACATATGGACGGTGCACTTTCCATGGCGGCAATGTATATAGAAGGATGCTGTGTTGCTAACTTCTGGACGTAGATTCATAAATTTCTTGCATATGTTATAGTATTTTCTTGTTACCGATGGGTTGGTGCTGATTTTGTCTTTGTCTTTGGGATTGTAACTACAATGGCTGATCCGATATCCAATTTGAACTTTCAAATCATGTAATTCATGTCTGACATATTGGATTTTGAGCACATGCGCGAATGTATCCTTACCTAATTGGTCAATGAATGAGCTCTGATTGGCTGAAGAAACTCATAATGAAAAACTACTATAATGACCATCATTATGATACAGTTTTCTGACGTATAATATTTACATTTCGACATCGTCGAACATAATAGAGCATTATGCAACGAGCCTATAGTGGCAATAATTAAGACACGAGTATGTTTATAAAACGAGCGTGAGCGAGTTTTATAATTTTCATACGAGTGTCTTAATTACCATTATAGGCGGGTTGCTTACGACTGTTTATGTTCGACGATAATTATAACTTTATTATATGTTTTAACATAAATATTCATAAATATATGTGGGATTCAGTTACTTCAGTTATTAGTGAACAGGGCTCGCTGGCTTTGCTGACTGAACAGAGCGCATGCGTGGGTCAAGACACCCCTAAAGCAGAGACCATTCACTTTGCTTGCCAACACAGAACACCCATTGTTTACAGCCTGCCGCCCAGGTCTATAGCATTCAGTGATATTGTCACCGAAGTTATTTCAAAGCAATGCGCTGTGTAGAAATTGGAGTTGGGGATATTAAGGTACAGTGCTATTTCTTGTCTCATATTCGCCAGTTTATTTACACGAACAAATGGACGGTGCATGTCGGTAATTTATCTAGACATTTTGGATTTTGAGCGAATCCGTGAAGGTATCCTTACCTAATTGCCCACACAACTGTTTCTTGAGCTCTGATTGGTGGGAGAAACTGTTTCATAATGAAAAATAATGTTATAATGAGCCTCATTATGATACAGTTTTCTGACACATAATGTTTACATTTCGACATCGTCGAACATAAATATTATAAGGTGATTGGTGGTAGATGATACTTGAAGTCCGAGAAAGAGATAATGAAAAAGGTGCTTAGATGTATTAAAAGAAGATACTGGGACGAGGGGTGATATCTAGACCATCTTCAAGCTAGACCAAATTGGAAGAGTTTCACAAATTATACCCGGTTCACTCTAAAAATAAACTGATTTTGAATAACATTAATAATAATAACAATCATATCAAATATACGTTTAACTTACGGCGGATTAAGTTTTGGAACAAAGTGCAGGGCCAGACTGCAATTATAAGAGTCGCAGGACATGCGAGTTAGGTATTCAGAAAGGTGTAAGTCAAGGCTGCAACTTATCTCTCATACTTTACTATCCATGCAATGAAGAAGCCATGACGAAAATGAGAGATAATTTTAACTTTGAGATTTACTGATGATATTATGGCCGATTCACCAGAGGATTTCAATGAGTTTCTTAACTGTATTGACTCAGTTTTTAAGAAAGAAATCATGATGATCTATCAATTTAATGTAGAATTAAAATAATTGAAATGTAGTAGGTAGAAATCAGAAATCCGTAACGACATAAATTTGCCAGGTGAACTACTAAAGGAAGTAGGAGAATTTCGCTACTTGTGAATGAAAATAAGCAGTCTTGGACGAAGTAAATGGGATAAAAATGTAGGTTATCTTGGGCAAGGAAAGCTCTTATACAGAAGAGATATCTCTTGACATGAAAATAAATGAAAAATCCACAGCCTGCTTCCAGTCGACCGACCGCATCAGGGAATGGAATGAATGAAGTCCCCATCTAGTGGTGATTATATGAACGGTGCCAGCTGCCAAAGCCTGTCGCACTCCCCTGGGGAAATGATTAAATGAATGACAGATGAAATGAAATGATAGTGGAGAGTGTTGCTGGAATGGCATTTCTGACAGGGAAAACCGGAGTACTCGGAGAAAACCATGTCTGCCTCCGCTTTGCCCAGCACAAATCTCACATGGAGTGACCGGGATTTGAACCATGGACCCAGCGATGAGAGGCCGGCTTGCTGCCGCCTAAGCTACGGAGGCATGAAAATAAATAAATAAATAAATAAATAAGTAAATAAATAAATATATAAATTAAAAATTAAAAATTATATAATATAAATTTTGAAACAACCAAATTCTCTGAAAAAGAATCTTAGAAATAACACAAGACCTACATGAAATTGGAATCAACGAAAAGATCGTTCATAATATACCAAACATTACAACCTTAAGAAACAGACACACATTTGACAAGAAGTGTACCTGGAAGTATTATTACAAGATGGACGAAAGAACGCAAAAGGGAGCTCAGCTAAAGGATGAAGAGATATTGGGAAGAAAAGAGGAAACATTGTGCTAAATTAATTCTAACGTGCTTCTTTGTTGGGCATAACGAATCAAAAATATTATTATTATTATTATTATTATTATTATTATTACATAAAATGCGCATAAATGTGCATACATAATTATTTATATCCTATGAACAAAGTTTGATACATTTGGATCGATTCATTGCTATAGTCGATGATTGACTTAATTCTCTTATGACATTTAGTTAGGTGTGATTTTCATAATGTTCGTTGCTTAGTACGAACACACATGCATTGTTTGGTTCGTGAAATTTGTCATTTCTACATATCTTGTGGTGATAGCCGTGCACTGAAAGTCTGGTTAGCTCCGATCGCAGTTCTTGGTTCGCTTTTGTTCATCTTCTGTCAATAATGTAGTCTGTAGCGTAAAAGTCTACGGGTATTTCTTTTCTGTTTTGTTTCCTTAGCTCTATTAATTGAGATTGAGGAAAGCAATGGCAAACTACCTCAATCCTCTTCTTGCCTAGAACGCCTCAAAATAGCGCTGCCTTGGGTTTTTGTGGGTATCTACTCACATAACGTAACGGCGGTACTTTTTGAGGATCCAACCAGCCTTCGGGCTGACTACCTATCAGACATTAATTGAGATACTAGCTTTGTGTGTGGTAGGAGCAGCTTGAGTTTCAGGTCCTGTATGGAGAACGGTTCCCTTGCCAGTTCATATACCAGTCTGGACTCGGTCGTTCTCGCTACTCCAAGAGCTCTCTTCAAATATCTCGATTTGATTTTCTCAAGATTGGTCAGGTCCGTTAGTGTTAGTCTTTGCCATATTAGTTTAATGCCGTATGTTATAACTGGAGATATTTTGGCATGATATAGGGTAATGGCTGTTTGTAGTGAGAGTTTGACGATGTTATGGATTTCTACATTCCTCTGATGGCCGCAGCAGCTCTTTCTTGTATATGGACCCTGAATGAGTTGCATGTGGTCTGGAGTGTAATCCGTAAGTATTTAAATGTATTAACTTTTTCGATGTCGTTATCTCCAAGTTATACCTCGTCATTAGGGGCAGATGACCTCGTAGTTCCGCCCCTTAAAACAACAATAACTAACTAACTAACTACCTCGTCATTTGTTGCTAGTTTTCCTCCTTTCCGAAATGCCATGTGGACCGTCTTACTGTAGTTAATGAACGTTGCGTTTTCTTGCGCCCAAGTGTGGAGAGCATCCAGGGTGTCTTGTAGTTCCGATATGTTAGACGAACCCAGAAAAATAATAATATTAAGAATGTTAATTATCTATACAATTAAAATAAGCTATTTGTCAGAATATTTATAACTTCAGCCTAAACAACAAATTTATCCTGGTTGATGTGTATATAGACCAAATATGCATTGAATTTAAAAGTTGCTTATTTGTTGTTTGTAATGGGAAGGAATTTATCATACTGCAAGTGAAGCACGAGCACCCCTATGCAAACCTATGCTACAAAATGTTTATGCACAACAAAGTAATGAGAAGGTTAAGGGGCAACCTCAAATGTTGGTGGTAAGACAATACTTATTATGCAATTCCTATTTATCTCTTGACTTGAAGTTTCAGGTTCAAATATGATCACGTTGCACGTTCTTGGGGACGGCTAAAAAGCACGTAGTACTTCCGCAATATAAGGCAAGAAGGACATCTATTGGCATACAATTGTTATATTGTAACATACAAGAAGTTGGTAGAAATAAACCATTTTCTTCGCATGTAATAAGTGAATCCATTGGCATGCTACCCGAACACTATATCCAGCAAGGAGACTCATAAATCCATGAATCCCCAATGAAGCAATGCTTACAGTACTTGGAATTCAGATAGTGTTATAAATGAGCCCTCCGCTGCCAACGTGACAACTATATGGGTGTGAATACTACGTGCAGCCGCCCTTTTGAAATAATAAAATATAAATATAATAACTCTGAATACTTAAGAGCCCAGCAATACATCTTTGTCACATTGTAGAACCATATACGTGGCTTTGTATGGCCAAGAAAAATTAACACAGCATTTCTTCATTCATTCATTCAAGATGGCGGCTGCGCGAACTATTAGAACATTAAAATCGGCAACTGTGAATATAGTCATGTAATTAAGATGATTCTTGGAAAAAGATGAGTATCGTTTTAAAGTTCTCACTTGCGTTATTGAGAAGGTTATCTCACTGAATACAGCGCCGAACAGCCTTCTTAAAATATTCAAAATAAATTAATATTTTTCAGTATTTAAGAACTATAACAAAGAAATTCAGTAATAGGGCAGGTCTTTGCAAGTCAATTCCTATGCCTAAAGCAAAAGAAAACGACTCCATACTTTCAAGATGGCGGCTAGACGTATTATTAACGTATACGAATTAGTACACGGCATATAATATCACAATTAAGACAAAACTCTGTAGATGTGGAGTATTATAAAAGGGTCATCAGTAGCCTGCATATAGAGCTCAGGGGACGTACTGAACTTTCATAATATAGGAATAAATAAATCTCGGTGATTTAGAGTACTATAACCAAAATTTGGTCTGTCTATTAGGTAGTCAGCCCGAAGGCTGGTTGGATCCTCATAAAGTACAGGGTACAGGGTAGAAATTTATGTGTAGCTCCGTATGTCCAATGCTAAATAACATGGACACTAAATTTCCAAAATGGTGGCTGGGCATACTAAAACGTAATATTGAATCGTTCAGAATTTAAAGCGCAATTAACACGAAAGTAAACAGTACAATGTAAGGGACCTTGCTCAAATAAGCAATAACATTTTAATCCAACGCGCAGCTGCCAACCTGTAAATGTAGAAAACCTTAGCGAATAACTAATAGTATTTTGATTCTACAAAAACAAAAAATTTGTAGTAGATTAGAATCTTGTAAGTGGCTTCCTATGACCCAGTCAAAAAAAGAGTTGCTCCATACATTCACCATTGTGGCTGAGCGTATTCCTAAAACTTGAATATCATTTAATCGCGATAAAATAGCACAATTATCGCATACGTTTGTGAGAGAGGATTACCAGATAAAATATATCGCTAGCATTACTCATAAGAATATCATACTGAATATAGCGAGCAACTACCATCTTGAAATTAAGGAATATAAAAATATAACTCCACACATTTTCGAGATACACTAACTAAAATTACTGTCACGTAGAATCATGGATGCCCAAGGCAAAAGTACAACCTCACCCTACATACAAATAGTGGTTGTGCGTATTATTAATATCAATAACTTTGGATCCAATTGTACAATTAACACGAAACTTTGTAAGAGAGGAACACTCTAAATAAACCTTCGTTAGTGTTACTAATAAGACAATCACACTGAATACAGCACGCAGCAGCCATCTTGAAATTATAAGATGAATCAATAATTCACTATTTATTACAGTTGCAAAGAAGAAACGCAGGAAGTAGATAGTCATAAGAGGCTTTCTCCACAGAAGCTACAACCTCAACAATTCCATATATTCAGGATGGTGGATAGGCATACTTTTCTATTGTTAGAATCAATTTCTATGGATGCTAGAGAGGCAACACAAGAAAACTTAATGAAGGAAGTCTTGCATATGGTACAACTTTTAACGTTCATCACAGGAAACTACAATTAATTATACCGCTTGATAAGGACAAATGAGCTGAGAGTGGCGTAAGGTGTGAATCCACCAAGAAAGACGTCTTTTGTGAATCACCCCGATCAGAGATGTATTTTATTTCATCTGTGCAGTACTTCAGTATTAGTCACCATATCCATCTATGAAACCTTAAGCTTCCTGCGGGAACATCAAATTTTGAAGGCTTCCAGAGACTTTACTCAGCTTTTATTTACTGTCCATGTTTCTGAGGCGTACAATAGCACAGTACAAATAAATGTGCGCATGGTTGATAATCAACATGATAAATAATTTTCATTAAGAAAAACGAAGAAATATAAAAAATCTCTTGAAACATTAATCTAAAAATTGTAACAGATCTGATTTTTAGTCTTTTAGAGAAATTTGATTCATTTAGATAGTATTTTGGAAATAATATTGAAATCAGCCTTGATATAAAATTGTGTGTCAATCTTTCAACTTCATTTGTATCATCCACTACTATTTGCTGAAGAAGGTTATAATTTAACACTGTACACAAGAATTACAATGTACTGACTTACGGTATTATTTTCCTATTTAATTAAACTTTGAATGAATATTAAATTATCCGCCTTTTCAATACACTTTATTAAATAGTACTCACAGGTACATGTTTCGGAGGCTTTCACACTCTCCTTTCATCAGCCTGCTTGACAAACCTTTTAAGAACTTTCCTTGTTCCAAACACATATAAATCGCAAGAAGATAAAAACTTGACAATAAAAACACACATATTACACTTCTTATTGTTAAGGAGACCAAGATATCTTGGCTACTATTCACATGTTGACGTCAGATTGGATGAAAATTGAAGTTCATAATTCATTTAACATATTTTCCATGGAATAGTGGGATGAAGTCTTGATAGAGCAGTGGTACATGAATCGACTAAAATGGAGAGCGCTCGTAAACCACACCCGGGAGACTGGAGTGGAAACTTGATGATGATGATGATGATGATGAAGATGATGATGATGATGATGACTAAGATTGTCTATTTACGTTGTTTTCTGTAAATATACAATCTTAGTATTCTATGGAAAATATCTTAAATGAATTATGCACTTTAATTTTCTTCCAATCTTACGTCAACATGTGAATAGTAGCCAAGATACATTGGTCTCCTTAACAATAAGCAGTGTAATATGTGTGTTTATGTTCGACATTGACTATTATATGCCAGAAAACTGTACTATAATGACGCTCATTATAACACTATTTTTCATAATGAAACAGATTCTCCCACCAATCAGAGCTCAAGAAACAGTTGTTTGACCAATTAGATAAGGATCGCATCGCCCCTGCGCTGAGTTCCAAGGCCTTCTAATTTAAATTTCACTGCGTGGCCTAGTGTCATAGTAGGGTAATCGAGGAGGCCATGGTCCTATACAAGGCATTGTCTGCGTCCCATGCGCTCTGTTCAGTACATAAAACTGGCGAAATCTCGACAGATATTTATGAATATTTATGTTCGAACATAAAATAGTTATAATAATTACCTTCGAACATAAACAGTCGTATGCACTATTTAATTATCAAGTTTTTATCTTCTTGTGATTTATATGTGTTTGGAACAAGGAAAGTTCTTAAAAGGTTTGTCAAGCACGCTGATGAAGGGAGAATGTGAAACCCTCCGAAACATGTACCTGTGAGTACTATTTAATATATTGTATTGAAAGGCGGATATTTTAATATTCATTCAATATATTAACGACAATACGGAACACAATAAGCGACATTATGATTCATTAAACTTTTTCAACAAAAATTTTGGGTAGACAAGGCCTTTTTCATGTCTATTCATAATATTAATATTTACTTTCACAAGATCATTTGATACATTGTATTAAGTATTGTGCATAAAATTTAAAAAGCCGAAGCCGTCGGATTGTTTAAGAGCGTTAAAGTCCCTCAGTATGCCTTCCTTCGGAGAGGAAGTAAAGTCGGCGGTCCCATGTCATAGATTTATGGTATGATAAAGAATCTTCCACTAATTACACCTGTGTGAATCTAAATTATAGGTTATATTTGACTAACGCTGTTAGGTTGCAACGTACGTCACCAGGAGCTGACTGTGCTGGCATCTAGTAACCAAGTTCAGAACTAGTTGGTCGCTGACGGTGGCGTTTGGTATCAAAAGTTGGAACTACTTGAAAATCGAATGTCAACAGTCCTTACTTGAATTAAAAACAGATAACACACACTAATACAGCCATCACAATTAACACCAGTTATCAGACAGATTCTACACACGCTCAAAGTACATGGAGCTACATGACCGCGTTGTTCAGCCCCTAAACTGAAAACCAACCAACCAAAATTTTAAGAGATTTGATTACTATTAATGAAGTTATGGACGTCTAAAGTTAAGTGGTTCCCCAATCCCAAGCACTGCGGGCTTAGCAAAGTGTCCCCTTTATTTGCTGTAGTAGTGCACTTCACTGAGCAGTAGGTATTCACAAAGTCCAAAATGAACTTTCTCCTGTCTATAGAGAAGGGAGAGATTTCTTTCACGACGTTGAAGATACCGTAACCATATTTAGGCTATAAAGAAGAGAAGAGGGAAGACAGATTGTGTGGGTCGTGGTAACATTATTACCGGCCAACACGCACGTGCTATTTTGTACGCGAGCCACGCATCTTCAAGGGTGCTAACAACGTGCTACGCCTGCAAGGCATTACCCATAATACCTCCTCTCGATCGTCGTGGACTGAGTTGCAAATTTCCACGACTTACCTCTCGTAATATCTTATACCTCGTGGGAGTGCCGCTTCTATGTTGCAGCTCACTTTTGTCGAGCCGCCAACGTTTCATCCTCCTGGTCTCAAGCATTTCCTTCCTCACACCTTTCCCCCCACCTTACTTTCTCTTTCATACACTATTCTCGGATCAGTTTTATACAGTATTGTCATATTACGCTGAGGTTCGGCGGCTTCGGTGGCGTAGTTGGTAGCAAGATGAGCTTCTATGCCCAAGATCGCGGGTTCAAACCCGGCCGAAGTCGTCAGATTTTTAAGAGCGTTAAATATCCCTCAGTATGCCTTCCCTCGGAGGGGAAGTAAAGCCGGCGGTCCCATGTCATAGATTTATGGCATGTTAAAAAACCTTCCACTAATTCCACCGGTGTGAAGCTAAATTAGAGGTTAAACAACGCTCTTAGCTTCCTACGTTCGTCGCTAGGAGCTGACTGCGGTGGCGTCTAGTAGCCAAGTTCTGTACGAGTAGTCGTTGACGGTGATGTTTGGGGGCAAAAGTAGGAACTACTTGAAATTCAATGTCCGCAGTCCTTCGGCTACTTGAATTAAAATCAGATAACACACACTAGTACAGCTATCACAATTAACACCCGTTATCAGAGAAATTCTACACACACCCAAAGTACACGGGGCTACATGACCGCGTTGTCGCAGCCCCTAAACTAAGGAACCAACCAACCAACACTGGGGTTCACATAGATTTGTGTTTTCCCTACATGGTACATTAACTTGATGTCCACTTCATGATGTAGCGCCTAGCGTTCTAGGCTGTCACCCCGGAGGTCCGGGTTCAATTCCCGGCTCTTCTAAGAAATGTAATTCTGGTCTGAGGGCTGAAACGAGGTCCACTCAGCCTCGTGAGGCAAAGCTGAGAAGAACGTTGGTTCGATTTCCACCTCAGCCATCCTGGAAATGTTTTTTCTTTAGTTTCCCACTTCTACTCCAGGCAATTGCCTGGCAAATACTTAACTTAAGGCCACGGCCAATGGCCATCACAATAACACAGGTTGTCACTCAACAATTCCCCGTCCGCTCACACACACTCAAGTAAACGGGGCTAAATGACCACGAGGTCCAAGCTTCTCAAATGAAACAACAATCTTAATTTAATGAGTATCTTGTGAGAATAAATTGATGTAGTTGTTGATCCATTTTCATGAGTAGGCACATCTAAACCTTCACCCCCTTGAATTTGGGTGTGTGTTCTATTTATCTAATAACTAGCAACCATCTCGGCTTTGCCCGGGAACAGTTATGAATGTGCAACGAATTATTGTTAAAAGTAATTTTAAGAATGGCGAGGTGCATGAAACACAAATCCCCCTTCCGTCCAATCTTAAAACACTTATAGTGGACGATTTGTTGAAGATGGAGATATGCTGAACGGGACTTTTTTGTAGAACTCTTCATGCTGAAAAATTCTTACACTCATAGTATATAGATATTTTTAGCGTTTTGTCCAGCGCAAGCATAAAAAGTCCTCTCGGCACGCCGGAAGGCGGAGGTAGATTTCACCGGACAAACTTGGGGATAGGCGAAATTAGGCAGAATATGCAGGTTTTCGTAGAAGGATCAGACCTCATTTATTGCGAGAAGGTATTTTATAATTGGAGCTTAATTAACTTTGTTTTTCGTCATTTTATGCTTATTTTAAACATTATATTGTCTTATGGGAACGGTAACCTTCTTGTCATTTGGGGTCCATTTTTATACTTGTGGTCACACTGCCCTTATGCAAGGTTTCGACACTGATGTGTAACTATGGAACGGTCTGTTACTTCTTCACGCAAAATTATATCTCCCGCAGAGATTTTGGTTGGTTCCTCAGTTTAGGGGCTGCGACAACGCGGTCATGTAACCCCGTGTACTTAGGGATGGCTGTATTAGTCTGTAATTCAGATAAGGACTGCAGACGGTCAATTTCAAGCAGTAGTTCCTAATGTTGCTACCAGGTACTACCGTCAATGACACCTACCTGTGAACTTGGCTACTAGATGCCACCGCAGCCAGCAACTCGCAACGAACGTTGGAACTTCCCCTCCAAAGGAAAGCATACTCAGGGATTTTTAGCGCTCTTAGAAAATCCGACGACTTCGGCCGGCTTTGAACTCGCGACCTTGGGCATAGACATTCAGCATGCTTGCTACCTGTTACGTCGCCGATGCCGCTTCACACTTAGTCAGATGGAATTCTGAACGTGATCTCGTGCAAGTGCGTTATCTTGGCAACGTCTGATGGCTCATCCCTCATCAATTTAGTAGTGTTGCCATGGCAAACACTGATAGCTCTTGGCATCTTCTTATAATTCCGAAATCATTATTCTCATCCCTTGGCATAATGGTGGGTCATATCAAAAATTCTTTCAGACAAAATTTTAGGTAATTATTAGGGGAATATTGTCCATTTTGTACGGTTTTGATATTGTGCCTATTAAGAGAGATATGATTAATGTTTCCCGAAAAACCCACTTTTTCCCACCCCTTTGGTCAATGGTTGGTGCTATAAAAAACTCTTCAAACATACATTTTTGGGCTTTATCTGACACATAGTATGAACGTTGAACGGATTCGATATTTCACATATTAAGAGAGTTATAGCAATATTTCTCTTTTTCGAAAAAAGCCCCCCATTTTCACCCCCTTCGACCGATTCAGCCCAGTAACGAACTCGACAGAAATTTTATAGGTATACATATTCGGTAAAATATTCAAAGTGATTGGTGCAAGATTACGGCAGTTATTGTGTCCACAAGAAACTTATATGCATATATATATACACATATACATAAATTATGTATAAACTTTTGAACTGACGGTGGTTTAGGGGCTGCGACAACGCGGTCATCTAACCCCGTGTACTTTGGGTGAGTGTAGAATCTGTCAGATAAACGGTGTGAATTGTAATGGCTGTAGTAGTCTTAATTCAGGTAAGGACTGCAGACGGTCAATTTCAAGCAGTAGTTCCTAATGTTGCTTCCAGGTACTACCGTCAATGACACCTAGCTGTGAACTTGGCTACTAGATGCCACCCCAACCAGCAACTCGCAACGAACGTTGGAACTTCCCCTCCAAAGGAAAGCATACTGAGGGATTTTAGCTCTCTTAGAAAATCCAACGACTTTGGCCGGCTTTGAAACCGCGACCTTGGGCATAGACATTCTGCATGCTACCAGTTACGTCACCGAAGCCGCTTCCCACTTAGATGAAAATACTGAATCTGA
Source organism: Meconema thalassinum (assembly GCA_946902985.2). Classification (NCBI taxonomy): domain Eukaryota; kingdom Metazoa; phylum Arthropoda; class Insecta; order Orthoptera; family Tettigoniidae; genus Meconema; species Meconema thalassinum. Next base: position 197,829,772 of record OX336391.1, on the reverse strand, counting down.
TCTCGTGCAAGTGCGTTGTCATGGCAACGTCTGATGGCTCATCCCTCATCAATTTAGAAGTGTTGCCATGGCAACCTCTGATAGCTCTTGGTATTTTCTTATAATTCCGAAATAATTTTTCTCATCCCTTGGCATAATGGTGGGTCATATCAAAAATTCTTTCAGACAAAAGTTTTAGGTAATTATTAGGGGAATATTGTCCATTTCGTACGGTTTTGATATTGTGCCTATTAAGAGAGATATGATTAATGTTTCCCGAAAAAAACACTTTTTCCCACCCCTTTGGTCAATGGTTGGTGATATAAAAAAACTCTTCAAACATACATTTTTGGGCTTTATCCGACACATAGTATGAACGTTGAACGGATTCGATATTTCACATATTAAGAGAGTTATAGCAATATTTCACTTTTTCGAAAAAAAAAGCCCCCCATTTTCACCCCCTTCTACCGATTTAGCCCAGTAACGAACTCGACCGAGATTTTATAGGTATACATATTCGGTAAAAAGTGATTGGTGAAATATTACGGCAGTTATCGTGACCACAAGAATCTGATATATATATATATATATATACTTTTGAACTGACGGTGGTTTTGGGGTCTGGGGGATGTGAAACGCGAAGATATGTCGAAATTTTCCGGAAGTCGAAACATGGTAGCCTACCCATTGCAATAGTTAGATTTCTAATGAAATCTACCTCTGGTTGGTTCCTCAGTTTAGGGGCTGCGACAACGCGGTCATCTAACACCGTGTACTTTGGGTGAGTGTAGAATCTGTCTGATAAACGGTGTGAATTGTAATGGATGTATTAGTCTGTAATTCAGGTAAGGACTGCAGACGGTCAATTTCAAGCAGTAGTTCCTAATGTTGCTATCAGGTACTACCGTCAATGACACCTAGCTGTGAACTTGGCTACTAGATGCCACCCCAACCAGCAACTCGTAACGAACGTTGGAACTTCCCCTCCAAAGGAAAGCATACTGAGGGATTTTAGCGCTCTTAGAAAATCCGACGACTTCGGCCGGCTTTGAAACCGCGACCTTGGGCATAGACATTCTGCATGCTACCAGTTACGTCACCGAAGCCGCTTCCCACTTAGTCAGATGTCAAAGTCAACCCCTGGCACCATCCAGCCCATGACGGGTTAAGGCCGACCAAGCGACCGCTGCCCAGCCATTTGGCCTGCAGATATTGGGGTGACGCGTGATCAGCGCGTCGGGTCCCCTCGGCCGTTAATATTGGTATTCGTGATCGGGGTGCTGTCTCACTGTCAGACAGCTACTCAATTGTCCTCACGAGGCTGAGTGCATCCCGTTCCAACCCTCACGTCAGTTTTAAAATCCCTGACGGAGCCGGGGATCGAACCCGGGGCCTCCGGGTGAGAGGCAGGCGCGCTACCCCAACACCACGGGGCCGGCTTAGTCAGATGGAAATACTGAATCTGATCTTGTACAAGTGCGTTGTCATGGCAACGGCTCATCCCTCATCAATGTAGTAGTGTTGCCATGGCAACCTCTGATAGCTCTTGGCATTTTCTTATAATTCCGAAATCATTTTTCTCATCCCTTGGCGTAATGGTGGGTCATATCAAAAATTCTTTCAGACAAAAGTTTTAGGTAATTATTAGGGGAATATTGTCCATTTTGTACGGTTTTGATATTGTGCCTATTAAGAGAGATATGATTAATGTTTCCCGAAAAACCCACTTTTTTCCACCCCTTTGGTCAGTGGTTGATGCTATCAAAACACTTATTTGACATAAATTGTTGGCACTTATCCGACACATATTATGAACTTTGAATGGATTCGATATTTCACGTATTAAGAGAGTTATAGTGAAATTTCAATTTTTTGAAAAAATGCCCACCATTTTCACCCCCTTCGACCGATTTTGCCCATTAACGAACTTGACCGAGATTTTATTGGGATACATATTATGTAAAAGATTCAAAGTGATTGGTGCAAAATTACGGCAGTTATCGTGTCCACAAGAAACTGATATACATATATACATATATATATATATATACATACATAAATTATATATAAACTTTTGAACTGACGGTGGTTTTGGGGTCTGGGGGATATGAAACGCGAAGATAAGTCGAAATTTTCCGGAAGTCGAAACATGGGACCCATTGCAATAGTTAGCTTTCTAATGAAATCTACCTAAAAGCGCACGGACGCCAGGCTTTTATTCAACTTTTTCACTGAAATCGTTACTGCTTGGCTTCCTTTGATCATAAATAAATTATTTTCTACAGAAACCTTCCCCGAGATATCCTTTACAGAATGGTGAAAACTGCATCAAAAGCCATGCAGTGGTTCTCGAGATTACCCGTGACATCCAAGAATCGGGGACTTAGTTTTATACTAAGTAGAGATTGTGTTATTGTGGTAATTGTAATACTCTGTCCATAGTTATAACTATTTTGATCTAGGAATAGGTAAATTGTCCTGAGTCTTGAAATAAGGAATATTCCTAGCATTTGCCTGGTGAAAGTGTAGGAAAAGCTCAGGGAGAAGCTTCACTCAGGATGATTGTTCTAGAGAGCCTGGATTATAGCCTTAGATCCCCAGGCTTGTTGCTGCATCCGATCGCTGTTGAGACAGGCGAAATAATGACTAAGGTACACCAGACAACTTTGGATGGTAATAGTAATAATAATTATAATAATAAAATTAATAATCATCATAATTATAACAACAATAGGCTAGTAAAAATTACTAATTAACTTTATCGTGTTTTAACTTTGTCTTTGTTTCATTGTTGTATAGGCCTACGCAGTGTAAAATGAATGACCCCCAGAGTCCGATTTTCATGGCAATATTGAAAACAAATGGAACTATTGAGCTCTTATACTCATATAGTGTTCGTACGAAAATTATATGGGTATTAGAGCATTTCTCTGATGAGTACAGGAGTTGAACTAGCGATCTTTGGCTTTAGCCAGCATTGCTCTACCATCTGAATAATTCCTGGAGACTATTTAATTCTCATAGCCAGGGTACATCTGTGACACCAAACAAAGTTGGTACATTTGACGTATTAGCCCGCTGTGCGCTTTAATTCCAAGAGTTTGATTTTCAAGACCACCTTGATGACCAAGGAGGCTTTTCGGCTCCCGAATTCGTCAGACATTTTAATCATACACCTGTAGCCTGTAGTTACATTCATAGTGCACTGCATGATCTAATAGCTGGAAAGATTTTGGTTATTATTATTCATTATTATTATTATTATTATTATTTTATTATTATTATTATTATTATTATAACACTATTATTATATATAAAATGTACAAAAAATACCAAACCATTACCTTTGGTATCCTTCCAAGTCAAAGACATTGATGATAGCACTGAATCTCAAGATGTTCTGAGCAAGTCAATGAAGAGACAGAACTATTATTATTATTATTATTATTATTATTATTATTATTATTATTATTATTATTATTATTATTATTTATTTGTTCCAGGAGCACGGACAATAAATATAATCGCCTTATACAAATGCATGAGTTAGATATATTGCCAACCATCTCGCAGTATTGTAGATAAGGTCGGGTTGACATGTCACTACGTTGCGTGAAAGTGAACAGCTGGAATGTACGCAGCTAGGCACATTGTTACGACCGCAAGCCTGTAGTGTAGGTACAGGTAGCAGAAACCATATACTGTAATTATGCAGCATACGCAAGGCCCTTCCTTTGTCGACTGGCCATATAGGCAACACACTCTGCACTCATGCGAATTGCAGTCGAAAACTAGATTAGACTGGATACATGGGACGTGCGGAGCACGGTACAAGCTTGCTTGCTTGCTTGCTTGCTAACACACAGAATCATACACATCAGGCGAAACGTTTGATGTATTCTCCTAGAGAGACCAAGCTGACCTAACTAGAGAGGTGGATTCTCCTTGATGTCTAGTCCTTAAGTCACGAAAATCGCATTATTCTATCTAACTCGTATTAATTTTGTTCAGGCTATCCACATGATATCTCACTCTACTCTTAGCACCGTTAAATTCTCTCACAGAAAATAAGATATGAACTACACATTGTCATTGTTGTTGTTGTTGTTTTTTGGATCATCAGTCTTTCGACTGGTTTCATGAAAAACAGTCCATGCCTCCCAGTTCCTGAACTAATCGTTTCATCTACACATAGCCACGCTGCAGACAAAGGCTTTCAAAAATGACTTCCTATCTATACATCCAATACAATCTAACATATTCTAACATTGATCTATCCCTACAGTTCATGTCCCCGACCCTTCCTTCCATAACTAAATTTGCTATTTCTGGGTGTCATAGATTGTGTCCTACCATCCTATCTCTTCTCGTCAATAGCTGTCGCCAGAAACATATTTCCTCCCCCATTCGTCTTCATACTTCTTCATCTATTACTCTATCTACTCATCTGATCTTCATCATTCTCCTGTAACACCACATTACAAATTATTCCATTCTTCTACTATCGGGTGAGTCAACAGTCCAAGTTCACTTCCATAGAGTGCCACACTGCAGACAAAGGCTTTCAAAAATTACTTCCTTTGATGTCAATAGATTCCTTTTCTGTAGAAATGCTTTCCGTGCCTGAGCCAACCTACATTTTATAACTTCTTTGCTTCGTCCATCACTGGAATGTTTGCTTCTAAAGTAACATAAGTCTCCTGCTTCCCTCCTTAGCTTTTCACCTCCCAATTTGACATCCTTAGTGGTTTCTGATTCTAATATCATAATTGAAGGGCTTGGTGGAAGAACCAGACAGTTCCATTCTAGTTCATTTTGAGATAACGAAATAAAACTAAAGAGATGATGCCATTGTCGTTCTGTTAACCTTACATTTGAAATAATTATAAAACTGGCGCGAATATCCTTTCCTTCGTTGAAAGTAAAAATATATTACACTTAAATTCCGTCTACGGGAACTACCTGACTTCTTCACCAAACGCAATAAATGTTCATGTTTCAGTTTAAAATACTGTATATATATATATATATATTGAACCCATGTGCCATAGAGTCCAAGGAGGTCGAATCCATGTATTTGGGGAAGAAATGAAAGAAACGTACAGTTTCTAATGTAACATAGAGAAAGATCAAGCCAGGATTCTAGCCTAACATTGTGCAAGCAGCGCGAGCCAGGTGTTCGAGAGATGAGATCACGCCTCTTGACATTCAGAAGGAGCTGGTCATGAGTATTAATAACCGAGTGGAAAATTTCGGCTGTTAGACAAGGAAGCCTGACTCGGAAATCGAGCTGAGCTTGCTTGAAAACGACAACACCGCCTATGCGCCAGAAGAGGAATAATTAAATTTAACCCGTTTACGAGTATGAAAATAAGTAAACAGATACAGTACGGTGAATCAAATTGGATTAGAGATTTTTGTGTAAAGAAAAACCCTTTAATAATTGCACAGGAGAAAACTGCAAACGCAAGTAGACGTCATCGGGGATTTACCAAGGCCTGTGGAGAGGGGAGAAAGCAAATGAACAGCAACACCCACACAGTTGAGGACGAGAAATTAATTAATATCTCCGAATTGCACGATCGATTCTTATGCGCAATGAGATTATTTAACATTGAGAAGACGAGCTTTTTGAAGGTATAATTTTTAAAATGGTGCAACCATTATTTTAAAAGTTGGGCACGGAAAGGGCTAGAGTCTTATCTTTTTGTAGCGAAATAGTATAAAGCTCAGGGCATCACCAAGCCAAACATGCAGTTCACGACAGACTCCGTGAGGGGAGGTGCTGTATCACATCATGCAGTTATTCTGACAGCCCGTGAGGGGGTGTTACTACGCATCAGTACATGCAGTTTCAAACAGTCCAGGGGACGTTGCTACGCATCAGTATTCAGACAGCCGTGTGGGGGTTATTCTGCTTCACACCGAAGACAGTTTACCAGTACTCCTTGAGGGGAGAAACGCTGTATTACACCGCAGAATTAATATCCGATAGCCACGGGCGTCGCAGTATTAATAACTTGCGTGCCTCCATAAGGAGTTTTAAAGAAGAAATATTAAAGTATCGCCGAGTTGAAAAATTAGGAAAATCCTAGTTATTGGATTTTAGGTCCGACAGTACACAAGTTTACAGTGAAAAGTTCGTAAAAATTAGTCAGAGCAGGCTGCGAACGTTGGACTTAAGGCGATAGGTCTTTAAATAAACGACCGAAAATATCATAACGTACGGAAGTACCGTAATAGGAAGATAAACAGTTATCTAATTTAAAGAACCCAAATAGGGAAAAACAGAGTGAGGTTCGCAACGTATTTCAGAAAGTAGGAGTGCGAGAACCGAATAAACAAAGAAGAACGGAGACTATAGACATTATCTCCAGAAAGCAGACGAACTATTCTAAAGCACTAGACTCGAGAAGTACTAGCTGCTATAAAATAAATCCATCGATCATCGATAGGTTATCGAGGGGACCTCGATCCGAACAGACTTTCACTAGGATCGATAAACTAGATCTAAAAGAAGCCGTTCAAGCTAGAGAAATAGCCGGTCATCCAGAATAGGATTCGAAGAATTAGGATTCCAGGGAAAAGTAGATGATTCGAGACTTTCGTATTCTGCAGGATAGGAAGCCGACATTGAATAAATTTCACCCTTGGAAACGGGAGATTAAGAGGTCACGTGTGATAGGCTAGGAAAATACGGCCTAGTGATCAAAAGTTGTGAAGTGTAAATCCATCAAGATTGTGTGTTAAAATAATATTTTTTAGTGTTTATTGTGTGTTCTAAAGGGATACACCAGTGTATTAAAAATGTTGTCAATGTTAAGTGTATTGAATATGTGTCAAGAAGTGTTTGTACATGAGATGAATTTCTACAATATGGAGTAAGTTAAAAAGTGGGCCAAAATGAAACACCGCACAAGGATAAAGGTCATGAGACGACCTTAAAAACATGTGAGTAATGAATTTCATTATATTTTGGTGTCGGGAAATGATTGTGTACAAATCCACCGGAGTTTTTGAGTAAAAGGGATGTGTTTTAAATAAATAAATACTAAACAAAACAAAAACGCGGTCTGAACAATAATAGAAATTTGAGAAACTATAAATAATTATGTGAAAGAATAAATCTAGTAGAGGAAATATATGAATAAAATGTCAGTGTATTTGACGAATGTCATAAGAGCAAGCGAAATATTAATAATTATCATGAATGATATTTAAATAAAAGTAAATTTGAATTATATGAAAGAAATAGCTTTTGAGCTTTTTGTAAAGAATGAAGATATGAAATGAATAATAATAATAACCAAGTAAGGAGATATTAAATAAAGATCAAATTAATTGATGTGAACATAAGAGCGTTAGAGCCTTAATAAAAAGTATAGAAATGATGTTCAAATGCATGTTCTTAAAAGAGAGAAAGTTATTGTCAAAGGAAAAGAATAATATAAAAATTGAGATGTGTATCAATTGTTAATATGATATTATCAGTTCTTTGGATGACGCTAGGCTTAAAATAAAGTATAGCGCAAAAAGAGCGCAATTAAAATAAAATGTCACGCTAGGAACGCGTAAAAGTTAATGTACTTGGTAAATTACTTATGAGAGGTAGTTGATTGTAGTGAATTGAGAATTGGTGTAAGTCCTCTATTTGTGACGTAGTATCACGAGGCCATTGTGTATGTTGTATTGAAAGGGAGCAAATGTATGGTATTGAGCGTAGGTCTTATAAGCTAATGGCTGACCCTAAATCGCATTTTGTATAGTCCTCTATATGGGAATGGTTCCCGAGGCATGTGAAGAGATTCGAACTCAGAATCCTCTTATTGTGAAAGCCCCTTTATAATTCGTCGTAGAATGTGTATTACTCTTCCCCAATCAATGAGGACCTTTCATAATTAATAAATGCCAAGATTAGAAATGTGGTTTATGAGCCCAATAAAGTTGTTGAATTTAAACGAGGAGTAGAATGCCAGGTCTCCCAAAAGAATTGAGAATGAACGAAAAGCTGTTTGTAAAAGCATTAAAGAGAGCTCTAGCTTAGACTAGACGGGAGGGTTCCCGCATAGTCATAAATAACGCTCAAGTATCACGGTCAGACCCTTGGAGCAGGAGGGGTGTCTGAAGGCCGTCTTGTAAGGAGTAATGAATACACTAGGAGTGTTTAAAGTTGTTAACGACCCGGGCGTTGAACCGAGGTCCTTGTAGATTGATATTTCCACTTGCCTGTTCAGATCGTAGTTTTTATAAGTGATAATGGTCTTATAAGACATATGAGATAAATAACAATCCCTATTGTAATGTTGTATGGAAGTAGGATTCCATGAGTTTATTGAAGGCAACTAGGTTCCGGGAGTGACCATAGTTTTTTGACTGTGTCAAGTATCTTCATACTCTGGAGTACACAAATAATTTCCTGATTACCTTGATGTATTTGTGAAACTAGAGAGAGATGATAAAAGCTGAAAACATGTGAAATGCCCAAATATTGAGTTAGATAATTAACATGTAATTTTAAATGTAATTATACATTTTTTTGATGATTAAGAAAATATAAAAAAATAGTATTTGAGGTGTACAAAGAATGACACCATTATTATAGAAAGCATTGAGCCAAAAGAGCTCGGAGTTATATGAAACTTACAGTTGATGCTTTATGGAAGTAAAAATAATTAGGAATTGTTGGTTTATAACGAAACCATATGTTTTAATACAATATTTGTTTTATTCTTGTGTTATTCCTTGTTCATTTGGAACAAGTAGATGATTATGGGTCAGTAATTTAATTGTTTAATTGTTTGTAGCGCCATAATTTTTATTAATTAAATGTGTTAAAATAGGAGTTGATTTTGTTGTTATTTTGCAAGTGTATCCTCTAATTAATCCAAAATATGTGAGTCACAGAGTGGGTGAACTTACCGCTACCCCGAAAACCCCGAATTGAGCTACGCTGGTATACTGTGATTGGCATATTTCTTGCTAAAAGGGCACATGGGGGGCATATAAGTAATGTGCTGGATTGATAACTAGAGGAACACTTAAGTCGGTCATATCATGTAAATTAAAGTAATGATAGGAATAGCTACAACGTAAAATATTAACTGACCGCATGGGTCCCTGGAAACTCATACCGAGCAGCCCTGAATTATATCATTAACCCCCCTAGCAAATCTTTCTTGGCGCCCAGTACGCAGGGATGAGTTTTCCTAGGGAAAACCCGAGTTTTCTCGAAAAATCAAAATTTTCATTTTTTGAAAAAAATGGTTTTTCGAAATTTTGAATTATAAATACTTCCATAAAGGTTTTGAGTATTGAATAAAAGTATCAAAAGGGTACGTTGTAGTAAATACCCGTACCAAAGTAAGATTTTAAAGAAATTGGGACACAATGATTCAGAGTATCATATCTCAAGCATGTACTAGTGTGGTGGCATGAGTAGCCCACAATATTCTCATAAGATGGCATTGAGTGAGGAAGTGCAACGGCTCTTGGAGGCCATGAACAATAAATTGGGAACGATAGACCATACATTGGGTCTCCAAAAGGATGAAAACAACAAAGTGTTCGAATCCATAAATGAAAGTTTAGAGTCAATAAAAATTGATAGTGCTAACATGGGAACTAAATTAGAAGCTATCAAAGCTAAAAGTGATAACATGGGAACTAAATTAGAAGCTATCGAAGCTAAAAGTGATAACATGGGAACTAAATTAGAAGCTATCGAGGCCGATGGTATAACAATGAACGGTGAATTGAAGGTTTTAGAAGAAACAATGAATACCAAATTTCGAGATTTTGACACTAAGTTTGGGGACAAGTTAAATGAGTTAAAAGGGGAAATCGCAAGTGAGATTAAAGAGGAAAATAAAGAATTTCATTCAGGATTGCAAGTCCAAATACAGGCTTTGAACAAAAGTATGGGAGAGTCCCAAACTAGGTGTCAAGAAAATTTTGAAAATTTGGAAACTAAATTAAATAGCATGGAAAAAGCCTGTAAAGAGAATGTAGACGGATGTAGAAATGAACTTGTAACCCAGATCCAAGGTGTGCAGAAAGAATTGAAAGCTCAGATAGAATCTAACAAGAGTATTTGCGAAAGTTCCCGGGATGAAATAAAACAAAGTGTGAATGAGCTAGGAACCCGATTTGAAAGGGTTGAGGACAAAGTGGGAAACCTCGAGGGAAAGGTTGATAAAATTCAGGCCAAAGTGGATGATATGGAAAGTCAGAATCACAAAGATATACAGGGCATGAAAGAGCAGATTGATCTTTTTACCGGGCAGGTAGATGAGAACTTAAAGAGGCACGGGGAGGAAATAAATCAAAGATTAGGTCTATATGAGGAGCATCTCCAGAATGAAAGAAAACAACGAGAGAAAGAAAATGAGGATAATACCCATAAGATAGATTAAATAAGTCAGGGTATTAATAATGTTCAGGGAACCATCGGAACATTAAAGGTCGAAGTAGGAAAAACTCATAGGGAAGTAGGCCAGATCCAAAATGACTTGATGATATTATATAAGAGTCAAGGGAAAACTGAGGAAAAACTGGAAGGAATTAAAGTAAATATGGTCAAAGGACAAAGGGAGATGGAGAAAAAAATAAAGGAGATACGAGAAGACCTAGATAACAGAGGTGACGTTAAACCAGAAATTATAACAGAACAGGACATGGTCATCAAGAAAGAGGTAGAAGAACACCTAAATGAAATCAGGAATAGCTTCAGGAACGACAAAAACCAACTCAAACAAGAACTGGAAACCAGTAAGAAAAATCAGGAAAGAATTCAAAATGAATTAGGATCCCGGTTGGAGAGGACTGAACATAAGAACAGTCAAATGGAAATCCAACTCATGGCTAATGAAGAAAGTGCCCGAAGGGAAAGGAAGTTAGAATTTGAGAATCAGGAGGAGTTTCCAAAGACAGGATGGGTAGATTCCCGTGAACAAGGCACAGATACGGAGAGGGACTTAGGAGGGGAGAGCCCTTATAAGAACCCAGGATATCCGATGGCGATGTCAACCCCGTACATGAATCAGACAAATGGCCAGATAATAAACATTATTAAATCGAATGAGGACAGACCAGTAAAGTTTACGGGTAATAACATGTCAATTACTCCAAAATACTGGCTAAAGGAAGTTGCAGAGTATTTAAACGAAATGAAAGTTCCTCAGGATCGGAGACTGAGAGCTATTGAAAAGCTGTTGGCAGGTGATTGTCTCACCTGGTTCAGAAGCTTCAGGTACACCTTTGATACGGTGGAAGGCTTTAGGGAAGCATTTTTAAAACGGTATTGGGCAGCAGACTTCCAAGAGAATTAAAGGCTAGATCTGTACTCTAGGAAGTACAGCACAAATGCACCAACTAAGTACTCGGAATTTTTCACCGCTCAGCTGTGTAAATTCCGCGAACTCGACATTGCTCCGGCAGAGGACGACCTGTGTGCCGCGATTGCAAGACAACTTCCGTATGAGATTCAGAGGCTGTTAATCTCATCCAAAGCAAGAAGTGCTGTGGAAGTGGAGAGTGTATTACGTCAATTAGATATGACGACTTCGCACGTAACTCCTCGGCATCAAAGACAGACTGAGCAAGTACACATGGCCAGCAGTCAGGAAACCAGAGAAAAACCATCGACCAGAAATCAGTCCACTAGCACTGATACTCAGGGACTGGGTCGAGAGTATGGGCACCAGGAGCCTAGAGGAATACAGCCATATTACAGAGGAGGATATCGAGGAAGAAATCCTAGGAATACAGGTTATAGGCAACAAGAGAGCCGACCCTATAACAATAACCATCAAAGGCAAGAAAACAGAAAGAAATGGGAGAATTATCCCAGAAGGAACGTAAGGCCAGAGGATAGGGATGATGAATATCGGGCCGAAATAGAAGAAAGATATCAGGAAAGTCTTCGTTATATGAACGAACGACCAGATGAACCTGATAGGCAAAAAGTCCGTTGGAGTGAGGCAATCAAGAACCGGAAATCACCCGACCGACTAGACGGAGCTCAAAGCTTGGAACTACAAGCTCAATTAAAGAATGAGGGGAAAGGAAGCTCTCAGGATAAAAAAACTCCAAATTTAAATGGTCAAAAGTGGAAACATACCAGGAGCTGGGAGGAGGTAGAAATTGTGAATTGGATAGCCAGACCAGATGAGCTAATTAACGAGGATGTGGAAGGAATCCCACCTGTTAAAAGAGAACTACCTATAATTATGCTTAGGATAGAAGGATTACTGGTCAGAGCATTAATTGATACCGGATCCACAATAAGTCTAATTACACAAACCCTTCTAAATGAACTGGAAATAAGGGGCCGAGTATTAAAGATTCCCACATCAAGTGTAAAGATTAAGGGGATTATCCCTGAAAAATCTTTAACATGTAAATTTCAGGTATATATCGATCTGATCATGGGTAACACTGAAATTTCGCAGTGCTTTTTGCTGGTAAATCAATTACCGTATAATGTCATATTAGGTATTGATTTTATCCGTGAGAACAAGGTCATTATAGACCTAGCGCAAAACTGCATTAGAATCCAAAGAGAGGATGTGGATGAACAAAACATTAACCTACAGGAACAGGATGCGAAAATAGGAGAACAGGTATGGCATATGGAAGAAGTGATTGAGGAAGGTTTTGAGGACATAGAAAAGATATTTGAAGTCCTCAACATAGAACTCGAAGATGATTTGGAAACTGAGTTTGAAACCAACCTGTCAGGAAAAGTAGAGGAAGCTAAAGTTAACCTCGAAAATAAGGAACAGTTAAAGAAATTATTATTGAATTATAGGGACGTATTTGATTCTAAGCCAGGGAAGATTGAACATTTTAAATATGCGTTCCAAGTCAATGATTGGGCACCGTTCAGACAAAAACCATACCCGGTTGCGGAAAAACATTACCCACAAACTAAGAAAACACTGCAGGAGATGATGAATGCAGGTGTTATAGAAAAGATGGCGACACCATATGTTAGTCCATTAGTGATTGTGAGTAAACCGGATGGCTCAGTAAGGGTGTGTTTAGATGCCAGAAATCTAAATGCAAAAATCATACCAGAAAATGATTCGGCACCACCCATAAAAGAAATACTGAGGAAGTTCAAAGGCAAGAAGATTTTCACAAATATTGACATGACTTCTTCGTATCAGCATCTCGAACTGGAAGAGAAAACCAGCTTGTTGACTGGATTTCAGTTCGACCAACAAACCTATTGTTTTAGAAGATGTCCGTTTGGATTGAAGACCGCAGGATCTGCATTAATAAGAGCGCTTGATCGAAACCTGTCAGAGGAAGTGAAAGATTGCACTATCCGATATGTGGATGATATTTTGCTTACCTCGGAGAATATTGAGGAACATTTAGAAAAATTGAAGAAATTATTGGAAGACTTAAGAAGGGCAAATTTTAAAATAAATTTGAAGAAGTCAAATTTTTGTCAAAGGCAAGTAACATTTTTAGGGCATGTGATTGATAAGGATGGTGTTAAACCAAATCCATGCAAATTGGAATCGATAAGGGATTTTCCAAGGCCTTGGAAGGTGAAGAACGTTCGCCAGTTTTTGGGATTGATTGGGTTCTTCTCAGGACATTGTCCATCATACACAAAAACTGTTGCACCACTACAGGACCTTCTGAAGAAGGGGGGCAAGTGGAAATGGACGGAGGAAACAGAAAAAGCATTCGTGGAGGACAAGGAAATGCTCTTAAATTACGTGAAGCTAGGATATCCTGATTTTATTCAAAGATTTATCATTCAAACAGACGCATCCCAGATTGGAATAGGGGAAATGCTATATCAGGAAAACCCGGAAAACCCTGATAAGAAAAATTATCTAGCTTTCACAAGTCGGAGACTGAAACCACACGAGAAAAATTATACGATCAGCGAAATCGAGCTGTTAGCGATACTGCACGCGTTGCAATATTGGCGGAAGATCGTATATGGGTTTCAGGTCATTCTAAGAACGGATCATAAGGCCTTAACCTTTTTGATGAAGACTGATTTATCCAGTCAAAGATTGATGCGTTGGGCTTTATACATTCAACAGTTTGATGTCAAGATAGAATATTGCCCAGGAAAAGAAAATATAGTTCCAGACTACTTAATTAGACAGCCAGAGTCCATAGAAGAGGAAATCGACACATAATGGTGGCTATGGATGTCTTCACTAAAATGGTTGTCCTTGCTCCCATACAGAAGACTAGTACCAAACAGGTGTTAAAACGACTAAAAGAAAAAGTGATACCGATTCTGGGAAAACCTGAGAATTTGTTGTCGGATCACGGCAGTTGTTTCACCAGTGTAGAGTTCAGACAAGAATTAGAAAGACTTGGAATACGTCAGATTTTGTCAAGTATTCGCCATCCTGAGGCAAATCCTGTAGAAAGAGTGATGAGGGAGACGGCCAAGTATTGTAGAATATACTGTGCCGAAGAAAATTGGAAGTGGATAGATATCTTGGATATTATCGAATTTTGTATAAATAATACAATCCATGAATCCACGGGAGAGATACCAATAACGTTACATCGGAATGAGCAACCAGAGAGACCTTGGAGTCTGGTAATTCCTAGGCCAGCAGACGCTCAGCCTGGAAGAGATGTACGTATTAGAAGAGCTTTTGAGCATCTAAAAGCTCAAGCCGACAGGAGGCAAAGAAGAAATAAGCATAAGAGGTATCATCGACCATTATTAGCAGGAGAAATGGTGTTAGTAAAAAGACCAGCCATTTCGGATCCAGGGAACCGTGTGTACAAGAAGTTCCAGAAAATGTACCACGGACCGTATCAAATAATCAGAGATTTGAGGAATAACGCATATAGAATTCGGCATTGTGAAACGGATCACGAAGTGACCATGAATTCAGCAAATTTGAAATTATATTACCCTCCCGAAGATTTCGATGAAGCAAATGAACAAGCCCTGGTTATGGAACAATTTAGAGATGAATCCGCTTTTGACATAAACAAGAATAAGGAAGAAATAGAAAATAGAGCTCAAGCATTCGAGTGCGAATGCGAATTGGAAAAATTGTATTGGGAAATCAAAGAAATAATTGAGTTTATTGAAGAAGAAAATTTCAATTTAAGAAAGGAGAAGGATGAAATAAGGAAACGGGTAGGGATAGACCAAACCCGTAAGGAAGAATGAGGTTCTGGGGACTTAAAGCCCAGACGAATAAAGGAAAAAGAAAGAAAGGGTAGGGACAGAGCATACCCGACCTACACAATCACCGGATACGACTTTAAAGTAATAAAAGAGACGGAAGGTACGGACAACGTTATGATGGCTTCGACGAATAAAGAAAGATAAGATTAATTGAAATAAATTTCCTCAAAATTTTTCGAAAATGTATTTACCTAAGGAGGGGAGAGATGAACCCATGTGCCATAGGGTTCAAGGAGGTCGAATCCATGTATTTGGGGAAGAAATGAAAGAAACGTACAGTTTCTAATGTAACATAGTGAAAGATCAAGCCAGGATTCTAGCCTAACATTGTGCAAGCAGCGCGAGCCAGGTGTTCGAGAGATGAGATCACGCCTCTTGACATTCAGAAGGAGCTGGTCATGAGTATTAATAACCGAGTGGAAAATTTCGGCTGTTAGACAAGGAAGCCTGACTCGGAAATCGAGCTGAGCTTGCTTGAAAACGACAACACCGCCTATGCGCCAGAAGAGGAATAATTAAATTTAACACGTTTACGAGTATGAAAATAAGTAAACAGATACAGTACGGTGAATCAAATTGGATTAGAGATTTTTGTGTAAAGAAAAACCCTTTAATAATTGCACAGGAGAAAACTGCAAACGCAAGTAGACGTCATCGGGGATTTACCAAGGCCTGTGGAGAGGGGAGAAAGCAAATGAACAGCAACACCCACACAGTTGAGGACGAGAAATTAATTAATATCTCCGAATTGCACGATCGATTCTTATGCGCAATGAGATTATTTAACATTGAGAAGACGAGCTTTTTGAAGGTATAATTTTTAAAATGGTGCAACCATTATTTTAAAAGTTGGGCACGGAAAGGGCTAGAGTCTTATCTTTTTGTAGCGAAATAGTATAAAGCTCAGGGCATCACCAAGCCAAACATGCAGTTCACGACAGACTCCGTGAGGGGAGGTGCTGTATCACATCATGCAGTTATTCTGACAGCCCGTGAGGGGGTGTTACTACGCATCAGTACATGCAGTTTCAAACAGTCCAGGGGACGTTGCTACGTATCAGTATTCAGACAGCCGTGTGGGGGGTTATTCTGCTTCACACCGAAGACAGTTTACCAGTACTCCTTGAGGGGAGAAACGCTGTATTACACCGCAGAATTAATATCCGATAGCCACGGGCGTCGCAGTATTAATAACTTGCGTGCCTCCATAAGGAGTTTTAAAGAAGAAATATTAAAGTATCGCCGAGTTGAAAAATTAGGAAAATCCTAGTTATTGGATTTTAGGTCCGACAGTACACACGTTTACAGTGAAAAGTTCGTAAAAATTAGTCAGAGCAGGCTGCGAACGTTGGACTTAAGGCGATAGGTCTTTAAATAAACGACCGAAAATATCATAACGTACGGAAGTACCGTAATAGGAAGATAAACAGTTATCTAATTTAAAGAACCCAAATAGGGAAAAACAGAGTAAGGTTCGCAACGTATTTCAGAAAGTAGGAGTGCGAGAACCGAATAAACAAAGAAGAACGGAGACTATAGACATTATCTCCAGAAAGCAGACGAACTATTCTAAAGCACTAGACTCGAGAAGTACTAGCTGCTATAAAATAAATCCATCGATCATCGATAGGTTATCGAGGGGACCTCGATCCGAACAGACTTTCACTAGGATCGATAAACTAGATCTAAAAGAAGCCGTTCAAGCTAGAGAAATAGCCGGTCATCCAGAATAGGATTCGAAGAATTAGGATTCCAGGGAAAAGTAGATGATTCGAGACTTTCGTATTCTGCAGGATAGGAAGCCGACATTGAATAAATTTCACCCTTGGAAACGGGAGATTAAGAGGTCACGTGTGATAGGCTAGGAAAATACGGCCTAGTGATCAAAAGTTGTGAAGTGTAAATCCATCAAGATTGTGTGTTAAAATAATATTTTTTAGTGTTTATTGTGTGATCTAAAGGGATACACCAGTGTATTAAAAATGTTGTCAATGTTAAGTGTATTGAATATGTGTCAAGAAGTGTTTGTACATGAGATGAATTTCTACAATATGGAGTAAGTTAAAAAGTGGGCCAAAATGAAACACCGCACAAGGATAAATGTCATGAGACGACCTTAAAAACATGTGAGTAATGAATTTCATTATATTTTGGTGTCGGGAAATGATTGTGTACAAATCCACCGGAGTTTTTGAGTAAAAGGGATGTGTTTTAAATAAATAAATACTAAACAAAACAAAAACGCGGTCTGAACAATAATAGAAATTTGAGAAACTATAAATAATTATGTAAAAGAATAAATCTAGTAGAGGAAATATATGAATAAAATGTCAGTGTATTTGACGAATGTCATAAGAGCAAACGAAATATTAATAATTATCATGAAAGATATTTAAATAAAAGTAAATTTGAATTATATGAAAGAAATAGCTTTTGAGCTTTTTGTAAATAATGAAGATATGAAATGAATAATAATAATAACCAAGTAAGGAGATATTAAATAAAGATCAAATTAATTGATGTGAACATAAGAGCGTTAGAGCCTTAATAAAAAGTATAGACATGATGTTCAAATGCATGTTCTTAAAAGAGAGAAAGTTATTGTCAAAGGAAAAGAATAATATAAAAATTGAGATGTGTATCAATTGTTAATATGATATTATCAGTTCTTTGGATGACGCTAGGCTTAAAATAAAGTATAGCGCAAAAAGAGCGCAATTAAAATAAAATGTCACGCTAGGAACGCGTAAAAGTTAATGTACTTGGTAAATTACTTATGAGAGGTAGTTGATTGTAGTGAATTGAGAATTGGTGTAAGTCCTCTATTTGTGACGTAGTATCACGAGGCCATTGTGTATGTTGTATTGAAAGGGAGCAAATGTATGGTATTGAGCGTAGGTCTTATAAGCTAATGGCTGACCCTAAATCGCATTTTGTATAGTCCTCTATATGGGAATGGTTCCTGAGGCATGTGAAGAGATTCGAACTCAGAATCCTCTTATTGTGAAAGCCCCTTTATAATTCGTCGTAGAATGTGTATTACTCTTCCCCAATCAATGAGGACCTTTCATAATTAATAAATGCCAAGATTAGAAATGTGGTTTATGAGCGCAATAATGTTGTTGAATTTAAACGAGGAGTAGAATGCCAGGTCTCCCAAAAGAATTGAGAATGAACGAAAAGCTGTTTGTAAAAGCATTAAAGAGAGCTCTAGCTTAGACTAGACGGGAGGGTTCCCGCATAGTCATAAATAACGCTCAAGTATCACGGTCAGACCCTTGGAGCAGGAGGGGTGTCTGAAGGCCGTCTTGTAAGGAGTAATGAATACACTAGGAGTGTTTAAAGTTGTTAACGACCCGGGCGTTGAACCGAGGTCCTTGTAGATTGATATTTCCACTTGCCTGTTCAGATCGTAGTTTTTTTTAAAGTGATAATGGTCTTATAAGACATATGAGATAAATAACAATCCCTATTGTAATGTTGTATGGAAGTAGGATTCCATGAGTTTATTGAAGGCAACTAGGTTCCGGGAGTGACCATAGTTTTTTGACTGTGTCAAGTATCTTCATACTCTGGAGTACACAAATAATTTCCTGATTACCTTGATGTATTTGTGAAACTAGAGAGAGATGATAAAAGCTGAAAACATGTGAAATGCCCAAATATTGAGTTAGATAATTAACATGTAATTTTAAATGTAATTATACATTTTTTTGATGATTAAGAAAATATAAAAAAATAGTATTTGAGGTGTACAAAGAATGACACCATTATTATAGAAAGCATTGAGCCAAAAGAGCTCGGAGTTATATGAAACTTACAGTTGATGCTTTATGGAAGTAAAAATAATTAGGAATTGTTGGTTTATATGGAAACCTTATGTTTTAATACAATATTTGTTTTATTCTTGTGTTATTCCTTGTTCATTTGGAACAAGTAGATGATTATGGGTCAGTAATTTAATTGTTTAATTGTTTGTAGCGCCATAATTTTTATTAATTAAATGTGTTAAAATAGGAGTTGATTTTATTGTTATTTTGCAAGTGTATCCTCTAATTAATCCAAAATATGTGAGTCACAGAGTGGGTGAACTTACCGCTACCCCGAGAACCCCGAATTGAGCTACGCTGGTATACTGTGATTGGCATATTTCTTGCTAAAAGGGCACAATATATACTAGCAGAAGTACCCGTTCTTCGAACGGTGTTCGGTGTTAACACCAGACATAATAATAATAATAATAATAATAATAATAATAATAATAATAACAATAATAATAATAATAATAATAATGTTATCGGTGTTACGTCCCTTTTAAGTACTGTTGCTTTTAGAGACGCACCAGACATTACCAATTGAGCTACTGTTGCAATGGTTAGCGGCTTGTCATTCATTCATAAGTTTATCAAAACGAAGTTAGTTTTCTGGGAATATCACACACACTGTTAATTTAAGGGCCTTATAATGTGGTTTTCGGATATCCTTTATAGACTCGCGAATTTTGTGTCTCACATTGAGAAGTGCAACATATGCTTTGGTCGTCCTTATAATATAATTTTTATATTTAGCCTATTTTAGCATGTATTTTGAGAAGTTTTTCCCTATATCCACCCTTCTACTGTATGAAATGAACGGTGAAGAGTTTTATAAATGATTGGTGTATTGACTCATGTTTACCATACCTAATTTTACGATGCACCAAGCATCCGAACATGAGTTATAGGCGTACATAAGGATACACAGAAAGACAGACAGACAGACAATACTATTGTCTACAACATATCACCCAGAAATCCAAATATGGGTATATCTACCACACAGTATCAAAGAAAATCATCCTTACGATGAACCCGTATGTCGACAAAAAAAAAAGATTAGTTGAAATGTACTCTCAAACTAAATTCACCTGACGTGTACTTCCTGACATGAAATAGAATTGAAAGCCTTGTAGATGAAACGCAATACACGTCACATAAAAACTGACCCTCTACGTTGTGTTGGGTCCCCATACACAGGAAGACCTCTTTCATAAATTATAAGAGCTTGTGGTGCATGAAAATTCAGGTTCTTTAGTCTCAAATGGCCCAAATTCCTAAAAGCCGCAAAAAATGCTGATTCAATTCAGGAATTTTTGAAAATAATGTTGTTGTTTGGAGATATAATAGACCTTCTGCACTATATGTCGCACGTGAAAATTGCATGAAAAAATCCTAGGTTACCCCTTGACCCCCTTAATTGCATTGATGAATTATAGTCTACGTTGGTTCCGTGATAACCTTATATTTGCAAACTTTCACAGAAATGTAATAAATGTAATAAATTGCTTCTTACTGAAATAGATGGAAAGTTGGATGCCACCCCTCAAGATAATGTTGTCATGGTTACCGATTTGCATTCCTTCATTAGTTTGTTAAATTAAACTTAATTAGTTTTCTGGGAATGTTTCAGAAACTGTTGGTTTTAGAGTCTTATAATGTAGTTTTCGAGGACCCTCGAGTTTTATTTCTGGCACCGAGGGGCTTTGCCTCTTCGTTGTACGCCATAATATAATACTAATAATAATAATATAACATAGGGATAGGAATATAATAGACCTGCCATACCACACCCGCAGATGTAAATCGCGTGAAAAAAATCTAGACTACCCCTTGACCCCCTTAAGCGCATTTTACTTATTGATGAAATTTACAGCTTAATTTGGTTCCATAATAACCATCTAACCGTTTGCAAACTTTCACACTAATGTAATTAATGGAATTGTATTGCGTCTTACAGCAATAAATGGATCTCTGAGAATCTGTTGCCATGGTTAACGGCTTGCATTCGTTCATAGTTTATTAAATTAAATTAGTTTTCTGGGAATATCTCAAAAACGGTTGGACGTAGGACCTTAAAATGTGCTTTTAGGGCCCCCGAGTTTTGTCTCTCACATTGAGGGGTTGAAAATGAGCTTTGTCTCGTCCTTCTACTCCTATTTCAGCATGTATTTTAAGGGGGTATGCCCCCTTTTATGAGAGGTATAGAGAAGAGTTACATCAATTATTAGTGTCGTGCCTCTGATGGATATCTGTACCAAATTTTACGTTGATACGCCCAGCCGTTCTCGAGTTATAAGGGAAGAAAGTTGTCCACAGACAATCAAGCAAACAGACAGACCAAAACATTATTTTCGCGCGCATCTATCATAAAACAGTCTGAAACGTGTAAATAACTCAAATTTCCGTAGAAATTCAGAAAAAACAGACACATTTTCTTTTTTATATATGTAGAGATATACTGCACCGCTCGATGTGACCGTGTTTTATTGCACAAATTTAGGTTTTACTCGCTAACCGTCCGAGATACACGAAAAGTGATAAGAACCTTTTGGATAGAAAATTAAATGCTAAAGCTCGTTTATACCATCAAAAGTTTGCTATTTCTTAGCGTTCTCTTTTTATTTGAAATGGAAATATGAAATTTTGAAACCAAAGGGGGTAGTGACGTCACAAAAGTAGGTTTTACTCGCTAACCGTTGGAGATACACGAAACGTGATAAGGATCTTTCGGATAGAAAATTAAATTTTGAAGCTCGTATGTGTCATCAAAAGTTTGCTATTTCCTACCGTTCTCTTTTTATTTGATATGGAAATATGAAATTTTGAAACCAAAGGGTGTAGTGACGTCACTAAAATGGTCGCCATTTATTAATAGTGCAATATATTGAAATTAAAAGTATCCTATATGTAAACCTTGTATTTCAGCTACATCCATGCAAAATTTCATTTAAATCGGACCAGTGGTTCTTGCGTTATTAGGTAACAGACAGACAGACAGAAAGACAGACACACACCACCTCATTTTTATATATTAGTATGATGATTATCAGAATCGCCGGTGATGGGGCACCCAAGATTATTGGTACATATCAAACAATGTCATAATTAAAGTAAAGATGTAAGAAGATTTCACTGAGTATATTCTTTCTTAACAAGTTTATGAAGTGTCCCGATGGTTTAAAATCTTATTCTAAGTAATCTGAACCACCAACAATTCCTGGAGCTACCTTATTATTATTATTCCTCCACCAAATACATGACACATGAAGATTACACTCTCCTACTGCTAGGTTGTTCTTTGGGATTTTTCCTCTCATCAGGATCGATTTATAACTCATTTTGGCCCAAACGTGGAGCTATCTGGTTCTTTCATCAAACCCTTCAATTGCTAAAAAGATGGTATAGGCCTATTGGCTTTCACGGCCAGTGAATTGAAACTCAGCAATTCTTCTAGGTTTGTGCCGTGTCTAGTGTTTAACCTAGGACACCAAGCTGGCTTATCAGTGGGCTCTTGGTGTCCCCACCCGGACCCCCACAGGAGTAGCGAACTGCGTGCTACCTCCCTTTTTATGAAGCACACCTGCGCCTCTAAACTGCGAGAACTAAAAGCTCAAGCAGCCTTAACCTCCCTATGAAGGCTTCCAAAAAGATGGTACATTGCCTTTCACGGCCAGTGAATTAATAATCAGCAATTCTTCTAGGTTTGTGCCGTGACTTGTGTGGGGTTCGCCTAGGACCCCAAGCTGGCTCATCGGCGAGCTGTTCTGTCTCGATGACCTGTCGTATAGTTTCTGCGTACGTAATTCGGAAATTATTACTGATATATTTTGGGCAACTATGGACCTGAAGAAATAATTGGCATTCTGCGTAATTT
This sequence comes from Meconema thalassinum, assembly GCA_946902985.2. Lineage (NCBI taxonomy): Eukaryota > Metazoa > Arthropoda > Insecta > Orthoptera > Tettigoniidae > Meconema > Meconema thalassinum. Next base: position 197,806,908 of record OX336391.1, on the reverse strand, counting down.
TTCCTCCTCCCAGAACGTTTTGTTATTTTCGCTGTGTTTCCCAAGGGGGTTAGGCGGACTGGTATCAAACGTGGATCTCAGAGATAAAGTGAGCTCAGAATGAAGGTTCCGGATGGGAACGAACACGAGATCTTTTGAGGGAGCTTTAGTTGTAAAAACCCCTAGAGGAAATTACATATTTAATCACTGTTGTGATAGCAACTGATGCTGACATTATTTATTAATATAATGCAGGGAATATGAGTGGAATACAGCATTATTGGGCTGTATGAAATAGGCTATGCTGGACTTGAGCACAGAAGTTGGAGAGTTTGACGTTTAACTAATGACTCCAGAATTGTGGGAGGAGATCCTTGGAGCCTTGTCACTCTTGCTGACCTACTTAAGTCGTCTGGAGCAGGTCAGGGGGTTAAATAATGGCCAAGTTCTTCCCCGTTTCAGAAAAGAAACGAGAGTGGAGTGGGAAGATACCTGTGAAAATTAATGATTACTCGTGATTGGAGCAACGCATTGACATGAGGGTTGCACACATGTAAATGTTTAGCCGGGAGGCTAATTATCAAGCCATTAAACAGTGAAATCGAGGCATATTTAATGGAATGCGCAAGGACACATTACTTTTGGTGTTAGCGGCGTGATCTGACTAGATCGCCGGGAATTTTAAGTAACGCGGCGTCCCCACGCCATGGCAAAGGCAATTAATATTAATTAATTGGCCGATCGACCCTCGAGCACGCATTCAGATATGTGACCAGCGAGGAGAAAGGAACCATATGAGCAATATTTCAAGACCAGAATCATCCTGGGAGAGAAGATGACACTGCGAGGGAATTCTCGGTCTTCTTTTTATTGTGAAACGAATATAAGGCATGGACCCTTGTCAGAAGAGGTCAGTTGTAACAGACTCGAGCGCGGAGCGTATGTCGCCCGGGTCCAGGAAAAGAACGCGCGCACAAAGACTTGAACATTTTAGTGTTAATCAGTATATTCGCCATGCAGTGTAATGCACAAATTAAGTCATGAAGTAATAATAAGTACTGTAATCAATAAACTTTATTATGCGAAATGCGCGTTACCGAAGTCGAGAAGGGATGCTCGGACTTCAGTATGGGAAGCCGTGCAGTAAAACATTTATAATACTCTTTATTAAGGACAGTCGTGCCGTATATGTATAGTCGGCAGTACGAGCGATTGTTTGTGTGCACATAGAAAATATACCGTGTGATATACTAGGTAGAACTATTGAGAGTAATAACTTGTACCAGTAAAAGGTAAAGTGGATGAGCGCAGTATGTAAAATATTGATTGGACATTTCTATGCCGGACTGCGCAGGGATAAACTTTATGATGCGATTGGTGAAATTTCATGAGCACACCAATATAGTTAACGCTCAGGACGATACGTAAGCATATTCATGCCAAATCAGGAAGTTTATCGAAGGATAATTGATAGGCAGTTGGGTGAATCGATAGGAATCAGTAGGCAGATAATCGAGACTTTCAATCAGGATGCGGGTAAGAGCTAGGAAGAGTCCGTCAACGCCTGCAGTTCTGATATCTTGCCAGGAAATTTCAACCAGTAAGAAATGTAAATAGTGACGTGTGTTTTGTAGTGATGATCTGTGAAATATCTTTAAAATTAATATTATAACAAGTGCTATAAAGTGTTATGTGTAAGGAAGCGATAGCTTCAATATGGAAATGAAAAGTGCCGTGTGTTTTGAGAGGCAAAGGTTATATAAAATGTGTATTATCAGTGTGAGAATGCCTCGCTAATTATGCAAATGGCAGGCAGTACTGGAAGGATTGAGTGGTTGAAGCCACCGGGATAGCCAATGAAAGTACCCAAAAACCATGATTTTATAGAAGTTATAGTCCACTGTGTGTGTTATGTGATTTCAAAATTATAAAATGTGCCAGTAAGAATCAGTATTAGGAGGTAGACCCTCAAATGTTTTTTGTTGTTTTGATTTTAGTACAGTTGAGATGTTTTTATACATCAGTGAGTGGATCAATAGTTACCACTATTATAAAATGGCAAATCAGTTATGTAAAAACTTAACGTAACGAACACGGATGTTCGATTATTAAAAATGGTTACGTTGTGTCGGGTTATGGTAATTAATGTCAGTAATAATAATAATAATAATAATAATAATAATAATAATAATAATAATAAAAAGGAATAAACGAATACATCAGGAAAATGTTGTTGTAAGAAATATTTATGCTCTTTGGAATATTTATCTATCCAAGCAATAAGATAATACATTAAGGGCTGAGAAAAGCAGTTTAATATCAGAGTATATTGTGTTAATGGGAATATAATTATGCAAGAATCTAGGAAATGGAAGAGTTTAATAGTGAATTGAATTTGCAGCTTGTGAATAAGCTTGTAGAGTAATTGATAGATTTCTCTTACTAATCAGAGGACGAGATCATAGCATGGGGTCAGGGAGCCAGGTAATCTGTTCGACGTGTGAAATCTCGTATAGCCTAGGGCGTAGAGAGATATATATTATGTGCCATAGTGTATTTAATGTTGTACCCTAACTCTGAGGATGGATATAGAATGTTCCGGGTTCGAATCCTGTGGTATATGAGAGGATAACAATGGAAACCTCTGCATTCATACCTGATCGACCGAGAACTTGTTATTGAATGATTCAGCTCTTGAGAAGCGAATCTAAATTGGCGGCAGCTTGTGCCTGACCATAGCAGTTAAAGATACCGGCTAGCCAGTTCGACCAGTGTTTTATGAATCACGTGCCTTCATATCATGAAATGGACCTATTGAGGCCAGTTATTAATATCCTAAGGTTAGGAATAAATGTTTACACTCGACCAGAACCTAAATTGCATACCATTCAGTTTAAATCACATGGGACATGTGGGTCATTTTGACTACACTATTGTATTTAAAGTTACGAGTTACTGCTAGGAGATAAAAGAGAGAGTGGAAAGCGAGACAGAGCTAGTGGAGGACGGGACGAGGGTTTCGTTACCGACCGCCACAGCCCATTATGCAGAAAGAAGCCAGGGGGAGACGTTATACGACCCTTGAAAGCTGACATTTAAAAGGGACAGACTTTGAAACCCTGTCGTTAATGATAGAGTCATTGTTATATTGTATAAGGTAATTGTGTGGTTTGAAACACATTGATAATTAAAGATCAGCCTGATGATTTAATATTTAGCAAACTTATGAAGTGTTGTAAGTTGCATCTTTTTACTGACAGTATTGCTTAGCTCTGGAGCTCGGCACTAGATGCCACAGGCTATGCCCGCGCAAGGGTAACATAATTTACCATCCGACACAGCGGTAACGAAAGTTTTGAAGTTGAAATCACAACGGCATACAGTGGAACTATGGAAAAAGGGAACGGTAGGGGTATATTTACATATAATTGTGGAGTTGCAAGTAGATTTGTTGTGCAACCCATGAATTGGTTAATGCATGCTAAAGCATTTTGATGGGAAGAGAGAAACAAAACACAAACGGTACACATAATGCAAAGTAAGATGTGTTGTGAGAAACAATTAATTTTGTGAAATTAAAGAAGTCACACAAGGTGACATAAGAGTATAAGTACAGTTTTGGTGAAAGTTACATGTGCATCAGCACACTTGAGAGTGAATGTTGAAGTCAATCTCAGGGTAAATGATTGTGTAATCATATGAATTTAATGGGATAAAATGTGAATAATTAGTGGATTGTGGGAGTAATAGCTTTGATTTTGTATTATATTGGTTGGGATTGCGTTTGTATGTGTTTGAAGCCATGATTTAATGCTGAATTAAAGTCTTTAGAATAGAGTTGTGCTTTATCATTGTAGAGTTGATACCTTTAGTCTCAGATCAAAAATATGCAACTGCTCAGTGGGAGGACGGTACACGCCGAGAACTGAAGCTAGCTGGAGGCAGAAGCATATTTTCCATGGAGATTACTCACATGGGTACAATAGGGAGTGAAGACGGATCCCACGGTAATGACAGCCGTGCACTCCTAAATTTGAGTTCCTTCTATTATTCATATTTTCTTTTAATATAATCTAAAATTTAATAATTTGTTTCTATAAAATAAGGTGAAAAAGTATTCAATTTATTGATTTTCCATCAATCAACCATGTTGCTGGCTCAAAAACTTATGTCTTATTAATTTGTTATTCATTTCCTTTACTGTTAAGTTTCGTGACTTGCCTACATATTGCACGCTGCCTTTGGCATTGTAGCACTTGAAATTTGGTTTGCTGCCTTATTTGCTAATATGTAAATAATGACAGTTCTTTAGAAATGTATAAAATTGGGCTCAATGTTTTAGCTCTACAACGGCTCAAGTTTATAAATAAGTTTATAAGTTAATAACAATTATTATAAACTTAATTTGGTGGCGTAGTCGGTATTATGCTGAACTACTATTCCCAAAATCACGGGTTCAAATCCGGACAAAGTCGTCGATTTTCCACACTCATTCCAGGAATATTTTGGGATGGTTCCTTATTTCAAATTTTAAGGCACGGATCCGAGTTATTGACTTTAATATGTGAAAAGCACTAAGTCAACAAGTAGTTCCGTGAAGAACTATACAGCCTATTTTCATATATCCTACTCATGTTAATTGCCTCTACCTGCATACAAAATTTCAGTTTCATTGTTGTGATAGATTCGTAGATATTGAGAACCGTCAACATATTTCGGATGCTCGCCATTTTGGATTGTTATATGTATAGGCCATAGAGTTATGTACCATTAAAGGAAAATTATTGCGTAGCTTCATTATTCAAACTTTCACTTTGATCGCATGATTACGACACAAGAAATAAAAACTTAATTTTAAAATTTGGCACAGCCGCCATCTTGAGGTTATGAAAATAATTGAACTAAATTAGAAGCCAGTGCATTACAATATGTATAATCATTTACTGTACCACATTTCACTGCGCTCTGGTGGTTAAATCACGAGAAAAGTCTATTAAAATGTATCAAATTCGCTTGGCCGCCATGTTCGTTTTGTACTTAACAGGTTTTTGAAAGTTACACAGATAAATTTGTAGCAGTGCCCTTTATCACCGTACACAATTTCAGGGTGATATCAGAAAAGGTTTCGGAGATATTGAATGCCAGTGAAATATTTCGCACAACTGCCATATTGAGGTTATGTAAGCAATTGAACTAAATTAGATGCCAGAGCATTGCAATGTGTATACATATTTGCTGTACCATGTTTCATTACGTTTGGATGGTGAAATCGCGAGAAAAGTCTATTTAAATCTCAAATTCGCTTGGCCGCCATGTTGGTTTTGTAGTTACCAGGTTTTAGAAAGTCTCACAGATGAGCTTCTAGTAGTTCCCTTTATAACCGTACAAAATTTCAGGGGGATATCGGTAATAGTTTCGGAGATATTGAATGCTGGTGAAATATTTCGCACAGTCGCCATGTTGGATTGGTGAGACACAATAAAATTTGAAGGGCTCGTTCGGGGTCGACCAGAATGGTTCTATGATCTTACCGAGTTTCATTGAAATCGCTCCAGCCGTTTAGAATTTATTAGGGACACACCCACACACACCATCACACACACAAACACACGCACACACAGCCTGACACACGGACAAAAGGTGATCTAATAAGCATATTTATTTCATAAAATGAAAATAGGCGAAAAATGGTCATTTACTAAAGAATTATTATTCTGAAGTATTGACCCAAGGGCATTGGAACGGCATAGGAATGATTTTTTTTTTTTTTGTCGTGTAGCCTCCTGAGAGGCCGAGTGCAGGTTTTTCTAGTCGACGCCCGTGGGCAACCTGCGCGTCGGGATGAGAGATGGAATGGATGAAGATGAATGAAACTGGGCAAGGTTGTGGAAGGAAGCGGCCGTGGCCTGTCAGAAGGTACTGTCCCAGCATTTGCCTGGTGTTGAAAATGGGAAACCACGGAAAACCATTTCAAGGACAGCCGACGGTGGGACTCGAACCCACGCGACTACCGAGTCGGCAGAGAGCTTGGCCCCTTGACCTAACGCAGCGCTTTAGCCCGCGTAGCCACTACTGTCGGTATAGGAATGAATTAAATCAGCCTTCTGTTTAAGCTACACAAAAAACATGTTCATCAAGAGGAAGAGCACGGAAGCTCACTGGCAAAGCAAAATCCATCACAAAGCAATTTGTATTGTGGGTTTAAGCCAGAAACCACTGCTCCATGTAGTGCGATCCGGGGAGAAAAGCATTAAGTCAACAACTTGCTGCCTCTCAGCGCCGTATTGCGTACTTAATGTTGGCCGCACTGCAAGATTCCCGCGTGTTACAGTGTTATTGTAAAGTACATTTGTACATGGTTTAGGTGTTTTTTATGTTACAAATGCATTTTAAAATAGGATAACATGTGAAATATTCAATCTGAATGGCTTTAAAAATATGCAGCACTAAACTGGCCACGGAGCTGAAAGGCATTGAGTCACGTTTGCAAAATTGAATAGAAAAAACATGTTTATTAATTTAAAAATGATATTCCGCTAACATAAATATAACCTGAATAGTTGCTTCACAACATAGATGGCTAATATAGTGTGTTTGTTAAGTTCTGTCCTATCAATGACGTTTTATCTGCCTCCTCAGCTCCGACCGATTCAATTAAATAAGCACACCTTTACTGCTGTAGAATGTGCACGTGTCTTATTTAAAATCCACAGTTCTAGCCATTGGGGCAAGCAACGCAATGTTGAAAACGTCCTATAATGTCATAGACTAGACTAGAGATTCCCAAACTGGGCGAATTCGCCCAGTGGTGGGCGATTTCAGCCCGCCAGTGGAGGAAACTGACAGAATGTGAATTCGATGGGTGATTTGAAAATATTGGTGGGCAAATAATTCATTTTTTATGTAGGTATACCGAGAAGATTTTGCCTATAAAACAAGGAATACAATAAAATTGCGAACAAGTAATTTAATTATGTGAAATTATGTTTCCTTTCTAATTTACAACTACAGTAGTTTATCACAGGAAAGTTGTTTGTAGTCTTTCCTTCTTCTTACATGGTTGAGAGAGGGTTTATTGCGGTAAATAATCTTGTCACGAAGTCTAGAAATAGGTTAGAAATTGAAAAGTGAGGAGATCTTAGATTTTTTCTAACAAAAATGACTCGTGACATCAACAAATTGATTGAAACTCATCAAAACCATCCCTCACATTAATAGACATAGGTATTTATGTTGTTTAATTAATAAGATATAAAAGTTTATGTAGTTTTATTTTTAATTTTTTCTTCAATTTATTTCATTGGTTGTTATTCCTATTAATTGCAATATTTTAATGTTCATAATTATACCTAAATACACATGATGTACCTATTAAGAGAAAAATGTCCGTAAAAATTCTCATTTCTCAACGTATATGTAGGTATTTGAATGTATGTGTTAGTAATTTTGAGATCTGTGTGTTTTTTGAAATGAGGTGGGCGAGAAGAAATTATAAATCTCGTAAGTGGGCGACGGTCAGAAAAAGTTTGGGAAACCCTGGACTAGACCTTCCATGACAAATATTCATTTCTCGGTGCATTTGAAATTAATTTTCGTTGTTATCTCCTCATTTCCTAACCTAAAGGACACACGAAACTTTATTACGAGGTGCCGGCATGATGACATGTGGTACCCTGAAGATTGTTCACCAAAAACTCAACCATATCCGGTCGAAAAAATTAGCAGTTTGCCTTTTCAACCACTATGAGTGCTAGTGTGAGTAAATGAAACTCAACCATATCCAGTCAATTAGATTATCAGTTTGTCTTTTCTACCAGTACGAGCACTAATGTGATTCAATGCAGAGTTCCACTTAAGCCCTTATAACTACTTCCGGTGTAAAGATATTTCAAAAATTCAAAAATATATGTTAATTTGGCTAAGAATGTAATCAAAACGTAAACAAGTAAAGAAACAAGTGATTTTTGACAGTTTTTCAGGAACTGAATTCAGGCGGGAAGTGATTTTCGAAACTTGTTTTTTTGGTTTTATATAGATCTGCAAGACTTACAATTTGATACCTTTCCGGGCCCTTTAGCCATTCAATATTTGGCATAATTGTGGAAATTGCTAAATTTACGTTATTGAATTACTTTGTATGCTAAGATAAGTTTTTAATAATAATAATCACTTAATTGAGATAATAAAGAGAAATACGGCAACGCTAATCTCAAATAATTGGAGTATACAGTTTAAGTGGTTACAATGGTCACAAGGCAACCAGTTGGCAGATAAACTAGCAATGGAAGCAACAAAATTAAATCAAAACTGTTACGACAAATTACCTCTCTCAGCAGTAAAAACTGACCTCAGGAGAGAATCAACTAACGAATGGCAGCAGAAATGGGAAAGGTCTTCAACAGGAACTATCACAAAGGAATTCTTCCCAACAGTAGAACGCACATTAACAAGTAAAATTAACCTCCCGCCAAATTTGACAACATTTATATCAGGGCATGGAAATATCAACTCGTATCTACACAGACATAAAATTGTACAAAACCCTGAGTGTTCCTGTAACAAAGGACCCCAAACAGTGGACCATCTAATATTTGAGTATAGTGCTGTGAATAGGGAGAGAAAATTGTTATTATACAGTGTTTCCATAGAAGGATACTGGCCGATTCATAAGCCTTCTTTAATCAGAAATGTTTAACCCTCCCTCTGCACACGTCTATAACGATTACATACTCTGCACACCAGGGTCAGGGTGACCCTTTCATAATTACTCTAATTACCATGTATGCGTTGCATTTTTTTTCCTTTTGCACTCATTCTGTCATATTCTGGGATGAATGTTATACGATCTGCTACAACAAATAAACATTTCTAAAAATTACAAATGCGTTTTAATCACTGTTTTTATTGCACAGAACGTCTCTGAAAGTAATTTTTGAACAACTCACATCATAAAGTTAAAATGTATTTTACAACCCTAATAACAGCCAACATGCAATGCCAAAACATAAATTAAAGTACCTTGAATCCAACAATTCATCAACACTAAACAACAATGAAAACACTCCAAGTCTCTGTTGACTGCTTATGTTTCACAGTTTTCACAAAGTTTTGCTGCATGATCGGGACAGTAAAATTTACTGCAACTATTGCACACTAAGCGTGTCTTCCTGTCTTTTGAGTAGGGACAAATAGCACATCTTTTTCTCTTTGAAACAACAGGGTTTGTTCTTGCTCCCAATGGTAGGGGTGTCAAATCAGTTCCAAGTACATGAGCAATGCGACACTTCAAGTTTCTCTGGATGTTTGGATCGCTCAGTCGTCTTTCCATAAATGGTTTGCACAGCAATCTGGACAAATCTTTCAGAAATTGCCTTCGGGGACACTTCTCTCTCGGATTTACAAAGAGGAACAGTACCATGGCATTGATTCCTGCCTGGTCCATGATTGCAAACCAGAACGTAAGGGCCATCGCACTGTCGCTCTTGCAACCGGGTATGTGTGACATAGTTGGTCAAATATATCTGTTCCACCCTTTGTCATATTGTACGTGAGAATCATCTGTGGCTTTTCTGTTTCTGGATCTATGGAAATATCTCTGTGCATGGTGGAGAGTACGAGTATATGTTTGTTCTTCTTAGGCGCAAATGACAGCAATGTCAATGATCTTGAGAAAGCAAACTTCGCCGTACCGACTGGATTTTTTCCAATAAATCTTGGCGGTATCTCTGCCTGGTATTTCCCAAGAGTTCCCAAAACAGTTAGCTTGTATGAGGTTAACATCCGTTCTGCGACAGGTATGGAAGCAAACCAATTATCCATAGTCAAATTCCTGTTCGTACCATGCACAGGTTCTGACAGCTTCCTCACATAGTACTCGGGTACTGAGTCACCTCGTTCTTTAGGAACAGTTCCAACATACGGTAGGACATTGAGCATGTAGAATGTCTTGGCATCATTCAGCAAAACGATCTTCAGGCCATATTTATCTGGTTTCTGAGGGAAATACACCTTGAAAGGGCATCTTCCCCTGAACCCCACCAACTGCTCATCAATTGTCATATATTCATGAGGTGTATAATATGATGTGCAGTTTTTAATGAATATATCCCATACTTCTCTTATAGCGGACAACTTGTCAGTTTCCTTTCTAAGTGGCCTTGTTGTTTTGTCGTCAAATCTTGGGAATGAAGATAGAAACTGAAATCGTTTTAGACTCATAGGTGCTCTGAAAATATCAACCCCGTAGTCGGTGGACCAGAGGTCAGAAAGACTGCCATGGTTGCTTTTAAGGACACCTGCTGCAAAATACAATCCTAACAGAGCACACAATTCACAGTCATCAATCAAACCCGTGTAGCTATAACCAGAGTCAATAACGGCCCTTCGGTTAATTTCTTCGTTTGTGTATTGCACTATAATGTTTTTTATGTAAGGCAGAGATAAGTAGATCCCACGCTTCGAGGACTGTTTTGACGCGTTTTGCCTCCTCTTTAACTCCGGGTAAATGAGTAACGATATTATCACGCACTGGTCGTCCCTGTCGGCTTGGTGGTATTGAGCTCCATCGATACCCATTCTTCCCTCTTAGTGTGATGGATTGAAGATAATTGTCGTCTTCTATACTGCTCTCGGCACTTCGTTCAGATTCCGTATCGTATACTTGTTCTTCGGTAGCATCATCAGTGTCTGTCAGCTCTTCCTCTTGAAAGTCTTCCTTATCTGATATATCAAGTTGTTGTAGTATAGCAGCCACATCATTCGCAATATTTCCATTGTGTGCCATTTGTTATATGGAACTGAAAACATATACCAATGAAAACATACTATTAGATTACGATTTATAAAATATAACCTTCTTGGATATACTTTCCCTGATAACAAAGTGGCCAATTCAACCAGTCTGGTGAAAATAAAAATCGAGAACAGTAATAAAAAGGTACTTACTTTGCACTCCAGGGTCAGTGTGACCCTTCCAGGAATTAAATACTGTTCCATACGGTTGTTAAGCGCTGTACGTCACTGACCGTGCGTCTACTATCTCTTGTGACTCTACACTGAAATTACATCAAGGCCACAAAGATCCTTCTGTTCCACTGCGCATACGCGGGATCAAAAGGACCTTGCAGGGTCACCCTGACCCTGGTGTTCAGAGCGAGGGTTAAAACCATTTACGAAATTTGTGAACTCTTTGGACTTTACAGTAATGAAGGAAAATCAAGATAATCAACCATCAGAAAATAATATATAGAAAATAATGTACCGTATATTATAATTACACAATTGTAGGTAATTAGTTAAGAGCATGTAGTACTATGCCTAAAGTCGAACATGCAGAGAGTATATTAATGAAAATAATAAAATGTATATGTTTATGAGCCTTTCATCCCTCTTTGACATCTGTGGCCGTATAGTCTCCAGTTTGTCATAACTAACCTGATGATCTTCTTTAACATACTCATGTTACATTTAAAGACATTTGAATACTACCTGACTTAAACGGGGACTATCCTGCTATCTCGGGTTTCTAAATCCAAGGCTCAACCGACTGTGCCACTCATTCCGATGTGCCATTTAAAGTTAAGGGCTCAGTGTTGCTGTCATTTCCATTTGAATGGTGAACGAAAACGACATTCGGGAGAGTTATGAATAATCCTAAAACTTTGTTTTGTTCTGTTAACCAGCCAATTTCTGCGGGACTCGTGCTGAATTAAGCTCATTAGACACATGGCAAGTCCACGTCAATTGTAATTAATAGGTGACAAGTCTCGACTTAACATCGCCACACGCTGGACAGCTCTGATTATGTCCTGTCATGCTACCCAGCCAGAGAGCTCGTGATTTGCATTCAGCCAGCGCTCTACTCACCCAGCTCTAACTTCTGCTAAGTCCATTACAAAATTATATGATATCCAGAGCAGCATTTTATATTACACACACTATTAGTATGGTTGGTTGGTTCGTTCCTCAGTTTAAAGACTGCGACAACGCTGCGACGTTGGGTGTGTGTAGAATCTGTCTGATAACCGGTGTTAATTGTGATGGCTGTATCGCTATACTTAGCCAAGCTAGATAAAAATAAGGGAGGGGGGGGGGGGGACAGCGGTGGTTATAGGTAAATGTTATTTGGATCAGGGGTACTATGTAATTTTTCTGCTATAAACCTAGGCCGTTACGCACGGCAGTATTAAAGATGCCGGGACGTCTTCAATAGACCGTGTACCGCTTAGTTTAAATGGCTTTTTAGTCCTCGCGTGGCGAAGATAGTTCCAAGGTATTTGATAGTTGTAGATCTTCCTGTATTCAATAACATACATTCTTCTTATCTAGACTTGGCAACGTCACACACATAAACATGGCACTGACCTCAGAACGAACATAGTAACAAAAGGGGGAGAAAAGGGAAAAGCCAGTCTCGTCCAGTTAACACCCGGGTTAGTCGATTATAACTGGTACCAGAGTGAACACGAAACTGATTGAAGTCCCAGTTAGGAAGACAATCGGATAAGTATCAGCCTGTATTATTACAGTATAACCATAGCCGATTTTGTATAACCATATAATCACCCAGAACATACAAATTCCGGATTTTTATCACCATTTTAGAATTTCACCTAACATTAGATATACCACATTTAGCATACACTGACAATTGCATTACCAACACTGCAACTAAATAATTGTACATATTGTATATATTTTCCACCTGTATTCTCGAACATAGATGCTATAGCCTAAGTGTAATGGATCTGATGATGATCGCTTGACGATCGAAACTGGTCATCCTAGTGTATTTATTAATCTTATGTAATTTATTTCAGGATCAGGGCATAACCCAGCTCTTTTTGGGTACATTCGTGTTGACCGACTGAAAATCACCAAACTTTTGTTTACTAAGGCAACACTGAAAAATGGCTTCAAACCTCACAATGTTAGTGTGTAAAACTTATAACAATCTTCGGCTTTTCCCAGTTAATTGGGGTCGCCGGAGCCAACCAGGGTCATTTATGGTTTTGGCCGGGGATTTAAGGCCGGATGCACTTCCTGAAGCAACGTGATTTTTCAGGTGGAAATTCCACCCGGTTGTCACCGGGGAATTCGAACCCTGGCCGTTCGGATGAAAGACGAGTAGCTAAGCCACTGCGCCATCACGCTCCCCGGCTGTATTAGTGTGTGTTATCTGTACTTTGGGTAAGGACTGCAGACGATCAGTTACAGATAGTTCCTACTTTTGCTACCAAATTATACCGTCAACGACACCTAGATGTGAACTTGGCAGCAAGATGAAACCGCAACCGGCACCCGGCGACGAACATTGGAACTAAATAGAGCAGAAATCGAATCTAACCTACAAATTTAGCTTGACACAATTGTAGTTAGTGGAAGGTTGTTTTAGATGCCATATATCTATGACATTATCCCGCCGGCTTTACTTCCCCTCCGAAAGAAGGTATACTGAGGGATTTTTAACGCTCTTAAAATCCAACAACTTCGGTTCGGTTTGAACCCGCGATGTTGAGCATAGATGCTCAGCATACTACCAACTACGCCACCGAAACCGCCTATTAAATGTATATCTTATATATAAAAGTGAAAGTCTGTATGTGGATATGTGGGTGGGTGGGTGGGTCTGTTCCGTATACAAATCTACACCGTTCCATCAATCTCAACCAAATTTTGCATACACATAGTTAGGACCCAGACAGAACCGCTGGCTACATGAATTTGTGATAGTCTTTCTCATTCTTCTGATTTCGTCCCTTTTGCACTCAAGCACAGGCTAATCAAATCATAAAATACTAGAAGACCCGTGCTGCTCCGCAGCATTCACTTCAACAATCCTACAGCACTTCTGTCCATATGACATTTGCATGTCTTCATGCTAGTGACCTGAACAGATATTTACGGTACCGTCGCTTTTGGGTAAATGATGAAGTATACTTATAAGATCAAATGTGAGGGTGTCTGCCTGTCCTTTGTGTGTGTGTCCCGCTATTTACCCTGCGTAAGCTTATAAGGTGCACGGACGTCAGGTTCCAGACGGAATTCTGAAAAGCCGAGGTGAACAGCTAACTCCAAACACATAAGCTATACTCTTCTGTGAAGGATTAACTCGACACGACTCGGCAGTTTGATGCTGGCTGAAGCTAGGGTGATACGTCGCTCGCAAGCTCGTAAACTCACTCTGAAGCTAGTAATTTAAATTTCCACTGAATGGAGATTGCTGGAAGAAATGAAAACGTAAAAACACTTACAGTGGTCGATATGGGAACTGTCGCGGACTTTCTTGCAGAACTTTTCATGCTGAACAATTCTCAGAGAATATCGATATTTTTAACGGTTTACCCAGTGTTAGCTTAAAAGGCACATGGACGTTAGGTTTTTCTTCAACTTAATTCACTGAAATCAAAAATGCTCGGCTTCTCTTTGTCATAAATAAATGTTTTTCTACCTAATCCTTCATCGAGATATTCTTTGCAGAATGGTGAAAACCGCATCAAAATCCATCAAGTTGCTCTCGAGATTACCCGTTACATCCAAGAATTGGGAACTTTGTTTTATATTAAGTAGATAGAGATATCCACACAATTTAAGACTACAGCGGTACAATTTGGTGTTTTGTCTACTTATGAACAATGGTATAAATGTAAAATAAAAGATGGGTTTCTAATATTTGAATTTAGAGTTGTAACTCTTGTTTAACATATAGAGGTGTGCAAATTAATAGAATTAAATAAATAATTTTAATTAGTCATAATTACTTTTATTGAAAATCATTTTATTGACCTACTCCTTTTGTTGTTCTACTTAGTATTGTTTCCTCTCCCGTGGAATTACACCTTTTCCCATAAAGAATTGCGTCTGGAAACTTTCAGATTATTGGATTCCAAGGGATATCTGAGCTGGGTCCATTTTCAATTTTTCATTGACTTTAGATTTCAAGTCAGGTGATTTCAATGCATAGTTCATGCATGAATCTTTGAATAGTACAATAGCGCTCATCAGTTAAAAGACCCAAAATCCCTCCGCTCTAAATTCACACGTAAAGTAGAGTGAACTAATAAAAACGAAACGTGTGGCATTTTGCATTTGCAAGGCTCCTCTGTTTGTGGACATTCTAAGAATCATTTTAATTTGAGTTTATTAAATGAAAATATAATTAGGAGCCTTGGTTAAACATTTGAAGTAATTTCATCGCCTTATAAACATATTTAGTGCATTAAACCGTGAAAAGTAAAAATGCAATTTTGGAAAACTGACATCGAATTTAATAATTTGCACATCTCTGTAAAGACAGCTATCGCCTCTACCCCTACAGATATAATAGAATAGTAAGTAAAGGCGAATGATGAGAAATGAAATGTTAACTCATACAGAAGGAATTTATATTTAATAAGCTGTAAATTTGATTGAGTATATCTTTGTTATAGAACTGAGGGAATGAAGTAACAGGATGTAGGATAGTAATCACCGATGTAGGACAATAGTATTTTTTTACCATTACCACAGGACAGTTATCGTATTAGGGATGGGAACGTCCTTGTATAATTGTTATTTAATCTGTGCTCCGTTTGCTGAGGTCTGTGCTCCTCCGCAACATCGTTTCAAAATTCTAATAGTACTTCCTTCCATTCGACATTTGCTGTTCGCTTGCCTTTTTGTTCTATTTGAACTTTGACGTCATTAAAAGATTTTGCTCGCGGTAGTGCGACATACAGTAAAGTTGTCCATGGCTAAACACCGGTTGAGGTAAATAAATGCCTACTTGATCTAGTGTTTAACCTAGAGCATTATTGACAGTTATACAAAAAGCCAAACGTACTGGAAACTGTCTCCTTTTGAAGGAAAATGGCATAGAAGTATCTGATGGCGTAAGGTCAAGGCAAGGGAGGAGGACATTGTTTCCAACATTTACGCTAGTAATAATTTCCAATTGCCATGCACCTTCCAAACCAACAGTCTAGTACCGTTCAACAGACCTTGGGTAACATTAATATTTCTCAAAAAAATCACAATTGAGCATTCTTTTAGTCGAAGGATATGAGGTGGCAATCCACTTATGCCTATGCTGTCTAAAAATTCTATTGGGAATTTTAGAAGTTCACTCTCATCTTGAGTAATCAAATTATTCACACTGATGTAAGTTCTCGATGATCCTGGGATTAGGTGTAAAACTTTGTTATTTATTTCTTTACAATGTTCATTTTTAGGTGCTAAAATCGCTATTTTTGAAAAGCGTGAAATATTTTTCAGCGTGGTTCTAATTCTGAATTTTCTACATCGACGTGAGGGTATTCACCGTTATCAATTTGTATCAAGAATTTTGCAAAGTCCGCACGCATATTTTTTGTTGAGTTTAAAAATGTTGAATAATGGCCACAAAGGAGAGAACCTTACTGACATTTGGACTGATGCTGCTTTAGATGCGTGAGGCACAACAGGCAATACCTGCCTAAAATCTCCACCTAAGATGATAATTTTTCCTCCGAAAGGCATGTCCTTATTCATGATGTCCTTGAGCAACCGATTTACACACATCAAGGCGTGCTTATTAGCCATAGGGGCTTCATCCCAGATGATAAGTTTTGCTGAACGAATATAAAAAGCTTCCTTGCTGTTAAATTTTTTTCCTGATACAGAACATTCATGTAACTTTAGAGGTAACTTGAACTGGCTGTGTACAGTGCGCCCCTGAGTTAGTAACATTGCTGCAATACCAGTCCATGCAACAGAAACTAAATTTAACCCCAAATTTGTGCTACTGTGAATCAAGCATTGGTAAAGAAATGTTTTCCCGGTGTCCCCTGGACCGTCAATGAAATATGCATTACTCATCCTTTCATTGCTGTTTTGTACTGTCCCCGATAATCCGGATAGTAGGCTGTCAGATATCCGCCCCCTCAATCGGATTGCCAATAATCAATCGCACCGGCACAGCTACATCAATGAAAATGGCACTGACAGATACTACCGAGATTAGAGCACAGTAGTTAACAAGAAATTATTGTGGAACACACCAAAATATACGGGGGTTCATACTTACCTTTTACTTACCTATTCAAATTAATCTCGGGTCTGGGTTGCCAACTGGATCACTTAAATGTATGCCCACACAATAACCTCCACCACGATATTTAAAATGAACCAAAACGGAAACAAGAAACTTTAAACTGTACAATAATTTATTTCACATAAAGGAATAATTTAACAAAAATATAACAACAAAATATACGTGGCAATCAGAAGCCATTGTCCATGTGACCATGTCCTCCTGTAGGACTTGTAGACTTTACATACAAATTTTCAGCTTTCTAGCTCAAAAGAACGTAATAATAATAATGCACTTGGAATGGATTAGGGAGTTGGGACGAGACATATAGCAATTGTTTTCCTTTTTCATAAACATCACATTTTATTTATAACTGCAAGGCTGCTATGTAAGTGACCTTGGCCTCTATCATTCAATTGTCTGGCTAGCTGCGATACACCCTACACCATGTCGCATGCCTGCATCGTCAAATGGACCCACCTGTCCAGCCAACGTTAGCATATGCTAGTTACCTCAGAGCCTAGCTCCTTTTCAAAACACTTTAAACGTCCACAACTCAACTCAAATATTATCACGCAAATCTTTTAAATGCTCCATTCAAATATCAATGGATTACTCTAATAATCCCAAAACTTGTTTAATTGTAAATCCAATTGTTTAACTAGCGTTGTTTAGAGTATAATAACAAAACGCTTAATGTTTATAACAAAATGTTCATTAATTATTTATAACATTTTAATTTGTTTATAACATTGTCAAACGACAATTGAAAAATTTATACACGCCTCTATTAATCCCTTTCGTTTCAAATTATTATTAAAGATATTTACATAATTATTTACAATATTTATATTATTTATTTTAGAAATACATTAAACCACACGTTTATCCGGTTGATAATTACTTAAATCGTGTTGATATAATCGACCAATGAAGGTTAGTTATATTTAAATATAGATTCAGGTTTAATAAGGTTTAATAATTATTATTATTTGTGATGGTAACCTCCATTCAAAATCGTTATCTCAAATTATTTAAACACTCATGCTAATTTCAACAGTAACTTCACATGATTAATTTTCAAAGGATCTGGACAATACACTCAGCGGAAAAATACCTCGCTCCAAACGCACAAAATTGCACAAAATAGGCCCAGAATTCATCATATATCTCAATATATATGGCATCAAAATCTTCCACATACAAAAAACCTCCACTTATAAATTCATTAACTTCATTAATTACTGGTGGAACCTCCTTCACTTATTCAAGGGCATTATTCATCAGCGACATTTACACGTCCACTGAACTAACGATTATACATCCATAGTTCCTCTTTAAAAATTCTTATATTCATTAATTGTATCAAACTGTTATTATATTTAACCTTCGTGGGTTTCATTCATGAATCGATTTGAAGTCAAAATTTACCAATCACAAATAAATTTAATAGCAAATACGATTAGACACGCCTTCCTGGTCTATCAAAATTGAGATTAATATCTTCAAAGTATCGCAGTATAAAAATACTATCTTCAATCAAAGTTCATCTAAACTGCATAAATAATCGAATAGAATACAATTAGACTGTGGAATGCAAACATTATTGTTCCAATCTAGAATTGAGAAAAACTCCTATCAAATGTTCATTACTATAGTGTACTCAATAAATCGTAATCAAAGTTCATATTTCATAAAATTGTCTATAATGCAATGGTATTTCAGAACTGACGATAAATGTCTATGTTGCAATCATGTTCATAAAACGACTAGTATTTCCAAGATCGTCGATACAGAAATAGATTTTAACGCTCTAAAATCTTTTAATCATTCTTCTTTCTTGAGGATGACAGAAAATTGGTCAAAGTAATTTACTGAATAGAATTACTTTAATAAAATGACACGCTGTCTGAATTCAAATTTGCCATAGAAAATCGTTAACTTTACAGTCAAATCGTGACTACAAAAATATGCAAATTACTGAAAGAATATATATTTTATCAGTCTCAACTGATCCAAAATTATTTAAATATGCCAATGACATAATAATGTCTCAATAAATCGTAGACAAAGGCATAACTCATCAAAGTGTACTGAGTACAGAAATATCAAGCAAGAATATGGGGAAAAATATATGGGACAGAAAATATGGGAAAAATGGTTGCTCAGATATCGCTAAATGGCTCAAATAAAACAAGAAACGTTCACGACTACCTTATCTGTTGATTGAAGTTCTAGAGGAAAATTTCCAAAGAAGACTGCTGATGGTTCCATTTCACCAACGTAAAGATGTGCTCCGACCTCGAACCTGGAACCAGCGCCCTCGGAGAATAGAACTGCTTCCTCCTCCGGAAATTGCACTGCTCCGTGTAGACGATAGACATCCTTCTGGCAAAACTCTTCTTTGTGAGCCGGGTCTACCCTGGCCTCTCTTGATAATTCCCTGAAGTTCTGGTAGAAATTCGCCATGAAGTTTATTGCAATTATTTCCGCAGAAATGTTCATAATTGTAGAGTATGAAGATATTTCCACTGCCATTTGATATAATTCAGCGATGGATCACGATGCATGAGTGTAGTTGGATGTTCACTACATGCTCGCTTTTGTAGAATGACGATTAACGAAGTTCCATGCTGCTATTTCACTCCATTGATATATGTCCCAATTGCATTAAAGATTTAGTCTTCCATCTCCACTTCCGTTATAATAATAGTTGAAAGTACTGCCAGATTATATTGTTCCATATTAGAATGTAGCGTTGTATCACCAAACGTAATATGTAGTATCACGGTTTCAATACACGTGTCAGCCGTAGCGTAGAATGTGGTCTTATAAAAGTGCTTCTCAGGTGGCGAGAAAATCACTTTTGTCTGCAGTCTTAAAACGCCAATATCTTCCAAATTATATACGTGAAAATGTTCAACTTTCCTACACACCTCAATACTGTAATGCACAATCGAATTAGCATAAAGGCAGTAGCTAACTCTTGATAGAAAATCTTGTAGACTCGTTTATGTGTGCGTTTCAACTTCGCCTAGTTTCACTAACTGTAAAATGGTACTGCTGCACGCTCCGTGCTCGTTCGATGCGGTGGGCTCTGCCACACGTGATAATGACACCTTGCTTCACTAAATCACTCGAATTCTGACAATGTGAGAATCAGAAAAACCACTATGAGACATCGGAAATGAGAAAATGAGAGCTTCTCTCTCCTGTGCAAGACCTTTTATCAACTTCTTAAGGGGCGTATCCATCTCTTCCATAGCTTGTTCCTCCGTCATTGCTAGAAGTTCTAACTTTGGCTATACTTGACGGATTTTCAAATTTCAAAAACTCAAAATTAATTTCTTCAAAATCCCAAATCAATGCCATAACTGAAAATGGATTTCCACAATTCTGCATTCCAAAAGTAATTAAATATGGTAGTTTCAGTAATCTCCGTCTCCCTCCAAACTATCATTCATTGGTTCGAGCCTCTCCTCCAATAGCGTAACTTCTTCCTTAGCACAATTCTTTGTTTCCCTGCGACTGCGTCGTAAATCTCAGATCTTTCTCGAACAAAATCATGACGTCACCAAGAATCTCAGCTCAACCAGCCTACTTGCATGAAGTCTGCGTCATCCGTGCTTACGTCATGAATATACACGTCACAACTATGACAGCCATAACTTTATTCACATATGCCAATACAGCCACCGTGGTCTCAATATAATTCAATTTACGGGGGCAGTACTAACCCCAAAATTTCTGTAATTATAGCTGTTTGGTTTCCATTTGCTTGGTTTATCATCCAAATTAATTGATCCTCATTAAGTTTTGGATAATTCATTGGTAAATTTGTCTGAGGGAAATTATCAATAATAGCTGGCAATTCGAGAGAAGTAATGGGAAGACCATGGAGCTTTAATATATTAGAAATATGTATAAGAGTGAACTGATATGCAATGTTAGGTTCGTGAAACTGCAGATAATCTTCTGATAATGAATTCTTGAAAATGTCCCGTAACTATCTTACATTTGAAGGGGTCTGAAAGATACATATGTAAGAAAATAGTTGTCGTAACTGGGAAAGCATCTGAAATTGTGACCCTTCTGCCAAACAACGCTGCCATTCAGAATCGTCAATCAGCAAACCTCGCTCCTTAGCTGTTTCTTTAAAAGTAGAATAGACAACTACTTTGTATGTTCGAAGATCCTGGAAGCTGGTAGCACCTATGACGTGAAGCAATAACAGGCGTAAATAACACCTTTCTGTTTCTGTAGGCGAAATATTATACATTCTGCCTATAGTTTTTGACAATTTTTTTCCTTTTTGCCACTGGCAGTTGCTCTTATTCCAGACGTAATGTACTGGTGTTTCAGGAAATATATACGGACTTCTGGCTTGCGAATCTTGATTCAACTTGAACTACGCTTGCAATTCCGTATTGCGCTACTGTGCTTGAAGTAAAATATCGGGAGCGTTATCATTTTTAAAATAGATATTTTGCAACTTTGGCAAGTGAACTGGTAATCGCACGATAGAATGTGACTGTTCATGCATGTGAAATGAAAATATCCTGAATGCGGCTTCTGTTGGACCAACATATCTAGCATTTAGGAAAGAAGTAATTTCATCGTAGTTCACCGTTTCGCCTTCAGGACATATTTTAACAATGCAGCAGTCATGACCTTTATACACATACTTGTGGATTTTAATATATAAGATGCTTTAGGATGTATTTAACACTCCGAACACTTGAGCATATTTCAACATTAATATGAGCTTGCAAGTAAAGTAAAAAAATGGATTGTAGGGAAGAATGAATCGACTATCGATTTCAATGTCAATGCCTCGAATTGATTTATAATAATCCGTCCATTATTTCTTCTCCTATATGAAGGATAACCATTGGCATTATCTTTGGTCTCTTACTGAAACTGTTTAGGGAAATCTTTCTTACATATGCTTTCATACAGACTGAAGAAGGATTCAAAGATCCGCGAGGACCATGTACCATATGACGCCTTACCAAATAGTATAGCGCTTCATCCTCGAGATCTGGTAATTCGGCTGACACCACTCTGTCAATGTCAGAAATTTCTCGAAACTTACAATCTTCCGTTAATGTTAAGAGTAAATGGATGTGCGGGAGACCTCGTCTTTGAAATTCCACTGTATATAGATATGCTTTTACCGAAAATTTTCTTAACCTTCATCAATCGTATCAATTCCTTTACTTTGCAATGGAAAACTCTCACTTCAATATCAGGCCTATTATTAGCCGTTTCCCAGAGATGAATGCTGTTAAGTATTTATGGCCAGCCCGCATTATAGGTGAACGTAATGAATAAATCTGGCTTTCCAATCTTCCTCACTCTCGCCATCGCATCCTGATAATTTTGAAATATTTACTACAATACGACCGACTCGGAGATTTTCATTTTCTGCTCGAACATGCAAGGCGACTGCTAAACCGGCATATGTATCAACTCTTAACTTCGTTTGTTGATGACGTATATATTTTAACCGGTCACCTTGCATACGACAGTAGTAATCCACGAATAAATATCCATTTTGCAAACTTGAGCAGCGAAAATTAACGCAACATGACCTCCTTGAACACCATTCATAGACATATACATTTTGTAATCATCGCTCGTATTGATAGCAGTTTCGTACATATCGCTGTTGCCAACAATAAAGGAAGAATAAGTATTCCACTTGTCTGTAATATGTTTTACAATTTGCTTTCTAACCTGTGTAAATAAACTCTGATTGTTGTACTCACAATATGCCAATGACCTGAACAGACAATTACCGTCACCTTTAATCTTTATAACATTTGTAATTAAGTGTCGCCTCTCATTCATCATAATATGATTTATTGTATTGATTGAGCACACAACCTATAAGGACGAATGATGAAACGAAAAGAAGACAGTTTGTAGCTGGTATGACCAAAGACTATATAACAGAAAGATCGGATACACAATACAAAATGGCGGTTCCAACATTCGACTGTAGCATCTTCGTGAAATTAGTTGTCTTTCGTTTACAGTATTTGTTGTCATTCAAAGAGATGTTGACATGACAGTGTCATTATCAAAATGACTGCTGATTTTGCATGAGCATTTCAGTCTCAAAGTAATTAAATTATGTGCACAGAATCCCCTTCTCCTTATTGTATGGTTACATGCGACATTAGCGCCCGAGTGAAATAGGTAGAAGTTAACAATACCATGCAAGGATACATGCGACATTAGCGCCCGAGTGGAGCAGGTAGAAGTTAATGATATCTTGACGTAATTAGGGAGCTCTCTGTTAATATCAAATTAGGTTTATTATTGGGGCGGCGTAGAATATCTTGATACAGTGTTAGTCGTTGTCGCCTAGCGACAATATGTCTGTCAAGTCATTCGATTCTATTTTCGTGAGACCTTGAAGGAAGTAATATTTGCAATTATTTTAATACACGAATGATATAATCAAGTATGGTGGGTATCAATCGACGGTGCTTGACGGGCATTACATTTTAAGACAACAATCGTCGTCGTAGCGCAAATACTTCCCGAGATATTTCAGTTTTAGTAAAGGGTGAAATTTTTTGAAAACTATTTTAATATATAAGATACTCATGAAGGAATGGCAAGGCAGATAGTTTACATGGCAACATAGCTCAAGTCGAGGCACGGCCGACTCGATGCCAGTTGCGCTCTGCACTACCGGTATAGAAAATGAGGATCTTTACTTGAAATCCCGTTAGTTACTCAACTGCTCACACAGCACTGTCAACCGAGTTTAGCATAACAAAGACTTGACACTGACTTATATATATTTGTCAAATACCACTCACTCACTCACTCACTCACTCACTCACTCAGGCATTCACCACGAAATCTCAGAAACCACCGAACGGATTGGAATGAAATTTGGTATGCAGCTTCCTCAAGGGCCGCAAATGGCCACGGAGAGAGGATTTTTGGATATTCAGGTTCTAAAGGGGTGTTAAAGGGGTAGACCTGCATTTCATTGAATAGCAATATCTCCCGATAGGTTTCATTGGGGGATGTGATACGCGGCATATAAACTCATCATTAAAAATAAGAAGACACGTGTCTGAGGGTTTTTCGATGTGGTGTATATTATGAGGTGAAAGGGGTGAAAAGTAGGGATTGAAAGATTCCTAACGGAGCGTGTATCTCTTAAACGACATAGGCGAGGAGTTTGAAACTCAGCAGAAAAAAATCAACATTAGAAAGAAGTAAATATATGTTTGACCGTTTTTTCATAAATCCAATAAAAGGGGCCCATGGGGAGGGGTGAAATTCTGGGGGGGAACCGGAAAGAAACTGTCCTAACTGATTGACTCACTGACTCACTCGTCAAACTCAAGGGGAAAAACTGCTTTAAAGTAAGTAAATAGCTTTTCGACAGTTTTTTTTTCATAATTCAAATTTAAGGGGTTCATGGGAAGGGGTGAAATTCTGAAAAAAGAAAATTGAAAGAAAATGTCCTGACTCCTCACTCACTCACTCACTCATCATCACCCAGCCAAAATTATTGAAGTTAGAAACATGAAAGTTTGGGGATATGTTCATTGTATGTCAAAACCGTCTACTAAGGGAGGATTTTCAGATATTCAGGTTCTGAACGGGTCTTAAGGGGGTTAAACCTGCATTTCATTGAATAACAATATCTCCCGATTGGTTTCATTGGGGGATGTAATACACGGCATATAAACTCATCATTAAAAAGTAAGAAGACACGTGTCTGAGGGTTTTTCGATGTGGTGTATATTATGAGGTCAAAGGGGTGAAAAGTGGGGATTGAAAGATTCCTAACGGAGCGTGTATCTCTTAAACGACATAGGCGAGGAGTTTGAAACTCAGCAGAAAAAAATCAACATTAGAAAGAAGTAAATATATGTTTGACCGTTTTTTCATAAATCCAATAAAAGGGGCCCATGGGGAGGGGTGAAATTCTGGGGGGGAACCGGAAAGAAACTGTCCTAACTGATTGACTCACTGACTCACTCGTCAAACTCAAGGGGAAAAACTGCTTTAAAGTAAGTAAATAGCTTTTCGACAGTTTTTTTTTCATAATTCAAATTTAAGGGGTTCATGGGAAGGGGTGAAATTCTGAAAAAAGAAAATTGAAAGAAAATGTCCTGACTCCTCACTCACTCACTCACTCACTCATCATCACCCAGCCAAAATTATTGAAGTTAGAAACATGAAAGTTTGGGGATATGTTCATTGTATGTCAAAACCGTCTACTAAGGGAGGATTTTCAGATATTCAGGTTCTGAACGGGTCTTAAGGGGGTTAAACCTGCATTTCATTGAATAACAATATCTCCCGATTGGTTTCATTGGGGGATGTAATACACGGCATATAAACTCATCATTAAAAAGTAAGAAGACACGTGTCTGAGGGTTTTTCGATGTGGTGTATATTATGAGGTCAAAGGGGTGAAAAGTGGGGATTGAAAGATTCCTAACGGAGCGTGTATCTCTTAAACGACATAGGCGAGGTGTTTGAAACTCAGCGGAAAAAAAATCAGCATAAAAAATAAGTAAATATGTGTTTGACCGTTTTTTCATAAATCCAATTTAAGGGGCCCATGGGGAGGGGTGAAATTCTGGGGGTGGGGAAACAGGAAAGAAAGTGTCCTAACTAATTGACTGACTGACTCACTCATCAAACTCAGGGGGAAAAGACTGCTTTAAAGTAAGTAAATAGCTTTTCGACACTCTTTTTGATCAATCAAATTGAAGGGGTTCAAGGAGAGGGGTGAAATTCTGAAGAAAAAAAAATTGAAAGAAAATGTCCTGACTCATTCACTCACTCATCATCGCCCAGCCAAGAATATTGAAGTTGGAAACATGGCATTTCGGGGATATGTTCGTTGTATGTCAATATCGTACACTAAGGGAGGATTTTTGGATATTCGGGTTCTAAAGGGGTCTTAAGGGGGTTAAACCTGCATTTCATTGAATAACAATATCTCACGAGTGGTTTCATTTGTGGATGTGATACGGGGCATATAAACTAATAATTAACAAGAAGTTCCGTTAAGAACTATACAGCCTACTTTTCATGCCAATGATTATTCTACAGAATATGAACCTATCTAGAATAATGACGAAATTAAGTTGCTAATATCGAAATTTCCAATTAGATCGAAATACTGTATACCTGGCATAATGTATCCTAATAGAGCACTACAGTTGGCAGCCCTGATGACTGAATATATTCTTAGTTCCATATCTTAAGGTACAAAATACAAAATTTGGTTGAAGTCCAATGAATCGCATGGACGTTACATGCAGTTAAACATTGGATCTAACAGCGCGCGTAAAATCATCTTGGCAACAATGTCATGCATGTATTGGTCAGAAATAATCTGAAATAATGTGATCTATTATTGTGCCAATTTTGAATGAAATCCATTAGTTAGTATAGAAGTTACATGCATTTTAAAATTGGACCTATCAGCAGGCTTAGAATCATGTTGGCAGCACTGACGTATATTAGTTACTCCAAATTCGTCTAGAATGCCAGGTACTATACGTGTGCAAATTTTAGAGCTATTGGCTTGCATACTTTCTGATATATTGATATTAGGGTAACAAAAATAGGGACAGCACATATTAACAGTTGGCAGCCCTGGTTGCTGCTTAGAATACGCATAGTCATATCTGTTATGGTACACATAACACATACGAAATTTGGTTGAAATCCAAATGATAGTATGGAAGTTGCATGTATTTAAAGTTGGACCTCTCAGCAGGCTTAGAATCATGTTGGTAGCACTGACGTATATAAGTTACTCCAAATTAATATAGAATGTCAGGTACTATACGTGTGCATAGTTTAAAGCTGTCGGCTTGTATACTTTCTGATATATTGGTATTTGGATAAAATAAATTAGGAGCATTTATTAACAGTTGGCAGCCCTGGTAGGTCTTAAGAATACGCTCAGTCATATCTGGTTATGTACACATACAACATACGAAATTTGGTTGAATTCCAATTGATAGTGTAGAAGTTATATGCATTTAAAAATTGGACCTATCAGGAGGCTTATAATCATTTTGGCAACACTGCCATGTTTGGCCTCCTGGAAATTAAACTGAAATATTATGGTCTGTACGTGTGCCAATTTTGAAATAGCTCCCATTCATACTTTCCAAGATATCCAACATGGAGCTCAAATTTCAATTGCGATTTTTTAGCAGTTGGTAGCACTGACATCATTTTCAAATATGGCCGTGAGATATTCAAGTGTAGATCTTTACTCCTACCAAATTTTGTTTCGATTGCTGCAGCCGTTTAGGAGTTGATAGGGGGGGGGACACACACACAGCCAGACAGACAGACAGAAGGACAGACAGACAGACAGACAGACACACATTTGCCCGATCTCATAAGTCTACTTTTTTCTCATTTTTGCAAAATGTGAAAAGTAGGCTAAAAATAAGCAGACAAGTCCCTAAGGGTTTTTCGATGTGGTGTATTATTATGAGGGGAAAGGGGTGAAAAGTGGGGGTTGAAGGATTCCTAACGGAGCGTGTAAGCCTTTCTTTTAAACGACATAGGCGAGAAATTTGAAACTCTGCGAAACAAATCAGCTTAAAAAGTAAGCAAATCGGTGTTGGAACGTTTTTTCCTAAATTACTTTAAGGGGCCAATGGGGTGGGGTGAAATTCTGGGGGGGGGGGGAAGGAGACAAAGTGTCCTAACTGACTAACTCACTCACTCATCAATCTCAGGGGAAAAAGACTGCTTAAAAATAATTTAATAGGTGTTGAAGCGTTTTTTCATCAATCCAATTTAAGGGGCCCATTGGGAGGGGTGAAATTCTGGTAAAAATAATTGATAGAAAATGTCCTGTCTGACTCACTCACTCATCACGCCCAGCGAAAACTATTAAAGTTGGAAATATGACATTTTGGGAATATGTTCGCTGTATGTCGAAAACGTCAACTAAGGAATGATTTATGATTATTCGGGTTTTAAAGAGGTGTTAAGGGGGTAAACATGCATTTCATTGAATAACGATATCTCATGAGTTCTTTCTTTGGGGATGTGATATTCGGTATGTAAACTAATCATTAAAAATAATCAGACATATGTCTAAGGGTTTATCGATGTGGTGTATAATATGAGGTGAAAGGGGTGAAAATTGGGGGTTGAGGGATTCTTAACGGAACGTGTATATCTGAAACGACATAGGCGAGAAGTTTGAAATTCGGCGGGGAAAAACAGCTTAAAATACAAGTAAATAGGTGTTCGACGGTATTTTCATAAATCAAATTTAAGGGGTTCATGGGGAGGGGTGAAATTACCAAAAATAAATGAAAGAAAATGTCCTGACTGACTCACTCACTCATAATCGCCCAGCCAAAATTATTGAAGTTAGAAACATGAAATTTGGGGATATGTTCGTTGTATGTCGAAAAGGTCCACTAAGGAAAGAGTTTTGGATATTCAGGTTCTTAAGAGGTGTTAAGGGGGTAAACGTGCATTTCATTGAATAACAATATCTCACGAGTGGTTTCATTTGGGGATGTGATATTTGGCATATATACTAATCATTAAAAATAAGCTGACACATGTCTAATGGTTTTTCGATGTAGTGTATATTATGAGGTGAAAGGGATGAAAAGTGGGGGTTGAAAGATTCCTAACGGAGCGTGTATCACTTAAACGACATTGACGAGGAGTTTGAAACTCGGAGGAAATCAATCAGCTTAAAAATAAATAAATAAATAAAATAAATAGGTGTTCGTCCGTTTTTCCATCAATGCAATTTTAGGGGCCTATGGGGAGGGGTGGAATTCTGGAAGAAAAACGTCCACTAAGGAAGGATTTTTGGATGTTCTCTCTCATCGACCAACCAAAACTATTAAAGTTAGAAGAATGATATTTTTTGGATATGTTTGTTGTGTGTCGAAAACGTCTACCAAGGAGGGATTTGTGGATATTGAGGTTCTAAAGGGGTGTTAACGTGGTTAAACCTGCATTTCATTGAATAACAATACTGCACGACTGTGACGCGAGCGAAGCGAGGCTAAGAATGAGATAGTGTGTTTCTGTGTATTACTCAATCACGCAACTACCACTGGTCCGATTTACAGGAAATTTACATGGAAGTAGTTGATTTACCTGGTTAACATATAGATTACTTTTGATTTCAATACTTTGCACTATTTAAAGATGGTGACAGTAGTGGAGTAGTGACAGTTCTAACCCACCCATTTTATTTGTACCTGACTGTACATGTTAAAATAATGAATATCTCTCGAACGCATAGTCCGATTTTCACAAATGAGGTGTCATTGGACTCAAGCTGACGTCCTCTTTCCTATGGACCACTGGTTATATATTTCAAAATAAATTTGAAATTTTTCGTTTTCGAAAATAGGTAATAGTTTGAAAACCAAACATGATAGAACGTTGTGCCATGGCTCAAACGAATGGTCCTTATGACCTTTATTTTTTGTAATAAAACTTTTTTATTTTTTATGTTTTTTTGAAAACACTCGAATTTTGAAAATCCTATATTTTAGAAACTAGGAAGTTTACAAAAAGGTTTGTTTGACGTAAATCAATGGTCCCTACTCCCGCTACCCCCAAAATAAATTTCAAGTCTCTAGGATGAAAACCTGTTAGTAGTGTGGTAAGACGGGCGCTGCTACACTTAGGAAGTTGTGAGCCCCTGCGACCTTGGAATGGAAGGAGCCATGCTAGGAGGGCGTGCTTGGATTCATTTTTTTTCGTCTCGTCGTGCTCTTTACGGGAATGTAGGTGGCGAAAAGGTGAAAATCTGGAAACACGTTTTTTTTTGGGGGGGAACGTGATTTTAAACTTTTTGCTATATCTCGCGAACCAATTATGCTAGAGGCATGAACAAGGGGTCCAAGGACTCGGGATGACGTCCTCTTTGCTATGGACCTCTCGTTATATTTAAAAAAAAATTGGAAACTCGATTTTGGGGTAAACATGTGTTTTTTGTGATTTTTGCCGATATTTCACGAACCAATAACGCTAGAGACGTGTACGAGGTGTCCTAGGACTCGGGCTAACGCCCCCTTTCAAATGTGGTAGATATTTTTTTCCAAAAAAATAATTCACAAAGGGCCTAACGCCATACATGTTGATTTTTTTTTCTTTACTTGTTTATAATGTTTATGAAGCGTGGTGGTTGAGAGAGACGATACTGCTGAGTGTGTGTTTCAACGAACCTGTCGCTGACCACGGTGGCTGTGTTCAATAGATCAATCGCTATTTCGACGGGTCGGTTTATGACAGAGCGAGGGTGCGTTTTTTCACACATTTTACCTTTGACGTGTAAACGGTGATGAGAACTTGATTCTATGTTGGTCGAAGCGAGTACAGAAAACAAACTTGCCGAGGAGCAAGAGGTGAATGTCATTTGAGCTTATTGGAAGGCGCCGATCTGACTTGACAACACGTGCAATGGAAAAATGACCATGACGCTTGAAGGTGAAATAATCTGACCATTGTGGTGGCAGGGGAGTGCGAAATGCATGTGAACACATTTGAAACCACATGCACGCTAAACCAGTGACATCCTGTCTTGCTTCGTACGTGACAAAATGCAAGTTCATGTGAAATTTGATCTACCACAGGTGTTCGCCTGGGACGTTAGCTGTCCACGTGCGCGATAACTGTTAACAAGTTACATCCTGTTTTGCTTCGTACGTGACAAAATGCAAGTTGACGTGAAATTTGATCTGCGACAGGTGTTCACCTTGGACATTAGCTGTCCACGTGCCTGATAACAGAATGTTCAAAGCATGGGAAAAAAAAAGATTATACATGCAACGTAGCATATATAAAGACATGTCGTTATCATTTCCACGCTCACTTAGGTGACTACCTTTGAACACATTGCGTTGCATGAAACCCCTGGTCTTGTTTAACAGTTTTGGTGTTGGTGGAAAATACTTGACCTTGTTGTGGGGTAGGTATATATTTATTCATTTATATATTTATTGATTTATATATATATTTACATGCAATTATTTATTGATTAGGTAATTAACGATTTTATTTATTTATTTGTTGGCAGATAACGTGTATAGCCTACCTGTCGGGTGTCTGTGGGAAAGAGATTGGAAAAGAGAGAAAAACGGACAACTAGAAAAGGAAACCATTTCTACACTAGCCCACGAGACGGGAATAAAGCAAAGCGTTACACGTCAAGGTGAGATTTGTTTTATTAATATATAACCTGTTTGATTTTGTTTTGTTTATGAAATGCATAAACTATATGGAATGGATATACTTATGGTGGTTTATTTTATTTCTTTTTAGAGTGTTGGAAAACGCTTGACCACTGTGATAACCTGGAACGCGTGTGTTTGGGGCCATTGTCCAGCAGTCTACAGCTGAAAACTCAGGTGAGAGTGTTCTTTCAATATAATGTCTTTTACTGCTGCGGATACGTTAACTTGGGAGCCCCTTGAGTCTTGTTTCAAATCGCGTGTGTGCTCTGACCGCGTGGTCAATGTTAGAAAAAGTTTGATTCCCAAAGAATTTTTACAATCTTGTTTTGAAATTTTTAAAATTGAAATTTGTACAGCGCAAAGGTTGCATACGGCTTTAAAGGTGAATACAGAACTGGTGTGCGATTTCGTATATAAAAAGAAGGACGTAGAGCATAAAGAGACATTTTATATTTGCAGTAAAATGCAAGAGCTATTCATAGCTCATAATTTGGAACAGTGGTATGAAACCCACGTGGTGAATGCCTTGCTATCAAAATTTGATAAACTGCAACAAGGACCAAGTGGTCTAGCCTTAGACAAAATTCATTATTTGCAAATCAACATTTGTCAATTCAACCCGTTGAATGCTGGGTCTAGCTATATTGAAACACCACCAACAATAGCTTCGAAAAAGGCAGTGGTAAATATTGAGAACCATGACAATGATTGCTTTCTGTGGGCTGTGGCTGCGTATTTGCAGCCAGCACAACGTCATTGTGAGAGACCAGGAAAGTACAAGGCCAAGTTTGATGAATTGAAACAAACTTTAAATCTAACTCGAGTATCGTTCCCTATGGACTTAACCGAGATCCATAGGTTTGAACAAGATAACCAGGACTTTTCGTTCATGGTGTATGGCCTTCATGGTGATGAGATTGTGGGTCCTCTTTATGCCACAAAAGAACCGAAACGACACCACATTCATCTTTTATATTTATCTGTAGGAGAGGTGAATCACTATTGCCTCATTAAGAGCTTGAGTAGATTGCTAAGCAGTCAAATGTCCAAACATGATGGTAAGAAGCACATTTGTGATCGATGCTTGCAATATTTTACAACCCCTACGCTTTTAGAACGTCATAGGGTAGATTGTGTTACTCAGGAAACGGTGAGATTGATATTGCCACAAGGGGATAAGGCTGTGTTAAAGTTTAAGGACATTCATAAGCGTGACACTGTTCCCTATGTGGTGTATGCAGATTTCGAAGCTCTCACCACACCCATGGCGGAATGTGAACCAGATCCCTCCATGAGCTCAACCACACCCATTCAACAGCATGAACCCTTTGCCATAGGATTTAATGTGGTGTGTGCCTCTGACCCCACACAATCCGTTTACAAATCTCGCGAGGGGCCAGATTGTGCCAAATGGTTCTTGGATGAACTTGTCAAGTTGGCTCATGATGTACAGGAATTACTGGACCACCCAGTACCCATGAGCCTATCTCCAGAACAGCAGCAGCGGTATGAGCATGCCACGACATGCCATATTTGCGAAAAGCCTATTTTAAGTGGAGAGGAAAAAGTCAGAGACCACTCGCATTTTACGGGGGAGTTTCGTGGAGCTGCGCATAGTAAATGCAACTTGAACTTTCCAACTCCTCGTTTCATTAGTGTCTTTTTCCACAATCTGGCGAATTATGACATTCAGTTTTTGATTCGTGAATTGGGCCATGTCAACAAGGGCTCGTTTACCATTATTCCCCAAAACCATGAGCGTTTTACAGCCCTGACATGGTGGTTGGGTGACTTTAGCATTCGATTTTTGGATTCCTTTAAGTTTATGGCATCCTCGCTAGACAGCCTTGTGAATGGCTTGAATGAGGAGGAATTAAAAAATACTAGAATGCATTTTAATGATCCTGAGCAATTTCAATTGTGCATTCGGAAAGGTATATTCCCGTATGATTTCTGCAATAGCTGGGACGTGTTAAAGCAAAGAAAACTCCCACCACAAGAGAAATTTTACTCGAAACTAACACTCAGTACTGTTTCCGATGAAGACTATGCACATGCATGTCAAGTTTGGCGAGTGTTTGACATGAAGACGCTAAGTGAATATGCTTTGCATTACCTAAAACTGGATGTATTGCTGCTCACTGATGTGTTTGAAAAATTCCGTAACTTGTGTCAACACATTTATGGTCTTGACCCGGCTCACTATTATACGAGTCCTGGACTCTCGTTTGATGCCGCTTTAAAATACACTCAAGTGGAATTGGATTTACTCACTGACGTAGACATGGTTCTATTTTTTGAAAAAGGCATTCGTGGCGGTTTTGTGTCACTTAACCAGCGCCATGCCGAAGCGAACAATGTCTACATGCCTGATTATTCACCAGACAAACCAGAATCGTACTTAATGTACTATGACGTGAATAATTTGTACGGTTACGCCATGAGTCAGCCTTTGCCCTATGGGAAGTTTGCTTGGCTGACAGACAAACAAGTGTCAGAATTTTGATGTGAACATGGCTAGCCAAGAAACAGGCCGTGGATATGTGCTAGAAGTGGATATTGAATATCCCTCATCCTTGTATGATGAACATGCCGATTTCCCATTCTGCCTTGAGCAAATGGTTCCCCCTGACAGTAAAGTGAAAATTGAAAAACTCATGGGCACACTTTACAACAAAAATCGGTATGTGGTACATATCCAAATGTTGGTGCAATGCCTCGCCCAAGGCTTGGTGGTGAAGAAAATCCAAAGGGGTATTTCTTTTGCTCAAAAAGCATGGCTTGAGCCATACATGCGACTCAAGACGGAGCACCGACAAATGGCAACACAGCAGTTTGATTTTTTTTTCAATTAATGAACAACTGCATCTATGGCAAGTCTATGAAGAATGTTCGCAAATACCGTGACATTAAATTGGTGAATGTCTGGGAGGGGCGGTGGGGTGCCCGGCGGTACATTGCCAAGTCAAATTTCAAATCGATCAAAATTATCAATGAGGATTTGGCTACTATTGAAATGAGTAAGACCAGCGTGACCATGGATAAGCCCTTTTACTTGGGTCAAGTCATTTTAGACTTTTCTAAATCGGTCATGTATCGATTCCACTATGAGTTTGCCAAACGCCATTTTGAGGACGTCTCTCTTTTGTATATGGATACGGACTCATTTATTTACCACATTCGCCAGTGCAACCCCTATGACGTCATGAGGCAACATAGTGACTGGTTCGACACCTCTTGCTATAGTGCTGACAACGTGTTTCAGCTGCCCATAGAAAACAAGAAGGAAATGGGCGTTTTAAAAGATGAATGCGGTGATTCCATTATGACGGAATTCGTAGGTTTGGCCTCAAAAATGTATGCTTATCGCACACTCGACTGTAAGGAAGCCAAAAGAGCAAAAGGTGTAGGTAGGGCTGTGATAAAATCGCTACGTGTTGATGACTATCTCGCGGTTTTACGCACTGGCAAGGCTATGTCTCATACACAGTGCAGGATACAATCCAGCAACCATCATTTGTATCTTGTGGAACAGAGAAAACGCACCCTCGCCTCCATGGATAACAAACGTGTGTGGGCTGATGACCAGCTCACCAGCCTGCCCTGGGGTTATGATCGCAAGGAGGAGAAGGTGTGATTTCATTGTTTAATCGTTTATGGGACATGGCTTTTTGTAACTTGTGGATTTAGTATTTTGTAAATATCGGTTTCTGTCATTGTAAATAGTAGATTTTGTAAATAGTGGCAATCCACTTGGACCTTTTGCTCTTTTAAAAAAAGTTCTATGCAAACTTATTTTTTTTAAATTTTTTGATTGGTGAATAGTTTGATCCTTTTAAGCTGTACAAAGTTTTTTTTTGTAAATATGATATAAGTAAGATTTTTAGTAGCTTTTTTTCTTTTTTTTGAAATGGTAAAATGGTAAACTAAAAAAGTTCTTTTGGGATGAGTGTGCATGTCGAGAATGTGCTTTTGGGAATAAATAAAGTGGTTGTGTTTGTTCCCAAAGGCAGGTGTGAATGTATGAGTAGAGAGAGAAAGCTGGTGTGTATGGTTGACCAGAGCAAACACGGTGAGGTAGGGTGGGTGTGTGGGAAATGGTCACTTTTATACTTATTTTGTTTTGTCATTAGTTTTTTATTCATTGAAATGTGGCAGTCAAAAGACATTATTTTTGTAAAAACAGTCTTACCTGCAGTAGTGGTAGACTTCGACGTTTCTCCAAACACCCATAGACACATTGCAGCATGGCCATGGTCAAGCACTTGCATGAACATGATTGTCAAATCTCAACTTTCGACATACACCAAATGGAAAAATGTGAAAACAGCAAAAAGGAAAATCCATGTTTCCATAACATCAAAAACGCAAAACTTAAAACGGACATTAAAAAAAACTGGAAATGGCCATATGTGAAATTTGAAAATTCAAAAAACTTCAAACGGACATTGTTTAAAATGTGTCATCAGCAAACTGGAAAAATCCATATCATCAAAAACGCAAAACTTGAAACGAACATTTTTAAAAACTGTAAATTGCAAATTGGCAAATGACAGTGTGTGGAATTCATCATGTGTGAAATGTGTAAAAGGAAAAAATCAGCCATCAACATCACGATTTCTTAAAATTAAAAATAACAAATCATTGTGCTCTGGTAAACCTTTGTTTTTATTTCATAGTCATAGTGAATTGACAAAAGAAAAATAGAATACAAACACATCCCAATTCCTCACTCCTCAATGTTTATGTCCATGCATCATCAACTTTCCTTTCATAGCACTCATGACAATCAGGGCTGCCATCCTTTCACCCACTGAGGCATCACTGGATGTGAAACGTTGTTTAGCTTTCTTCAATAACAATTTATCTGCCACATGTCTTAAACCAGGATGACTATGGCGATAAGAAAGGTCATGTTCCTTGCATGCTTGATCCAAAAGATTAATGGGTACATCACCACGTTGTAAACGTTTTTCGAGACGAGTTCCAGGGCCGCAAAAACGATAACCTGGAAGATGGATTTCGAAAGGTAGGAATTGAATCACTTTGTCAATGACGCCATTGCCAGTACAGGTCTGGCATATCCTTTTCCATCGATGGTAAAAAGGTTTGGTCTTCCTCCTCCTCTGTGGACGATGTTTGTGTTTGTTGTTGTTGTTGTTGCTTTTTCTCGCCATGACACCCGTGGAATGATTCAACAAAGTCTTTACACGGACTTTTATGACCGTGATACAGTTTCACTAGCTGGCAAGTCGCACACTGACGCATAGACGGTATTTTTGCCATGGCCACTTGCTTATGGTGATCGTAATCCGTACAGGGTTGCAATTCACTCAACACAGGGTCTTGAGTCCATGATTTTGGTACATGTTGCCAGATTTCTTTGACCACGTTGGCGGCCACATAATAAATGAACGACTTGGGCAGCGCCAAGAGTTCCTCTTTGGTAAAACTGTCTAGTTTCTTTTTGCACACAAAGAACTTGCCGATGGCTTTGTCTGTAGCATTGCCTTTCTCCATGGTATCACGTGCTGTAGATGTTTACACGTCGCTTGTAGAAATCTCACTGGCGTCATTCACAGGTAAATCATGAGTTATAATTTTGTTCAACAACTCCCAGCAGGCAAGGGTGGTTAACCAATGAAAGAGATGCCACGCATGTGATAGGGCTGTATGGGTAATGTTGCCACAGGAACAAGTATCCATGAGCGTTTGCAGGGAGGGGCAGCCCAACTCCATGAGGTCGATACATTGGCAGTAAGACGCCAAAAATGGTTGCAACCATTGACGTTTTTCATAACCTTTCACAAATACCACATTGGCTGAGGACAAGTGTGCTTTCATGACCACGTCCAAATATTTATAGGAAATGGTTCCCTGATTCCAGTCTAGTTGCCTATGATTTTCAATCCACTGGGTTTGTTTACGGTCTTTTTCACACAAAAAATCAAAAGCATGGGGTGGTTTAAATAGCAAATGCGTAGCTTGCGATATCCAAATGTGGTACAATCGATCATGGCCACTTGTTTAAATATAAATTTGTTGTCACCAATTTTAAACCCTTGGCAATCCACAATGAGTGTGCGCAACATGTTGACGCTTGCCTGGACCAAGTTCAACTGACGACTGACTGACGATCAGGTGTGATCATGACATGGACTTAACTGCCATGCTAGTTTCAAATTAAGGTTAGGGTAGGACAGGGGGACATGCAAAAATAAGAATTTAAGAATTACATCATTTTATTATCATAACACGTCTTACAGGCTTTTCTCATTTTGGGATAAGGACGATAGCAACTGATACAACAATATAGTCTCTTGTGTTTGTAACGTCCATAACACCGATGATGTCCCAATGTCTCTAAACTAGGCGTTTTTGATGGTGAGCTGCTCACCGAGGCACCATGGATACCATACGGCCCACATGTATCGTAACTTGTTTTTTTTTTCATCACCCAGAGACACAAGTAAGGGATATCTTGAATGACAGGGTATATTTCCCACTTTCATTCTACACAGGTAGGGGCAGGTGGGTGACCAGCGCTGATGTTCCCGCATGGGTTAATCGCCCTCCTGTCATTGGTCTATGATGATGGGACAAAAGGCACATTTCACTTCATCTCTTGTTTCTAAATAGTAGAATCCAGCGGCCGCCAAGGCTTGATGGTTTATGAAAGGCACTGGCCATGTGGCAAAAGTCTTGAAACGTTGTTCCTCAGAGTTGAAATTCATGGATGTAACGTCTCTTGAGGCTTTAAAGCAAGACATGACTGAGCGGCTTGACGTGGGATGACCTGTTATTTATACACTCGTCACTTGGTTGGATAGTGGATAATAGTTGCCTTGTTTGTGATGAATAATCAAACAGTAGGCCGTGGTATTGGCTGGTACATTGTCATGCGTTTCAAAATCTAGTCGAATGTCGATATTGGATGGCTTGACAGACTCTTCCAGGTAAGAACACTCAAAGACAATCAGTGGTGCTCTTGCCTTAAACGCTTGGGGTAGTAGCATGGGGCCGTTCTCTTTTTGATAATACGACCATCGAAATTTAGAAAACAAGTCGTACAGAGGGCCAAACTTATTTTTTGAAAAATCCAAATCCAGTCCTTCATAGGGAAACACAGCTCCGTTGAGGAAAAGACATGCATTTCTCAATTGCAGATGATCAAATTCGCGTGGCATCTTTGGTTTTTTGATACTTGCGATTCGTTTGAAAACCCACGATCAGGTAGAGAGGTCTTTCTGTATAGCGAGCTGTTTTTACAGACCAACTGTGTGTGTTGGTGGAGGGCAATAGCGGATACTCATGGAGTGCCCAGCTTCTAAATTCCATGGGTAGAGGCATATCTCTCTTTACCATTTTGAATATGTCCAGTTTTTTGCTATCTTCAAGGGTCACATGGGGGACTTTCCATAGCAAGCGTTGTAGTTGAATTTTTGAATCGATGGGGGCATTGTCGGCTCCCTTGAGTGCATTATTATCACTCCTGTCTCTCACTAGGTAAAGCACTTGCCTTGCGTTGACCACAATGCGTTGGTGATCTTCGGCAAAGCCTAAAATCAGTTTAAGAGGTAAATATCCAGTAAAGGTCCCATCAGTGTGTACCATCCAATCATTGGTCGAGTCAGGACACCAACCTGCCATGCAAAGTGTTTTACCTTCTTCCTCACTATAAGAGGGGTATAGTTTCATGACACTGGAAATGCCCACATTTCGAGTGCTATCCACCACGATATCGTTAATGACATACCGCACTTCAGAAAATAGAAAGGCCAAACCATGGTTGGCCAACTTGGATGTGGTGGGTGTAGAGCCATCGGCTTTGGTGAGCCGACCTTTAATCTGAATGACACTTTCATGCGGTAGGGTGTAAATATCTTGGTTGTTGATAACAAATTGAATTTCATCATTGTTATTGAGTCCAGGTGTTTGAGCTTGATAGGAATGGAGATCAATTCTTACCACTCCTGGTTGTTCCTCGATGCGGTTCGCTATCTCTAGGATAGAATTCATTATGAGGGTTGACGTGGTAACCCAAATGCTGTAAAATCTGTTTGCCTTGAGATGTTAACGTGTATTCACGTGGCAAACAACTAACACCATTCCTAGACGGTGTTGTTGCTTTATACACAAACTTCATAGTGGCTTTAGCACTAACTTGTAAGTCACTGGTGTGGTAGAATCTAGATCAATGAGTTGTTGATCTCTATTGATCAGTCTTAATGTTATATTACTAATACTATCGACAGCCACAGAATGAAAAAGCACCACTGGAGGGTTTTCACGAATAATACAGCCATTAGGCGATGTCACAATAAAGTCATCAAGCGAATGCGATGGATCCTGATTGGTGTACACTTGGCTCATAATATTACACGTCACCGACACATGATGGTCCTCAATGAATTTCACTTCATGGTCCGAATCATGTTTTTTGTTGGGCTCCAACACACGTGGTTTAAATCCTAGTAAAGGGCCAATGGAATCGGGGTGTGTTTTAAAGTCAATGTTGAAGGTAGAGGAAATACTGCAGCGATGAGTGTTGGTATTTCCTACAAGTTCAAACTTGCGCGTTCCGTCGAGAAATGACTTTAAACCATATTGTTTGATCAACACCACATAAATGTGTTCATAAATATCATCGATCGTGTATCCACCAGAGTTCAAGGTGAGCACAGAATCATCATAGTAAAACTTGTTGTTCACATTTTCACGTATGTTGTATATTCGATTGTACGTTTCAAGAGAAACAAGTCCTAAACCATAGGGTTTTTCACTCAATTCGATAGGTGGGTAAAAGTCTAGGCTGACTTCAGGTCCACGTCCATGCAGTGTAAACGTTTTACTTTCTGCCGACATACTGGTGGCGTTTTTGCTTATGCTGCGTCTTATATAAAAAAATTGAACACAAACGTCCACACTGTTGGCTGTTAAACGTTTGCTCACGTTTCACATTATAATATATCTTGATCCTGTTTCCAAAATAGGTCACTAGTTCCATGGGCGGGGGCAAATTCCCAAAACTTTCAAAGTACCATACAGTGGTTCCCTCTTTGACATAAGCTACATAATGCGTTCCTGGTCCTCGGTGATCATCCAAATTGACAACAGCACATTCCTGTTTCCAGGGTCGTGGGGGTAATTGGTTTCGCATAAACACACCTCGAAAATGAGAAAGCTTTAGTTGTTTAGCATAGCTTTCCACTTGTTGATGCGTCAGGGCATGTCTCGCTATGGCTGAGGTTATTTTTTTTTTTTAATATTTCGAAATGGTGAAATCCCAAATCCTTGTTGATAAAAGGCTGGCTTTAAATTGGCATTTCTAGCCCCCATGGCAATCGCTTCTATCGTTTCATTGTGTCGCTGACTTTCTTTGAGTTGTTGCTTGCCCTGCTGCGCGGCTTTAATGGTTTTCGCCACTGCACTGGCACCGCCCAAAAGTGAGCCCAGAGCAGCCAAACCAGCAAATAATGCAGGTAAAAATCCCGCTCGTTTGGGGACGGGAATCACTCGCCCTTGGTTTGAAACCTGTCGCCGACGTTTTGGAATAACATGTCTCTGTGCTGCTCGAAGGGCTTTCCTTATGGTCAATACATTATTTTTTCTTTTTCTCTTTCGCAAGGGCTTGTCCACGAATGTCGTAAGCCCAGGCTTTGCCAAGGACAATGCCCTTTTTTTAGTCTTTCTCACTGCATACCTTTGTTTCACCATGATGATAATGACCAACAACCTTTCACAAGAAAGTTTAAATCACAACCAACGTCAGATGGTTA
Source organism: Meconema thalassinum (assembly GCA_946902985.2). Classification (NCBI taxonomy): domain Eukaryota; kingdom Metazoa; phylum Arthropoda; class Insecta; order Orthoptera; family Tettigoniidae; genus Meconema; species Meconema thalassinum. The sequence goes on along the minus strand of OX336391.1, from coordinate 197,765,863 downwards.
TTTCATGGCTGTATATTCCAATTCCACATAAAGTGGGAAATCGTTTATGGTTTTTCCCGCTTGCTTTTCATCCCATGTCAACATGAGATAAAAGGATAATTCGTCACCTGCATTGACAATTTCATGGTTATGAAGCAACATCCTATGACCATTTATCTTTATTTGTAAATGGTTCTCATCAGGTATGGCATATTTGATGTGAATGGTTCCATCATAGTGTAATCGATAGTGGCTTAAACCCGAAGCAAGCACATAGGTCAAGTGCTGATTATGAACTAGCGGTAAATGGTTTCTGTCATTCACAGGTTTTTCATTTGTCAGATACACTAAAAATACAGATCGGATAAATTTATAAAGCCTTTTCATTTCATAGGCCACGTAACGCTTGGTACAGACATCGTCTTCTTCTTGCGGGTCTTCCACGTGAATAATCCGATGGTGATTAGCGCTATAGCCATTCACCGTAAGCTGGGGCACTTTGTCATAAAACTCATACACTTTGTTATCCACATACTTTTTCGTAGTAACGTCTGTAGACACTTGAGGATGTTTTACATGGGTTAACCGCTTTCCCTTAAAGTCATAATCTCCCTGTTTTGTGCGTGGCACTAGTGAGCTATCCACATAGTGTTTATTAGCAGGATCTGTTTCCTGTTTAGGATCATGTATGGGGACAGGCCTAGCTTTGGCCATCAACGCACGTCCAAAGACATCCATCGTCAACCTGTAGTACCAGTCTACTGTTTCTATGACAAGGTTCGGTGTCCTGTATATAGACAGCCGGCTAGCCTGTCTAAGCCTTAGTTGACATGAAGATTATTAAGCAGCAAGAGTCATTCCCCGTGGGGGACATGGTTTCCCATCTCTGTCCCACATCACGTGAACAACGCCATGGTTCACTGTTTCCATCTTCCATTCGCTGCATCATTGTGGGGCCTTCCGGCTGTGGAAAGACTAATCTTTTGCTAACGCTCATCACAGCGCCCAATGGTCTGCGTTTTCAAAATATTTATATTTTTGCAAAATCTCTCTACCAACCCCTCTACGTGTTTCTGGGTCAAGTCATGTCTGGATTACAAAAAGAGAATATGGGTTATTTTACATTTTCCATGCAAGAAAATGTGATTTCACCGGATGAGGTAAAGCCTGATTCACTCATGATTTTCGATGATGTATCCACTGAACGTCAAGGTTTCATTCAAAGCTATTTCAGCATGGGTCGACACAAACAATTCGATTGCTTCTATCTTGGACAAAAGTATTCAAAAATGTCCAAACAGTTGATTCGTGACAATGCCAATGTCATTGTTTTATTTCGTCAGGACGAGAGGAACAGTCGTCACATTTATAATGAACATGTGAATCCGGATATGACCTTTCAAATGTTTACAGAATTGTGTGCCAAGTGCTGGAACACTCAACGTCATGCCTGTTTAGTGATTGACAAACAATGTGAACTCAACCAAGGACGGTATCGCTTAGGGTTTGATCATTTTATTGCTATTTAAGGCCTTGTCTCATTCCCCGGCAAGTCATTTGCCAAGACACCATGGCGTTAGCAGAGAGTCAATTGAAAAAGCATATTATTAGAGCAAAAAATACTATTCGCCAAAAGTTTCGTCAATTGAAACAATCACGTGCCAATCATGCTTTGTTTATTCAACAACATTTAGCACCTCCGCTAAAAGCCATGTTGAAACCCTCTTTCAAGCCATCTGAAACGCTACCCGCCGTTTCACAAGCCACGCAGACGCTGCACGAGGACCCTGAGGAAGAGGAAGAGGAACAGGAAGATTTGACTAGTGTTAGTGAAGTTGAGGATGAAGAGGAACAAGTGTTTACGCCTCAAAAAAAGGCCGCACCCCTTGCAGAGTTTTTGAGAAAAAAGAAATCCTTGGCCATGGTCGAAACACCTTGCCCTTCCAGAGCGTCTCCGTTTTCACAACTCTTGGCCACCCCTCAACATAAAGCACAACTGAAAACCATTTTAATAAAATATTAAGGATCAACATTGGAACCCTATTTCACCGATCTATTTATTGGAAACACAGATACCACGTATGGTGTTCGCTATGAGGATGATAGTTTTAAAATTGGCGATTCATCTATTAAATTTGCTCGTACTAAAGCTGTCATTAAAAACATCAACTATAAATTAACGCCAGGACTGTTAAAGCTGCTCTTTTCTCGGACCCCCTCTTCCCATGATTATACATCAGAGGACCTTGACAAATATAAATCCATTTTATTGGATACCCATGCTCACAAAAGACAGTATGATCACACGCAACAAGTGAATGCCAATATATCTCAAAAATATAAAACCATCATTGCAAAAATGTTTCCCACTAGTCAAAGTACACGTCGTAAAGTGTCCACTTCGGGAGTGACATTTAAACCATTAAAACCCCTTGTGGATGTTACCTACTGGCACAATCCCAATAAGCTCGTCCAGCGGCTACAGTTGTTGCATGCCTCACGTCAAGCTGGCCATACCGGTCACGATTGGGAAATTGAAGAAATTGAACAAGAACTTCGAAATGCCAAAATTATTGTTTAAGCCCTCACCCATTAAAATGGGTATTGCTCACGAGTTGCATCGGCCAGCTAGGCGTCACTATCCGCGACTCAAGGTGATTTCACGAGGTGTGGATGAACTTTGGCAGGCTGACTTGGTTGAAATGATACCCTATGCTAGCGTTAACGACGGTGTACGCTATATGTTGACCGTCATTGATGTCTATTCCAAAATGGCCTTTGTTGAACCTGTGCGTCGCAAGTCTGGCCCACTAGTTACCAAGGCCTTTCAACATATTATTCAACACTCCAAACGTCAACCTCAGTTGCTACAAACCGACCAGGGGAAAGAATTTTTCAACAAGGATTTCTCCAGTTTTCTCAAATCTAAGGATATTCACCATTACACCACGTACAGCAATCTGAAAGCCAGTGTGGTCGAGCGGTTCAACCGAACATTGAAAACCCATATGTGGAAAGCGTTTACAGCTCAGGGCACGTATCACTGGTTGGACATGTTACCTGAGCTAGTATCACGTTACAATGACACCAAACATAGAACGATTGGGATCAAGCCACGTCTCGTAACTAAAAATATTCAGCGATTGGATAAACTGTTTAACCCCATAAAAACAGCCGATCCTAAACGTCACCGACTGAACATTGGGGATTTTGTTCGTGTGAGCAAATTTAAGTCTGCCTTCAATAAGGGCTACACGCCTCAGTGGGGGACTGAACTATTTCGAATTCGTCGAGTCAACTTGGACAGTCCAGTCACCTATTTACTCGAGGACCTCAACCATCAACCCATAAAAGGTAGATTTTATCTACATGAACTTCAGAAAACAGCATTTCCTCAGCATTATCTTGTGGAAAAAGTGTTGAAACAAAAAGGGAATAAACTCTACGTCAAATGGTTAGGGTTTAACTCTACGTTTAATTCTTGGATCAATAAACTACATGTTGTGTGAACCTGTGTACATTTTATTTATTCACACATGTTGTACACCACCTATAGCTCTATGTGTACAGCGCTCCGCGCTTCATGCATGTTCATATATGTTTGTCTTTCCCTTTCCTCCTGTGTTCTCTCATACATTACCCCCTCCCCTCTCCCTCCCTTCACCTCCCACCACTGCTGTTTGCAGCTCTTGCCTATCTATTGGTTGTGTCATCATTCCCACAAGTTGCATCATACTTTTTTCTGATTCAGCGATTCCCACGCTTTGAACATTCTCTTATCGTGCACGTGGACAGCTAACGTCCCAGGCGAACACCTGTGGTAGATCAAATTTCACGTCAACTTGCATTTTGTCACGTACGAAGCAAAAAAGGATGTAACTTGTTAACAGTTATCGCGCACGTGGACAGCTAACGTCCCAGGCGAACACTTGTGGCAGATCAAATTTCACCTGAACTTGCATTTTGTCACGTACGAAGCAAGACAGGATGTCACTGGTTTAGCCTACATGTGGTTTCACATGTGTTCACATGCCTTTCGCTCTTCCCTGCCACCACAATGGTCAGATTATTTCACCTTGAAGCGTCATGGTCATTTTTTCCATTGCACCTGTTGTCAAGTCAGATCAACGCCTTCCAATAAGCTCAAATGACATTCACCTCCTGTAAGTTTGTTTTCTCTACTCGCTTCGACCAACATAGAATCAAGTTCTCATCACCGTTTACACGTTAAAGGTAAAATGTGTGAAAAAACACACCCTCGCTCTGTCATAAACCGGCCCGTCGAAATAGCGATTGATCTATTGAACACAGCCACCTTGGTCAGCGACAGGTTCGTTGAAACACACACACTCAGCCGTATCGTCTCTCTCAACCACCACGCTTCATAAACATTATAAACAAGTAAAGAAAAAAAAATCAACATGTATGGCGTTAGGCCCTTTGTGAATTATTTTTTTTGGAAAGAAATATCTACCACATTTGAAAGGGGGCGTTAGCCCGAGTCCTAGGACACCTCGTACACGTCTCTAGCGTTATTGGTTCGTGAAATATCGGCAAAAATCACAAAAAACACATGTTTATCCCAAAATCGAGTTTCCAATATAATAAGTGGTCCATAGCAAAGAGGACGTCATCCCGAGTCCTTGGACCCCTTGTTCATGCCTCTAGCATAATTGGTTCGCGAGATATAGCAAAAGGTTTAAAATCACGTTTTCCCCCTCAAAAAACCGTGTTTCCAGATTTTCACCTTTTCGCCACCTACATTCCCGTAAAGAGCACGACGAGACGAAAAAAAAAATAATCCAAGCACGCCCTCCTAGCATGGCTCCTTCCATTCCAAGGTCGCAGGGGCTCACAACTTCCTAAGTGTAGCAGCTCCAGTCTTACCACACTACTAACAGGTTTTCATCCTAGAGACTTGAAATTTATTTTGGGGGTAGAGGGGGTAGGGACCATTGATTTACGTCAAACAAACGTTTTTGTAAACTTCCTAGTTTCCAAAATATAGGATTTTCAAAATTCGAGTGTTTTCAAAAAAAAAACATAAAAAATAAAAAAGTTTTATTACAAAAAATAAAGGTCATAAAGACCATTCGTTTGAGCCATGGCACAACGTTCTATCATGTTTGGTTTTCAAACTATTACCTATTTTCGAAAACGAAAAATTTCAAATTTATTTTGAAATATATAACCAGTGGTCCATAGGAAAGAGGACGTCAGCTTGAGTCCAATGACACCGCATTTGTGAAAATCGGACTATTCGTTCGAGAGATATTCATTATTTTAACATGTACAGTCAGGTACAAATAAAATGGGTGGGTTAGAACTGTCACTACTCCACTACTGGTGACCATTTTAGTGACGTCACTACACCCTTTGGTTTCAAACTTTCATATTTCCATTTCAAATAAAAAGAGAACTTTAAGAAATAGCAAACTTTTGATGGCATATACGAGGTTTAAAATTACATTTTCTATCCTAAAGGTATCTCCAACCGTTAGCGAGTAAAACCTAAATTTGTGCTATAAAACACGGTCAACGCCGAGCGGTGTAGTTGGACAAAATTTTCCATCCTTAATCTTCCTCTGCGCAGCACCTCGCCTATCCCCTGTTTTAACTATCACCTTCACATTTTAATTTATTTATGACATGTAGCGAAGCACGGGCACTTCGGTTAGTGTCAGTATAAAATTCAGTTTTCACCACCTCGAAATGTAGCGGCTGGCATTCTTGGCTGTCGCCCTGGAGGTCCAGTTCCGATTCATGGCTCTACCAATGAATTATAACTCTGGTGTGAGGGTTAGAATGGGGTACACTTGTGTCTCATAAGGCAAACCTGAGAATAGGAGGGTTCGATTCCTACCTCAGCCATCTTGGAAGTAGTTTTCCATGGTTTCTCCAACTTCTAGTCCACTTCTAGTTACTGGGATTGTTTGTAACATATGGCCACGGCTACCTTCTTTCCAACCTTTCCAAACTTTGCAACTAATACACACACTAGTTCAGAAAAGGAGTCCGTTGACGTCGAATATAGATTTTGGTATTAGGAAGTCATTTTTGAAAGTCTTGTCTGGAACGAGGCACTGAAGTTAAATATGGACTGTTGGAGTAGCAGAAGAGAGGAGAATTGATGCGTTTGAAATGTTGTGTTACAGGAGAATGATACGACCAGATGGGTGCATAAGGTTACAATTGAAGAGGCATTAAGACGAATTGGAGAGGAGATATGTCTCTGGCGATTGTTAATGAAGAAGAGAGATAGGTAGGTGGGACACATTCTAAGACACCCATGAATAGCGAAGTTAATTCTGGAAGAAAGTGTCGAGGTCAAGAACATAGGGATAGACCAACGTTAGAATATGTTAAACCGATTGTCTTGGATGTGGGGTGTGAAAGCTATGTATAGATGACATGATTAGCTCAGGACAGGGAGGCATGGAAGGCTGCATATGGCTGCATCAAACCAGTCAAAAGAATGAAGACTCAAATAACATTACACCCATCACAATTATACAGGTTACCACTCGAAATCCGTGAACCCCCAAGTACAGTGGACTACATGACCATAATGTCACAGCGTCTAAAATATGCAACAACAAAAACAAAGCCTTAAGGTTATGCTATTGTTTATATTGGAAGCATCTACTTGGCTTTGAAGTACTGTAATGATTTGTTGCCTGTCTTAATAGAACCCAGCAGGCATGTGCCCTGCACCAATATATCACAGCTTTCCGTCTGCATTCTTATGAAACATTTTCACGTAAATGAAATAGAAAATTTAAATGTTCATAGATACCAAAAACAAACTATAGGTGCAGCCACTCACCGGTGATGACGATGAGAAGATGGGAACTTTATTGCCACTCTGTCACTAGCTGTCTGATCAGTTCAAGACGTTGAGAAATCTCTCTCCTTTCCACTTCTTAAAATAAAAATTGCTTTGAAGCAATTTGTCAGTGTTGCCTAATTAGCAATTAATATTGTACCTTTCAGTCGGTTGACACAAATATCATTCCAATTACTGGAATTCGGTGGAAATTTGTTCTAATTCAACAAGTAGACTCGTTTATGTATCTAGGTAGTAGGTTGAGTAGGGTTGAACGGAGGAAAACAAAATTACGAAGAAGAATATTGCACTAGCTAAAGCTGCCTTTAACGAAAAGAAAGAGATCTTAACTTTTGATTGGTTAGTACCTTATTTTAGGGGCTGCGTCAAAGCGGTCATGTAACCCCGTGTACTCTGGATGTGTGTAGAATTTGTTTGATAACCGGTGGTAATTGTGATGGCTGTATAAGTGTGTGTTATCTGTAATTCAGGTAGAAGGACTGCAGACGATTATTTTTTTCAAATAGTTCCTACTTTGTCACCAAATGCAACCATGCACGACACCTAGCTGTGGACGCGGCTACTAAATGCCATCCCAGTCAGCACCCGGTGGCAAACGTTGGAACTAATAGATCGTTATCAAACTAACCTACACATTTCTGCTTCCACAAGTGTAATTAGTGGAAGGTTGATTTTCATGCCATAAATCTATGCCACGGGACCACAGGCTTTATTGCCCTCCGAAGGAAGGCATACTGAGGGATTTTAACGCTCATAAAAATCCGATGACTCCGGCTGGGTTTGAACCCGCGATCGTGGGCATAGAAGTTCAGCATGCTACCAACTACGCCACCGAAGCCAATGATTTTAACTTTTAAGAGCATCAGCCTTGAAATCTGGTGAAAGCAAATGTCTGGAATGTGGTATGCTATGGGTGTGAAACCTGGACTCTGGGGATTGGGGAAGAAAAGAAGCTACATTCTTTTGAAATGTGGTTCTATCGAAGCATGCTCAAAATAAAATGGATTGGCAAGGTTACAAATGAAGAAGCCTTGAAAAGAGTGGGCGAGATGAGAAGTTTGTAGAAATCAATTATTAAATGAAGAATACAACTTACAGGACATGAAGGAATCCTGAAGACAATCAAAGAGGAGTATGTTGATGGAAAAAGACCTAGAGGAAGACCACGCCTGAGGTATGTGTTTTAAATTATGGAAGATGTGGGGCACAAAACCTACGGAGGAATGAAGAGGAAAGCGTGGAGTGGAGATTTGCTGCAAACCAATCCTCGAATTGACCGCTAGAGAAGATGGCTGAGACAAATAACCTGACATAAAGTAGCCTACGTGTGATTAAGATTTATGTAATGTAAAAGGTAATGTAATACAGTTATTACTCCAAGGAAGTCTAGTTTCCACCTGAAGTGTGTTTGTTGTTTTCGTTTTTCAAGCGTTTGCATCGTGATTCTTTGAAATTAAATTTCCTTCTGAGGAATAGATCTCGAAAACACAAGTAATTGCGTGGTCTGCGAGGGGTAATTTGTCCGGCTTGTTCAGTCAGACGCACTTGTTGTAATCTTTAAGGCGATCTTTGATGGCATGACCTGTCCACTCCTCCAAAAGATTAGGTACCCGAAGAAAGCCACTCTCACTGAATGGGTTAGGATGATTCGCAGAAAAGCCAAGAAACTGGTACGTACCAAGTGAAAGAAGAGCTGTTTCTCAACACTTCAGACCTACGTTCAAGCTAGCCCAGGTTAACCACCAAGATTGCTAGCCACTGCACCACGTGGTAGTCTGTTCTGTGCCAGTCTGTCCGTCCTTAGTGTGCGCAAAGAACCAGGCATTGATGCTGGTATTCTTATTTACGTCAACAAAGACACATTTCAAACTTTCTGATAAGTTTTAGCCTATTTTCAATTTATGAAAAAATAGACTTATGAGATCACCTTTTGTGCGTGTGTGTGTGCGTGCATGTGTGTGTGTCCCTAATAACTTCTAAACGGCTGGAGCGATTACACTGAAACTCGGTGATATCATAGCACTATTCTGGCCGACCCCGGCCATGCCCTTCAAATTTTATTGTGTCTCACCAATCCAACATGGCGGCTGTGCGAAATATTTCACTAGCATTCAGTATCTCTGAAACTATTACCTATATCGCCCTGAAATTGTGCACGGTGATAAAGGGCACTACTAAACGTTCACCTATGAGACTTTCAAAAACTTAGTGACTACAAAACCAACATGGCGGCCAAGCGAAATTGGTACTTTTAAATAGACTTTTCTCGCGATTTAACTATCCAAACGTAATGAAACTTGGTACAACAAATGTGTGTACAAATTGTAATGCACTGGCGTCTAATTAAGTTCAATTGTTTACATAGCCTTAAAATGGCGGCTGTGCGAAATATTTCACTGACATTCTATATCTCCGAAACTATTACAGATATCACCCTGAAATTTTGTACGGTGATAAAGGGTATTGATACAAATAGGCTTATGAGATCACCTTTTGTGCGTGTGTGTGTGCGTGCATGTGTGTGTGTCCCTAATAACTTCTAAACGGCTGGAGCGATGGAAAATGATCATTTTTCCATTTATAACTCATTGCGTGACTAAATTTACATCCATTCGCAATGTTAGAAGCATGCAGTCCCCATATAAGTATCCATAAAATACCATTTGCAGTATATTTAGTTCATGTTGGAGCTGTAAAGTACAAAACGAACATGGCGGCCAAGCGAATTTGAAACATTTTAATAGACTTTTCTCGTGAGTTAACTCTCTAAGCGCAGTGAAATGTGGTACAGTAAATGATTTTACAAATTATAATGCACTGGTATTTAATTTAGTTCAATTGTTCACATAACCTCAAGATGGCGGCTGTGCGAAATTTTAAAATTAAGTTTTTATTTCTTGTGTTTTAATCATGCTATCGAAGTGAAAGTTTGAGTAATGAACCTAGGCAATAATTGTCCTTGAATGATACGTAACTCTATGGCCTATACAAATAAAAATACAAAATGGCGAGCATCCGAAATATTTAGACGGTTCTCAATATCTATGAATCTTTTACAGCAATCAAACTGAATATTTTATGTTCATAGAGGCTATGAACACAAGTTCACCTATAGGACTTTCAGTAACCTGGTGAGCACAAATCCAACATGGCGGCGACGCGAATTATAAATATTTAAATGGACGTTTCTCGCGAATTAACTATCCGAGTGCAGTGAAACGTTGCACGTTAAATGCTTATACAAATGTTAATCCACTGGCATCTAATTTATTTCAATTGTTTGCATAATGACAAGATGGCGGCTGTGCGAAATTTTAAAATCTCGTTTTTGCTTCTTTTGTTCTAATCATGCGATTGAAGTTTGAATACCACACGTACACAAGAATCTTAATGTAATAGTACAAAAATAAAAATCCAACCTGGCGACCATCTGAAATATTTAGACCGTTCTCAATATCTACGAATCTATCACAACCTTCAATCTGAAATTTTGTATGTTGATAGAGGCAATTAACATGAGTAGGATATATGAAAATAGGCTGTATAATTCTTCACGTAACTACTTGTTTAACTAATGGTCAAGCTAAAAATTATGTGGGAGAACATCCTAAACTCACAAACGATGTGTTGCATACCAATCGACACTATCGTCGTCGAGTATAATGCGTACTAAATAACAAACCGGAAATGCCACCCTTATTGGAGCTAGTGACATAGTTACTTCCGATGGACATACGCATCACTCGCAAACCATGTGCAGAGAAAGTTCGTAAACAATGTGATATGAGTCGGATGAAAAGAAAAACAGCTGATAATATCACGTTCCAATCCTTGCTGAAATATTTCAGTTAACGATGTCTTGTCGTATTGATATTATTGAGTAAAACCTTTGGCATGATGTTGATGTAAGCATTAATTTTTCATGTCTAGTATCTAGTGTAGCAGTTTCGAAAAGATCCAAGTGGTGTAACACATATGGAACTCCATAAGACTCCACAATACTAGGAGTACAAGGTCAACTAAGTCAATTTACACTCAAAGCTTCAACTTTTCTAATCCGGCCCATCTTATCTTTCTATATTACTCCCCTTATATGTACCAGCGATTTGTTCATTGTATAAATTAGAACTAATGCCAATTTCTAAATGAATTAATAAGTGCATTTCTGCAGAACCATCCTAGGTAGGTTACAGAAAATAAACTTGAAAGGGAAGATCGGGGCATTTCTGCTTACAAACGTTTAAACAAGTTACATACTGAATTATTCCTAATATTTACATCGTTTCCTTGAAATAGAAACATTACCCGGAGAGTCAAACTGTGTTGTTGCTTCCGAATTTTGCTTACTATGGACCGCATAGAATCTATGGCTTTCTGTTCAATATCTTCTTTTCTTCCCAGAACTCATTCATTCTTTCAAATCATATCCTCCGCTGCTCTTTATTACGTTTATGATCATTTTTCCATTTATAACTCATTGCGTGACTAAATTTACATCCATTCGCAATGTTAGAAGCATGCAGTCCCCATATAAGTATCCATAAAATACAATTTTGCAGTATATTTAGTTCATGTTGGAGCTCGTGTATATTGGTTTAGTGTGTAGCATTATGATAACCAGAGAGAATTGGCTGGAAAGAAATTAAACGCAAGCCATTGATAGCAGTATATTTCCCTTACGGATATGTTTAGATGTAGATAGTGAATAGCGTGTCTTTTGACTTAGAGGCTCTAATATGCTAATGTTTATGAATATGGTTCGTGAATGTAAATAATCATTTGATGCACTATGATCGTAGGCCGAGGAATTCAATACTGTTCTTAAACACGTGCTGTTCCAGTTATTAATTTAAGTAATAATGATTACTTCTTGGGTGAATTTGATACTTGAATGTAACATACTCTTTTCCCCCTTACTGGCATGATGACATCAATGGTAGCACACTATTAAATATATGACGTCGTCTCCTAGGACATTCTGTGGGTAGCGATGAATATATGAAACACTAGTCCCAAGCGTCCATTCATACCACACGACAGCTCGCATTCCATTCGTGACTACGTTTCCAGCGCACATATTTCTACCATACTGGTCTGCACTCCAATGAACATGGACACGCCGATTTGCTGCCTCTCTCTCTCTGGCTTGGGACTCTACGCATGCGCCAGCCCCCCTGTGATCTCACTCTTGCCTTTAAGAATTCATGGACGATTGTCTTTTGTCATGCCAATATCTCGGTGCAACTTTGGGCACAGCAGACGAGAACGTTACCGCTGAGCCACGCAGCCTGTCTGCCCTACATGAAACGGCTATGCGGGGTAAATTAAACATCTGCGGGATGCACTGAAGGAATTCACAAGGCAGGGTGAGAATGCGTTGGAGAAAAAAAGCTGAGAATTCTTAGAACAAAAATCCCGGCCGCTCTATTCGAGAGGTATTGATTGGCTTTGTTCCGACCGTCCACTGGCCAATTACTGCGTGTGAATAGCGATGATGGGGGCTCATAACAGCCTTTGCGTGCTTTGGGTTGCGGGAGAGCGGGGGTTAGTTATAACATACCGTACTTGACGAACTTTATAACTGTTTCCTACTCGTAAAAGGAACATGACATTATAATAATAATAATAATAATAATATATTTATAATTATAATAATAAGAAGCAAGCTTTGCTATCACTGTCGGTGTACTGCAAAAATTATAATTAAATTTAAACAACAATAAATAAATATTTAATAGCACACTATACAAACAATGTTTCATCAACGTAGGGTTAGCCCTTCATAAATTTCTATGGGATAAGAAACATCCAAACATACACACTGATTCAGATATATTAGCCACTTGCTAAAACTGGGTTTCCATATTTCGTTTATTTTCATTTATGAAAACAAGATGTTCAGTAAAGAATAGGGTATAGCCTACCTTCTCCTAAATGTATGGGTGTAGTTATAACTCTTTGCCTTAATCAAGGAGTATAATAGAATCATTTCTTGGTTGAAGATCTTAGAAGTTAATTACCTCTACCAAACACCAGAGCATCGGGAAAACTACATTGAAGATAAAATAAGAAGACATGCCTCAAGAATTTTATGAAACCGGAGACAAGATCGACCGGACGTGGGCAACTTCCAACTTTCAGTTGAGGCATATGTTTACACGTCACGCTGTTCATGGCTTTTACCACCTTAATTGTATTAACACATCTTTCCAAGACCCTACAGTGGCGTGTAAATGCCAACTATGAGGACAAGCATATGAACGCAACCACTTAGAGCTCTGTAGTACGAGAAAACAATCAATCAAAACCTACGAAATTCAAATCGCCAGAGCGCAATTTTAGTTTACATGTCTATTATATTCGAATGTTACTGTATTTGGCTGCAACAAAAATATTAATTAATTTCCTGAAGTAGCACCAACAGCTAGAGTACAGATACTATGTGGGATCATTTTGTTCTTTAGTTCAAATAACATTTTCAAATGACAAACATTAGGCTGTTATAAACGCTTTTAAAAACTCATCGTATTAGCAACTTATCATTTAGCCAACGGAAGACAAACCAATGGAGTCCCACATAGACCAGTCATGACATCTGGTGGAGAAGTTTTGCATAAGATAATCCTAATAGGACCAGTGCATTCTAGCAGCCATGATAGGAAACTTTTCTATTGCAGCTGTTCCAACGTCCAGGTCGGTGCGCAGCTCACATCCAATTGGCCGTGTTTGTCACCCTTATAGTTCATCTCGTGACTGGTCTCGTGAAGATCCAGTGGTGCATGTTGTTTAATTAAATATATAATTTCCATTTTAATATGCAGAATATAATGCTTAATTTATTAACGTGCAAGTAATTACAAAAAAACAAGATATTCAGTAAAGAACATATAGCCTACTTTCTCCTAAATGCAAGGGTATTGTTATAACTCTTTGTCCTTTTCAAGGAGTATAATTGAATGTTGGCTGTAGTAGCTTGTTGAAATACAACGTGCTATACGGATAATAAACATGAATATGAGGTGCCCTTTGCTAGTGCTACCTCTGTACCAAATTTCGTTCAATTCGGTTTCACCGTGTTCGAATTGATAGTGGGAATCGATTTGCACACATACTTGGCCACCATCTGTAAACTGTTTGGCTGATGACCTTGCAGTTTGGTCAGAATATACTTCCCACATAAAGATATGTTGTTGTAAAATATGGTAGAGACTAGATTATTAGGTTGGTCGTAATTAAATTTTAGCTTTTAACATTTGGGTGGCCGCGATTACGTTTCCGTCAAGATAGCGGTGATATAAAACATGACACTGTGGTTCCCTTTGCTAGTGCTAACTCTGTACCAAATTTCGTTCCATTCGGTTTCACCGTGTTCGAATTGATAGGGGGAATCGATTTTCACACAAAGATGGCCGCCATCCGCAAAATATTAGGCTAATGACCTATTAGTTTGGTCAAAGAATGCTCCCTCCATAAAGGTATGATGTTGAAAAATTTGGTAGAGATCGGATGATTAGGTTAATCGTAATTTGATATAAGCTTTGAAAATTTGTGTGGCCGCCATTACGTTTCCGTCAAGATGGCGGCGATATAAAACATGACACTGAGGTGCTCTTTGCTAGTATTACCTCTGTACCAAATTTCGTTCCATGCGGTTTCACCGTGTTCGAATTAATAGGGGGAATCAATTTAGACACAAAGATGGCCGCCATCTGCAAACTATTAGGCTAATGACCTATTAATTTAGTCAAAGAATGCTCCCTCCATAAAGGTATGTTGTTGCAAAATTTGGAAGAGATCCGATGATTATGTTAGTCGTAATTTGATTTAAGCTTTGAACATTTGTGTGGCCACCATTCCGTGTCTGTCAAGATGGCGGTGATATAATACATGACACAGAGGTACCCTTAGCTAATGCTACCTCTGTACCAATTTCGTTAATTTCGGATTCACCGCGTTTGAATTAATAGGGGGAATATATTTTGACACAAAGATGGCCGCCATCCGTAAACTATTAGGCTAATTACCAGTTAATTTGGTCAAAGGATGCTTCCTCCATAAAGGTATGTTGTTGCAAAATTTGGTAGAGATCGGATGATTATGTTAGTCGTAGTTTTTATTTAAGCTTTGAACATTTGTGTGGCCGCCATTACGTTTCTATAAAGATGGCGGTGATATAATACATGACACTGAGGAACCCTTAGCTAGTGCTACCTCTGTACCAAATTTCGTTCCATTCGGTTTCACCGCGTTTGAATTAATAGGGGGAATAGATTTTGACACAAAGATGGCCGCCATCCACAAACTATTAGGCTAATTACCTGTTAATTTGGTCAAACGATGCTTCCTCCATAACGGTATGGTATTGCAGAATTTGGTAGAGACCGGATGATTATGTTAGTCGTAATTTGATTAAAGCTTTGAACATTTGTGTGGCCGCCATTACGTTTCCGTTAAGATGGCGGCAATATGAAACATGAGACTGAGGTGCTCTTTGCTAGTATTAACTCTGTACCAAACTTCGTTCCATTCGGTTTCACCGTGTTGGAATTAATAGGGGGAATCGATTTTCAAACAAAGATGGCCGCCATCCGCAAACTATTAGGCAGATGACCTATTAGTTTGGTCAAAAGATGCTCCCCCCGTAAAGGTATGTTGCTGAAAAATTTGGTAGAGATGGGATGATTAGGTTAGTCGTAATTTGATTTAAGCTTTGAACATTTGTGTGGCCGCCATTACGTTACCGTCAAGATGGCGGCGATAAAAAAAAAACACTGAGGTGCCCTTTGCGAGTGCTACCTCTGTACCCAATTTCGTTCAATTCGGTTTCACCGTGTATGAATTGATAGGGGGAATCGATTTGCACACATACTTGGCCACCATCTGCAAACTATTGGGCTGATGATCTTGCAGTTTGGTCAGAATATGTTTCCCGCATAAAGGTATGTTGTTGCAAAATTTGGTAGAGACTAGATTATTAGGTTGGTCGTAATTACATTTTAGCTTTTAACATTTGGGTGGCCGCGATTAGGTTTCCGTCAAGATGGCGGTGATATAAAACATGACACTGAGGTGCCCTTTGCTAGTGCTAACTCTGTACCAAATTTCGTTCCATTCGGTTTCACCGTGTTCGAATTGATAGGGGGAATCGATTTTCACACAAAGATGGCCGCCATCCGCAAAATATTAGGCTAATGACCTATTAGTATGGTCAAAGAATGCTCCCTTCATAAAGGTATGTTGTTGAAAAATTTGGTAGAGATCGGATGATTAGGTTAATCGTAATTTGATTTAAGCTTTGAAAATTTGTGTGGCCGCCATTACGTTTCCGTCAAGATGACAGCAATATAACACATGACACTGAGGTGCCCTTTGGTAGTGCTACCTCTGTACCAAATTTTGTTCCATTCGGTTTCACCGTGTTCGAATTAATAGGGGGAATCAATTTTTACACAAAGATGGCCGCCATCTGCAAACTATCAGGCTAATGACCTATTAATTAGTCATAGAATGCTCCTCCATAAAGGTATGTTGTTGCAAAATTTTGTAGAGATCGGATGATTATGTTAATCGTAATTTGATTTAAGCTTTGAACATTTGTGTGGCCGCCATTACGTTTCTGTCAAGATGGCGGTGATATAATACATGACACTGAGGTACCCCTAGCTAGTGCTACCTCTGTACCAAATTTCGTTCCATTAGGTTTCACCGCGTTTGAATTAATAGGGGGAATATATTTTGACACAAAGATGGCCACCATCTGCAAACTATTAGGCTAATTACCTGTTAATTTGGTCAAAGGATGCTTCCTCCATAAAGGTATGGTATTGCAAAATTTGGTAGAGATCGGATGATTATGTTAGTCGTAATTTGATTTAAGCTTTGAACATTTTATGTGGCCGCCATTACGTTTCCGTTAAGATGGCGGCAATATGAAACATGACACTGAGGTGCTCTTTGCTAGTATTACCTCTGTACCAAATTTCGTTCCATTCGGTTTCACCGTGTTCGAATTAATAGGGGGAATCAATTTAGACACAAAGATGGTCGCCATCTGCAAACTATCAGGCTAATCTATATATTTAAAACAGTAAGGTGATTTTTGTTATCACGAGATAGAGAGAACGACAGAACCAATTTACTTCGTAGAGCACTCTAACGAAAGCTCTTGGCCTGTAGATTTGCAGAGTGCCTCTAAAATAAACAAATATATTACGGTATATTTTTAAATAAATATAGAAAATAGCAGAATTCCTGCCCCTCGCGCATGCGCACAATCCGCCTGGGCTCATGACAAAATGGCGGTGAGAAGTCCATTAAAATGTAAGTTATTTAATAAGCTTCCATGTAATTGAAAACATACATTAACCAAGTTCTGACAATACAATATAATAACAGTATGAACATATACGAATGTATATTGATTTTATTGATAATGAATTGGATTATTTTCTTCAGATAGCGGCTTTTGAAGATAGTGAATGGTTGCGTCTGCATCTAGATGTGAGTGTGCGAGTAGCTATTTGGTTAAGGCGATTGACTGTGGATCCAAGGATCGCAGGTTCGATCCCAACTCACGCCAGTATTTTTTTTTTTTTTTTTTTGCCACTGAAATATTGTTTTATCAAGGAGTATTAGTAAGGTTTTATGTCAGTTAAAGATACATATTTCTACACATTTTCACAACACGTTTTATTTCCGTTTTACCATTGCATTGCAGCATGTCCTCAATACGTCGTTTGAATATCTGCAATCAGTTCCAGTAACAACAGATGGCAGTACCTCGCCAATATAGTTCCAGTAACTGAGAGCAGATTGCGTCGATATATTTAAAACACAAGGCGATGGCGAGTTTTCGCGTGATAGTTAAATATTGTTTTATCAAGGATTATTAGTAACGTTTTATGTCAGTTAAAGATTCCTACATTCCCTCTCAATAAGTTTTATTTCCGTTTTATCATTGCATTACAGCATGTGGTCAAAAGAGCTAATATCTGCCATCAATTGCAGTAACTGACAACAGATGGCAGTACCTCGCCCATATAGTTTCAGTAACTAACAACAGATGGCAGCACCATTGCATCGATATATTTAAAACACAAAACATGGCGCGTTTTCAAGTGATGGAGAGTTATAGAGGGGAATTTTTAAGAAGGGAAACGTTGAAGAACATTAACTGACAGTTGAGTGTGTAGGCTATGTTGTTTATGTACTTTAATATTGCAATTTCTTCCCAATGCTTCGGTGGTCAAGTTGGTAGCATCCTAGACTAAAAGTTATAAATTATGCATCGTCGATATACTCTTAAATTATTAGTGAAAAGGTAGTTTTCCAGGCCCTGGCGCGTGTCCACAATTGCTTTCGCCATGAGAGACACTTGGCAAACATAATTCGTTTGAAGGGCTCCGACATCGTTGTCACTCAGCCCCATGTACTTTGGTGTGTAAGTGTAAAATTTTCTCTGATAACCCGTATTATTGTGATGGCTGCATTACTGTGTGTATTTGTAATTAAGGTGGGAAATTGCAAGGTGACGGCCGAGGCCTTAAGTTAGGAACCATCCCGGTATTTGCCTTGAGTGGAAGTGGGAAACCACGGAAAACCACATCTAAGATTGTCGAGGTGGGAATCAAACCTTCCTCTTCTTAGTTATACCTCAAGAGACTGAATGTGCCCCGTTTTTGCCCTCAGACCAGAATTAAATTTCTTGGCAGAGCAGGAAATGTAACCCGGGTCTCCGAGGCGATAGCCAAGAATGGGTGGGCTTCCATGTGTTAATACGATTTTTGACATGCACGGGACATAGAATTCTAAAACAGCCTCCATTAGGGTGACTGCCGAAGTGAGTATTGAGTATATGCCTAAGCTCATTCCAGTAGTTGGCGAAGTTATTCTATGTTCCCCTGCAAAATGTACTGCCATAAACTATAACAGGTGATGGAAATAGCTTATTTAGAGCAGTTTTGTACTGTTTATATCAAAATGAAGAACGTCATTCTGCGCTGCGTTTTCAAGCTATTGCCAAACATTTCGCTGGCAGGAACAATTATAAGGAATTTATTGTAAGCGATCAGTCTCATCGCATTCTCCTCACCAACCAACTTGAGTATGAGAGTCTCTGGACGGTCATGTTGAACTTCATTGTATAAGACAGTTGTTTAATGATTATTTGTTTAGAGTACTGAATCTAACTACGCAGTTGATTTCGGCAATGGAAGTATTTTTTGCCATTTAATATTTAGCGGCTCCGATATTGCAGGTCACTATAGTGTTATCGAATAATACGAAGGCACATTTAAAATCCAATATAAATAGGCCATTTCAGAAACAATTCCAGATGTTATGCAGTACAGTGAAAGGTCTTTGACGATCAAATGTAAACATTGTTCTACATTGTATTTCTCTTGCGTAAAATCTACGCGCGGTTACTTTGGCCTTTACTGTTGTGATGGTAAAATTGATCTGCTGAAATATAAAATATTTGCCAAGCTGCAACAATGCAATGATATTAATTTTAAAGTCATTGAACTTATATCCAGTAGTTCAAACACATACATCAGCGTTAACATATTGGCGAACATAATTCATTTGATGGACTCAGACATCGTCGTCACTCAGCCCCGTCTATTTTGGTGTGCGAGTGTAAACTTTTCTCTGATAACCTGTGTTAATGTGATGGCTGTGTTGATGTGTGCATTTGTAATTAATGTGGGGAATGGGGAGTTAACGACCGAGGCTTTAAGTTAGGAACTATCCCGGTATTTGCCTGGAGTGGAAGTGGGAAACCACGGAAAACCAAATCCAAGATTGTTGAGATGGGAATCAAACTTAGCTCTTCTTAGTTTTGCCTCACGAGTGCGCCCCGTTCCAGTCCTCAGACCAGAATTAAATTTCTTGGCAGAGCGGGGATCGAACCTGGAATCCGGGGCAATAGCTCAGAATGTAGCCTTAAGAATGGGCTTCCCTGTGTTAATACGATCTTTGACAAGCACTGAACATATAATTCTAAAACTCCCTCCATTACTGTGGCTGGCGAAGTGAGTCTATGCTCATTCCAGTAGTGGCGAAGTGATTCTATGCTCCCTTGCATATTTTACTGTCATGGAAATACAAAGTATTGTACCTTCAACAGGTGATGGAAATTCATTATTTACAGCAATTTCATTCTGTTTATTTCAAAATGAAGATCGTCATCCTGAGTTGCGTTTGCAAGCAAATTGCGAAAATTGCAAGGATTTTATTATTGGCGAGCAATCTCATCCCATTCTCATCAGCAACCAACTTGAGAATGGAAGTATTCATTGTATATGTGAATATTATTGTTTATTGATTATTTGTTTAGAGTGCATAACAATGGGTCTAACCACGCAGTTGATTTTGGCAATGGAAGTAAGTTATTATTTGCCATTTAATATTTGGCGGCTACGTTGATGCAGGCCACTATAGTGTTATATAAAATGACGTTAATTTGGGCAGAAATGCTGCTATAAATAAACCCATTTGACGAAGTAGAACATTAGCCGCAAAAAAGTGGGAAATCGGAGAAAAATACGAAGCCACTTTTAAAATCCAATATAAATATGGCATTTCAGAAACAATTCCAGATACTATGCCGTTACAGTTTAGGGTCCTTGACGAACAAATGTAAACATTGTTCTGCACTGTATTTCTCTTGCGAGAAATCTACACTTGGTTACTTTGACCTTTGCTGTTGTAATGGTAAAATTAATCTGAATAAATATAAAATATTTGACAGGCTTTAACAATTATTTTTCACTGGAGATGATATCTCAAGGAATTCCAGAGGGACTAATCGGCAGTACAATGCTATGTCCTTCGTTTCATGGCGCAGCGGTCAAGCTGTATGCCTCTCACCAAGTCGGATCGGGTTCGATTCCCGGTCAATGCATGTGAGATTTTTGATGTGAAAGGCCATGTCCTGTGGTTCGGATTCCACGTTAAACGGAGGTCCCGTGGCTTATGATCGCGAGATTAACGGTCACGTTAAACTGCAAGCTTCCTTCCATCCTTCGTTTCATTTGGTGCCAATGTTACTGTGCCACACGCACACGGTCCACATTGTTTTAAAATGTATGGAATTGCACATCATCGCATTTCTTCGTTATATTCCAAAAATATAAGCGATGGTTTGCGGCCAGTAGTATTAGACTCATCAGAGTTCTTGAATTCCTTGGAACTAAACGACTGGCCGCCACATACTCCAAACGCTTGGCCCGTTATGCTGCTTAGAAATCTGAACGGTTCCCAAGGACTCCTAAATGCAACCATATTGCTTGGATTTGGAAATAATAGGTGCAGTTAAAATTAGGCAGAGATGTCTAATCCTTCGACTTGATTTAACACCATCCGATAAAAAATTATCATTTTCTTTTAAGAGGCAATATTTTCCAATTCATTTGGCATACTTTATCACAATCAATAAAGCTCAAGGGGAAACTCTGGAACGTATAGGCCTCAATTTGCCCCAACAATTTTTCAGTCATGGCCAGCAGTATTTTGCAATGTTGAGAGTGCAATCTTTTGACGCCCTCATAGTTTCAATAGAGTCAAAAACTAATCGTACAAAGAATGTACAGTAGGCCTATATAAGAAAATTCTTCAGTAAATATTTTTCTATTGACCGTCATGTTTTGACGGGTTTCAACTAGTCTATATATTTAAAACACTAAGCTGTTTTTTGTACACACGAGATTGTGAAAACGACTTAACCGATTGGCTTCGTAAATCATTCTAACGAAAGCTCTTGGCATGCAGATTTGCAGGGTGTCTTTCAAATAAACAAATATGTTATCATATATTTTTAAATTTATAAACAAAACTGCAAAATTATTGGCTCAAGCGCATGCGCAGAATCACCTTGGTTAATGACAGACATGGCGGATGTCCACCGCGTTTTAATGTAATAGTTATTTATAAGAATTATAATAAAGGAGGGGAATATTGAATATGAAGTTTCCACGATATAAACAGGAATAGAATATTATAAAGGACGGGAAATGTAAAAGAACTTATACTAACTGTTGAGTGTGAATGTTGCTTAAGTACCTTAATATTGCGCTATATCTCCAGTGATTCGGTAGCTCAGATGGCAGCGCTGAAGCCTTAGTTTGTGCATCGCCCAATGGAAGCAGTTCGAATCCCACCTCCGCCACATATTTTCATTTCCCAATTATTCTTTCTGTCTATTGGTAATACATTGTCTTAACATATTTTACTTTTATTATTCCCGTAAAGTACGGAATTCTCCACGATTTACGTTCCCATACACTTTTAAATGATTAAATAAAATATGGCCACAATCGCTTTCGCCATGAGAGACAATTGACGAACATAATTCATTTTATGGACTCAGACATCGTGGTCACTCATCCCCGTCTACTTTAGTGTGTGTGTGTGTTTGTCAAATTTTCTCTGATAACCTGTGTTATTGTGATGGCTGTACTGATGTGTGCATTTGTAATTAAAGTGGGGAATGGGAAATTGACGACCGAGGCTTTAAGTTAGGAACTATCCCGGTATTTACCTGCAGTGGAAGTGGTAAACCACGGAAAAGCACATCCTAGATTTTTGAGATGGGAATCGAACCTTGCCCTTCTTAGTTTTGCCTCAAGAGTGCGCCCCGTTCCAGCCCTCAGACCAGAATTACATTTCTAGAGAAATGGCGGATAAAGGATCCTCCGTATCGTAGTGTGATCTTTGTTTTTGAGAATTAAAAAGAGGGGATTGAAGAACTTCAACAGGCGTTTGAGTTCGTTTGTTGTTTAAGTAACTTAATATTGCTTTGGAAGTCTGTTGACTGGGTGGCTCAGGGGTAACATCGCGGACCCAGGAATGAATTTAGCATAGTCGAAGGAGTTCACATCTCACCTCAGACATGTATTTCTATTTCCTAATTATTCTTTCTGGCTATTGGTAATTCATTGTCTTAACATATTTTACTTTTATTATTCCCGTACAGTAAGGAATTCTCCTCGATTTGCATTGCCATATACTTTTAAATTATTAAATAAAAGATGGCCACAATCGCTTTCGCCATGAGAGACAATTGACGAATATAATTAATTTGATGGACTCAGACATCGTGGTCACTCAGGCCCGTCTACTTTGGTGTGTGTGTAAATTTTTCTATGATAACCTGTGTTATTGTGATGCCTTTACTGATGTGTGCATTTGTAATTCATGTGGGGAATGGAGAATTGACGACCGAGGCTTTAAGTTAGGAACTATCCCGGTATTTACCTTCAGTGGACGTGGCAAACCACGGAAAACCACATCCCAGATTGTTGAAATAGGAATCTAACCTTGCTCTCCTTAGTTTTGCCTCAAGAGTGCACCCCGTACCAGTCCTCAGACCAGAATTAAATTTCTTGGCAAACCAGGGATCGAACCTGGAATCCGGGGCGATAGCTCAGAATGTAGCCTTAAGATTTGGCTTCCCTGTGTTTATACGATTTTTGACAAGCACTGAACATATAGTCTAACCCTTAAACTCTCCATTACGGTGGCTGTCGAAGTGAGTCTATGCTCATTCCAGTAGTTGGCGAAGTATGCTCCCTTGCTTAATTTACTGTCATGGAAATGCAAAGGATTGTACCTACAACAGGTGATGGAAATTGCTTATCTAAAGCAGTTTCGAACTGTTTATTCCAAAATGCAGAACGTCATCCTGAGCTGCGTCTGCAAGCAAATTGCAAAAATTGTTGTTGGCATGAATAATTATAAGGATTTTATTATTGGCGATCAGTATCATCGCATTCTCATCAGCAACAAACTTGAGAATGAAAGTATCTGAACTTCACTGTATAAATGAATATTATTGTTTAATGATTATTTGTTTAGAGTACATAACAATGAGTCTAACCACGCTGTTGATTTTGGCAATGGAAGTATTATGTGCCATTTAATATTTGGCGGCTGCGTTGATGCAGGCCACTATAGTGTTATTGAATATGACGCTAATTTGGAGAAAAATGCTACAATAAATATATCCATTTGACGAAAAAGAACATTAGCCACAAAAAAGTGGGAAATCGTAGAAAAATACGAAGCCACTTTTAAAATCTAATATAAAAATGCCATTTCAGAAACAATTCCAGATATTATGCCGTACAGTGTATGGTCCTTGACGAACAAATGTAAACATTGTTCTGCACTGTATTTCTGTAGCGAGAAATCTACGCTTGGTTACTTTGACCTTTGGTGTTGTAATGGCAAAATTGATCTTACTAAATATAAAATATTTGACAGACTGCAACAATTTTTCACTGGAAATGATACCTCAAGGAATTTAGGAGAGAATAATCGGCAGTACAACAAATGCTATGTCCTTGGTTTCATTTGGTGCCAATGTCACTGTGCCACATGCATACGGTCCATATTGTTTTAAAATGTATGGAATTGCACATCATCGCATTTCTTCGTTAATGTATATTCCAAAATTATAAGCGACGGTTCTTGCGGCCAGTTGTATATATTAGACTCCTCAGAATTCTTGAATTCCTTGGAATTAAGTGATTTGCTTCCACATACTCCAAACGATTGACCCATAGTTATGCTCCTTAGAAAACCGAAGTTTCCTAAGGGCTCATAAATACTACCATATTAATTATAAGAAATGTGTACGAAAATTGCTTGAATTTGGAAATAATAAGTGCAGTTAAAATCAGGCGGATGATCTAACCCTTCGATTTGATTCCATATTAATTATAAGAAATATGCATGAAAATGCTTGGATTTGGAAATAAGTGCAGTTAAAATTAGGCAGAGAGGTCTAATCCTTCGACTTGATTTAACACCATAGGATAAACCAATCAATTTCTTTTAAGAGGCAACATTTTCCGATTCGCTTGGCATACTTTATCACAATCAATAAAGCTCAATGGGGAACTCTGGAATCTTTTGACGCTCTTAAAGTATCAATAGCGCCAAAAAATAATTGTACAAAGAACGTACAATGAAGAAAATGGAAATTGCAACATCCAGAAGGAGTGGTGCTACATTGCTGCAATTGAACATGCAAGACGAGTGTTCGGTTGTGATTCCATGATTACACTTTCAGGGCAATCTGACCGCAAGTTTAGACAACAATCAATACTGGATGTGCCCACCACGAGCTGCAATACATTGATGAATTCGGCGAGGCATGGAGTCAATAAGGCCCTGGATCGCTTCCTGAGGAATTGTGGCCCATGCTTGCTGCACTGCACGGGTCAGTTATTCCAGAGTTGTGGGTGGCTGAGGACGGTTGGCCAGTTGTCGACCCATCATGTCCCACACATGCTCAATAGGGCTGAGGTCCGGGGATCTGGAGGGCCATTCTAAGGTTGTGATGTCTGGAGATGCGTGCAGTGTGAACCCGGGCATTGTCCTGCTGAAACATCCCATTACCAATGTTCGCCATCATAGGGACAACCACTGGATTGAGTACCCTATCAACATACTGTCGAGCAGTCATAGTGCCCTCAACAGGCACTAATTGTGATTTCACATTAACGCCAAGAGCTCCCCAGACCATAATGCTTGGTGTTGGCCCCGTGTGCCTCTCGACAATAAGGTCTGGGCGGCTCCTCTTCCCGGTATGTCGGTGCACACGATTCTGGCGATCACTGCGGGCAAGACAGAAGCGCGATTCATCACTAAAGACGACCCTATGCCATTCGTCGACCCACGTCGATCGTTCTCGACACCAGGCCAGCCTTACACGTCGCTGTTTTGGGGTGAATGGAACACCTTCTGCAGGGACACGGGATCGTAAGCCAGCTGCACGCAGGCAATTACCAACTGTTAGTTGTGTAACGTGGGGTGCCACAGCTGCTCGAATTGGCGCTGTTGTTGCATGGGGTTCCATCCGGGCCATCCGAATGATGCGGCGATCCTCTCTCACAGTTGTCTGTCGCTGTGGGCCTGTGCCAGGTCTACGAGTGTGGGTACCTTTATTTGACCACTGCTGCCATACACGTTGTACCGTAGATGCCTGTCGGCCAACACGTGCAGCGCCAGTGCTTAGCGATAATCCAGCCTCACACAGCCCAATTATCCGACCCTTCTCAAACGGCGACAGTTGTTGATAGCGTGCTCTTCTCTGTCGTCGAGGCATGTTTGACGGGGAACACTTCACTGCACAGAATGCAAGTCAACTACGCTACACCGGTGTCCGTATACTGGAGTTGAATCCTCCGCGACCAATCACGTGTGGAGACCTGTAGCAACAATCCAATGGGTCTGAAACTTTGATCGTTTACATACCTACAAGGCATCGTTCCATATCTTGAAAATCAACACAAACGACCAATGCCTTCATGGTGTTGCAATTTCCATTTTCTTCAGTGTATATAAGAAAATTCTTCAGTAAATATTCTCTTATTGACCGTCATGTATTGACGGGTTTCAACTAGTGACCTATTAATTTAGTCAAAGAATGCTCCCTCCATAATGGTATGTTGTTGCAAAATTTGGTAGAGATCGGATGATTATGTTAGTCGTAATTTGATTTAAGCTTTGAACATTTGTGTGGCCACCATTACGTTTCTGTCGAGATGGCGGTGATATAATACATGACACTGAGGTACCCTTAGCTAGTGCTACCTCTGTACCAAATTTCGTTCCATTCGGTTTCACCGCGTTTGAATTAATAGGGGGAATAGATTTTGACACAAAGATGGCCGCCATCCGCAAACTATTAAGCTAATTACCTGTTAATTTGGTCAAAGGATGCTTCCTCCATAAAGGTATGTTATTGCAAAATTTGTTAGAGATCGGATGATTATGTTAGTCGTAATTTGATGTAAGCTTTGAACATTTGTGTTGCCGCCATTACGTTTCCGTTAAGATGGCGGCGATATAAAACATGACACTGAGGTGCTCTTTACTAGTATTACCTCTGTACCAATCTTCGTTCCATTCGGTTTCACCGTGTTCGAATTAATAGGGGGAATCGATTTTCAAACAAAGATGGCCGCCATCCGCAAACTATTAGGCAGATGACCTATTAGTTTGGTCAAAGGATGCTCCCCCCGTAAAGGTATGTTGCTGAAAAGTTTGGTAGAGATGGGATGATTAGGTCAGTCGTAATTTGATTTAAGCTTTGAACATTTGTGTGGCCGCCATTACGTTACAGTCAAGATGGCGGCGATATATAACATGACACTGAGGTGTCTTTAGCTAGTGCTACCTTTGTACCAAATTTCGTCCAATTCGCGTTCACCGTGTTCCTATTGATGGGGGGCGGGAGGGGGGGGGGCAGACATTCAGAGTACACACACTCAGACACACACACACAGAGACTCACACACATACACACACACAGACAGACACACTTTTTTTTCGCCCTGTGTTGATCTCATAAGTCTACTTTCAATTTTTGCATTGTATTGATAATAGGATAATAATATGAACGCATTCAAGCAAAAGAAAACCACCTCCGATAAGTATTGAACCCCGGTCAAACGGAGTAAGACTAACGCTTTACCCCACAGCCAAACATGTTCACCGAAATCCATCGTTATCAGTTGACTTACATAGCCTACAACGTCTTAGCAAATAATGATTTGGACAAAACGATTTCTTCAGGGATGTATTAGGTAGATTTCATTAGAAAGCTAACTATTGCAATGGGTACCATGTTTCGATATCCGGAATATTTCGACATATCTTCGCGTTTCACATCCCCCAGACCCCAAAACCACCGTCAGTTCAACAGTTTTTATATAATTTATATATATACATATCAGTTTCTTGTGGACACGGTAACTGTCGTAATTTTTCCCCAATCAGTTTAAATTTTTTACATAATAAGTATCCCATTAAAATCTCGGTCGAGTTCGTTAATGGGCAAAATCAGTCGAAGGGGGTGAAAATGGGGGGCTTTTTTCGATAAAGTGAAATTTCGCTATAACTCTCTTAATAGGTGAAATATCGAATCCATTCAAAGTTCATAATATGTGTCGGATAAGTGCCAAACATTTATGTGAAATAAGTTTTTTGATAGCACCAACCATTGACCATAGGGGTGGAAAAAAGTGGGTTTTTTGGTAAATATTAATCATATCTCTCTTAATAGGCACAATATCAAAACCGTACGAAATGGAAAATATTTCCCTAATAATTATCTAAAACTTTTGTCTGAAAGAATTTTTGATATGACCCACCATTAGGCCTACGCCAAGGGATGAGAAAATTAATTTCGTAATTAATGAAAATGCCAAGTGCCATCAGAGGTTACCATAACAACGCTTCTAAATTAAAAGCTGCTACACACTATCAGACCAGACCAGACCAGCAAACGTGGACGGGCAAGTTTCTAGGTCGGGGGACGGTTTTGCATACACACCATCATACCAGACCTCCGGACCTCAGTTGTATCAAGGCCAACTACAATACTCAGGCCTTAATGCAGGTATCGACATTTTGAAAATGGCGTATGCAGAAGCCCGAAATATTGTTTGTTTACATTCGATGCTGGGTTACAATATTAGCTTTGATTAGCTTCGTGTGATGAAAGTTGGGATAAACTATCGTTCATCTGTAAATTGTAGTGTCTTCAGTATGTCTGTAAAGACCAGTTGGCGTTAATGTACTGCAATCGTATGTAAAAATTTGATAATACGCCTATTATGGAGTAGTTCGTTTGTGTGATGATTGTTCGGTCGACCGATGGCATTGTGTCTTTTACTGGAGATGTTGAAGTAGGCCTACCTAAGACTAAAGCATTAATAGAAGTGTCTCAAGAATATACACCGCAATGATTTGCTAGTCATTGACAATATAATAATAGCTTAGTACACATCAGTAGTGTCGAAATTACAGTAAGTACGGTACGTAATGGAAAACGCAAAGAGCATCTACGGCTAGACCAAACCGTTGACGTTATCTTGAACGCTCAGCAACATATGCTCCATAAATCTTTACTAGTCTGCAGATGATCTACACTGCCTTGTATACTAACAGTGAACTTCTGTTTTATTGGTTAAGGAAGATGTTTCCTCTGTGCCAAACAGTGAACTCATTGTGTTCCGTCATTATTCATAATTTTGTGATTCTTACATCTTGCAAGTTATTTTTAATTATGATGTGTGTAATAAAGTGTTATGGGTACCTTGCCAATTATGTACTTATATTTCGAGATGGTGTGCCGCGATAATTCTGTAAGAGGGAGATTGTGCTTGCCTATCTACTTTACTAAATCAACTATTTCTAACGTACAACTATTCCAAACGGTAAAAGCGAACGTTTAATAGGTTCAATGGTAACGTATTATTGTTTCCCTTGTGTGCAGTAATCTAAATACAGTAATTATGTTCTGATATCCACACGACGACGTCTTTGCGTGTTTTAATTAACTAATTCGGTGTGATATTTTACCCGAGATTTTAGACAATTCCATGAGAGGTCTTAATTGAGTTGTATCTATATGGCGTTGGTTTGATTATTTCAGGCAACCATTCTCATTCCGATTGTGTACACAAATACTCTTCATGTGCTGGGAAGTAACCGGGTACTTTCTTTTCTCCTACTTCGGAATCTGTGATTTCTTGCTAATAATATTTACCTATAATTACTGAATTTAAATACAAACTCGCCAAAAAGCTTCTTATTCAACCACAAAAAGAGTGAGACTATTGTAGCAGCCCCTTGGGTGAAGACGAAGAAATCTATAATTCAAGGTCAGCACTGTATAGATAAATTAATTCAGGAAAGTCTAAATTATTGATGCATATTTCTTCGGAACCTAGTCTCGTCTTGTGATATCTTGTATGCTCTTAGGTGAGTTAAAATAAAAGTTTACTCGAACTGTGTCAAGCCCGATGACATAATCTTGGCTATTGGGAGGGCAACTATCACCGTCATGTCCGCCAGTCGGCCAGACAGCGCTACACACAACGCTGACCAGACCAGCCAGGCGAGGGGCAGTCTGGTGGTCTGAAGGTTTTCCAGCCAGACCGTCAGACGGTCTGCGCAGACCGAATTGGTCGGCAGACAGGCCTACACACTATCGAACTGCCCGCCCATCAGCTACTTTTTCCGATCGTCTGCTGGTCTGGTTTGGTCTGGTCTGATAGTGTGTAGGGGGTTTAATGAGGGATGAGCTATCAGAGGTTGCCAAGACAACGCCATTGACGAGATCACATTCATTTTTAGCCTACTTTTCACACTTTGCAAAACTGAGGAAAAAGTAGACTTTTGAGATCGATCCGGGAAAATGTGTCTGTCTGTCTTTCTGTCTGTTTGGCTGGCTGTATGTGTATGTCCCCCCCCCCCCTATCAACTCCTAAACGGCTGCAGCAATCGAAACCAAATTTAGTATGAATAAAGATGTATACCGGAATATCTCAGGCCCATATTTGAAAAAGATATCAGTCCGACCAACTGCTAAAAAAACGCACTAGAAATTTGAGCTCCATGTTGGATATCTTGGAAGGTATACATGGGAGCTATTCCAAAAATGGCACACATGTAGATAATACTATTTCAGTTTAATTTCCAGGAGGCCATACATGACAGTGTTGCCAAAATAATGTTAAGCCTTCTGATAGGTTCAATTTTAAATGCATATAACTTCTACACTATCAATTGGATTTCAACCAAATTTTGTATGTAATATGTGTACATAAACAGATATGACTAAAAGTATACTTAAGAGCGATCAGGGCTGCCAACTGTTAATAAATGGTATCTATATTTTTTACCCTAATATCAATATATCAGAAAGTATGCAGGCCAACAGCACTATACTTTGCACACGCATAGCACCTGACATTATAGATTAATTTGGAGTAATTAATATAAGTCAGTGTTGCCAGCATGATTCTATGCCTGATGATAGCTCCAATTTTAAAATACATGTAACTTATATTCCAACAAATGCATTTCATCCAAAATTGGCACAAAAAGGTATCATAATATTTCAGATTATTTCTGACCAGTACTCGCATGACATTGTTGCCAACATGCTTTTACGTGTACTAATAGATCCAATGTCTAACTCCATGTAACGTCCTTTGGACTTCAACCACATTTTGTATTCTGTACCTTAAGAGATGGAATTAAGAATATATTCAGTCAACAGGGCTGCCAACTGTATTGCTCTATTAGGCTACATTATGCCTAGTATACAGTATTTCAAACTAATTAAGACATTTCGATATTCCCAACTTAATTTCGTCATTATTCTAGATACTGTAGGTTCATATACTGTAGATTAATCATTGGCATGAATCTTAATTTTTAGAAAGGTAGGCTCTTTAGTTCGTCACGGAACTTCTTGTTCCATTTGACTATGAGGGAAGCGGCTAAATGTTAGCATGCTGAACTTCTATGCCCAAGGTCGCTGGTTCAAGGCCGGCCAAAGTTACCGGATTTTCTAAGAGCGCTTAAAATCCCTCAGCACGCTTTCCTTCGGAGGGGAAGTTACAACGTTCGTTGCAAGTTGCTGGTTGCGGTGGCATCTAGCAGCCACGTTCACAGCTAGGTGTCGTTGACGGTAGTATTTGGTACAAAATTAGGTACTACTACTTAAAATTGACCGTCTGCAGACCTTACCTGAATTACAGACTAATACAGTCATCACAATTAACACCGTTTATCATACAGATTCTACACACACCCAATGTACACGGGGTTACATGACCACGTTGTTGCAGCCCCTAAACTGAGGAACCAACCAACATCTCTGCGGGATATAAAATTTTGCGTGAAGAAGTAACAGACCGTTAGATAGTTACACATCAGTTCCAAACCTTGCATAAGGACAGTGTGATCACAAATGTAAAAATGAACCCCAAATGACAAGAAGGTTACCATCCCCAAGACAATAAAATGTTAAATAATGCATAGAAAGACGGAAAAAAGTTAAATAACCTCCAATTGAAGAATACTTTCTCGCAATAAATGAGGTCTGATCCTCCTACGAAAACCTGCATATTTTGCCTATTATAGCCTATCCCCTAGTTTGCCCGGTGAAATCTACCTCCGCCTTCCGGCGTGCCGAGAGGAATTTCTATTTTTATTATAAAGCATTTCATACAAAGTTTATATTAATTTTATCAGTGGGCTATATCGCATGCAATACTCAAACTAGAGAAATATAAGTCAGGCATAATATATCAGCTGCCATCTTGTCTTGTAACCAAAATGGTGAACCGTTTTTCTTTTCCACCTGTAGTCTTGCCCTTTTTTCTCTTTTCTTCGGCGTGTCAATTATCGGAATTGTTCTCTTTTCTTCTTGGTTATTACTGGCCAGGGTAGCCGAGCAGATCAGTGGACATTTCTATAATTGCTGATGAAGGTTCGTTATAGTGATTTCTTACTATGCCGAATCGTGATCAGTGACACCTCTTTCCTTTTTAACTTCCTTTTTCCGTAACCTGTGACAGCCGTTTGTTACTCTCTGGGCAGTCTTCTGTTTTTTTTCTATCCTGGTAGGACCTTTTTGTTTATGCACCCGCTCTCATTTTCGAGAAGCCTTTATAAAAGTGCGCGTAGAGGTGCGAATCTAGTTCATTTAATGTAATTCCGTGATGCCGGATTAATGCTGATACCATCAAGGTAGGTTACGTATTTTTGTCTTTGCTCATTGTATGGAATACTAGGGCGTTTCGCCTATTCTAGTATGTCCATGGAGTATCTGTTTCGTTCCCGTTATTCTTTGTCCCCATTTCGTCGTTTCTTTTTGTGTAGGTATTTGGTCCGGTTTACTGAGTATCGTGTGTTCAACAGTAAGACCTATGCCATATCTCTTATCTTTTTGTTTGCCTCTTATCTTAGGATTGCGTTTTCATATGCAAGTCCATGAGTTTGGCTTAATCCCTTTCTGACGTAACATATTTTGATGGGTATCTTTTATTTTGTGTTGCAATACCTTTCTCGTAATTATTTTTAATATCGGTTACTTGCCCCTTTTTGTATTTATTCTTTTACGTCATATCTACGTGCGCTTTTATTAATACTCCGACCCCTCGCACTCCCTCATCTCCTTCAGGGCTATTTGAGCTACCGTTTGCTCCTTTGACGGTAGACTCACATTCCCCGACTCTTTGTCTACCCCTTTTAATCTTTATTTTTCCCAATGTATTTTACTCTTTACGAGTATACTTTCCCAAATGTGTCCCCCCTTTATCGTTACTCCCTATCGATCATGACGTTTACGTTTCGGTCCTTTCGCCCGTTATTTTACCTAGTATCACATGTTTGTTGCCCACTTAACCTCATTCATAGCTTGTAATGCTTCCTCGTCATTCCTTGATGTTATCTCTTTGGTCAATACATTACCTCTTCTTTGACTATGTGTTGAGTATGTGTACCTTATTTAGTCTTTATTTATTTAGGCTAAGCTAAGCTAGGCCCATAATGTATAGCGCATTCGAATAGAACTTGCATTCACATGGCAGTGAATGTACGTTCAATCCATCGCCTCTGATACCTTCATAACCTTAGTCCGGTTTAATGGGCCCAGCGCCAGGCTAATCGATACACACTTCCATTGCGAACTACATCTTGCGAAAGGCCAGACGGCACAAATGGTAGGCAGAGCTTGGTCGCTATTCGAATGTATCGCTCTACATGTAACTACACCTAGTTTCATTCCCCAAAATGGCATAAGAGGACCACTTAGCCCACAAATACGTCCAACTGTATGTGTAAGTTGGCAATATGGTACTTCTAGTTTGTTTTTTGTGTTTCATGTGTCGAGACAAAAAGATGGCTGGAGTATTGTTGTGAATAAAAGAAAAACAAACTGTTGTGGATTTGGTAAGGCGTTTGTAAAAATTATCATCCTGGTGATAATTTCTTGCCGTAGCAAACTCATTTGGGCTTCGTTGTTAAAGGTAAGTCCTGTATCAATTATATTTTCGTGCCTTTTCTGCGAGTGTAATGACAAATATGAATAACGACATCAAGTGTGAAATCGAGTCGCCTACAAATAGTGATGCGTTGCATTTAGCTAACACCAATGCTTCGACGAAACTTGATTGGTTGGAATTCGACCCACTAGTTTCTACATTGCCTATTCCGGCAGCACATAACTCAAACTTCCATAGTGGAAATGTTGGTAACATCGTGAACAAATGGAATGTCCGATAATCGGGGGAGGAAGGCACTTCCTCGGTATTTGAATTTACTACATGTATTGAAGAATTGTGTGCATGCTATGGTTTGGTTCCTGACAGTG
Organism: Meconema thalassinum; assembly: GCA_946902985.2. Lineage (NCBI taxonomy): Eukaryota > Metazoa > Arthropoda > Insecta > Orthoptera > Tettigoniidae > Meconema > Meconema thalassinum. The sequence goes on along the minus strand of OX336391.1, from coordinate 197,731,853 downwards.
TTGTTCAATGCCTCCCTATGCTATTATGTGGGAACGCTTTAAAATGGTACCGTCTAGTCCAGTATCCCTTCAGTTCATGGGTTAGTTTCGTGAATGCTTTGAAAAGGAGATTCACGCCATCTGACTTTGAGCATGCCTTAAAGCATGAGATTTTCTCCCGTACCCAAGCTCTCGGGGAGAATATTGATGATTATGTCACAGCGATACGTATCCTAATATCTCGTCTTCCAGTTCCACTGCCTTCTAGTGAAACTATTGTTAAGGATGTTTGATTTGTTTCTAACCCGCGCCTCCCTCCATTTGTTAAGGATGTTTGATTTGTTTCTAACCCGCGCCTCCCTCCATTTGTTAAGGATGTTTGATTAGTGCCTTAACCACCATTTGTTAAGGATGTTTGATTGGTACCCCGCACGCCCTCAGTATTTGTTAAGGATGTTTGATTGTCTAACCCGTGGCTCCCAGTATTTGTTAAGGGTGTTTGATTGGTCTGAGGGCTGAGCTGATCCGTTTTAGAGGGATTCACCCCGTGCCTTCAGCATTTGTTAAGGAGGTTTGATTATTGGGCATCCTTGCATCTACGGGAATGTACTAGGATGTCTTATGAAGAACTGCGGACACGTTTAGAGAGCAATTTACATACAGGGGAACTGGCGGGAGGAATACTCACCTAGCTTACCTCAATGTGGCTTAGTAGGCCGCACGCTTGCTGTGCATCGCCTCCTGCTGGGCAGCGTTCAATGAAGATCTTAAACTAGGTACTAATTTAAAGGGAAGGGCTTCTTAATCTAAACGAAATAAAAAGGTAATCATTAGACTGTTCAAAAAGGGGGTTTATTACTTAATAGTGGCAGTGACAAGAGGGGAGTATGGAAATAATAATCTAGGGGGAAAAAGGAATCTAGCAGGCACGTTATCACTCACTCCACCGTTGATACCGGTCTTCTATGATGTTGGTGGCGTAGCACAACTCCGATAGATTGTAAGACTGTAAGTGAAGGTTCAGAAGAGTCCACGTTCTTAAGAGCGCGGCTTAAGAGAGTGCGGCGCGTGTTCGTACCTCTATTTATAGGTAAAATGTGCCTGGTCTGTCCAGTCAGCGGTATGTTGGGAGTGTAATGCCCGCTGTGTCCTGTCTAAGTGCTTGCTGTTGGCTCCTAGGTCTATGACCTATGGCTCACTCCGTAGTCGTGTTGCCATGTCGTCTTTTACGTAGTTACTTCTGATTATTTTATGTATGTATAGGCACAGTCCTTTTATAAAGGGCTGGGGCTAGGACACTATTAATACTGTTTATTGTAATTTACATCCCTCCTATAAACATTTTATTCGACGGTTTTCAGTATTAGATACTGAAGATATTCTTATTCAAGGGCGTGAATTTGATGCAACTGCCCGACTGTGTAATCGACATACCCCCCTTCCAGAGCCTTCTGAATGTATGTTTCCCGAATTAGCGTTCAAAATGAATGAATGTAGTAAAAAGATCGATATGCCTACACGTGGAGAACGTGGCAATAATACTACTCCAGCTCGTTGGTCGACACGACACTGCAACAATAGAGGCAATACCTTCGCCTCTGTTAATTCACATAGAACTAATGTTCGCGTTAATGCTGTGAATCATGTCCAACGTAGTATACCTCGTTCCCATAACCATGATGTAAATGCCCCTCCTCATGTGAATGCTTCCAGGTCCCCGGTTCGATGCTGGAACTGCTTAAAAGTGTCACATACCTACCGTGATTGTTTAGTACCGCTAAAAGGGAAGTTTTGTTTTGGGTGTGGTTTACAAGGAGTAATCAAACCAATCTGCCCTCGTTGCAATGCTACTAATCCCTTGGAAAACTAGTGAAGCTTTGCGATGACGAATCCTATCGTGAGGCTAAGCAGATTTGTTTCAGCAGACTACGCTTCGGTGACAACTGATGTTCCTTCCATCAGTAAGATAGGTTCAATACAGGAAGATATGCCATTACTTTTCAGGTAATTGACTAGGTCTTGGTGAGCTCCACTCTGTGAGCAATGCAGGGGCGTACCGTGGAACTTGTAAGTAATGACTGCCTGCAGCAAGTATCTACTTCTTCTCTTGAATGTGCATTTCCCTTGTGACATGTTTTTCAGCTTATTTCTTTAAGTTAACGTGCGATGGCGCAAGATGGAATTGCTATCAATTTTAATTATCTACTTCTTTTCAGGTTATTCCTTCGAATAATATTTAAATAGATGACGTCTAGTCATTTTTCCTCGTCACTAATTAATCTTTGTCGGAGTATCGTGGTAGTCGCCACTCAACTTTAAATCCCATTATTAGAATACATTAATATCGCTATCAATTAATCGTTCTTTCTTGTTTTAGTTAATTATCATATCAGCTCACTGACATCCTACCTTGAGAGATTATGGAAGACAGCTTTTGATATACTTATATTTATTACATTTTGTAAATCTCCAACTTTGTAACCTTTGTAAAATATTTTGGCGAGGAAGCTAGGGTTTTTATTTTATTTTAACTATTTTGTTTTATCTGGTTTAAATTAAGTTCTTATTGTGAAATTTTCGTACCTTGATTTTTATATTTATCTTCATTGAAGTACATTCTTTTGAGTCCTCCCCCCCCTACTTCTAGGCTCCCTCGCATCACATTTTCGTGATGTTCCCTTTTTTTAATCCCTTCTCCCTTCCTTATGTTTAATAAAAAAAATTGTTCGTCTATTTTGGTGGACGCAACAAAAATGTTGGGGGGTGTGCGTGGGAATCTGAACCGTTCCTCTTTTCCACCTGTAGTCTTGCCCTTTTTTCTCTTTTCTTCGGCGTGTCAATTATCGGAATTGTTCTCTGTTCTTCTTGGTTATTACTGGCCAGGGTAGCCGAGCAGATCAGTGGACATTTCTATAATTGCTGATGAAGGTTCGTTATAGTGATTTCTTACTATGCCGAATCGTGATCAGTGACACCTCTTTCCTTTTTAACTTCCTTTTTCCGTCACCTGTGACAACCGTTTGTTACTCTCTGGGCAGTCTTCTGTTTTTTTCTATCCTGGTAGGACCTTTTTGTTTATGCACCCGCTCTCATTTTCGAGAAGCCTTGCCTTTTTATTCCGTTTTGACCCGTTCGTTTGTGTTTTTATAAAGGTGCGCGTAGAGGTGCGAATCTAGTTCATTTAATGTAATTCCGTGATGCCGGATTAATGCTGATACCATCAAGGTAGGTTACGTATTTTTGTCTTTGCTCATTGTATGGAATACTAGGGCGTTTCGCCTATTCTAGTATGTCCATGGAGTATCTGTTTCGTTCCCGTTATTCTTTGTCCCCATTTCGTCGTTTCTTTTTGTGTAGGTATTTGGTCCGGTTTACTGAGTAACGTGTGTTCAACGGTAAGACCTATGCCATATCTCTTATCTTTTTGTTTGCCTCTTATCTTAGTATTGCGTTTTCATATGCAAGTCCATTAGTTTAGCTTAATCCCTTTCTGACGTAACTTATTTTAATGGGTATCTTTTATTTTGTGTTGTAATACCTTTCTCGTAATTATTTTTAATATCGGTTACTTGCCCCTTTTTGTGTTTATTCTTTTACGTCATATCTACGCGCGCTTTTATTAATACTCCGACCCCTCGCACTCCCTCATCTCCTTCAGGTCTATTTGAGCTACCTTTCGCTCCTTTGACGGTAGATTCACCTTCCCCGACTCTTTGTCTAGCCCTTTTAATCTTTTTTTTCCCAATGCAATTTTACTCTTTACGAGTATACTTTCCCAAATGTGTCCCCCCTTTATCGTTACTCCCTATCGATCATGACGTTTACTTTTCGGTCCTTTCGCCCGTTATTTTACCTAGTATCACATGATTGTTGCCCACTTATTCTCATTCATAGCATGTAATGCTTCCTCGTCATTCCTTGATGTTATCTCTTTGGTCAATTCATTACCTCTTCTTTGCCTATGTGTTGAGTATGTGTACCTTATTTAGTCTTTATTTCTTTAGGCTAAGCTAAGCTAGGCCCATAATGTATAGCGCATTCGAATAGAACTTGAGTTCACAGGGCAGTGAATGTACGTTCAATCCATCGCCTCTGATACCTTCATAACCTTAGTCCGGTTTAATGGGCCCAGCGCCAGGCTAATCGGTACACACTTCCACTGCGAACTATATCTTGCGAATGGCCAGACGGCACAATGGCTCAGCTTTTTAAGTCACTACTACCATGTAAAATTACAATATGAACTCAAAATACCAAACGGTCCACGTCCTTGAAGGCAGTTTAAACAATTTTCGGTTCGATATTCGGAACTTGTGGGTTCAAAGTTGTGGATTTTAATGCTTGCACTATTCACGCGGTCTCTATTTGTTAATGTCTGGCTCTTGACCAAGTAGATTGAGTGCAAGACGTGTCCGATATGGAGGTATGTTGTTACCAAATTTGGTAGAGATCAGATGATTAGTTTAGTCGTAATTTGATTTTGCGTTTTGAACGTTTCAATGGTAAAGAAGGTGGCTATATAAAACATGACACTGAGGTGCCCTTTGCTAGTGCTACCTCTGTTCCAAATTTCGTTCAATTCGATTTCGTTGTAATACAGTTATACTGACAGACTGACAACTTTAGGCCCGTTTAGATGCCATAAGTCTACATTCATTTTTTTTGCAAAAATCGAAAGTAGGCTAAAATTGCTTATGAGATCACCTTTGTCTGTCTGTGTGTGTGTCCCTAATAAAATTCAAACAGCCAAACTCATTTCAATAAAACGCGTAAGCACATACTATTACCTTGTCATACCTTGACCGTGCCTATCAAATCTTAATATGTTTTACCAATCCAACATGGTGGCCGTGCAAAATATTTCAGTGGTGTACTGTATCTTCGCAACACCTGCCGATATCACCCTGAAATTGTGTACGGTGATAAAGGGTGCTACTATAAGTTCAATATGTGACTTTCAAAAACCTTCTAAGTACAAAACCAACATGGTGGCCAAGTGAAGATGACACATTTAAATGGAATTTTCTCGCGATTTAACCTTGCGCATTATAACTTGCTGCGGTAAATGTATATACATTTTAATCCACTTGCATCTACCTAAATTGATTCCTATTACATCAAGATGGCGGATGTGAGAAATTTTAAAATAAAGTTTTTTATTTCTTGTGTCCTAAACATGTGATCAAAGCGAACGATTGAATAATAAGCCTACGCAATAATCTTCATTCAATGGTAATGTACCCTTTTATGAGGGATGAGCCTGGTTGTCTTTTTAGGAACTGGTCATATTTTTATTCAAAGGGCGCGCCAGCTGGTGTTTGAAGCACGCGCCTGCTCGAGATTGAAGACAGCCGTATAGAGAGCAGCCGTGTAAGGACTCGTGGCACAGACGGCCGAGCCTGGAACTAGGCTGGTGTACGAAATATGAAAAGGTTGAATCACCGAATCACCGAGGGAATGTTGAATTTAATTTTCTACGATTTTTAATGAAGATTTCAACGTGATACGATAAGGCATGACGAAGTTATGAGCAATATGATTACGATGCACATATGAGACGTGCAGGGGCCATCAATGAAAGGAGCAACCGGCGATATAAACCCAGGACCGAGGACGGAGCTCTTGTCTTGTTATGTGTCTTGCATCGCCTGAGAAGCGAGCACGGTCACCAGAATAGTGAGTCAGCTGTCCGCAGGACTGGGGGCACGACATCTAGGGAAGTTGTGGGCTACTGCCTAGTCTGTACGACCGGAAAATATCCCAAGCCCAACGTTAGGGATAAATAGATGGGGACACTCTGTGTGACATACTAACCCTGGACAATTTCCATTATCCATAGTTAGCTAGTCTACGACAACAGGAGTTAGTCTGCTTGACAGATTCCGGCGGGAGAATATCCCTAGTTCAGATAAAAATTTAGCCGTCGAGTGGGGCCAACTACGCTTGATGTGTTGTCGCGGGAGAGTATCCCAAGCCCACAGTTAGGCATCAATGAAAATAATTTTTAGAGCAGTGGATTGTTCAATTATTTTAAATATTTTCTTGAGAACGGTATGTTTCGTAAATCATAGATCACCGCTTGTTAATTGCTGGAAAGAATTATAGAGGAATTATTGATGTTTTATTGAGCAAAAATTGGATACAGTTGATAAACCAGTTGTATGGTCTAAATATCCATGGACATATTGTAATTGGTCAGTTTTGTGGACAAGTATTGTAGCTAACGTCTCATGTACCTATGGGCAGGTTTTACAGGGCTGAAGATGTGTTGATGGGAGCTATCTTGAGCAACGATGAATTATTTGGCTTAAGACGGAGCAAGCACTAGTGTAATAGTAAGATTTGTTCTCTTGTACATGATTTTATAATTATTTGATAAGTTCTGATTTTTAAATTGTTGCTATATATTGTTACGTGCCACCCCCATAGGGGCACATCCGTTAACTGGATTACGGTGGGTAGAAGCACAAAACAGATTGTTCCTTTAAAGAAAGGTATTAGCTTTATTGCAGGCCAGAAAGATACACCACACAAATAGCAAATACAAGCAATTAGTATCTCACTCTAGTTTCCTCTTGTAGGGAACACTTGCCTTTCACTTGTCAATAAGCCACAGAAGTTAATCCCTCCTAATGGGACCGGTGGCCTTGGTAGGACAACCTGCAACACTTCCTTGAATACACAAGCTACAGTTATTTACGATAGGCAGTCACTCACCAATACACTCTGCTTCGCTCTCCGCCGGCTAGGGAAACAGCTTCACTATGGTTTCGCAAGTCACGTCACCAACAACTGTTGCTCAAGTAAAAGCACGCACTAGCTAAAAAAAAAACACTGTCCACCTCGCTGTCCAGGTCGCTCTTACATAGCAGGCTGGTGACTCAATGAATGCTTCTAGACCCGTCCAGGATTCACGGTTTCTCGAGAATTCCATCACTGGCTGGGTCACGAATATTCTGGACCATCCCTTTTGTCCTAGTAGCCCTGTTGCGTAAGGCGCAGGTAATACACAGAGGCAGAGCATAGACCGGGGGTGGCGGTGACTCACGCGGCGAGGCGACGAAACAAACTCACAGCCGTAACACCACCCCCTTCCTAAAAGGCTGATCGTCCCTATCAATCATTGGTCCGTCTGTGTCCCTCCGTAGGCTGCCAGGCCATCTCGATGCACGATCTTCATCTTCGCCCTCGGGTTCCACTGGATCCTGTAGACGACATCGTTGATCCGTTTCACGACTCGGTACGGGCCCTCCCAGTACTTATGCAGTTTGGGTGACAGGCCTTTCTTCCGTAATGGGTTGAAGACCTAGACCAGGTTGTCCTCGTGGAATCCGCCGGCATCCGTCTGCTGGTCGTATCGGGTCTTCATTCGGTCGGTCTCGATCTGCAGTCTCCTCGTCGCGAACGCGTGCACGTCCTCCAGTTGGTCGACCAGTTCTTGACACTACTGGCTTACCGGGACCGGATCATTCCCAGGTCGCCCGAAGGCAAGATCGACAGGTAGACGGAGTTCCCTCCCAAACATGGCCCGGGCTGGTGTGCACCCAGTGGCTTCAGGCACGGCGGCGCGGTAGGCCAGGAGAAATAGTGGAAGATGTTTGTCCCAATCCCTCTGGTGCTCAGTGACGTCTATTCGGAGATGGTTCGCGATGGTGCGATTGAATCGCTCTACGCTCACGTCGGACTGAGGGTGTAGCGGCGTCGTCCTTGTCTTCCAGATTCCCAGCAGCTGGCATAGGTTCTGGAACACCTGCGACTCGAAATTCCTCCCTTGGTCGGAGAGCAGCTCCAGGGGTACTCCGTACCGGCTGAGGAATTCCTTCACCAGGGTCTCTGCGATCGTCGCGGCGTCTTGGTTAGGGAGTGCATACGCCTCCGGCCATTTGGTGAAGTAGTGGCTGACGACCAATATGTAGCGTTTCCCTGCCTCGCTCATCGGGAATGGCCCAGCAACATCGATGGCCACTCTTTCCATGGGGCCACCCACGTTGTAGGTCTTCAGTGGACCCCGTCGTCTTCGTCCTGGGCCCTTGCTGGCTGCGCAATCGTGGCACCTCGCGCTGCCGTTCTCCACGTCTGTTTGGCATCCAATCCAGCAGAACCGCTCTCTGAGCTTCTCCAGGGTCTTCTTTATCCCCAGGTGTCCACCAGATGATCCTCCATGGACTTCCTTCAGGTCTTCCTCCGTCATAGCCTTTGGAACGACGACTTGTTCCCGAGATATCTTCCCGTCGGTGCTCTCCCAGGTACGGCAGATGAGGCCGTCTCTTACAATCAGCGAGTCCCACTGCGCCCAGTAGGACTTAAACATTGGGCTGCAGTCACTCACAAAGTTCCACCCGGGTCTGGGGACACAGGCCCTCTTCCATTCGGCTATCAGTCCCAGGTCATCATCTTCTGCTTGTGCCCGCGTGAAAGATTCGCGGCACCAGCTCCCTTGAATTTCCACGGTAGTCCTTCGGCACGGTATCCCGGTGTTCTCCTCCCTTCTGGTACAGAAGGTGCTGTCTTCGGGACACGGTCTTCGTGACAGGGCGTCGGCGTTAGAATGCAGTTGGCCTTTCCTGTGCTGGATCTCAAAGTTGTACTGTTGAAGCCTCTCTAACCACCGCGCGAGTTGACCCTCGGGCTGCTTGAAGTTCAGGAGCCACCGCAGGGATGCATGGTCGGTCCTGATGAGAAATTCTTGCCCGTACAGGTACTTGTGGAAGTGTTCAATGGTCTTCACGATGGCGAGCAGCTCCTTCCTGGTGACGCAGTAGTTCCTCTCTGGCTTTGACAAGGCTTTGCTGAAACTGGCCACTACTCTCACCTCGCCGTCCACTACTTGCGACAGGATTCCCCCTATACCACAGTCGCTGGCATCGGTATCGACAATGGACCTTGTTCCAGGTCTGGGGTAGGCCAGAATAGGTGCGGTGCTTGAGTTGTTCGAAGGCACTGTGGCATTCTGCTGTCCGCGTTAAGAGTTGGTCCTTCTCAGTCAGTCGATACAGTGGTTTGGCGATGTCGGCGAATCCTCTCACGAAGCGACGGTAATAAGTGCATAGTCCCAGGAAGCTACGTAGTTGGGACTTGTCCTTCGGAACTGGCCACTCCCTCACAGCTGTGGTCTTCTCTGGGTCGGTACGCACCTCTTCCTCGGAGTCGATATGCCTAAGGTACTGGACCTGCTTCTGGAAGAGCTGACACTTCTTGGGGCTCAACTTCAGTTGGGCAGCCCGTAGCTTCATCAAGATTTCCTTCGGGTTGCTGTAGTGCTCCTCGAAGCTTCTCCCCAGAACGATACCAGGCAGGTCTTCCAGTGTAGTCCCCTCAGAATGGACTCCATTAGCCTTTCGAAGGTCGCAGGGGCGTTGCACAGACCGAATGGCATGACGGTGATCTGCCAGAGCCCGCTACCCACAGAGAACGCCGTTTTCTCGCGGTCCTTAGGGTGGACCTCCACCTGCCAGTAGCCACTCTTCAAATCCAAGGTTGAGAACCATCCTGACCCTGATATGGTGTCCAGGGTGTCGTCGATCCGGGGTAGAGGGTAGCTGTCCTTCGTGACGTCATTCACCCGCCTGTAATCCACGCAGAACCTGGTGGAACCGTCCTTCTTCTTCACTAACATGACCGGAGAACTCCAAGGACTATGCGATGGCTCGATCACCCCTTGCTCCTTCATCTCTCCTACCATCCGGTCGACTTCGGCTTGCTTGGCGAGCGGGACACGTCGGAATGGGGCCCTAATCGGTGCGCTGTCCCCAACGTCGATTCTGTGCTGGACCAAGCTTGTCCTGCCGAAGTCTTTGCTCCCCACGGAGAAGACGTCCTGGAATTCGCGTAGCAGGTCCTGACTTGGCGTGATTGCTCCTCGTCTAGCTGGTCCTGGGATCTTCGGTACAGCTTCTGTAGTTCTTCAGGCAGGAGGCGTCTTCCTCGGTTATCCGTTTGCAGGTGTCCGTCCGTCGTGTCTGTGATGCGGGCAATCCAGGCAACGGGCTCGCAGACTCCTAGGTTGTTGTCCCGGTGAACCGTAATGTCGAAGTCGTTCAGGTTGGACAGGCGGACGTACGGCCGAGGCGTCGTGTTGATGAGGGTCTTGGCAATTAGCAATCCTTTTGTCTGGATGTCCTCATATTTTGGCTCGATGACAGCCGCCACTCCCTCAGCAGTTCCGTCGACAATTACGGCAGCGCTGACCTCCATCCTGGCGGGAACGATGACGTAATCTCTCAGCCTTACTCGTCGTGTGGTGACGGCCTCGTTTGCTGGTTGCAAAGCAAGTTCTTCACCTCTGTAGCGGAGAGTGTTGGTGCTCATGTCCAAGATAATGTTGTTCTGGTCCAAGAAGTCCAGTCCGATGATCACATCGTTTGCTACATCAGCCACGAGCACTGGATGCTTCACCGTCCGCCGACCAATGACGAACTCCAGTGATGCTTCGCCATGTACCGGTGCGGTCCCTCCAGACGCGGTTATTAGCTGGAGTTTCCTTTGTGTGGGTTGCACTCTCCACTTCGGGATCACGGTGGGATTTACGAAGGTCCTCGATGCTCCCGTGTCGATTAGCATGGGCCAGCTCTCTCCGTTGACGACTCCGTCGACTATCATGCTGCTATTATCCCTCCGTAACTGCGTCACACGAACTTGGACTGCCGGGGCTTGACGACTGTCACAAGCCAACCTTTGCCCCCCAAGGCCGGCTAATACTCGTTTCCCTGGGCCGCGCGGTTTTCAGACGACTGATTTCCCGTCGGATACCTTCGGCGGTGGCGATCACCGCAGTCCTTGCTCAAGTGGCCTTTTTTTACCGCAGGTCCAGCGGGTAAGTAGCCCTCTTCCGGGCCGCCTCTCCGGTTGTCTTCCGGGTGTGTCGTTGCTGGTGGTGCCGCGACTATCGAAGAAACGGCTTAGCACCTCCATGAATTCGTCGGCCAGGGGCTAGGTCTCGTTGGTTTTAGCTGGTTCGTCGACGTCCACTTGACGCACCCGCACGTGCATTCAAGATGCCTGTTTTGCCGTCTCGAACTCAATTGCGTGGCTCAGCGCATCTGCCAGGGTCTTATTGCGTGCGAGTCGCAGCGCCTGTTGAGTGTCCGAGTCCCGTAGCCCGTCGGTGAAGGTCTGCGTCGCTATCTGTTCCAGAAAGTCGGCCGACGCTGTTGGATAGGCGAGCCTTACGAGGCGTGCGATGTCCATCTCGAAATCCTACAGGGTTTCCGCGTTCTTTTTTACCCGGGTTCGGGGCTGCATCTGGTAGGCCTGCTGAAGATGGCTATGGGACTCCATATGGGCGATTAGTGAAGCGTAGTCCTGGGATCCAGTCGGGATGGCCTGAAGGACATTAAGGGCGTCCCCTCTCAGCGCTACAATGAGAGCTGTAGCCTTTTCCGTGCTGTTCCAGTTGTTTATGGAACAGGCTGCGTCGATCTGACATAAATAGGTGCTCCACGCGACCTTTCCGTCGAAGGTTGGGGGCGTCACTCTGCTCTATCCCGTTCCAGATATTCCCGGTGTACATGTAGGCGGGCGTCGGCGCAGCTCGGCAACTTCCTCTTGAAGAGCGTTGAATCTCGCTTCCATCCCGGTCGGCGGGCGTTGGTGCAGCTCAGTAATTTCCTTTTGCAAATGATTGAAATTCTCTTCCAGCCCCGTCAGTGGGCGGTGGCGCAGTTCGGCAACTTCCTCTTGTAAGGGGTCGAACTTCTTTTCTACTTCTGTGACTTCCTCACGTAGGCCCTGGCAGACGGTGTTGACTTCCTGACGCAGACACTGTTCCAATTTCTTTTGACTTTCCTGTAATTTCGTCAGCAGACACTCTTCCAGATTTTTCTGGCCATTCAGAAATTTGGCGGTTATGTCCTCTGCTAGCTTTTTCTGACCGTCTTCCATCTTCTTCTGGTCCTCTGCTAACTTCTTCTGGCTGTCATCTAATTTGGAAGTTAGGTCCTCCGCTAACTTATACTAACCGTCTTCTAATTTAGAAGTTAGGTCCTTGGCCAAATTCTTCTGGCCGGTTTCCATCTTCTTCTGGCCGTCTTCTAATTTGGTTTCCATGCCACTTAACTTTTCTAGCAATGCTGCCAGTTGCGCTTACATTTTAAATGTTTGTCTTGTAAAGGGCATGCACTCACAGGAAAATTAGAGAACTGTGGTAAAATTACCTGCTCGGGTTTTGAAACCTGGACCTTCAGGTGTTGTGCTTGTGCTTGAGTGCGTAATCCGGCTTCTGACACCAGTTGTTACGTGCCACCCCCCTAGTGGCACTTCCATTAACTGGATTACTGTGTGTAGAAGCACAACACAGATTGTTCCTTTAAAGAAACTTATTAGCATTATAGCGGGCCAGAAAGATACACCACACAAATAGCAAATACAAGCAATTAGTATCTCACTCTAGTTTCCTCTTGTAGGGAACACTTGCCTTTCACTTGCAATAACCTAAAGAAGTTAATCCCTCCCAATGGGACCGGTGGCCTCGGTAGAACTACCTGCAACACTTCCTTGAATACACAAACTGCAGTTATTTACGATAGCCAGTCACTCACCACTACACTCTGCTTCGCTGTCCGCTGGCTAGGGAAACAGCTTCACTAGGGTTTCGCAAGTCACGTCACCAACAACTGTCGCTCAGGTAAAAGCACGCACTAGCTCAAAAAAACACTGTCCACCTCGCTGGCCAGGTCGCTCTTATATAGCAGGCTGGTGACTCAATGAATGCTTCTAGACCCGTCCAGGATTCACGGCTTCTCGAGATTTCCATCACTGGCTGGGTCACGAATATTCTGGACCATCCCTTTGTCCTAGTAGCCCTATTGCGTAAGAAGCAGGTAATACACAGAGGCAGAGCATAGCCCGGGGGCGGCGGTGACTCACGCGGCGAGGCGACGAAACAAACTCACAGCCGTAACAATATTGTTTCACAAAGTTTACCGAGTACAAAAACCTATTTTGTCATTTCCCCCGAAACTATTTAACCCATCAACAGCAGAATTATTTCTCGTTTCGATTTATTTTCATTTTGTTTCGTATAGTATTATGCTCACGACATAATACCCAATCCTAAACGCTGAATTCTTGATCGCACTTACGCGTATTGTTTGCAGAAATGGGCCGTTCGTCGCGTCAACAAGCGACATTTCGTCAAAGGGACTACTGCATGTAACTTTTCATTCTGGTAAAAAATTATGACAATAAAGCGGAAAGTACTTGTTATTAACTAAACACCACTGTTGACAAGGGAAAGGGAGCGTGATGGCGCAGTGGCTTAGCTGCTCATCTTTTACCCGGACAGCCGGGGCTAAAATCCCGGTGACAGCGTGGAGGAATTTTTACCTGAAAAATCACGTGGCGTCAGGAAGGGCATCCGGCCTTAAATCCCCAGACTAAACCAAAATAAGCCTGGTTGGCTCCGGCGACACCAATAATTTGGGGAAAAGCCGAAGAAGGTTTTATTGTTGACTAGGGAAGAATGAAGTTATCGGGAGATACTTAAGCAACTGCAGGCAAATCAGTTCATATTTACATGTTATTAGCCTACTTTCGATTTTTGCAAAAAATGAAAGTAGACTTATGAGTTCACTACAGGGAGAAAAAAGTGTGTCTGTCTGTGTGTGTGTGTGTGTGTGTATGTGTGTGTGAGTGTGTGTACTCTGAATGTCGGTCCCCCCCTATCAATTCGAACACGGTGAGCGCAAATTGAACGAAATTTGGTACAAAGGTAGCACTAGCAAAGGACACCTCAGTGTCATGTTTTATATCGCCGCCATTTGTCGGAAACGTAATGGCGGCCACACAAATGTTCAAAGCTTAAATCAAATTACGACTAACCTAATCATCCGATCTCTACCAAATTTTGCAACAACATACCTTTATGGAGGAAGCATCCTTTGACAAATCTAATAGGTCATTAGCCTAATAGTTTGCGGATGGCGGCCATCATTGTGTAAAAATAGATTAGCCCTATTAATTCGAACACGGTGAAACCGAATGGAATGAAATTTGGTACAGAGGTAGCACTAGCAAAGGGCACCTCAGTGTCATGTTTTATATCGCCGCCATCTTGACGGAAACGTAATGGCGGCCACACAAATATTCAAAACTTAAATCAAATTACGATTAACCTAATCATCCGATCTCTACCAAATTTTGCATCAACTTACCATTATGGAGGGAGCATCCTTTGACCAAACTAATAGGTCATTAGCCTAATATTTTGCGGATGGCGGCCGTCTTTTTGTGAAAATCGATTCCCCCTATTAATTCGAACACGGTGAAACCGAATGGAACGGAATTTGGTACAGAGGCAGCACTAGGAAAGGCCACCTCAGTGTCATGTTTTATATCACCCCCATCTTGACGGAAACGTAATCGCGGCCACCCAAATGTTAAAGGCTAAAATGTAATTACGACCAACCTAATAATCTAGTCTCTACCAAATTTTGCAACAACAAATCTTTATGTGGGAAGCATATTCAGACCAAACTGCTAGATCATCAGCCCAATAGTTTGCAGATGGTGGCCAAGTATGTGTGCAAATCGATTTCCCCTATCAATTCAAACACGGTGAAACCGAATTGAACGAAATTTGGTACAGAGGTAGCACTAGCAAAAGGCACCTCAGTGTCATGTTTTATATCGCCGCCATCTTGACGGAAACGTAATGGCGGCCACCCAAATGTGAAAAGCTTAAATCAAATTTCGACCATCCTAATAATTTGATCTCTACCGGATTTTGCAACAACATGCCTTTTTGTGGAAAGCATCTTATGACTGACTACAATGTCATCAGCCCAATAGTTTGCAAATAGCGGCCATGTATGTGTGCAAATCCATTCCCCAGATCAATTCAAACACGGTGAAACCGAATTGAATGAATTTTTTTTACAGAGGTAGCACTAGCAAAGGGCACCTCATATTCATGTTTAATATCCCTATAGCACGTTGTATTTCAACAAGCTACTATAACCAACATTAAATTATACTCCTTGAAAAGGACAAAGATTTATAACAATACCCATGCATTTAGGAGAAAGTAGGCTATATGTTCTTTACTGAACATCTTGTTTATTCCTTAAAATGAATATCAAGTATGTTGCACTGTACCACATTTGTCTCTAGAATATTCGTATTCTCTCAAAAATTATAAATTCACAATACAATGTGGGTCTACTTCACATCTTCCCTAACGAAGATGAACATGAAATTCGTGTTTGCCAAAATATTTGATCATCGAATCATCAAAATCCAAATTCTTGCACGGTACATAATTTTCCTTGAATTTCCTTTTGTGAATGTCAAAAAATGACGGAAGGTTCTTGGTGATGGAAGGGGCTAGAAGAATACGTGAAAATAGAGTAATTACGGTCTTCACGGAACTACTTGTTAAACCATAAATATAAATTGAATTGCGTCGCAAAGCGGCATCACGGTGGTGCCCCCCTCCGTCTATTTCTATAAAACATCACTGTTCTAAAAACAACATCGTTGCCCTTTATCGTGGATCTCTGGATTAAAATCTTTACAGGAGTGGACTTCTGCCTAAGACGGATGTTTGTAACAGTTCTAACTATCAGACGTTTGTCTTGATGGATACTTTTTGTGAGTGTTACGAAGTAGGGGGATTGCAAGTGGGTGTAACTTGAAGCCTCACTACGAAAATGATCGTGTTGCTTGGAACAATGTGGGTGGAGTTTTGCTATCTGACATCGCGTTTGCAGTGTTCGCATGTAGCTTTGGCTGGCAGCCGCGGCCGCCTGCTGTGTCGGACTAAAATAGATAACATGGGCTCGTATTTATCACAGCATATAATACGTCTTCTACATAACATAACGTAGTTTAATATTTAATCCTCCACCTAACAAGTGATTAGAAATTATTTACAGATTGTAATGCCTTGCTTACATGACAGGTTGGTGTGTATAATGCATTAAGTCATATCTCCCCAACTCGTGCACATCTGACGCTCGCCTCCACGTTGTCCACATTACCTGCCACGGTGACTCGTCAGAAGGGGCACTTCTGTTTATTGGTCTCTTGTCTAGTTGCACGTGCCATTACCCCCATCTAACTGGGCTCACACTTGGCCATCTCCAAGCCACCGACATCGGTAGCTATGCTGTCTAAAGCACAGAGTTAAGTCATGGGGCCAAGCTCTCTGCTGAATTGGTAGACGAGAATTTGAGCCCCACCGTTGGCTGTCCTCGAAATGGTTTTCTGTAGTTTCCCATTTTCAACTCCAGGCAAAATGCTGGGATTACAACCTTCTGCCAGGCCATGGCCGCTTACTTCCACATCTCTTGCCCAGTTTCATTCATTCATTCATCTCTCATTTCGGTGCGCAGGTTTCCCACGGGCGTCGAGTAGAAAGACCTGCGCTTGGCCTCTCAGGAGGCCACACGAAAAGAAATAATCAAGCCGGTCAATAGCTAGTTGAGCTGGAAAGTCATAATACCATGAACACCCTCCACTCAAAGTTCCTGATGATAAAGGAACTCACATAGGTCCAGTAATGTATTCCATTATTAATACATTATTTAATGGTTAGAAGCACACAAACATACTATTTAATTTACTTCGACAATTAGATGTCGCTTTAGCCTATTTTCATTCATTAAAAAAAAATAGGCTAATGAGATCACCTTTTGTCATTGTGAGTGTCGTCCACCCCCCACCCCCTCCCCCATCTAATAAAATCTAAACAACTGGGGCTATTTCAATGAAACTCAGTAAGAACATCGAACTATTTCGTCCAATCACGACCGTGCTCTTCAAATTTTAATACGTCTCACCAATCCAACATGGCGGCTGTGTGAAATATTTAATCGGCATTCTTTATCTCCGAAACTACTACTGATATTACCTTGATGATTTGTACGGAGATTAAGAACGCTACTAAACGTTCACCTATGTTACTTTCAGAAACCTGGTAAATACAAAACGAACATGGCGGCCAAGCGAATTTCAAACATTTAAATAGACGTTTCCCGCGATTTAACTATCCGAGAGCAGTGAAACATGGTACAGCAAATGTTTATGCACATTATAGTGAATTTAAAATAGTGAAAATTAACCTGAACACAGTGATCAGGATCTGATGATGGCCACTAGAGGATCGAAACGCGTAATCCTAAATTGCCCATTAAGTGTGTTAACTGATAACTAACTAACTATAGATGTAATTTTTCCAGGAGTGTGTTTACATATTTATAACTTGTACCCCACCCAAGTTATTAACCCTATACCAAAGAAAGTGGGAGCTGACAGATGTGAAGATTACTGTACAATCAGCTTGATTACTCATGCTTCCAAGATCCTGTCTAGAATAATTTACAAGAGGATGGAAAGCCAGATAGGAACGGAGTTGGGTGAAGACCAGTTTGGTTTCAGGAGAAATGTAGAAAAAAGGGAAGCTGTACTAAGTCTTGGACTGATTTTGGAAGGTAGAATAAGGAAAGATAAGAGAACGTTCATGGCATTTGTAGACTTAGAAAAGGCTTTTGATAACGTTGATTGGACTAAATTGTTTGACATTTTGAAATCTATTGGAAAGGAGGGTGGTTGATATACAATCTATACAGAAACCAGACAGCAGTCATTCGAGCTGAAGGACATGAGAGAGAAGCTGCTATTCAGAAAGGTGTAAGGCAAGGCTGCAACTTATCACCCATACTTTTCAATCTTTACATTGAACAAGCAATGAAGGAAATTGTACAAAAAATTAAAGTGGGAGTGAATATTCAAGGAGAAATAACTTCAACTCTGAGATTTGCTGATGACATCGTCATCTTGGCCGACACACCTGAGGATTTGAATGAGTTTTTGAATGGTATAGACTCCACGGAAAGAATACATGATGAATATTAATAAATGTAAAACAAAAATACTGGAATGCAGCCGAAATAAATCGGAAACCTCTATGGACATCAAATTGGCAGGTGAAAAGCTGAAGGAAGTAGGAGACTTCTGTTACTTAGGAAGCAAAAAAACCAGTGATGGACGAGGCAAAGAGGATATAAAAAGTAGGTTGGCTCAGGCAAGGAAAGCATTTCTACAAAAAAGGAATCTGTTGACATCGAATATAGATTTAGGTATTAGGAAGTCATTTTTGAAAGCCTTTGTCTGGAGAGTGGCGCTCTATGGAAGTGAAACTTGGACTATTGGTGCGGCAGAAAAGAGGAGAATTGAAGCGTTTGATATGTGGTGTTACAGGAGAATGGTGAAGATCAGATGGGTAGATAGGGTTACAAACGAAGAGGTATTAAGACGAGTGGTAGAGGAGAGATGTTTCTGGCGACTGGTAATGCAGAGAAGAGATAGGTTAGTAGGACACACACTAAGACACCCAGGAATAGCAAGCTTAGTGATGGAAGGAAGTGTTGAGGACTAGAACTGTAGGGGTAGACCAAGGTTAGAATATGTTAAACAGATTGCCTCGGATGTAGGGTTTGGTAGCTATGTAGAGATGAAACGATTAGCACATGACAGGGAGGCATGGAGAGCTGCATCAAACCAGCCAAAAGACTGAAGACTCAAACAACAACAATCCCGCCCAATTCATTGGGCACAATCGTGTATTTATATAAGAGCTTCCTGAGCTTGAACCAAGAGCGCACTCAACTGCTTCAGGCGCAGAGTATGAATTGCGACGCAGCATCATGTGAGGAGGAGCAAGACAAACTCTGCATGGCTGGGGGCCATACGGCAATGAGCCGTCTTGTTGTAGGAGACCGCCTGTACATTACTGAGAGATACAATGCGAAATGGACCTAATTAGGGCTGCTTTGCATTACTAATGGTCACCAAATTACAGCCTGCACAATGCCGACTTACGGTAATGTAAACATGGTAGCAAGTAGGGAGTGTGTCCAGCGGACATCCACTTAGAGAAGAGGCACCCTTTTTCTTACCAACCTACTCTGGTCTTTGACTCGTAACATGTTTAAATTCTCTATTATTCACACATTTTATGGGGCTTTCTCTCACTAAATAACAGAGAGTTCTAAAGATTAACTGACAACAAAAGTGAGGAAAATATGTTACTCATTTATATTAAAAAATCAATTGTGAGCATAGGACATGGTCAAGTGAGCATAGTGGAAATAACTTATGAAAGGGTGGAATCGATTCTAGAATTGATTTTTCATGGTTTTCGCCCTCCTACTCGAAGTGAATGCTGGGACGATTTCAAACATATCTCCATTCAAATCGCAGTCTCAGATACTACTACTAGTACACACACTACTACAAACACCACAGAACACTGTTTAAGAAAGGAAAACAGGTGCACTTTTACGTTAACGTTTATCCCACTTTGACTCCATTGTGAGTGTTGCATTACTGACATTTGATATTGTAATTTTACAGTCAGATTATTTATTTATTTATAAATATAATTCCAATTACCTAAATGGTTTACATCCCGAGGTTAGAATGTTTTGACGCGACACGTGCGGTGGCTTGAGTGAGTCTGATTTTCCCTTTAAACCAAGGTGGTCAAAATTTTGAACACTTTCTACCCTGAATAAGCAGGTTACCTTGCTTTCGTTCTACGGATCATTATGTCGTCGTCCAACCTGGCTACGGACCATTGGATAGAAACGGACCTTTTTAGGACAAATAAAAAATCACTCGTTGGAACAGGTACATAAGCGGTCATAATACATCCACTGTAAACGGCATTAAGGGAAAAAACATGTACCAGCCCGAGGATCGAACCTGCTATCTGGGAGCTTGTCCGACGCATCAGCAGGAATACATGACTTAGCCACCTTAGCTTTCGATAGCCATAGGGGATTGCTGGTACGTATTGAGTCTATTCGTACCTGTCCAAACGTAATGTGGTGTTATTCGGAGCTGTGATGGTTTAAAACATGCATTATAGTTGAGAGCATGGAAATAACACTACCGCTAATGATCTCTACTATATTCGCAAGCATGGACTCAATGGTAAAGTTGTATTAAGGCCATACAGGAGCAGGTACTAATGTTTTTTAGGAAGGCTATGATATACGCGTTAGTTGGATTGCCTTCCTACAAAAAAATAAGGGGCTGGTGGACCACTCTGTATATAGGTTAGGCGTTCGTCGGCAAATATTTTTGCATTTAAAAGGCATTAGCTCCCGCCGTTTGTTTAATTATGTTTAGTAGAATATGTGTATTGTAGGTGTAATTATGCTAGGGGAGCGTGATGGCGCAGTGGCTTAGCTGCTCGTCTTTCACCCGGACGGCCGGGGTTCGAATCCCGGTGACAGCTGGGCGAAATTTTCACCTGAAAAATCACGTGGCGTCAGGAAGGGCATCCGGTCTTAAATCCCCGGCCAAAACCAAAATGAGCCAGGTTGGCTCCGATGACCCCAATTAATTGGGATAAGCCGAAGAAAATGATGTAGGTGTAATTATGTTATTGTTGATTGTAGTGTACTGTTGACTATTTTTGCTTTGAATTAGTTAGTTCTCTGTTGTGATTGGTTGATTTTTTTTTTTCAAATGCTCCTTAAAGTGAAGTAGTTATTCTCTATGTTTCATTATGAAACATGAACACTTTTTCAAGCCCATCGTCTAATAAAACGCAAGCGATTTTTCTCCACAACTTGATGTTTAAAATATGTTTAGTAAGAACTCTCCCTCTTCTACCAACAATCATCGATTGTTGTTTTTTTGTTTTTGTTTTTGTTTTGTTTTTGTACAAGCAGTTCTTAGAAATTTAACAGCGTCCCATCTGCTGGCGAGTATAATAACTTCTGCTGCGTCAAATTCCTCGCCACAGGAGAGATGCTGACGATGGGCTTGAGTGATGCTGCAGGCTTCTAGTCTTCTAGTTCCAAAGCAAACACGTAGTGTTATGGATTGCCTTGAGCTTGTTTTCCAAGTCTGTTATCTTTAATGAGTATGCCATGACGCGTCACGAGCACGTTGACAGCAAGCTAGATATTCATCAAGACATTGCATACCGTACTCTTAGTCTCCATAGTGCAGTGGAATGCAGCCATTCCAAGATATTAAATGCTCTTATTTTCACTTCAGGATTTTCGTACGCCTCTTCACAAATTAAAATTATTTCAGTTCATTTTCCAAGTCTTAATTCGAGCTGCGTGTTAGGCACTGGAATAAAGTACTTCTTGTTCCACGATTCATGCACAACTTGTTACTATTGGTTTAGGGTTCTGGACATCGTAGTCATCAGTCTCATGTATTTGAGTGTGAGAGTAGAATCTCTTTCCACTGTGTTCAGTCCATACCACTGGCATACGTTATGTAGCCAGAACCTCCAGGGACTCACAACTAGTGGGACATGAGATGGCGACCACGGGACCGCAGCTGAGTCCACTTACTGATGCCACGCTCCTCTCTGGTATCTCTCCTGTCGACCATCCTTGGTCAACTCTCTATTCCGACCCCGACGGTATTAGAGTATACGAGTTGAAAATTGTATTTCACTTTTCACTCGTCTCCTCTTATCTGACACTCTCATTCTTCGAGGAGTCATTATAGTGGCGTCCGCAACAATGGGTGTATATACAGTCCTAATTATTAGGGATCGGATTTTTAGGTTTTCAAAATAAATTGTCATTTTATGTCATCAAAGAACATAATACAAGATGTTCAGTAAAGAACATACAGCCTACATTCTCCTAAATGCATCGGTATTGTTATAACACTTTGTCCTTTTCAAGGAGTATAATTGAATGTCGGATGTAGTAGCTTGTTTAAATACAACGTGCTAAAAGGATATTCAACACGAATATGAGGTGCCCTTTGCTAGTGCTAGCTTTGTACACAATTTTATTCAATTCCGTTTCACCATGTTTGAACTGATATGGTGAATCGATTAAAAAAAAAAAAAAAGTCAACCTCTGGCACTATCCAGCCCATGACGGGCTAAGGCCGACCAAGCTACCGCTGCCAGCCATTTGGCCTGCAGATTTTGGGGAGACGCGTGATCAACACGTCGGGTCCCCTTGGCCGTTAATCTTGGTATTCGTGATCTGGGCGCTGTCTCACTGTCAGACATCTACTCAATTGTCCTCACGAGGCTGAGTGCACCCCGTTCCAACCCTCAAGTCAGTTTTAAAATCCCTGACGGAGCCGGGGATCGAACCCGGGGCCACCGGGTGAGAGGCAGGCGCGCTACCCCAACACCACGGTGCCGGCTATGGTGAATCGATTTGCACATATAAATGGCCACTATCTGCAAATTATTGGGCTGATGACCTTGTAGTTCAGTCATGGGATGCTTCCCACAAAAAGGTATGTCGTTGCAAAATTTGGTAGCGATCAAATGATTAGGTTTGCCGTAATTTGATTTAAGCGTTTAACATTTGGGTAGCCGCCATTCCGTTTCCTTCAGGATGGCGGCGATATAAAACATGACAATGAGATGCCCATTGCTGGAGCTACCTCTGCACCGATTTCGTTCAATTCGGTTTTACCGTATTTGAATTGAGAGGGGGAATCGATTTCCACACATACATGGCCGCCATATGCAAACTATTGGACTGATGACCTTGTAGCTTGGTCAAAGATCGCTTCTCACATAAAGGCATGATGTTGAACAATTTGGTAGGGATCAGATGATTAGGTTAGTCGTAATTAGATTAAGCCTTGAACATTTGGGTGGCCGCCATTACGTTTTCGTCAAGATGGCGGCAATATAAAACATTAAACTGAGGTGCCCTTTTCTAGTGCTACCTTCGTACTAAATTTCGTTCAGTTCGGTTTCACCGTGTTTGAATTGGTAGGAGTAATCCATTTGCATACATACATGGCCGCCATCTGCAAGCTATTGGGCTGATGACCTTGTAGGTTGGTTAAAATATGCTTTCCACATAAAGGTATGTTGATGTATGATTTGGTAGAGATCTGATGATTAGTTTGGTGGTAATTTCATTTAAGCTTTTAGCATTTGGGTGGCCGCCATTACGTTTCCGTCAAGATGGCTACGATATAAAACATGACACTGAGTTTACTTTTGCTAGTGCTACCTCTGTACCACGTGACGTTCAATTCGGTTTCACCGAGTTTGAATTGATAGGGGGAATCGATTTGCACACATACATGTCCGCTATCTGCAAAACATTGGGCTGATGATCTAGTAGTTTGGTCAAAAGATGCTTACCACATAAAGATATATTGTTGCAAAATATAGTAGAGATCAGATGATTAGGTTGGTCGTAATTTGATTTAAGCTTTTAAAAATTGGGTGGCCGCCATTACGTTTCCGTCAAGATGTCGGCGATATAAAACATGACACTGGGGTGCCCTTTGCTAGTGCTACCTCTGTACCAAATTTCGTTCAATTCGGTTTCACTGCGTTTGAATAGATAGGAGCACTCGATTTGCACAAATACATGGCCGCCATCCGAAAATTATTAAGCTGATGACCTTGTAATTTGGTCAAACGATTCTTCATACGTAATAAAGGTATAACGTTGCAAAATTTGGTACAGAACAGATGATTAGGTTGGTCGTAATTTTATTTAATCTTTTAAGATATGGGTTGTCGCCATTATGTTTTCGTCAAGATGGTGGCAATATAAAACATAACAAGAAGTTCCGTGAAGAACTATACAGCCTACTTTTCATGCCAATGATTATTCTACAGAATATGAACCTATCTATAATAATGACGAAATTAAGTTGGTAATATCGAAATATCTAATTAGTTCAAAATATACCTGGTATAATGTAGCCTAATAGAGCACTACAGTTGGCAGCCCTGGTGACTGAATATATTCTTAGTTCCATCTCTTAAGGTACAGAATACAAAATTTGGTTGAAGTCCAATGGACGTTACATGCAGTTAGACATTGGATCTATCAGCACGCGTAAAAGCATGTTGCCAACAATGTCATGCGTGTGCTGGTCAGACATAATCTGAAATATTATGATATCTTGTTGTGCCAATTTTGGATGAAATACATTTGTTAGTATAGAAGTTACATGTATTTTAAAATTGGACATATCAGCAGGCATAGAATCATGTTGGCAGCACTACCTTGTATTAATTACTTCAAATTAATCTAGAATGTCAGGTGCTATACGTGTGCAAAGTATAGAGCTGTTGGCTTGCATACTTTCTGATATATTGATATTAGGGTAAAAATATATATAGACAGCATTTATTAACAGTTGGTAGCCCTGATTTCTCTTAACAATACTAATAGTAATATCTGTTACGGTACACATAGCACATACGAAATTTGGTTGAAATCCAACTGATAGTATAGAAGTTACATGTATTTAAAAATTGGTACTATCAGCAGGCTTATAATCATGTTGGTAGAACTGACGTATATAAGTTACTCCAAATTAATCTAAAATGTCAGAATATAAGTGTGCATAGTTTAAAGCTGTTGGCTTGCATACTTTCTGATATATAGGTATTTGGATGAAAAAATAGAGAGGGAAATTATTAACAGTTGGCAGCCCTGGTGGCCTTAATAATACGCTCAGTCATATCTGTTTATGTACAGATATTACATACAAAATTTGGTTGAAATCCAATTGATAGTGTAGAAGTTATATGCATTTAAATATTGGACCTATCAGAAGGCTTAAAAATATTTTGGCAACACTGTCATGGTTGGCCTCCTGGAAATTAAACTGAAATAGTCTTATCTACATGTGTGCCAATTTTGGAATAGTTCCCATGAATACCTTGCAAGATATCCAACATGGAACTCAAATTTCTAGTGCGTTTTTTCAGCAGTTGGTAGCACTGACATCATTTTCAAATATGGACGTGAGATATTCCGGTGCACATCTTTACTCATACTAAATTTGGTTTTGATTGCTGCAGCCTTTTAGGGGTTGACAGACAGACAGAAGGACAGACAGACAGACAGACACACATTTTCTCGGATCGATCTCATAAGTCTACTTTTTCCTCATTTTTGCAAAATGGGAAAAGTAGGCTAAAAATAGGGTGCCCTCTGCCAGTGATCCCTCTGTGCGAAATTTCGTTCAATTCGGTTTCACCGTGTTTGACTTGATAGGGGGAATCTATTTGCACACATACATGGCTGCCATCTACAAACTATTGGGCTGATGACCTTGTAGTTTAATCAAAAGGCGCTCGCCATATAGATATATGTTGTTACAAAATTTGGTAGAGTTCGGATGATTAGGTTAGTCGTAATTTGATTTAAGCTTTGAACATTTGGGTGGCCGCCATTACGTTTTCGTCTTGATGGAGGTGATATAAAACATGACACTGAGGTGCCCTTTGCTAGTGCTACCTCTGTACCAAATGTCGTTCAATAATGTTTCACCGTGTTCGAATTGATAGGGGGGGGGGGGGGGGGACAGACATCCAGAGTTCACACACTCACACACACACAGACACACAGACACACAGACTGACACACAAATTTCGGCCCTGTGTAGATCTCATAAGTCTACTTTAATTTTTTGCAAAAATCGAAAGAAGGCTAATAGTTCTTTTAGGTGTTTAATAGAATAGGAATTAAAATAGATTTTGTTTTAAGTGTAGCAAAAGTTGAAAAGCTGAAAATTAATGAATTGTTAGTAGAGAATCTGTTTGCAACGTAAGAGTGAATATTTTACATAATGATCCGTCTTTTATAGAATTATCTCCGATAACTTAACACTTTTAGGCAATATCTGCTCTCCTTAAATATGTTAATTACACAAATTCATTAAAACTAAAGATGTAACGGGTGATTTTCACATTCTAGCTCGGTCAATGAACTTTGTTTCTTTTACGTTAAAGGGAACTTGGAAACAATATTTAGCCGCACTTTTCTAGATTAATATAAATAACCAAGTATCTCTTTAAAAATATGGGCTAAAGATTCAAAAATACTATAGTAACTGGAACAAAACTGCAATTAGGTATTCTTAGGTAGGCATGCTAGAATATCATGCAGATTTTTCTTCTTCTTCTTAAGTATTCAATCCATGGATTGGTCTGCGGCAGTTCTCCAGTCGGCTCTATTTATAGCTTTCCTCTCTTCATAGTTTCTGCATCCAACATCAGACATGATTTGCTGTACATATTGTAGGCGTGGTCTTCCTGGACATCTTTTGCCTTAAACCATTCCCTCCAATACCGTTTTCAGCAGGCTATCGTGTCTCAAAATATGTCCTATCAGTCTAGTCCTCCTCCTCTTTATGCTTTTCCATAAGGTATAATTTTCCTCTTCTTCTTCTTCTTCATTTCCCGTTTCCAGTTTTCCTCTACCTTTTTAAATACTTCAGCATTCGTTATTTTTTCTGTCCAGCTAATTTTTAGCATTCTTCAACAACACCATTGTTCAAAAGAATCTATCCTCCTTTTTTCTTCTTTTCCAATTGTCCACGTTTCGCAACCATAAAGGGCAATACTCCAAACATACGCTTTTAATAATGGTTTTCTGGTTTTAAGATTAATACAATTTGTAGTGAATAAACGTTTCTTTTTGTGAAATGCTAATTTGGCTTGTAAAATTCTACATTTGATTTCTTTCTTGCTTCTTCCATCTTTGGTAATTTTGCTTCCGAAATATTTAAATTCTTGAACATTTTCTAGTGTTTTGTTGCCCACCACTAATTTCATACTTGAGTCTGCCTTTTTATCACAGACCATAACTTTCGTCTTTGACTTATTAATTTTCATATTGTATTCATTACCCATGATTTCCTCCATTTTTACTTTTATTTGTTTGAGATGTTGTTCACTATCTGCAACTATGGCAATGTCATCTGCAAATCTAATCATATTTATTTGTTCACCTTGTATCCTTATTCCTAAATTCAAATCCTCTCGAACCTCATTCAATGCATCCTGGATGTAGGCATTAAAAAGCATGGGAGACAAAGCACAACCTTTTCTAACTCCTTTCCCTATTTTTGCTTCCTCTTGTTCATTTCCAATTTTAATTACTGCAATTTCATTTTTGTATAAATTCCAGATTATTCTTCTATCTCTATATGGGACTCCTATGTTTTTGAGAATTTCAAACATTTTTATCCAATGTACATTATCAAAAGCCTTTTCAATATCCACAAAGCATACATAAGTTCTTTGGTCTTTTTCCAATCTTTTTTCAAGTAAAAGTCTCAATGCCAATATAGCTTCTCTGGTACCCTTACCTTTAACAAACCCAAATTGGTCTTCAGTCAGAAATTTTTCTAGACACTACATAATATATAGCTCTTTTGAGTGCGATTGGGATAAGAGTATTGACATATTTTTGTATTTTGAAGTGAGTAAAATCTTAGGTATAAACCTAAGAATCCGGTCCCTAGTAATTGTTGGTGACTCTCTTGAGGCTTTGCGACATCGTTGTCATGTATGCTTGTGCACTTGGGTGAGTGCATAATTTGCCTGATAACCTGTGTTACTGAGATGTCTGCACTAGTGTGAGCATTTTTAATTGAGGTAGCGGCCGTCGCCTTAAGTTAGTTACCATTCAGGCATTTGCCTGGAGTAGAAGAAACCATGCAAAACCACTTCTACGATGGCTGAGGTAGGAATCGAACCCATCTCTACTCAGTTTTTCCTCACGAGACTGAGTGTACTGCATTTCAGCCCAAAGACGAGAATTAAATTTCATTGCAGAGCCGGAATCGGTGACAGACAAATAATTGAGTGCAGGATTCGAAAGGAGGCGGGCTCGTCTTATGTTATAAACCATTGCAGCATTTGCTTGGAGTAAAATAGGATCAGCGTAAACTACTTTTAGGGTGGCTGAGGTGGTAATCAAACCCATCTCTTCCTACTTTCAACACACAAGGCTGAGTGAAACCCGGACAAACCCTCAGACAAGAATTAAATATCTTGACAGAACCAATAATCGAATCCGGGCCTCAGGGGTGGAAGCTAACAATGGTAGCCAGAACGTTAAGATCTGGCCAAAAATGCAAACTAACTTGGTGGTAGATTATATCGTAAGTTTAATTCTTGGCAAATGACGACTGTTTGTTTAGGATTTTCTTTCTTAGAACTGACCTGTCTCTTTACCTAAAATTAAGTCACCTAATTACCTCCATCTTCCTTTTATAATCATGAGGTATGTGTTGAGACCCCGGTTTCAAAGGTCCAGTGTTTGATTCTCGGCTCTACCAAGGAATTAAGTTCTCTTATTAGGGTAGGAACCGTGCTCAGCCTTGTGAGGCATAACTGAGAAGAGGGGAATCTGATTTCCACCTCATTAATTCTAGAAACGTTTGAAATGTGGTGTTACAGGAGAATGATGAAGACCAGATGGGTTGAAGGGGTAAGAAATGAAGAGGTAATACGACGAGTGGAAGAAGAGATGTTTCTGGCGACTGCTAACGAAGAAAAGATATAGGGTGCTAGGACACATACTAAGACACCCAGGAATAGCAAACTTATTTATGAAATGAAGGGTCGAGGACAAGAAATTTAGGGGTAGACCAAGGTTAGAATATGTTAAACAAATTGCCTTGGATGTAAAGTATGTAAGCTATTTAGAGATGAAACGATTAGCTCAGGACATGGAGCGATGGACGGCTGCATCACACCAGACAAAAGACCAAGGGCTCAAACAACAACAGCAACAACAATAATTCTAGAAAGATGGTATATTGGCTTTCGCGACCAAGGAATTAAAACTCGGCAATATTTCTAGGTTTATGTCGTATCTTGTTGCGCTTTTTACTGCAAGAGCTAAGAAAGAGAGGTGAAAGGCTGCTTTAGCTTCATTTGAAGGGAAGAAGCGTGCATTTCGCTACTCCTGTTGGGGTCCGGTCACGGACTACAAGGACCCGCTGATGAGCCTATCTTGGTGTTTCTAGTCGAAACCCCTCACAAGACACGGCATAAACTTAGAAAATTGCTGCGTTCTAATAATTCTGGAAGTGATTTTCCCTGGTTTCTCACATCTAGGCCAGGTGATTGTCGGGATGGTTCCTAACTACTCTTAACTCCTGCCCAATCCTATTCACAATTGTAAATATCCACACTACGAAACATACCACAATAACACAGATCATCGGACAAATATGACACTCATCTAAGTTCCTTGGGCTGAAATGAATACAATGTACGAACCCTTAAATGAAACAATAACAAATTACCCCCTCTACCTCTCCCCTCCCCTAATCCATTAGATTTAAAATCTTTCTCAAAACCTCATCAAAACTGACTGCATCATTGTATTACTGTATTATGTGAAATGAAACGTCCCAACTCTTTTGTTATATTTGACTGTTGTAGGGCGAGTTATTATGAAATAGGTTGGTTGGTTCCTCAGTTCAGAGGCTGCGACAATGCGGTCATGTAGCCCCGTGTACTTTGGGTGTGTGTAGAATCTGTCTGATAACCGGTGTTAATTATGACGGCTGTATTAGTGTGCATTATCGGTAATTCTGGTAAGGACTGCAGACGATCAGTCTCAAGTAGTTCCTATTCTTGCTATCAAATGCTACTGTCAACGACACCTAGCCGTGAACATGGCTACTAGATGTCGCATCAACCATCATCTGGCGAAGAACGTTGGAACTAACAGAGCGTTAATCAAATCTAACCTACACATTTAGCTTCACAAATTTGTATTTAGTGGAAGGTGGCAATCTATGACATGGGACCGCCGGCTTTACTTCACCTCCGAAGGAGGGCATACTAAGGGATTTTTAACGCTCTTAAAAAATCCGACGACTTCGGCCGGGTATGAACCCGCGATCTAGGGCATAGAAGCTCAGCATGCTACCAATTACGCCACCGAAACCGCCAAATATTATGAAATAGAAAACAGAAAACAATTATTCATATGCAGATATATTTTTCTCTCGGTGTGGAGATGCGTTCATATCTTTGAGCACTCTCTTACACTTTTGAATAAGGCGGTGCTAGAAATTCAATCTTGCAGCATTGACTTACAAATATATTTCCCCAGGCACGTTAAGAACGTTTCGCCTGTATTGCTTATTGCTTCAGGTGATTTATTATTTTCAATATCACGAGGGAAAGGCCTCAGGGGAGGGCCGCCGAGGGTTACCCGGAGAGCTAGTTTAGAGGATATCCAAGAGAAAAGACGTACTAACAAAGATAACAAAAGGCAAAGCAACCCGACTTGTTTTACACACATGGGATAGTCATTAACTTCACATCAAAAATAGCGAAATTTGTGATATTTTGTTGCTAATTCGTATTAGGAACTTGGTGTATCCCCATGTATTTGAGTGTGTTAAATTTGTCAGATAACCTGTGTTTCTGTGGTTACTGGCAGCCATGTGTGTAACTGTAATAATATTAGAGTAGGGAATAGGGTAGGTGCCCCAGGACATAATAGTACATTATGCAACGAGCCTTTAATGGTAATAATTAAGACACGAGTATGTTTATAAACCGATCGTATGCGAGTATTATAATTTCCATACTAGTGTCTTAATTGCCATTATAGACGAGTTGCATACGACAGTTTATGTTCGACGATAATTATTATAACTATTTTATGTTCGAAAATAAATATTCATAAATGTCTGTCGAGATTTCGCCAGTTTTATGTACTGAGCAGAGCGCATGAGACGCAGAGGATGCCTTGTATTTGACCATGGCCTCCTCGATTACCCTACTATGACACTAGGCCAGGTAGTGAAATGTAAATTAGAAGGCCGTGGAACTCGTTATATAATTGGTCAAACAACTGTTTCTTGAGCTCTGATTGGTGGGAGAAACTGTTTCATAATGAAAAATAGTGTTATAATGACCATCATTATAATACAGTTTTCTGACATATAATAGTCAGGGTCGAACATAAAGTTAGGTTCTATCCCGGTATTTGTCTGGAAGGAGTGTGTACTGAAGTTAGCAGTCGTCAGTGTTGGGATACGAACCTCCAATGTCCGAACTTGTTGCAGCTCCCATCGCTGTTGTGGTGAGTGATTTTACGCGCACGGCTATGGGGTGGGGTTACCTGAGTATTGATACCTTTTAACAAGAAGTTCCGTGACGAACTAAAGAGCCTACTTTTCTTAAAATTTAAGATTCATGCCAATGATTAATCTATATGGATCAATCTAGAATAATGACGAAATTAGGTTGGTAATATCGAAATTTCTAATTAGTTCGAAATAGTGTACACCTGGCATAATGTAGCCTAATAGAGAACTACAGTTGGCAGCCCTGGTGATTGAATATATTCTTAGTTCCATCTCTTAAGGTACATAATACAAAATTTGGTTGAAGTCCAATGGATAGCATGGACGTTACATGCAGTTAAATATTGGATCTAACAGCGCGCGTAAAATCATGCTGGCAACAATGACATACATGTATTTGTCAGAAATAATCTGAAATAATATGATCTATTGTTGTCTCAATTTTGAATGAAATCCATTAGTTAGTATAGAAGTTACAATCATTTTAAAATTGGATGTATCAGCAGGCTTAGAATCATGTTGGCAGCACTGGCGTAGGCCTATATTAGTTGCTCCAAATTTATCTGGAATGCCAGGTACTATACGTGTGCAATGTTTAGAGCTATTGGCTTGCATACTTTCTGATATATTGATATTAGGATAACAAAAATAGAGACAGTATTTATTAACAGTTGGCAGCCCTGGTTGATCTTAAGAATCGGCATAGTCATATCTGGTATAGTACACATAGCACACACGATATTTGGTTGAAATCCATATGATAGTATAGAAGTTATATGTATTTAAATTTGGACCTCTCAGCAGGCCTAGAATCATGTTGGTAGCACTGAGGTATATAAGTTATTCCAAATTAATATAGAATATCAGGTACTATACGTGTGCATAGTTACAAGCTGTCGGCTTGCATACTTTCTGATATATGGGTATTTGGTTTATAAACATTGAGAGCATTTATTAACAGTTGGCAGCCCTGTTGGCTCTTAAGAATACGCCCAGTCATATATGTTTATGTACACATAGCACATACGAAATTTGGTTGAAATCCAATTGATAGTGTAGAAGTTATATGCATTTAAAATTTGGACCTACCAGCAGGCTTAGAATCATTTTGGCAACACTGCCATGAATGGCCTCCTGGAAATTAAACTGCAATATTATTATCCATACGTGTGCTAATTTTGAGAACGTTCCCATTCATACCTTCCACGATATCCAACATGGAGCTCAAATTTCAATTGCGATTTTTCAGCAGTTGGTAGCACTGACATCATTTTCAAATATGGCCGTGAGATATGCAGGTATATATATTTACTCCTACAAAGTTTTGCTTCGATTGCTGCAGCCGTTTAGGAGTTGATAGGGGGGGGGGGGGGACACACACACAGCCAGACAGACCGACAGACAGACACACATTTGCCCGATCTCATAAGTAGAGCTGTGATTTTTATGT
Source organism: Meconema thalassinum (assembly GCA_946902985.2). Taxonomy (NCBI): domain Eukaryota; kingdom Metazoa; phylum Arthropoda; class Insecta; order Orthoptera; family Tettigoniidae; genus Meconema; species Meconema thalassinum. The sequence continues at coordinate 197,699,590 of OX336391.1, read as the reverse complement.
AATATCAAGTGGCATAATATGTAGCAAAATATGTCGATTGGGCAAAATATGTAATATCATATAATTAATATAAACTTACCATTTTGTCAGTTACAACACACTAAACTCGCTTTATATTACATTTTGCAGCACAGTGAACAAGTAAGTATTTTCCAATGTTCTTTGGAGTCATATTAAATTAATACATCACACACACATTCAATAGAAACTTATTATTTTCATAATTCAAAACACGTTTATTCGTTAATTTTGTAGCACAGTGAACTATTAAGTATTTTTCCATGTTCTCTGGGGGTTATAGAAAGGAGTTTGTCACTTAGGATGTTCTTATATACGGAGAAAGATCTTTCAACATCACATGATGTAGGGCAAATTTTAGGAGAGGAATTTTCGCTGGAGAAATGTCCTCGGGAGGATCAACGTCATCTCCATTTAGAATTCGGCACACACTCTGAAATGTTGAATAACCAGGATTTCTCTTCAACAATTTTTGCAATATACTCAATACACATGCACCAGTTTCCCCATGCACAGCACTTATCAGCCGATCGTCCTCTCAGATACCTATCACTCATAATTACCTTCATCCCCCTGTTGAGAGGACAGACAACAGCCCCACATTAAGTGTGAAACTTCAATTCAGCAATTTATTTCCTATAAAACAGGAAATCTCAGAAATATGTAATTTTATGTAATATCACTAAGAATATGTAGAATACCCCCAAATATGAAAAAATATGTAAAATATGTAATTACATAGAAATCCCAGCTCTACTCATAAGTCTACTTTTTCCTCACTTTTGCAAAATGTGAAAAGTAGGCTAAAAATACAATGCTCATAAATACATTTCATGAAACATCTATTAAATTGAAGTAAATATTTCATCCCTTCATGGAGTCTTCTTTAGCACTTACCTGAAGTAAAATCAATTATAATTAAATCTTAGAGTAGAAATTGGTAAAGTCTAAGTACACAAATAAATAAGGAAATATATAGCAAATAAATGAAACTAAAATCCGACATTACAATACGGTAATTAAACCGGAAAGTCTCTATGCTTCAGAATGTATGTTTTCCATTAAAATAGGCGAAATAGAAGAGTTAGAGAAAAAGGAAAGAAGGATACTTAGAAAAATATTGGGACCATTAAAAACAGAAAGTGGAGAGAAAAAAAATACGAACTCTACAAAAATAAAGAAATTGACAAAATCTACGATACGATCAGAGAAAGGAGGGGTTTCCTTTGAATACGTAATGAGGATGAATAACACCAGACTAACAAAACAAATTTTCAGTCATGTATACAAAAGCAAGATTGGTGATCAATGGGTACAAAGTATAAAATTCGATATGGAAGTGATGGTGGTAACAACAGACCACTTTTCAGAAATATGATCAAATATTTCAAGGGTTTCCAAGAGAAGGAAAAGAAGAAGCGGGTTAACATCTGGACGGAAGAGAGAAGGAGACAAAGTGAAGTAATGAAGAACTACTGGAAGGCAAGAAAGGATAAAGGAAATAAGAGACAGATGCAATGGGTTACATTACTCGGCCCAAAGATGGCCAAAATCGAGGAAAGAAGAAGAATAAATGGTTACCCTTACAAAAACATTAAGTTTAAAAATTGAATTGTAACAATTTTATTTTGAATTCAGTTAAATATGTCAACAGCTAATGGATATTGTCGAACATTACGTGCAATCAGATATCAAAATGAAAATTTCTTGAATTATTATCAAAATAAACTGTATTCAATTATCTAAGGAAAACATCTTCAGAGTTAGACCTTATGACACACACGGTTGTTGACTGAAAGACACCCATTAAATACGATGGTTGTAGTGGAGTTATCGTCTTAAAAACCGTAGTAATTTTATTTATATCTCATTGGCACTTGTTGATATTATTCTAAAGGGTACAAATTTAGAGGTGAATGTATGTGTAGTTTTGTAATATTTCAAAATGAACTGGATCATTAAATCGTGGTTGTTAAAATTTATTTGATGTGTAGCTCTGAATGAGAGGCTTGGAAGCCAAGAGAGACAAGTTACATCTGATAAGCATTGCGAAATTACCTTTATTGACATATCTTTTAAGGATCATTTTCCCACGTATATCAATCACTTGTCTATCTTGGTTTCTAAGCCCTTCAATTGCAATATCGATACCCAATGAAGGTAGGGAATCAAGAATGCCTCCAACATTAAAGCGGTTTCTGGTCGACTCATAAGTTAGACTGTAGCAATCCTGTGTTGTTCTTGATGCTTCAATCATGGGCTTAGAACATCGTCGGTCTTCTTCTCCGTTTGCTAGTGAAAAATTACTGACACCCTTGGAAGTGCACACTAATAGGTTTGGAGCGCCGTAGATAGAATCGGTGACTTTTCAGCGCTGACATATGACTATGTCAGTGGAGTAGTGTGTGTGTGTGTGTACCAGTCTTCAAGATGCACGCCTTCAAAGTGCAATGGGCAGTAGCTGATTGAAGGCGGTTCTAGCGAGTCGGGATTTTGCCTGTTTTCGAATGATGCAAGACGCTCAATGCATCGATCGCTGATTGAGACATATAAACTACAGTGTGTTTGAGGATGTAGTTCGGACCGAAGGTGTTTCTGCGGTGGCTTTCATACCAGAACTTCGGATCACTTACACAGATCACCGTGAACATGAACATGATTGTACAGCTATACATTCTACTCTGACCCGTAGTTCTGTAAAGAAACCTATTTATGCATTTATTTATTTACTCTACGTGTTAATTAGCCTAATTAATTAATTCATTAATTAATTAAATTCTTTCTTTCTTTCTTTATTTATTTATTTATTTATGTATTTGTTTATTTATTTACTGATTCATTTATTTCCTCTTCCTATTTTCGTTTTGGCCATCTAAGGACCACGAGGCTCGCTTTAACTCTTAACATTGGTCTTTTGTTTCTCCTTTGCCCGGAAGGTTTTCATTTTCCGGCAATAAGCAGACTTCCTCTCCTCTGTCTCCTTCGGTCTGGTGGTTCTTGTGGTCTTGCTGCTGGTAACGTATACTGGGGATACCCCTTGATTGAGCTGGCGTAATTTGGTCCGATCATGTGTGGTGTCGGGAGAAATTTGAAGCTGCTCCAGGTCTGATTTCACTGTGGTGATCCATTGGTTCTTCGAAGCATTGCCTCTACCTGTTGTCGTGAAGGACCTGTTCGTGAGTCTGCAGGGGTCCATGTGGTTAGATGACCATAAAAGTTAAGTCGCCTTTTCCTCATCGATGTGATTATGTCCTCTTGTAGATGGTACAGCTGATCCTATCTCTCAGATTGGCCCTAGTATTCTGCTTAAGATTTTTCGTTCCTTGAGCTCGAGCTTCCTTGGTGGACCCTTCCTGTTCAGGAAGAAGCATTTATTTATTTATTTTTTTATTTATTTATTTCAGTTTTTGTAATTTATATGTGAATTTTAATCAGTCGATCACTCCCCTATACTCTATTCTAGTCGCATCATGTCCACATTGCTTCAAAAACCTACATCTGAGAGGGCTGAACAGATTTCGAACTTTCCATTCATTTTCTGTTACCCTTCCCAGTATTCTTTTGCATATTCTGATTGTCAGAAACATGTCAAATTACTGACAAATGCAGATTTGCTAGTGCATTCCTATTCTCATGTTTTCTAATCTGTCACCACCAATCCATTGTGAAACATTCACAGTATGTAATGAGTTGTTCTTTCATTTGGGTGGTTAGGAATAGAACCTGGATCTCCAAGACCTTACACCACGAAGTTGTCAGGATGTAATGAATCATGGTAATTTACAAATTGGTAAGATACAGTAATTGATCACTATTGTTTCATTCCTAGCGGTTAGTCAGTACTGAAGTTTCATAGAAATGCTAATTAAAGCACTACTGGACTGTGTGAAATAAATATTGTAGCTAAAGATCTAAGAAGCGTTCTAAAAATACTAGTTAAAAACAAGATGTTCAGTAAAGAACATACAGCCTACTTTCTCCAAATGTATGAGTATAGTTATAACTCGTTGTTTTATCAAAGAGTATAACAGATTCTTTTCTTGGTTGAAGACCTTAAAAACTATTTACCTCTACCAAACACCACAACCTCGAAAACAACTGCTACCATCATTGAAGAAAGAAAGATCAGAAGTATCTAAAGAATGTTATGGATCTGGAGACATAATCGACCGGACTGGCTGCGTGGCTCAGCGGTAACGTTCTCGCTTGCTGGGCCCTATGTTGCAGGTTCATATCCTGGCGCAGTCAGCTGGCATTTGAGGGTGCTTAAATGCGAGGGAGCCGTGTTAGTAGATTTACTGGCACGTTAAAGATCCCCTTCGGGGCAAAATTCCGGCACTCTAATTGCTACAGTAGTTAAAAGGGACGTAAAACCAATAACATTATTATTATTATTATTATTATTATTATTATTATTATTATTATTATTATTATTATTATTATTATTATTATTATTATTACATAATCGGCCTGACGCGGGCAACATCCAACTTTGAGTTGAGGCATGTCCTTTACACGTCTGGCTGTGCATGGCTTTCACAACCCTAATTGAATTAACAAATCTTTCCATGATCCTACAGAGACGTGTGTATACCAGCTATGTGGATATTTCCGATTGCTATTTGGCTGCAATAAAAGTATTAATTTATATCCTGAACTAGCACCAACGACTAGAGTTCAGATACTATGTAAAATCGTTTTGTTCTTTACCTCAAATGACATTTTCAAATAACGCACAATAGGCTGTTACAAATCCTTTAAAATAAAAAGTAAAAATGTATCGTGTCGCCTCCGTAGCGTAGCGGTCAGCATGGTTAGCTGCCGCCCCGGAGGTCCTGGGTTCGATTGCCGGCTCTGCCACGCAATTTGAAAAGTGGTACGAGGACTGGAACGGGATCTACTCAGCCTCGGGTGGCCCAAATGAGTAGAGGGGGTTCGATTCCCCCTCAGCCATCCTCGAAGTGGTTTTCCGTGGTTTCCCACTTCGTCTTCGGGCAAATGCCGGGATGGTACCTTCTACAAGGCCATGGCCGCCTCCTTCCCTCTTACTTGTCTATCCATCCTAACCATCCCTTACCTTCCCTGAAGAGGCCCCTGTTCGCGTTGCAGGTGAGGCCGCCTGGGCGAGGTGCCAATTCCACCTCACCAGTTGTATCCCTTCCGATTCGATGTTCCCAGGTATAGGACCCTGCCCGTAGAGGCGGTAGTGGTGAGTTCCCTCGCTGAGTCTGTGGGTTCCACCAACCTGGAGGGTAAACGACCAAAAAAAAAAAAAAGAAGTATCGTAGTATCATCTTGTCATTCTTTAAATTCGATGCGCATAGAATGCCGATGGTATACTAATAAATGGAGTCCCATGTAGACCAGTCGTGACATCTAATGGAGAAGTATCGAACAATATAATCCTGACTGGGGGAGTGCATTCTAGCGGTCATAAACATAAGTTGTTTTTTTTAGTTTTTTCTTTTAGTCGTTCTAACCTCCAGGTTGGTGGAACCCACGGACTCAGCGAGGGAAGTCACCACTACCGCCTCTACGGGCAGTGTCCTAGAGCGGGGAACATCGAATCGGAAGGGATACAACTGGTGAGGTGGGATTGGCACCTCGCCCAGGTGGCCTCACCTGCAAAGCGAACAGGGGCCTCATGAGGGAAGGTAAGGGATGGTTAGGATGGATAGGCAAGGAAGAGGGAAGGAGGCGGCCGTGGCCTTAAAGAAGGGACCATCCCGGCATTTGCCCGTAGACGAAGTTGAAAACCACGGAAAATCACTTCGAGGATGGCTGAGGTGGAATCGAACCCCCTCTACTCATTTGGGCCACCCGAGGCTGAGTAGACCCCGTTCCAGTCCTCGTACCACTTTTCAAATTTCGTGGCAGAGCCGGGAATCGAACCCAGGACCTCCGGGGCGGCAGCTAACCATGCTGACCGCTACGCTACGGAGGCGAACATAAACATAAACTTTTCAATAAAATCTGTAAGTTAATCTGTTGGCCGGCGTGCAGTTCACGATGATAATTCACTTTTTGTTCCTAGATGTCTCGTGCAAATCTGTTGGCGAATTTTGTTTTAATTATATATTTTCCATCGTACTATGTACAATATAACGAATAATTTTAAGACATCTGAGTCATTACAAAACAATAAATATAAAAAAATTCAAGCAAAATACCTAACTCTGATAGGGTTTGAACCATAGCCATAAGATTGATAGGCTAACGCTTTACCACGGACCCAAACGTGCGAACGGACATTAACCGATATCAATGAGTTACATAGAACGTGTTAGCAATTAATGATTTACACTAAACGATTTCATCAGTGGAGTATATTATTTATATAAAGCATTTCATACAAGGTTTATTTATTTTGTATCAGTACGCTATATTGCATGCAATATCAAATTAGTGAAATATAAATCAGGCACAAGATATCCGCTGCCATCTTGTCTTGTTACTGAGACGGCTCAGCTTTTTAAAATCACTTCTGCACTATAGTATTACAAAATAAACTTTTAATTTCGAACGTGCCTCTTCCTTTAGAACAGTTAAAACGATTCTCGGCTCGATAATCGGCACTGGTGGGTCCCATGATATGGATTATAAAGTTTGCATAATTCGCACATCCGCCATCCTGAAATGGTACGCCGGATGACCTTGTAGTTTGATCACAAGACGCGTCCTATATGAAGGTATGTTGTTACCAAATTTGGTAGAGATCGGATGATTTGCTTAGTCATTATTTGATTTTACGTTTTGAACGTTTGAGTGGCCGCCATTCAGTTTTGGTAAAGATGGCGGCGATATAAAACATGACACTGAGGTGCCCTTTGCTAGTTCTACCTATGTAAAAAAATTCCGTGTTTGAATTGATATGGGGGGGGGGGGGGGGCAGACATTCAGAGTACACACACTCACACACACGCATACACACACACAGACAGACACACAATTTTTCGCCCTGTGTAGATCTCATAAGTCTACTTTTTTTTTTTTTTTGCAAAAATCGAAAGTAGGCTAATAACTATTGTGAAGTATGATGACCGACTAAAAACAATAATTGATAGTAAATATAGTTATGATAACAATTTGAAAGATTATGTGTTTGTTTCTTACAGCAAGATTTGTGTATTCCTTTGAATATGCGTATAATGATTGTAGAAGGTATATGACAGACATAGTTGTAAAATTAATTAAAACAAATGTAACTCTATATTGGATTTCCTCGGACTTATGCTACCTCCAGTAACAAAAACGCCACACTGATTATTTGAATATTCAGTTATATTTCAGTTACGTTGTGAGGTTCTAATTTAACCTCATTTAATTGATAAGGTTTTTGCAGTCCGAAGTTAATCACTGGGCCGTGTCGTATAAAAATAAAAGATCCAAGATAGTCATTGTGAAGTGCAAGCCTTTCCTTAAGACCCATCAATTCTGTTTAACGAGCTAGGTTAAGTGCAGACACTTGACTTGTGCCATGGGGAGGAGACAGTCTCTCAAGCTTGACCACTGCCTCTGTTCTTTTATCGGCAAAAGCCGCCAGCTTTCAACGTTAAAGAACATTTCAGAGTGTTTCGTCTTGTTAGGTCTTCGAATAAAGACTTAATAATATAATTGAAGTCAAAGAAGTCTAAAGGTGTCAATAATTATTCGATTATATGTAAATAAAATACTTGATATCCTGCGCCAGACAGATCAGATATTATACTCTCACCTAATACTTTCATAATCTAACTATGGATTCCCATTCATACAAATCACTAGTAAGTGAGCATTTAGAATCTAGTAGACAAAGGGATACGTTTAAAATATTTTGTGACCTCCAGACGGGCAGAAGTCTTTTTAAAATTATCCAAGAAATCGAGGATATTTCTGTTCCCTGACATTTAATTCTCTTATCCGTATTTTTATCTTACTTTAAAATTATGTAAAAATGAAAGTAGACGTACGAGATCTACACGGACAAATGGCCGTGTGTCTGCGTGTATACCCCTAAATTGAGCGAGTACCCTTCATCAACAATGCCACATGATGATACCAAATTGAATCCAATTTGGTGCAGAAGTAGCTGTAGTGAAGGACACATAGGTGTCATGTTTTATATCTCCACGGAGGGCAGAAAAACCTCGCGGTTCCAGCCCTTAAAACTCCAATAACAAACTTATATATCCGCCAGCTTAAACATAACAAACTGGCAGCCACTCGAGTGCAAACCTAAAATTAAATTACGACTAAACCAGACATTCTATCTCCACCAAAGTTTGGAAAAACAAACCATTAAGTGCAAAGTGTCTGTGCCCAAAACTACAAGATCATCAATCTTATAACTTCAAGATGGTGGTCGTACGAATCATACAAGCAATACAATCCATAAATTAAGATCCATTGAATCAATATTCAGAGAACTTGGCATTCAGAACGTTTTATTTAAGTGCTTCTGTTACAATATAAGCGTGTATATTACGCGCAGCCGACATCGTCAGATTATGAAAATAAACATAAATAACCCTATGTATTTTAGGGATATAATAATAATAAAAACAGTATTCAAGCAGAGAGGTAATGAGCATTTCTTACCCAGTATAGAAGACAGTATTGCCATATACTCAATATGGGGCCATCAAGTCTTCAAACTTATTAACTCTGTATCCAATTCCGCAAATAACTCGAAAGTTTGTAAGACAGGACAAATATATCTCTAACTCACCCACAATAACGAAACGCAGCAAGTATGTAATCTCTCATAACACTCTTTCTCGCAGAAGGTCCAATATCATACAGTGAAGGTGGTGGATGCATACACTTTTAAAATGTTAAAATCAATTCCTCTAGATGCAAGGGTGGAATTACTACGAAAATTAATAAACAAAGAGTCTTATAACTATGTGCGTTCATTAGGAGACCATCCAGTTATACTAACACTCTACCAGCGAATTGTTACCGGTGGCGGAAATCGTAACTAATGCGCTCCGCCCAGCCACACGCCTACGAGAGACGTGCAGTTGTCACCAGCCTCATCGCTTGCATTTGTGCTGGGTCGTGTGCTGTGCGGTGTTTTCTCATTGTAGGCCTATGCCTTGTAATGGATATGTGATCCATTACAATATAACCTGGATCAAGAATTGAATGTTTATTATAAGAGATCCTTTATTGTGACGTTTATGTCAAAGCTTGATGTATGTTGTTTACTTATTCGTGTCTGGAGAAGTTATGGTGACCATTTCATTATTGTCAAATTGTATCTATAGCTTAAGGAAACGTAATTTATGAGACTTTGGGCATATTGTTTAGTTAGAGTGTATAGTTAGAATGACGGGGACGGGACAAGAATATTACAATGAAGAAACCCTTTCTTTTCACGTTTATTTGAAGGCAGGGGTGGTCGTCGCCTACACCTGTTTGAACAATAGATGTTTTCGAGTTGGATCTGACAATACCACGAGTGGTTGGGTCATACCATAAACCCTGAAGACTGGAAATCTAAGAAGGGCTACAATGGAGTTTAGGACACTCGCCACTATATTGAATAGAGCTTACGAGGCTCATTGTATCTTAATGGAGATATATATCCTTCATCATGTCTCAAGTCCGTCATAGGTCATCTGGTTGAAGCAATTAAGGCCTGATGAATGTGCAATGTGTCAAGAAAGGAAGATTTGGCAAACAACAACAGACACCTATATAAGCTGGAAATTCAAAGCAATGGTATCCATTATCGTTCTTCGGTGGGCAGAAGTGAGTGGTAAGTATTGATTCACTCATTCTCAACACTTCTGTCGAAGTTACAGATACTCTCAGTGGCCTTAGCAGTCATATGTCATATTAGAGAACATGTGGTTCGATCATTTAAGTACTTGATATAAATTGTACATACAGTAATAGAATCAGTGTTTTGTCGGAAAATGGAAGAAGACCGGAGTCCAACAGCCACCCAGCCACGTAGTCAGCCAACTATCCCTACTCCAAGACATAACAGGAGTTATGCATAGACCAACGCCGATCATCGAAACAGGTATTACAACTGCTTACAAGTCCTCGTCATTAGCAAGATTAGCCGTCAATACTAGTGTACATGTTCAGTCTCAATTGTGGATATTATACGAATTAATTACCGATCATCTTTTATTCCTGCATGTATCAAGCCAATATGGCCCAGTGTTGCATTTTCCATGACAATTATTGAAAGAGTTGGCATGAGTAAGTTTCATTACCCCACACCTGAGAGAAGAGTTGTGTTAAATAGGAAGGAGCAAGCCGAGGTTAAATTGTTCATCTTTCCACCTAAATAGTGGATGGCGCCCATGGCAATACAAAGTGTATGTCGTCCGTTAGTGGGCCAATGTTGTTTATTAATTAGTAGCCGTTACAAATGGCTTCACCAACATGGGGCACGCATTATCGTACTATAGTAATCGGTGTAATATTGTTTGTATAGAGTAAATTTAAATTCTTTATAGTACGATAAATGTCAACTCTTTGCATTTTTCCAAGCTTTTAATGAAGATGCGCTATTCAAGTTAGGGAACTACGGTTGTAAATTAGGTTTGTTGTTTATTGGTTGTTTTTTGCGGGTAATGAATAAAGGAAGTAATTTGTGGTCTATTGTTTTGAGAAACCGTAGTGTTATTAGATCTGCGAAAATGGAGAACGAAAACAAAATTTTGAGTGAAGAGGAGGATAGCATTGTTTCTTATGATATTATTGTAGACGAGCAGGGTACCAGTAGTGATAAGATGGAGTTAGTGAGCGAAATTCAGTTGAATTCAGAAACTAAACAAAGCGGTCAGAGTCATGAGGAGGAGAGTCCTTCCTGGCTTCGAAACCTGACGATGCTCATAACAGAACAAAACGCGAAATTGGCCGAACAAAATAAGAAATTAGATGTACACTTTAAGATGTTTAGTGACGCTATGGAGGGTTTTAATAGACAAATACAGGAAGTAGGTCAGTATCTTCAAAGGAGATTGGAGAGAAAAATTGATGAGTTGGATAAATCATGGGCACAAAAGCTTGATGTCAAAATACAACTAGTATCGGAGCAAGTTGGCAAGATTGACGAGAAAGTGAAGGATGAATGTAATAAAATTAGAGGGGAATCCGCTGAAAGAGTTGGTCAAATTCAGAGTGATATTAACATTATCAAATATGTAAAGTGCGATAATAATATTGCTAAAATAGGTAATTTAGAAAACAAAATAGAGATCAGTAGAAAAGAAATTACGAAAGAAGTAGATAATAAATGCAATAGTGTCTCTGATCAAGTTAAAACTAAAACTGATAAATGTATCGAGAAAATTGAGTCGTTTGAAAGTAAACTAACCGCTATGGGAGAGTGTCAGAAAGAAGAAGCAAATTGCCAGAATCTTAAGGAAATAGAAAAAAGATATGCTGAAATATTTGATGAAAAATTGCAGGGATGTCAAAAGAAAATAAGAAGTTCCGTGAAGAACTAAAGAGCCTACTTTTCTTAAAATTTAATATTCATGCCAATGATTAATCTATATGGATTTATATAGAATAATGACGAAATTAAGTTGGTAATATCAAATTTTCTAATTAGTTCGAAATACTGTATACCTGGCATAATGTAGCATAATAGAGCACTACAGTTGGCAGCCCTGGTGACTGAACATATTCTTAGTTCCATCTCTTAAGGTACAGAATACAAAATTTGGTTGGAGTCCAATGAATAGCATGGGCGTTACGTGTAGTTAAACATTGGATCTAACAGCGCGCGTAAAATCATGTTGGCAACAATGTCATGCACGTATTGGTCAGAAATAATCTGAAATAATTTGATCTATTGTTGTGTCAATTTTGAATGAAATCCATTAGTTAGTATAGAAGTTACATGAATTTTAAAATTGGACCTATCAGCAGGCTTACAATCATGTTGGCAGCATTGACGTATATTAGTTACTCCAAATTCATCTAGAATGCCAGGTACTTACGTGTGCAAAGTTTAGAGCTATTGGCTTGCATACTTTCTGATACTGTATATTGATATTAGGGTAACAAAAATAGGGACAGCACGAATTAACAGTTGGCAGCCCTGGTTGCTCTTAAGAATACGCATAGTCATATCTGTTATGGTACACATAGCACATGCGAAATTTGATTTAAATCCAAATGATAGTATGGAAGTTACATGTATTTAAAGTTGGACTTCTCAGCAGGCTTAGAATCATGTTGGTAGCACTGACGTATATAAGTTACTCCAAATTAATATATAATGTCAGGTATTATACGTGTGCATAGTTTAAAGATGTCGGCTTGCATACTTCCTGATAAATTGGTATTTGGATAAAAGAAATTAAGAGCATTTATTAACAGTTGGCAGCCCTGGTGGTTCTGAAGAATACGCTCAGTCATATCTGGTTATGTACACATACAACATACGAAATTTGGTTGAATTCCAATTGATAGTGTAGAAGTTATATGCATTTAAAAATTGGACCTATCAGCAGGCTTATAATCATTTTGGCAACACTGCCATGTATGGCCTCATGGAAATTAAACTGCAATATTATTATCTATACGTGTGCCAATTTTGAAATAGCTCCCTTCCATACCTTCCAAGATATCCAACATGGAGTTCAAATTTCCATTGCGATTTTTCAGCAGTTGGTAGCACTGACATCATTTTCAAATATGGCCGTGAGATATTCAGGTATAGATCTTTACTCCTACCAAATTTCGTTTCGATTGCTCCAGCCGTTTAGGAGTTGATAGGGGGACACACACACACAGCCAGCCAGACAGACAGACAGACAGACAGACAGAAGAACAGACAGACAGACAGACAGATGGACAGACAGACAGACAGACACACACACATTTGCCCGATCTCATAAGTCTACTTTTTCCTCATTTTTGCAAAATGTGAAACGTAGGCTAAAAATGAGAACAGAAGTATTGGCAGCGAACACTGGCATACAACTAGGGAATCTCAGTAGGCTATTAGTGAAAGAAGCAGATATCCCTACATTCACGGGGAAGGCATATAATCCAATGGAGTGCTTGAAAACAGTGGAAAAGAGGTTTGCTAAGAACTTGGAAGATGGGACTATTCAATGGGAATAAGTACTTGAGATACTAGGGAAAATCTTTGTTAGTGATTCAAAATCCTGGTTCAGTGTATATAGGGAAGCTATGACAAATTTTCAGAAATTTAAGGAGAAATTTACAGCCAAATACTGGAATCAGAACGTGCAAAACCGTGAGAGAGAGAGGATTCTGTTGGGGAGATACCAGACACAAGACGGCATTTCATATACTGAATATTTTCTATCGCATGTGTTGATTTGCCAACATTTGGAAGGGTTAGAAGCGGAAACCCAAGTGATTAAATTATTGTTACGTCATTTCCCTGACACAATCAAAGAAGCATTTTTTTATGCAAAGAATTACTACGGTAGGTGAGTTCGAAGAATTATTAGAAAATTTTGATATGCTAAAAAATAGTAGAACGGAAAGGAGACCAGTAGTCAGAGAGGAGCGGTATGGCAATAGGCCACAATACCAAGACAGGCGGCCAGGGAATGGGGGCGTAGCGGCCAGCAGGGCCATAGGGATACGAATCAGAACAGAAAGAGAAGGGAAACTAGGGAGGAAATGAGAGATCAGCAACCCAGAGCTAATAACTCTAGTAATTTATACTAACCACGGGTTGTGGTGAGGTCAACAGACAACCCGAAGTAATGGCAGTTTAGTGTCCTAAGACTATTGAGTATTTAGGAGATTTTAATATGGATGTTGGAAAAGAATTGCTCTATGACCTAGATGGTGGAAATTTAGATAATGTTGAGAATGAGATTATGTCACCAGTAATTAAACTTAATTTGTGGGGGAGGGAAGTAGATGTGTTATTAGATAGTGGAAGCGAGAAATCATGCATAAATTTGAGATTTTTAGAAGAGGTTATGAGAGAAGAAGTTCATGTTGATTTGATTCCGGTTAAGTCCACTTTAATTGTCACAGCTGTTGGTAGTAAGTCTCAGAAAATATCTAAACATGTCGCAGTGCCAATTAGCATTAGTGGGCTAGTTATTTTTCAGCCGTGTTTAGCAATTCAGAACCTAGTATTTCTAATGCTATTAGGGGCAGATTGGTTATCCGAACATACGGTTAAACTAGATTTTCATCTAGGCAGGATATGTTTGTTTTGGCAGGATTAGGAATTCCACGTTAAATATAGTGTCTCGCTGACAAGCAGAGGAAAGTATGTGTGTTTAGGGAGGAGGCTAGTGTTGATTTAAGTGATGAGTTTCCTGAAGTGAGTGAGGAAGACCATGGAGATGTTAGTGAGAGCAAGGTATTTAGAGTTTGTCACGTAGCAATGGAGTCTGAATTAGTATGTAAGATCCATAGTGCAGTGACAGAAGGTAAACTGGATGGTAAGCAAGGCCATCAGTTACAGGAGATACTATTACAGTATAAGGAAATTTTCAGCACTAGGCCAGGAGTAACAAACTTGTATGAGCATAGCTTTGTCATTAAAGATCGAAGTAGTTTTGTCGGGCCGAGATATCCTGTTGCAGCCAAATACAAGAAGGCCGTCGAAGAACAGATAGAATTAATGTTAAAATTTGTTATCATCGAACCTTCAGTTAGTCATTGTTTGAATTCATTAATCGTGGTGGCCAAGAAAGATAATTCAGTGAGACTGTGCATTGACGCCAGAAATTTGAATAATTGAATTGAAAGCGACCAGTTGAGAACAGAAACGGTGAAGGAATTAATTCAAAGGTTTCAGGGGCGGAAATGGTTCTCGACAGTGGATTTAAGCAGCTCATTTTGGGAAGTTCCACTCCGTGTGTCAGATAGGTATTTGACTGCCTTTGCTTTTAAGAATAGACTCGTACAGTTCAAAAAAGTACCATTTGGGACCAAAACTAGCAGTTCTGCTTTGATTAGAGGTCTATCTATGGCCCTAGGTCCAGAGACTAGTGAGTTTGTTACGAATTATGTGGATGATATAGTTATTGCGTCACATACGTTTGAGGAACATATAGACCACTTAAGGACAGTGTTTCATAAATTATGGAAAGGAGGCTTCACGCTTAAATTAGAGAAATCTGAATTTTGTGTACAACAAGTAACATTTTTGGGACACAGTGTTTCTGATGATGGTGTTACACCAGAGTCATCTAGGCTAGAGAAAATTAACAATATGCCATCTCCACGTAATGCTAAAAAGTTAAAAACAGTGCTTGGTGTTTTTAACTACTTAAGGCGATTTATTGTCCAATATGCAGGGTTATTAGGACCATTTAGGGAATTATTGAAAAGTAAGAGTGTGTGGAAGTGGACACCGACCCATGAAATAGCCTTTGGTAAATTGAAAGAAGGTTTCAGCAAGGCTGTAATGCTGAAACACCCTAGATATCACAGGGAATTTATTGTGATAACAGATGCATCAGAGATTGGTATAGCAGGCTGTTTATGTCAGTATGATGACGAAGGCGAGTTGGGTATTGTATCGTTGGCAAGTAGAGGTTTATCATTGGCTGAGAAACGTTACACGATCACTGAGATGGAATTCCTGGCAATTGTTTACTCCATGACCAAATTTAGAAGTTACGTGCTAGGCACACATTTTCAAATTTGGACTTAAATTCAGTGTTTCACGAGAGTACGGGGTGTTCACCTTTTGAAATTCGCTATGGAAGGAAGCCTTCCGGAGAGATAGCAGAGATGATAGGCGTAGATCCGGGTGAGGCTCGCTCCACGGAGTATTATCTTCTGTTGGCCAGGGATAATTTAGTAAAATCAGGTGAACAGAGGAAAATAATCAATCAATCAACCTTTCATTTAGGGCTTTGCCGTGTTGAAACTAACTGAAATATAACAGTCATTTTACTTGGATCTTTGCCTAACTGTCAACAGAGTTGTTGTTGGTGTTCTTGGTTATTTAGGGGCTTTGCAACATCGTCGTCTTGTAGCCGCGTGTACTAGGATGACAGCCAGTGTCTTTGTGATGTCTGTACTAGAGTGTGTTTATAATTAAAGTAGAATTTGGGTAGGTAGAGGCCGTGGCCTTAATATAGTTACCATCCCAGCATTTACCTGGAGTAGAAGTGGGAAACCATGGAATTCCCCCTCTAGGATGACTGAGGTAGAAACTGAACCCACCACTTCTCAGTCTTGCCGCACGAGGCTGAGTATACCCCGTTACATCCCTCAGACCATAATTAATTATATTGGCAGAGCCGGGAATCGAACCCGGGCCTCCACGGTGACAGCCAAGTATGCTGGCCACTACGCAATGAGGCGGACAAGAACATCGTGATCTAATAATGTTTGGAAATGACGTTATAATATGTAAGAAAGTTGATCTGTCCATTATTAGATGGCTGACTAGAGCCTCTGCACGACAATGCACCATTTTTGAGTACGAGGATCGAAAGTGTAGGAAAGAAAATCTATCATTTTGAAAAGCATTATTTCTATACATAAGAAGGGTAAGGAGAAATGGGATGGTTGGTTGGTTCCTCAGTTTAGGGGCTGCAATAACGCGGTCATGTATCCCCGTGTACTTTGGGTGTGTGTAGAATCTGTCTGATAACCGGTGTTAATTGTGATGACTGTATTAGTGTGTGTATCTGTTAGGTAGATTTCATTAGAAAGCTAACTATTGCAATGGGTCCCATGTTTCGACTTCCGGAAAATTTCGACATATCTTCGCGTTTCACATCCCCTACACCCCAAAACCACCGTCAGTTCAAAAGTAGTATATATATATATATATGTATATCAGTTTCTTGTGGACACGATAACTGCCGTAATTTTGCACCAATCACTTTGATTTTTTTACATAATATGTATCCCTATAAAATCTCGGTCGAGTTCGTTAATGGGCAAAATCAGTCGAAGGGGGTGAAATTGGGGGGCTTTTTTCGAAAAATTGAAATTTCGCTATAACTCTCTTAATACGTGAAATATCAAATCCATTCAAAGTTCATAATATGTGTCGGATAAGTGCCAACAATTTATGTCAAATAAGTTTTTTGATAGCACCAACCATTGACCAAAGGGGTGGAAAAAAGTGGGTTTTTCGGGAAACATTAATCATATCTCTCTTAATAAGCACAATATCAAAACCGTACAAAATGGACAATATTCCCCTAATAATTACCTAAAACTTTTGTCTGAAAGAATTTTTGATATGACTCACCATTACGCCAAGGGATGCGAAAAATTATTTCGGAATTATAAGAAAATGCCAAGAGCTATCAGAGGTTGCCATGGCAACACTACTAAATTGATGAGGGATGAGCCGTTGCCATGACAACGCACTTGCACGAGATCAGATTCAGTATTTCCATCTGACTAAGCCGGCCCCGTGGTGTTGGGGTAGCGCGCCTGCCTCTCACCCGGAGGCCCCGGGTTCGATCCCCGGCTCCGTCAGGGATTTTAAAACTGACGTGAGGGTTGGAACGGGGTGCACTCAGCCTCGTGAGGACAATTGAGTAGCTGTCTGACAGTGAGACAGCACCCCGATCACGAATACCAATATTAACGGCCGAGGGGACCCGACGCGCTGATCACGCGTCACCCCAATATCTGCAGGCCAAATGGCTGGGCAGCGGTCGCTTGGTCGGCCTTAGCCCGTCATGGGCTGGATGGTGCCAGGGGTTGACTTTGACATCTGACTAAGTGGGAAGCGGCTTCGGTGACGTAACTGGTAACATGCAGAATGTCTATGCCCAAGGTCGCGGTTTCAAAGCCGGCCGAAGTCGTCGGATTTTCTAAGAGAGCTAAAATCCCTCAGTATGCTTTTCTTTGGAGGGGAAGTTCCAACGTTCGTTGCGAGTTGCTGGTTGGGGTGGCATCTAGTAGCCAAGTTCACAGCTAGGTGTCATTGACGGTAGTACCTGATAGCAACATTAGGAACTACTGCTTGAAATTGACCGTCTGCAGTCCTTACCTGAATAAAGACTACTACAGCCATTACAATTCACACCGTTTATCAGACAGATTCTACAATCACCCAAAGTACACGGGGTTAGATGACCGCGTTGTCGCAGCCCCTAAACTGAGGAACCAACCAGAGGTAGATTTCATTAGAAAGCTAACTATTGCAATGGGTACCATGTTTCGACTTCCGGAAAATTTCGACATATCTTCGCGTTTCACATCCCCCAGACCCCAAAACCACCGTCAGTTCAAAAGTTTATATATAATTTATGTATGTATATGTGTATATATATATGCATATCAGTTTCTTGTGGACACGATAACTGCCGTAATTTTGCAACAATCACTTTGAATATTTTACCGAATATGTATACCTATAAAATCTCGGTCGAGTTCGTTACTGGGCTAAATCGGTCGAAGGGGGTGAAAATGGGGGGCTTTTTTTCGAAAAAGTGAAATATTGCTATAACTCTCTTAATATGTGAAATATCGAATCCGTTCAACGTTCATACTATGTGTCGGATAAAGCCCAAACATTTATGTTAGAAGAGTTCTTTTTATAGCACCAACCATTGACCAAAGGGGCGGGAAAAAATTGGTTTTTCGGGAAACATTAATCATATCTCTCTTAATAGGCACTATATCAAAACCGTACAAAATGGATAATATTCCCCTAATAATTACCTAAAATTTTGTCTGAAAGAATTTTTGATATGACCCACCATTATGCCAAGGGATGAGAAAAATGATTTCGGAATTATAAGAAAATACCAAGAGCTATCAGTGGTTGCCATGGCAATACTACTAAATTGATGAGGGATGAGCCATCAGACGTTGCCAAGATAACGCACTTGCACGAGATCATATTCAGAATTCCATCTGACTAAGTGTGATGCGGCTTCGGTGACGTAACTGGTAGCAAGCATGCTGAATGTCTATGCCCAAGGTCGCGAGTTCAAAGCCGGCCGAAGTCGTCGGATTTTCTAAGAGCGCTAAAAATCCCTCAGTATGCTTTCCTTTGGAGGGGAAGTACCAACGTTCGTTGCGAGTTGCTGGCTGCGGTGGCATCTAGTAGCCAAGTTCACAGGTAGGTGTCGTTGACGGTAGTACCTGGTAGCAACATTAGGAACTACTGCTTGAAATTGACCGTCTGCAGTCCTTACCTGAATTACAGACTAATACAGCCATCCCTAAGTACACGGGGTTACATGACCACGTTGTCGCAGCCCCTAAGCTGAGGAACCAACCAAAATCTCTGCGGGAGATATAATTTTGCGTGAAGAAGTAACAGACCGTTACATAGTTACACATCAGTGTCGAAACCTTGCATAAGGACAGTGTGACCACAAGTATGAAAATGGACCACAAATGACAAGAAGGTTACCGTTCCCATAAGACAATAAAATGTTTAAAATAAGCATAAAATGACGAAAAACAAAGTTAATTAAGCTCCAATTATAAAATACCTTCTCGCAATAAATGAGGTCTGATCCTTCTACGAAAACCTGCATATTCTGCCTATTTTCGCCTATCCCCAAGTTTGTCCGGTGAAATCTACCTCCGCCTTCCGGCGTGCCGAGAGGACTTTTTTAAATTCAAGTAGGGTCAGCAGACATTGAATATTTTCAAGTAGTTCCTACTTTTGCCGCCAAATGCCACCGTCAACGACTAAGTTGAACTTAGTTACCGGATGCCACCGCAGTCGGCTCATGACGACGAACGTAGGAATCCAAGAACGTTAGTCAAATGTTTAACCCTTTGACTTTCAAGATAACGATCTGTCGTTACGCCCTGTTTGTGCCAAAACTGCCAGGGTACCGGTCCATCGTTACCGGCTTTATTATTGATTATTTCGTTATTTTTATCCTTGATAGCAGCAATGTTTTGGGAATATGAAGAAGGAAATTTTAACTCACGTTTATATTACGCGGGAACGTCTGACCATCTGTATTTATATTAATTCTTATAGTCAGAAACATGTGTTCACTGAGTTTCATGTCTTCTTTATGTCGTGGTTGGTGGCAAACTTGCGTGTATTTTTCTCAATCTTCGTTGGTAATTTTTGAATCCTGACATTTACCACGCTAACAAATAATATAGAGTTTCTTTTAACACGAATAGTAGACTTGACAAGTGAATTCAATTTCCCAAAATTACTTAAAAAATTTTAAATATGAAATTTGTCATTTTTTCCATTATTATTTTTTAAACTTTGAAATTATATGGCTCAGAGACATCACTTTTTTCAGTAATAACACGTGATTTATACATTCTATGTTTATAATATTTTATTTTAACATTTTTATAGGTCTCTATTTCTTCACATTTTAAAAGAAAAGTGTGCACAGCTTCGTAAATATGGCTGACAGTTTTCACACATCCATCAGACGATAGCTTGGAAGTTCAAGGGTTAACCTATATATAATTTAGCTTCACACAGGTGTAATAATTGGAATGTTCTTTAACATGCCATAAATCCATGACATGGGACCGCCGGATATACTTCCCCTCTGAAGAAAGACATACTGAGGGATTTTAATGTTCTTAAAAAATCCGTCGACTTCGGCCAGGTTTGAACCCGTGATCTTGGGCATAGAAGCTCAGCATGCTTTCAACTACGCCACCGAAGCCGCTAGGAGAAATGGGACTCCTTCCAACTGTCGAATATGATAATTTGAATGTGATATTACATATAAGTTTGCTTTCTACTTATCCCAGTTCAAATGTAAGCCTACAGTAAGACACACCAAAGTTCGATAGACTAAAGAAATATATGCGAGGTACTCCCTTAAATCCCATGAAGAGTAGCAGCAGAAAATCAGCTTGCGTTGAATTAGTCCGTCTCTCCGCAGAATCTGGGATGTAATTACTCCTCTATTCAATAAGGGAACACGCGAAAAATTGCGCTTGTCTTCTCCAAGTGCTGATCCAATTCCAACATTTTCAATATCTCCGATGTCATCGCCTCTGCTTGTGGAGCAGTTTAACAAATAGCCTCATGTTGTTTGCAAATGGCGGCAGCTGTTCTTGTTTTTCCCTTCCCTGCTTGTCGTAGGGACGCACTACATTGCACTTTCATTGATCCTCGTCGTGTCAACAGCACATGCTTCATTCAATTTGCTCTCTAATCTACCTTCCTCTTCTACTTTGTTTGTTTCGTCCAACTTCCCTTCCTTCGTTCCGTCTCACTCTCTCCCACTCAGGCATCAAGTCTTCAAATACCCATATCGTTAAAAGTAATCGAGAACGATTTCTGGATGCTAAGCAGTTTGTTAGAATGCGTCGTCTCCGATGGGAAACTGTTATCAATCTGAAGTCTTATGATCTTCGAAATGATCGGAAGGCGTAGCTCAGTGGCATGGTGCTATAAAATGAGTTTGTTGCTGGTTTAAATCCACCCTCTGTTAAAGGCATTGTTTACGAAACTAATATTACTCTTGCTTCAAGGAATTATTAACGAGTGTGTTTATATACCACAGTAGGTATGTATATTTTTTTAGTGTATGTATTGTAGTGCCGGGAGTGTCCGAGGACATGCTCGGCTCGCCAGATTTTGTAGCTGCTTCTATGCGGACACGCATGGGGTGAGCTAAAAGTACCGTCGCGTGTGGAGTGTTGTCTGGGGAGGAAAGTGCGAATGTAGGAACGAGGAATGGAAAGGAAGTGGCTGTGGCCTATAGTTAGGGACCAACCCCGGCATTTGCTTGGAAGGACGATGGGAAACCACAGAAAACCACCTTCAAGGTTACCGGCGGGGGGATTCGAACCTACTCGCCTTCCGGATGTGAGCGACTGTCTGCAGCCACGCCGTAACGACCACGGCTAACTCATCCGGTAACAACCAGATTATCGACTCCAAATGATGAAGATGATGATGATGATGGTTATCATAAATTTCATTCTTACCATGACCGTCAACTTTGAATATCTGCACCAGACCTCTCCGAAGACCACACGATATTAATCAACATATCGTCATTACCACTACTGCCATTACTATAAATCTACTTTCAGACTTAAAACTAACTTACTTCCTAAAAAAGGGGAAAGAGAAACGAATAATATGTTGGTAATTCATTTTAGGGGCTTAGGATATCTTCGTCATCAGCCCAGTTTAAAAGGATGTGTGTTGAATTTGTCTGATAACCTGTATTCAAGACATTGCTGTAGTAGCCTAGTGTATGTACCTATATTAGGGTGAGGTGCCCCGAGACGTGAATTAAGGTACTATCCCGGCATTTGCCTGGAGGGGAAAAAACTACTTTCAGGATAGCCGCTGTCAGCACAGGGATTCTAAACTGGAGAATTGCTAAAGCTACCTTCGTGGCCTTGGTGCATACTTTAACAAGCCCAGCTACGCCACGGGCCAAAATGAACAAAAGGAACAATAAAAAGAGGGAAAAGAATGCCCTCAACCATCTAATATTAATGGGTAAGGAACGTATAACAATATAGACCAAAATAAATTTACAAAAAACGGAAAGAAGAGAATAGCCTACGCCAATTTTGTTGTTGTTGTTGTGGCTGTTATAGCTCCATGTACAAGGACATGAGTAGAGACTGCCTGAAAACCTATGTCATAACGGTAGATGTACTAGTGTGTGCATTCAGTCTATGATTTTGGGTAGGAGCTAGTCGTGACATTGATATAGCATAAGTACCATTCCGGCGATTGGAGTAGAATTTAATAACCACGGAAAACCACTTCAAGATTGGCTGAGGAAGAATCGAACCCACCTTTTCTCAGGAGCAGCGGCAGATCTAGGAGGTTCAGTTATGAACGAAATCAATGTGAGAGGTGTAGAAGTCAATGCCTCTGCAGAGTTAACTGTTAATAGGGATCATGGAGGCGACTTGTTCGCAATTATAGGCTTGTCGACTAGACTAGACGCTTAAAGACAAAACAGTCTAAAATTTAAACTCAGGCCTATGTAAGTTATGTAACTTTATGCATTATTTACAAAAGCACGATAGATGCATGAGTCAATAAAATCAGTCGGATAAACCACCATAAATAGCCTTTAGATATGTTTGAAAGGCTTAGCGTTATAAATATATAGATACCAAACCAAGCCCCGTGGCACTACGGCTCTTGAAGGGCCTAGGCCTACCAAGTGACCACGATAGCTGCGGGAATGACAACTCAGGCCTATGTAAGTTATGTAATTTTATGAATTATTTACAAAAGCGCGATAGATGCATGAGTCAATAAAATCAGTCGGATAAACCACCATAAATAGCCTTTAGATATGTTTGAAAGGCTTAGCGTTATAAATATATAGATACCAAACAAAGCCCCGTGGCGCTACAGCTCTTGAAGGGCCTAGGCCTACCAAGTGACCACTACAAAGCCATTTGCCTGCAGATTATTGGGTGACGCTTGGTCGGCGCGTGGCGTTCCCTCGGCTGTTAATCTTGGTCTGCGTGACCGGAGCACTGCCTCACTGTCAGACAGTTGGTTAAATATCTTAGAGATCCGAGAATTGAACCCAGGGCTCCGGGTGCGGGGCTGGCATGTTTCCCCTTGGTCTATTCTTTGGAATACACGGTTTGACAGAGTAAGCTTTTGCTTCTCTTTGCTTTATTTCATTACTTCCTTTTTTCGCAAACACCAACAGTGATCTCCTGTTCTCCTTTTGTTGGTATACTTTGCGTATACTACCTGTGAGTCTGTTCTAGATATATATCTTCCACGACCCACCTAGCGTCATCTAGAAGCGAATCTCTGAAGTTCCTCAATTTTTCTCTGTACAAGAGGACTTCCTTACCAATCTGGCCACCAGATCTCGTCGCTATCGCCAGCTATCATCTCCGTGATCAAGAGGACTTCGTCTACTTTCTCATCCACCAGGCTTCGCTAGTGACGCCTACTATCAACTCCTTGAAGACCATTTCATCAAAATAATTAATTTTTACGATGTTGGTTATTCTTATGTATATTCCTTTGTCTCCTACCCCCACTCTTTTCCCTTCCCTGGTGTCGCCGCGCTTCGTTGAGCTGTCCTCACTTGTGCTACAGTCGTCAAGACTCCCAGTCGGAGCTTACCTATAGCTCGTCTCCTCTCTTCGAGAGACAAACTTTTAAATTTGGACGCCATGTCCAGATCGTAACTGTCAACTAGAATCGCCGTTCATCAGAAATGAGCTAGTACTAATTCAACGTTCTTCAACTCTTTTTAATTGCTTTTAAATAGCTACATGCTTTTTATCTATCATTTACAGACAGTGTGATATATCTAAATCTGGGCAATAGCCATCTTCGCGGGATTTTCGAGGTTGGGCTGTGTCTATCTAAGCTAATCTTAAAATGAAGCAGCATTTCTTATGCTTATTAACTGAGATAATTTCTCACAAAGTGGGACATCTTTAAATTACCCACTGTCTGTAGAAAACTTAGCTCGTTCCACCGCTGGAATTTTTCTATCAATTTCAACAGATGATTGTTCTGGAATTTTCCATGCCAAACAATTCATCTACAAGTTAAACCTTCTAGTTTTTCCACTTACATATGGGAATACTTTTTCTAACATAGGAATCTTCCTTATGAACAGTTATTCAACACCTAATTTTTCTTCCTCCGTTGGAATTTTTCTGCTGCATTCAACTATAACTTAGAAGTTTTTCAACGCAATAGACTCTCGCAAATCTAGCGCAACTAGTTATTTTTCACCATTGCATTAACTTCGCTTGCTATAAACGTTCTGTGATATAATAGTGAACCTTTCAACCACGTCAATAGACTATAGTGAAACTGTGCTCGTTCGATTTCTCATTCGTGTCGCGCTCGTCCGAAATAAATAACATAGGCCAAGAACTTTCTCTACAAAGTTCCTATTTCCTCTTCCTCAACCACACTTTACTAACAATTTAGGTTAATGTTTAAATTTATGCATTTTGCAACGAGGCCTCGCCAAACCTTAGGCGCCCTCCCAGCGCTCTCCACTTTTCATGTATTAAATCTGTATAAATATCAGCAGTTAGAAACTACTTATTAATCTATTTCTTTTCTTGCTAGCACAAGAATTGGTTATTGTCTACCAAAGCTTTCAATAATCTCTTTAATACAGGTTTCACGAAAGGGTAACTTGCCCCATTTTTTTCCTCGTGATCCTGTTTAAATATAGAAGTTCTAGAAACTTCCTTTTAATTTTTTTCTTCAGGTTTCACAATAAGTGACCTGCCCTATTTTGTATAACCTCTAAACGTAATTCTGTATTAAGACAATAAGTTATAGAAACTTCTATTTCATTTCCCCCTGTTTTTTTGTTGTTACTTGCGAAGTTGTTATTTGTTCATATTTCTAAGATACCCATCTAGAAATCCTTAAAATGCATATCTTGTACTTGATATATTGTTTAATTTTACTTACGTTAATTATCTTTAAATTTCTTATTTATTAATCTTACAGTAGCACCATTTCAAAATCTTTCGAAGATTTTAGCGCTTATAAAAGGTTCCAAACCAAAAAAAATTGACAATTGCCTGGTGCAAGCTTTAAATGATTTAGGAGGTCTGCGGCCCCAATTGTTTACAAAATTAAAATTATATATTTGTTAAATTGATTACTCCTTTTTGCATTGTTAAATAAATCAAGATTTATTCTTTTGCTTTATCATTTCTCTAAAATAACGATTAGGCAAGAACCTGTCTTCCCTTACTCTTCCTATGGGCTTAACTTTAAAAACCTCACAAATAAAATTAATAACGGGTCCACTTTTTGTTGCATTTGAGCAAGAACTCTTAGTCATAAACTTATTAAAGCCTCTCTTAGCTTTGATAGCTAATTCTAACTGGCCAGTAAGGCAAGCATAGCTCGCTACGCCAGCTTCCTGCTTGTTGAGATTCTCTCTACCACTTATGGCTGGTTTTTTAAATTTAAGTTTTTCTAAACTTTGAGTCGGCTCGTTGCTGGGTAAAAGCTTAGTCATTCCTAAATGCAACTATTGGTGCTTTGACCAAAATTATTGCTTCATCCCTATCCTTCTTGGAAACATTCGGTCGCTTTTTAGAAATTCTACAATTTCAAAAATTAAAACATCACGGCCAATTCAAACTATTTGTATTCTTCAAAGTATTTGTTTAAAACAAACTACTTTAAAAAGATACATAGGAAACTCATCATTTCTTTCTTTGCCAGACTACCACCCTTCCCCATAGTAGCTGAATCTTGGCTTGAAAGGGAGGGTACCATCTCCTATCGCTCGCAAATAGCCCAGGCTCTAGCTGCGTTTCCTGATAGCTGTGTTCAGGTCCCCACTCACTTTAGTGATTTCACGGGCTTTGCGGTGACACTCTTCTCTAAAGATTATTTGTATTTAGTGTTGGACTTTCTTCCTATTATCCACACTTGTTCCTCTGTCCGAAACCCACTTCCCTTTACGTCTTTATTCATCTTCCCTTGTGGGTAAGGTTAATTCTTAGCAAAAACCTACCCAAAAATTGGTCCCAGAAACCCGGAAAAGTCCATTTGTCAATATTTTGCAAATCATTAACATTTACTTTGAATTTTTCAGCTATAACTCCGCAGTGCAAAGCTGGTGAGGTGGAAAGGGATTGCTTCTGTCTGCTTTGGTGCATTTCTCCCTTTCAACTTGTTTGCTGCTGCCAGTCTGACAGCTTTTCCAAGGTTCCACAGTTGCGTATTTTATACCTCAATTTACCTATTTCGCCATGCCTTCCAAAGATAAAGATAAGGACGGCAAGGATGAAAAAGTTACTTCCAAACGAGCTTCTTACAAAGGGCAACTTACCCGATTCCGAAAATACATCAAGGAATTAGACCCCTCAGAAGCTCAATTAGATTTGTTAAAACATCGCGTAAAGGACTATGAACGTTCTTATGAAAACTATTGTACTATTCAAACCGAAATCGAAACCTGCATGCTCAATCAAACTGATGATCGAGTAGAGGTAGTAAATCAATTCTACGACGGCATAGCCTTCACCTTTAAAATAATTCGCCAACTTGAGGAGGAGCAGAAAAGGGATGGGTTCGTTCTTGGTTCCCTTCACGAACAACAAACGTCTTCTCGTGAGGGCACTCACAAGTCCAAACCAATTCTACCTAAGATTAATTTACCCCACCTCTCAGGAGACGAATCTACTTGGGATTCTTTTTACGAACTATTTTGTTCTCTAGTTCATGAAAATTAAGATGTTCAAATCATTTACAAGTTTCATTATTTGCGATCTATTCTACAAGGTCAAGCCCTGCAGTTAGTTAAAGCACTCCCATTAAGTGCCGAAAACTACCCCATTGCCTTTAACTTGTTGAAGGGAAGATACGGTAATTTACGGCTACGTATTCAACGCCACACGAAAGCTCTATTCAATTTGCCTGCCTCACAGCACAATGACGTCCCTAGTCTGCGTACCCTCATTGATACAACACAACTTCACGTTAAAGCTCTATCCCAATTAGATCAACCCACTGATCACTGGGACACTTTCCTAATACATTTAGTTGTTTCTGAAGTCGATGTTGCTGCCCTCAAGGCTTGGGAAATGGAACTTTACGAAGATGACAATTACTCGTATGAGCATTTAGTCACCTTCATAAATGCTAGATGCCAACTCTTAACTGCTTTAGCTAATCAAAGTGAACCCTGTTCTCCTAGCTCTAAACTTGAATTACTGTGTCTTAAATCTAAAACCGAACACGTAGCGTCTAGTACCCAAAAACCCGGGTCCAGCTCGTCTAAACTAAAGTCAAACGCCACTGGTTAACCAACTAGGTCTAGTGAACGCCGTATTGCTAGTACTCTCGCTTTAAACACTCAGAGCGAACCCCGTAGAAGTTTAAATTAGCCATTAAAGTGCATACTTTGCAAGGATTCCCACGCCTTGTATCTGTGAAAATCTTTTTAAGAACTGTCAGTCGACGACAGAAGAAAATTAGTTTCCCAGAATAAACATTGATTTTACCGCCTAGCACCCAAGCATTATGCTTCTAATAGTAAGTCTTCGAAACTTTGTTACCACTGTGAATAACCGCACCACACTTTACTGCATCGTCATGATCAATTGAGGTCATCAGCAGCATCTACTTCTCAGAAGAATGATAATACTGGCAATCCTAGTGCGTCTTACATTCAAACCGCTAAGTCTTTGCGTAGTGCTCAAGTATTGTTATTCACTGTTCAAGTCGAAGTCCAGGACAAATTCGGCAACTGGGTCAGTGCTCGCGGTCTCCTTGATTCAGCAGCAACTCATGACTTTGCATCCCATTCTTTGATTAGAAAATTAGGCCTACCTGTAAACCCCACTTCTATTAATGTATCAGGCATTAACAGCTCAAAATCGCCAGCTTTACAGTTTTCAAAGCTAACTATAAGAGACACTTGTCACAGAAATAACTTTCTCAAACTGAATTGACTCATTCTCAATAGCATAGGAGAAGACACTCCAAGTCACTCTGTCGATATTTCAGGTTTAAACATTCCCTCGCAGTTAAGGTTAACTGATCCTCTGTTCAATATACAAAGCCCCATTGACATTGACGTACTATTTAGTGCCAATGTTTTCTGGACTTGCCTTCGTAAACAGGTTCGTAAGTTATCCTCAAACGTGGTTGCTAGAGACACTAATTTTGGATGGATCGTTACTGGTCAACTTCCTCACTATTCTCCCCAACCCGTATCTCAATGTTATTTTGCTAATACTGATTTGGAACAGTTCTGGAGGCTCGAAAGCGTTGATTCTCCTAACGTAAGCTCTTCAGAAAACGAATTCTGTGAGCAACTTTTCTTGAACACTACCACTCGTTCTCCTGAAGGCCGGTTCATTGTTCAGATGCCCAGATTGCTCAATCCCCCAAACTTATTAATTCTCAACCTACAGCTCGAAAAGCTCTCTTGCTATCGAGAGCAAATTCAAGAAAGAACCTCTCGTTAAACAACAGTACACTGATTTCATGGATGAGTATGAAAGCCTAGATCATATGGAATTTGTCAGCAAATCTGATGACGAATCGCACCCCCGAATTGAAACGGTTTTCTTGAATCATCATCACGTGTGGAAAAACCCTCTTGTAAAGGAAAAAAGCCGAGTCATTTTCAATGGTTCATCCCCTGACGTTAATGGCAACAGTTTTAACGATACTCTTTACTCTGGTCCCGTTAATCAGTCAGATTTATCTGCTATACTCTTAAACTTTCGATTATTTCCCATAGCTGTTATAGCGGACATCAAACAGATGTACCGTCAGGTTTTAATTCAGCCTGAACAACAAGATCTCCAAAGAATCTTGTGGCGCGACGAAATCAGCAAGCCCATTAAGATATTTCGCTTAAAGACGGTTACTTATGGCTTAAAACCTTCCGCTTTCCTTGCTATCCGATCTGTACATTTGTTATCCTCTCAAGATGGTCATTTATTTGATTCTATAGCTTCCGAAGCACTAACTACATCATTCTATGTTGACGATTACTTGCAGTCCTTCCCCACTCTGGAGGAAGCTTCTTTCGTGTCACTAGAACTTCAGGCATTGCTAAAGAATGGAGGATATCCACTTCATAAATGGAATTCCGATTCAGCGAAATTTCTCGCCCAGTTTCCTATTGAAGATGTTGACCCCTCCTCCGTTGAAATTTGTGGAAATTCCGAATCCATAAAAACTCTTGGAGTTAATTGGTGCACTAGCACTGATACTCTCATCTATAAAGTTTCGCTTGCCGAAGAGCTCCCTAACACAAAAAGGCAAATTCACTCTGAAATTACAAACATTTTTGATCCGCTTCAATTCCTTGCTCCGGTTATTGTTATAGCCAAGTTTTCATGCAAGAGCTATGGTCGCTCAAATGTGAATGGGACGAAACTGTTCCCCTTTCTTTTCTTAACAGATGGCTCTCTTTTCGTAGCAATTTTCTTGATCTTTCTCTTATTGAAATTCTTAGGAATTTAATTAACGCTCATCCTAATACATCTTTTTTCCTTCATGTGTTTGCAGACAGTTCCGAAAAAGCATACGGTTGCTGTGCATAATTGTTTTATCGCAGTTCGTTAAATGGATCTTCAGTTTCCAACTTTTTTTTTGCCAAATCGAAGGTGGCTCCTCTTAAAACTATTACTTTGCCTAGGCTTGAATTGTGTGCTGCACTCAAGGCCGCAGAACTTGTTAAGAAATTACGGGAAGTCTTAAAGGTCGAATTTTCGCAAACCTATCTGTGCAGCGATTCCATGCTCACTCTTTCTTGGATCGCCAAAAACCCCGTTCATTGGCAAACTTTTGTTGCAAACTGGGTTTCAAAAATTCAAACTCTTTCTTCGGGATGTCAATGGAAACATATGCCCAGCGCTGACAACCTCGCCGACATCATTTCTCGTGGATGTTTACCTTCTCAATTACTAGCATCTCAGTTGTACTGGCATAGGCCCTCGTGGTTAATCGAAGACTCTTCTTTTTGGCCTTCTAAACCTCGAGTTACAAACTCCAACTTGCCTGACGCTAAAGTATCTAAATCTACTGCTTCGTGTCGTGTTTCCAACGTTTCTCATCCCTTGCTGTCCCGCTATTCTTCCTTTCACAAATTAATTCGAATTTTTGCCTATCTTCTCAGATGGAAATATCTTGTGGTTGACCAACCTCTTCTCCCTAAACCACACCTTACCAATCATGATTTGAATCTTGCTACCATTAAGGTTTTGCAACTAACACAGCGAGAAGCCTTTTCTTCTGAATTGTCTTTGCTTTCTGCTAAAAGGGATCTTCCGAAATCCAGTCGTCTTCGTGCCTTAGCCCCGTTCCTTGATGGCAATAGGTTACTCAGGGTAGGTGGTAGACTCTCGCAATCTTTGCTTTCTGAGGACAAAAAGCATCCTGTTATTTTGCCTTCTAAACATCACGTAACTTCTTTAATTATACGTGACTTTCATTATCGTAATTTGCATGTTGGTACACGCACACTGCTTTGCTTCTTAAGGGAAAAGTACTGGATCATAAATGGAATTCATGAAGTTTCCTCTGTGATTCACAAATGCATTCCTTGCTTCAAAGCTAAACCAAAAGTCAATACTCAATTAATGAGTGATCTGTCCACTATCCGCTCTTCTCCTATACGACCTTTTGCTTTAACTGGTGTGGACTATATGGGTCCGTTCCAATATCAACGCAATTCCCCCGAAGCTAAACGCAAATTGTTTGGTAAGCTCTATGTTTCTCTATTTGTTTGCATGGTTACTGGCGCGATCCATTTGGAACTAGTAACGAATGCCTCCACTTCTTAATTTTTGTCAGTCGTCTCTCGCTTCGCTGCTAGGCGTGGTGTTCCTTCTGAGATGTTCTCTGATAATGCTTCCACTTTTCAAGGCGCAGCTTCCTTGTGGATGGAAGCTCTCACATCTTCTCCTGCCATGGAACAGATTTCTAATTTTTCCTACTCAAAGGGTTTCAAATGGCTTTTTATACCTCCCTACGCCCTTCATCACGGTGGTAGGTGGGAATCCTGCGTAAAGCTTACTAAACGTCATCTAAGAAAGGTTTTAGGTAATCGCATTCTGACTTATGAAGAATTTAATTCGCTGTCTATTCTGATTGAAGGTGGTGTTAATTCTTACCCTTTAACTCCGCTTTCCAATGACCCTGATGACCTGCTTCCACTCACTCCTGCTCACTTCCTTATAGGCACATCTCTTTCTGTCCCTCCTCCTCTTCCCAACTCTTACAGAGATTCTAATTTACCTATTGTTTGGCGTAAACTTGAAGCCCTCCGTAATTCATTCTGGAAGAGGTGGAAGTTGGAATACTTAACTTCCTTGCAACGGAGACAGAAGTGGTTTCTTTCAAATCCCGACATTAAAGTGGGGGACTTGGTCCTGGTTAGGGATGCTTCTCCTCCCTTGGCCTGGATCTCCGGTAGAGTGACCGAGTGTTACCCTGGAAGGGATGGGAGAGTTAGGGTAGCCAAGACCTTGACCACTAATGGGCATATTATAAGACTACTGTCTTTAATTGCTCCTTTACCTTTAAGTTCTTAATTTCATGTCTCTTGTTCTCTGTTGGTGTTTGCCCCTACCAGCTTGGTGTATTCTTTGGAATACACGGTTACACACAGAAAGTTTTGCTTCTCTTTGCTTTATTCCATTACTTCCTTTTTTCGCAAACACCAACAATGATCTCCTGGTCTACTTTTGTTGGTATACTTTGCTTATACTACCTGTGAGTCTGTTCTAGATATATATCTTCCATGACCCACCTAGCGTCATCTAGCAGCGAATCTCTGAAGTTCCTCAATTTTGTCTGCGTACAAGAGGACTTCCTTACCCATCTGGCCACCAGATCTCGTCGCTATCGCCAGCTATCATCTCCGTGATCAAGAGGACTTCGTCTACTTTCTCATCCACCAGGCTTCGCTAGTGACGCCTACTATCAACTCCTTGAAGACCATTTCATCAAAAGAATTAATTTTTACAATGTTGGTTATGCTTATGTATATTACTTTGTATCCTACCCCCACTCTTTTCCCTTCCCTGGTGTCTCCGCGCTTCGTTGAGCTGGCCTCACTTGTGCTACAGTCGTCAAGACTCCCAGTCGGAGCTTACCTAGAGCTCGTCTCCTCTCTTCGAGAGACAAACTTTTAAATTTGGACGCCATGTCCAGATCGTAACTAACGGTCAACTAGAATCGCCGTTCATCAGAAATGAGCTAAGTACTACTTCAACGTTCTTCAACTCTTTTTAATTGCTTTTAAATAGCTACATGCTTTTTATCCATCATTTACAGACAGTGTGATATATCTAAATGTGGGCAATAGCCATCTTCGCGGGATTTTCGAGGTTGGGTTTTGTCTATCTAAGCTAATCTTAACATGAAGCAGCATTTCTTATGCTTATTAACTGAGATAATTTCTCACAACGTGGGACAACTTTAAATTACCCACTGTCTGTAGAAAACTTAGCTCGTTCCTCCGCTGGATTTTTCTATCAATTTCAACAAATGATTTTTCTGGAATTTTCCATGCCAAACAATTCATCTACAAGTTAAACCTTCTAGTATTTTCCACTCACATATGGGAATACTTTTTCTAACCAAGGAATCTTCCTTATGAACAGTTATTCAACACCTAATTTTTCTTCCTCCGTTGGAATTTTTCTGCTGCATTCAACTATAACTTAGAAGTTTTTCAACGCAATAGACTCTCGCAAATCTAGCGCAACTAGTTATTTTTCACCATTGCAATAACTTCCCTTGCTATAAACATTCTGTATTACAATAGTGAACTTTTCAACCACGTCAATACACTATAGTGAAACAGTGTTCGTTCGATTTCTCATCCGCGTCGCGCTCGTCCGAAATAAATAAAATAGGCCAAGAACTTTCTCTACAAAGTTCCTATTTCATCTTTATCAACCCCTCTTTACTAACAAATTAGGTTAATCTTTAAATTTATGTATTTTGCAACGAGGCCTCGCCAAACCATAGGCGCCCTCCCAACTTTCTCCACTTTTCATTTATTCAATCTGTATAAATATCAGCAGTTAGAAACTGCTTATTAATCTAATTCTTTTCTTGCTAGCACAAGAATTGGTTATTGTCTACCAAACCTTTCAATAATCTCTTTAATACAGGTTTCACGAAAGGGTAACTTGCCCCATTTTTTCCTCGTGATCCTGTTTAAATATAGAAGTTCTAGAAACTTCCTTTTAATTTTTCTCTTCAGGTTTCACAATAAGTGACCTGCCCTATTTTGTATAACCTCTAAACGTAATTCTGTATTAGTACAAGAAGTTATAGAAACTTCTATTTCACTTCTCCCTGTTTTCTTTGTTGTTACTTTCGAAGTTGTTATTTGTTCATATTTCTAAGATACCCATCTAGAAATCCTTAAAATACACATCTTGTACTTGATATATTGTTTAACTCTAATTACGTTAATTATATTTAAATTTCTTATTTATTAATCTTACAGTAGCACCATTTCAAAATCTTTCGAAGATTTTAGCGCTTATAAAAGGTTCCAAACCAAAAATATTGTCAATTGCCTGGTGCAAGCTTTAAATGATTTAGGAGGTCTGTGACCCCAATTGTTTACAAAATTAAAATTATATATTTTTGTTAAATTGATTACTCCTTTTTGCATTGTTAAATAAATCAAGATTTATTCTTTTGCTTTATCATTTCTCTAAAATAACGATTAGGCAAGAACCTGTCTTCCCTTACTCTTCCTATGGGCTTAACTTTAAAAACCTCACAAATAAAATTAATAACGGGTCCACTTTTTGTTGCATTTGAGCAAGAACTCTTAGTCATAAACTTATTAAAGCCTCTCTTAGCTTTGATAGCTAATTCTAACTGGCCAGTAAGGCAAGCATAGCTCGCTACGCCAGCTTCCTGCTTGTTGAGATTCTCTCTACCACTTATGGCTGGTTTTCAAAATTTAAGTTTTTCTAAACTTTGAGTCGGCTCGTTGCTGGGTAAAAGCTTAGTCATTCCTATATGCAACTATTGGTGCTTTGACCAAAATTATTGCTTCATCCCTATCCTTCTTGGAAACATTCGGTCGCTTTTTAGAAATTCTACAATTTCAAAAATTAAAACATCACGGCCAATTCAAACTATTTGTATTCTTCAAAGTATTTGTTTAAAACAAACTACTTTAAAAAGATACATAGGAAACTCATCATTTCTTTCTTTGCCAGACTACCACCCTTCCCCATAGTAGCTGAATCTTGGCTTGGAAGGGAGGGTACCATCTCCTATCGCTCGCAAATAGCCCAGGCTCTAGCTGCGTTTCCTGTTAGCTGTGTTCAGGTCCCCACTCACTTTAGTGATTTCACGGGCTTTGCGGTGACACTCTTCTCTAAAGATTATTTGTATTTAGTGTTGGACTTTCTTCCTATTATCCACACTTGTTCCTCTGTCCGAAACCCACTTCCCTTTACGTCTTTATTCATCTTCCCTTGTGGGTAAGGTTAATTCTTAGCAAAAACCTACCCAAAAATTGGTCCCAGAAACCCGGAAAAGTCCATTTGTCAATATTTTGCAAATCATTAACATTTACTTTGAATTTTTCAGCTATAACTCCGCAGTGCAAAGCTGGTGAGGTGGAAAGGGATTGCTTCTGTCTGCTTTGGTGCATTTCTCCCTTTCAACTTGTTTGCTGCTGCCAGTCTGACAGCTTTTCCAAGGTTCCACAGTTGCGTATTTTATACCTCAATTTACCTATTTCGCCATGCCTTCCAAAGATAAAGATAAGGACGGCAAGGATGAAAAAGTTACTTCCAAACGAGCTTCTTACAAAGGGCAACTTACCCGATTCCGAAAATACATCAAGGAATTAGACCCCTCAGAAACTCAATTAGATTTGTTAAAACATCGCGTAAAGGACTATGAACGTTCTTATGAAAACTATTGTACTATTCAAACCGAAATCGAAACCTGCATGCTCAATCAAACTGATGATCGAGTAGAGGTAGTAAATCAATTCTACGACGGCATAGCCTTCGCCTTTAAAATAATTCGCCAACTTGAGGAGGAGCAGAAAAGGGATGGGTTCGTTCTTGGTTCCCTTCACGAACAACAAACGTCTTCTCGTGAGGGCACTAACAAGCCCAAACCAATTCTACCTAAGATTAATTTACCCACCTTCTCAGGAGACGAATCTACTTGGGATTCTTTTTACGAACTATTTTGTTCTCTAGTTCATGAAAATTAAGATGTTCAAATCATTTACAAGTTTCATTATTTGCGATCTATTCTACAAGGTCAAGCCCTGCAGTTAGTTAAAGCACTCCCATTAAGTGCCGAAAACTACCCCATTGCCTTTAACTTGTTGAAGGGAAGATACGGTAATTTACGGCTTCGTATTCAACGCCACACGAAAGCTCTATTCAATTTGCCTGCCTCACAGCACAATGACGTCCCTAGTCTGCGTACCCTCATTGATACAACACAACTTCACGTTAAAGCTCTATCCCAATTAGATCAACCCACTGATCACTGGGACACTTTCCTAATACATTTAGTTGTTTCTGAAGTCGATGTTGCTGCCCTCAAGGCTTGGGAAATGGAACTTTCCGAAGATGACAATTACTCGTATGAGCATTTAGTCACCTTCATAAATGCTAGATGCCAACTCTTAACTGCTTTAGCTAATCAAAGTGAACCCCGTTCTCCTAGCTCTAAACTTGAATTACTGTGTCTTAAATCTAAAACCGAACACGTAGCGTCTAGTACCCAAAAACCCGGGTCCAGCTCGTCTAAACTAAAGTCAAACGCCACTGGTTAACCAACTAGGTCTAGTGAACGCCGTATTGCTAGTACTCTCGCTTTAAACACTCAGAGCGAACCCCGTAGAAGTTTAAATTAGCCATTAAAGTGCATACTTTGCAAGGATTCCCACGCCTTGTATCTGTGAAAATCTTTTTAAGAACTGTCAGTCGACGACAGAAGAAAATTAGTTTCCCAGAATAAACATTGATTTTACCGCCTAGCACCCAAGCATTATGCTTCTAATAGTAAGTCTTCGAAACTTTGTTACCACTGTGAATAACCGCACCACACTTTACTGCATCGTCATGATCAATTGAGGTCATCAGCAGCATCTACTTCTCAGAAGAATGATAATACTGGCAATCCTAGTGCGTCTTCTTACATTCAAACCGCTAAGTCTTTGCGTAGTGCTCAAGTATTGTTATCCACTGTTCAAGTCGAAGTTCAGGACAAATTCGGCAACTGGGTCAGTGCTCGCGGTCTCCTTGATTCAGCAGCAACTCATGACTTTGCGTCCCATTCTTTGATTAGAAAATTAGGCCTACCTGTAAACCCCACTTCTATTAATGTATCAGGCATTAACAGCTCAAAATCGCCAGCTTTACAGTTTTCAAAGCTAACTATAAGAGACACTTGTCACAGAAATAACTTTCTCAAACTGAATTGACTCATTCTCAATAGCATAGGAGAAGACACTCCAAGTCACTCTGTCGATATTTCAGGTTTAAACATTCCCTCGCAGTTAAGGTTAACTGATCCTCTGTTCAATGTACAAAGCCCCATTGACATTGACGTACTATTTAGTGCCAATGTTTTCTGGACTTGCCTTCGTAAACAGGTTCGTAAGTTATCCTCAAACGTGGTTGCTAGAGACACTAATTTTGGATGGATCGTTACTGGTCAACTTCCTCACTATTCTCCCCAACCCGTATCTCAATGTTATTTTGCTAATACTGATTTGGAACAGTTCTGGAGGCTCGAAAGCGTTGATTCTCCTAACGTAAGCTCTTCAGAAAACGAATTCTGTGAGCAACTTTTCTTGAACACTACCACTCGTTCTCCTGAAGGCCGGTTCATTGTTCAGATGCCCAGATTGCTCAATCCCCCAAATTTATTAATTCTCAACCTATAGCTCGAAAAGCTCTCTTGCTATCGAGAGCAAATTCAAGAAAGAACCTCTCGTTAAACAACAGTACACTGATTTCATGGATGAGTATGAAAGCCTAGATCATATGGAATTTGTCAGCAAATCTGATGACGAATCGCACCCCCGAATTGAAACGGTTTTCTTGAATCATCATCACGTGTGGAAAAACCCTCTTGTAAAGGAAAAAGCCGAGTCATTTTCAATGGTTCATCCCCTGACGTTAATGGCAACAGTTTTAACGATACTCTTTACTCTGGTCCCGTTATTCAGTCAGATTTATCTGCTATACTCTTAAACTTTCGATTATTTCCCATAGCTGTTATAGCGGACATCAAACAGATGTACCGTCAGGTTTTAATTCAGCCTGAACAACAAGATCTCCAAAGAATCTTGTGGCGCGACGAAATCAGCAAGCCCATTAAGATATTTCGCTTAAAGACGGTTACTTATGGCTTAAAACCTTCCGCTTTCCTTGCTATCCGATCTGTACATTTGTTATCCTCTCAAGATGGTCATTTATTTGATTCTATAGCTTCCGAAGCACTAACTACATCATTCTATGTTGACGATTACTTGCAGTCCTTCCCCACTCTGGAGGAAGCTTCTTTCGTGTCACTAGAACTTCAGGCATTGCTAAAGAATGGAGGATATCCACTTCATAAATGGAATTCCGATTCAGCGAAATTTCTCGCCCAGTTTCCTATTGAAGATGTTGACCCCTCCTCCGTTGAAATTTGTGGAAATTCCGAATCCATAAAAACTCTTGGAGTTAATTGGTGCACTAGCACTGATACTCTCATCTATAAAGTTTCGCTTGCCGAAGAGCTCCCTAACACAAAAAGGCAAATTCACTCTGAAATTACAAACATTTTTGATCCGCTTCAATTCCTTGCTCCGGTTATTGTTATAGCCAAGTTTTCATGCAAGAGCTATGGTCGCTCAAATGTGAATGGGACGAAACTGTTCCCCTTTCTTTTCTTAACAGATGGCTCTCTTTTCGTAGCAATTTTCTTGATCTTTCTCTTATTGAAATTCTTAGGAATTTAATTAACGCTCATCCTAATACATCTTTTTTCCTTCATGTGTTTGCAGACAGTTCCGAAAAAGCATACGGTTGCTGTGCATAATTGTTTTATCGCAGTTCGTTAAATGGATCTTCAGTTTCCAACTTTTTTTTGCCAAATCGAAGGTGGCTCCTCTTAAAACTATTACTTTGCCTAGGCTCCAATTGTGTGCTGCACTCAAGGCCGCAGAACTTGTTAAGAAATTACGGGAAGTCTTAAAGGTCGAATTTTCGCAAACCTATCTGTGGAGCGATTCCATGCTCACTCTTTCTTGGATCGCCAAAAACCCCGTTCATTGGCAAACTTTTGTTGCAAACTGGGTTTCAAAAATTCAAACTCTTTCTTCGGGATGTCAATGGAAACATATGCCCAGCGCTGACAACCTCGCCGACATCATTTCTCGTGGATGTTTACCTTCTCAATTACTAGCATCTCAGTTGTACTGGCATAGGCCCTCGTGGTTAATCGAAGACTCTTCTTTTTGGCCTTCTAAACCTCGAGTTACAAACTCCAACTTGCCTGACGCTAAAGTATCTAAATCTACTGCTTCGTGTCGTGTTTCCAACGTTTCTCATCCCTTGCTGTCCCGCTATTCTTCCTTTCACAAATTAATTCGAATTTTTGCCTATCTTCTCAGATGGAAATATCTTGTGGTTGACCAACCTCTTCTCCCTAAACCACACCTTACCAATCATGATTTGAATCTTGCTACCATTAAGGTTTTGCAACTAACACAGCGAGAAGCCTTTTCTTCTGAATTGTCTTTGCTTTCTGCTAAAAGGGATCTTCCGAAATCCAGTCGTCTTCGTGCCTTAGCCCCGTTCCTTGATGGCAATAGGTTACTCAGGGTAGGTGGTAGACTCTCGCAATCTTTGCTTTCTGAGGACAAAAAGCATCCTGTTATTTTGCCTTCTAAACATCACGTAACTTCTTTAATTATACGTGACATTCATTATCGTAATCTGCATGTTGGTACACGCACACTGCTTTGCTTCTTAAGGGAAAAGTACTGGATCATAAATGGAATTCATGAAGTTTCCTCTGTGATTCACAAATGCATTCCTTGCTTCAAAGCTAAACCAAAAGTCAATACTCAATTAATGAGTGATCTGTCCACTATCCGCTCTTCTCCTATACGACCTTTTGCTTTAACTGGTGTGGACTATATGGGTCCGTTCCAATATCAACGCAATTCCCCCGAAGCTAAACGCAAATTGTTTGGTAAGCTCTATGTTTCTCTATTTGTTTGCATGGTTACTGGCGCGATCCATTTGGAACTAGTAACGAATGCCTCCACTTCTTAATTTTTGTCAGTCGTCTCTCGCTTCGCTGCTAGGCGTGGTGTTCCTTCTGAGATGTTCTCTGATAATGCTTCCACTTTTCAAGGCGCAGCTTCCTTGTGGATGGAAGCTCTCACATCTTCTCCTGCCATGGAACAGATTTCTAATTTTTCCTACTCAAAGGGTTTCAAATGGCTTTTTATACCTCCCTACGCCCTTCATCACGGTGGTAGGTGGGAATCCTGCGTAAAGCTTACTAAACGTCATCTAAGAAAGGTTTTAGGTAATCGCATTCTGACTTATGAAGAATTTAATTCGCTGTCTATTCTGATTGAAGGTGGTGTTAATTCTTACCCTTTAACTCCGCTTTCCAATGACCCTGATGACCTGCTTCCACTCACTCCTGCTCACTTCCTTATAGGCACTTCTCTTTCTGTCCCTCCTCCCCTTCCCAACTCGTACAGAGATTCTAATTTACCTATTGTTTGGCGTAAACTTGAAGCCCTCCGTAATTCATTCTGGAAGAGGTGGAAGTTGGAATACTTAACTTCCTTGCAACGGAGACAGAAGTGGTTTCTTTCAAATCCCGACATTAAAGTGGGGGACTTGGTCCTGGTTAGGGATGCTTCTCCTCCCTTGGCCTGGATCTCCGGTAGAGTGACCGAGTGTTACCCTGGAAGGGATGGGAGAGTTAGGGTAGCCAAGACCTTGACCACTAATGGGCATATTATAAGACTACTGTCTTTAATTGCTCCTTTACCTTTAAGTTCTTAATTTCATGTCTCTTGTTCTCTGTTGGTGTTTGCCCCTACCAGCTTGGTGTATTCTTTGGAATACACGGTTACACACAGAAAGTTTTGCTTCTCTTTGCTTTATTCCATTACTTCCTTTTTTCGCAAACACCAACAATGATCTCCTGGTCTACTTTTGTTGGTATACTTTGCTTATACTACCTGTGAGTCTGTTCTAGATATATATCTTCCATGACCCACCTAGCGTCATCTAGCAGCGAATCTCTGAAGTTCCTCAATTTTGTCTGCGTACAAGAGGACTTCCTTACCCATCTGGCCACCAGATCTCGTCGCTATCGCCAGCTATCATCTCCGTGATCAAGAG
The DNA here is from genome assembly GCA_946902985.2 of Meconema thalassinum. NCBI lineage: Eukaryota > Metazoa > Arthropoda > Insecta > Orthoptera > Tettigoniidae > Meconema > Meconema thalassinum. Next base: position 197,658,838 of record OX336391.1, on the reverse strand, counting down.
GACTTCGTCTACTTTCTCATCCACCAGGCTTCGCTAGTGACGCCTACTATCAACTCCTTGAAGACCATTTCATCAAAAGAATTAATTTTTACAATGTTGGTTATGCTTATGTATATTACTTTGTATCCTACCCCCACTCTTTTCCCTTCCCTGGTGTCTCCGCGCTTCGTTGAGCTGGCCTCACTTGTGCTACAGTCGTCAAGACTCCCAGTCGGAGCTTACCTAGAGCTCGTCTCCTCTCTTCGAGAGACAAACTTTTAAATTTGGACGCCATGTCCAGATCGTAACAAACGGTCAACTAGAATCGCCGTTCATCAGAAATGAGCTAAGTACTACTTCAACGTTCTTCAACTCTTTTTAATTGCTTTTAAATAGCTACATGCTTTTTATCCATCATTTACAGACAGTGTGATATATCTAAATGTGGGCAATAGCCATCTTCGCGGGATTTTCGAGGTTGGGTTTTGTCTATCTAAGCTAATCTTAACATGAAGCTGCATTTCTTATGCTTATTATCTGAGATAATTTCTCACAACGTGGGACAACTTTAAATTACCCACTGTCTGTAGAAAACTTAGCTCGTTCCTCCGCTGGATTTTTCTATCAATTTCAACAAATGATTTTTCTGGAATTTTCCATGCCAAACAATTCATCTACAAGTTAAACCTTCTAGTATTTTCCACTCACATATGGGAATACTTTTTCTAACCAAGGAATCTTCCTTATGAACAGTTATTCAACACCTAATTTTTCTTCCTCCGTTGGAATTTTTCTGCTGCATTCAACTATAACTTAGAAGTTTTTCAACGCAATAGACTCTCGCAAATCTAGCGCAACTAGTTATTTTTCACCATTGCAATAACTTCCCTTGCTATAAACATTCTGTGTTACAATAGTGAACTTTTCAACCACGTCAATAGACTATAGTGAAACAGTGTTCGTTCGATTTCTCATCCGCGTCGCGCTCGTCCGAAATAAATAAAATAGGCCAAGAACTTTCTCTACAAAGTTCCTATTTCATCTTTATCAACCCCTCTTTACTAACAAATTAGGTTAATCTTTAAATTTATGTATTTTGCAACGAGGCCTCGCCAAACCATAGGCGCCCTCCCAACTTTCTCCACTTTTCATTTATTCAATCTGTATAAATATCAGCAGTTAGAAACTGCTTATTAATCTAATTCTTTTCTTGCTAGCACAAGAATTGGTTATTGTCTACCAAACCTTTCAATAATCTCTTTAATACAGGTTTCACGAAAGGGTAACTTGCCCCATTTTTTCCTCGTGATCCTGTTTAAATATAGAAGTTCTAGAAACTTCCTTTTAATTTTTCTCTTCAGGTTTCACAATAAGTGACCTGCCCTATTTTGTATAACCTCTAAACGTAATTCTGTATTAGTACAAGAAGTTATAGAAACTTCTATTTCACTTCTCCCTGTTTTCTTTGTTGTTACTTTCGAAGTTGTTATTTGTTCATATTTCTAAGATACCCATCTAGAAATCCTTAAAATACACATCTTGTACTTGATATATTGTTTAACTCTAATTACGTTAATTATATTTAAATTTCTTATTTATTAATCTTACAGTAGCACCATTTCAAAATCTTTCGAAGATTTTAGCGCTTATAAAAGGTTCCAAACCAAAAAAATTGTCAATTGCCTGGTGCAAGCTTTAAATGATTTAGGAGGTCTGTGACCCCAATTGTTTACAAAATTAAAATTATATATTTTTGTTAAATTGATTACTTTTTTTTGCATTGTTAAATAAATCAAGATTTATTCTTTTGCTTTATCATTTCTCTAAAATAACGATTAGGCAAGAACCTGTCTTCCCTTACTCTTCCTATGGGCTTAACTTTAAAAACCTCACAAATAAAATTAATAACGGGTCCACTTTTTGTTGCATTTGAGCAAGAACTCTTAGTCATAAACTTATTAAAGCCTCTCTTAGCTTTGATAGCTAATTCTAACTGGCCAGTAAGGCAAGCATAGCTCGCTACGCCAGCTTCCTGCTTGTTGAGATTCTCTCTACCACTTATGGCTGGTTTTCAAAATTTAAGTTTTTCTAAACTTTGAGTCGGCTCGTTGCTGGGTAAAAGCTTAGTCATTCCTAAATGCAACTATTGGTGCTTTGACCAAAATTATTGCTTCATCCCTATCCTTCTTGGAAACATTCGGTCGTTTTTTAGAAATTCTACAATTTCAAAAATTAAAACATCACGGCCAATTCAAACTATTTGTATTCTTCAAAGTATTTGTTTAAAACAAACTACTTTAAAAAGATGCATAGGAAACTCATCATTTCTTTCTTTGCCAGACTACCACCCTTCCCCATAGTAGCTGAATCTTGGCTTGGAAGGGAGGGTACCATCTCCTATCGCTCGCAAATAGCCCAGGCTCTAGCTGTGTTCAGGTCCCCACTCACTTTAGTGATTTCACGGGCTTTGCGGTGACACTCTTCTCTAAAGATTATTTGTATTTAGTGTTGGACTTTCTTCCTATTATCCACACTTGTTCCTCTGTTCGAAACCCACTTCCCTTTACTTCTTCTTCTTTATTCATCTTCCCTTGTGGGCAAGGTTAATTCTTAGCAAAAACCTACCCACCCCTGAACAACATGGGGCCGGCATATATGTATATATCGACATATTTAATTGAGCTGTCGTTGTGTGGGGGTACAGTGCTAACAAAGGTTGCGGTAACATATTTTTCCAGGAAACAGATGATTATATCCCATTCCACACATTAATTTTTCAGTTACCATGGTATTTGCATGTCTAACAGTATTTGATTAGAGCCTACCAGCTAGACAGTATAATTCTTAATACACAGGCACAAACATAGGTAATTATTGTTATCAGAATGGAGTTTCACCAGTAACCGATCAGATAATCTTATCAAGGTGTATGTATGTATTAACAATAAAACTTTTATTATCAACACAATTGCAGTATTTACAGAAGGACTACAAAGTAATATAATACAAGTTTAAATTTGACACTAGCATTTTATAACTTAACTAGCGGACATACGAAATTTGGCTGAAATCCAATCGACAGTGTAGAGGTTAAATGCATTTAAATGTTGGACCTATCAGCAGGCTTAGAATCATGCTGGCAAGAACTCTCGCAAAATGGGTTGTGTGCGCCCTATGTGCTCTGACTAACCACCCGACCCTAGTGCTATGCGGGCTTTACGCGACATAGATCTTCCAGGGGCTATCGTCTTGTTAATTTGTTTAAAAGCACTTTATGAACAAATAAATATAATTCTTTCCGTTGACTTTTCAAGAAATGCAACATTTTCCCTATACTATTGAGACGATTTGGAAGTTTTTGGTACGAACTACACCTTCTTACTCCCTCTGGTTTAGGCGCTTGAGTTTTGTGACACATACACCTTAGCTTATTGTACTTTATAATAAGATTATTTCATACTAGTTTCATATAAAGTTCTTAAGAATTATACACCTGTACATATCCGCCGAACTTAAATGGGCCTGTTAGAGGACACGCTTGAAGCTCACGGGAAGAAATATGTAATTTTTGTCGACTACACCAAAACCTTCGACACAGTCAATAGAAGGAAACTTGTCATAAAATTAGAAAACTTACTAGGACGTTCTGACATGACAAGACTGATATCGAACATTCTGGCGGACAATCAAGTTCAGATCCATGATGGTATTGCACACTCGGACTGGATTGACCAGACAATCGGAGTACTGCAAGGAGACCCGCTAAGTCCGTTACTCTTCAATATCATGACCCACGATGTTGTCTTCAAATTAAAGGAGGGAACACAGAAAGTAAATATATATATTTATGCAGATGACATGGCCCTGGCCTCCGATAATATAGAGGTACTACAGAAGGGAATAGATCTTGTTGAGAAATGGGCGGAGGAGAATGAACTAAGGATGAATGCTCGGAAAACTGAATTAATGATATTCAGAAATGGAGGAAGGCTGAGGAAGGATGACGACATCATTTGCGGGGAACACATACTAACACCGAAAACACAATTTAAGTTCCTTGGAATTACTATGCAAGTCACAGGGACTTCCTTTATGGTTCATATAAAGGAGAGACTTGCAGCAGCACTTAGAAATATAAGCGACATTAGACATTTACAAAGAATGTCAGTGAATTCAGCTATGGAACTTTTCCGAGTCAAAGTACTCCCATCACTCACGTACGGGCTAGAGGTAATATGGACTTATCTATCAATCAGACAATTAAAAGACATTGAAAGTTTGAAATCAAGGTATTTGAAAAGGGTATTGGGGGAATCAAAATTCGCTCTTTCACGATATGTGTATGCCAGAGAAACATTTCTGGTAGAAGACTTTCGACTGCTAATGCGCCTACCATCCACACAGGCATGCGTAGACCTGTTAAGCGAACTTTGCAGGAAGAGAGACTCCATCCCAGAAAGATTCTTCGTAACAGATGCAATGTTTTATAAAGAATGGATGCGCCCAGAGTATGAGCTGAGGCACCTAGTGACCAGATTTGCGATCCATGGCTTCCACCATCGCATCTCCACTAGGAAGTTCTTCCATCAGCCCAGCCAGGAGTGTGTTTGCCGATTATGCAACAATCAGTGCGATATATATCACGCCATGGAATGCAGTAGAAGACTAGTATCACTCACTCAGTTTTGTTTAGACGAGGACTGAATATGTTGTCTTGATCAAAGTGTAGTGCAGTGGAATGGGTGAACGGACTCGATGAACACAAGTCTCTGGTGTTACCTAGGTATACGATTGATTCATTATTGTTCACAATGTTATAATGTTGTTCCTATCTATGGCCATTGGCCGCAATAAATTTTTTATTAAATGGGCCTAAATGACATTCGACTGACCTAATGAACGTGTTGTCTAAATACGCCCCTCCTTTTTCTGTCTTGCTCTCCTTCTTTCTAGAAGTGTATGTTAACTATATATTATTGTTGTTGCTTATTTTAGGGGCTGCGGCATCGTAGTCCTCTAGCCCGGATTATTTGGGTAGGTGAGTGTGTGTGTATGGAATGTATGTGATGACATGTGTAATTTTGATGGCTGTACCAGTGTATGTATTTGTAAATTGGAGATAGGAATGGGAAGGAGAAAGCCGTGGCCTTTAAGTTGGGAACCATTCCAGCATTTGCCTGAAGTAGAAATGAGGGTAAAACCACTTGAAGGATGGCTCAGGTGGGAATCAAACCAGGATCTCCGGCACGACAGCCATAAACGCTAGCCAGTATTCCACGAGGTGGTAATTATATAATTAATTCATGTACATTATTTTTATTTTACAGGCTAGTAGAAGTGATGTGTTATTCCCCACCCGATTTAATTGGACTCATTGTGTTGATCGACTAAACAACAATTCTTTTGCTAGAATAACTAGGCATCATTGAAAGGAACTTCTATAGTTTCTATTATTTATGGAAATAACTTAAACATCAGTGAGGGGATTATGGGGTAAGAACTGTTGAGGGGAGCACACGTAACCATTAGTAGGCCAGGCTGGTGCTGGATATAGAGTGCAGTAGTCTCGAAGGATGAAGTGATTAGAACAGGTGCAGAGAGCATGACGACTGCGTTAAACAAGTCTGTGGGATGATGACGTAAGTACATGGAAATAACGAAGATTAATGGGAGAGTCCAAGTGGGAATCGATCCCGGATTATTGAAACTGCACTTCAATGCTCTACCTGTGATGAATCACCTCGCACCTTGTTTTCTATGCTGCTGTACATTTCCACTACATGGATTACACAAGTACAGTCAATGGAATATGAAAATAGTAATAATATTTCGAGTAACGACCACAGAAAATCAGAAAGACACTGCAATGTGAGCTTATTTCAATCGGAACCTTGGAAACGTGAACACCCTGATCTTGATGGAACTTGAGACAGAGTAGCCCAAGCCATAGGTGTAGTACATCATTAACATATTTATATTTCTGACCCTAGAGAGGATGGAATTGTACGATAGTCAGCAATAGTTTCTCATTAAAGAAGCTTTCCTGTCGGTCAACATATTTATTTGTTTATTTTATTTATTTATTTACTAGCTGTACCCGGCATGCGTTGCAATGTCAATCAAAGAAAGTTTTGGCGTTGTAACTTTGTTAAAGTGTTTTGGATTCCCAATATGTGTTTCTTTTTCCGTTAACCACCACTAAACTATTGTAAAACTGATTTACTATCTCAAAAAATAAATCCTCTCGGCATGCTGGAAGGCGGAGGTAGATTTCACCAGGCAAACTAGGGGATAGGCTATAATAGGCAAAATATGCAGGTTTTCGTAGAATGATCAGACCTCATTTATTGCGAGAAAGTATTTTACAATGTAATTGGAGCTCAATTTACTTTTCTTACGTCTTACTATGCATATTTTTAACATTTTATTGTCTTAGGGGGACGGTAACCTTCATGTCATTTGGGGTCCATTTTTAGCCTACTTTTCACATTTTGCAAAAATGAGGAAAAAGTAGACTTATGAGATCGGGCAAATGTGTGTCTGTCTGTGTGTCCTTCTGTCTGTCTGTCTGGCTGTGTGAATGTCACCACCTATCAACTCCTAAACGGCTGGAGCAATCAAAACAAAATTTGGTAGGAGTAAAGCTCTATACCCGAATATCTCACGGCCATATTTGAAAATGATGTCAGTGCTACCAACTGCTAAAAATCGCAATTGAAATTTGAGCTCCATGTTGGATATCATGGAAGGTATGAATGGGAGCTATTTAAAAATTGGCACACGTATAGATAATAATATTGCAGTTTAATTTCCAGGAGGCCATACATGGCAGTGTTGCCAAAATGATTATAAACCTGCTGATAGGTCCAATTTTTAAATGCATATAACTTCTACACTATCAATTGGAATTCAACCAAATTTCGTATGTTGTATGTGTACAAAACCAGATATGACTGAGCGTATTCTTAAGGCCCACCAGGGCTGCCAATTGTTAATAAATGCTCCTAATTTATTTTATCCAAACACCAATATATCAGAAAGTCTGCAAGCCGACAGCTTTAAACTAAGCACACATATAGTACCTGACATTCTATAACAATTTGGAGTAACTTATATACGTCAGTGCTACCAACGTGATTCTAAGCCTGCTGACAGGTCCAACTCAAAATACATGTTACTTCCATACTATCATTTGGATTTCAACCAAATTTCGTATGTGCTATGTGTACCATAACAGATATGACTATGCGTATTCTTAAGAGCAACCAGGGCTGCCAACTGTTAATACGTGCTGTCCCTATTTTTGTTACCCTAATATCAATATACAGTGTCAGAATGTATGCAAACCAATAGCTCTAAACTTTGCACATGTATAGTACCTGGCATTCCAGATGAATTTGGAGTAACTAATATACGTCAGCGCTGCCAACTTGATTCTAAAACTGCAGATAGGTCCAATTTTAAAATGCATGTAACTTCTATACTAACTAATGGATTTCATTCAAAATTGGCACAACAATAGATCATATTATTTCAGATTATTTCTGACCAATACATGCATGACATTGTTGTCAACATGATTTTACGTGCGCTGTTAGATCCAATGCTTAACTGCATGTAACGTCCATGCTATTCATTGGACTTCAACCAAATTTTGTAATTTGTACCTTAAGAGATGGAACTAAGAATATACTCAGTCATCAGGGCTGCCAACTGTAGTGCTCTATTAGGCTATATTATGCCAGGTATACAGTATTTCGAACTAATTAGAAATTTTGATATCATATAGATTAATCATTGGCATGAAACATAAATTTTAAGAAAAGTAGGCTCTTCAGTTCGTCGCGGAAATTCTTGTTTTTCTCTTCCCTTTGCGTAATGGTGGGTTGTATCAAGAATTCTTTCAGACAAAAGTTTTAGGTAATTATTAGGGGAATATCGTCCATTTTGTACGGTTTTGATATTGCGCCTATTAAGAGAGATATGATTAATGTTTCCCGAAAAACCCACTTTTTTCCTCTCCATTGGTCAATGGTTGGTGATATCAAAAAACTTTTAAACATAATGTTTTGGCACTTATCCGACACATAATATGAACTTTGAAGGGATTCGATATTTCACATATTGAGAGAGTTACAGTGATATTCCACTTTTTCAAAAAAAGCCCCCCATTTTTATCCCCTTCGACCAATTTTTCCCATTAACGAACTCGACCGAGATTTTATAGGGATACATATTGTGTAAAAAATTGAAAGTGATTGGTAGAAAATTGCGGCAGTTATCGTGTCCACAAGAAATTATATATAAACTTTTGAACTGACGGTGGTATTGGGGTCTGGGGGATGTGAAACGCGAAGATATGGCGAAATTTTCCGGAAGTCGAAACATGGTACCCATTGCAATAGTTAGCTTTCTAATGAAATCTACCTAAATCCTGGGAACGTGCTCAACAACTCACCAAAGTTTCATCGCAATGAAATGAATGGTATATGAACGCATACGGGACTTTGTTGAAACGATTCGAGTGTCGTCACCCATTTGTTGAATATAGTCGTACGCTACCTATTGTAAAATGGATTTACTAAGCCGAAAACCTTCCCTGACGTGTACACAACAACTCATGAAAGTTTCATCGCAATCGGATGAATGGCGTATCAACGCATACGGGATTTTGTTTAAACAATTTGCGCGCCATCGCTCATTTTTACAATCTACTCGTGCGCTACCTATTGTAAAGTGCATGTTCGAAGCCAGAAACCCTTCCTGGAGTGAACACAACAATTTTCCAAAATTTAATCGCGATCGATTGAAGTTTATATGAACGCATTCGGGACTTTGTTGAAACGCTTCGCTCGTCGTCACTCATTTGTTGAATCTACTTGTTCGCCACCCTTTGGAAATCGGATTTACTAATTCATACACCTTCGCAGGACTGTACTCAACTCACCAAAGTTTTATCATCATCGGACGAATGGTATATGAACGCATACGGGACTTGGTGAAACGATTCACGCGCTGTCGCTCTTTAATTGAATCTACTCGTGCGCTACCAATTGTAAAATGGATTTACTAACTCAGAAATCTTTGCGGGAGTGGAAACAATATTTCTCCAAATTTCATTGCAATCGCATGAATGGTATATGAACGCATACGGATTATATTTAAACGATACGCGCGCCGTTATTCATTTGTTGAATCTACTCGTGCGTTACCTATTGTAAAAAGGATTGACTAAGTCAGAAACCTTTCCTGGAGTGTGCACAACAATTCAACCAAAGTTTCATAGCAATTGGATGAATGGTATATGAACGCATACGGGACTTTGTTTAAGCGATTCGAGTGCCATCGCTCATTTGTTGAATCTTCTTGTGCGATACCTATTGTAAAGTGGATGTACTCAGCCAGAAACATTCCCTGAAGTGTACACAGCATCTCACCCTAGTTTCATCGCTATCAGACGAATGGTACATGAACGCATACGGGACTTTGTTAAAACGCTTCGCGCGTCTTCGCACATTTGTTGAATCTACTTGTGCGCTACCTATTGTAAAATGGATTTACTAACACAAAGACCTTCCCTGAAGTGTACACAACATCTCACCCAAGTTTCATCGCAATCAGACGAATAGTATATGAACGCATACGGGACTTTGCTGAAACTCTTCGCGCGTCGTCGCTCATTTGTTGAATATACTCGTGCGCTACCTATTATAACATGGATTTACTAAGCCAGAAACCTTGCCTGTAGCACTGCCATCGTAATGTACAGGCCGTAAGGCTCCTACTGTGACGTCACGCCTAGGGTCGTTATAGTCGCAGCAGCTAGTCAGATAGTTCCCTTCACACGCAGTCTCTTCAAACCTAATATAAATTACGCTCCCGCTTCAAGACGTTAAAAAATAGCAACGCTATTTAGGGCTGATTAGCACTTCCATCCGTTACTACTACATGAGCCTAATTATCGCTCCGCTTGTTCGAAACCGGCCGATGTAGCTGGTATTTTGAGAGTGAACAAAATGGTACATAGCCGGTACATTTACTAGGACGTTGAAACACACAGACAGAGCTAAATTGCAGTATTTTGACGTCGAGAATAAGATTTATTCTTGGCCATTTTCTCGTTGTTCACAGCTTTGAAAAGGTTTATGGTAGATGCCTGAGAAAACCCCACATCACTATTGACTATGCAACAGATCACGTCCTAAACTGTGACAAAGTACAATGTAACCTATCTCTAACTGTAATCAATGCACTGACAACCCTCAAAGTGACTTAAACAGGGCCTATCCTAACAGCACTTATTGTCTATGACTCAATCTAACTTGTTTCTTTCATCAGGAATTTACAATTGTTTGTAATTTTGAAATCAGGTATCAATAACCTACAGTACATACACCAGGTGCTAACAATCCCATTAATGTAAATACAGTAGCCTACACAAATGCTGCCACGAAAACATTACCATATTCACTTGAGCTTGATCGAGAGACCATTCTCACAAATAATGTAACTTGGACTGACTTCAGTAGTTACTGAATACTGGATATCGCTTCTCTGATTTAAATACGGTAAGTAACTTAACCTCAGCATTATCATATTAGAAATGCTTCCAGTCATAGCATAGGCTGAAGTTTGGGAATTTCTTACAATAATTGAAACCATATTAACTAACAACCTACCATCAAGGCGATTAGCTCTTCTCTCCCGAAGAATGGTATCTTACTTTCAGGGAAATGTTAACACACACTCTTGTATTCCCCGTAATGTACAAATAATTTCTAGGAATGTTGTGTATGCATTGCTTTCTTAAATTGTCGTGGTGGGGAAGGAGAAGCAAGCCACATTATCATTTCTTTCATAATCCCGGTAGATGCTATACACAAACTTTTGACATACCTGCGACCTGGGAAGGAGGTTTCCTGAACTCACAATATTTTATTACCATCCAAAAAACTTTGTATGAGTCGAAATAATAAGTGATACAGAGGTCCTAACTAAAACATAACCTTCTGTGTGATGGCAAACATGCAACGCAAAATTTGCGTAGATACAATAACCTACCTAAAAAATGAACATTTTTTTCAGAAAATAAATAATCCTCATTCTAGATGACGTAAGTAGAAGCGTTCTCAAGTATCACTTTTCGCGCGGATACTCATTCATAAAAGATATAAACAACACAGCACAAAGCAAAATGGTCGCCATCTCTACTCCCTACCGATCAGTTGAGCAATCGTTAAGAGTCGCTGCATGATGGCCTGTACCTTACGATGCCAGTGCCTGTAGTGTACACAGCCTCTCACCCAAGTCTCATCGCTATCGGAAGAATGGTATGTGAACGCATACAGGACTTTTTTGAAACGCTTCGCCCGTCGTCGCACATTTGTTGAATCTACTCGTGCGCTACCTATTGTTAAGTGGATTTACTAAGCCAGAAACCTTCCCTGAAGTGTACACAAAATCTCACCCAAGTTTCAATGCTATCAGACGAATAGTATATGAACGCATACGGGACTTTTTTTGAAACGCTTCGCGTGTCGTCGCTCAGTTGTTGAATATACTCGTGCGCTACCTATTATAACATGGATTTACTAAGCCAGAAACCTTGCCTGTAGTGTACACAACCTCTGACCCCAAGTTTCATCGCTATCGGACGAATGGTATGTGAACGCATACAGGACTTTGTTGAAACGCTTCGCCCGTAGTCGCTCATTTGTTGAATCTACTCGTGCGCTACCTATTGTAAAATGGATTTACTAACCCAGAAACCTTCCCGGAAGTGTACACAACATCTCACCCAAGTTTCATCGCAATCAGACGAATAGTATATGAACGCATACGGGACTTTGTTGAAACGCTTCGTGCGTCGTCGCTCATTTGTTGAATATACTCGTGCGCTACCTATTATAACATGGATTTACTAAACCAGAAACCTTGCCTGTAGTGTACACAACCTCTCACCCAAGTTTCATCGCTATCGGACGAATGGTATGTGAACGCATACAGGACATTTTTGAAACGCTTCGCCCCTCGTCACTCATTTGTTGAATCTACTCGTGCGCTACCTATTGTTAAGTGGATTTACTAAGCCAGAAACCTTTCCTGAAGTGTACACAACATCTCACCCAAGTTTCAATGCTATCAGACGAATAGTATATGAACGCATACGGGACTTTTTTTGAAACGCTTCGCGTGTCGTCGCTCAGTTGTTGAATATTCTCGTGCGCTACCTATTATAACATGGATTTACTAAGCCAGAAACCTTGCCTGTAGTGTACACAACCTCTCACCCAAGTTTCATCGCTATCGGACGAATGGTATGTGAACGCATACAGGACTTTGTTGAAAAGCTTCGCCCGTCGTCGCCCATTTGTTGAATCTACTCGTGCGCTACCCATTGTTAAGTGGATTTACTAAGCCAGAAACCTTACCTGAAGTGTGCAGAACATCTCACCCAAGTTTCATCGCAATGGGATGAATGGAATATGAAGGCATGTGGGACTTTCTTGAAAACAACGCACGCCATTTTGTTAAAGCTACTCACGCGCCATCTATTGTAAATTGGATTTACCACGCCTATAACTTTTCCGGGACTGTGCACAACAACTCAACAAAATTTGATCGTAATCGGATTAATTGTGTATGAACGCATCGCCATTACGCATTTGTTTAAACTAATCGGGCGCTGTCTATTGTGAAATGGATTAACTATGCCTATGACCATCCCGAAAGTGTGTACAACAACTCACCAAAATTTGATCGCAATCGGATGAATGGTTTATGAACGGATAAAAGACGGACAGACAGACATTCATTTTTATATATATACTAGCAGAAGTACCCGTTCTTCGAACGGTGTTCGGTGTTAACACCAGACATTATAATAATAATAATAACAATGTTATTGGTGTTACATCCCTTTTAAGTACTGTTGCTTTTAGAGACACACCAGACATTATCAATTGAGCTACTGTTGCAATGGTTAGCGGCTTGTAATTCCTTCATAAGTTTATCAGAACGAAGTTAATTTTCTGGGAATATCACACACACTGTTAATTTAAGGGCCTTATAATGTGGTTTTCGGAGATCCTTTATAGACTCGCGAATTTTTTGTCTCACATTGAGAAGTGCAACATATGCTTTGGTCGTCCTTCTAGGATAATTTTTATATTTCGCCTATTTTAGCATGTATTTTGAGAAGTTTTTCCCTATATCCACCCTTCTACTGTATGAAAAGTACGGTGAAGAGTTTTATAAATGATTGGTGTATTGACTCATGTTTACCATACCTAATTTTACGATGCACCAAGCATCCGGACATGAGTTATAGGCGTACATAAGGATACACAGAAAGACAGACAGACAGTTCTATTGTCTACAACATATCACCCAGAAATCCAAATATGGGTATATCTACCACACAGTATCAAAGAAAATCATCCTTACGATGAACCCGTATGTCGACAGAAAAAAAGAAAAGAAAAAAGATTAGTTGAAATGTGCTCTCAAACTAAATTCACCTAACGTGTACTTCCTGACATGAAATAGAATTGAAAGTCTTGTAGATGAAACGCAATACACGTCACATAAAAACTGACCCTCTACGTTGTGTTGGGTCCCCATACACAGGAAGACCTCTATCATAAATTATAAAAGCTTGTGGTGCATGAAAATTCAGGTTCTTTAGTCTCAAATGGCCCAAATTCCTAAAAGCCGCAAAAAATGCTGATTAAATTCAGGAATTTTTGAAAATAATGTTGTTGTTTGGAGATATAATAGACCTTCTGCACTATATGTCGCACGTGAAAATTGCATGAAAAAATCCTAGATTACCCCTTGACCCCCTTAATTGCATTGGTGAATTATACAGTCTACGTTGGTTCCGTGATAACCTTATATTTGCTACTTTCACAGAAATGTAATAAATGTAATAAATTGCATCTTACTGAAATAGATGGAAAGTTGGATGCCACCCCTTGAGATAATGTTGTCATGGTCACGGATTTGCATTCCTTCATTAGTTTGTTAAATTAAATTTAATTAGTTTTCTGGGAATGTTTGAAACTGTTGGTTTAAGAGCCCCATAATGTAGTTTTCGAGGACCCTAGAGTTTTATTTCTGGCACCGAGGGGCTTTGTCTCGTCGTTGTACGCCATAATATAATACTACTATTTTTTTATCGTATGGCTTTTAGTGCCGGGAGTGTCCGAGGACATGTTCGGCTCGCCAGTTTTGTAGCTGCTTCGAGACGGACACCCAATGGGTGAGCTACAAGTACCGTTGGGGAGGAAAGTTGGAAGGGAGGGTCGAGGAGTTGGAAGGTAGCGGCTGTGGCCTATAGTTAAGGACCAACCCCGGCATTTGCCTGAAAGGAAGATGGGAAACCACATAAGACCATCTTCAAGGTTGCCGGCGGGGGGATTCGAACCTCCTCGCCTCCCGGATGTGAGCGACTGCCAACAGTCATGCCGCAACGACCTTGGCTAACTCACCCGGTATACTACTAATAATAATATAATATAGGGATAGGAATATAATAGACCTGCCATACCACACCCGCAGGTGTAAATCGCGTGAAAAAATTCTAGACTACCCCTTGACCCCCTTAAGCGCATTTTACATATTGATGAAATTTACAGCTTAATTTGGTTCCATAATAACCATCTAGCCGTTTGCAAACTTTCACACTAATGTAATTAATGGAATTGCATTGCGTCTTACAGCAATAGATGGACCTCTGAGAATCTGCTGCCATGGTTATCGGCTTGCATTCGTTCAGTAGTTTATTAACTTAAATTAGTTTTCTGGGAATATCTCAAAAACGGTTGGACGTAGGACCTTAAAATGTGTTTTTAGCGCCCCCGAATGTTATCTCTCACATTGAGGGGCTGAAAATGGGCTTTGTCTCGTCCTTCTACTCCTATTTCAGCATGTATTTTAAGGGGGTATGCCCCCTTTTATGATAGGTACAGAGAAGAGATACATCAATGATTAGTGTCGTGCCTCTAATGGATATCTGTACCAAATTTTGCGTTGATACACCCAGCCGTTCTCGATTTATAAGGGAATAAAGTTGTCCACAATCAAACAAACAAACAGACAGACAGACCAAAACATTATTTTCGCGCGCATCTATCATAAAACAGTCTAAAACGTGTAAATAACTCAAATTTCCGTAGAAATTCAGAAAAAAACAGACAAATTTTCTATTTATATATGTAGAGATATACTGCACGGCTCGGTGTTGACCGTGTCTTATTGCACAAATTTAGGATTTACTCGCTAACCGTTGGAGATACACGAAAAGTGTTAAGGACCTTTTGGATAGAAAATAGAATGTTAAAGCTCATATATGCCATCAAAAGGTTGCTATTTCTTAGCGTTCTCTTTTTATTTGAAATGGAAATATCAAATTTTGAAACCAAAGGGTGTAATGACGTCATAAATGTGGGTTTTACTCGCTAACCGTTGGAGATAAACGAAAAGTGAAGCTCTTATGTACCGTCAAAAGTTTGCTATTTCTTAGCGTTCTCTTTCTATTTGATAAGGAAATATGAAGTTTTGATTAAAGTGTGTAGTGACGTCACTAAAATGGTCGCCATTTTTAATAGTGCAAATTATCGAAATAAAATGTATCCTATATATAAACCTGGTAAATCAGCTACATCCATGCAAAATTTCATTTAAATCGGACCAGTGGTTCTTGCGTTATTGAGTAGCACACAGACAGACAGAAAGACAGACACACACCATCTCATTTTTAGCCTATTTTCAATTTAAAAAAATAGGCTTATGAGATCACCTTTTGTTCATATGTGTGTGCATGTGTGATTCGTGTGTGTGTGTCCCCCTAATAAAATCTAAACGGCTGGAAATATTTCAATGAAACTCGGTAAGGTCATAGCTCTATTCCGGGCGACCCCGACCGTGCCCTTCAAATTTTGTTACGTCTCGCCAATCCAACATGGCGGCTGAGCGAAATATTTCACCAGCATTCAATATCTCCGAAACTATTACCGATATTACCCTGAAATTTTGTATGGTGATAAAGGGAACTACTAGAAATTCACTTATGTGACCTTTGAAAACCTGGTAACTACAAAACCAACATGGCGGCCAAGAGAAATTGCGACATTTAAATGGACGTTTCTCGCGATTTAACCAACCAAACGCAATGAAACTTGGCACAGTATATGTTTATATACATTGTAATGCACCGACATCTAACTTCGTTCAATTGTTTACATAACCTCGAAATGGCGGCTGTGCGAAATATTTCACAGGCATTCAATATCTCCGAAACCATTTATGATATCAACCTGACATTTTGTACGGTGATAAAGAGTACTGCTACAAGTTTATCTATATAAATTTTAAAAGCCTGTAAACTACGAAACGAACATGGCGGCCAAGCGAAGTTGAAACATTCTAATACATTTTTCTGGTAATTTAATCATACGAGCGCATTGAAATGTGGTACAGTAAATGATTATACATATTGTCATTCACTGGCCTCTAATTTTGTTCAATTGTTTACATAAACTGAAGATGGCGGCTGTGTGAAATTTTAAAATTAAGTTTTTTTTTCTCGTGTCGTAATCATGCGATCGAAGTGAAAGTTTGAATAATGAAGTACGCAATAATTTTCCTTTAATGTTACATAACTCTATGGCCTATACATATAACAATCCAAAATGGCGAGCATCCGAAATATTTTGACGGTTCTCAATATGTAAGAATCTTTTTCAGCAATCAAACTGATTTTTTAATGTTCATAGAGGCTATGAACATAAGTTCACCTATATGACTTTCAGTAACCTGGTGAGCACAAATTCAACATGGCGGCGACGTGAAGTATAAATATTTAAATGGACGTTTCTCGCGATTTAACCATGTGAGTGCAGTGAAACTTTGCACGTTAATGCTTATACAAATGTTAATCCACTGGTATCTAATTTATTTCAATTGTTTTCATAACCACAAGATGGCAGTTGTGCGAAATTTTTAAATCTTGTTTTTACTTCTTGTGTCCTAATCATGCGATTGAAGTCTGAAAACCACACGTACACAATAATCTTCATGTAATAGTGCATAAATAAAAATCCAACCTGGCTACCATCTGCAATATTTAGTCGGTTCTCAGTATCTACGAATCTAACATAGCAATCAAACTGATATTTTGTATGTTGATAGAGGCAATTAATATGAGTAGGATATATGAAAATAGGCTGTATAGTTCTTCACGGAACTACTTGTTATATATTAGTATAGCAGAAGTACCCGTCCTTCGAACGGTGTTATATATTAACACCAGACATTATCAATTGAGCTACTGTTGCAATGGTTAGTGGTTTTTCATTCCTTCATAAGTTTATCAGAACGAAGTTAGTTTTCAGGGAATACCACACACACTGTTAATTTAAGGGCCTTAAAATGTGGTTTTCGGAGACCCCTTATAGACTCGCGAATTTTGTGTCTCACATTGAGAAGCGCAGCATATGCTTTGATCGTCCTTCTAGGATAATTTTTTATATTTCGCCTATTTTAGCATGTATTTTGAGAAGTTTTTCCCTATATCCACCCTTCTACTGTTTCAAAAGTACGGTGAGGAGTTTTATAAATGATTGGTGTATTGACTCATGTTTACCATACCTAATATTACGTTGCACCACGCCTACGAACACGATTTATAGGCGTACATAAAGATACACAGAAAGACAGACATATCTAAAACATATCACCCAGATATCCAAATATGGGTATATCTGCCATACAGTATCAAACAAAATCATCCTTACGATGAACCCGTATGTCGACAAAAGAAAGATTAGTTACAATTTGCTCTCAAACTAAATTCACCTAACTTGTACTTCTTGACGTGAAATAGAATTGAAAGACTTGTAGACGAAACGCAATACACCTCACATAAAAAAATGACCCTCTACGTTGTGTTAGGTCCACATACACAGGAAGACCTCTTTCATAAATTATAAAGGCTTGTGGTGCATGAAAATTCAGGTTCTTTAGTCTCAAATGGCCCAAATTCCTAAAAGCCACAAAAAATTCTGATTCAATTCAGGAATTTTTGAAAATAATGTTGCTGTTTGGAGATATAAAGGATGATTGTAGTTTTACGTGACCATTAATCGCGAGATCATAAGCCACGGGACCTCCATTTTACGTGGAATCTGAACCACAGGGCATGGCATTTCACTTTGGAAATGTTTGGAGATATAATAGTCCTTCTGTACTATATGTCGCACGTGAAAATTGCATGAAAAAAATCTAGGTTACCCCTTGACCCCCTTAATTGCATTGATGAATTATACAGTCTACGTTGGTTCCGTGATAACCGTATAGCCATTTGCAAACTTTCACAGAAATGTAATACATAGAGTGACATTACTTCTTACAGAAATAGATGGAAAGTTGGATGCCACCCTTTGAGATAATGTTGTCATGGTTAGCGATTTCCATTCCTTCATTAGTTTGTTAAATTAAATTAGTTTTCTGGGAATATTTCAGATACTTTTGGTTTTAGGGCCTTATAATGTAGTTTTCGAGGACCCTTTAGGGACCCCAAGTTTTGTTTCTGGCACCGAGGGGGCTTTGTCTCCTCGTTGTACGCCATAATATAATAATAATAATATAATATAGGGATAGAAATATAATAGACCTGCCGTACCACACCCGGAGGTGTAAATCGCGTGAAAAAATTCTACTGTACCCCTTGACCCCCTTAAGCGCATTATACGTATTGATGAATTCTACAGCTTAATTTGGTTCCGTGATAACCTTCTAGCCGTTTGCAAACTTTCACACCAATGTAATTAATGGAATTGCATTGCGTCTTACAGCAATAGATGGACCTCTGAGAATCTGTTGCCTAGGTTACCGGCTTGTATTCGTTCATTAGTTTATTAAATGAAATTAGTTTTCTGGGAATATCTCAAAAACGGTTGGTTTTAGGGCCTTAAAATGTGGATTTCGGGGACCCTTCAGGGCCCCCGAGTTTTGTCTCTCACATCGAGGGGCTGAAAATTATTTTTGTCTCGTCCTTCTACTCCTATTTCAGCATGCATTTTAAGGGGATAGGCCCCCTTTTATGAGAGATACGGAGAAGGGTTACATCAATGATTAGTGTCGTGCCTCTGATGGATATCTGTACCAAATTTTACGTTGATACACCCAGCCGTTCTCGAGTTATAAGGGAACAAATTTGTCCACAGACAACCAAACAAACAGACAGACAGACCAAAACATTATTTCGCACGCATCTATCATAAAACAGTCTGAAACGTGTAAATAACTCAAATTTCCGTAGAAATTCAGAAAAAGACAGACACATTTTCTATTTATATATATAGAGACATACTGCACCGCTCGGTGTTGACCGTGTTTTATTGCACAAATTTAGGTTATACTCGCTAACCGTCGGAGATACACGAAAAGTGATAAGAACCTTTTGGATAGAAAATTAAATGCTAAAGCTCATGTATACCATCAACAGTTTGCTATTTCTTAGCGTTCTCTTTTTATTTGAAATGGAAATATGAAATTTTGAAACCAAAAGGTGTAGTGACGTCACAAAAGTAGGTTTTACTCGCTAAGCGTTGGAGATACACGAAAGGTGATAAGGACCTTTCGGATAGGAAATTAAATTTCAAAGCTCATATGTGCCATCAAAAGTTTGCTATTTCCTACCGTTCTCTTTTTATTTGATATGGAAATATGAAATTTTGAAACCAAAGGGTGTAGTGACGTCACTAAAATGGTCCCCATTTCTTAATAGTGCCAAATATCGAAATTGAAAGTATCCTATATGTAAACCTGGTATTTCAGCTACATCCATGCAAAATTTCATTTAAATCGGACCAGTGGTTCTTGCGTTATTAGGTAACAGACAGACAGACAGACAGAAAGACAGACACACACCATCTCATTTTTATATATTAGTATGATAACATTTATTTATTTATTTATTTATTTATTTATTTCTCGTATGGCTCTTAGTGCCGGGAGTGCCCGAGGACATATTCGGATCGCCAGAGGCTGTAGCTGCTTCAAGTGGACACCCATAGGGTGAGCTACAATTCCGTTCAATTTCAAGTAGCTCCAACTGTCGTTACCAGATGTCAATGACACCTAGTGGTGAACGTTGGAACTTTGATAGAGCAGTCCAATGAAATCTAAACAAGAAATTTAGCTTCACACAAGTTTAGTCTGTGGAAGGATCTTTTACATGCCATAAATCTAAGACATGGGACCACCGGCTTTACTTCCCCTCCGAAGGAAGGCTTAACTTACTGAAGGATTTTAACGCTCTTAAAAATACGACGACCTCGGCCAGGTTTGAACCCGCGGTCTTGAGCGCAGCAGTTCACCATGCTAACAACTACGCCACCGAAGCCGCTCGGTCAACACACATGGTGCCCAATGCGCATTAGGCCGTAAAACGAGTATTTATACACCCTAACATGAAAGAAATATTAAATAAGGTACAACACGCTTTTACGTACAAGAATGGGGGTACTTAATTGGATGACAGGTTTCGGTTGTCAAACGATCATCATCAGATGATGCTCACTTAGGCTTAGTCAATGTTTGATGTGGCCATGAGATCAATAACAGGCTGCATAAAGTCTACTCCTCTTCACTGGCTACCGCCTCTAAGTCACATAGCACCACCAAATCTGCGGAGACAGAACGCTCTCCTAAATGAATATAAAACATTAATTATCTATGGAATGCCTCAGTGGCTTAGGCAGCAGCACGCTGGCCTCTCACCACTGGGCCCGTGGTTCAAATCCCGGTCACTCCATGTTGGATTTGTGCTGTACAAAGCGGAGGCAGACAGGTTTTTCTCCGGGTACTCCGGTTTTCCCTGTCACAATTTCATTCCAGCTACACTCTCCACTATCATTTCATTTCATCTGTCATTCATTTAGTCATTGCCCCAGGGGTGTGCGACCGGCTTCGGCAACCGGCACAGTTCATATCCTCGCCGCTAGATAGGGACTTCATACATTCCATTGCCATACCCAGTCGGCCGACTGGAAGCAGGCTGTCGATTTTTTTCTATTATCAATCCTCAGCTTCCAGTCCACTCGAATATACCTGTACTTAGAAAAAGCCGATTAAAATTAAACTGGCAGAATCGTTGCGAGCAATGAATTTCAACATGAACAGGAAATGGTCAGGAATGTGGACTAGTGCTGTACATGAGGACTACTAGACTCTCGTTAGACCAGGTACACAACCAGTTGGCATGAAACTACCGCGACGTGTTTGGAAGAGACTTAACAGGCTCCGTAGAGGCCATGGCATTTTTGCAGGGAACCACTACCGATGGGGATTGGCGGCATCTTTCCAATGTAACTGTGGCAGTGAACATCAGACCATCAAATACATTGTAACATGCTGCAGCAGACGAGCTTATTCTGGAAGTCCAGAATATTTCTTTGAATTGACGGCTTCAGCCCTTCAATGGATTGAAGATTTTGACGTTAACTTGTTGAATTTTAGTATTTGTAAACTATGTACAGTATATTAGTTGCTCTTCAGTTGCCATACGCTAAATAAATAAATAATGTTCGATGTTTATAAATTACACCTATGCACATATGTATACACAATCTTTGGATTACTTAAGTTTGTAAAACCTGTGTAACGTGTCAATCTTATTAACGGATATTATTGCACATTTCCATAGTTGTTGCTTTTTTATTATAGTACATTATGCAACGAGTCTATAATGGCAATAATCAAGTCACAAGTATGTTTATAAAACGAACGTAGCGAGTTTTATAATTTCCATACGAGTGTCTTAATTACCATTATAGGCGAGTTGCATTCGACTGTTTATGTTCGACGATAATTATAACTTTATTATATGTTTTATTATATATTCATAAATATCTGTGGGGTTCAGTTACTTTTGTTAGTGAACAGGGAGCGCTGACTTTGCTGACTGAACAGAGCGCGTGCGTGGGTCAAAGCACTTCGAAAGCAGATACCATTTACTTTGCTTGGCAATGCTATTGTTTACAGCCTGAATGATGACTAGTTCCGTCCAGCTCTAGCATTCACTAATATTGTCACTGAAGTCGTTTGAAAGCAATGCGCTGTGTAGAAATTCGACTTGGGGATATTAAGGTACAGTGCTATTTCTTGTCTCATATTCGCCAGTTTATTTACGCGAGCATATGGACAGTGCACTTTCCATGTTGGTAATTTATATAGAACGATGCTTTGTTGCTAACTTCTGGACGTAAATTCATACATTTATTGCATATGTCATTGTATTTTCTTGTTACCGTAAATATTCGTGCTGATTTTGTGTTTGTGTTTGGGATTGTAACTACAATGGATCCGATATCCAATTTGAACATTCAAATCATGTAATTCTTGTTCGAAATGTTGGGGTTTGAGCGCATGCGTGAAGGTATCCTTACCTAAATGGTCAATGAATGAGCTCTGATTGGCTGGAGAAATTGTCTCATAATGGAAAACAGTACATTAATGACCATCTTTATGATATACTAGCAGAAGTACCCGTTCTTCGAACGGTGTTCGTAGTTAACACCAGACATTATCAATTGAGCTACTGTGCAATGGTTAGCGGTTTGTCATTCCATCAAGTTTATCAGAACGAAGTTAGTTTATTGGGAATATCACACACACTGTTAATTTAAGGCCCTTAAAATGTAGTTTTCAGAGACCCTTTATAGATTCCCGAATTATCTGTCTCACATTGAGAAGCGCAACATATGCTTTGGTCGTCCTTGTAGGATAATTTTTATATTTCGCATATTTTAGCATATATTGAGAAGTTTTTTCTCTATATCCACCCTTCTACTGTATGAAAAGTACGGTGAAGAGTTTTATAAATGATAGGTGTATTGGAAGCCTCCGTGGCTCAGGCGGCAGCACGCCGGCCTCTCACCGCTGAGTCCGTGGTTCAAATCCCGGTCACTCCATGTGAGATCTGTGCTGGACAGAACGGAGGCAGACAGGTTTTTCTCCGGGTACTCCGGTTTTCCCTGTCAAAATTTCATTCCAGCAACACTCTCCCCTATCATTTCATTTCATCTGTCATTCATTTAATCATTGCCCCAGAGGAGTGCGTCAGGCCTCGGCAGCCGGCACAGTTCATATCCTCGCCGCTAGATGGGGGCTTCATTCATTCCATTCCTGACCCGGTCGGAGACTGGAAGCAGGCTGTGGATTTTCATAGGTGTATTGACTCTCATGGTTACCATACCTAATTTTAAGATGCACCAAGCATCCGAACACGAGGTATAGGCGTACATAAAGATACACAGAAAGACAGACGGACAATTCTATTGTCTACAACAGATTACCCAGATATCCAAATATGGGTATATCTACCACACAGTATCAAAGAAAATCATCCTTATGATGAACCCGTATGTCGACAAAAAAAAAAAAAAGTTAAAATGTGCTCTCAGACTAAATTCACCTAACGTGTACTTCCTGACGTGAAATACAATTGAAAGTATTGTAGACGAAACGCAATACACGTCACATAAAAACTGACCCTCTACGTTGTGCTAGGTGCCCATACACAGGAAGACCCCTTTCATAAATTATAAAGGCTTGTGGTGCATGAAAATTCAGGTTCTCTAGACTCAAATTGCCCAAATTCCTAAAAGCCGCAAAAAATGCTAGTTCAATTCAGGAATTTTTGAAAATAATGTTGCTGTTTGGAGATATAATAGACCTTCTGTACTATATGTCGAACGTGAAAATTGCATGAAAAAATTCTAGGTTACCCCTTCACCCACTTAATGGCATTGATGAATTATACGGTCTACGTTAGTTCCGTGATAACCTTATAGCCATTTGCAAACTTTCACAGAAATGTAATAAATGGAGTGTCATTGCTTCTTACAGAAATAGATGGAAAGTTGTATGCCACCCCATGAGATAATGTTCTCATGGTTACCGATTTGCATTCCTTCATTAGTTTGTTAAATTAAATTAAATTAGTTTTCTGGGAATATTTCACAAACTGTTGGATTTAGAGCCTTATAATGTAGTTTTCGTGGACCCTTTAGGGCCCCCGAGTTTTGTTGCTGGCACCGAGGGGCTTTGTCTCGTCGTTGTACGCCATAATATAATACTAATAATATAATATAGGGAGAAATTATAACTCCTATTTTTTATTATTTTTTATTCAGCCAATGGCAATGTACTTTTCTTTTCAGGACGGGTCAGGGAAGGGATATTATCAGAGAAAGAAGCATTCACATCGCGCTTGAGCAAAATGGAAATGGCCTACCCTTTAACTAAGGACATCTATGTGAAAAGGTCAATATTCTTCAACGCAAAACTAAAACATTACTGCAGTGTCATCCGTCCGGAAGTCTTGCATGCTTCTGAATACCTCACGATGAACAAAAAAGGCTTGGTTGAGAAACTGGAGGCCAAAGAAAGAAAAATGTTGAGAAAGATATTGGGTTCCATCAAAGATAATGGGGAATACAGAAAACGGCATAACCATAACCTATATACTCATGTGGAGAAGATAAGCAACGTCATCCGGAAGAGAAGGTTACCATTTGTTGGGCATGTGAAACGAATGAGCCCAGCGAGACTAACCAACCGCAACATAACTTACTTTCATGAGAGGAAAACAAAATGGGCCTGGTTCATTGAACTAGATAAAGATCTGAAAGAAGTGGGGATTACACCAACAGACATTCAGGAGTGCGTCCCACTCAAAGGGAAACTTCAAGCTTGTAAAGGTTTCCAAGAAAAACCGAAGCTGAAAACGGGAAAGCTTTGGACCCAGGAACGGAAGGAAGTCCACCGAGAACGAATGCGGGCGTACAGGGCAAACATCAAAGCCAGTAGAAGACGGTTGGAATGACGCGGTCCATAGATGGCCTATACGAAATGAATGAATGAATAATATGGGGATAGGAATATAATAGACCTGCCGTACCACACCCGCAGGTGTAAATCGCGTGAAAAAATTCTAGAGTACCCCTTGATCCCCTTAAGTGCGTTAAACGTATTGATGAATTTTACGGCTTTGGTTCCGTGATAACCTTCTAGCCGTTTGCAAACTTTCACACTAATGTAATTAATGGAATTGCATTGCGTCTTACAGCAATAGATGGGACCTCTGAGAATTCGTTGGCATGTTTACTGGCTTGCATTCGTTCATTAGTTTATTAAATTAAATTAGTTTTCTGGGAATATCTAAAAAACGGTTGGTCTTCGGTCCTTAAAATGTGGTTTTTGGGGACCCGAGTTTTGTCTCTCACATTGAGGGACTGAAAATGAGTTTTGTCTCGTCCTTCTACGCCTATTTCAGCATGTATTTTAAGGGGGTAGGCCCCCTTTTATGAGAGCTACGGAGAAGAGTTACATCAATGATTGGTGTCGTTCCTCTGATGGATATCTGTACCAAATTTTACGTTGATACACCCAGCCGTTCTCGAGTTATAAGGGAACAAATTTGTCCACAGACAAACAAACAAACAAACAGACAGACAAACAAAATAATTATTTTCGCGCGCATCCATCATAAAACAGTCTGAAAAGTGTAAACATCTCAAATTTCCGTAGAAATTCACAGATAAACACACAAATTGTCATTTTTATATATAGAGAGATATACTGCACCGCTCGGTGTTGACCGTGTTTTATTGCACAGATTCTGGTTTTACTCGCTAACCGTTGGAGATATACGAAAAGTGATAAGGACCTTTCGGATAGAAAATTAAGTGTTAAAGCTCATGTATACCATCAAACGTTTGCTATTTCTTAGCGTTCTCTTTTTATTTGAAAAGGAAATATGAAATTTTGAAACCAAAGGGTGTTGTGACGTCACAAATGTCGGTTTTACTCGCTAACTGTTGGAGATACACGAAAAGTGATAAGGACCTTTCGGATAGGAAATTAAATTTCAAAGCTCGTATGTGCCATCGAAAGTTTGCTATTTACTACCGTTCTCTTTTTATTTGAAATGGAAATATGAAATTTTGAAACCAAAGGGTCTAATGACGTCACTAAAATAGTCGCCATTTTTTAATAGTGCAAAATTTCGAAATCAAAAGTATCCTATATGTAAACCTGGTAAATCAGCTACATCCATGCAAAATTTCATTTAAATCTGACCAGTGGTTCTTGAGTTATTGAGTAACAGACAGACAGACAGACAGACAGAAAGACAGACACACACCATCTCATTTTTAGCCTAATTTCGATTTTTGTAAAAAATGAAAGTAGACTTATGAGATCAACACAGGGCGAAAAAAAAGTGTGTCTGTCTGTGTGTGTGTATGTGTGTGTGTGAGTCTGTGTGTGTGTGTATGTGTGTGTGTGAGTCTGTGTGTGTGTGTGTGTCTGTGTGTGTGTGAGTGTGTGTACTCTGAATGTCTGTCCCCCCCTATCAATTCGAACACGGTGAAACCGAATTGAACGAAATTTGGTACAGAGGTAGCACTAGTAAAGGACACCTCAGTGTCATACTTTATATCGCCGCCATATTTACCAAAACAGAATGGCGGCCACTCAAATGTTCAAAACGTAAAATCAAATTACGGCTAAACTAATCATCCGATCTCTACCAAATTTGGTGACAACATACCTTTGTATAGAACGCGTCTTTCACCCAAAATTCAAGGTCATCGGCCATGCCATTTCAGGATGGCGGCCGTGTGAATTATGCAACCATTTTAATAAATAGCTTACGACCCACCAATTCCGATTATCGAGTCTAGGGGGGTTTAAGCTATCCTGAAGGTCGTGATCCGTTATTTATTATAATTTAATATTATAATATTATACAGTATGAGTGGCTTAAAAGAGCTGAGCCGTTGTGTCACACGACAAGATGGCAGCTGTCCTCATGTGCCTGTCTTATATTTCAGTAGTTTTAGTATGTTGTATGTGATATACCGTACTGATACAATAATATAAACTTTGTATGAAATGATCTTTAATGAAGATGTACTGCAGTGAAGAAATCGTTTATTTAAAGTCATTATTTGCCAACAGTTTGTATCTAATATGTCAGTTAAGAACACCTGACGTCATGGATACGGTTAGCTCTGGGCTAGCATGTTAGTCTGACACGCAGTTGACTGGGGATCGAGTACTGCTACAGTTAGGTTTTTTTTTCTTGAATTCTTTTACAAATGATGTGCACGAGCTTTTTCCACAGATACTGAATAAAATGTCATTTAGCTCAAAGGAGAGGATAAAGTATACACTCGTATATTAATAAAATCACAGTCCCAGCATCGCACATAAACAGAAGACATTAGAAAAAGGAGAATAGAAGAACTAGATACACGTTGTCATTAACCACAGCCTTCTTAATGCCTCTGTACGGTGCTGTCCTCTTGTGGGCTATGTGGGTAATATTGCTCCAAACATAACGCTGTGTAAATGCCTGAGCTGGCCTCCTGAAGTATGGCAATTTTGTAATACTGGTAGTTCAACTATTAGCCACGATCACGCTCCGAATACCTTTAAACACTGCCAGCTGGATCGCCTCCCTCTTGGCTACTTTAAACTGCCTACTCATTCAACACCCATAGAACACTGCCATCGTAGTACATTACGATGGCAGTGCATAGGCGTACAAGATAAAGATTAATTCACTGATAGGTCGCAGCACCACCTACTGTGATTGGGGCGGAAGATTCTTAATTTTGCAGGCTGGCTTAATATAGAGATTAACGGACGTGAATGCATTACAATAAGTTAGTAGTTTTGTTATTCAATCATCATAAAGTATATAATATTGATCTTGACACTTACTGGCTTATTATCAATATAAAAGAAAACAAACAATACATTGTGGTTGGGGTGATTGTTTTAGGGATGAGGACAAAGAGTCATAATAGTACATTATGCAACGAGCCTATAATGGCTATAATTAAGACACGAGTATTTTTTATAAAACGAGCGTATGCGAGTTTTATAATTTCCATACTAGTGTCTTAATTACCATTATAGGCGAGTTGCATACGACTGTTTATGTTCGACGATAATTACAACTTTATTATATGTTTTAACATAAATATTCATAAATATATGTTGAGATTGTCACTAGAATTTTGTGATCGGGTGCTGCGCAGGGTAGGATATCTCTGATGTCCAAGCTCACTGACCGACCGACGCATGCGCTCTGTGAGCTTCAATGCCGTATGTGCAGATTGAGCATCAGTATTCAGTAAAAATGTCACGGAAATCGTTTGAAAACAACCCGCTGTGTAGAAATTGGATTTAAGGATATTAAGGTACAGTGTCTCATATTAACCAGTTTATTTACGAGAACATTATGGACGGTGCACTTTCGGTAATTTATATAGACATGTTGGATTTTGAGCGCACGCGAGTAGGTATCGTTACCTAATTGGTCAATGAACGAGCTCTGATTGGCTGGAGAAACTGTATCATAATGAAAAAGAGTGTTATAATGACCATCATTATGATACAGTTTCCTGACACATAATAGTGGGGGTCGAACATAAAGATACCCATACATTTAGGAGAAAGTAGGCTATATGTTCTTTGCTGAACATCTTGTTATATATTAGTATGATTTTTCTGACGTATAATATTTACATTTCGACATCGTCGAATATAAATGTAGCTTAAGTACGTTAATCTGTGATCTATTGAATTATTATTGAGACTAACTTCAGGAATGATGTTGTCTACACTATATCGTTAATTAAGTTCAAAATCACCCATCTCCTATTTAAACTGGAAGCCTATTATAATGTGGTTATGATGTAAATATGGCGACTACATAAATGATACACTGCACAAGAATGGAATAAGATTACGTAAAGTTAGCTGGTATTTGAAAGCTGAATCCTATATAGCGTCCGTTCTCGTTCACTGCTCACATCATGTGCTCCAAATATTCTTGCTTTTCAAATGTGCCCCGTGGCGTTTGCCATACGCGTTAAACCACCTCCCGTGACTACGATGGGTAGCTGCAGCAAATCCGAAAATGCTAGGTTTATGTCCCAACGTGGAAAGTGGCATCCTTAGTGTGATTTTTTCACGCTCCCTGAGAAAAATACTGGAATAGTACCTTATTTTTGGTTACCCACCCCATTCTGGACTAATACAAAGTATACAGTTACACACTGTAATATAGCCACCACAGAAACACAGGTTGACAACTTCAATACACACTTATATAGACGGGGTTGATCACCAAGATGTCCCAGACCCCTAAATGAATTAACAACAGTAACAGTCTTTCCAATTGTTGTCAAAAATACTACTATGCAAATGTTATGAATAATATTTTGTTCTAATAGACTTTATCCGAGCACAAATACATGTTTAACTATTTTCATGAATATCTTTTTAAGGACGTCTATTTCTATTAGACTTGCATTTTCAAAATTGGACTTTTAGAGTTGAACTTTTAGCCTATCTTCTATTTTTGCATAAAATGAAAGTAGACTGATGAGATCTACACGGGTCAAAAGTTGTCAGTCTGTCTGCGTGTGAGTGTGTATGTATGTCCCGTCCCGTCCTCCCCCCACCTATCAATTCGAACACGACGAAACCGAATTGAACAACATTTTGTATAGAGGTGACACTTGCAAAAACACCTCAGTTTCATGTTTTATATTGCCGCCATCTTTACCAAAACTTAATGCAGCCACTCAAATGGTCAGAACTAAATATTAAATTACGGCCAACGTAATCATCGGATCTTTACCAAATGTGGAAACAACATACCTTCATACGGGGCGCGTTGTGCGCCCAAACTACAACGATGTCAGTTATACCATTTCAGGATGGCGGCCGTGTGAATTATGCAAGCTTTATAATGCATAACATAGGACCCACCAGTTCTGATTATCGAACCGAGAATAGTTTACCTTAGGCTGTTCTAAAGGACGTGGCCCGAATGAAATTAAAGGTCTATATTATAATATTATACTGCAGAAATTACTTTAAAAAACTGAGCCGTCTCAGTTACAAGACAAGATGGCAGCTGATCTCTAGTTCTGACCTATATTTCACTAACTTGAGTATGTTGCATGCAATAAAGCCTACTGATAGAAATAATATAAACTTTGTATTAAATGGATTATAATGAATACAGTATATACTCCAGTGAAGAAATCGTTTAGTCCAAGTCATTGTTTGCTAAGATATTATATGTAAATCGATTGATAACGTCAAACCGCCGTGGACGCGTTTGGCTCTGTGTTAAAGCTTTGGCCGATAGAGCGCACTCGCCCCCGAGGATAGCCGCGATTCCAAATTAGGTGTGCAGTATGTATATTAAACGTGTTTCTTTTAGTGATACGTATACACCAACGAAGTTTTGTTTCATTTTCAATTATTGTAAGTAGTTGGTGTTGTTATACTGAATTCCTACGTTGTTTGCAGTGTTTGCTGATGAAATAGTAAAATTATAAACTAAGGTATGCACGCCGTTGCTGAAATCCAGTGTGTCATAATGTTGTGTGCCGGTTTGCACTTCGAATAGGAAGAAGATAGGAGGTGATAAGGACAAAGAGTTCTAACTATACCCATACATTTAGGAGAATGTAGGCTATATGTTCTTTACTGAACATCTTGTTTTTACTATATTATATTTGATTAAAAATGCCCTATTTAGTGTGTAAGTATACAGGGTGTTCCTGAATTCCCATTACACACATTGAGGGCTTGTAGTGGAGACCAAAACGGTTATGCTTAGCATAGGAACATATGTCCGGAAACCTACTGTCTTCCCACTACCCGCATAAAAACATCACAACACACGTTCACAGCTCCCTCAATTTCGGCGCTCCGTCCGACTCCTACTGCTTGGCGTCTGGGACTAATTACGGGTGGGGCTCGATGTGACGACCACCGACGTCAACACAGACACTGGTACACACGATCACCAATCTCTGGTCCTCCAAGAACCGCCGCAGCCATAACCCGCACCAATAGGTCTTCCTCGGATTCCACAGGGGTCTCGTAAATCAATGTTTTCATGTAGGGGCTATGCCCTACGTACGTACCGGTACTCTAATCAGTGACGCCAAAAATGCGCGACCTGTGAATGTGTGCTCTAGTGGTTCTTTGAGGGAAGACGGTACGCTTCCGGACACAAGTTCCTACGCTAAACTTAACCGTCTCGGTCCCAACTACAAGCCCGCAATATGTGTAAAGGAGAATTTAGAAACACCCTTGCTGATGAATACTCCAATGAAGGGTTGAAAACACGTTACAATAAAAATTATGGTATTAACAGTTGTCTGTGAGTAAACTAAATTAGTACAACAGTTAATACGTCTATTGAACACATAATCCGTCATGGTTATTGTTTTTTCTTAATACATATATTATTCATCACGGAACACCGACTTACTGTTATTTACCCCACTATTAGAGGATAAAACTGTCCTCCAAAAGGTTTCCATACGTTTTTCTGTCATAGGGCTTTTATTTGTTTTCCTCGGTGACGGGAATATGACCTAGAAATTATCCTCAAAAATTAACTTTTGTTTACCCCATTAACCCGTTACTGACGGGCAATCATAGAAAATACGACATATTACATACCTGGCCAAATTAAAATGGTAAATCTCTATGAAGCTAAATTCTTTATTGTTACATGATTTATAGAACCATAAACATTGATGAAGATGATGTAATTTTGTGCCATCATAATCTGACCAGCCTTGGTCGCAAATTCAATAAACGCGGTGGAAGTAAATTAAATTAATTTAAAAATAGATGCTAACATCTGGGAGAAAGGATAACGAATTAGAGGAAAATGTGAAACTGAATGAGAAAGAATATTAACGCTATAAAAATTTAAAATATTTGGGGTCAATGATAGACGATGTCGAATGGACCATTACTGAACCAACAAACAGTCGTCTCGAGGCAATAGAAATGAAGTTCCTCCGTTCTTGCCTTCAAAAGACGAAAAAAGAGATAGAGATGATTTGATCACATGAAGAGGATGGCTCCCCACAGGATACCTCGGGTGTACTTTGGCCAGAGTGTCCCTGGGAAGAGACCAAGTGGAAGACCGTGTGATGTGTTTGAGAATCAAATTTACAAGGACCTTGAAGCTAGAGATAACAACTGGCATCAAATACAGGAACAACAGTTATTGATGGACAGGATAAATTGGAGACGGCTCATATATAACCGCACCTGGCTTGCTGGAGTGAAGAAACGATGATGATGATAATAGCTGAAAACAATGATTTGAGAGAGGAAATAGATGGGAGGATAGCAGCTGGAAATGGGAGATTCATTGCTTTAAACAGAGTAATTAAAGCAAGAAACCGTAGTGGAAATCTGAAGTTGACGGTATATCGTACGGTAGTGACACCTGTGGTGATGTATGTTTCGGAGACTTGGACCATCACATAAGGTGAAGAGGAATTGTAAAAGGATTTGGGAAAGAAAGATACTCAGTGTGGTATCTGGACCAGTAAATGAGGGTGAATTCTGGTGATTCAGAAATAATATGGAGATAAGAGAGTTGTGTTGTAAGCCTGATAGGCCCTGTAGCTACAGTATTTTACGGCTAGTGCTCTTAAACTCTTTGTTGTAATAAAATGAAATATGGATGGGCGCCAGTCTACTAGCTGATGGCTTGTAAACAATAAACATATATGTATTGTACCCATTAATGCTCATAAGGGCACAGTATATGTTAGAGCACATAAGATTACTTTCTCTTGAGTTGTGGTGTGACAACCACCAACCGGAATACATTAGATAAGATGGGAAAATAAAATATACTGTAATATAATTTATTAAGAAAAAACTTACCCATGTGGTGGTAGAGGAATCTGTAATAACAGAACTGACTGTAGCCCTGTCATAAATAAGAAAACACTCTCCAGATAGCAGCTAACAATCACCTCCTGGGAAAATGGCTCTGGTTAGGGCAAACTCCCTTTATGGTTGATACATGATAACGCACATTATTTTCTTCATTCTATTCGCCTCTTATATAATTTCTGGCAACTCAATTCCGATCTCTCTATGCACATTAGATTTCGTTGACTGTCACAACAGTCCAAATATCAATTCCTTCAAGGATAAACTTCTTCCTATTTCATCTCCATTATTATATCTTCTCTCCGAAGAAACATTTAGAGTATGTCTTTTTGCTTTTCTTGACGATCTAGTACTTTAGTTCACAACATCACCACTACAATAAATCCAAAGCCGCAGCAGCCATCTTGCGCGTTACATACAGTATATAAATTCTGTTTAGTTCTGCGTTTCACCACTACATCCGATTCCTCAGTCACAGCAGCTATCTTAAACGTTATTTATATGAAGTCAGTTTCGCATCCATTATAATGCCTTCCCCATAGTTTCTTTACTCCATGCTATCAAATCAGAATGCCGATACAAAAATACCAATGCAAGTACATCTATGGATCTTCTTAGGAATGCTACCATTACGTCTCCTTCTAACAACTCATCGCAATTGCACAAGTTCACATATAAGTAGTTCTAGTTACGATTTCTGAATATACACAGCCTATAGTGGAGGAAATGAACAGAAGTAGATGCGTTGGCTGGGACATGTAGAAAGAATGACAAAGAACAGGATGGTAAAGGTCTTCGATCGAAAGCCAGGAGGACGTCGTATGAAGGGAAGACCTAAGACAAGGTGGGTGGTTAACGTGGAGGAGGATCTGAGAATGATGTGAGTCAGAAAATGGATAACGAAAGCAGTCAACAGGGAAGAATAGGTCTGGTAGACCAAGGCCCTGCAAGGCATGTTGCGCCAAGGAGCAAGTAATTAAGTATACCTATGCCATACACACTGATAACAAAAAAAAAAAAGAAACAAGAAGTTCCGTGAAGAACTAGACAGCCTACTTTTCATGCCAATGATTATTCTACAGTATATGAACCTATCTAGAATAATGACGAAATTAAGTTGGTAATATCGAAATATCAAATTAGTTCAAAATATACCTGGTGTAATGTAGCCTAATAGAGCACTAGAGTTGGCAGCCCTGGTGACTGAATATATTCTTAGTTCTACCTCTTAAGGTACACAATACAAAATTTGGTTGAAGTCCAATGGACGTTACATGCAGTTAGACACTGGATCTATCAGCACGCGTAAAAGCATGTTGCCAACAATACCATGCGTGTGCAGGTCAGAAATAATCTGAATTATTATGGTATCGTGTTGTGCCAATTTTGGATGAAATCCATTTGTTAGTATAGAAGTTACATGTATTTTAAAATTGGACATACCAGGAGGCATAGAATCATGTTGGCAGCACTGCCTTGTATTAATTACTCCAAATTAATCTAGAATGTCAGGTGCTATACTTGTGCAAAGTATAGAGCTGTTGGTTGCATACTTTCTGATATATTGATATTAGGGTTAAAAGAATATAGACAGCATTTATTAACAGTTGGCAGCCCTGATTGCTCTTAACAATACTTATAGTCATATCTGTTATGGTACACATAGCACATACGAAATTTGGTTGAAATCCAACTGATAGTATAGAAGTTACATGTATTTAAAAATTGGTACTATCAGCAGGCTTATAATCATGTTGGTACAACTGACGTATATAAGTTACTCCAAATTAATCTAAAATGTCAGAATATACGTGTGCACAGTTTAAAGCTGTTGGCTTGCATACTTTCTGATATATTGGTATTTGGATTAATAAAAATAGAGAGAGCAATTATTAACAGTTGGCAGCCCTGGTGGCTCTTAAGAATACGCTCAGTCATTTCTGTTTATGTACAGATATTACATACCAAATTTGGTTGAAATCCAATTGATAGTGTAGATGTTATATGCATTTAAACATTGGACCTATCAGAAGGCTTAAAATTATTTTGGCAACACTGTCATTGTTGGCCTCCTGGAAATTAAACTGAAATAGTATTATCTGTATGTGTGCCAATTTTGGAATAGCTCCCATGCATATCTTGCAAAATATCCAACATGGGTCTCAAATTTCTAGTGCGTTTTTTCAGCAGTTGGTAGCACTGACATCATTTTCAAATATGGACGTGGGCTATTCCGGTGCACATCTTTACTCATACTAAATTTGGTTTTGATTGCTGCAGCCGTTTAGGAGTTGATAGGGGGGGACACACACACAGCCAGACAGACAGACAGACAGAAGGACAGACAGACAGACACACATTTTCCCGGATCGATCTCATAAGTCTACTTTTTCCTCATTTTTGCAAAATGTGAAAAGTAGGCTAAAAAAGAGACGGCGAGTGATTTGGTTTTAGGACAGAGTAAGTTTCGACACTGCACCGTTTTGTTTTCTTAAAAAACATCCTAACAGAAAGAAAATAAAAGAGCCTTAAAAAATGCGCAAATGCATACTATGTTGTCGGTTCGTAAAGGATCTCTTTTATCACATTTGATGAATATATGACAAAATACGAGAAAGAAAAATCCTGCAACGGAGACTCTGACTAAAATGAAATACTCCATTACAGCAAATGCATTATATCTTAATTTGCAGTAAAGAATTCAGTCCTATGAGCATTGCTATAATAATTAGACCATGTCTGTACTTACGGTACACCAAATGTCGTATGGCTTCTGGAATCAGGCATTTACAATTAAGGTCAATATCGTGTAAAAGGGATTGTTGGGAATAATTTTTATAACACACAGGTACAATGGTAAATGTTAATTATTTATTTTATACAATAGTAATTTTAAACACCGCTCTCCCTCAATAGTACTATTACCACATTACTATATTATATTACATGAAAACAAGGAGAATAGTACATAAATTAGAGTTAAAATTACAATCGTGGTCATCCAAATGTAATTGGTATACCTTTTAGTTTTCCCTGCTTCCACCTTTTCAAATGAAACACTTTGATAGGCGTCAAAAATAAAGTATTCTCTATAGATTTTTATAACAGTCTTTAATAATGGTCTGGCTTCATCGCTGTTCTTATATTTATACCCTGAACACCAGCATTTCTCATACCGTAGTATCTTCGTATACCGCAACGTCGCGTCGTACGCACGTGATCGAATATACACATTCCATTTCATATCACCTCACATGTCCATTGTTAAAGTACATTCAATTCAAATTATTGTCTAATAACTGCAGCATTTCCTTATCCATCTCCGTGTCAATTCCAAGAGATCTTTACTTTATTCTAGCATAATTCAGGGAAAACAATTTTACAATGTATAGAAATATATATTGCCATATATTTATCAGCTTTGTAAGTCAACAATATTATGCAATATTATAGAGAGTATTATTTTGGATTATAATATTATTTTCTTCATAGTTAAAATATATATTATCATTGAATTACAATGTCGCCTCCGTAGCGTAGTGGTCAGCATGGTTAGCTGCCGCCCCGGAGGTCCTGGGTTCGATTCCCGGCTCTGCCACGAAATTTGAAAAGTGGTATGAGGACTGGAACGGGGTCTACTCAGCCTCGGGTTGCCCAAATGAGTAGAGGGGGTTCGATTCCCACCTCAGCCATCCTCGAAGTGGTTTTCCGTGGTTTCCCACTTCGTCTTCGGGCAAATGCCGGGATGGTACCTACTGTAAGGCCACAGCCGCCTCCTTCCCTCTTCCTAGCCTATCCATCCCAATCTTCCATCCCTTCCCATCCCTCATGAGGCCCCTGTTCGCTTTGCAGGTGAGACCGCCTGGGCGAAGTGCTGATCACACCTCCCCAGTTGTATCCCTCCCGACCAGAAGTTCCAGGCTCCAGGACACTGCCCATAGAGGCGGTAGTGGTGAGTTCCCTAGCTGAGTCCGTGGGAACCACCAACCTAGAGGGTAAAATTGACTAAATAAAAAAATAAAAAAATTGAATTACAGCAGTAGTCCACTTACATACAGAGGAGTTCCAGAATGCCATTAAGGAACGGAAGAGCGTTATCTCAAACACAATGTTATGTTTCGTTTTTTTACGTACTATACAGCGTGGGTGGAACATTGAAGCTTGTAATTCTACGTGACCGTCAATCTCACGAACATGTGTAAAGGGACTTCAATTTTTACGTGGAATCCGAACCACACGACATGGCACTACACTTCAAAGATCTCACATGCATCGACCGGGAATCTAACACTGTCTGCCTTGGTGAGAGACAAACAGCTATGTGGAACCACGCGCTTCTTGATGGAATATTATTAGCCTGCCGAGGCAGGAGAGCGTCAAAATCATAAAATGCTTATGTTAGACTAAAGGTTGCGCGGTTAAGGGGATGAAATGGTTTAGTTGCATTATTTCAACATTTAATATTATAGCATATAGTTGGTCAACACAGATCATTGCAATTACTGAAAACTAACCTGAGATAAATTATATGTTATTAATATTAAATATATAGTGAAAATTTGAAGAATTTTCATGAGATGCATGCTTTTATGAAAGCTATTTATATTCAAATTACTCAAATTATTGAATCAATTTTCAAAAACATACTCCCAAACTAGTTATCTGAGCAAACTGTAGACATTATACACAGGCCAGTACTTAGGGAGGGGGAAACTGGGCACTTGCCCAGGGCGGCAGGTTTAAGGGGCAGCAAAATTTCACGCAAACTGTACAAAACCGCTTGGACATTAAATGTGAAGTTATTTAAATTTAAATTACCCCCTCAAGGGGATATTATTGTCGCACAATGGCAATGCTGATTATTTAAGGACATGCAAAAAAGGATCGTCTTAGTCATCTTGGTTTTCTTGCTGTTGAATCTGACCTGAAAGTGAAATTGTGCTAATGAAGAAATCTTAAACTTGCTTGCAAATGAAAATGCCCCTCGTTATTTAAATAATTGATGATTTGGCCATTGTTTGTGTATGGTATCTGTTAAACTTTAATATAAATTATTTGGATTTTTTTCTATTTGTTATTTTAGTAAACGCATATTTATAGTGTTTGCCACTCTTAGTTAAATACACACACAGATGATGAAACAGCCCCATATTTTAAAAAAACTAAAAATAATTTACATTTAAGTCGGGGGCAGCAAGGTTTTTTTTTCTTTTTGCCCAGGGGTTTCAGGAGCCCAAAATATGGGGCTGATTACACAACTTCAGATAAGTATCACCAGTAGGTTTGAACACATTAGTAGTAAACAAACAAAAATCTATGTTGTAGTTATTCCTTGTAACAACAGAGTACTTGTAGTTAATTTCCGCATACTAGTTTATAATTCTTCACTGGTGTTAGGGCTTACTGATTCCGCGTATCACAGCAATAGTAGCTACACCTTCATTGATTTATTTGGGGGAGAAAGACTGTTTTTGTTGTTGATGGGATAGTCATTTCTAAGTTTTGCAACATTTAAATAAATAGTTCTTTTTCGGTGCTTAATGCCTTAATATTTATCATTAGTAATTGCCCTACTACGTTCCTGCCAGGTTTCCTTGTATTTTGCTTTTAGAGAACAAAGATTGTCTGGGAGTGTCACTGTAGGTTTGGTAGTGTATTGTAGACCTATTTGTCTTGCATAGCCTATTTGGATCTGATTATGCTCGCTTGACGAGCGAAAGATGTTATCCTTCAGTTTTCTTCTTCTTCTTATTCGATAGTCCGTAACAATATATATAAATATAATTACATGTAATTTATTTCAGGTTAGTTTTCGCAAATTCCAGTAATTGGAATGATTTTTATGTTCACCGACTGAAAGTTACAATATTAATTGTTAACAAGGCAACACACAGAAATGGTTTCAAAGCTATTTTTATTTCAACATGTTTAGAGGGCTAATCATACTCCCCATTTCGTTGAGCTTTCACTGTGCTGCGCAGAAGAAGTATTGTTCGGGGTGGATACTATCATGGCGACTGGCTCTCAAAGAAGGTTATATGTTACTGCAAATACTTTGTTGAAGGTAGTTTTCTGTAATGCAACTGACAACATCGCTACAAGTGACGCCTATCAAGGGATGGAAATGTAGTTGTACGGGTTCCCTCCCTCTCTACGATACTTGGCATATCATGTACTGCTGCGTGACCTTCATCTTTCGTCTTTTACGTGTTTTATTGTTTATTTTTCTAAGGTTTGTTGATATAAACACACAACACCTCTTTATCACGTCTCGACGTCTGGTAGACTTGCAAGTGGTGTTGCCGAATGTAACCTACAGTACTTTACCTCTTGTGTTCTCCTGAACCAGACATCTGTCACTAAATATTTTCACGTCTTGAGACACTTCATAACCTGGAGAATTGTGCATTCCCGGCTACCTATTACTCGTACTGCATAACTTAGAAATACATTTTTCCGTCAAATTGACCAATATGGTACAAACTATTCTGATGTCTCGATTATTTTCTTTACAATAAATCCAGAGAATATAGTATTAGCGTTTGGTTGTTGTGTAACCCAATAAGTAAGCCACTAAAGTCAATCAATCTCATAACATACTCTACCTTTGCATGCCTTAGTGATTTTATATTACAGTATAGTAAGTCAAGTTTAATTTCTGAATGGTATAGTATGAATAAAATATCTCATTTTCATGACTTTAGTAATAACAAGTGTAATAGCGTAAGTAAATTGCAAAAAAATAATCGTCGATTAAGCAAAATCTTTGCCGATACTGTTCTTAAAACATAGGTTAGTGTATGAAGAAATAATTTCTTTGAAATACATTTCGGATATTTCCGTTTTCAGATAATCTAACATTTTTTATAACTCCTGACTTATTTTTATATCAGTTAGTGGCTAGCATTGTCAACTTCCACCTTGAAGACCCAGGTTCCATTCCTGTCTTAGTCAAAATAATCTATTCAGGTTTGAGTTACTGGAAGGTATTGTTGTCATGCAGTTCATCCAAGAGGTGTTGATTTTGAAGAGTTGCACCAGCCCGAGTTTACTTTATATACAGTAGATACAGATGATAGTATCCCCCTTCTTGAAAAAAAAAATGTAGACTCTTTTCAGATGAAAACACAGCAGCTCCAATTTAGGAAAGATACCAATGATGTATTTACTTCAACGAGTTTAAATATTTATTTCCTCAAGTGTTTCATATAATTCCAGATGACCACCATGTGACTAATTATGGTCCTTTTTGAATTATTACAAATTTTAATATGCTCATCCAATTATTAATGTCACAATTTCCACGAGAAATGTACTTCTGTGGAACCTCACCTCCTGTCATGTAGCTCCAAATATGGAAGAGGTCAGTATAGTTGATATCCTTACCTCAGCGACTATTAATTAATCGCATTGGCTAATACAACTTGTCATTTAACAAGCCCCATATTTTTATTAATCTACTGTGTATAAGAACAGAGTATCAATAGTTGAAGGATAAGAAGAGATTTGATGTGAGCAAATCAAGTGATTAGCCCTGCACTCCGTTCATTGCTAATCCTTCAAGTTCACAAACCGTTTACTACACCATAACGCAACATTATTGTCCAATGCCGGTTGTCATGGATTGCCTCACAGAGTCTCTAACAAGTTCTGCACCAATAGCGCATGGGACGCTACTTTGATGTTTCTGCTTGAGGCTCGGGGAAGTCCCTTACGACCACGGTGTCGCGAGCCACAACGCGTCTGTCTCGATTTATTTGAGTCTTGCTCTAAGTGCACGGCGACACTCGGCACTGCCAGCTCTTGACTTGTGGTCACTTGGTTGCACAACCTTTTCGTGTCTTCCAGGCGAATCTGTGAACTCTCAATGGTGGGACTCCGAATGTACAAATCTCCGGTGTAAACAACCCCTCCTCGATGATCTTGATACATGATGTGGGCTCTGAAACATAAAGCAGAATATACATGCTATAAGTAATGTTAAAAATTCTATTTTATATGGAGGTGATAATATTAGCCACCAGGGAGCTCATGGTGCAGATCTTTGAAGTTGACGAACTGAGGTTAACTTCACCTCTTAATGAGGTTGAAATTATGATTAAACACATCACAAAGGCACTTTGCCAAATCCGACATTCTAAATCAGCTCAATTTACTCGACCTGAGAAGCCGTCTACAATTTACTGACCTGTGTTTCCTACATAAAATTATGAATGGTTACACAAAATGTAACATGCTCTTAAGCTACTTCCCACTCCATGTTCCCTCCCGTTCAACACGTCAGAACCATTTACACCACATACCTCGCCCACGTCTTGAAGTACAGAAGCGCTCTATTTCCCACAGTCTACCTACCCTTAGCAACTCCCTTCCAAATATTGACATATTCTCTCCCTATCGAACATTCAAATATAACATTAGAAGATCCCTTTCTTCCTCAATTCCTAACCCCTCACCCTCCTAATCACTCACTACCCCAATCAATCCCTGCGTCCTTCCCGAGATGTATCCCTTGCTGCCATCACTGCCAATTGTTATCTGTTATTGTTGTTGTTTTTGTTAATATTATTTGAAATTGTTAAAATATTAGTGTAAAATGACCTTTTCATGGTTGTATCTAATAATTATTAAATAAATACATAAATAAATAAACAAACATCTGGATAACTAGAAATGGCGAATTAACCATTAAATAGTAAACTCTCCATGTAGACTATGTTCGTCTACTACTTATTATTCCAGTTTTTCAACGGGATCGGGGATGAGATGCAATGTAATTATAAATATAAGATGGTTTTTACGGCCTTTCTGACGCCAACCTCATTAGAGGAGTTAATGAGAGTTGAAATGAGTGAAGATCAATCAAACTTGGCAAGGATGTGGAACAAAGCGGCCGTGGCCTGTGTGACGGTACTGTCCCAGCATTAACAAGAAGTTCCGTGAAGAACTATACAGCCTACTTTTCATGCCAATGATTATTCTACAGTATATGAACCTATCTAGAATAAATACGAAATTAAGTTGGTACTATCGAAATATCTAATTAGTTCAAAATATACCTGGTATAATGTAGCCTAATAGAGCACTACAGTTGGCAGCCCTGGTGACTGAATATATTCTTAGTTCCATCTCTTATGGTACAGAATACAAAATTTGGTTGAAGTCCAATGGACGTTACATCCAGTTAGACACTGGATCTATCAGCACGCGTAAAAGAATGTTGCCAACAATACCATGCGTGTGCTGGTCATAAATAATCTGAAACATTATGACATCTTGTTGTGCCAATTTTGGATGAAATCCATTTGTTAGTATAGAAGTTACATGTATTTTAAAATTGGACATATCAGCAGGCATAGAATCATGTTGGCAGCACTGCCTTGTATTAATTACACCAAATTAATCAAGAATGTCAGGTGCTATACGAGTGCAAAGTATAGAGCTGTTGGCTTGCATACTTTCTGATATATTGATATTAGGGTAAAAAGAATATAGACAGCATTTATTAACGGTTGGCAGCCCTGATTGCTCTTAACAATACTTATAGTCATATCTGTTATGGTACACATAGCACATACGAAATTTGGTTGAAATGCAACTGATAGTATAGAAGTTACATGTATTTAAAAATTGGTCCTATCAGCAGGCTTATAATCATGTTGGTAGAACTGACGTATATAAATTACTCCAAATTAATCTTAAATGTCAGAATATACGTGTGCATAGTTTAAAGCTGTTGGCTTTCATACTTTCTGATATATTGGTATTTGGATAAAAAAAAATAGAGAGAGCAATTATTAACAGTTGGCAGCCCTGGTGGCTCTTAAGAATACGCTCAGTCATATCCGTTTAT
Source organism: Meconema thalassinum (assembly GCA_946902985.2). NCBI lineage: Eukaryota > Metazoa > Arthropoda > Insecta > Orthoptera > Tettigoniidae > Meconema > Meconema thalassinum. The sequence goes on along the minus strand of OX336391.1, from coordinate 197,616,186 downwards.
GTACAGATATTACATACAAAATTTGGTTGAAATCCAATTGATAGTGTAGAAGTTATTTGCATTTAAACATTGGACATATCAGAAGGCTTAAAATTATTTTGGCAACACTGTCATAGTTGGCCTCCTGGAAATTAAACTGAAATTGTATTATCTACATGTGTGCCAATTTTGGAATAGCTCCCATGCATACCTTGCAAGATATCCAACATGGAGCTCAAATTTCTAGTGCGTTTTTTCAGCAGTTGGTAGCACTGACATCATTTTCAAACATGGACGTGAGCTATTCCGGTGCACATCTTTACTCATACTAAATTTGGTTTTGATTGCTGCAGCTGTTTAGGAGTTGATAGTGGGGGACACACACACAGCCAGCCAGACAGACAGACAGACACACATTTTCCCGGATCGATCTCATAAGTCTACTTTTTCCTCATTTTTGCAAAATATGAAAAGTAGGCTAAAAATAACCCCTGGCACTACAGTCCATCAAGAGCCTAGGCCTACCAAGCGACCGCTGCCCATCCATTTGGCCTGCAGTGATTGGGGTGACGCGTGATCAGCGCATCGGGTCCCCTCGGCCGTTATCTTGGTTTTCGTGATCGGGGCACTGCCTCACTGTCAGACAGCTACTCAATTGTCCTCACGAGGTTGAGTGCATCCCGTTCCAGCCCTCACGTCAGTTTCTAAAATCCTGACGGAGCCGGAAATCGAACACGGGGCCTCAGGGTGAGAGGCAGGCACGCTACGCCAACACCATGGAGCCGGCCCATCCCAGCATTTGCCTGGAGTTGAAACCATGGAAAACCATTTCTAGGACGGCCGACGGTGGGGCTCGAACCCACGTCCACCGAGTCAGTTGAGAGCTTGGCCCCATGGCCTAACGCTGCACTTTAGCAAGCGTAGCTACCACCGTCGGTCCAAAATACTAACTCTCCATGAACCTACTAAAAGTCGAACTTATCACCCCGTGAGCCAAAGGTAAGCACTATAGTACATTATGCAACGAGCCTATAATGGCAATAATTAAGATACGAGTATGTTTATAAAACGAGCGTGAGCGAGTTTTATAATTTTCATACGAGTGCCTTAATTACCATTATAGGCGAGTTGCATACGACTGTTTATGTTCGACCATAATTATAACTTTATTATGTTTTAACATAAATATTCATAAATATGTGTGGGATTCAGTTAATTCAGTTAGTGAACAGGGCGCGCTGGCTTTGCTGACTGAACAGAGCGCATGTGTGGGCCAAGGCACTCCGAAAGCAGAGACGCTTCACTTTGCTTGCCAACACAGAAATATGTTGGATTTTGAGCGCATGCGCGTAGGTTTCCTTACCTAATTGGTCACACAACTGTTTCATGAGCTCTGATTGGTGGGAGAAACAGGTTAATAATGAAAAATAGTGTTATAGAGAGCCTCATTATGATACAGTTTTCTGACACATAATGTTTACATTTCGATATCGTCGAACATACATATAATTCCTTTTCCGACTGTCAACACAAATGTGCTCAATTAGATTATGGTGTTTGAAGCCATTGTTCATTGTTGCTTGTATTTCTTCTTCTTCTTTTCGTTTGGGCCTACTGAGGACCACGGGGCTCGATTTGACTTCTTGTAAGGAATTTATGTTTCTTCTTAGCCCAGGCAGCTTTCATCTTCTGGCTGTGTGTCTGCTTTCTTTCCTGTGTCCACTTCGGTCTGGTAGTCCCTGTACTCTTCCTGCTGGTGAGAGACACTGGAAAGACACCATGTTGAATCATCTGTCGGAATTGTAATCGATCCTGTATGTTTTTTGATGAAATTCCAAGTTGCTGTAGGTCTGACTTCACTGTGGTGATCCATTTGTTTTTGGACGCTTTCCCTCTTCCTGTCGTGGTGAAGATCTGGCTGGTAAGTCTATCTGGTTGCTTGTATTTATTAATCTCATGTGTTTTTTTTTCGTTTTTTTTTCAGGGTTAGGGAATAAGCCATCTCATTTGGGTTCAATCGTGTTGATCGACTAAAAAGCGTGAAACGTTTGTGCTCAATTAGATTTGGCGGGTTGTAACAATTATTTTATCATCCTAACACCAGAAAGAAATGTAAATTGTAACTTTCAGTCGGTCTACACAATATAATTACAATTACTGGAAAACGCGAAAAAGTGACCTGAAAAATAAAACATAATGTGATTATGATACAATGTAACTTATATATTTGTTATGGATTATAGAAAACAAAGAAAAAGAAGAAAACTAAGGGATGACATGTTTCGCTCATCAAGCGAGCATCTTCAGATCATCATATCCTCATATGCATATACACGCTCTACAAAACACTGACAAACCTACAATGACACCCACAGAAGTCAGTGCCCTCCAAAAACAAAATTCCCGCTAGAAAACTCAGAAAGTGTGGCAACTATAAAATTGATAAATATTAAAGCATTAAATCCCGAAAAATGAACTATTTATTTCAATTTTGCAAGACAGAAATTACGATTCCATCAACAGTCTTCCTCCCCCAGCTAATCTATGAAGGTGTAGCTACTATTTCTGTGTTACACATAAGCAATGAGCCCTAAACTACAGCAGAATTGGAAACTAATATGCGGAAATTAACTACAAATACTCTGCTGTGATGATGATATCAAGCTAGATCCACAACAATAGTGTTTGTTTATTATCCATTTATTTGTTGGATATAATAATATGGAGACTTATCTGAAATTGTGGAATGTCTACAGGCTGCTTAGACAACCACTTCTCTGATGTGGAAACAGTTCTAAATTATTAGTCTGAAGATTAATTCTTTGAATTTGATGAGCATTTCTAAAGCACTGGGCATTGCAAAGTTTTCAGATTATACAGGGCGCCCGAGAATGTTCTCCGCTGTGGGTACGTGCAGCTGTGAGTGGTTGAGTCAGGAGTTAAGTTGGCTGCACTTCACTGTGCCCTTCAAAGCGGGACTCCCCGTGTGGGCTGTCAGTGTGAATTGCGATAAGCGAGCGAGCCTGCATGTCTTCAGTGTGTATTACAGTAAGCGAGCATTCAGATTGATTGGAAGAGTGCAACATTATACAGGCGGTAATGTTTACTACTAAAGAGAGAGTTATTTTGGTGGAATACGTTTTTCGCGAAGGCGATCGTTTAACAGAATATGTAAAATTAAGATTTCAGGCGTGGTTTCCTAATTCAAAGTGTCCAAACCGTGATACCGTTCGGGATTTGGTAAGTAAATTTCGTGCGACTGGGTCAGTTCACGATATACCTGGAACAGGCAGGCCTTCGCTTTTAACAGACGAAAAACTTGATGAAATCTCCAATATAATGCTGCGTAGTCCAAGTAAATCAACACGAAAATTAGCTCAACAAACAGGAATCTCTAAGTCGACAGCACATAAAGCTGTAAGAGACAAAGATTCAGTTGTTCACTTATAAAGTTACCGTGGTTCATGAATTAAAACAAACTGATTACGGAAAAAGAGTGATGTAATGTGAATGGTTCCAGCATCTGTTATGAATGGCTGTGGTGAGTACAAAGTTTACTGTTTATTTGTTATGATGCAAGCGGCAGGCGTGCTACCAACGTAACTGCTGTAGCTAGCTCTTGGAGACGCATATAGGCACTGCGGAGAACATTCCCGGATTGTATCCAAGTTTTCGATCAAACATAAGTATAAATGAGCAATGCTTTTGGAGGACAGAGACTGTCTGTGGGTGTCATCGTAGGTTTAGTAGTGTTTGTAGACCTATTTTCTCTTGTATATAAGGTTATGGTAATAATAATAATAATGTTATTGTTTTCAGGTCCTTTTTAACTATTGCGCTTTTAGAGATACCATAGTGCCGTAAATATGCCACGAGAGGGATCTTTAACATGTCAGTAAACCTGCTGACATGGCTCCCTCACAAGCACCCTCAAATGCCAGCTGACAGTACCGGGATTCGATCTCAATATCTTAAGCTCACCAGGGGGGAACTTTGCCGCTGAGTAATGAGAACTGGCAAGTCACTGGCCTCACTCAAACCAGTTTTAGCTTGGAAATCACTCCTTGAATTTACTTTTTGAAATAATTTTGTTGTTTATTTATTTATTTATTTATTTATTTATTTATTTATTTATTACATTTTGATGTCGAATTTCGTCTTGGAAAATACATTAAGAATATGTTGGGATGACGAGCCCAAACACTCGTATATGCTCTACAGCACAGGTTATCAGACCAATTCCACATCTCCCAACTAAACGAGGTTGATGACCGCGATATTGAAAGCCTCTAAATGTAACACATACAGCACTCTGCTAACTTGCCAGTTTTGCATTAATCGCTAATCTCCAACAGAAAATGTTCAAAATCGGGTGTAGCTGCAATTTTATTTTTTTTAGTCTTCAATCTTTAGATTGGCTTGATGGACCTCCCCGCTCCCCCATACCTCACTGTCCTGAGTTATTTGTGTTCATGTACGACGATGTGGAAATGTAAATATTATATGTCAGAAAACTGTACTATAATGGGGCATTAAAGTACTAGTTTTCATTATGCTACAGTTTCTACAACCAATCAGAGCTCAATATTTTCTTATGCGAAACTATTCCGCCAGATGTCACGACTGATCTATTTGGGACCCCATTGATTTGCCTTCATTTGATATTCTATACGAAACGAATTTGAAGAATAACTAGATGATAATACGATACATGTTAATTTTATAGCGTTTGTAACAGTCTATTTTGTGTTATTTGACCAAGATATAAAAATGAACCCACATATACCTGTGCGCTATCTGCTGAGACTAGTTCCGGATAAACAATCTTCCGAAGCTTTCGAATTTGTTATTGGGTAGCGTGAAAATGCTGAGCCCACACAATCCAGACCATAAAAGGGCTCTTTAGCCTGAGTGCAGTTCTCTATGAATAAATTCAATTCAAATTCAATTCCCAAGAAAAAGAAGAACACATCTCTGGAAGGACTTTGATCCTTAGTGGGAATCCAGCGCATGCGCTCTTTACTAAAGTCAGCTGACAGTACATAACAGTCGTATGCAACTCGCCTATAATGGTAATGAAGGCACTCGTATAGAAATTATACTGGTGTCTTAATTATTGCCATTATAGCTCGTTTCATAATGTACTATTATAGGAGAGGAGGCCATGCATACGAGAAATGCATATCCTCGGGAAGAACAGTACAGCCGTAGTTTCCCGTTGTTTTCAGCCGTGCAGCAGTGGGCAGTTTAGCAATTAGTTAACTAACCTTATCAATATATTCACAGTCAACAAGTAAAGAATAGATTAATTCTGAAAAGCTGCTAATCCCCTTCAGAATGACGTAATAAAACTGCAGTCTTGATTAAAGTTAATACCGATATTCATTCTTGATATTATTGCTCTTGGCGACACTAAAACAGCGGGCACAATGTCGCGAATCCACAATAAACACGTGATTTATTTGACTTCACTGGAATAATTTTATCATAAATCTCTCCTGATTCGCTTTATGACTAATGATAGAGTGACAGAAAGATAATTCATATATTAATTTCACTCACGGTTAACTTTTGCCAATATGAAAACTTGTATTACGCACTCGAAAGTAGAGAATAGCATTTGACGCAGCTAATGACACGAAATATTCCATCCATCATGGAGTGATTGTGTGCATTTGATTTACTTCAATACAGTTAGTACAAAGCCACCAGCGCCACAATAGCCTATGCAAAATAAGTGACAAGGGTTCTACTTCATACACACAAAATGTTATACTATGAAGAAAAGCAACATATATTTATAATGTGTCTACTGTATGTATAGTGCGATTAGAATTCCTTTGGAATGTATAATTACAGAAGATCCGCTATCAGATCGTGTACCTTCTCGTCCTCCCGGATATTGAACAACACATTTATTTCTGTGGGTAGGCCTACTGCATTACTACTGCTTTATATCCCAAATTATACATGTCGGAGATGAAGCAAGATTGCTTCCTAAGTTGTAAATGGTTTTGCGGTCATATTACATTTCTGATATCAATCTCATCAGATGAGTTGATGGAAGCTGAAATGAATGAATACAAATGGAATTAGGCAAGTGGTTGGAAGGTGTCGTATTTGGAGACCCTGTTTCTGTAGTACATCTCCCTGTGATTGAAAATAAGAAAACCATGGAAAACCATTTAATGACGATGTGGTAGAATCTTACATGTGTTTTGAGTTCGGAGATAGCCTTCTCTCACTGTCTTTCACCTTAACACGCATAGCATCACCAACGGCACGTGGCAAACTACACGACTTTAAAAGCATATTGGTAAACAAACTATATTTAAAATACAGTATTATTCGTATCTGAATGTTGTACTCAAGAAAAAATGTGCCCGTTGAGTAAGGTTACAAAGCAAAGGACTCTAATGCTTCCCAGCGAGTTTGATTCCTTACAAATCATTCAAACAAACTTCTACTGAGACAAGAGATATAATTTAGACGACTGCTCACACATACCAGTCCATTTGGTAGAATTTGAAAAAGGTATTGAAAATCATTGGAGATAAATATTTCATGTAAATAAATGAATTTTAATTTTATTAGTATTTGGAATCCATAATCAGTTTGATCGGACCATACAATAAACTTGAGAAAACCCATCGAATGTTAGTGCATTCTATTTGCAAAATATTAGAATCCGATGAAGCCGAAACAAAAGATTTTGATGCTTTTGGTAATTTGTGCTTTTGATTCTTAAGATGTTTTGAGGAAAAAATCATCTTCTTTAAATATCGGAGGGATTTTAATCTTTGGTTCCTAATCTATAATTGTGAATCATTAGGAAAATACTTGCACGACGCCATGCATCGTCAAATAGTATGGATTTGAAAATAATCTGACTTATTTGTGGGGAGTTGAATTAACTATTTTGGGATTGTGAGCTGGACATTGGCATTCGGCAATTTATCCACTAATCAGCTATGAACTAATGATTGTGAATTTGCAAAGTGTGTTAAAAGATGACCCGTATCTAAGAAGTTGTGGATTATCTATTTTGCTCAAAAATACACAGCGAGTTTGATTGTTACTTTAAGGCTTACATAGTACTGAAAATTCCCATTTGATGTACGAAGAAACTACGAAACTTAGGTTCCAAGACCGATATTCCTAGAGTTTCGTCTGTTATAGAGAAATTAGTAGTGTGGGGTAATTCGAATGCATACAGTTGGCAATTGTGCAGAGTTTCAGCAACCCATCACCTACAGCGCTATTTGTAGGTAAACAAATGTTCTGCTCAGTTATTCGATTCTTTTGGGCGAAACGTGTAACCGTGGCCAGGACTTCTCACCAAGGATGCCACCTTCCTTCATGACAACGCTCAGCCTCATACAGCCCAGAAAACCACCACGCTGAAGCGTTTTCGTTGGGACATCATTGACCACACTCTACACATACCGGATCTCGCTCCAAGTGACTTTTACCCGTTTCCTCACATGAAGGAGCACCTAGGAGGTCGACGATTTGCTTCAGACGAGGGGGGCAAACACTTCGCGACAACGTGGCTGAACACACAAGGACAGGATTTTTACCATGAGGAAATCTTCAAACTCATCCCACGAATCAACAAGTGACATGGAGACTCTGAGGTACGTACCTGTCTAAAACGTTCGTTTTTTTCTTTTTTCTTGTGTTTTTTTAGCGTATGGCTTTTAGTGCCGGGAGTGTCCGAGGACATGTTCGGCTCGCCAGTTTTGTAGCTGCTTCGAGACGGACACCCAATGGGTGAGCTACAAGTACCGTTTGGGAGGAAAGTTGGGATGTAAGGACGAGGAGTTGGAAGGTAGCGGCTGTGGCCTATAGTTAGGGACCAACCCCGGCATTTGCCTAGAAGGAAGATGGGAAACCACAGAAAACCATCTTCAAGGTTGCCGGCTGGGGGATTCGAACCTCCTCGCCTCCCGGATGTGAGCGACTGCCAGCAGTCATGCCGTTAACGACCACGGCTAACTCACCCGGTAACGTTCGGTGAATGTGTCTATATTACGAACGGATTGTTAGCTTACCTGAAACAGTCATTACTATCCTTCGAAGTAATTCCAGTGGATGGTTATGCACTTCTTAGAACGGCTGTACAAGTCCTCTCTCTTGCTATCCTAACGGATAGCCTTCAGTTGGGTCGTCATATTACGTTGGATGTCCGAAATGTTTGAATACCTCTGGCCCTTCAGGGCTGTTCGGCGACCAAGGATCCCGATACTCCATACTTTGACGCTTGCCTTTGAGGCCGTAACTCAGGCATCAGCTCTCGTCACACGTGATGATGGTTTAGGACCATTCCATTCCACGGAACATTCAACCTTCTCACTACCACCCGTCGAACAGGTGTGCACGTTAGGGTGCTTAAATTCACCCTTCTCCCTGCCGTCCTTCTATCAGGTGTGCAAAGCAGGTTGCATAAATTCACTCTTCTCTCTCGCTTTCAATTTAGTGTTTTGACGACCCAAACTGAAGGCTATTCCTAAAGAAGACTATGCCAGGAGTTTCCAGGACTTGCTCAGTCGTTCACAGAAGTACATAACCATCCACGGGGATCACTTCGAAGGACAGTAACGGCTGTTTCAGGTAAGCCAACAATCCGTTCGTAATATAGCCCATTCACCGAACTCTTCAGACAGAGGGTGTATATATGATGGCTGTATTGGTTGTATGAAATAAAATGTACATGTTTCACTGCAGTCTTCGTAACCTTACATTCAAATCACCCATCGTACATAATCTACTCTATTACTGCGTAATCAACAATCATTAGATTTAACAAACTGTAATTTACATTCAAACTATCGATATACTAATATGATCAATGTAAATCCAAGACTTGTCATCTTCCTCAGTTGTCACTTATAGCCTTCCATTAATTCATTGGTAAGATATCTCCTGAACACTGAACGGTAAGAATTCTCATGAAAATACAGCCTGATGAAACTGTACATACGTGATGCAGTGCAAATGAATGATTTATTGTATTTGACCGTACGATGGTGACGTATCTGAATCGTGACTTGAGATGTGAATCTGTTATATCGACCATGAACGTCCTCCGTACGGGAAAACTGGATTTAGAGATATGGTGGCAACTTGATTTTAAGTACATTGATACTTATAAAATTGCTATAGCGAGTAATCCCCGATCATTTATTTTAACCCACTGAAGCGAATGAAGTTTGTTTTCCTATGCTCATCTCGGCGAACATCAAGATAGAAAGAACATGATAAAGACAGACAGAGAGAACAGGAGAGAACTCCGCGGCTTTATATAATCAGTCTGCAAGTAGTGGTGAGCATTTCCTTGCATGGTTACAGTCCATATCTTTGGCGGCCGACGTCGTAAACTACTGAAGCACATCCTCTTCCTGTAGTCTGCTGATGTTCATCCTTCAATTGTGTTTAAAAAATAGAGCGTTGCATCCTGTTGGAAATGGTTGTAGTAAACATTTGGACGTGGAGATAGAAGTAATGGTTATTAAATGAAGGATGTGGTGATAAGACGGACATGGGGATTTAAGGCAGACATTTAGCACGTCCGTCATACCAGCTTCAGGTCATCAAGGTGTTGGCGTTACAACTGGCAAGAATATGGCACGGTCTTAATATTTCGCTTCGTAGAGAAACACATATAAGAAAGTACGTCGAAATTAAGGGGAAATATGCACTAGCATTCTTTTATACATTCCGTCTCGTGGAGCATTGGCTAATATTCTTGGCTGTCACCCTTGAGGTTTTGGTTCAATTACCGACCCTGCCAAGAAATTTAATTTTGGTCTGAGACCAGGAACGGGGTACACTCAATCTCGTGAAACAAAACCGAGAAGATATGTTGTCGATTCCTACGTCAGCCAGACTTCAACTCCAAGAAAATGCCGTGATTGTTTCGTATTTATGGCAACGATCGCCTCCTTCCCAAACCTGACCTGAATTACAAATACACGGGGCTACATTCACAGAGGTGTAGATAATCAGTAGTTTTATAAATCTGAGCGGGAGTGGTTGCGTCTGAGTGAGTTCATTCTGCCATCGAACACAAACCGGCGTTTATCAGGAGGAATAGGCCTTATAAGTGTGTAATTTGCAGCAAAATTTGGCATTTGCTCAATAATGGCACCTCAACGTACAACACATAGGGTCTAAACATGGTGCGGAGAGTCTCGGATAATCTTCATTCACAAACTTTGAGTACGACGAGCGTGTTCGTCTCCAAAGGGAACGTAAGTTTACGAGTGCAGGAGCCCCAAATATCGACGATTACGGTGAATTCGAGATGTTTAACGGGAAGCTATATCCCTGATACTACTATCTGTACCCCCCGCCCCTCCCTCTTTATATGCTTGGTCTGGGACCTGCAGGAAGGAATAACAAGTGAAACGTCCTATTATTTTCGACGTACCGTCTTCTCTTATGTGTTTCGTCACAAAGTGAAATATGTATTTCATGGCGTGTCCTTGTGATTTTGCTTACACATGGTAGGATTCCACCAGATGCATGGATGTGCAGTTGTCACTTTATACACAATGCCTAATCTATGGTGAGTTGTGGTATATAAATCACTGCGAGATGCAAGATGATAACGGATCTAGTACCTGCCCCATCCAAATTTTGGCATGATTATTTTATTTATATTTTAATTATTTAGGAAATGATCTTCTGTCAATATATCACACAGAACAGCACTGATGTTAGCATTTACTGTACATCACATGGTATGGAAAAGCTGGATTATTGATTAGGTTATATATTTTGGTTCACTTAAACCAGGCTGTTCCAGCCGAGCTGCTCGCCCGTGAGCAGGAGAGTACTCGCCGCCTTGCGTGAGTAAACCTGCAATATGCAATACAGCTCTGCTGCGGGGGCTGCCATCACTGCGCGGTGGATACATCAAGACTGGCAGGAATTGCATGCAATTGTATTATGACCTTCGCCCAGTGATGTATTGGCTCTCACCCCCAGTCCCTCTCCAACCGTGCTCCGAGCATCACTGCTGAGTACTCGCGGGTACGCATACTCAAACTCGTGGATTTGGAACAGCCTGTCTTAAACCGACAACTCTTAAAATGCAGCACAGCCTAGTAGGCTAATAAGTCCCGTGTCCATCGTTATGTGTGGAATCTCTCCGGTAATCTGTGATGTTGTGATGTCTGTCTGTGTACATGGAATTAGGATTGGCCATATTCTTATTTTTGGTATTCACCTGGAATCCATGTCATAAATTTATGGCATGAAAAAGAACCTTTCTTTCATTAATTACAATCGAGTAAAGCTAAATTTGTGGGTTATATTTTACTAACGCTCTATAGGTTCCAGCGTTCGCCTCCAGATGCAGGTTGCGGTGGCATCTAGGAGTCAAGTTTACAGCTAGGTGTCGTTGACGGTAGCATTTGGTAGCAAAAGTAGGAACCACTTGAAATTGATCGTCTGCAATCCTTACCTGAATTACAGATAACACACCCTAATACAGCCATCACATTTAAAACCGGTTATTAGACAGATTCTACACACACCCAAAGTACACGGGGCTACATCTGCGTTGTCGTAGCCCCTGAACTGAGGAACCAACAAACCATCTGGAATGGACGTGGGAAAACGTGTGTACAAGTAGGATGGATATACCTTGCCGACTACATGATTAAAAGATAATACGATATTAATGTGTTCTTCTTCATTTCCCATTTCCAGTTCCCTCTTTTTCTTTTACTCTTCTTTTCTCTAAGCTTTCCTTCACACTTTCTATCCACCTCTTTCTGGGCCTTCCTCGTGTTCTTTTTGATACTCTATATTCTTCCATTCTCATGATATGTCCATACCACTTCAGCTTACTGGCCTCTATCTTGTCTTGCAGGTTTGCGAACCCAGTTCTATCGCTAATGTCCACATTTTATCCCGCCGTGTCTTCCCAATTATTCCTCTAAGGAACTTCATCTCGGCTGCTTGGATTCGGCTTTCATCTCGTTTTGTTGTAGTCCAAGTACCTGCTGCATATGTCAAAATTGGTGTGTAATACACTGAGAATAGAACTTTCTTGCATTTCTCTGTGACTTCCTGGTTCCATACTAAACCTCTCACACACTAGTAAAACCCATTAGCTTGTTGGATACTTTTTCCAATATATTAATGTAACGAAAGGAAATATAGTTAATTTATAATTACGCAAAATATTGGTTGGAATGAGTACTATAGGTAAGAGTTACCAGATTGGAGATTTAAAAAAATGAAATGTAGCAAATTGCACACGTCAATATGAAAGGCAATTTATGAAAAGAGCACTACACAGTAATTGCATATTGCAAATGCACTTACCGTATCATTAGCTGATGGATCCTTGGGTATTGACCTTTCGCTCTCAGAACTCTCAGAGCTCCCAGTAGCGAAGTTCTATGAGTTGGACTAAGCTGAAGCGCTTTTCTGTAGTGATGTAATGCCTCCCAGGACCGACCTGTAAAAAACATGTAGAATAACTAACTAATAGTATTTTAATGTAAAAATTCTTCAAAGTAATGTATCTAAGTGTCTGAATGAACTAATATAATTTCAGTCGGTCATACGTATGTGTGCCCTAATAAACTAGTAAAAAATGTAACACTACCTAAAAATATATACCGTAGGTAATTAATTATTATTTGCATAGAAAACAAGTGGGGTCATTACAAGGAAAACATTTATCGTTCGTATAACAAAAAACATCAGATTCGGTTAATCAAATCATCTATACAATATGACAAACTATCTCTGCCAATGATTACAAAAGCATACAGTGCCACAAATAGAGGCATCCTCAACAATAATGTCACAAAATTGGGGCTACCACGACCATTAAATTCTTCAGGATAAGCACCCAAAATTGAACTATAAACACTAATCAGCATTTGTCTACAAACTGTGATATGTTTATTTTACTGTCCCGCGGAGTAGCCGTGCTCCTTAAATCGTGCACCACGGCGGCAAGCCCAACTGAAAAAGTTATGAAATCACAGGTAGCGAATTCCGGCGCAGAGAGCAATCCTTTTTCAGAAAATAGAATTAATAAATGAATGTAATCTAATTGCGCAAAAGCGTGTGGACCAACTGAAAAGTATAAATGGACAGTTTATTCAGGTAGCACGAAATAATTGCTTCAAAACTTCACGTATTCTGAGTGTGATTATTCTACGGGTTTTGTCACACTCCTTCCAGGCCTTAATTGAAGTCCAGGAGCACGTACCTCATCCCAGCTCCTAATACAGTTACACACACTACTACAGTCATTTTATAACCACAGGTTAACAGACACGTTCAAATCACACTCAACTACACCAGGCTGATGACCAAGAGGTCCCAACTCCTTACAATGAGTTAATACCATCAACAACGATGTTAAATACACTGGTTGTGTTCTGATTTTCCAAGTTTCTCTGCCGGTTGAAATGTTAGCCACGGACGTAAGTTGTGTAGTGGGAAGCATTCTTGGCTGTCGCCCCGTAGGTCCGGGTTCGATTCCATGCTCTGCCAAGATATTGAATTCGTGACTGAGGGCTGGAACGGGGTACACTAAGCCTCGTGAGGTAAAACTAAGAAGAGGCTGGTTCGATTCCTATCTCAGCCACCCAGGAAGTGGTTTTCCGTTGTTTCCCACCTCCACTCCAGGCAAATGCCTGGAATACCACCTAATTTAAACCATGACCGCTTCCCACCCAAATCCTACCTTGAATACAAATACACATACTAGTACAGACATTGCGGTGACACAAGTTATCATACAGCTTCTACACTCACCCAAGTACATCAGGCTAAATGACCACGCGGTCGGGAAGTCCCTAACGAATCCACAAGAACAGCAACCGGCTCACGGAATAAAAAGGGCTCACCTGTGTTAAACCTCAAGGTAGAAAGCACGTATCAACCTCAAGTCAAAGAATAACAAGAAGTTCCGTGAAGAACTATACAGCCTACTTTTCATGCCAATGATTATTCTACAGTATATGAACCTATCTAGAATAATGACAAAATTAAGTTGGTAATATCGAAATATCTAATTAGTTCAAAATATACCTGGTATAATGTAGCCTAATAGAGCACTACAGTTGGCAGCCCTGGTGACTGAATATATTTTTAGTTCAATCTCTTAAGGTACAGAATACAAAATTTGGTTGAAGTCCAATGGACGTTACATGCAGTTAGACACTGGATCTATCAGCACTCGTAAAAGCATGTTGCCAACAATACCATGCGTGTGCTGGTCAGAAATAATTTTAATTATTATGATATCTTGTTGTGCCAATTTTGGATGAAATCCATTTGTTAGTATAGAAGTTACATATATTTTAAAATTGGACATAGCAGCAGGCATAGAATCATGTTGGCAGCACTGCCTTGTATTAATTACTCCAAATTAATCTAGAATGTCAGGTGCTATACGTGTGCAAAGTATAGAGCTGTTGGCTTGCATACTTTCTGATATATTGATATTAGGGTAAAAAAATAAAAAACAGCATTTATTAACAGTTGGCAGCCCTGATTGCTCTCAACAATACTTATAGTCATATCTGTTATGGTACACATATCACATACGAAATTTGGTTGAAATCCAACTGATAGTATAGAAGTTACATGTATTTAAAAATTGGTACTATCAGCAGGCTTATAATCATGTTGGTAGAACTGACGTATATAAGTTACTCCAAATTAATCTAAAATGTCAGAATATACGTGTGCATAGTGTAAAGCTGTTGGCTTGCATACTTTCTGATATATTGGTATTTGGATAAAATAAATAAATAGAGAGAGCAATTATTAACAGTTGGTAGCCCTGTTGGCTCTTAAGAATATGCTCATTCATATATGATTATGTACAGATGTTACATACAAAATTTGGTTGAAATCCAATTGATAGTGTAGAAGTTATATGCATTTAAACATTGGACCTATCAGAAGGCTTAAAATTATTTTGGCAACACTGTCATTGTTGGCCTCCTGAAAATTAAACTGAAATAGTATTATCTGCATGTGTGCCAATTTTGGAATAGCTCCCATGCATACCTTGCAAGATATCCAACATGGAGCTCAAATTTCTAGTGCGTTTTTTCAGCAGTTGGTAGCACTGACAACATTTTCAAATATGGACGTGAGCTATTCCGGTGCACATCTTTACTCATACTAAATTTGGTTTTGATTGCTGCAGCCGTTTAGGAGTTGATAGGGGGGGACACACACACAGCCAGACAGACAGACAGACAGACAGACAGACACACATTTTCCCGATCTCATAAGTCTACTTTTTCCTCATTTTTGCAAAATGTGAAAAGTAGGCTAAAAATAGCTTTAGATTTCAGCGCCTGAAGTAAGTATTACCATAAAAATAAAATAAAACCTGTTTACTGACAGAAATGTTAGGAACACATTGTGTATCAGGCAAAACTAATAATGGCCTGAAACTTTCTGCAGGTGCCTTGAATTTAACAAGTCCGATTTGGGTTCATCCTCCTTGTCGTGCACACAACCGGCATGATATTAGTGTTTCACTTTGAGATGCAACACACAAATGAAGAAATTGTCAATGCAGTAATTACATTAGTACATCGAAAATATGGAGAGTAGCTTTCTTGAATATAAGTCCTAATACATTAACAAGGAAGTTAACATCCAGCTTCTTCAACTCCACTTCTAAGTGGTCAACAGAGTGGTCTTTATACCCACCTCGTGCAATAGTGGACATTAATAATCCATCAACAAAACTGGCAGGCTTCTTCGATCTGCCACGCTGCACCTGGAGTAGACTAAATCGCATGAGATGCGGAGTAGGTTGAAGAGCATCTACTTTACAGACATGCGGCTGGTCAGATCCACCTATTGTGACTGTGGGGAGGTTCGCCAAACAATGAAACATGTAACTTAGTGCAGGAATGCCCACTCCGTGCTTTCACTGGAACCATGGAAGAACTCAACTTAGCAACACCGGAAGCAGTAAAGTGGGTGGCGGAATTGGACATTCACATTTAGAGAGACGTACATCACTCGCACTACTAGTAAATGCGAACATTTGAACTGTCGGAGTTGTTTGGTTGACGGTGATGTAAATATATTGTTTTTATTCCTGTTTGTATTGTAACTGTTTCTTTACGTGTGATATAAATATTTCCGGGAGGGCGCCAATTCATAGATAGAATAGCCTACTATGAATGAATATTCTTTTAATACAGACTCATTCATCTCAGGAATGGTGTGATTATAACACCAACCAGGACACTGCAGTAAACAAGGCAGGTTAATATTATACTGCAACATAACAATAAATCATCGGAATGCTAATTACTATTTAGTGGTCTTAAGGGATGTATATTTAAATTGTTCCTGTAATGTAGTCACAATGATATAATTTCCAACTTATATCATTAGTCTTTTTATCCTTTATTAATTTTTAGCCCGTGGAAGAGCTATAGATGAAGGCGTAATACTATAACTAATACGACGTATTAAATAAGACAGATTAATCCAGTATATTCTCCTTCGCGTCTTTTTTTCATACAAATACTTTTCTTTTATAATCTCCAATAACCTCCAATCACTTTTTATTTATCAATATTCTACTCTCATTGTCTAAAGTCATCTCTGCTATCGTCAAAGTTGACACTCTCGTTTCACTAGTTCAAGTTTCCTCCACTCAAGCGCACCAACGCCACCTCCAGAGAACACTAATCATTTTTTATATAAACGTATCACGGCCTGTATGGTCTCAGTAAACGTTACAGTATAGACTAAAAAAGCAAGCTTGTAGTTTAACGTGACCATTAATCTCGAGATCATGAGCCACGGGACCTCCTTTTTACGTGGAATCCGAACCACAGGACATGGCATTTCACTTCGAAAATATCACATGCATTGACCGGGAAACGAACCCGGACCGCCTTGGTGACAGTATAGACTGTATAGACATGATAATTTGTATTTACTTTGTGCTTATCTTCCACTGGATGGGTAAATACAAACATCAAAAAAAGTTTTGCATCACCTCGGTTCCCAGATCTCCGGCATATAGACGTTGACTGTGTATATTGTATCCAAGATACAGTCCCTTTGACTGTTCATAGATGTCACTAAAACTGCTCAAAGATGTAAACAACCATGCATGAGCAGGGCCTATTAGACGGAGGGGGTACGACAGCCGATCAGTTCCAGTCATTCCACCAGGACGAAGGTACGCTGCTCATGTTGTCTGTAGTTCTACCATGCCTAGAAGGTCAATACCGCAGTTCGATCGCGTCCACATTGTTACTTTGTGTCAAGAAGGGCTCTCAACAAGGGAAGTTTCCAGGCGTCTCAGAGTGAACCAAAGCGATGTTGTTCGGACATGGAGGAGGTACAGAGATACAGGAACTGTCGATGACAGGCCTCGCTCAGGCCGCCCAAGGGCTACTACTGTAGTGGATGACCGCTACTTACGGATTGCCGCTCGGAGGAACCCTGACAGCAATGCCACCATGTTGAATAATGCGTTTCGTTCAGCCACAGGACGTCGTGTTTCAACTCAAACTGTGCGCAATAGGCTGCATGATGCGCAACTTCACTCCCGACGTCCATGGCGAGGTCCAGCTTTGCAACCCCGACACCATGCAGCGCGGTACAGATGGGCCCAACAACATGCTGAATGGATCCCACGGAATTGGCATCACGTTCTCTTCACCGATGAGTGTCGCATATGCCTTCAACCAGACAATCGTCGGAGACGTGTTTGGAGGCACCCTGGTCAGGCTGAACGTCTTAGACACACTGTCCAGCGAGTGCAGCAAGGTGGTGGTTCCCTGATGTTTTGGGGTGGCATTATGTGGGGCCGACGTACGCCACTGGTGGTCATGGAAGGCTCCGAAACGGCTTTACGATACCTGAATGACATCCTCCGACCCACAGTGCAACCATATCGGCAGAATATTGGAGAGGCATTTGTCTTCATGGACGACAATTCTCGACCTCATCGTGCACATCTTGTGAATGCGTTCCTTCAAGATAACGACATCGCTCGACTACAGTGGCCAGCATGTTCGCCAGACATGAACCCTATCGAACATGCCTGGGATATGTTGAAAAGGGCTGTTTATGGACGTCTTGACCCACCAACCACTCTGAGAGATTTACGCCGAATTGTCGTTGAGGAGTGGGACAATTTGGACCAACAGTGTCTTGATGAACTTGTGGATAGTATGCCACGACGAATACAGGCATGCATCAATGCAAGAGGACGTGCTACTGGGTATTAGAGGTAGTGGTGTGTACTGCAATCTGGACCACAAATGCTGAAAGTCTAGCTGTATGATGGTACAACATGCAATGTGTGGGTCTCATGAGCAATAAAACGAGCTGAAATGTTGTTTGTGTTGATCTCTATTCCCTTTGTATTTAAAGGTTCCGGAACTCTTGGAACCGAGGTGATGCAAAACTTTTTTTGATGTGTGTAGTTTATGTTCGAACCTGACTATTATATGTCTGAAAACTGTACTATACTGAGGCTCATTATAACACTATTTTTCAGTATGAAACAGTTTCTCCCACCAATCAGAGCTCAAGAAACAGTTGTTTGACCAATTAGATAATTAGATGCACTGAGTTCCACGGCCTTCTAATTTAAATTTCACTGCCTGGCCTAGTGTCATATTAGGGTAATCGAGGAGGCCATGGTCAAATACAAGGAGTAGGTAAGATAAGCCGAAGCTGGGACAGGGGCTAATGGGCAAGATGGCCGCCGCGCGCAACCACTCTATGTTATTCTTATGGAGAGGTTAGTCAGAGCTGGGTCAGGGGCTAGTGGGCAAAATGGCTGCCACGCCCTGAGACCGTGAATAATGTCACAGGGGGTGTTCGACCGTGTAGTCGCTAAATGGAATATTTATTATTATTATTATTATTATTATTATTATTATTATTAATTGTATTACGTAATTATTGATTGTTAGCTTGCCACGGTGGGTGAGTGGTTATTGTATCGGACTACCAACCCCAAGCTTGCAGGTTCGATCTTGGTCGTGGTAAGTGATTTTTGAAAGACGGCAAAAATTAAGACACGCATGTCATACGATGTTGGCATGTAAAAGAACCCAGGGAGAGGTAGGCTATGTAGTTGCTAAATGGAATATTTATTATTATTATTATTATTATTATTATTATTATTAGGTAATTATTGATTGATCATGTACAATCAAGACCAGCCTTATATTGCCCCACTTTATGGTGTAGTGGCTAGCATTCTTGGCTGTTACTGAGGAGGCTCGGGTTCGAGTCCTGGCTCTGTCAAGAAATTTAATTCTAGGCTGAGGGTTGGAATGGGGTACACTCAACCTTGTGAGGCAAAACTGACAGGAGCTGGCTTTTGATTCATTCCGCTGCTATTCTGCCTAACCCAACTTCATCTAACCTAACCTAACCTAACCTTACCTAACCTAACCAGATCCCACCTTACCTAACCTAACCTAACCTAACTTCAAAGTCAGAATGTACAATACATTTATTGTTGTTTTTTATACCCTCATAAATTAGATATAGAGAATGTCCACTACGATTTAAATCCTCGAGCACACTTTTCTGACATATATCATTAAAACGTGTAGAAAGGAATGTCTGAAAATTTTCACTAACACATAATACACGTTCACTATACATTGTATACACTTTTTGAATGTTAATGATACGGAAAAGAGTATGCATTGGTAATTCAGTGAGCTTTTTTTCTCTCTAATCAGCAGTTCTGCCCCCCTAGCATTGAGAATATTTATTGTAGTAGCCTATAAAGAAACAAAAAAAATCATATCTATTACAGTTTAGCTATAAGTGACCAGAACCACTATAACATTTTATTCTAATAAGGAGATTTCCATAATGATAAGAAAAAAACTTACCATAATAATGGATTGTGTGTAAGTAAACGTCTTTCGCTGCATGATGCCACTACTAAACTGATAGTCATACAACAGACAAGTGAATTCATGTTTCGCTGACGTAATCGTATGTTCCCACGCACTTCCTGTGTGTTGCACGCGCCGTAGTGGCTAAATTTGAAACTAGATGAGATGATTTGCTGATGTAATCGTATGTTCACCTGCACGCACACGCAGGCCCCTGTGGACGGGTCCTTGTGGACGAGTCCCTGTGGACGGGTCATTGTTGACGGGTCCTTGTTGACGGGTCCTTGCGGACGAGCCCCTGTGGACGGGTCCTTTTTGACTAATCCCTTTAGACCGGTTCCTTTTGACTGGCTCATGACCCCTAATGCTATAATGAAATTAAACGTTGTTCCACATGATACGCAAGCAAAGAGCCGATCGCTACTATGAATTAACATTTATGTTTTTGTTTTGTTTTTACGCATGTGCACTTGGGGTTTTTGTAAGAGGGCGGGCTTTTTGAATACAGATTTATAAATGAGTTATTTATTTTTAAATTACCAAAAGATCCAAAACTAATAGGTAATTAGCTTTTTAACATTTCATGAACTAATAAGGCTATGGGACTTATATTAGAGGTCGTTGGACTTGAGGTGACATTTTGTTTTTGAATCTATTATTTTTTTTGTTAAAAGGGTCTAACTACACTTTTGTTAATATCTCGCTAACTAATAATCAGAGAGGGTCAAGTGAAGTGTCATGGGACTCAGGATGGTCAACCCTTTTCCATGACCAACGAATTTACCTAAAAGATTCAAAACAGCAAGGTCATTGACCTAAGATTTTATAAACTAATAATCAGAGAGGGTTAAGTGAGGTGTCATGGGACTCAGGATGGTTAACCCTTTTCCATGGCCAAGGAATTTACCCAAAATACCCAATACATTAAGGTCATTGACCTGAGATTTTATAAACTAATAATTGGATACGAACATGTGAGATGTTTACCATGTGTGATGAAACATAGCTAGGTAGAGAAAGAATTAGTGTAGGTGACTGACAAGTCTTTTACCATTGAAACTTGTTTTCAGATCAAACTGCTGTATAGAGAGAGTATAGGTTGCAGGTATGGGTTAATAAATGAGAAACGGTGTACGCAAACTCTGATTTATCAAGAATTAAGAGTAGACTATCTTTAATTGATTGGTTAAAGATAATAGCTAAAACACAAAAATGCTCAGTGGTTACCGAGACAAAATGGATGCTACACACAACAAGCTTTAAATACTTGAGGCTAATAATCTATACACACACACACACACACTCGCTTGTTGTAAACTAAACTGTGTTGCTGTCAGTGCTCAGACAGTAGGCTGATAACAAAATGCATTGCTAACAGAAATATAATCATTTCCAGTTGTCTAATGTTACCAGCTGTGTTGCAGTGGTAAGCACTTTTAGCTCGTGTACTGGTGGTCTTAACTCGATTTTCAGGTCTGAGGCCTAGAACAAGTTGAACTTAGAAACAAGGGCATAGTGGTGCAGTGGTTAAGCTGTTAGCCTTTCACTAGGGGTTCGATTTCAGGTTAATATGCATGTCATAAACATATTAAACAAAACAAAACAGAGATAACGTTTAAAACTGATTACATTTGTGTCTTTTCAAATTATTACTTGGATTACAAATACAAAGGTGAACTGGGTTTGATATACAGTTAATGCTGTCTATCACACACTAGACTGTAAGAAAGCCAAAAGAGCAAAAGGCGTAGGTAGAGCAGTGGTAAAATTGATATATGTAGAGAACTACCTGACAAAGCTATATCGCATAAACAGTGCAGGATACAATCCAGTAATCAAATTTGTATCTTGTGGAACAGAGAAATGCACTTAAATGAGAAAATGTAAGTTCATGTGTAATATGACCTAACACACAAGTGTTCACCTGTGCACATGCATGATAAGAGCTAACAAGTCACATTCTGTTTAGTTCGTACGTAACGTTAGGTTAAGGCTAATGCACACACCCTAGTACACGAGGCACATGCCATTTGAGAGCAGGTCAAAGGATCTAACTTGGTGGATGGATGTGTTCTAACGAGTCATTTGTAGTTGAAAGAGAATAATACTTGTTCTTAAGATGTTAAAACTGAGGAAATGGATGTACAGTAAGACGTCTTGTTATTTCCTGTGTCATATTACAGACATGGCAGAGAGCACACGGTTCTGTTGCTATGAATACGCTGCAGTAATTTGAAACCCTACGTGTTCATTAAGACAATGAGTGATGATTATACAAAGTTAGCAGTCATTGGATATTACACAGGTGTTCCTTCCGGTGTCATGTTGCTGACATGGCAGGGAGCGCACAGTTCTATTGATACGACTAACGCTGCAGTAATTTGAAACCCCAAGGTGTTGATCAAGACAATGGGTGATGAATATGCAAAGTCAGCAGTAATTGGATACCACACATCAACATTGACTAAATCATAAACGTGTTGTCATAACCAGCAGAAACCTCATTTAAAGATTTTAGATTTTACATTTTAAATGTAAGTTTTTTTTTTATCTTTAGATTTTACTTTTTTACATTTTCCTAAAAGAGAAAACAACAAGGTCACATACATAATCTCATTAAACCTAACTTTACCAAACCTAACTTAAGCTAATCCAAAGGCTAATGCACATACCCAAAGCATATAAGGTACATGCAATTATTCTTATGCTAGTCTTACAGGTTACTGTACAACATGATCACTACCCCACTGGATTTTTTTTTCATTTTGTTGTTTACACATATGCCAATTTTCCAATTCCCCATTTTCAGTTTTTTTAATATTAGTTTTAAGTTTTTCAATTTCATAATATGGAAACATGGATTTTGCATTTTTGTTGTTTACACTTTTATCAATTTTACAATTTCCCCATTTACAGTTCTTAAAATATTAGTTTTAAGTTTTTCAATTTCATAATATGGAAACATGGATTTTGCATTTTTGTTGTTTACACTTTTATCAATTTTACAATTTCCCCATTTACAGTTCTTAAAATGTCAGTTTAAAGTTTTTCAATTTCATGATATAGAAACATGGATTTTCCAATTTGTTGTTTTCACATTTATTAATTTACCAAATTCCCATTAACAGTTTTTAAAATTTCAGTTTAATGTTGTTGTTTTTTTTCTATTTGTCAATATGGAAATAAGGATTTTTTTCCAATTTGTGTTTTACATGTTCATTTTGCATTAGGAGTGGAGAAAGGTGGGTAGTAATTAAAAATGTGCAAGCAGTGCCCATTGTTGACAGGTCATTGTTGACTAGTCCTTTTCATACAACAGACAAGTGAGTTCACGTTTAGCATGCATTACTAAAAATGTAATACCATGCAAGTGTTTAACATTTTTACAAATTTGCTTATGTATTAGTTTATGTGTGGGGTCTTAAGTTGAGCATTTTCTATTGACTTATTTGACAAGTTGTTTTAGTCATTGCATTTAGTGGATTTTTCTCTTGGTCTTGGAAAGTATATCAGTCCATTTTATCACAACATAATGCTTACTGCCATGTTTGTAAGCAACAGCAACACACTAAACTTTCAAAAAAAAAAACACTAAAGTACTCTAAGGTGCCTAAGATAACTAAAGTGCCTAGTCAAGAACATTTTTTTTTGCAAAAAAAAAGGTGAATGGGGAAAGTAGACTATATGTTTAAACTAAAAAAAATCATATAAAGTCATATGTTAGCTCTAACATCTACGTTTATTCCATTCCTAGTCGAAAAATATTATATTTTTTTAAATATTTCTAAAAAATATTTGGAAAGTAGGCTATATTTTGAAAACTACTCATTCTATAAAGTCATATATACACTAAAACCAGTGGGTTTTATATCCTTAATCGTTAAAACAAAATATGGAATTATTGACATTTTTTTTTCCAAAAATGATCATTTTGAAAAAAGGGGTATATATTGGAAACTAGGAATTTTACAAAAAAGTGTGTTTGACATAAATGACAGGTATTTACCACTTCTATCCATAAGCCAAGTCCCAGATCTCTGGGACAACATCCAAAAAATGTTTTTATTGTGAAAAAGGCGATATTTTCAAAACGTATCATTCTAAAAAGTCATATATAGACTCAAACAAATGTTCTTTAAGTTATTTAACGTTAAAACAAAACTTAACATTTTTTTTCTAAAAAAGTCCAATTTTCAAAATTGTCTATGGTGGCTTATGTTGGTGGCTTATGGTGGCTTATGGTGGCGGCTTATGATGGTGGCTAATGGTGGCTTATGGTGGTGGCTTATGATGGCTTATAATGGTGGCTTATGGTGGTGGTTTCTGGTGGCTTATGGTGGCTTATGGTGGCGGCTTATGATGGTGGCTTATGATGGTGGCTTATGGTGGCTTATAATGGTGGCTTATGGTGGTGGTTTCTGGTGGCTTATGATGGTGGCTTATGGTGGTGGTTTATGTTGGTGGCTTATGGTGGTGGCCTATGGTGGGTTATTGTGGTGGCTTATAGTGGTGGCATATGTTGGTGACTTATTTTTGATGGTTTACGTTAATACCTTATTTGTAATGGCTTATTTGACAAGTTATTTTTTTTTGTCAATGTATTTAGAGGATTTTTCTCTTGGTCCTGGAAAGTATCTCAACCTTTTTTGTTATGGTAGCATAATGCTTACCGCCATGTTTGTAAGCAAAAACAACACACTAAAATTCCAAGAATCCAAAGTACTCTAAGGTTAATGATTGTCTCTCAACTCCTTTCAACGACTAGTCAAAAACATTATATATATTTTTAAAAATTTTCAAAAAAAAGGTAAATTGGGGAAGTAGGCTATATGTTTAAACTAAAAATCATATCAAATCATATGCTAACTCTAACACCTACGTCTATCCAACTCTCATTCAAAAATATAATATTCTTCAAATTTTTTACAAAACAATATTTGGAAAGTAGGCCATATTTTGAAAACTAATCATCCTATAAAGTCATATATAGACTCAAACCAATGGCTTTTATATCTTTAATCGTAAGAACAAAATATGGAATTTTTGACATTTTTTTCAAAAATGTTCATTTTAAAACGGGGGTATATTTTAGAAACTAGGAATTTTACAAAAAAGTTTGTTTAACGTAAATGACAGGTATTTACCTCCACTATCCACAAACCAAGTCTCAAGTCTCTGGGACAAAATCCAAAAAAGTTCAATTTGGAAAGTATGCGATATTTTGAAAACTAATCATCCTAAAAAGTCATATATAGACTCAAACCAATGGCTTTTATGTCCTTAATTGGTAGAACAAAACTTGACATTTTTTTTGCAGTTTTTCCAAAAAAGTCCAATTTTCAAAATTGTCTATATTTTGGGAACTAAGAATTTTACAAAAAAGTTTGTTTAACGTAAATGAAAGGTGTTTACCCCCTCTACCCCAAAAATACATATCAGGTCCCTAGGACAAAAACTGTGTAGTAGTGTGTTTGTGGGGGTTCTGGCCCCACCTCCACCTCCCCACCTACAAGATGGCGGCCGTAGCTTAACTTAACCTAGCCTTACCTAACAAGATGGCGGCCGTAGCTTAACCTAACCTAGCCTAACCTAACAAGATGGCGGCTGTAGCTTAACTTAACCTAGCCTAACCTAACCTAACCTACGAGGTGAGATCAAAAAGTTCCAAAAATTTGGCTGCAACTTAACCAAACCTAGCCTAGCCTAACCTAACCTAACCTAACCTAACCTACAAGGTGTGATCAAAAAGTTCCAAAAATGGCGGCCGTAGCTTCACTTAACCTAACCTAACTTAACCTAAACCTACGAGGTGTGATCAAAAATGTTTCAAAATAGTGGTCATAGCTTAACTGATCCTTGTCTAACCTAACCTAACCTAACCTAAACCTACGAAGTGTGGTCATTAAGTTCCAAAATGGAGGTCGTAGCTTAACTCAACCTAACCTAACCCTACGAGGTGTGATCAAAAAGTTCCAAAAATGGCTGCCGTAGCTTAACTTAACCTTCGAGTCATTTTTTTAACGGGTCCCGGAGGACGGGTCCTTGTTGACGGGTCCCTGTGGCGGGTCCCCTTTGACATAATTTGGATAAAATGCAAGGGCCAGTCCATAGGGATTAGTCCAAAGGACCCGCCCACAGGGACCCGTCAACAAGGACCCGTCCTCCGGGACCCGTTAAAAAAAGCGACTCAAAGGTTATGTTAAGCTACGGCAGCCATTTTTGTAACTTTTTGATCACACCTCGTAGGGTTAGGTTAGGTTGAGTTAAGCTCCGGCCTACATCTTGGAACTTTATGACCACACTTCGTAGGTTTAGGTTAGGTTAGGTTAGGTTAGACAAGGTTCAGTTAAGCTATGACCACTATTTTGAAACATTTTTGATCACACCTCGTAGGTTTAGGTTAAGTTAGGTTAGGTTAAGTGAAGCTACGGCCGCCATTTTTGGAACTTTTTGATCACACCTTGTAGGTTAGGTTAGGTTAGGTTAGGTTAGGCTAGGCTAGGTTTGGTTAAGTTGCAGCCAAATTTTTGGAACTTTTTGATCACACCTCGTAGGTTAGGTTAGGTTAGGCTAGGTTAAGTTAAGCTACAGCCGCCATCTTGTTAGGTTAGGCTAGGTTAGGTTAAGCTACGGCCGCCATCTTGTTAGGTTAGGCTAGGTTAAGTTAAGCTACGGCCGCCATCTTGGAGGTGGGGAGGTGGAGGTGGGGCCAGAACCCCCACAAACACACTACTACACAGTTTTTGTCCTAGGGACCTGATATGTATTTTTGGGGTAGAGGGGGTAAACACCTTTCATTTACGTTAAACAAACTTTTTTGTAAAATTCTTAGTTCCCAAAATATAGACAATTTTGAAAATTGGACTTTTTTGGAAAAACTGCAAAAAAAATGTCAAGTTTTGTTCTACCAATTAAGGACATAAAAGCCATTGGTTTGAGTCTATATATGACTTTTTAGGATGATTAGTTTTCAAAATATCGCATACTTTCCAAATTGAACTTTTTTGGATTTTGTCCCAGAGACTTGAGACTTGGTTTGTGGATAGTGGGGGGTAAATACCTGTCATTTACGTTAAACAAACTTTTTTGTAAAATTCCTAGTTTCTAAAATATACCCCCGTTTTAAAATGAACATTTTTGAAAAAAATGTCAAAAATTCCATATTTTGTTCTTACGATTAAAGATATAAAAGCCATTGGTTTGAGTCTATATATGACTTTATAGGATGATTAGTTTTCAAAATATGGCCTACTTTCCAAATATTGTTTTGTAAAAAATTTGAAGAATATTATATTTTTGAATGAGAGTTGGATAGACGTAGGTGTTAGAGTTAGCATATGATTTGATATGATTTTTAGTTTAAACATATAGCCTACTTCCCCAATTTACCTTTTTTTTGAAAATTTTTAAAAATATATAATGTTTTTGACTAGTCGTTGAAAGGAGTTGAGAGACAATCATTAACCTTAGAGTACTTTGGATTCTTGGAATTTTAGTGTGTTGTTTTTGCTTACAAACATGGCGGTAAGCATTATGCTACCATAACAAAAAGGGTTGAGATACTTTCCAGGACCAAGAGAAAAATCCTCTAAATACATTGACAAAAAAAATAACTTGTCAAATAAGGCATTACAAATAAGGTATTAACGTAAACCATCAAAAATAAGTCACCAACATATGCCACCACTATAAGCCACCACAATAACCCACCATAGGCCACCACCATAAGCCACCAACATAAACCACCACCATAAGCCACCATCATAAGCCACCAGAAACCACCACCATAAGCCACCATTATAAGCCACCATAAGCCACCATCATAAGCCGCCACCATAAGCCACCAGAAACCACCACCATAAGCCACCATTATAAGCCACCATAAGCCACCACCATAAGCCACCATCATAAGCCACATTAGCCACCATCATAAGCCGCCACCATAAGCCACCATAAGCCACCAACATAAGCCACCATAGACAATTTTGAAAATTGGACTTTTTTAGAAAAAAAAATGTTAAGTTTTGTTTTAACGTTAAATAACTTAATGAACATTTGTTTGAGTCTATATATGACTTTTTAGAATGATACGTTTTGAAAATATCGCCTTTTTCACAATAAAAACATTTTTTGGATGTTGTCCCAGAGATCTGGGACTTGGCTTGTGGGTAGAAGTGGTAAATACCTGTCATTTATATCAAACACACTTTTTTGTAAAATTCCTAGTTTCCAATATATACCCCTTTTTCAAAATGATCATTTTTGGAAAAAAAATTTCAATAATTCCATATTTTGTTTTAACGATTAAGGATATAAAACCCATTGGTTTGAGTGTATATATGACTTTATAGAATGAGTAGTTTTCAAAATATAGCCTACTTTCCAAATATTTTTTAGAAATATTTAAAAAAATATAATATTTTTCGACTAAGAATGGAATAAACGTAGATGTTAGAGCTAACATATGACTTTATATGATTTTTTTTAGTTTAAACATATAGTCTACTTTCCCCATTCACCTTTTTTTTTTGCAAAAAAAAAATAATGTTCTTGACTAGGCACTTTAGTTATCTTAGGCACCTTAGAGTACTTTAGTGTTTTTTTTTGAAAGTTTAGTGTGTTGTTGTTGCTTACAAACATGGCAGTAAGCATTATGTTGTGATAAAATGGACTGATATACTTTCCAAGACCAAGAGAAAAATCCACTAAATGCAATGACAAAAACAACTTGTCAAATAAGTCAATACAAAATGCTCAACTTAAGACCCCACACATAAACTAATACATAAGCTAATTTGTAAAAATGTTAAACACTTGCATGGTATTACATTTTTAGTAATGCATGCTAAACATGAACTCACTTGTCTGTTGTATGAAAAGGACTAGTCAACAATGACCTGTCAACAATGGGCACTGCTTGCACATTTTTAATTACTACCCACCTTTCTCCACTCCTAATGCAAAATGAACATGTAAAACACAAATTGGAAAAAAATCCTTATTTCCATATTGACAAATAGAAAAAAAACAACAACATTAAACTGAAATTTTAAAAACTGTAAATGGGAATTTGGTAAATTAATAAATGTGAAAACAACAAATTGGAAAATCCATGTTTCTATATCATGAAATTGAAAAACTTTAAACTGACATTTTAAGAACTGTAAATGGGGAAATTGTAAAATTGATAAAAGTGTAAACAACAAAAATGCAAAATCCATGTTTCCATATTATGAAATTGAAAAACTTAAAACTAATATTTTAAGAACTGTAAATGGGGAAATTGTAAAATTGATAAAAGTGTAAACAACAAAAATGCAAAATCCATGTTTCCATATTATGAAATTGAAAAACTTAAAACTAATATTAAAAAAACTGAAAATGGGGAATTGGAAAATTGGCATATGTGTAAACAACAAAATGAAAAAAAAATCCAGTGGGGTAGTGATCATGTTGTACAGTAACCTGTAAGACTAGCATAAGAATAATTGCATGTACCTTATATGCTTTGGGTATGTGCATTAGCCTTTGGATTAGCTTAAGTTAGGTTTGGTAAAGTTAGGTTTAATGAGATTATGTATGTGACCTTGTTGTTTACTCTTTTAGGAAAATGTAAAAAAGTAAAATCTAAAGATAAAAAAAAAACTTAAATTTAAAATGTAAAATCTAAAATCTTTAAATGAGGTTTCTGCTGGTTATGACAACACGTTTATGATTTAGTCAATGTTGATGTGTGGTATCCAATTACTGCTGACTTTGCATATTCATCACCCATTGTCTTGATCAACACCTTGGGGTTTCAAATTACTGCAGCGTTAGTCGTATCAATAGAACTGTGCGCTCCCTGCCATGTCAGCAACATGACACCGGAAGGAACACCTGTGTAATATCCAATGACTGCTAACTTTGTATAATCATCACTCATTGTCTTAATGAACACGTAGGGTTTCAAATTACTGCAGCGTATTCATAGCAACAGAACCGTGTGCTCTCTGCCATGTCTGTAATATGACACAGGAAATAACAAGATGTCTTACTGTACATCCATTTCCTCAGTTTTAACATCTTAAGAACAAGTATTATTCTCTTTCAACTACAAATGACTCGTTAGAACACATCCATCCACCAAGTTAGATCCTTTGACCTGCTCTCAAATGGCATGTGCCTCGTGTACTAGGGTGTGTGCATTAGCCTTAACCTAACGTTACGTACGACATAAACAGAATGTGACTTGTTAGCTCTTATCATGCATGTGCACAGGTGAACACTTGTGTGTTAGGTCATATTACACATGAACTTACATTTTCTCATTTAAGTGCATTTCTCTGTTCCACAAGATACAAATTTGATTACTGGATTGTATCCTGCACTGTTTATGCGATATAGCTTTGTCAGGTAGTTCTCTACATATATCAATTTTACCACTGCTCTACCTACGCCTTTTGCTCTTTTGGCTTTCTTACAGTCTAGTGTGTGATAGACAGCATTAACTGTATATCAAACCCAGTTCACCTTTGTATTTGTAATCCAAGTAATAATTTGAAAAGACACAAATGTAATCAGTTTTAAACGTTATCTCTGTTTTGTTTTGTTTAATATGTTTATGACATGCATATTAACCTGAAATCGAACCCCTAGTGAAAGACTAACAGCTTAACCACTGCACCACTATGCCCTTGTTTCTAAGTTCAACTTGTTCTAGGCCTCAGACCTGGAAATCGAGTTAAGACCACCAGTACAAGAGCTAAAAGTGCTTACCACTGCAACACAGCTGGTAACATTAGACAACTGGAAATGATTATATTTCTGTTAGCAATGCATTTTGTTATCAGCCTACTGTCTGAGCACTGACAGCAACACAGTTTAGTTTACAACAAGCGAGTGTGTGTGTGTGTGTGTGTATAGATTATTAGCCTCAAGTATTTAAAGCTTGTTGTGTGTAGCAACCATTTTGTCTCGGTAACCACTGAGCATTTTTGTGTTTTAGCTATTATCTTTAACCAATCAATTAAAGATAGTCTACTCTTAATTCTTGATAAATCAGAGTTTGCGTACACCGTTTCTCATTTATTAACCCATACCTGCAACCTATACTCTCTCTATACAGCAGTTTGATCTGAAAACAAGTTTCAATGGTAAAAGACTTGTCAGTCACCTACACTAATTCTTTCTCTACCTAGCTATGTTTCATCACACATGGTAAACATCTCACATGTTCGTATCCAATTATTAGTTTATAAAATCTCAGGTCAATGACCTTAATGTATTGGGTATATTGGGTAAATTCCTTGGCCATGGAAAAGGGTTAACCATCCTGAGTCCCATGACACCTCACTTAACCCTCTCTGATTATTAGTTTATAAAATCTTAGGTCAATGACCTTGCTGTTTTGAATCTTTTAGGTAAATTCGTTGGTCATGGAAAAGGGTTGACCATCCTGAGTCCCATGACACCTCACTTGACCCTCTCTGATTATTAGTTAGCGAGATATTAACAAAAGTGTAGTTAGACCCTTTTAACAAAAAAAATAATAGAATCAAAAACAAAATGTCACCTCAAGTCCAACGACCTCTAATATAAGTCCCATAGCCTTATTAGTTCATGAAATGTTAAAAAGCTAATTACCTATTAGTTTTGGATCTTTTGGTAATTTAAAAATAAATAACTCATTTATAAATCTGTATTCAAAAAACCCGCCCTCTTACAAAAACCCCAAGTGCACATGCGTAAAAACAAAACAAAAACATAAATGTTAATTCATAGTAGCGATCGGCTCTTTGCTTGCGTATCATGTGGAACAACGTTTAATTTCATTATAGCATTAGGGGTCATGAGCCAGTCAAAAGGAACCGGTCTAAAGGGATTAGTCAAAAAGGACCCGTCCACAGGGGCTCGTCCGCAAGGACCCGTCAACAAGGACCCGTCAACAATGACCCGTCCACAGGGACTCGTCCACAAGGACCCGTCCACAGGGGCCTGCGTGTGCGTGCAGGTGAACATACGATTACATCAGCAAATCATCTCATCTAGTTTCAAATTTAGCCACTACGGCGCGTGCAACACACAGGAAGTGCGTGGGAACATACGATTACGTCAGCGAAACATGAATTCACTTGTCTGTTGTATGACTATCAGTTTAGTAGTGGCATCATGCAGCGAAAGACGTTTACTTACACACAATCCATTATTATGGTAAGTTTTTTTCTTATCATTATGGAAATCTCCTTATTAGAATAAAATGTTATAGTGGTTCTGGTCACTTATAGCTAAATTGTAATAGATATGATTTTTTTTGTTTCTTTATAGGCTACTACAATAAATATTCTCAATGCTAGGGGGGCAGAACTGCTGATTAGAGAGAAAAAAAGCTCACTGAATTACCAATGCATACTCTTTTCCGTATCATTAACATTCAAAAAGTGTATACAATGTATAGTGAACGTGTATTATGTGTTAGTGAAAATTTTCAGACATTCCTTTCTACACGTTTTAATGATATACTAGTTGAAACCCGTCAAAAATGACGGTCAATAGAAAAATATTTACTGAAGAATTTTCTTATGTAGGCCTACTGTATATTCTTTGTACGATGATTTTTTGGCTCTATTGAAACTATAAGGGCGTCAAAAGATTGCACTCTCAACATTGCAAAATACTGCTGGCCATGACTGAAAAATTGATGAGGCAAATTGAGACCTATACGTTCCAGAGTTTTCCCTTGAGCTTCATTGATTGTGACAGAGTATGCCAAATAAATTGGAAAATATTGCCTCTTAAAACAAAATGATAGTGTTTTATCGGATGCTGTTAAATCAAGTAGAAGGATTCAACCTCTCTGCCTAATTTTAACTGCATTTATTATTTCCAAATCCAAGCAATATGGTTGCATTTAAGAGCCCTTGGGAAACGTTCAGATTTCTAAGCAGCATAACGGTTCAAGCGTTTGGAATATGTGGAGGCAAGTCATTTAGTTCCAAGGAATTCAAGAACTCTGAGGAGTCTAATAAAACTGGCCGCAAACCGTCACATATAATTTTGGAATATAACGAAGAAATGCGATGATGTGCACCTCCATACATCTTAAAACAATGTGGACCGTATGGGTGTGGCACAGTAACATTGGCACCAAATGAAACGAAGGACATAGCATTGTACTGCCGATTAGTCTCTCTGAAATTCCTTGAGATATCATCTCCAGTGAAAAATAATTGTTGCAGCATGTCAAATGTTTTATATTTAGTCAGATTAATTTTACATTACAACAGCAAAGCTCAAAGTAACCAAGTGAAGATTTCTCTCAAGAGAAATACAGTGCAGAACAATGTTTAAATTTGTTCGTCAAGGACCCTACACTGTAACGGTATAGTATCTGGAATTGTATCTGAAATGCCGTATTCATATTGGAGTTTAAAATTGGCTTCGTATTTTTCTCCGATTTCCCACTTGTTTGCGGCTAATGTTCTATTTCGTAAAATGGGTTTATTTATAGCAGCATTTCTCCCCAAATTAACGTCATAGCTTATTAAATAACACTATAGTGGCCTGCATCAACGCAGCTGCCAAATATTAAATAGCAAATAATAACTTACTTCCATTGCCAAAATCAACTGCGTGGTTAGACTCATTGTTATGTACTCTAAAAAAATAATCAATAAACAACAATATTCACTTATACAACTAAGTTCAGAGACTTCCATTCTCAAGTTGGTTGCTGATGAGAATGCGATGAGACTGATCGCCAATAATAAAATCCTTGCAATTTTTGCAATTTGCTTGCAAACGCAACTCAGGATGACGAACTTCATTTTGAAATAAACAGAATGAAACTGCTCTAAATAATCAATTTCCATCACCTGTTGAAGGTACAATACTTTGCATTTCCATGACAGTAAATTATGCAAGGGAGCATAGAATCACTTCGCCACTACTGGAATGAGCATGGACTCACTTCGCCAGCCACCGTAATGGAGGGAGTTTTAGAATTATATGTTCAGTGTTTTTCAAAGATCGTATTAACACAGGGAAGCCCAGTCTTAAGGCTACATTCTGAGCTATCGCCCCAGATTCCAGGTTCGATCCCTGCTCTGCCAAGAAATTTAATTCTGGTCTGAGGGCTGGAACGGGGCGCACTCTTGAGGCAAACCTAAGAAGAGCAAAATTTGATTCCCATCTCAACAACCTTGGATGTGGTTTTCCGTGGTTTCCCACTTCCACTCCAGGCAAATACCGGGATAGTTCCTAACTTAAAGCCTCAGTCGTCAACTCTCCATTCCCCATACTAATTACAAATGCACACATCAATACAGCCATCACATTAACACAGGTTATCAGAGAAAGGTTTACACTCACACACCAAAGTAGACGGGGCTGAGTGACCACGATGTCTGAGTCCATCAAATGAATTATGTTCGACAATTTTCTCTCAAGGCGAAGCGATTGTGCCGATATTTATTTAATAATTTAAAAGTATCTGGGAACGTAAATCATGGAGAATTCCTTACCTTACGGGAATAATAAACGTAGCCTAACATATGTTTAGACAATGTAATACCAATTGCAAGATAGAATAATTGGGAAATAGAATTACATGTCTGAGGTGGGAATCAAACTCCTTCGACGATGCATAATCAATTTCGTTGTCCACAATGTTAGCCGCTGAGCCACCCAGACAACGAAATTAGAGTGCAATATTAAGAGACGTAAACAACAAACGCACTTAACTGCCAGTTACAGTTCATCAATATTTCCCTTATTTCATGATTCTCAACTCCCTATTCCCCATACTAATTACAAATGCACACATCAATACAGCCATCACATTAACACAGGTTATCAGAGAAAGGTTTACACTCACACACCAAAGTAGACAGGGCTGAGTGACCACGATGTCTGAGTCCATCAAATGAATTATGTTCGACAATTTTCTCTCAAGGCGAAGCGATTGTGCCGATTTTCATTTTCAATTTAAAAGTATCTGGCAACGTAAATCATGGAGAATTTCTTACCTTACGGGAATAATAAACGTAACATATGTTTAGACAATGTAATACCAATTGCAAGATAGAATAATTGGGAAATAGAATTACATGTCTGAGGTGGGAATCAAACTCCTTCGACGATGCATAATCAATTTCGTTGTCCACAATGTTAGCCGCTGAGCCACCCAGACAACGAAATTAGAGTGCAATATTAAGTGACGTAAACAACAAACGCACTCAACTGCCAGTTACAGTTCATCAATATTTCCCTTATTTCATGATTCTATTCCAGTATATATCGGGATACAACATAAGCGATATTTCCCTTTTCAATTCTCATAAACAAAGATCACACTACGATACGGTGGATCTTTTATCCGCCATTTCTCTCATGAAGAAACGCAATTGTGGCAACGCGCAATTGCCACATATATTACCTTTTTCTTTAAACATATAAAAATATACCGTAACATATATTTTCCTTTTAAAGACACACTGCAAATCTGCATGCCAAGAGCTTTCGTTAGAATGCCATACGAAGCCAATCGGTTAAGTCGTTTTCAAAATCTCGTGTGTACAAAAAATACATTAGTGTTTTAAATATATATGGCAACAGAGAATTCGTTACTTTACAGGAATGATAAAAGTGAAATATGTTTCTACACTCTAATACCAATCGTAGGAAGGAAGAAAACAAAAAAAAACATATCCGAGGTGGGAATCGAACCCTCTCGACCATGCAAAGGATGGCAACAGAGAATTCGTTACTTTACGGGAATGAAAAAGTGAAATATATCTCTACAATGTAATACCAATCGTAGGAAGGAAGAAAATGAAAATAAATAAACGTATCCGAGGTGGGAATCGAACCCTCTCGACCATGCAAAGGATGGCAACAGAGAATTCGTTACTTTACGGGAATGATAAAAGTGAAATATGTTTCTACAATGTAATACCAATCGTAGGAAGGAAGAAAACGAAAATAAAAAAAACATAACCGGGGTGGGAATCGAACCCTCTCGATGGGAACAGAGAATTCGTTACTTGACGGGAATGATAAAAGTGAAATATGTTTCTACAATGCAATACCAATCGTAGGAAGGAAGAAAACGAAAATAAAAAAACATATCCGAAGTGGGATCGAACCCTCTCGATCATGCATAATACAAATTTCTGGCCAGTAACCTTATCCCCTTGGCCAACCAGACAACTATGTGACACTGCAGTATTAAGTTATCTAACCAGTATACACACTCAACCTGCACTTTATGTCCTTCAATTCGTGGTTTATTTAATATAATTCTATTTCAATGCATATTGTAAAAACATAACTAACATTATTGGAGACCCTTTTTAATTCTCATAAACAAAGATCTCAGTTAGACGCGACCGGAATCGCCATTTTCCTTGTTGAGAAAGGCCATTGTGCGCATGCGCGAGAGTGTCAATATTTTCCTTTTAAAGAAACTCTGCAAATCTGCATGCCAAGAGCTTTCTACAATGCAATACCAATCGTAGGAAGGAAGAAAATGAAAATAAAAAAACATATCCGAGGTGGGAATCGAACCCTCTCGATCATGCATAATACAAATTTCAGGCCAGTAACCTTATCCCCTTAGCCATCCAGACAACTATGTTTCACTCCAGTATTAAGCTATCTAACCAGTATACACACTCAACCTGCAGTTTATGTCTTTCAATTCGTGGTTTATTTAATATAATTCTATTTCAATGCACATTGTAATAACATAACTAACATTATTGGAGATCCTTTTTAATTCTCATGAACAAAGATCTCAGTTAGACGCGACCGGAATCGCCATTTTCCTTGTTGAGAAAGGCCATTGTGCGCATGCGCGGGAGTGACAAATATTACATATTTCCTTAATCATTTAAAAATATACCGTAACATATATTTTCCTTTTAAAGAAACTCTGCAAATCTGCATGCCAAGAGCTTTCGTTAGAATGTCTTACGAAGCCAATCGGTTAAGTCGTTTTCACAATCTCGTGTGTACAAAAAACAGCTTAGTGTTTTAAATATATAGATAGATGGCAACAGAGAATTCGTTACTTTACAGGAATGATAAAAGTGAAATATGTTTCTACACTCTAATACCAATCGTAGGAAGGAAGAAAACAAAAAAAAAACATATCCGAGGTGGGAATCGAACCCTCTCGACCATGCAAAGGATGGCAACAGAGAATTCGTTACTTTACGGGAATGAAAAAGTGAAATATATCTCTACAATGTAATACCAATCGTAGGAAGGAAGAAAATGAAAATAAATAAACGTATCCGAGGTGGGAATCGAACCCTCTCGACCATGCAAAGGATGGCAACAGAGAATTCGTTACTTTACGGGAATGATAAAAGTGAAATATGTTTCTACAATGTAATACCAATCGTAGGAAGGAAGAAAACGAAAATAAAAAAAACATAACCGAGGTGGGAATCGAACCCTCTCGATGGGAACAGAGAATTCGTTACTTGACGGGAATGATAAAAGTGAAATATGTTTCTACAATGCAATACCAATCGTAGGAAGGAAGAAAACGAAAATAAAAAAACATATCCGAAGTGGGATCGAACCCTCTCGATCATGCATAATACAAATTTCTGGCCAGTAACCTTATCCCCTTGGCCAACCAGACAACTATGTGACACTGCAGTATTAAGTTATCTAACCAGTATACACACTCAACCTGCACTTTATGTCCTTCAATTCGTGGTTTATTTAATATAATTCTATTTCAATGCATATTGTAAAAACATAACTAACATTATTGGAGACCCTTTTTAATTCTCATAAACAAAGATCTCAGTTAGACGCGACCGGAATCGCCATTTTCCTTGTTGAGAAAGGCCATTGTGCGCATGCGCGAGAGTGTCAATATTTTCCTTTTAAAGAAACTCTGCAAATCTGCATGCCAAGAGCTTTCTACAATGCAATACCAATCGTAGGAAGGAAGAAAATGAAAATAAAAAAACATATCCGAGGTGGGAATCGAACCCTCTCGATCATGCATAATACAAATTTCAGGCCAGTAACCTTATCCCCTTAGCCATCCAGACAACTATGTTTCACTCCAGTATTAAGCTATCTAACCAGTATACACACTCAACCTGCAGTTTATGTCTTTCAATTCGTGGTTTATTTAATATAATTCTATTTCAATGCACATTGTAATAACATAACTAACATTATTGGAGATCCTTTTTAATTCTCATGAACAAAGATCTCAGTTAGACGCGACCGGAATCGCCATTTTCCTTGTTGAGAAAGGCCATTGTGCGCATGCGCGGGAGTGACAAATATTACATATTTCCTTAATCATTTAAAAATATACCGTAACATATATTTTCCTTTTAAAGAAACTCTGCAAATCTGCATGCCAAGAGCTTTCGTTAGAATGTCTTACGAAGCCAATCGGTTAAGTCGTTTTCACAATCTCGTGTGTACAAAAAACAGCTTAGTGTTTTAAATATATAGATAGATGGCAACAGAGAATTCGTTACTTTACAGGAATGATAAAAGTGAAATATGTTTCTACACTCTAATACCAATCGTAGGAAGGAAGAAAACAAAAAAAAAACATATCCGAGGTGGGAATCGAACCCTCTCGACCATGCAAAGGATGGCAACAGAGAATTCGTTACTTTACGGGAATGAAAAAGTGAAATATATCTCTACAATGTAATACCAATCGTAGGAAGGAAGAAAATGAAAATAAATAAACGTATCCGAGGTGGGAATCGAACCCTCTCGACCATGCAAAGGATGGCAACAGAGAATTCGTTACTTTACGGGAATGATAAAAGTGAAATATGTTTCTACAATGTAATACCAATCGTAGGAAGGAAGAAAACGAAAATAAAAAAAACATAACCGAGGTGGGAATCGAACCCTCTCGATGGGAACAGAGAATTCGTTACTTGACGGGAATGATAAAAGTGAAATATGTTTCTACAATGCAATACCAATCGTAGGAAGGAAGAAAACGAAAATAAAAAAACATATCCGAAGTGGGATCGAACCCTCTCGATCATGCATAATACAAATTTCTGGCCAGTAACCTTATCCCCTTGGCCAACCAGACAACTATGTGACACTGCAGTATTAAGTTATCTAACCAGTATACACACTCAACCTGCACTTTATGTCCTTCAATTCGTGGTTTATTTAATATAATTCTATTTCAATGCATATTGTAAAAACATAACTAACATTATTGGAGACCCTTTTTAATTCTCATAAACAAAGATCTCAGTTAGACGCGACCGGAATCGCCATTTTCCTTGTTGAGAAAGGCCATTGTGCGCATGCGCGAGAGTGTCAATATTTTCCTTTTAAAGAAACTCTGCAAATCTGCATGCCAAGAGCTTTCTACAATGCAATACCAATCGTAGGAAGGAAGAAAATGAAAATAAAAAAACATATCCGAGGTGGGAATCGAACCCTCTCGATCATGCATAATACAAATTTCAGGCCAGTAACCTTATCCCCTTAGCCATCCAGACAACTATGTTTCACTCCAGTATTAAGCTATCTAACCAGTATACACACTCAACCTGCAGTTTATGTCTTTCAATTCGTGGTTTATTTAATATAATTCTATTTCAATGCACATTGTAATAACATAACTAACATTATTGGAGATCCTTTTTAATTCTCATGAACAAAGATCTCAGTTAGACGCGACCGGAATCGCCATTTTCCTTGTTGAGAAAGGCCATTGTGCGCATGCGCGGGAGTGACAAATATTACATATTTCCTTAATCATTTAAAAATATACCGTAACATATATTTTCCTTTTAAAGAAACTCTGCAAATCTGCATGCCAAGAGCTTTCGTTAGAATGTCTTACGAAGCCAATCGGTTAAGTCGTTTTCACAATCTCGTGTGTACAAAAAACAGCTTAGTGTTTTAAATATATAGATAGATGGCAACAGAGAATTCGTTACTTTACAGGAATGATAAAAGTGAAATATGTTTCTACACTCTAATACCAATCGTAGGAAGGAAGAAAACAAAAAAAAAACATATCCGAGGTGGGAATCGAACCCTCTCGACCATGCAAAGGATGGCAACAGAGAATTCGTTACTTTACGGGAATGAAAAAGTGAAATATATCTCTACAATGTAATACCAATCGTAGGAAGGAAGAAAATGAAAATAAATAAACGTATCCGAGGTGGGAATCGAACCCTCTCGACCATGCAAAGGATGGCAACAGAGAATTCGTTACTTTACGGGAATGATAAAAGTGAAATATGTTTCTACAATGTAATACCAATCGTAGGAAGGAAGAAAACGAAAATTAAAAAAAAAACCGAGGTGGGAATCGAACCCTCTCGATGGGAACAGAGAATTCGTTACTTGACGGGAATGATAAAAGTGAAATATGTTTCTACAATGCAATACCAATCGTAGGAAGGAAGAAAACGAAAATAAAAAACATATCCGAAGTGGGATCGAACCCTCTCGATCATGCATAATACAAATTTCTGGCCAGTAACCTTATCCCCTTGGCCAACCAGACAACTATGTGACACTGCAGTATTAAGTTATCTAACCAGTATACACACTCAACCTGCACTTTATGTCCTTCAATTCGTGGTTTATTTAATATAATTCTATTTCAATGCATATTGTAAAAACATAACTAACATTATTGGAGACCCTTTTTAATTCTCATAAACAAAGATCTCAGTTAGACGCGACCGGAATCGCCATTTTCCTTGTTGAGAAAGGCCATTGTGCGCATGCGCGAGAGTGTCAATATTTTCCTTTTAAAGAAACTCTGCAAATCTGCATGCCAAGAGCTTTCTACAATGCAATACCAATCGTAGGAAGGAAGAAAATGAAAATAAAAAAACATATCCGAGGTGGGAATCGAACCCTCTCGATCATGCATAATACAAATTTCAGGCCAGTAACCTTATCCCCTTAGCCATCCAGACAACTATGTTTCACTCCAGTATTAAGCTATCTAACCAGTATACACACTCAACCTGCAGTTTATGTCTTTCAATTCGTGGTTTATTTAATATAATTCTATTTCAATGCACATTGTAATAACATAACTAACATTATTGGAGATCCTTTTTAATTCTCATGAACAAAGATCTCAGTTAGACGCGACCGGAATCGCCATTTTCCTTGTTGAGAAAGGCCATTGTGCGCATGCGCGGGAGTGACAAATATTACATATTTCCTTAATCATTTAAAAATATACCGTAACATATATTTTCCTTTTAAAGAAACTCTGCAAATCTGCATGCCAAGAGCTTTCGTTAGAATGTCTTACGAAGCCAATCGGTTAAGTCGTTTTCACAATCTCGTGTGTACAAAAAACAGCTTAGTGTTTTAAATATATAGATAGATGGCAACAGAGAATTCGTTACTTTACAGGAATGATAAAAGTGAAATATGTTTCTACACTCTAATACCAATCGTAGGAAGGAAGAAAACAAAAAAAAAAACATATCCGAGGTGGGAATCGAACCCTCTCGACCATGCAAAGGATGGCAACAGAGAATTCGTTACTTTACGGGAATGAAAAAGTGAAATATATCTCTACAATGTAATACCAATCGTAGGAAGGAAGAAAATGAAAATAAATAAACGTATCCGAGGTGGGAATCGAACCCTCTCGACCATGCAAAGGATGGCAACAGAGAATTCGTTACTTTACGGGAATGATAAAAGTGAAATATGTTTCTACAATGTAATACCAATCGTAGGAAGGAAGAAAACGAAAATAAAAAAAACATAACCGAGGTGGGAATCGAACCCTCTCGATGGGAACAGAGAATTCGTTACTTGACGGGAATGATAAAAGTGAAATATGTTTCTACAATGCAATACCAATCGTAGGAAGGAAGAAAACGAAAATAAAAAAACATATCCGAAGTGGGATCGAACCCTCTCGATCATGCATAATACAAATTTCTGGCCAGTAACCTTATCCCCTTGGCCAACCAGACAACTATGTGACACTGCAGTATTAAGTTATCTAACCAGTATACACACTCAACCTGCACTTTATGTCCTTCAATTCGTGGTTTATTTAATATAATTCTATTTCAATGCATATTGTAAAAACATAACTAACATTATTGGAGACCCTTTTTAATTCTCATAAACAAAGATCTCAGTTAGACGCGACCGGAATCGCCATTTTCCTTGTTGAGAAAGGCCATTGTGCGCATGCGCGAGAGTGTCAATATTTTCCTTTTAAAGAAACTCTGCAAATCTGCATGCCAAGAGCTTTCTACAATGCAATACCAATCGTAGGAAGGAAGAAAATGAAAATAAAAAAACATATCCGAGGTGGGAATCGAACCCTCTCGATCATGCATAATACAAATTTCAGGCCAGTAACCTTATCCCCTTAGCCATCCAGACAACTATGTTTCACTCCAGTATTAAGCTATCTAACCAGTATACACACTCAACCTGCAGTTTATGTCTTTCAATTCGTGGTTTATTTAATATAATTCTATTTCAATGCACATTGTAATAACATAACTAACATTATTGGAGATCCTTTTTAATTCTCATGAACAAAGATCTCAGTTAGACGCGACCGGAATCGCCATTTTCCTTGTTGAGAAAGGCCATTGTGCGCATGCGCGGGAGTGACAAATATTACATATTTCCTTAATCATTTAAAAATATACCGTAACATATATTTTCCTTTTAAAGAAACTCTGCAAATCTGCATGCCAAGAGCTTTCGTTAGAATGTCTTACGAAGCCAATCGGTTAAGTCGTTTTCACAATCTCGTGTGTACAAAAAACAGCTTAGTGTTTTAAATATATAGATAGATGGCAACAGAGAATTCGTTACTTTACAGGAAT
The DNA here is from genome assembly GCA_946902985.2 of Meconema thalassinum. Classification (NCBI taxonomy): domain Eukaryota; kingdom Metazoa; phylum Arthropoda; class Insecta; order Orthoptera; family Tettigoniidae; genus Meconema; species Meconema thalassinum. The sequence continues at coordinate 197,573,459 of OX336391.1, read as the reverse complement.
GATAAAAGTGAAATATGTTTCTACACTCTAATACCAATCGTAGGAAGGAAGAAAACAAAAAAAAAACATATCCGAGGTGGGAATCGAACCCTCTCGACCATGCAAAGGATGGCAACAGAGAATTCGTTACTTTACGGGAATGAAAAAGTGAAATATATCTCTACAATGTAATACCAATCGTAGGAAGGAAGAAAATGAAAATAAATAAACGTATCCGAGGTGGGAATCGAACCCTCTCGACCATGCAAAGGATGGCAACAGAGAATTCGTTACTTTACGGGAATGATAAAAGTGAAATATGTTTCTACAATGTAATACCAATCGTAGGAAGGAAGAAAACGAAAATAAAAAAAACATAACCGAGGTGGGAATCGAACCCTCTCGATGGGAACAGAGAATTCGTTACTTGACGGGAATGATAAAAGTGAAATATGTTTCTACAATGCAATACCAATCGTAGGAAGGAAGAAAACGAAAATAAAAAAACATATCCGAAGTGGGATCGAACCCTCTCGATCATGCATAATACAAATTTCTGGCCAGTAACCTTATCCCCTTGGCCAACCAGACAACTATGTGACACTGCAGTATTAAGTTATCTAACCAGTATACACACTCAACCTGCACTTTATGTCCTTCAATTCGTGGTTTATTTAATATAATTCTATTTCAATGCATATTGTAAAAACATAACTAACATTATTGGAGACCCTTTTTAATTCTCATAAACAAAGATCTCAGTTAGACGCGACCGGAATCGCCATTTTCCTTGTTGAGAAAGGCCATTGTGCGCATGCGCGAGAGTGTCAATATTTTCCTTTTAAAGAAACTCTGCAAATCTGCATGCCAAGAGCTTTCTACAATGCAATACCAATCGTAGGAAGGAAGAAAATGAAAATAAAAAAACATATCCGAGGTGGGAATCGAACCCTCTCGATCATGCATAATACAAATTTCAGGCCAGTAACCTTATCCCCTTAGCCATCCAGACAACTATGTTTCACTCCAGTATTAAGCTATCTAACCAGTATACACACTCAACCTGCAGTTTATGTCTTTCAATTCGTGGTTTATTTAATATAATTCTATTTCAATGCACATTGTAATAACATAACTAACATTATTGGAGATCCTTTTTAATTCTCATGAACAAAGATCTCAGTTAGACGCGACCGGAATCGCCATTTTCCTTGTTGAGAAAGGCCATTGTGCGCATGCGCGGGAGTGACAAATATTACATATTTCCTTAATCATTTAAAAATATACCGTAACATATATTTTCCTTTTAAAGAAACTCTGCAAATCTGCATGCCAAGAGCTTTCGTTAGAATGTCTTACGAAGCCAATCGGTTAAGTCGTTTTCACAATCTCGTGTGTACAAAAAACAGCTTAGTGTTTTAAATATATAGATAGATGGCAACAGAGAATTCGTTACTTTACAGGAATGATAAAAGTGAAATATGTTTCTACACTCTAATACCAATCGTAGGAAGGAAGAAAACAAAAAAAAAACATATCCGAGGTGGGAATCGAACCCTCTCGACCATGCAAAGGATGGCAACAGAGAATTCGTTACTTTACGGGAATGAAAAAGTGAAATATATCTCTACAATGTAATACCAATCGTAGGAAGGAAGAAAATGAAAATAAATAAACGTATCCGAGGTGGGAATCGAACCCTCTCGACCATGCAAAGGATGGCAACAGAGAATTCGTTACTTTACGGGAATGATAAAAGTGAAATATGTTTCTACAATGTAATACCAATCGTAGGAAGGAAGAAAACGAAAATAAAAAAAACATAACCGAGGTGGGAATCGAACCCTCTCGATGGGAACAGAGAATTCGTTACTTGACGGGAATGATAAAAGTGAAATATGTTTCTACAATGCAATACCAATCGTAGGAAGGAAGAAAACGAAAATAAAAAAACATATCCGAAGTGGGATCGAACCCTCTCGATCATGCATAATACAAATTTCTGGCCAGTAACCTTATCCCCTTGGCCAACCAGACAACTATGTGACACTGCAGTATTAAGTTATCTAACCAGTATACACACTCAACCTGCACTTTATGTCCTTCAATTCGTGGTTTATTTAATATAATTCTATTTCAATGCATATTGTAAAAACATAACTAACATTATTGGAGACCCTTTTTAATTCTCATAAACAAAGATCTCAGTTAGACGCGACCGGAATCGCCATTTTCCTTGTTGAGAAAGGCCATTGTGCGCATGCGCGAGAGTGTCAATATTTTCCTTTTAAAGAAACTCTGCAAATCTGCATGCCAAGAGCTTTCTACAATGCAATACCAATCGTAGGAAGGAAGAAAATGAAAATAAAAAAACATATCCGAGGTGGGAATCGAACCCTCTCGATCATGCATAATACAAATTTCAGGCCAGTAACCTTATCCCCTTAGCCATCCAGACAACTATGTTTCACTCCAGTATTAAGCTATCTAACCAGTATACACACTCAACCTGCAGTTTATGTCTTTCAATTCGTGGTTTATTTAATATAATTCTATTTCAATGCACATTGTAATAACATAACTAACATTATTGGAGATCCTTTTTAATTCTCATGAACAAAGATCTCAGTTAGACGCGACCGGAATCGCCATTTTCCTTGTTGAGAAAGGCCATTGTGCGCATGCGCGGGAGTGACAAATATTACATATTTCCTTAATCATTTAAAAATATACCGTAAGATATATTTTCCTTTTAAAGAAACTCTGCAAATCTGCATGCCAAGAGCTTTCGTTAGAATGTCTTACGAAGCCAATCGGTTAAGTCGTTTTCACAATCTCGTGTGTACAAAAAACAGCTTAGTGTTTTAAATATATAGATAGATGGCAACAGAGAATTCGTTACTTTACAGGAATGATAAAAGTGAAATATGTTTCTACACTCTAATACCAATCGTAGGAAGGAAGAAAACAAAAAAAAACATATCCGAGGTGGGAATCGAACCCTCTCGACCATGCAAAGGATGGCAACAGAGAATTCGTTACTTTACGGGAATGAAAAAGTGAAATATATCTCTACAATGTAATACCAATCGTAGGAAGGAAGAAAATGAAAATAAATAAACGTATCCGAGGTGGGAATCGAACCCTCTCGACCATGCAAAGGATGGCAACAGAGAATTCGTTACTTTACGGGAATGATAAAAGTGAAATATGTTTCTACAATGTAATACCAATCGTAGGAAGGAAGAAAACGAAAATAAAAAAAAACATAACCGAGGTGGGAATCGAACCCTCTCGATGGGAACAGAGAATTCGTTACTTGACGGGAATGATAAAAGTGAAATATGTTTCTACAATGCAATACCAATCGTAGGAAGGAAGAAAACGAAAATAAAAAAACATATCCGAAGTGGGATCGAACCCTCTCGATCATGCATAATACAAATTTCTGGCCAGTAACCTTATCCCCTTGGCCAACCAGACAACTATGTGACACTGCAGTATTAAGTTATCTAACCAGTATACACACTCAACCTGCACTTTATGTCCTTCAATTCGTGGTTTATTTAATATAATTCTATTTCAATGCATATTGTAAAAACATAACTAACATTATTGGAGACCCTTTTTAATTCTCATAAACAAAGATCTCAGTTAGACGCGACCGGAATCGCCATTTTCCTTGTTGAGAAAGGCCATTGTGCGCATGCGCGAGAGTGTCAATATTTTCCTTTTAAAGAAACTCTGCAAATCTGCATGCCAAGAGCTTTCTACAATGCAATACCAATCGTAGGAAGGAAGAAAATGAAAATAAAAAAACATATCCGAGGTGGGAATCGAACCCTCTCGATCATGCATAATACAAATTTCAGGCCAGTAACCTTATCCCCTTAGCCATCCAGACAACTATGTTTCACTCCAGTATTAAGCTATCTAACCAGTATACACACTCAACCTGCAGTTTATGTCTTTCAATTCGTGGTTTATTTAATATAATTCTATTTCAATGCACATTGTAATAACATAACTAACATTATTGGAGATCCTTTTTAATTCTCATGAACAAAGATCTCAGTTAGACGCGACCGGAATCGCCATTTTCCTTGTTGAGAAAGGCCATTGTGCGCATGCGCGGGAGTGACAAATATTACATATTTCCTTAATCATTTAAAAATATACCGTAACATATATTTTCCTTTTAAAGAAACTCTGCAAATCTGCATGCCAAGAGCTTTCGTTAGAATGTCTTACGAAGCCAATCGGTTAAGTCGTTTTCACAATCTCGTGTGTACAAAAAACAGCTTAGTGTTTTAAATATATAGATAGATGGCAACAGAGAATTCGTTACTTTACAGGAATGATAAAAGTGAAATATGTTTCTACACTCTAATACCAATCGTAGGAAGGAAGAAAACAAAAAAAAAACATATCCGAGGTGGGAATCGAACCCTCTCGACCATGCAAAGGATGGCAACAGAGAATTCGTTACTTTACGGGAATGAAAAAGTGAAATATATCTCTACAATGTAATACCAATCGTAGGAAGGAAGAAAATGAAAATAAATAAACGTATCCGAGGTGGGAATCGAACCCTCTCGACCATGCAAAGGATGGCAACAGAGAATTCGTTACTTTACGGGAATGATAAAAGTGAAATATGTTTCTACAATGTAATACCAATCGTAGGAAGGAAGAAAACGAAAATAAAAAAAAACATAACCGAGGTGGGAATCGAACCCTCTCGATGGGAACAGAGAATTCGTTACTTGACGGGAATGATAAAAGTGAAATATGTTTCTACAATGCAATACCAATCGTAGGAAGGAAGAAAACGAAAATAAAAAAACATATCCGAAGTGGGATCGAACCCTCTCGATCATGCATAATACAAATTTCTGGCCAGTAAGCTTATCCCCTTGGCCAACCAGACAACTATGTGACACTGCAGTATTAAGTTATCTAACCAGTATACACACTCAACCTGCACTTTATGTCCTTCAATTCGTGGTTTATTTAATATAATTCTATTTCAATGCATATTGTAAAAACATAACTAACATTATTGGAGACCCTTTTTAATTCTCATAAACAAAGATCTCAGTTAGACGCGACCGGAATCGCCATTTTCCTTGTTGAGAAAGGCCATTGTGCGCATGCGCGAGAGTGTCAATATTTTCCTTTTAAAGAAACTCTGCAAATCTGCATGCCAAGAGCTTTCTACAATGCAATACCAATCGTAGGAAGGAAGAAAATGAAAATAAAAAAACATATCCGAGGTGGGAATCGAACCCTCTCGATCATGCATAATACAAATTTCAGGCCAGTAACCTTATCCCCTTAGCCATCCAGACAACTATGTTTCACTCCAGTATTAAGCTATCTAACCAGTATACACACTCAACCTGCAGTTTATGTCTTTCAATTCGTGGTTTATTTAATATAATTCTATTTAAATGCACATTGTAATAACATAACTAACATTATTGGAGATCCTTTTTAATTCTCATGAACAAAGATCTCAGTTAGACGCGACCGGAATCGCCATTTTCCTTGTTGAGAAAGGCCATTGTGCGCATGCGCGGGAGTGACAAATATTACATATTTCCTTAATCATTTAAAAATATACCGTAACATATATTTTCCTTTTAAAGAAACTCTGCAAATCTGCATGCCAAGAGCTTTCGTTAGAATGTCTTACGAAGCCAATCGGTTAAGTCGTTTTCACAATCTCGTGTGTACAAAAAACAGCTTAGTGTTTTAAATATATAGATGTCAGAAAAGTGTGCTCGAGGATTTAAATCGTAGTGGACATTCTCTATATCTAATTTATGAGGGTATAAAAAAACAACAATAAATGTTTTGTACATTCTGACTTTGAAGTTAGGTTAGGTTAGGTTAGGTAAGGTGGGATCTGGTTAGGTTAGGTTAGGTTAGGTTAGATGAAGTTGGGTTAGGCAGAATGGCAGCGGTATGAATCAAAAGCCAGCTCCTGTCAGTTTTGCCTCACAAGGTTGAGTGTACCCCATTCCAACCCTCAGCCTAGAATTAAATTTCTTGACAGAGCCAGGACTCGAACCCGAGCCTCCTCAGTAACAGCCAAGAATGCTAGCCACTACACCATAAAGTGGGGCAATATAAGGCTGGTCTTGATTGTACATGATCAATCAATAATTACCTAATAATAATAATAATAATAATAATAATAATAATAATAATAAATAATCCATTTAGCAACTACATAGCCTACCTCTCCCTGGGTTCTTTTACATGCCAACATCGTATGACATGCGTGTCTTAATTTTTGCCGCCTTTCAAAAATCACTTACCACGACCAAGATCGAACCTGCAAGCTTGGGGTTGGTAGTCCGATACAATAACCACTCACCCACCGTGGCAAGCTAACAATCAATAATTACGTAATACAATTAATAATAATAATAATAATAATAATAATAATAATAATAATAATAATAAATATTCCATTTAGCGACTACACGGTCGAACACCCCCTGTGACATTATTCACGGTCTCAGGGCGTGGCAGCCATTTTGCCCACTAGCCCCTGACCCAGCTCTGACTAACCTCTCCATAAGAATAACATAGAGTTGTTGCGCGCGGCGGCCATCTTGCCCATTAGCCCCTGTCCCAGCTTCGGCTTATCTTACCTACTACAAGGCATTCTCTGCGTCTCATGCGCTCTGTTCAGTACATAAAACTGGCGAAATCTCGACAGATATTTATGAATATTTATGTTCGAACATAAAATAGTTATAATAATTATCGTAGAACATAAACCATCGTATGCAACGAGCCTATAATGGTAATTAAGACACTCACCGACAGCAGTGGCTGCGCTGGCTAAAGCGAGCGTTAGGTCATGGGACCAAGCTCTCTGCTGACTCGGTAGACGCATGGGTTCGAGCCCCACCGTCGGCCGTCCTTGAAATGGTTTTCCGTGGTTTCACCACCAGGCAAATGCTGGGACGGAACCTTCTGATAGGCCTTGGCCGCTTCCTTCCACATCCTTGCCCAATTTCATTCATATTCATCCATTCCATCTCTCATCCCGACGCGCAGGTCGCCCACGTGCGTCGACTAGAAAGACCTGCACTCGGCATCACAAGAGGCCACACGACAATAATAAATAAAAAATTAAGACACTCGATGGAAATTATAAAACTCGCGTACGCTCGTTTTATAAACATACTCGTGTGTTAATTATTGCCAATACAGGCTCGTTGCATAATGTACTATAATAGGTTGTCAATATTCATTATACGCTAAATAAATAAACAAGGAAGCTAATTATAGCATAGGATATTCTTTTTAAAACTGCTTATCCTCTCGACACGACTTCACCCTCGGACTCTACGAGTGATCATTCCTCTACCGTTGTAACGACGGTGTGTTGGATCTGAAAACACCTTGTCAGCAGATACAACTGGGGATGGTGACAGGCTTATCGCCCAGACAACTGCTAACTTGCGTCTAATTAAGGAATGGTCAGGGGAGGGATTTTTGATGAAAGTCGGCCGCGGACTTGTTGAAAGGAATTGTTGCCACAAAATCCTTTTCCAGGACGTCTGAGGTGAATTCGAACGCACGTTCTCCCAATACCAGCGATGCACTAGTTAGCACGTTATCTCTCTCAGCTACCAGGCTGGTGAATATGATATTCAAGACCGAAAATGAAGGCTTTGAGCTACTGTATTCGTTCTTTGAATGTATAAATATTGCAGGCAAGGTTAGATTCTTTCTGCATAAAATGGCACAGTTTGATGGGTATTTATGTCTTACGATTTGAATTGAAATTCAACTATAATTTTTCTTCCATTTTGTCATTTCAGAAAATTACGAACCTGTGTCATGAAGCCAAGATGCGTACTCAGCCAGATGGTCCGCACTGGTAGGCTGTAGGCGTGTCACGTGACGCAACAATCGCCCCACTTCAGCCTGTAGCCCACGGCCGGAATACAGTTTGGTGAGCAGTAAGTAGGCTGGAGTGTAGGCTGTGTCCAGTCGGATACACCGCTCCAGCATTCGCTCTGCCTCATCGCTACGGTTCACTTTCCTAAAACAAGACAATGGTGGGGCTTTACTTTCCTATAAGAAAACAATATTTCTGCTTCATTTGGTTAAAACAAAACAATAGTTCTGCTTCACTTTACTAGAAGAAAACAATACCTCTGGTTCATTCGCGTCAAACAAAACTATAACTCTGCTCTATTTTCTCAGGAGAAGAAACTATTTCTGCTTGACTTAAGTATAAGAAGACAATATTTTTGCTTCACCTGTGTAAAACAAGACTGCTTTACTTTCCAATAAGAAGTCAATATTTCTGCTTCACTTTCCAATAAGAAGTCAATATTTCTGCTTCACTTTCCCACAAGAAGACCTAATTTATGCTTCACTTTTCCATAAGAAGACAATATTTATGCTTCATTTTTCCATAAGAAGACAATATTTATGCTACACTTTCCCATAAGAAGACAATATTTATGCTTCACTTTCCCATAAGAAGACAATATTTACGCTTCACTTTTCCATAAGAAGACAATATTTATGCTTCACTTTCCCATAAGAAGACAATACTTATGCTTCACTTTCCCATAAGAAGACAATATATATGCTTCACTTTCCCATAAGAAGACAATAATTATGCTTCACTTTTCCATAAGAAGAAAATATTTATACTTCACTTTCCCATAAGAAGACAATATTTCTGCCTTACTTTCCCATAAGAAGACAATACTTACTCTTCACTTTCCCATAAGAAGACAATAATTATGCTTCACTTTCCCATAATAAGACAATATTTCTACTTCACTTTCCCATAAGAAGACAATACTTACTCTTCACTTTTCCATAAGAAGACAATATTTATGCTTCACTTTCCCATCAGAAGACAATAATTATGCTTCACTTTCCCAGAAGAAGACAATATTTCTGCTTCACTTTCCCATATGAAGACAATATTTCTGCTTCACTTTCCCATAAGAAGACAATATTTATTCTTCACTTTCCCATAAGAAGATAATATTTCTGCCTTACTTTCCCATAAGAAGACAATACTTACTCTTCACTTTTCCATAAGAAGACAATACTTACTCTTCACTTTCTCATAAGAAGACAATATTTCTGCTTCATTTGCTTAAATCATGACAAAAGATTCGTTCGAATCAAGACAATTGTCCACATACGATAGTACCATATCTCTAATACCGAGGCACCTACCCCTTCGCCGACACTAAATATTACAGCTACACACACTACTACAGTAACCACATAAACACAGGTTATCAGGCAAATTGAATACATACCTAATTACACGGAGTTGATGACCAAAGATTACCCAGGCAGCTTATACGAACTAACAACATCACTTATTCCCACATCTTGTATAGTTCAAAACTATCAGACGTAAAATGTCATATCGTTCATATAATTTTATTTTGCCAATATAGTGGATAAATAACGCTTTAGGTTTTCCAGTAAATTGAGTGCTTTATGCTAATGTAATAAAATGTCTATATTTGCATCAATAATATGTTAACACGCCAATATTGAAAGCTTAAAACTGTTTGGAACTTTTCATTCCATGTTTTTACGCACTATAACATTCCTTTGCTAAAACAACACGAATGTAATTGCATAATCTATGAATACAATGGGATAGTGAATTGCTATTTGAATTACATTCATTATAGCGTGATTTTAATATTGCAATTTACAAGATAATAGCGCTTCCCCGAGGACTGTGCTATTTGAGTTGCCATCATTCCAGGAGGGGAATAATATAGGCAATTCCTATTCATGAAATGAGCGAATGTTTTATATGATTTAAGATATCACTATAATAGTAATAATAAGAATTTTATTTATGTATTAAATACTATTGATATTATATTAATGTGATTATATCTCATGAATCTGACGGCAAATCCAGTACAGATTATCTGTGAGACAAATTTATTATTATTTACAACATAATACTGTAGGCCTAGACATATTCTACTTCATTACAAGAGCGCATGCAAAAAAAAAATAATTCAATCTCTTTTCATATTTACGGTATATATTTTAATTATAATTATTGATTTTTTTATTTTGTTTCAATATTTTTTTTCTTTATAAATAGTCAAAAACACGAATAATTTCACTATAGAAGTTATAATAATAAGTTGAAGTTATTTTATCATTTCAAATGATCTTGTCAACTTCATCGTTATGCTTGAGTCTAACGTTATGCATTACGGAGACGGCAACCGCATGACGTCATGCAGGCGCGCGGGAAGCTTGAGTCTAACGTTGTGCGTTACGGTGACGGCAACCGCGTGACGTCATGAAGGCGCGCGGGAAGCTTGAATCTAACGTTGTGCGTTACGGTGACGGCAACCGCGTGACGTCATGCAGGCGCGCGGGAAGCCTAAGTTAATGGGTAATGGACGGCGAGTGCGTGACGTCATGCAGCCACGCGGGGAGCTTGAGTCTAACGTTGTGCGTTACGGTGACGGCAACCACGTGACGTCATGCAGGCGCGCGGGAAGCCTAAGTTAATGGGTAATGGACGGCGAGTGCGTGACGTCATGCAGCCACGCGGGGAGCTTGAGTCAAACGTTGTACATTACGGTGACGGCAACCGTGTGACGTCATGCAGGCGCGCGGGAGCCTAAGTTAATGGGTAATGGACGGCGAGTGCGTGACGTCATGCAGCCACACGGGGAGCTTGAGTCAAACGTTGTACATTACGGTGACGGCAACCGTGTGACGTCATGCAGCCACGCGGGGAGCTTGAGTCAAACGTTGTACATTACGGTGACGGCAACCGTGTGACGTCATGCAGGCGCGCGGGAGCCTAAGTTAATGGGTAATGGACGGCGAGTGCGTGACGTCATGCAGCCACACGGGGAGCTTGAGTCTAACGTTGTGCGTTACGGTGACGGCAACCGCGTGACGTCATGCAGACGCGCGGGAAGCCTAAGTTAATGGGTAATGGACGGCGAGTGCGTGTCGTCATGCAGCCACACGGGGAGCTTGAGTCTAACGTTGTGCGTTACGGTGACGGCAACCACATGACGTCATGCAGACGCGCGGGAAGCCTAATTTAATGGGTAATGGACGTCGAGTGCGTGACGTCATGCAGCCACGCGGGGAGCTTGAGTCTAACGTTGTGCGTTACGGTGACGGCAACCACGTGACGTCATGCAGGCGCGCGGGAATCCTAAGTTAATGGGTAATGGACGGCGAGTGCGTGACGTCATGCAGCCACGCGGGGAGCTTGAGTCAAACGTTGTACATTACGGTGACGGCAACCGTGTGACGTCATGCAGGCGCGCGGAAGCCTAAGTTAATGGGTAATGGACGGCGAGTGCGTGACGTCATGCAGCCACGCAGGGAGCTTGAGTCTATCGTTGTGCGTTACGGTGACGCCAACCGCGTGACGTCATGCAGGCGCGCGGGAAGCCTAAGTTAATGGGTAATGGACGGCGAGTGCGTGACGTCATCCAGCCACGCGGGGAGCTTGAGTCAAACGTTGTACATTACGGTGACGGCAACCGTGTGACGTCATGCAGGCGCGCGGGAGCCTAAGTTAATGGGTAATGGACGGCGAGTGCGTGACGTCATGCAGCCACGCGGGGAGCTTGAGTCTATCGTTGTGCGTTACGGTGACGGCAACTGCGTGACGTCATGCAGGCGCGCGGGAAGCCTAAGTTAATGGGTAATGGACGGCGAGTGCGTGACGTCATGCAGCCACGCGGGGAGCTTGAGTCTAACGTTGTGCGTTACGGTGATGGCAACCGTGTGACGTCATGCAGGCGCGCGGGAAGCCCAAGTTAATGGGTAATGGATGGCGAGTGCGTGTCGTCATGCAACCACACGGGGAGCTTGAGTCTAACGTTGTGCGTTACGGTGACGGCAACCGCGTGACGTCATGCAGACGCGCGGGAAGCCTAAGTTAATGGGTAATGGACGGCGAGTGCGTGACGTCATGCAGCCACGCGGGGAGCTTGAGTCTAACGTTGTGCGTTACGGTGATGGCAACCGCGTGACGTCATGCAGGCGCGCGGGAAGCCTAAGTTAATGGGTAATGGACGGCGAGTGCGTGACGTCATGCAGCCACGCGGGGAGCTTGAGTCTAACGTTGTACATTACGGTGACGGCAACCGCGTGACGTCATGCAGGTGCGCGGGAGCCTAAGTTAATGGGTAATGGACGGCGAGTGCGTGACGTCATGCAGCCACGCGGGGAGCTTGAGTCTAACGTTGTGCATTACGGAGACGGCGACTACGTCACGTCATGCAGCCGCTCGGGAAGCCTAAGTTAATGGGTAATGGAGTCTGTTGAAAGAGTCCTGGGGCATCGAGCGACCTGAGGCTTCGAGCGAAGCGAGAAGGAGTTGAAGCATGCGTTATTTTGAATGATATAAAGTCTAGTCTTTCAGACTAACTGTAACTTTTTTAAATGTTTATTTAGGTAATAGTTTTTAATGCGACGTATAGCTAGTTGTTTGCTGTTCATATTCGACAATCCAGGTGGTAGTTCATTAACTAGTGATTGTATAATATAATTTAGTCTCTTGAAACCATAGCTATTTATACATAAAAGTTTTACAATTTAGTTCTTGTTATGGCACTTGCTTGTATGTTGTGAGAGACATTATGCCTGAATCTTGCATAATAATTATCTTCTTCTTCTTCTACGCAATCAGGCCCAGTGGACCGCGCGCTGCTACAAGTTTCCTTCTCCATCGTCTCCTATCCATAGCTGCCATCCGCCAACTGTCCACACGTATCGCTGCTTGTTGCAGATCTTCATGGAGTCCATCATTCCACCGCTTCCTTGGTCTCCCTGGTGGTCTTGTTCCTGTGGGGATGAAATCCGGTAGCTTCCGTGGCCATCGGTGGTCTTCCATCCGGGCTACATGTCCAGCCCACTGCAGTCTCCTGGTTTAGATGGTTCCAGCTATGTTTGCATCATGGTACAGGACTTCTACTTCATGATTGTGTCTAATCCACCATTCATCCGTGTGTACATCCCTCACCGGTCCGAAGATCTTCCGAAGAACTTTTCTCTCAAAAATAATACTAATAATAATAATAATAATAATAATAATACAAGACATAATGGACAGAGAGCGATTTAGAGGACTAGTTAAGGAGTTTACAGGTTTCCAGGAGACAGGAGAGTTGTCGATGAGGAAAGGAAGATCTTACACGGAGGAGCAGAAGAAGGAAGTGGGAGAGAGGAAGAAGAGATATTGGCAGAGAGTGAAGACAACAAATAATGTAAAGACTGTCAAACTTGGTTCATAGTTCGCCGTAACGAATAAATAGAACAATAATAATAATAATTTTATGTGGGCTATGTATGTCTACCCCTTATTATTCCCGTTTCCAACGGGATCGGGGATGAGATGCGATGAAATTCAATGTGGTGGATGGCTTTTACGGCCGGATGCCTTTCCTGACGCCAACCTCATGGGAGGAGTTAATGAGAGATGAGATAAATGAAGATGAATGAAACTGGGCAAGGATGTGGAGGGAGGCTGTCGTGGCCTATCAGAAGGTACCGTCCAAGCAATTGCCTGGAATTGAAAATGGGAAACCATGGAAAACCATTTCAATGACGGCCGACAGTGGAGCTCGAACCAACGTTAATCGAGTACGCAGAGAGCTTGACCCCATGGCCTAGCGCTGCGCTTAAGCAAGCGTAGCTACCGCTTTCGGTAATAATAATAGTAATAGTAATAATAATATTATTAATAATAATAATAATAATACTATTAATAATAAAGAGTCCTTACGAAAATGTTTGTTTACAAACTTAAGTGTTATCATAAAGAAAATCACGATTAAATGTGTCACTGAATTTAACAGACCCCATTAGTCCATTTTATGCAGAGTCTGCTGTGTTTCAACTGAGGAATATGATAGCAACAAAGTAAGTGCACTCCCCGGGAGACGGGGCGGAACGAGCTTTATGGAGTCCCCGCATCTTCACGCTGTGTAAACTTGAACTACTGCAGGTGATACGACCTGCCGTGGTTCGCATTAGGCAACAAGTTATGACGTCATAAAATTTCTAACCTAAGCTCTTTGCAGATATTAAAGGACGTGCATAATGATGTTGGAAAGTAGCGCACAAGCATTAATTTTACCTACATGAATGGGACTAATTTGGGAGTGAAACCTTCTCCTACTAGTCTCCTTCCCGAAAGCTCGAGAGTTCGATTCCAATTTTAACGTTCTAACGAGTGTTGTTGTTGTTGATTATTTAGGTTCTTGGTGACATCGTGATCGCGTATCCACGTGTACTTGGGTGTGTGTTAAATTTGTCTGATAACCTGTCGCAATGTGAAGTCTGTAATAGTGTGTGTATTTGTAATTGAGGTAGGAATGGGGGTAGGAAGCGGCCGTGGTCATAAGTTAGGTGACATACCGGCATTTGCTTGCAGTGGAAACTACGGAAAATCACTTCCAGGATGGCTGAGGTAGGAATCGAACCTGCATCTTCTGAGTTTTGCCTCACTAGGCTGAGTGTTCGTGGTTCCAGCCCTCAAGACAGAAGTCTCAAGGGAAGTAACACTTGGGTCCAAGACGAAGGAAGAGGAGGAGTATAAATGGACTTAAATTTCATAGACCCTATGATTCCATTTAATTGGCAGGTGATAGGGGAATGCAATTTGTGATTTTCTGTCGCTCAACACTATTGTACCCAATTGTATTGGGTGTTATGCTCTAACTCTGAAAAAACTTATATGCGTTTAATAAATTCACCTGGATGACTAGTTTTGATCGTCAAGTGATCATCATCAGATCTATATACTCAGGCTAAAGTTGTTGCTTATTTTAGGGGCTGCGATATCGTGGTCATATCACCCTGTGTATTTTGAGTACGTGTGGAATTTGTATAAGAACCCGTGCTTTTGTGATTGCTGTACTAGTGTGTATATTTGTAAATTGGTGAGAAAATTGGGAAGGGGGTGGGCGTGGTCTTAGTTATGAACCATCCGAGCATATCTGGAGTAGAAGTGGGGGATTACTGAGTTGAAAATCGACCCTCCTCTTCTCAGTTTGCCTCACGAGGCTGAGTGTACACCGTTTCAGCCCTCACACCAGCCAGGAACGATAGCCGCTACACCACGAGGTGTTCAACTCAGGCTATTAAATCTATGTCTACAAATATGTATGTTAAGTTATTTACAATATGCACCGAAGCTTATTGTTAACTTGCAGCTATCACCAACAATAATCACACTTGCACAAAAGCGAATTACCATATCGCTCAAATAACCAGCTAAGTAATTTAATCCACTCCAAGTTACAAACACCAACCTGACCATGCACTAACCATCACAGATTATCACAGTAAACAAGCACATCGGCAGGATAATAGCCATGAACAACATGATAACAAAAATCACACCAAATCTAACACACATACATACATACATACAAATCCCACGTCGTTCAATCTATTAGATGGGTCGGCGAATGAGGCCCCTCCGCCAATTTCTGTCTCTGTACTTCTCTTCTTCTTCAATGCTGTCCAAGTCCTGGCCCAATCGTTGGATGTCATTTCTCACCATGTCTGCATGTCTCCTTCTTGGTCGTTCTCTTGGTCTTCGGTCATGAAGCTGCAGTTCATACATTTGTTTTGGAATTCTGGTAACATCCATCCTTCACATATGGCCAAACCACATGAGCCTTTTCAAGGTTATTTTATACTGTAGTTTGTCGACCTGAACCAATTCTCTGATATGCTCATTGCGAATTATGTATTTTCTTGTCTTACCAACCATGGCTCTGGCAAATCTCATCTCTGCTGCCTGAATCCTTCTCTCATCTTTCTTCCTCATGGTCAAGTTTCACAGCCATGGGTCAAAATTGGCACATAATAAGTCTGATAGATCGCTCGTTTACTTTGCAGAGGTACTTTCTGTTTCCATATGAGGTCTTGAACAGCTCCATAAAATGTACCTCCAGCCGAAATCCTGTTGGTGATTTCCTCATCAATGGTACCTGTTGCTGATATCACACTTTCCAGATATTTAAATTTTTGAGAAAATCTAAGCTGTATGCCATCAAATTCAATGGAACCCTCCGGTTGGCCGTTTCTGTGCATAACTAGCACCTCACTTTTTTCTGTACTACACATAAGACCATATTCCTTTGCTCTTTCTGTCCATGGTTTGATCTGTTCTTGCAATTCTTCTTTGGAATCCCCCCACACATAATCTCGACAAATTGCGTATGTTTACAATAAACTTCTGAAACTAAATAAATGCACATATTGTAAATATCTTAACCTACCAATATATAGGCATTGATTTAACGGCCTGAGTGTAAAGGATCTGTCGATGATCGCTTGGCGGTCGGAACTAGTCATCCGAGTGTATTTATTACACTCTTATAATTTTTTTGGGTTAGGGCGTAACCCCCAGTACTTGGATATAATCCGGTTGACCGACTGAAAAGTATAAATTTCGTTTACTAAGCCAAAACCGCGAAATGGCTTCTGACACGCTGATGATGAGGGAATAACTGACGTTGTAATACAGCACTGCTATAAATGAACCAACAACTCCAAGAACTAAACATTTTGTTGGAAGAGCTACGAAACTTCAGTTCTTAGGAATTAGGCAGCATATCATGGTAGGATTTTTGCTAACCCTCACTGGTTGCAATCTTTACTTTTTCAGTTTTTTTTTTTTTTTTTTTTTTTTTTTTTTTTTTTCAAAGTAGAAATAGCCTACAATACAAAAACAACACTTCTTTTAGGAATATACCGTTTTGAGGGTTGCTGTTCGTTGCAAGTATTGCCAGTTAATTGTTTGGTGGATGTATTATTAGATTGGTCTCCTTCTAGTACAAAGAAAATAACAATAACGGTTGTTTTATATGCGACTGGGACCCTCTTTTGCCCGCTCGCCCGCGTTGCACGTCTGTCTGCCGCCAGGCACTATGCCGTTATGCGGCGCCTTCGCGGCACTGAGTCATTGAGTATAGGAATTTGTACTTACCTAGTCCACAGCTGGTGCTGAAAATGTTCGCCATTCATGCTACACATCGCTGGCACCTTTTTATGAAATTGTCATTTACTTTCTGTAGATCCCCAGCACCGATTGATTGTATTTCAGCTGTAATGTAGCCTTTAAGCTCATTTATAGTGTGAGGGTTTCTCACATACACTCTATTTTTAAGCGTCCCCCACAGATAAAAGTCACATGGTGTTAAGTCTGGGCTTTGCGGGGGTCACACGTTCCGACTTATAATCCTAGTACCGAAAATGCGACGCAATTCTGTCATGGATGCTTCGGCAGTGTGATCAGTGGCAGAATCTTGTTGAACATAAGTTGACAATCGCTCTCCGTAAGTCAGTTCGTCAAAACATTGGTCAAGGATCACATTGAAGTACAAATTTAAGTACAAATTCCTCTACTCGATGACTCAGTGCATCGCCATCGCCGCATAACGGCAAAGTGCCTGGCGGGAGACAGACGTGCAACGCGGGCGACCAGGCAAGCGAGGGTCCCCGTCGCATATAAAACAAACACTCTGTAATTACACATATTTGAAATGAATGCAAAGATTTAACTTTCTATGTTGTCCATTTTATCGCCCTAGAACTGCTAACAGATAGCCAGAGCTGAAGAATTTCAACTCCCATTGACGGAGTATAAACAGATATGGCCCCAAAGAATAGGCCCATTCATTATCTCCTCTTGCTTGAAGAGGCTCTCGCTCTCAGAGCTAGTATTGTTTCAGTGGTATATTTTGGAGTTTTATAGTCCTTCGATGTAACCAACAACGTAACATAAAATGGAATACGGTAATATTTTGGACTCAACGTGGATCAGAGTCATTGAATGTATTTTGCACATCGTATGCAAGTATGACATTAGAAAATGGCACCGGGTGAGTTAGCCGTGGTCCTTACGGCATGACTACTGGCAGTCGCTCACATCCGGGAGGCGAAGAGGTTCGAATCCCCCCGCCGGCAACCTTGAAAATGGTCTTCTGTGGTTTCCCATCTTCCTTCCAGGCAAATGCTGGGGTTGGTCCCTAACTATAGGCCACAGCCGCTACCTTCCAACTCCTCGCCCTTACATTCCTCCCCAACAGTGCTCGTAGCTTACCCATTGGGTCTCCGCCTCGAAGCAGCTACAAAACTGGCGAGCCGAACATGTCCTCGGACACTCCCAGCACAAAAAGCCATCTACTATAAAAAAAAAATGGCAAGCAGGGCAGGTTGAAGAAAGTGGAATGGTTACACAGAAGGAACGTATCATTGAGTAATGCTTTCGATCCGAAATGGGACTGAATTGATAAACCAAGCCAAGACGTAACCAACTGACGAAACTGCCACGACGTAGTAAAACTAGTAGAAATACTTTAGTAAGTAACAATATAACGTGGTGCACTGAATATTTTAGTGACACGAGTAAAAGTAATCATAATAATCATAATAATAGTAATAACAGAAATAATAATTATTTAAATAATAACATGAATAATAATAATAACACAAATAATAATATCGTGTTGGAAGCTATTTTGAGATGTTCTGAGTCTAATGCCTTAAATTCGAATAACGATAATAATAACGATAGTCTAATGGGCTTACGAAAAACATCTACAACAAGAAATGCATATCCTGGAACGGAAAAATAAAGCACTACAACACTGTGGTCAAAACAGAATGCTAGTATGCCAGCGAATGCCATTCGATGAACTAAAAGTTAGATAAGTTCGAGGTCCTGGAAAGGAGAATCCTAGGGAAAATCATGGGACCAATCCAGACTGTAGCCGTATGGAAATTTCGGAGCAACAATGAAGGCTACAAGAATGTAGAAAAAGTCTCTGAGAACATGAGGAAACGGAGGCTAATAATGCATGGACACCTGTACAAAATGGACAAATCCAAACTAACCAAACAGTTATTGGACTACTTTTGGGACAATGGATTAAAGAAACTCGGAGAGACCTTGAAATACGTATCTAATACCCCGGAGGCCTAAATGATAGAAAGGGATTCGTTTCGAGACAATATGCACGATCTGGAAGGGTTTCAATTCAAGACGAGATAAGTGCTACAAAGACCGGAAGAGTTTGGACTAAATACCAACGGCAGCACCACAGCGAACGTATGAAGGAGTACTGGGGGAAATTACTTACAAAGCAGAAATAGTGAAATTGTAGCCTGATTCTAAGTGAAAAACTCGCAAATAAAATAAAAATTTATAATGTTTTTCATAATATTTATAATACACTAGCAGAAGTACCCGCTCTTCGAACGGTGTTCGGTGTTAACACCAGACATTATCAATTGAGCTCCTGTTGCAATGGTTAGCGGTTTGTCATTCCTTCGTAAGTTTATCAGAACGAAGTTAGTTTTCTGGGACTATCACACACATTGCTAGTGCAAGGGCCTTAAAATGTGGTTTTTGGAGACCCTTTATAGACTCCCGAATTTTGTGTCTCACATTGAGAAGCGCAACATATGCTTTGGTCGTCCTTCTAGGATAATTTTTATATTAGACTACTTTTGATTTTTGCAAAAAATTAAAGTAGACTTATGAGATCAACACAGGGCCAAAAATTGTGTGCTGTGTGTCTGTGTGTGAGGGTGTGTGTGAGTGTGTGTACTCTGAATGTAGGTCCCCCCGCCTAACAATTCGCACACGGTGAAACCGAATTTAACGAAATTTGGTACAGAGGTAGCACTAGCAAAGGGCACCTCAGTGTCATGTTTAATATCGCCGCCACCTTAAAGGAAACGCAATGGCGGCCACCAAAATGTTCAAAGCTTGAATCAAATTACGACTAAACTAATAATCCGATCTCTACCAAATTTTGTAAAAACATATACTTATATGGCGAGCGTCCTTTGACCAAACCAAAAGGTTATCAGCTTAATAGTTAGCAGATGGTGGCAATGTATGTGTGCAAATAGATTCCCCCAATCAATTCAAATACGGTGAAACTGAATTGAACGAAATTTGGTACAGAAGTAGCACTAGCAAAGGAAACCTCATTATTATGTTTTATATCGCCGCCATCTTGACGAAAACGTAATGGCGGCCACCCAAATATTAAAAGCTTAAATCAAATTACGACCAACCTAATCATCTAATCTCTAACAATTTTTACAACATTATACCTTTACGTATGAAGAAATTTTCTACCAAACTACAAGATCATCAGCCCAATAATTTGCGGATGGCAGCCATGTATGTTTGCAAATCGATTCCCCCTGTCTATTCAAACACGGAGAAACCGAAATGAACGAAATTTGGTACAGAGGTAGCACTAGCAACGGGCACCTCAGTGGCATGTTTTATATCCCCGCCATGTTGATGAAAACGTAATGGCGGCCACCCAAATGTTAAAAGCTTAAATCAAATTACGACCAACTTAATCATCTGATCTCTACCAAATTTTGCAACATTATACCTGTATGTACGAAGAAGCTTTTGACCGAACTACAAGGTCATCAGCCCAATGATTTGCGGATGGCGGCCATGTATGTGTGAAGATCGATTACCCCTATCTATTCAAACACGGTGAAACTGAATTGAACGAAATTTGGTACGGAGGTAGCACTAGCAAAGGGTACCCCAGTGTCATGTTTTATATCGCCGCCATCTTGACGGAAACGGAATGGTGGCCACCCAAATGTTAAGAGCTTAAATCAAATTACGACTAACCTAATCATCTGATCTCTACTTAATTTTGCAATTACATATCTATATGTGGTAAGCATCTTTTGTGCTAACGGCAAGGTCATCAGCCCAATAGTTTGCCGATAGCGGCCAAGTATGTGTGCAAATCGATTCCCACCATCAATTCAAACACGGTGAAACCGAATTAAACGAAATTTGGTACAGAGGTAGCATTTGCAAAAGGCAACTCAGTGTCATGTTTTATATCGTTGCCATCTTGACGGAAACGTAATGGCGGCCACCCAAATTTTACAAACTTAAATCAAATTACGACCAACCTAATCATCTGATCTCTTCCATATTTTGCAATAACATACATTCATGTGAGGAGCGTTCTTTGACCAAGCTACAAGGTCATCAGTCCAATAGGTTGCAGATAGCAGCCTTGTATGTGTACAAATCGATTCACCATATCAATTCACACACGGTGAAACCGAATTGATTGAAATTTTGTACAGAGGTAGCACTAGCAAAAGGCACCTCATATCAATGTTTAATAGCCTTATAATACGTTGTATTTTAACAAGCTACTACAACCAACATTAAATTATACTCTTTGAAAAGGACTAAGAGTTATAACAATACCCATGCATTTAGGAGAAAGTAGGCTATATGTGCAATACTGAACATCTTGTTTCGTCTATTTTAGCATGTAATTTGAGAAAATTTTCCCTATATCCACCCTTCTACTGTATGAAAAGTACGGTGAAGGGTTTTATAAATGATTGGTGTATTGACTCTCATGGTTACCATACCTAATGTTGCGATGCACCAAGCATCCGAACACGAGTTATAGGCGTACCGTACATAAAGATACACAGAAATACAGACAGACAATTCTATTGTCTACAACATATCACACAGATATCCAAATATGGCTATATCTACCACACAGTATCAAACAAAATCATCCTTACGATGAACCCGTATGTCGACAAAAAAAAAAAGGATTAGTTTAAATGTGCTCTCAAACTAAATTCACCAAACATATGGCTTTAGTGTATAGCAAATTTCAAGATGGACCTACTAAGAAACATCTCCTGCATTGTGTTCCAATTAAATCCAATATCCTTTTTCTCCTAACTCTCGCTCTAGTGGAGTAGCAAGGGTTTGGCTGTATTTTTTGTTATGTTTTCTGTGGTCACGTTCATCTATACACCCCTTTAATGTATGCTGCGGTGAAGAATATTGCGTGAGACTTGAATATAATAGAGAATTCCAGCAGCCACTCACAGTACTTGACAATGACTATTGTTCCAGCCATTTGATGAATGCCTCCCATTATACATTTCATTCTGTTCACTAGGTGTCAGTATAATAGTGTTGTTGTCGGCGGTATTCCCCTAACTCAACTCACACCACGTCCACTTCACCTCAATAGCTGCCGAGGGTATCGCCACCCGTTTGTGTTGGCCTGAAGAACCACGGCATGCTAACATTCTCTGAAATACATTGGTAATATCCAATAAAGTTTCACGTTTCAAACATATTCATTCCATTATACACTCCACATTCAATCCCAGGGTCCGGTTACCATTACATGTTTGTGACATTTCTACCAATCAACGTGTCCAGACGCACAATAACTGTGGTGTTCATGTGAAAGCATTGTCATTGGTACAACTATTGTAATCAAAATTCAACATAGCTTTAGCTAAAGAGTCGTATTAACAATTTATAGGCATGCAAATATTTTCGTAATGATAAGCCTACTCGTATGTTGTCGTCGAATTGGCAGGTGAAGAGCTAAAGGAAGTAGTAGACTTCTGGTTGAATATGCGAAAAATTAACTTTAAATACATTATATATGGGTAAGATAATTATATAAACTATTGAAGATGGAGGAAACAAAGGGATGACAGGTTTCGCTCGTAAAGCGAGCATCATCACATCTAAAACACATAACAATTAGCTCTAGAAAACACACCAAACCTACAGTGTCAACCACAGACAGTCTCTGCCCGCCCCCCAAAAAAATCCATCTGAAAACCAAAAAAACAAACAAACAAGAAGTTACATGACGAACTAAAGAGCCTACTTTTCTTAAAATTTAAGATGCATGCCAATGATAAATTTTTATGGATCTATCTATAACGATGAAATTAAGTTGGTAATATCGAAATTTCTAATTAGATCGAAACACTGTATACCTGGCATAATGTAGCCTAATAGAGCACTACAGTTGGCAGCCCTGGTGACTGAATATATTCTTAGTTCCATTCCTTAAGGTATAGAATACAAAATTTGGTTGAAGTCCAATGGATAGCATGGACGTTACCTGCAGTTAAACATTGGATCTAACAGCTCGCGTAAAATCATGTTGGCAACAATGTCATGCACGTGTTGTGTCAGAAATAATCTGAAATAATATGATCCATTGTTGTGGCAATTTTGAATGAAATACATTAGTTAGTATAGAAGTTACATGCATTTTAAAATTGGACCTATCAACAGGCTTAGAATCATGTTGGCAGCACTGACGTTTATTTGTTACTCCAAATTAATATAGAATGTCAGGTACTATACGTGTGCATAGTTTAAAGTTGTTGGCTTGCATACTTTCTGATATATTGGTATTTGGATAAAATAAATTGAGAGCTTTTATTAACAGTTGGCAACCATGGTGGCTCTTAAGAATACGCTCAGTCATATCTGTTTATGTACACATAGCACATACGAAATTTGGTTGAATTTCAATTAATCGTGTAGAAGTTATATGCATTTAAAAAAGGACTCATCAGCAGGCTTATTATCATTTTGGCAACACTGCCATGTATGGCCTCCTGGAAATTAAACTGAAATATTCTTATCTATACGTGTGCCAATTTTGAAATAGCACCCATTCATACCTTCCAAGATATCCATCATGGAGCCTAAATTTCAATTGCGAATTTTCAGCATCATTTTCAAATACGACATTGAGATATTCAGGTATACATCTTTAGACCTACCAAATTTTGTTTCGATTGCGGCAGCCGTTTAGGAGTTGATAGGGGGGGGGGGGGACACACACAGCCAGACAGACATACAGAAGGACAGACAGACACACATTTGCCCGGATCGATCTCATAAGTCTACTTTTTCCTCATTTTTGCAAAATGTGAAAAGTAGGCTAATAAGAAATACGAGCCTTACAGTAGTCGCATATGATGTGTAACATGTTTTCCTACTATGAAATTGAGATGAAATATATGTGAAATCATCTGACATGTTATCCTACTCGTATACTACACAGCTTGGACATTCTTAAAATGTTAATTTACGCTCCGTTTTCATACTGGTACCATGACGAATAGAAGGAGAAAGTGAGGAGACTCCTGAAGTTCAAGCGCGCCTCGCCAGGCAGCGCTAGAGTGGGCAAGTTCCACACTGCCGGGGTCAGCTGGTCTTAGGGATGGTGCTAAGGGAAACGAATTACTTTGTAACTAATACTCTTTTAAAAAGTAATTAGCGGTTACAATTAAAATAGCACGGCAGGGCACAATGGAAAATATAATTCACGGAAATAAGAACTACGGTCTTCATTGCATGTTACGGAACGCACAGATTCCTGGAGTATACAGTCGGAGAAAGCCCATATCTTTCTCGTAACATCTGCAGGATTAAGGATGTGAGATTGTAGAGAGCTTGTCTTGCCACTGACTCCTAACGAATTCCTGGCCTTTGTATTTGATTGACTACCATCACAAGTAAAGCCAGCCACCCTCGCCCCAGCCTCTTCTAACTGCAAAATCACCTAGACTATATTAGAATTTTTGCGAGAAAAACCCCTGGAGTAGCAGTTTTGCTTGCATAAACAACAACTGGCTGCACCCAATTATGCACGAAAGGTACGAACTTGAACACTAGAGCGTGATTTGCAAGTACGTTCTTCTGGAGGTCAGGTGTGTGTCCACCTAAACAACTAATCCATCTCCTTTATCAGAAAAGCTATTTAACTCGATTTCTTCTCTTAGCTTCTCTTCTTCGAAAAATACAACACCGTAACGTGAATTATCATTCTTTTCTTCCTTAAAATAGTCTTAAATAGCATTTATACGATGCGTATTAACTCCATAAGGGCACTTAAGTCCTTTACAAAGTTTTCTCAAGTGACTTTCTGAAGGCACAGGCAAGAGATTATGTCGCCGACAATGACGGGATCCTTTCGGTGATTTTATTCTTAACAATGAACACTCTAAAATGAATTCATTGCAGTACCTCATTCCATTGGGAGATTTTTCCTGGCATTTCTTGCTAAGGTGTTCGTTATCAGGGGCGGATCCAGGGGAGGGCGAGGAGGGCGACCGCCCAGGGCTCCGCGGTCCTAGGGGCCCCGCGCCATGGATTTTTCTACATTTAATTAATTAATTAATTAATTAAGTATACTTTTCAAACTAATTTATAATTCATCTTCCTTTCTTCAGTGCAGCTATGACCTCTCGAGACCGTTTAGCAAGTTAAGATTTCAGTGAAATAATACAAGTCTTCAGCCGGGAAAATAGTCGCAAAGTAATATTTTAATATTTCATTGTTTACATAATCTTATTCAAGGGGACTTAAAGGTTTCTTTCATATTATTAAAATAATGTACTGTAGTGTATTCAAAATATTGTAACTATTCTTTATTTTATTATTATTATTATTATTACCAAACTATTTTCCATTTTACTCGATAATTTTTTCTATTGTTGTGGGCCCCACCTTATCATATCGCCCAGGGCATCGCAAGGCCTGGATCCGCCACTGTAATCGTTATCTTTGTAATTAAATGCCTATGAAATTCGAACCTGCTTCTCCAGCAAATTAATTCTCGATTTTGCTGAGTTGAGGCGGGATCTAACGCGAATTAAATTACGGTTAGCATTCTTTAGGCGCCTTTTGAGCAATATTATAGTCTTTTCAGCATCAGTAAGTACACTAGAATGACCCAAATTCTTATCAACATTGGACTGACCTTTTAATGCCTCATTCGTTGCTCCACTCCCATCTTCAATCTTCTTTTTCTGGTGGTGTCGAGATTCTTTTTCCTGTTGGGAGCTTTACGGGACTTATTCTTACTACTTCGGTAAATTAGGGGGAAAATGAGGCACTGCTCCAGGACGTAACTTCCACCACACACGAGAGATTTCCACTTCTTCACCATTCACTATAAAATTATCTGATTTTACTATCAAATCAGCAGAGAAATGAATTTGACAAATTCTACTACTACGCGTTAACTTCGTATCCTTTCGTGGAATAGCTCTGGCCCATTTTTCAAATTGATTTGTATCCTTCGGTGGTGAAAAAAAAATCTTATATCGTCAACTACTCGACCATACCCTGACTTACAGCCAGGTACAATACAATAAGGCATGTTGAACTATTAAATGAACCAAGCCACATAAGAAATATGTTTGAAGTACACAAAACACAAAACGCTGATGTACACAAGACACAATGAACTGAATTTAAGAACTGAAAGCAAAGAAAATTCAATTTAATTCACACAAATATCTCACACAGTAACTTCTCGCGCACTTTTTACGACCCGGCTCGACGGAAACACAGCACGTGTTGGACATAATCGCTTACAGTGCTTGTAGCGGCGGGACCAGAAACTACCGTGCTAAAATGGCGGAGTCCTCACACTAGGTCCTTCTATTCGTCATGCTGGTACTATGATGAATGTATAGATTGAATTGGAGATATGCTACTGTCACACTTGTTTGAACAAACATCACAATCATATTATATTGTAAATTGAGAGGTGGAATGAAACCATAGTCTCTAGCCTAAATTATTTTGGGCTAAGGAAGGCTCACTGTATACATTGGTTGGTTGGTTCCTTAGTTTAGGGGCTGCGACAACGCGGTCATGTAGCCCCGTGTACTTTGGGTGTGTGTAGAATCTGTCTGATAACCGGTGTTAATTGTGATGACTGTATTAGTGTGTGTATCTGTTTTTTAATTCAAGTAGGGACTGCAACTTTGAATTTTCAACTAGTTCCTACTTTTGCCGCCAAACGCCACCGTCAACGACTACTAGGTCTAGTTCAGAACTAGCTACTAGACGCCACCGCAGTCACTGTATACATTCTATTTTGTTTCATAATCAGATTGGTTTAATTACCAATCATATACTTTTATTAATATTATTATTATTATTATTATAAAATATTTACAAAACCATTTATATTGCTCTGTTTGAAAGCAAAGTAATATATGCCATATCAGCTTGGGGAATCAAAACACACAGTTTATTAATAATAATCTGCAAGATAGCCAAAACAGGTCCTTTAAATACTGTATTTCCCTGGTATCCCTATTTTAATATTAAAGAGTTGTTTCAAATTACTGCACTGAATCTCTACTACCATTAAGTTATGCATGATTTAGGCATAGGGTCTCTCATAACATACAAACAAGAGCCATAACAAATATTAAATATGTAAAACTTTTATGCGTAAATAGCTATGGTTTCAAGAGAATAAATTATATTGTACCATCAATACTAAATGAACTACCACCTGGATTGTCTAACGTGAACAGCAAACAACTCATCATACTTCACTTTAAAAATTATTACCTGAGTAATCATTAACTTATAACATAAACTTATTATTATAATTACTATAGGGATATAAGCCGGTCACGTGGTGTTGGGGGTAGCGCGCCTGCCTCTCATCCGGAGGACCCGGGTTCGATTCTCGGCTCCGTCAGGGATTTTAGAAACTGACGTGAGGGCTGGAACGGGGTGCACTCAGCCTTGTGAGGACAATTGAGTAGCTGTCTGACAGTGAGGCAGCGCCCCGATCACGAAAACCATTATTAACGGCCGAGGGAGCCCGATGCACTGATCACGCGACACCCTACTATTTGCAGGCCGAATGGCTGGGCGACGGTCGCTTGGTAGGCCTAGGCCCTATACGGGCTGTGGTGCCAGGTTTTTTGTTTTTGTTATAGGGATATAATAGCTTATATCACTATGCCAATACGGTATTTAGATCACTAATTGGCATAATGCTACAATTTGTGTTTTTAATTATTTACATTAATATTATTCACATTATTACCTAAGATGTTAAATAAATTAACAATTATCAATATTAAATATATGTTTATATATAACGAGTAGGATAACATGTCAGATGTTACACATCATATGCGACTACTGTAAGGCTCGTATCTTTTTATTAACTGGCGGACCCGTGCGCGAACTCTCTCTTGTGTGCGCCCCAAGTGTACAGACTACCCGCCCGCCTCTAGTGCTATGCGGGCTGTATGCGAGAGAGATCTCGCAGGGGCTATCGTCTTGTTTATTTGTTTAAAAACTCTTTATAAACAAATAAGTATATTTTCGTTGACTTTTCAAGAAATGCAAGATTTTCCCTTTACTTTGAGACGATTTGGAAGATTTTGGTACAAACCAGAGTTTCTAACTCCTTCTGTTTTAGGAGCTTGAGTTTTGTGAAACACACACCTTAGCGTATTATATAATAAGATTATGTTTGCGCGTATGTACATTACGAAACTCCTCCTTAATGTTGTTGAAATTTTTGATGTATGTTGGACTGTGGATCCCTGTATGGTTTAGATTCACAATTGGACCCAGTAGGTGGAATGAGCACAATTTTAGAACCACAATATCCACACAATTTTAGAACCACAATATAGAGTGGAAAACCGTCGTCATGGAAATCGCTAGCCTTAGTGAAAACTGAAGTCCTTGGACTGTTTGTCTCTACACGTTGGCGCAACCTGGTTGCAAATTGTGTTACTGCCGATACACCTTAGACTCTGTCCGTGGCGGTGTCTGGTGTCAAATTGTGTTACTGCTACCACACCAGCCATCCTTGGTGTTGGCTGGAAAGCGTTGTTGTTGCTGGCCTAATAGAGTCCTTTGCGTGCGACCAAAATGTTGGATGAATATGTACAAAGAACAGATGGCCTAAACCCGTTAGTGAACAAATCAAAAACAAATTCGCTATCCTTAGTGATTGTTTGTCTCTGCACGTTGGAGACGTCTGGTGGCAAACTGTGTTACTACCGCCATACCTCAGACTCTGCCCGTGGCGGAGTCTGGTGGCAAACTGTGTTACTGCCGTCACACCAAATCAACAGGGTCTTCTTTCACCACCTAGTCTCCCAAGCCAATTCATTACCTTTGCATGGTTTCTTCTGAAACGTTAATGAATATTTGACTTTCTGAGAATAATTCATTGGCGTTGTTTTGACATTTCATCGAAAATAAACAAGTTTTTTTTAGCAATAATAACATCCATGCATTTCAAATGTAAGTAACATACGATATATTTATGTATTGTGTGTTCATTACAGAATACAAATGTCTAAGGTGAAGTGTTGAAGTGAATGATTTACAGAGCTTCCATGAACTCCAATTATATACATGTGCATTCAATGACAATCAATCTAATCTCAAACTTATTTGCTTATTTTTGTCGATGATTATACAGGGTGTAACAAAACTGTACGGCACAAAATGCTGGACACATTCCTCACACGTAGACGAAGAAATAAGGTTATATGAACATGGGTCCATGTTACACTCGTTTTCTCCAACTCATAAATCATGGAAAACACACAAGAACGTTAGAATTATGGCAAAAAGATGCTCTCTTGGTTACGTTGTCATTATTGTTGGTGCACAACCAGTGTCTTAAAGCTCTTGTGTATCGAACCCCAGCACTCGATGTTCAGAGTCTCCGTGCCCGTATTACGGAAGGCTGAGAAACCATACGCAATACTCCAAGGATACATCAGCACATCCGAGATTCACTACGATAGCGGATAAATGCAGGTGTCAAAGTACACGGAGGGCATATTGATCATCTCTTGTGAGCACGAGTTGCATTTGGTATGCTGGTACATGTCGTTCATGTGCTCTGTGTGCGTCTGTGGCTCGTTGGCGTACCTGTCTTTGTCTCAATGCATTAGCTAGAAGGCGTTCGTTGCGTTGCTCTTGACTTTCATTTGCACGTGTGTTTGCAACCTGGGCTCTTAAATGTTCACTGTCCGTCAATTGACGTTCTGCCCTTCTATTTATCGGACAGATGTGGACTATATGTGAATTACATGTACATCGACCAGTATTTCCTCCTCGTTCACGAAGACTCGGCATTGTTAATGAACACTCAACACATAAATATAGTTAATTTTGCCATTATCAACACGGCCTACTGAATTCAAATGGGTTCTTTGACATGCCAACATCGTATGACATGCGAGTCGTATTTTTGCCTCCTTTTCAAAAATCACGTACAGGCCGGACGTTTGTTTTAGACGATTGTCCTTGATCTTGAAGCCTGCAGGTGAGCCTACACACACTCACTCTCTCACCCTATCGCTTCACACTTGTCACCACTGATCTGATGTAATGGAATTCCAGACTTGAACACGTGGCGACATCGTCTTGGAGACAGTACAGTCCACGTCGAAGTATTGTGTTATGCGAAAGTACACGTTACGTAGTTACGAACAAAACGTCATTATATTTGCCAATGACTGTACTTCAGTAGTAGTGTTAGGCAGCTTTGTCAATCATCGGACCGCTTGGGGCAGCTGATAACAACACAGGCACTGTAGTAACTCGCCTCCAGGCTTCCATTAAGATTTTTCACTCGTCTAAAACAAACGTCCGGCCTGTACATTCTGTTTTTGTGTGTTTCCCATGATTAATGAATTGGAGACAATGCGGTATAACATGGAAACAAAGCGTGTCCGGAACCATGTTCATATAACATAATTTCTTCGCCTACGTGCGAGGAATGTGTCCTGCATTTGGTGCCGTACAATTTTATTACACCCTGTATAACATTTACGGATTGGTAAACGGCTTATCGAAATTAAGCATTATCTATAACATTCGAATATAATTAACTATATTTATGTGTTGAGTGTTCATTGACAATGCCGAGTCTTCGTGAACGAGGAGGAAATACTGGTCGACGTACATGTAATTCACAAATAGTCCACATCTGTCCGATAAATAGAACGGCAGAACGTCAATTGACGGACAGTGAACATTTAAGAGCCCAGGTTGCAAACACACGTGCAAATGAAAGTCAAGAGCAACGCAACGAACGCCTTCTAGCTAATGCATTGAGACAAAGACAGGTACGCCAACGAGCCACAGACGCACACAGAGCACATGAACGACAGCGCCTGCAAATGCATCGCGCATTGAAAGGTGAATCACTTCTCCGCCTTGCATTCGAATATGAGTCAGACATCGACTATTCGTCACATTCACAAATTGTCATCGGCGCTATGGACATGCATTCAAATACAAAGGTGAATCGGCTGGTTTCTGCTGCGCATCTGGAAAAGTTGTACTGCCTCCATTGAATTCGCCGCCAGAACCTTTGAAAACATTATTGGCTGGAGCCACACCTCAATCAAAATTGTTTTTTCGTAAAATCAATTCTTGCTTCCATATGACATCATTTGAACCAACAAGAATCGTTCAACGTGATGATGGTCGTAATTGAAATGATTTGAGTTTTTCTTTAAAAATCAATGTCAAATGCCTCTTAGTATATACTGTAGTTCATCGAAAATTATTCAAATATGTTCGCTGAACCTGCTATATATATTCGGGTAGGACAACGTCTGCCGGGTCCGCTAGTATGTATAAAATAATCTTATAAAGAATGTAAATAAATGATATTTTTTAAGTAACATCTCTTTTGCATGCATTTTTGTATTGAAATACAATCGGTTTATATGTTGTAAACATTTATTAATATGTCTCACAGATAATGTGTAACTTACTGGTTTTGCCTTCAGATTCACGAGACTTATCAAAAATGTAATATCAATAGTAATTAGGTTAATAGATACATTCAAATTATTATTATTATTATTCTTTCTTTCCTTGTTTTTTCCTTTCTTTCCTTATCGTTTACGTCCACGGGACTCGTATCTACTCTTTGGTAAAGTTGTTGCTTTCTTCTTCTTCTTCTTCTTCTAAGAATAATCCCTCATTTTCTGACTATGAGTCAGCCTTTTTCATCTGTCCACTTAGCTCCTGTAGTCCTACTTTTAAGGGACGTTGGGAGAACGCCCTGTCGGATGACTTGATGGTACATAAGACGGTCACGAGTTTGTTCCAGTGGGATATATATTATTATCTATCATTATTATTAGCCTATTTTCAATTTTGAAAAAATAGGCATATGAGATCACCTTTTGTCCGTGTGTGTGTGTGCGTCTGTGTGTGTGTGTGTGTGAGGTGTGTGTGTGTGTGTCCGTAATAAAATCTAAACGGCTGGAGCGATTTCAATGAAACTCGGTAAGTTCATAGCACTATTGCCGGCGACCTCGACCGTGGCCTTCAAATTTTGTTACGTCTCACCAATCCAACATGGCGGCTGTGCGAAATATTTCACTAGCATTCAATATCTCCGAAACTATTACCGATCTCGCCCTGAAATTGTGTACGGTGATAAAGGGCACTACTAGAAGTTCACCTATGAGACTTTCAAAAATCTGGTGACTACAAAACCAACATGGCGGCCAAGCGAAATTGAGACTTTTAATAGACATTTCTCGCGATTTAACTATCCAAACGTAATGAAACTTGATACAGCAAATGTTTATACACATTGTAATGCACTGGAGTCTAATTTAGTTCAATTGTTTACATAACCTCAAAATGGCGGCTGTGCGAAATATTTCACTGACATTCTATATCTCCGAAACTATTACAGATATCATCATGCAATTTTGTACGGTGATAAAGGGTACTGATACAAGTTTACCTATGTATATTTCATAAACCTGTAAAGTACAAAACGAACATGGCGACCAAGCGAATTTGAAATATTTTAATAGACTTTTCTCGTGATTTAACTCTCTGAGCGCAGTGAAATGTGGTACAGTAAATGATTTTATAGATTGTAATGCACTGCCATGTAATTTAATTCAATTGTTTACATAACCTCAAGATGGCGGCTGTGCGAAATTTTAAAATTAAGTTTTTATTCTTGTGTCATAATCATGCGATCGAAGTGAAAGTTTGAATAATGAAGCTAGGCAATAATTGTCCTTGAATGGTACATAACTCTATGGCCTATACATATAACAATCCAAAATGGCGAGCTTCCGAAATATTTAGACGGTTCTCAGTATCTATGAATCTTTTACAGCAACCAGCCTAAATTTTTTAATGTTCATAGAGACTATGAACATATGTTCACCTATAGGACTTTCAGTAACCTGGTGAGCACAAATCCAACATGGCGGCGACGCGAAGTATAAATATTTAAATGGGCGTTTCTCGCGAATTAACTATCCGAGTGCCGTGAAACGTTGCACATTAAATGCTTATACAAATGTTGATCCACTGGCATGTAATTTATTTCAATTGTTTGCATAATCACAAGATGGCTGGTGTGCGTACTTTTAAAATCTCGTTTTTACTTCTTGTGTTCTAATCATGCGATTGAAGTTCGAATACCACACGTACACAATAATCTTAATGTAATAGTACAAAAATAAAAATCCATCCTGGCGACCATATGAAATATTTAGACGGTTCTCAATATCTACGAATCTGTTACAGCAATTAAACTGAAATTTTGTTTGTTGATATAGACAATTAACATGAGCAGGATATATGAAAATAGGCTGTATAGTTCTTCACGGAACTACTTGTTTTAATTATTATAATGCAAGTTTGAAAGTGCTCACATCTCAATCCTGATAACAAATTCAAATAATCATATGACAAATGAGTCGCTTAAAAGAAAATGAGTAATTAATGCTAATAGGTTGCTCTTGCTGTAGTAACCCACTTGACTGTATTGTACTTTAAAAATATCTAGTTTAAGCTTTTGTTCAAACATAATACACAACCGTAATATTTTACGTAAAAAAATAGCCATTTCTATTGAAACCATTGCGGAAGTCGAGTCTTTGTAGTTGTATTGTAATTCAATTGTATAGCAGAAGGGAGCTTGCGGTTTTTATATACATGCATTTTTATTATGAATCCAAATGCCAGCTTCTGTATATTGCACAACAATTCAAGGCAATGGAATGTTTTAAATATTTGAACTGCTTTCCTCTATCATAAAAGAAACATATATAAATATAATTTTCACGCTTGTGACGTCAGCATAAGGCAAACAATGTTAAAATACTGAGCGTATTTACTTGAAAAGATACCAGTTCTCGGTTTCTAGTTGAGTTTCCGATTTTCACTCGAACTTTCATCCATACGAATATAAAATATTTGTGGTGCTGAAATTTTTTTCATTCGCATGGAATAAAACTTGATGAAGCCGTAATTTGTAACTTATCGGCAGGATGTTATTCTGAAATTGCCCTTAAATTTGGATCTTCATCAATCTAAATGCAAAATCATATTCCTATGTTTACATTAATTTTCATTATGAGATAAATCAAAATTAATTGTTTGTGCCACACTTCCATTACCTCCATACCAAGTAAAGGTTCCAAAATCAAATTATTTCCTAAAATCAGGGGGAAACTAATACATGTTGCTCCTAATTGAAGGATTCTTTGATCGGAAATCACAACACGGCGAGAAGAACGTGCTTGTTGTTCCGCCATGCGTATTTACAACGCTGATTAACTCCATCTCTAGAGGGCAGACGTCTACAAAATGCTTTGTTAGTTACTCCTGGAGCGAAAGAAGAAATCTAAAATAGTACTAAATAATGTCCAACAGATAGCAGAGCATGTCAGAGATCGACTCGGCAATCGATAGCAAATGGGAAATATGAAAGAAAATGAACGTTTTCGTGCACCGTCTATAGCCGGGCGTAGCACTAAGCGGGTTAATAGCAAGAAACAAAAATACCGTATGGAGAAAAAATAGTGGGATTCAAACCCCTTCTAACTCTGCATAATAAGCTCAGAGCCTACAACACAACTGGTTACGCTGCGAAGACAACGGAAAGAGTGTGTGTATTTAGCTAAATAAACAATGTATACACACAACTGCCATTTATCCTAAATACAAAATATGATTCTAAGTTTTTGCCAGGAATAAGGAATAAGGCCGCCTGTATTTCCCTATCTTCATAATAATTATATGCCGCGTCACAATTCGGTAAGTGGTGTTCTATGGATGTGAAAAGTGGACGCTCGTCGAGCGCAACAAGAATTTGATCCAGGTATGGGAAAGGAAGGTGCTCAGGGCGGCCTGAGAGAATGGTGATATTGACCTGGTTGCCGAGGTAAAGAGACGGCTGTGTTACTTGGGGCATAATATAAGAATGGAGGAAGATAGAATTCTTAAAAAAGGCCTTCGACCAACAACCAGAAGGCACAATGAATTCAGGCCGGTCGAGGAAGAGGTGGATTGATCAAGTCAGAGAGGATGTAAAGGTGCTGGGAATCCGTAACTGGAGGAGATGTGTTGCAGCCAAGGAAGAATGGACGGCTGCTGTAGGAGAGGCCAGGGTCCTTCATGGACTGTAGCCCCACGAGATTGAAAATCGTGTTAAATGTGAAATAATCAGAAATCTGATCGCAGGGTATCTGCAACGCTGTGAAGAACAGTATGCCAGAATAGCATTCCAGCTGGTATACAAGGGTACAAGGCAGTGTTTCCAACTCAGGTTATCAAGCAGTCATCAGCTCATAACCAAAGGTCACTTGTTCCCTGTGTTGCCAATGACTAAAATATGTTTTGCCACTGACGGGAGTTTAATCAGTAGCTAATCCATTTCGGCAACGCTGTACAGCTTTTCCCGGACCGGTTAGCTGGTGAAACATGTGTTATTTCCCCGTAGAAATACAAACCGATATAAAATAAGTGAATTAATTTACGTATTTCACAGTCATACAGCATAACTTTTCGATGTATAAGGGTTACAATGCAACCAAGAACTACATTTTCCAACCACCCCGAGCCGAGAAAAAGTTACCTTACAAAAAAGATAACAACTTTGTTTCTTGGAAACACACAATTTTGAAATTAATAAACCAGTTATACCACCTTCCAATGTATATTGTGTTAAAATTTGGATTCGATCTGATGACGGGTTTTTGAGATAATAATTCTTAAATGTGACACTTGGTTGAAACACGCTTACAAACGTGCACTTTTTGTGTTCCAACTGCGATAAAAAATATTAAAATATAAATTGAAAATTCCAGACCTACATGACCTAACGTATAATAGAACGACGAAAATGTTGATGTTATTGGATTTTAGGTAGGTCTATTGGTTACTTCACAAACAACTTTCAAACTCGAGTGAACATAATACTTTGGTCGACAGTAGGGATGTATTCTAACAGCATTGGTGATATGCTATTGAGTGTTATTGGCTTTGAAGAATAAGTTTTGCCGGCTACAACCGATTCCGGGTGATTGGCACGTGGCGTCATGAACTACACACAAGCAAGTAATACTATTTCTGTTGGATACGGAAAACGCTTCCAACACGCAAATAAACATTTTTCAATGTTGATGTCGTTGTTTCCTTTAGGGGCTTTGAGATGTCGTAGCCAAAATAGTGTTCATTTTAAACAGCAGTAGAGATAATAGTGCAAGGTCAACCCGAGCCCCTCACAGCGCTCGTGCTCGTGTATGTAACAAGACCACATG
Organism: Meconema thalassinum; assembly: GCA_946902985.2. Lineage (NCBI taxonomy): Eukaryota > Metazoa > Arthropoda > Insecta > Orthoptera > Tettigoniidae > Meconema > Meconema thalassinum. Next base: position 197,537,189 of record OX336391.1, on the reverse strand, counting down.
GGAAACTCAGAGCTCGCCTGCGGTACCCAAATATTCTCAGCCACACTCAACAGTTGATCCACGACGAGAATGCTGTCTACGATTCATTCAATATGCTAGGATTTGCAATTGGTTGTGATATTATACTCCGGTTATGCTCCGTTTTGACTGTTATAGTCCAAGTATGTCACCGTGAGTGAAGAATGATGAAGGCAACCCCGAAGCATCGGAGTCCCCCTACCAGTAATAACTTGGTACTTCCTTGTATTAATGTGACACACATCTGACTTGCAAAACTCAGTTAACTCAACCCTTGGTTGGTTGGTTCCTTATTTTAGGGGCTGCGACAACGCGGTCATGTAGCCCCGTGTACTTAAGATGTGTGTAGGATCTGTCTGATAACCGGTGTTAATTGTGATGACTGTATTAGTGTGTGTATCTGTTTTAATTCAAGTAAGAACTGTAGAAATTCAATTTCTTCACGTAGTTCCTACTTTTGCCGCCATACGCCACCGTCAACGACCAACTAGTTCAGAAATTAGTTACCATATGCCACCGCAGTCGGCTCTTGACGACGAACGTAGGAACCTAAGAACGTTAGCCAAATGTTTAACCTATATATAATTTAGCTTCACACAGGTGTAATTAGTGGAAGGTTCTTTAACATGCCATAAATCTATGACAAGGGACCGCTGGCTTTACTTCCCCTCCGAAGGAAGGCATACTGAGGGATTTTTAACGTTCTTGAAAATCCGACGACTTCGGCCGGGTTTGAACCCGCGATCTTGGGCATAGAAGTTCAGCATGCTACCAACTACGCAACCGAAGCCGCTAACTCAACCCCCACTCTGTATATGACAATACAGTTCAATTAATTTAGATTACGACCGAATCATTGTATCATATAGAATGAAATTACAGTAGAAAGCTAGGTGGGGTTTGCAATTGATCTATATTATGATGTGTACAGTAGATCCGTTACAGTATAAACCTTTGGTTGTAGTTTCTGACCAAAACAGGGAAAGCTCCGCTCCTCCTCTATACGTTTTGGTGAATGTTTACACTTCCTTTGTCAAATGAAAAACAAAACAAAAGTCTCTCGATCTATTAGTTACTTGAAGATAAGTACAGATAATTTTCATATAATCTACTGGTTCTTTATATCTAAATCCTACTGAAATTAAAGAACACAAGGGATAAAATGCATTAATAATAATAATAATAATAATATTAAGAATATGGCATGGCCTCGAGTACCGGGTGCAAGCTTTGTTAATTGACGCCCAGGGGGCAGATTGCATGTCGAATTTTCTCTCTCTTTGGAGCGCTACGCAAGTCAAGGAGGTTAGATATCTAAACTCCTTGACACTGTAGCGCTTTCTAGTAGAGAAACGATTAACTTATTTTTGTATTGGCGGATAATTTCGAAATTAATTTTGCCATTATGAACACGGCCTACTGAATTCAAATTGGTTCTTTAACATGCCAAAAACGTATGACATGCTTACCGTAATTTTCGTCACATCCACGGCCAGGAGTGAACCTGCAAGCTTGGGGGTTGGTAGTCCGACACTATAACTACTCACCCACCCACCCACCTGTGGGTCCAATGGGTCTAATCATTTACAGAGGATCAAAATTGAATTTTACACTGGCTTATATTCAGAATAATAGCGTTAGCGTATAGGCGATTGAAAAATAAATGAGAAGCAAGCTTATTATTTTTAACGCCAGATAATTACCAGTTGAATGAGCTAATTGAGATACAGAATGAGGTACTTACAGTAATTACACGTTAAACTAGATCATGTTTATCAAACTAAACATTTACAAAGGGTCACTCTCCTTTAATATCGTTCCAAGAACCGTGCGCCGAAATGAAAATATAAATCTATATCTATACTAATATAATAAAGCGGAAGAGTTTGTGTGTTTGTGTGTTTATGTGCTTAAACGCGCTAATCTCTGGAACTACCAGTCGGATTTGAAAAAATCTTTTTGTATATTAAGATAGCCTGATTCAAGAGGAATAGTTTAGGCTATGTTAAATTTCGGACAGACTACTCCAATCCCCGCATTTAGGCCCTTTTGCACAGGTCTACGCCGTTTAACCGATCTAATAACTTGACGGACATATTGTCGCTAGGCGACAACGACTAACACTGTATCGTGGTAGTCAACGCCGCACCATTGATGGACAGGTTGTCACTAATTTTAGTATTTGAATGGTTCATTATGGTTCCGTATTGGTGCAACAATAATATTAATATTTTGCAAAAGTTCCACCTAATCAATACCTTGATTGTACTAAATATAAATGATCACTTAGTGGTCATTGGTACATGTTTCGGGGCCTAATTGTTTTGGCCCCTTTATCAGCCTGTGTAGATAAAAATACAATGGCTCAGCTTTGTGGCAGTTCAAATTACTGCGGTCTGTAGATGCTAAATGAGAAATAATCTGCTCCGTGGCAGCATTCCAGATTATATAAACATTCCAAATACAATTCACCAATGATAAATGTCATGGATCACAATACTTCACCATAGATGAGCCCCCCCAAAAAAACATGAAGCTGCAATTTTGTACCGAAACATCAAGATAAGTTGTATTTTCGTTCACATCTGCAAGCCACGGTATAGCGTATGGTTTATTTCAAATGTGTTATTGTCATCCACATACTGTATTTCAGAAGATTTGGGACCACCTGAAGAATGCACAATTTCTGTGATCAACAAGAAAGGGTCAAATTTTAGAGTGTGTTCACACTATATTTTTTGTTTTTTCCAAATTTCAATTATTTCTTTCTTCCTTTCTTTCCTTCCTTCTTTCTTTCTTTCTTTCTTTCTTTTTTATTTTTATTTATGTATTTTATTTCCTTATGTTTCTTTGGATAAGCCTCTTTCCCCTTTCATAATGGTGCACCATAATAGGGTTTTTTGAAGGGAATATTTTATGAGTGTTAAGCTATCCGACCACCTGTTTGCCTTGACTTTTTATCTACACAGGCTGATGAATGTGCCAAAACAATTAGGCCCCGAAACATGTACCAATGACCACTAAGTGATCATTTATATTTAGTACAATAAAGGTATTGATTAGGCGGAACTTTTGCAAAATATTAATACTAAAGGTTGTCACTAGGCAACAACGATTTACTCTGTATCATGATAGTCCGGTAACATTTGCTAAAGGACACATGGGAAAACTGACCGATTGACAATCAAGGATTGTATTCGACTGTAGTATTCTCTATGCTATCGTATGCACAGTTAATATTTAATTTGCGGGGCTTAGACATCGTGGTCATGTTGCCCCGTGTACATGGGTATGTGTGTAGAATTTATGTGATAACCTGCGTTATTGTGATTGTTGCACTAGCATGTATAAGTACGGTATCAAGCTCAATATTGGTTTGTCTGTTATTTATACAAATTTACACCGTTCCACCGATCTGAACCAACATTTGTATACTTACCATTTGGAACCCTGCGAGTAACACTGTTTACATGAAATTTCGGACAGACCACTCCATTCCCTGCATTGAGGCCCTTTGGCACTAATCTACACCGTTTCACCGATCTGAACCAAAATGAGTATTCTCACCCTTTGGAAGCCTGCGTGTAACACGGTCTACGTGACATTTCGGACAGATCACTCCATTCCCTGCATTTAGGCCCTTTGTCACAAGTGGTGTATTCTTTGGAATACACGGTAAGATAGAGCAAGCTTTTGCTTCTCTTTGCTATAGTTCATCCCTTCCTTTTTTCTCAAAGAGTGATCATCTGTTTTCTCCTTGTTGGTTATGTCTCTCATGTTACCTGAAAGTCTGTTCTAGATATATATCTTCCATGACCCACCTAGCGTCATCTGGCAGCGAATCTCTGAAGTTCCTCAATTCTTCCCTGTACAAGAGGACTTCTTTATCAGTCTGGCCACCAGATCTCGTCGCCATCGCCAGCTATCATCTCCGTGATCAAGAGAACATCATCTACTTTTTCACTCTTCAGGCTGCGCTAGTGTTGCCTGCTATCAACTCTTTGAAGATCATTTCATCAAGAGAAATTAACGTTTCAATGTTGGTTATTCTTATATGTATTCCTTTTGTCTCCTACCCCCACTCTTTTCCCTTCCCTGGTCCCTCCGTGCTTCGTTGAGCGTGTCTCAATTGTACGTCGGAAGTCGACCCAGTCAGTTAGAGCTCCACTAAAGCTCGCCTCCTCAACTCGAGAGGCAAACTTTTAAATTCTACGCCATGTTAGAATTTTAGCATCAACCGTCAAAAGGAACATCGCCTTCGCCATGAAGCAAAGCTAAGTACTACTTCTACGTTCTTCAACTTATTTTAATTGATTTTAAATAGCTACATGCTCTTTAATGATCATTTTATAGGCAGTGTGAGATTTCTATACTTGGGGCAATAATCATCCTTCGCGGGATTTTCTATGTTGGGCTTTTGTCTATCTAAGCCAATCTTAACAGGAAGCAGCATTTCTTATGCTTATTAATTGAGAGATTTTCTCACAACGTGGGATACCATTAAATTACCCACTGTCTATAAAATACTTAGTTCGTTCCACCGCTGGACTAACTTTTGCCCAATTCTTCAGTCATGATTGCTCTGGAACCTTCCAGAATCTGCACTCTATCTACCAGTCATACTGTCATGTATTTTCCACTCACATATGGGAATACTTTTTCAATCTAAGGAATCTTCCTTATGAACTGCAAATTAATAACTAATTTTTTCTTCCTCCGTTGGGATTTTTCTGTGCATTCAACTATAATCTACAACTTTCTCAAGCAATAGACTCTCGCATATCTAGTGTAACTAGTTATTTTCCACCATTGCAATAACTTTCATTGCCATAAACTTTTTGTGCTACTGCAGTGAACTTTTCATCTATATCAACAGACTATAGTGAAAACAGTGCTTGTTCAACCTTTCATCCGCGTCGCGTTCGTCCGAATACAATAAATACGGCCGTGAACACTTTTCCACAATCCCATTTGATCTTTCCCAAACCCTTTACTAACAAACCAAAATAATAAAATTGTTACTTTTGGTCTTTTTTCAATGAGGTGTCACTCTCAATAAGTGCCCTCCCTCTCTTGCTTTATGTACAACGAATTAATGTTTGTAAAACTTCGTGTCTAGTACACGCCTTAAATTATATTGTTTCTCCCTTCTAATTGGGGAATACAATTCTTTCAACTCATAAGTGAGTTATCTCTAGGTTTCACGAAAGGGAAACTTGCCCCATTTGTCTCGTGATCCCTACTTAAACATGGGAGTTCTAGAAACTTTCTTTCTATTTTTCTCTTCAGGTTTCACAATAAGTGACCTGCCCTAATTGCATAATCTTCTATGTATAATCACTAAAAGTAATTCAGCATCAATACTAGAAGTTATAGAAACTTCTATTTTATTCTTCCTGCATTTTGTTGTTGTTGCTTTCGAAGTTGTTACTCTTTCTAGGATATTTACCTAGAAATTCTTAAAGTACACACCTTGTACTTGATTTATTGTCTAACTTTAATTACGTCAGTTATCTTTAAATTTTTCATTTATTTATCTTCGTCATTTCAAACATCTTACGAAGATTTAAAGCATATAAAAGGTTTGAAACCAAAAGAATTGTTAATTGCCTGGCACAAGCTTTAGATATTTTCGGAGGTCTGCGACCCCAATTGTTTATAGCAATCAAAATTATATATTTGTTACAAAACTACTACCCAACATTGTTAAATAAATTCAAAATTTATTTTTGGCTTCATCATTTCTCTAACATAACGGTTAGGTATGATCCTGTCTTCCTTGACTCTTCCCACTTAATGCAAATAAATCTATTGATAGGGCTTTCACCACTTGTTGCATTTGAGCAAGAACTCTTAGTTTATAACTTAGTAAAGTCTCTCTTCGCTTTAATAGCTAATTCTAACTGGCCAGTAAGGCAAGCATAGCTCGCTACGCCAGCTTCCTGCTTTTGGAGATTCTCTCCAACACTTATGGTTGGTTTTTCAAAATATAAGTGTTTCTCACTGTCTAAACATTTAGTCGGCGCCTTGCTGGGTAAAAGCTTAGCCATTTCTAAATGCAACTATTGGTACACTAACTAAAATTATTCCCAAAGGTATAATTGCTTTATCCCTATCCTTCTTGGAAGCATTTGGTCGCTCTTTAGAAATTCTACAATTTCAAAAACAAAAAATCTCGAAGCCGATTCAAATGATTGGCATTCTTCAAATTACTTCTTTAGAAACAAACTCCTTTGAACAGATACACAATAAATCCGTTACTCTTTGTCTTGCCAGACCATCACCCTTCCCCATAGTAGGCATATGTATGCTTGAGAGGGAATACACTAAAGCAGCTTTCTCGAGAACAGCCCAAGTTCCAGCTGCGTTTCCCGTTAGCTTCGCCCAGGTCCTTACCCATTTTAGGTATCGGAGAGTGGATTTGAAGTGGCAGCTGTCTTTGAGTATACTTAAAGTTAAAATTATAACTTCTTTTGGACTCTCTTCCTATTTTTCCACCCTTTTTCTCCAGTCCGAAACCCACTACATTTTCTTTATCATCTTCCCTTGGGGGTTAGGTTATTCCCAAGCTAATAATCTACCCAACATTTGGTGCCGAAACCCGGGAGAGTCCATTTATGACATTTTCTATTTTGTCAGGGTTATTTGACAATATTTTTCAAATCATTAATTGAATTTTTCAGCCATAACTACATCATGCAAAGCCTGTGAAGGGGAAAGAGGCCGCTCCTGTCTCCTTTGGAGTGTCCCTTTCTTTCAACTTATTTGCTGCTGCCAGCCTGACAGCATTTCCAAGGTTCCACAGTTTCGTAAGTTATACTTTAATTTACCTATTTTGTCATGGCTCCTACAGAAAAGGATAAGGATGAAAAACTTACTTCTAAACGAGCATCCTATAAAGGACAAATTACCCGATTCAGAAAATACATCAAAGAGCTAGATCCCTCAGAAGCTCAATTAGATTTGTTAAAACATCGTGTAAAGGATTTCGAACGTTCATATGAAAACTATTGTAACATCCAAACTGAAATTGAGACTTGTATGCTCAATCAAACCGAAGATCGATTCGAAGTAGAAATCCAATATTACGAAGGTATAGGTTCTGCTTTTAAAGTAATACGCCAACTCGAAGAAGAACAGAAAAAAGACGGTTCTGTTCTTGGTTCCCTTCACGAACAACAAACCTCTTCTCGCGATGGCACTCACAAGCCCAAACCAATTCTACCTAAGATTGATTTACCCCACTTCTCTGGAGACGAATCTACTTGGGATTCTTTCTATGAACTACTTTGTTCTCTTGTTCATGACAATGAAGACATTCAAGTTATCTACAAGTTTCATTATTTGAGATCTATCCTCCGAGGTCAAGCTCTGCAGTTAGTTGAAGCACTCCCATTAAGTGCCGAAAACTACCCCATTGCCTTTAACTTATTGAAAGAAAGATACAGTAATTCACGGTTACGTATTCAACGCCATATGAAGGCTCTATTTAACTTACCCTCGTCACAGCACAATGACGTCACTAGTTTGCGTACTCTCATTGATACTACACAACTTCACGTTAAAGCTTTGTCCCGATTGGATCAACCCACTGAACACTGGGACACTTTCTTAATACATTTAGTGGTTTTTTAAGTCGATGTTGCTACCCTAAAAGCTTGGGAGATTGAACTTTCCAGAGAAGACGATTACTCTTACGAGCATTTAGTCACTATCATGAATGCTAGATGCCAACTCTTAACTGCTTTAGCTAATCAAAGTGAACCCTCATCCCCGAGTTCTAAATTTTAATCAATGTCTCTTAAACCTAAAAGCGAACGCTTAGCGTCTAGTATCCAAAAATCTGGGTCCAGCTCATCTAAACTCAAGTCAAACACCACTGGTTACCCAACTAGGTCTAGTGAACGCCGTATTGCTAGTTCTCTCGTTTTAAACACTCAAAGCGAACCCCGCAAGAGTTTAAATGAACCAAGAGTTAAGTGCTTTTCAGTCGGTCAACACGAATGTACCCAAAAGAGATGGGTTATGCCCTAATCCTGAAATAAATTACATGAGATTAATAAAACACTAGGATGACCAGTTTCGATCGTCAAGCGATCATCATCAGATCCATTACACTTAGGCTACAAAATTTATGTTTGAAATACAGGTGAAAATATTTACAATATGTACAATTATTTAGTTGCAGTATTGGTACTGCAACTGTCAGTGTATGATAAATGCAGTATATATGTTAGGTGAAATGCTAAATGGTGATAGCTATCCGTAGATTGTACTTTAGAGAGATTATATGGTTGTAAACTATGGTTAAACTATAAAATTTTAGGCTAACTACTTATCTGATTGTCTTCCGTACAACAGATACTCGCAGTTTTCGTGCTCACTGGAACTCACTGTGCGGTCGACTGCGGTGGTTATCTTAACGACAGGTTTTTCCCTGCTTTCTCCCCTCTGCCCCTACGTGCTGTGGGGAGTGATAGCGATGTGTTTATGTGAGGTGTTGCCAACCTAGATAAGATGTATGTTATTGAATGAGGTGGGTCTACAACTATTAAAGACCGTGGATTAGCCCTCGCCACGCGTGGAGCATAACCCATTCGAACTAAGCGTTGACGGTCTTATGAGGACGTCCCGACACCTTTAACACTGCCGAGAATATGGGCCTTGGTTTATTGCAGAAGAAAAGTACATCGTACACCTGATCCAGATAACATTTACCTATTAAAAACCCCCTAATTTCCCCCCCCTTTTTATCTAGCTTGGCTGTGTCGCTAAATTGTGTTTTGTTTCCGACAGGGTGTGTTTTTAGTAGCGTGAAGAGGGGTGAGCTCTCCATGAAAGTGTGTTCATTTAAATTGTTGGGATTGTTTCGTTTGGCTAGGTGTATCTCGATTGCTTCCTTTATGTCAAGAGCTCTGCCTTTCGATTCGTAATGGATTATTTTAAGGTCCCACTCTATGTTGGCAAAGCTGTGCCCTGCGTCACACATATGTTCGCACACGGCTGAATGTGTTCCGTATCTTATCGCATTCCTATGTTCATTAAACGTGTGTCTACTCGCCTTCCACTCTGCCCGATGTAATTAGCTTGACAATCGGTGTCTTGGCACGTTATAGAATATACCCCTGACCTTGAATACGGGTCACGTTTATTTAGATTACTATTTAGGAGGTGCCTAGCGGTTGTGTTTTTCGTCGTGAAAGCTATCTTGATGCCTTGCTTTTTGAATAGGTTAGTGATTTTATATGTATTCGCATTCACATAGTTGAAACGCGCAAATTTTTTCTCATTACTGTCCGGTTTGGGAATCGTTTTATCTTTATTTTTATGTTTGGCTATAATTTGATTTATTTTGCTTGGCGAGAAGTTGTTTTCCTTTGCTATTTGCATAATAGTTCTTATTTCCTTATTATAGTTGTCTTTTGACATGGGTATGTTTAAAGCCCTGTGCACCATTGAATTGAAACCCGCTAGTTTGTGCGTACTGGGGTGATTAGACTGATTGTCGATTGCATGCGAGGTTTGTGTTGCTTTCCGGAATATGGAATATGAAAGGTCGTTGTCTTTACGTTCAATAGTTATATAGAGATAATTTATTTTCCGGTCTATTTCGGATTCCTTAGTGAATTTGATAGAGTGGTGAAGGCTATTAATGGATTGGAGAAATGTTTCTTCGCTTGTTAGTTCAGTATCGTCGATGCAAATTACATCATCTACGTATCTTTTCCATATTACTATTCCCTTTGTTGAAGTCTTTTCTAAGAACGCATTTTCTAGTGCATTGATGAAGATGTCAGCGATTAACCCACTTAGTGGCGATCCCATTGCTAGGCCTTCTCTCTGTGTGTATATTTTATTGTCGAATTGAAACAGGTTTTGGGTGAGAACGACCCTCAGTAATCTCACAATCTCTTCAATTTCTTTTACCGAATTATTGGATTTTAAGTTGTTTTCGATAGTGTTGATTGCTTCAATAATCGGAATATTGGTGTACATGTTAGTTACGTCGAAGGATACTAGCCTGAAGCTAGGTTTCATTTGTAGGGTGTTCAATGCTGTTACTTGTTCTGTTGTGTTCTTTACAGAGTTGTTTTTGTCGTTGGAAAGACGGCATTTTAAGATTTTTAGTAACTCTTTGCTGATTTTGTAATTAGGGGCATTCCTACAATTGACTATTGGTCAGAATACATACATACATACTGACCATAGCCGAAAAATCAAAACTAATAAACATGAACCCGAAAATACCGTCATTGAGGGGACAACCAAAAATACACAAAAAGGAATGCCCAATGAGACCGGATGGTAGCACCCTGTCATAGGGCCCCTAGGCGAAACATGGTCAACGGTCTCAAAGGCGGAAGACGAATTTCATTTCCCAACGGCTGAGAGGGCGGAAGAACCTAGTGGAGTCAACCACGAAAAATAAATAAATTCAGACTGTCAGTCTGATTTTAAAATCCAAGAGGGACTGTTCCCATATTAGACGGCCTTTGGTCGGCGTCAGTCTCCATATTAGGGGCGGCTGTAAATAATCCTCCGGAGTTAACAACCTCGGTTGTAAAAATGGTGGCTCTAGAAGTCACTTCCAAAACTAAAAGAATTATCAATCATGGAACGGTGTGATGTGAAACTATTTACCTCAGGTGGTCAATCCACAAGCAGACATTCGGATTCCGGGGAGTCTGCAATGTCACACAAAGACGAGTCGGAGCGTCTTGGAACTTCGAACACAATAAAATACAGGAAAATAAACTACCTAGCCACTTTTAATGCAAATTCTCTTTTGAAAGTGGGGAAACTTAAGACTCTAACAGACACACTAAATGAACATAGAATTATCATAACGGCTGTGCAAGAGACCAGATTCCTAGATGAGGACAGCTTTGAATCTGGAGGATTCAGTATACTCAAGGGGAAACCAGGGGCCCGAGTAATTAAGAATGTTCCTCATCTTGTGACAGGATTCATAGTTGACAAGAAAATACTAGAGTCCATCATAAGCTTCGAGTCCACCTCTGAAAGGCTATCCACACTCACGTTCAAGTCGACCAACAAAGTGTATACAATTGTGAATATTCATGCCCCTATAAACATCGACAGCAAAAAGGATAAGGTAAAAGTAGAACTTTTCTGGGATTAACTAGACGATACGATCCAGAAGATCCCAGACAAAAATAACGTCATCCTTCTAGGGGATTTTAACACCCAAGTGGGGAGAGAAAAGAAGTTCAGACATATAGTGGGATGCTACCCGGCACATAACAGAACGAACCAAAATGGTGTCAGGCTCATTGAATTATGTCAGGCACATAACTTGGTCTTAAAATCGACCAGCTTTAAGAAACTACCGAGAAAACAGAAGACATGGATATCACCTAATCCCCTCCTCGGAGAATTCCAGTTGGACCATGTTGCAATAAAGCGGAAGTTTCATAAGGAAATTCAAAATGTTAGGGTGCTCCGAGGAGCTAACCTTGACTCAGACCACTACTTGTCAAAAGTTAAACTGAAGATTATTCCTAGGAGTATCTTTCAAAGGAACAACCGTATACGAAGAATATATGATCCCAACAAAATTAAGGAGAACATAGAAGAATGGGACACATTAACCAGAGACCTAGAAGGCCAGGACTGGAGGCAGATGGAGAAGAGTCTTCTAACCAAGGCAGATCAACTTGCTCCTGTTACAAAGACGAAGAAGCATAGATGGTGGAACAACGAGTGTGATAGACTACTTGATCTGAGGAAGAAAGCGTGGCACGTTTGGCAAACCAAAAAGGACGAGAGTGCCTGGCAACACTTTGTGGAAACCAGGAAGATGGTGTCCAAGGGGATCAAGAAAGTAATAAAGGAGCACGGCGACCAACTACTCAGGAAGATAAATGACTTTGCGAGGAACAATATGAGAAACTATTATCGGGTGTTCAAGGAAAACCTAAGCAGAAAACGAAAACAGAAGACTATCCCCTAATATTGATTTAGGTGCAATATGACCTCCCACAGGAATTAATCCCTTTAATCCATTACAAATTCCTTTATTAAATACAGCAATCCTCCTTCTGTTGGTGCTATATCTGCACATGCCCCTAATTACGAAAACGGGAACGTGGCATATAGTAACAGGGGTAACTGTAAAATTCTAGCCGGCTACTTTAAAGAACTCCTAAATTGCGATGAACCACTCCAAAAGATGTATTTCGATTGTGGACCAAAATCTTCTCCCAACCATGATTCTAAACCCCCGTCTGTAAGAGAGATTCAGAAGATACTGACTCGTATGGAAAATTTCAAGGCATCTGAAGAAAATCAGATAACAGCTGAATTATGGAAGTATGCCAGTGAAGATGCGATTGGCTCACTCCAAAAGCTTTTTGAGGAGATATGGAAGACAGAGACCATTCCAGCGGAATGGAAAATGGCCCTGATACACCCTCTTCACAAAAAAGGTTCGAAATCGGATCCTAGCAATTACCGAGGGATCTCACTGTTGGACGTGACATACACGATATTTTCAAGAGCGTTATTAGAAAGAGCAGAACCACAGTTGGACTGCCAACTTGGGGAGTATCAAGCAGGGTTTAGAAAGGGGAGATCTTGCGCTGAACATATTTTAAATCTCAGAAACAGTATAGCGTACCAGAAGCAGAGGGCGAAACCGTATATAGTGACCTTTGTAGACTTCCAAAAAGCTTACGATTCCATCGACAGAGAGTCGTTGCTCAATATTTTGGAAGAGTTTGGCCTGGACAGGAAAACCCTAGCCCTCATAAAGGAGACGCTCACGAATACGTCCTCTAAAGTTAGATTCATGGGCGAACTGTCTGATCCATTTGAGATCAGAACAGGGGTCCGGCAGGGGGATGGTCTCTCTCCCCTGTTGTTCAACTGTGCACTTGAAAACGTTATGAGAGAATAGAATGCGAAAACACGAGGGGGAATACGTCTAGGAACAAAAAACAAAGGAATCACGATTAAGTGTTTGGCCTTTGCTGACGACTTGGCGCTGCTCGCAGAAACATGGGAGGAAACCAAAGAACAAATCACAGAATTACAAGAGATGGCGGGGAAAATAGGACTTAATATTTCCTTTGAAAAAACGAAAATTATGTCAAATAGTTTGGATGTGCCCAAGAGAGTTACAGTAGGAGCTAATAAAATCGAGGTGGTTAATAGTTTCAAATACTTAGGAGAATGGATCGACTGGAATAACCTTGAAGGAAAAACAATGGAGGCGAGAAGAATCAAAATGGAACTAGCCTTCCAGAAAACCAAAAATACATACAATAATAAAACCCTCTCCTGGAACACTAAAATCAGGCATTATAACGCCGTAATTAAGCCAGAGGCACTCTTTGCAGCAGAAACACTAGTTTTGGAGGAGACAAGGGCAAATGGAAAAATTGGAAATCAAAGAGAGAGAAATTTTGAGGAAGATGGTCCTCAATTCCAAAATAACAAACACATTTTCTATAGGAATGACACACTGTATGTGAAGTTGGAGAGACTTTCAGATACCAAACGGAAAAGGAGGATTGATTTCTATGGACACATCTACCGGATGAATCCTGCCCGATTCACCAAAAAATCTTTGACTTCTTTTGCAAAAAGAAGATCAAACCTAATTGGTTTACGGAAGTGGAAAAGGACCTGCGAGAGCTTCAGATTACTGAAATCATGTTGATGAATGGTACAGCCAAAACCGTGACCAAAGACAACACCAAGAAGTTCCAAGCCAGAGCCGTCTCCAGAAAACCGATGCAGATAATAGAAGAGGAAGGAAAGAGGAGATCAGAGAGAATGAAGAAGTATTGGGAGAAAAGGGGAGCACAAGCATTTAAGAAGTGATTGATCTGACGTCCCCCAAAGTGGGTGATTCGAAAAGAAGAAGAAGAAAAAGAATAAAATAAAATAAAATAAAATAAAATAGAATAAAATAAAATAAAGTAAAAGAAAATAAGATAATTAATAAATGATTTTATGTTCGACCCTGACTATTATATGTCTGAAAACTGTATCATAATGATGGTCATTATAACACTATTTTTCATTATGAAACAGTTTCTCCACCGATCACAACTCAAGAAACAGTTGTTTGACCAATTAGATAAGGATACCTTCGCGCATGCGCTCAAAATCCAACATGTCTATATAAATTACCGAAAGTGCACCGTCCATATTATGTTCTCGTAAACAAACTGGTGAATAATATACAAGAAATAGCACAGTACCTTAATATCCCCAAATCCAATTTCTACACAGCGCGTGACATTTCGGTGACATTTTTACTGAATACTGGTGCTATATCTGCACATATGGCATTGAAGCAGACAGAGCGCATGCGTCAGTCCCTCAGAGAGCTTGGAAATCAGAGATATCCTACACAGCGCAGCACCCAATCACAAAATTCTAGTGGCAATCTCAACAGATATTTATGAATATTTATGTTAAAACATATAATAAAGTTATAATTATCGTCGAACATAAACAGTCGTATGCAACTCGCCTATAATGGTAATTAAGACACTCGTATGAAAATTATAAAACTCGCGTACGCTCGTTTTATAAACATACTCGTGTCTTAATTATAGCCATTATAGGCTCGTTGCATAATGTACTATTATGTTCGACCCTGGCCATTATATGTCAGAAAACTGTACTATAACGAGGTTCATTATAACACTATTTTTCATTATGAAACAGTTTCTCCCACCAATCAGAGCTCAAGAAACAGTTGTATGACCAATTAGATAATTAGATGCGGTGAGTTCCACGGCCCTCTAATTTAAGTTTCACTGCCATGCCTAGTGTCATAGTAGGGTAATCGTGGAGGCCATGGTCAAATACAAGGCATTCTCTCCGTCTCATGCGCTCTGTTCAGTACATAAAACTGGCGAAATTTCTACAGATATTTATGAATATTTATGTTCGGACATAAAATAGTTATAATAATTATCGTCGAATATAAACAGTCGTACGCAACTCGCCTATAATGGTAATTAAGACACTCGTATGGAAATTATAAAACTCGCGTACGCTCGTTTTATAAACATACTCGTGTCTTAATTATTGAATTATAGGCTCATTGCATAATATACTATTACGACATGATCCTTATTCAAAGTGGATTAAACAAGTTTTGCAACTGGGCGACTCACATATCGGCATGATATCGGGGCCAATGTTCCTTTCACATGTCGCATATACGGTACATTCCACATCTGGAAAATGGAATCTTTTGGTGGTGCATAACTTGTACTGGAAGCCATGCAGAGCAAATCACGTGATGGGGTACCTCAGTTTTTACTGTAATTGACTCTTTCAGGTCTTCAGTTAGTATTGCGTCTGTTGCATAGAACTTCTGACAGATGTCGTTCCTCTTTACAGGCAAAATTGTACAGGTGTTCTCATATGCCTTTGCATTCGGTAGTTGCAGTTGTAACCTCATAAGAAACTTTCTTTAAGGATAATGTAGGTAAGTCGAGACGGTACTACTATTCCTACTCCCAGTACTCTTTTCATATATCTGGCCTTAATTTCTTCTAGAGGTCTCTGAAAGTCAGAGTCTCCCTTATTATAGCGAACCCATAGGTAGCTATTGGCATTATTATTGTTTGAAAAGAAACATTCAACTTTTTGTTGAGACTTGTTGGAGATGTCTGCAAATGACTCTTGATTTTTTTGTTTCCATATCTGTTGATATATGTGTTGAGGCCTCAACAAAATATTCAATCAACTGCAGTGTTATCTTACATGTTTACAGCGCCAGCCGTACGTAAGAAGAGCAAACATAATAATGTTTAAGTATCCGAGGGGTGAATGGACAGTCTAAATCAGCCATAAGGCGGGATCCATCTGGCAGTAATCTTAACTATTATTACTATCTTAGTTAATGTGGAATTATTTAATAACATTAGGACATCCCATTTAGAATCAAACAAGATGTTCAGTAAAGAACATATAGCCTACTTTCTCCTAAATGCATGGGTATTGTTATAACTCTTAGTCCTTTTTAAGGAGTATAATTGAATGTAGGTTGTACAGTAGTAGCTTGTTGAAATGCAACGTATTATACGGATATTAAACATGAATATGTGGTGCCCTTTGCTAGTGCTACCTCTGTAAAACATTTCATTCAATTCAGTTTCACCGTGTTTCAATGTTGCAAAATTTGGTAGAGATCAGATGATTAGGTTGGTCGTAATTTGATTTAAGCTTTTAACATTTGGGTGGCCGCCATTACGTTTTCGTCAAGATGGCGGCGATATAAAACATGACACTGAGGTGCCCTTTGCTAGTGCTACCTATGTACCAAATTTCGTTCAATTCGGTTTCACCGTGTATGAATAGATAGGGGGAATCGATTTGCACACAAACATGGCCGCCATCCTCAAATTATTGGGTTGATGACCTTGTAGTTTGGTCAAAAAATTTTCATACACAAAGGTATAATGTTGCAAAAAATGGTAGAGATCAGATGATTTGGTTGGTCATAATTTGATTTAAGCTTTTAATATTTGGGTGCCGCCATTATGTTTTCATCAAGATGGCGGCAATATAAAACATGACACTGAGGTGCCCTTTGCTAGTGCTACCTCTGTACCAAATTTCGTTCAATACGGTTTCACCGTGTTTGAATAGAAAAGGGAATCAATTTGCACCCAAACATGGCCACCATCCTCAAATTATTGGGCTGATGACCTTGTAGTTTGGTCAAACGATTCTTTGTTCTTTAAGGTATAATGTTGCAAAAATTGGTAGAGATCAGATGATGAGGTTGGTCGTAATTTGATTTAATCTTGCAACATGTGGGTGCCGGCCATTACGTTTTCGTCAAGATGGCGGCGATATAAAACGTGACACTGAGGTGCCCTTTGCTAGTGCTACCTCTGTACCGAATTTCGTTCAATTCGGTTTCACCGTGTTCGAATTGATAGGGGGGGGGGCAGACATTCAGAGTACACACACTCACACACACTTCTTTGGAAAAATCAAAAGTAGGCTAAAAAAAAGGCGTTTCTGTTTATTCATGAGATTAGCATTCAACAATGTGTTCAAACCTACATAATTCATTTCCGAAATCATGAAATCATGTACTTATTTTTCGTTTTAAATGTCACGAAGCAAAACATTGCTGTGAATAGGAAACTTAACATAATTTTGGAATCTGTCTAATGACCTATTCCATTGCGATGGCTGTAGTAGGGTGATTGTGATTGTGTCTAGGACCTGGTCTAAATTAGGCACAATCCTTTAATTTTGCTGGAGTAGAAATATGACATCAAGGAATACCACTTCTTAGGTGGCTGAGGTGGAAATTGGACCCATTTATTTTCAGTTTTTCATCACGAGGATGAGTATACTCCATTCCAACTCTCAGGTCGGAATCAAGTTTCTTGGCAGAGCCTTTAATTGAACCTTGGACCTCTGGATGTGCCGTATCAATACGTATCCTGAGTCCTAAGAAGGCGGCTTTAGTACAGCTCAATCATTACTTCGTTGCCCATTTCTGTACACAAAAGAGTATGCGAATGAAATGTCCTCTTCTCCTAGTAACCCTCTTTAATATCACCATAGGTTATTAATGCTTTCATAAAGAGCTACATTGGTGCCTATGGGGGTCTAACCAAAATTCGATCTTGTATGTGATCAGGCGAGCCTCCGTGGCTTAGGCGGCAGCACGCCGGCCTCTCACCGCTGGGTCCGTGGTTCAAATCCCGGTCACTCCATGTGAGAATTGTGCTGGACAAAGCGGAGGCAGACAGGTTTTTCTCCGGGTAATCCCGTATTCACTGTCACAATTTCATTTCAGCAACACTCTCCACTATCATTTCATTTCATCTTTAATTCATTTAATCATTGCCCCAGGGGAGTGCGACAGGCTTGGGTAGCCGGCACAGTTCATCTCCTCGCCGCTAGTTGGGGGCTTCATTCATTCCATTCCCTGACCCGGTCGGTCGACTGGAAGCAGGCTGTGGATTTTCATTTCATGTGATCAGGCAGTTACATCCTCCAAGCAAAACAGAAGACTTGGTGAGTGACGGTAGCTGCAGCAAATGTGGACATTGGATGCTCGAATCCCAGCACTGACAGCGGTTATCCTGGAAGTAGTTTTACCCAATTTTTCCACACTCCCTTCAGCCAAATGCAAGGATAATTATTTCAAGTCTAGGAGTATTTAGAAAATCCCCAAATATAGTAATAAACAGCCACACTTTCAGCTTACTAGAGTCCTCACCGAAGCAAAGGTTATCAAAAAATTTTAACCCACACAAAAGTATATGGGGATGATGACCAATAAATTCCAAGCTCCTAAAACTAATTAACAATAACCGCAAAGTAGGAGTCAAATTCCCTGTCTGTGATGGTGAGTTTAATCTTCAATCTTTTAAAAGATTCCATGTAACTTTCAAGCATTTCTCTGATATATTTAACAAGTAGTTCCGTAAAGAACTATACAGCCTATTTTCATATATCCTACTTATGTTAATTGCCACTGTCAACATACACAATTTCTGTTTGATTGCTGTAATAGATTCGGAGATATTGAGAACCGACTAAATATTTCGGATCGTCGCCATGTTGGATTTTATATATGTAGGTCCTAGAGTTATGTACTGTTACATGCATATTATTGTGAACGTGTAGTATTCAAACTTCAATCGCATAATTAGGACACAAGAAAAAACAAGGAGATTTTAAAATTTTGCACAGCTGCCATCTTGAGGTTATGGAAACAATTGAAATAAATTAGATGCCAGTGGATTAACATTCGTATAAAGATTTACTGTACCTAGTTTCACTGCATGCGGATGGTTAAATTGCGAGAAAAGTCCATGTGAATATTTATAATTCGCGTCACCGCCATGTTGGATTTGTGATCACCAGATTATTTAAAGTCCTATAGGTGAACATAAGTTCATAGCCCATATGAACATTAAAAAATGCAGTTTGATTGCTAAAATAGATTCGTAGATATTCAGTATCGTCTAAATACTTCGGATGGTCGCCATGTTGGATTGTTAAATGTATAGGCCATAGAGTCATGTACCATTAAAGGAAAATTATTGCGTAGGTTCATTATTCAAACTTTCACTTCGATCGCATGACTACATCACAAGAAATAAAAACTTAATTTTAAAATTCGCACTGCCGCCATCTTGAGGTTATGTAAACAATTGAACTAAATTAGATACCAGTGGATTACAATGTGTATAAATACTTCCTGTACCAGGTTTCAGTGCGCTTGGAACATTAAATCGCGAGAAAGGTCTATTTAAAATTTTCAAATTCGCTTGGCCGCCATGTTCATTTTGTAGTTAACCGGTTTTTGAAAGTCTTATAGATGGACTTCCAGTAGTGCCCTTTATCTCCGTACAAAACGTTAGGGAGATACCGCTAATAGTTTCAGAGATATAGAATGCCGGTGAAATATTTCGCACATCCGCCATCTTGTGATTATGTGAACAATTGAACGAAGTTAGATGTCGGTGCATTACAATGTATATAAACATATACTGTACCAAGTTTCATTGCGTTTGGTCGGTCAAATCGCGAGAAACGTCTATTTAAATGTCGCTAATTCGCTTGGCCTCCATGTTGGTTTTGTAGTTACCAGGTTTTGAAAAGTCACATAAGTGAACTTATAGTAGATCCCTCTATCACATTAGAAAATGTCAGGGTAATATCGGTAATAGTTTCGGAGATATTGAATGCTGGTGAAATATTTCGCACAGCCGCCATGTTGGATTGGTGAGTCGTAACAAAATTTGAAGGACACGGTCGAGGTCGCCGGGAATAGTGCTATGAACTTTCCGAGTTTCATTGAAATCGCTCCTGCCGTTTAGATTTTATTAGGGGGGGACACACACACGAATCACACACACACACACACACACACACACACACACACACGCACACACACACGGACAAAAGGTGATCTCATAAGCCTATTTTTTCAAAATTGAAAATAGGCTAAAAATATAACTCCCTATTTCACACACATATTTCTTAATGCATTCAGCAGTAGTTTTTTTTTTACTTTAAAGAATGAATCCTCCCTTATCAATGTTTGCCTCACAAACACTCCCGCATTTTTTCAATGCCTAGCAAACCATCATATATTCACTTCCTTCAGTGTACATTTTCCTTTTCTTGTTCTTCACCTCGTTCCTACTCCGTCCATTATCCCTCCACCACTGCACCAGACCGCTCACTAGCGGAAATTCCCCCTCTTTTGTCACCTTTTATCCGACTCATTTACTCTCCGCCACCGCCAGGAGCGCTCTAATCGAGCGTCAGGGGTTACAAATACGTATGTCTCGCTTGCAATTGGCTGCCCGGTGACGAGACCTGTTTTACCAGTGTACACAGTAAGTCAGGAATTAAAAAAATAAGCGTCTCATTTCCAAGAGCCTTCTTAGGCAAAGCCTTGGGGTGGATGTCGCAAATTAGATAGATACAATGTTCTCAATCCATTGGGATGTACTTCGAAAATTTGCTTTACAGGATAGAGGATTGATGATCGTTTGATTACAGATACTGTCATGGCTAACATTTTTACTGAGTGTATGGATCTTGCTGACTTACGAAGAAACCTTGGTTTGCAGATGACCCTCAAAGTTCATTAGCCGATGACGTGGTGGCTGCTGAGCTCATCATCCGCTTTGTAAGTGACAATGGTTTAAGGCCAGCAATCTACATTTACAAGTGAACATTGACTCAAAAACTTGCCTTTTTTTTTGAAATTCTGATTTTTGTTTTTCCGCAATTTTGATTATTGTTTTAATTATTTATTTATTTAAATTGTTGTTTTATTATGTTTAGGTCTATTTTAATATTTCGGCTTCCACCTTAAAATGTAAATATATATTCAAAATGTGTATACTTTTGTGTTAAGAGTGGCAGATGAAATCGCAGTTCCGCCCTTTAAATCAAAAACAATAACTAACTATATTTCTGCCCAATGGACGTATTGTAAAGTGAACGATGCTCAGATCCATTCAGAGTTCACAGTTCAATTCACTTGCGTCCATCTCATGGCGTAGTGACTAGCAATCCAGATTCGATTCCAGACTGGGTCAAGGAATTTAATTCTGGCCTGAGGATTGAAACATGGTTCATCCAACCTCGCGTGGCAGAACTGAGAAGAGGGGGTTTGAATCCTACTCAGCCATCCCACAAGAAGTTTTTTGTGGTTTCCCACTTTTTCTCGAGGCGTAGGTCAGAGTCGTATCTAAATTAAGGCCACAGCTGCCTTCTACCGATATATTATGTCCCTCTTAATGACAGTTACAGAAACGCCCGGGTGCCGGCTTTTCGCCCTGAACGTGACTTTTAGCGTGGAAATAAATCTATTTACACTACTCTCTCACATTTAAGCACGCTTAAATACCAACTGACTGCGCCAGGATTTGATGATGATGGTGATAATAATGTTTTAAGGGGCCTAACATCTGGGTTATCGGCGCCTAATGGTTAGGGTGATAGTGAAAATGTTAATGAAATGAACCTAAACCTAAAACTGACTACTAATTTACAAACTGGAAAAGGAAATGGAAAGCAAAACAAGTAGTTCCGTGAAGAACTATACAGCCTATTTTCATATATCCTACTTATGTTAACTGCCACTATGAACATACAAAATTTCACTTTTAATTGCTGTAATAGAGTAGGGAATATAGGCCGAAGCTGGGACAGGGGCTAATGGGCAAGATGGCCGCCACGCGCAACCAGCCCTATGTTATTGTTATGGAGGGGTCAGTCATAGCTGGGCCAGGGGCTAATGGGCAATATGGCCGCCACGCCCTGAGACCGTCAATGACGTCACAAAGAGAGGTCGGCTGTGTAGTTGCCAAATGGAATATTTATTATTATTATTATTATTATTATTATTATTATTATTATTATTATTACTATTATTAGGTAATTATTAATTGATCATGTATAATTAAGACCAGCCTTATATTATCCACTTCTTGGTGTAGTGGCTAGCATTCTTGGCGGTCATTCCTGAGTTTCGAATCCCGGCTCTGCCAAGAAATTTAATTTCTGGTCTCAGGAGTGGAACGGGGTACACTCAGCCTTGTGAGGCAAAACTGATAAGAACTGGCTTTTGATTCATACCTCAACCATTCTGCCTAACCCGACTTCACCTAACCTCACTTAACCTAACCTAACCTAACCTAACCTAACTTCACCTAACCTAACTTCACCTAACCTAATCTAACCTAACCTAACCTAACCAAACTTCAAAGTAAGAGCAAATATGAAAGCAAATGTGAAAGCACACATAATAAACTAAGTTATAACCAAACCTAACTTAACCTAACCTAACCTAACCTAACTTAACCTAACTTAACCTAACCTAACTTAATATTGCGAGCAAAAAAAAGTAAGAACAAAAAGTGTAAGAAAAAAAGTAAGAGCAAATGTGAGAGCCCAAATAATAAACTTAGTTAGAACCTAACCTAACTTAACCCAACCTAACCTAACCCACACAAACCTCATTTAAAGATTTTAGATTTTACATTTTAACATTCTACATTTTAACATTTTAGATTTTGATTTTTTCATTTTACATTTTTTAGATTTTATATTTTATATTTTTTTATATTTTAAATTTTAAATTTAAGATTTTTGATTTTAGTTTTACATTTTACATTTTTCGAAAAGAGTAAACTACAAGGTCACATACCTAACCTCACCAAACCTAACTTTACCAAACCTAACTTAAGCTAATACAAAGGCACATACACAAAGTATATAAGGGCACATGCAACTATCCTTATGCTAGTCTTATAGGCTACTGTACAGCATGATCACTACCCCAACCGGGGTATTTTTATATCATTTTGTTGTTTACTCATTTGTCAATTTTCCAATTTCCCATTTTCAGTTTTTTTTTAATGTCAGTTTTAAGTTTTTCAATTTCATAATATGGAGACTTGGATTTTGCATTTTGTTGTTTACACATTTGCCAATTTTCCAATTTCCCATTTTCGTTTTTTTATGACAGTTTTAGGTTTTTCAATTTCATAATATGGAAACATGGATTTTGCATTTTGTTGTTTACACATTTATTAATTTCACAATTTCCCATTTACAGTTTTTAAAATGTCAGTTTAAAGTTTTTCAATATTATGATATAGAAACATGGATTTTCCAATTTGTTGTTATACATTTGTCAATTTACCAAATTCCCATTTACAGTTTTTAAAATTTCAGTTTAATGTTTTTTTTATTTTGTCAATATGGAAACATGGATTTTCCAATTTGTGTTTTACATGTTCATTTTGCATTAGGAGTGGAGAGAGGTGGGTAGTAATAAAAAATGTACAAGCAGTTTCCATACGGTACAATATTTTTTTATTTTAAATACATGTACACTATTTACACATAATACATTTTTATATATATTCCTTATTGTTATAAATTATACACTTGTTTTTATTTTGTTTTCTATTTTATTTATTTTTGATTATGAATGCCATTTTTTATTTTTGTTTTTTTACTTTTGTAGTGCTATTGTTTTATTTCCTAAATTGTTTTGTTTTATGTATTTGCTAGTTGCAGGCAGAAGATTTAGATATTCATAACTTAACTCTTTAAGCATGGTTAATGATTGAGTAATGACCATAGGCATGTGTACCTATACCATCAGCATCAATCACTCTTTTATCATCACCAGGACACAAAGCAATTTTGTTTAGTCTTATAGATGATATGTCATGTTGTTTAGAAGCGATAATGTTCATGGGTATTCTTTTTACATTGTTTTTCATGACACAATCCTTATAATCTTGAAAGCTTATACAATTTTTGACAACACCACTGTTAATACCTTTAATCTTTTTGATTTCTTTACCATTTATGTCTAAAGCGTACATTTTAGCTCTAAGTCCAACAAATGCTTTTATAATTTGTCCACAAGCCTCGTCTTTAAATTTCCCCAACGTTTTCTTGTTTGATGTAGAGTAACATATGTGATTAGTAGGATAATCTGATGCGTCCAGGTGTTCTAGGAAATCCAACTTGTCTTGATATACATCTGGGGTGTTAACCAAATAAATGAACGAGTCGGTATCCATATACATGAGTTTAAGATTGTTCATTCCATAATAGGGTAGCAGGACATCATAGTGGTGGGAATACATTAGAGTTTTTGAAATATCCAGTATACACATTCCAATATATATAGGCTTATTGAATACAATGTTACGTTTAGCCATGTGGAAAGCAGCTAGGTTAGGACCATAAATTGTTCTGTCGATGAATGTTGGTTTAGCTATTAGCTTTTCGGCCTTTTTGCTGTCAGTCACAAGACGTATGTCTATTCTTTTACGGATATTTTCCATTGTTTTCCCAAAAATGGCATTGTTGAATAATTTGTACAGATTTTTCTCAAAATCATTTTTGGCTTGTTTTCGAAGGTTGTTATTAAAATCAACGTATGCCTTTAACCAAGGTCTTTGTTTAAACTTTAACACACGATGAATTTTTATCAATTTTATTCCATGATCTAAAGCCTGTTTTAATGCCATGTAGTGAACAACATATCGCCTTCGATTTCCAAGATGAGGAATTAGTTTTTTCAGAGACGAATCCTTAGGTTGTGTACACTCTGGTAGGAAAGGTAAATCGTTGTGTAGATCATGAAGGTCAGATGGGTAATCAACATCAACGTCTAGAATGTATCCCACAGGATCGTCTTTCTTTAGTTTTTCTAGATCAACAGTATCTGGAGAAACCCACTGAAATCCACCATAAGGAAGGGAGTGGCACATAGCCCACCCGTATTGGTTGTTGGCATCATCATAGGTAATAAACTGCGATGGTTTCTCAGAATCATAGGTTTCCATGTATTTATTGTTAGCTTCAGCATACCGATGAGACACCTGGCATATGCCTCCACGTATTCCAGACTCGATTAAAAGAATCTGATCGTAATCCTGTAGCAATTCCAGTTCAATGCCTGTGTAAAGGAGCATTGCCTCGAAACTTAAACCAGGCGAAGTAAAAAAGTGTGCAGCATCCACTCGGTGTGTTTCTAGTGTTTTGTTTCTAAACGTTTCAAAGCTGTCTGCAAGAAGGAGTACATCTGAAGTTAGGTAGAGGTCATTATATTCCCCTAGAGTTTTAATGTTGAACTGATTCCAGACACTTTTGGCATGTTCATAGTCTTCTTGACTAACATCTTCTTGACTTAATTTGTTAAAGAATGCCTCTTTTGGAGGTAAACACGTTTCACTTAACTTTTCCCATGAGTCAATGTAGTCATAACAAAATACCCCTTCACGAGTCATGAGCATTGCATTTTCTTTTCCAAAGTACTTGTCTGTTTCAGGGTATGATGTTAAGTTGGAAACTAAGTTTTCCAAACTACTCGGCATTAACCGAAACGTATCCACAAATCTAAGCTTAACATTTCCTACATATTTAGTAAAGGAAATGTACTTTTCTTTGGAGTTAGCGATAACATCCACTCTCTCAGTAGTACATCCCAATTGCTTTACAATGAAATTTGCGTCGTAGCCACTCATATTATGTAGAAACACAGGAACGGGGTTTCGTGTTTTACACCTCAAATTACAGTTATTGTGAGCACTTCCACGGTATTCCCCTGTAATATGGCAGTGGTCTCGAACTTTCCAGTCCTGTTGGGTAAATGGTTTTTGACACAAATAACAGGTTTCAGAACATTGGAACTCTGCTTCTTGAGCCTGAGTTAAGGCCTTTGGAACATTTAAGCTGTAAAGTCGATCAATTTCATTAGCTATTGAGATCAAACAGTCCATAAACTTTCCTGCAGCGTCAGGTCCACGATAAATAACAGGTTGGCTTGGAAGGTTTGTCTATATGTGTTCCACAGCAGGTGAGGGTTTAACGTATATACCAAAGCTCATAGGAACATGACTCTGGTATGGCACTGTATAACTTGCTTCAGGATTGGGTAAACATGTTTGATATGGTAAGAGTATACTTTCAAAATCTGCATAGATAACGTAAGGTATTCTCAGCATTTTTTCAACATTTAAGAATTTGACAAGGGGGTTTTTAATAGGCATTTCAACCCTAGCAATGTCATGCTGGACACACAAAGCTCTATGTTCTTTCAATTTTTCCATTCCTTGGTGACCATATCGATTATCGAGGTGAGTAAAACATCGTTTACACGTATATATCTTATGTCCATGGTGAGTAATCTGATATCCTACTAGTTTATCAAAATCTTTGATAAAGACGTAGTGGTTCTGGCCGGATGATGAACTTAGCAGAAGGAGGTCACGATGGTCTTGCAGCTCTTGAACCACAACCTTTAGAGGAAACAATTTATTGTCTTTTTCCAGTCCAAATACATTTATGGATATGTCGTTGGCTTTCTCAAATTTGGGAATGTCAGCTAATGACGTAGGAAACGATATCACTGAAAAATCATACTTGTTTTCTAGGGCCTTGTATTTACTAACGCGTTCAGCTTTCGTTTTAACCAGTTTTGCTAAAATGGCATACATAAAACACTTTTCATCCTTTAAGTTTTGAGGATTAATGCAGGCTTTTCTTGCTTTTATAGCTACTGGTAATGGAATATATGTGCTACCACGCAAAGGATTGTACTTATTTATTTTCAATCGTACTCCTTCCACTGCTAACAAAGCCCAATTACTGCCTTTTAGCTCAGATTCCTCCATTTCCGTTGTTAACTTTGTAAATTGTGTTTCCAAGAAACTACTTAAGTCCGTTTCCAAAAATAGGGGCTGATTTCGTGTTTTAAAAGCACGATCTGTAATTTCATTGGTAGATGTATGAATGAATCTACATTCAGCCACAAGATTAACTTTTATCGACTTGTGCATTGCTAGTTCTTTCTGCATAGCTTGTATTATTTGCTGTTTGGACTCTTTAAGGTATGAATTTAAATCCTTGCACGTATCGCAACGAATGAAATAGGATTTAAGTCGACCTTCAAAAGATGTCTCATATTCAATAAGTCCATTTTTGTCAGGGACCAATGACAGTAGGTAATGTTTTGTAGGCTCTGCCTTTTGTCTTTTAGCTGCCGACACAACATTACAACATTCTTCATGACGACGTCCATTGTAGGCATTGTTGAATGTACTACCACAGGTCTTGGACTCATGAAATTCACCACACGATACTTCATGTCGCTTCCTATGATAGTCTCGAAGAAAAGTCTTTCCACACTCTTTACACATATAGCTAGGAATGGCTTCTTCCATTATGAATGTTGATTTCTGCAAACAGCTGCTTACTGCGTATCACAGGGCTAGAGGTTGGTCGGTGAGACGGTCTTTCACGATGTGAACACCGTGAGAGGTAGTAGTCAACTGGTGATATTCTTGTGAAGGGTCCTCTAATATACCCCTAGTCTAGACCAACAGCCCTTTACAGCGTATGACAAGGCTGTATACTGGACAGTGAGACGGTCTTTCACGATGTGAACACTGTAACGAGTAGTAGTCAACTGATTATATACTTGCTAAGGGTTCTCTAATATACAATAGTCAAGACCAACAGCTACTTACTGAGTAGTACAAGGCTGTACAATAGTTGTTTTGACAGTCTTTCACGATGTGGTCACTGTGAATGGTGGTAGTCAACTGATGATATTCTTGATAAGGGTCCTCTAATGTACCCCTGGTTAAAGGTAACAGCTGCTCACTGCTTATGACAAAGCTAAAGACTGGTTGCTTCAACGGTCTTTCACAATGTAAACACTGTGACAGGTAGTAGTCAACTGAAAATATTCTTATGGCCTACTCAAGGTTATCAGGTACTTACTGCATATCAAAAGGCTGTACACTCATGTGTGTTAGGCACTCTTTCTTGCTAAGGACCCCAATATTCCCTACACAAGGCTATACATGTTAGTTCTAAACACTTAGTGATTAATTGTATATTCAATTTTTGTACAAAGCTTATACAAGCACGTTTTTATGAGGTAAAACTTTGTTAAATAACTGCATGCGACACGCAAAGTATGTTGCCGCTATCTAGCGGTGACTATGAGAACTACTTGAACGACCAGCATGCTACCTAGCGCTCCATTTCAACACTCGCTCACTGAACGACCAGCATGCTATCTAGCGGTCGATAGCAATACTCCTCAACTACCAGCCTGCTATCTATCGGTCAATATGACAACTCACTCAACTACCAACATGCTACATGGCTTTTTTGGTCAGTTTTTTGTTGGCTTTTTTTGGTCAGTTTCTGTTGGATTATGTTGGCTTTTATTGGCTTTTGTTGGCTTTTGTTGGCTTTTGTAGGCTTTTTTGTTGGCTTTTGTATTAGCTCTTTCATATTTGCTCTTGCTTGTGGGGGCTTATTATTTGGTCTTGGAAAGTATGTCAGTCCTTTTTTATGACTGCATAATGCTTACAGCCATGTTCGTAAGCAGCAGCAACAACAACAACAACACACAAAATTCAAAAAAATAAATCCAAAGTACTCTAAGGTTTATCAATGACTCTCAACTCTTACACTTACCTCTATCCCTTGCCTAGTCAAAAAATAGTGTACTTTTCAAATTTTCCAAAACATATTTCCGAAATGGGTTATATTTCCAAAATTAAAAAAGTTTACAAAAACGTTTGTTTGACATAAACGAATGGCCTTTGTCCCCTCTACCGTCGTACCAAGTCCCAGGTCCCTAGGACAACAAACATAAAAATTTGAAAATGGGCTTATATTTCCAAAATTAGGAATTTTACAAAAACGTTTGTCTGACGTTAATCAGTGGTCTTTACACCCTCTACCTGTAAACTAAGTCTCAGGTCTCTAGAACAACAGAAATAAAATTTTAATAATAGGCTATATTTCCAAAATTAGAAATTTTACAAAAACGTTTGTCTGACGTAAATCAATGGTCTTTACCCTCTCTATACCCATTCCAAGTCTTAGGTCTCCAGGTCAGCAAAAATAAAATTTTGAAAATGGGCTTATATTTCCAAAATTAGGAATTTTACAAAAACGTTTGTCTGACGTAAATCAATGGTCTTTACCCCCTATATGCCCATACAAAGTCTCAAGTCTCTAGGTCAACAAAAATAAAATTTTGAAAATGGACTATATTTCCAAAATTAGGAATTCTACAAAAAAGTATGTTTAACGTAAATCAAGGGTCTTTACCCCCTCTATTCCAACACCAAGTCTCAGGTCTCTAGGTCAACAAAAATAAAATTTGGAAAAAATGGTCACTATTTTGGAAACTAGGAATTCTACAAAAAAGTTTGTTTAATATAAATGAAAGGTCTCTATTCCTTCTACCTGTAAACCAAGTTCCAGGTCTGTATGACAAAAATGAAAAAGTTCAACTGGGAAAGTAGGCGATTTATCATATAACCAAACATTCTAAAAAGTGTTCTATGGGCTTAAAAGAATGGCCTCTATGTCCTTTATTTTTTATAATAAAACTTTTTTATTTTTTACACTTTTTTGAAAAAAGTTCAATTTTGACATTTTTATATTTTGGAAACTAGAAAGTCTACAAGAAAATTTTGTTTGACATAAATAAATGGCCCTGACCCCATCTAGCACCAAAATAAATTTCAAGTCTCTAGAATGAAAAATAACAGTAGGGGGATGAGGGGGTTCTAACCGTGAGTCCACGCGTCGGCCATGACACTCGTTAGAAACCGCCTTACCCCCCTACTGTTATTTTTCATTCTAGAGACTTGAAATTTATTTTGGTGCTAGATGGGGTCAGGGCCATTTATTTATGTCAAACAAAATTTTCTTGTAGACTTTCTAGTTTCCAAAATATAAAAATTTCAAAATTGAACTTTTTTCAAAAAAGTGTAAAAAATAAAAAAGTTTTATAATAAAAAATAAAGGACATAGAGGCCATTCTTTTAAGCCCATAGAACACTTTTTAGAATGTTTGGTTATATGAAAAATCGCCTACTTTCCCAGTTGAACTTTTTCATTTTTGTCATACAGACCTGGAACTTGGTTTACAGGTAGAAGGAATAGAGACCTTTCATTTATGTTAAACAAACTTTTTTGTAGAATTCCTAGTTTCCAAAATAGTGACCATTTTTTCCAAATTTTATTTTTGTTGACCTAGAGACCTGAGACTTGGTGTTGGAATAGAGGGGGTAAAGACCATTGATTTACGTTAAACATACTTTTTTGTAGAATTCCTAATTTTGGAAATATAGTCCATTTTCAAAATTTTATTTTTGTTGACCTAGAGACTTGAGACTTTGTATGGGCATATAGGGGGTAAAGACCATTGATTTACGTCAGACAAACGTTTTTGTAAAATTCCTAATTTTGGAAATATAAGCCCATTTTCAAAATTTTATTTTTGCTGACCTGGAGACCTAAGACTTGGTATGGGTATAGAGAGGGTAAAGACCATTGATTTACGTCAGACAAACGTTTTTGTAAAATTTCTAATTTTGGAAATATAGCCTATTATTAAAATTTTATTTTTGTTGTTCTAGAGACCTGAGACTTAGTTTACAGGTAGAGGGTGTAAAGACCACTGATTAACGTCAGACAAACGTTTTTGTAAAATTCCTAATTTTGGAAATATAAGCCCATTTTCAAATTTTTATGTTTGTTGTCCTAGGGACCTGGGACTTGGTACGACGGTAGAGGGGACAAAGGCCATTCGTTTATGTCAAACAAACGTTTTTGTAAACTTTTTTAATTTTGGAAATATAACCCATTTCGGAAATATGTTTTGGAAAATTTGAAAAGTACACTATTTTTTTGACTAGGCAAGGGATAGAGGTAAGTGTAAGAGTTGAGAGTCATTGATAAACCTTAGAGAACTTTGGATTTATTTTTTTGAATTTTGTGTGTTGTTGTTGTTGTTGCTGCTGCTTACGAACTTGGCTGTAAGCATTATGCAGTCATAAAAAAAGGACTGACATACTTTCCAAGACCAAATAATAAGCCCCCACAAGCAAGAGCAAATATGAAAGAGCTAATACAAAAGCCAACAAAAAAGCCTACAAAAGCCAACAAAAGCCAACAAGAGCCAATAAAAGCCAACATAAGCCAACAGAAACTGACCAAAAAAAGCCAACAAAAAACTGACCAAAAAAGCCATGTAGCATGTTGTTAGTTGAGTGAGTTGTCATATTGACCGATAGATAGCAGGCTGGTAGTTGAGGAGTATTGCTATCGACCGCTAGATAGCATGCTGGTCGTTCAGTGAGCGAGTGTTGAAATGGAGCGCTAGGTAGCATGCTGGTCGTTCAAGTAGTTCTCATAGTCACCGCTAGATAGCGGCAACATACTTTGCGTGTCGCATGCAGTTATTTAACAAAGTTTTACCTCATAAAAACGTGCTTGTATAAGCTTTGTACAAAAATTGAATATACAATTAATCACTAAGTGTTTAGAACTAACATGTATAGCCTTGTGTAGGGAATATTGGGGTCCTTAGCAAGAAAGAGTGCCTAACACACATGAGTGTACAGCCTTTTGATATGCAGTAAGTACCTGATAACCTTGAGTAGGCCATAAGAATATTTTCAGTTGACTACTACCTGTCACAGTGTTTACATTGTGAAAGACCGTTGAAGCAACCAGTCTTTAGCTTTGTCATAAGCAGTGAGCAGCTGTTACCCTTAACCAGGGGTACATTAGAGGACCCTTATCAAGAATATCATCAGTTGACTACCACCATTCACAGTGACCACATCGTGAAAGACTGTCAAAACAACTATTGTACAGCCTTGTACTACTCAGTAAGTAGCTGTTGGTCTTGACTATTGTATATTAGAGAACCCTTAGCAAGTATATAATCAGTTGACTACTACTCGTTACAGTGTTCACATCGTGAAAGACCGTCTCACTGTCCAGTATACAGCCTTGTCATACGCTGTAAAGAGCTGTTGGTCTAGACTAGGGGTATATTAGAGGACCCTTCACAAGAATATCACCAGTTGACTACTACCTCTCACGGTGTTCACATCGTGAAAGACCGTCTCACCGACCAACCTCTAGCCCTGTGATACGCAGTAAGCAGCTGTTTGCAGAAATCAACATTCATAATGGAAGAAGCCATTCCTAGCTATATGTGTAAAGAGTGTGGATAGACTTTTCTTCGAGACTATCATAGGAAGCGACATGAAGTATCGTGTGGTGAATTTCATGAGTGCAAGACCTGTGGTAGTACATTCAACAATGCCTACAATGGACGTCGTCATGAAGAATGTTGTAATGTTGTGTCGGCAGCTAAAAGACAAAAGGCAGAGCCTACAAAACATTACCTACTGTCATTGGTCCCTGACAAAAATGGACTTATTGAATATGAGACATCTTTTGAAGGTCGACTTAAATCCTATTTCATTCGTTGCGATACGTGCAAGGATTTAAATTCATACCTTAAAGAGTCCAAACAGCAAATAATACAAGCTATGCAGAAAGAACTAGCAATGCACAAGTCGATAAAAGTTAATCTTGTGGCTGAATGTAGATTCATTCATACATCTACCAATGAAATTACAGATCGTGCTTTTAAAACACGAAATCAGCCCCTATTTTTGGAAACGGACTTAAGTAGTTTCTTGGAAACACAATTTACAAAGTTAACAACGGAAATGGAGGAATCTGAGCTAAAAGGCAGTAATTGGGCTTTGTTAGCAGTGGAAGGAGTACGATTGAAAGTAAATAAGTACAATCCTTTGCGTGGTAGCACATATATTCCATTACCAGTAGCTATAAAAGCAAGAAAAGCCTGCATTAATCCTCAAAACTTAAAGGATGAAAAGTGTTTTATGTATGCCATTTTAGCAAAACTGGTTAAAACGAAAGCTGAACGCGTTAGTAAATACAAGGCCCTAGAAAACAAGTATGATTTTTCAGTGATATCGTTTCCTACGTCATTAGCTGACATTCCCAAATTTGAGAAAGCCAACGACATATCCATAAATGTATTTGGACTGGAAAAAGACAATAAATTGTTTCCTCTAAAGGTTGTGGATCAAGAGCTGCAAGACCATCGTGACCTCCTTCTGCTAAGTTCATCATCCGGCCAGAACCACTACGTCTTTATCAAAGATTTTGATAAACTAGTAGGATATCAGATTACTCACCATGGACATAAGATATATACGTGTAAACGATGTTTTACTCACTTCGATAATCGATATGGTCACCAAGGAATGGAAAAATTGAAAGAACATAGAGCTTTGTGTGTCCAGCATGACATTGCTAGGGTTGAAATGCCTATTAAAAACCCCCTTGTCAAATTCTTAAATGTTGAAAAAATGCTGAGAATACCTTACGTTATCTATGCAGATTTTGAAAGTATACTCTTACCATATCCTGAAGCAAGTTATACAGTGCCATACCAGAGTCATGTTCCTATGAGCTTTGGTATATACGTTAAACCCTCACCTGCTGTGGAACACATAAAGACAAACCTTCCAAGCCAACCTGTTATTTATCGTGGACCTGACGCTGCAGGAAAGTTTATGGACTGTTTGATCTCAATAGCTAATGAAATTGATCGACTTTACAGCTTAAATGTTCCAAAGGCCTTAACTCAGGCTCAAGAAGCAGAGTTCCAATGTTCTGAAACCTGTTATTTGTGTCAAAAACCATTTACCCAACAGGACTGGAAAGTTCGAGACCACTGCCATATTACAGGGGAATACCGTGGAAGTGCTCACAATAACTGTAATTTGAGGTGTAAAACACGAAACCCCGTTCCTGTGTTTCTACATAATATGAGTGGCTACGACGCAAATTTCATTGTAAAGCAATTGGGATGTACTACTGAGAGAGTGGATGTTATCGCTAACTCCAAAGAAAAGTACATTTCCTTTACTAAATATGTAGGAAATGTTAAGCTTAGATTTGTGGATACGTTTCGGTTAATGCCGAGTAGTTTGGAAAACTTAGTTTCCAACTTAACATCATACCCTGAAACAGACAAGTACTTTGGAAAAGAAAATGCAATGCTCATGACTCGTGAAGGGGTATTTTGTTATGACTACATTGACTCATGGGAAAAGTTAAGTGAAACGTGTTTACCTCCAAAAGAGGCATTCTTTAACAAATTAAGTCAAGAAGATGTTAGTCAAGAAGACTATGAACATGCCAAAAGTGTCTGGAATCAGTTCAACATTAAAACTCTAGGGGAATATAATGACCTCTACCTAACTTCAGATGTACTCCTTCTTGCAGACAGCTTTGAAACGTTTAGAAACAAAACACTAGAAACACACCGAGTGGATGCTGCACACTTTTTTACTTCGCCTGGTTTAAGTTTCGAGGCAATGCTCCTTTACACAGGCATTGAACTGGAATTGCTACAGGATTACGATCAGATTCTTTTAATCGAGTCTGGAATACGTGGAGGCATATGCCAGGTGTCTCATCGGTATGCTGAAGCTAACAATAAATACATGGAAACCTATGATTCTGAGAAACCATCGCAGTTTATTACCTATGATGATGCCAACAACCAATACGGGTGGGCTATGTGCCACTCCCTTCCTTATGGTGGATTTCAGTGGGTTTCTCCAGATACTGTTGATCTAGAAAAACTAAAGAAAGACGATCCTGTGGGATACATTCTAGACGTTGATGTTGATTACCCATCTGACCTTCATGATCTACACAACGATTTACCTTTCCTACCAGAGTGTACACAACCTAAGGATTCGTCTCTGAAAAAACTAATTCCTCATCTTGGAAATCGAAGGCGATATGTTGTTCACTACATGGCATTAAAACAGGCTTTAGATCATGGAATAAAATTGATAAAAATTCATCGTGTGTTAAAGTTTAAACAAAGACCTTGGTTAAAGGCATACGTTGATTTTAATAACAACCTTCGAAAACAAGCAAAAAATGATTTTGTGAAAAATCTGTACAAATTATTCAACAATGCCATTTTTGGGAAAACAATGGAAAATATCCGTAAAAGAATAGACATACGTCTTGTGACTGACTGCAAAAAGGCCGAAAAGCTAATAGCTAAACCAACATTCATCGACAGAACAATTTATGGTCCTAACCTAGCTGCTTTCCACATGGCTAAACGTAACATTGTATTCAATAAGCCTATATATATTGGAATGTGTATACTGGATATTTCAAAAACTCTAATGTATTCCCACCACTATGATGTCCTGCTACCCTATTATGGAATGAACAATCTTAAACTCATGTATATGGATACCGACTCGTTCATTTATTTGGTTAACACCCCAGATGTATATCAAGACAAGTTGGATTTCTAAGAACACCTGGACACATCAGATTATCCTACTAATCACATATGTTACTCTACATCAAACAAGAAAACGTTGGGGAAATTTAAAGACGAGGCTTGTGGACAAATTATAAAAGCATTTGTTGAACTTAGAGCTAAAATGTACGCTTTAGACATAGATGGTAAAGAAATCAAAATGATTAAAGGTATTAACAGTGGTGTTGTCAAAAATTGTATAAGCTTTCAAGATTATAAGGATTGTGTCATGAAAAACAATGTAAAAAGAATACCCATGAACATTATCGCTTCTAAACAACATGACATATCATCTATAAGACTAAACAAAATTGCCTTGTGTCCTGGTGATGATAAAAGAGTGATTGATGCTGATGGTATAGGTACACATGCCTATGGTCATTACTCAATCATTAACCATGCTTAAAGAGTTAAGTTATGAATATCTAAATCTTCTGCCTGCAACTAGCAAATACATAAAACAAAACAATTTAGGAAATAAAACAATAGCACTACAAAAGTAAAAAAACAAAAATAAAAAATGGCATTCATAATCAAAAATAAATAAAATAGAAAACAAAATAAAAACAAGTGTATAATTTATAACAATAAGGAATATATATAAAAATGTATTATGTGTAAATAGTGTACATGTATTTAAAATAAAAAAATATTGTACCGTATGGAAACTGCTTGTACATTTTTTTATTACTACCCACCTCTCTCCACTCCTAATGCAAAATGAACATGTAAAACACAAATTGGAAAATCCATGTTTCCATATTGACAAAATAAAAAAAACATTAAACTGAAATTTTAAAAACTGAAAATGGGAATTTGGTAAATTGACAAATGTATAACAACAAATTGGAAAATCCATGTTTCTATATCATAATATTGAAAAACTTTAAACTGACATTTTAAAAACTGTAAATGGGATATTGTGAAATTAATAAATGTGTAAACAACAAAATGCAAAATCCATGTTTCCATATTATGAAATTGAAAAACCTAAAACTGTCATAAAAAAACGAAAATGGGAAATTGGAAAATTGGCAAATGTGTAAACAACAAAATGCAAAATCCAAGTCTCCATATTATGAAATTGAAAAACTTAAAACTGACATTAAAAAAAAACTGAAAATGGGAAATTGGAAAATTGACAAATGAGTAAACAACAAAATGATATAAAAATACCCCGGTTGGGGTAGTGATCATGCTGTACAGTAGCCTATAAGACTAGCATAAGGATAGTTGCATGTGCCCTTATATACTTTGTGTATGTGCCTTTGTATTAGCTTAAGTTAGGTTTGGTAAAGTTAGGTTTGGTGAGGTTAGGTATGTGACCTTGTAGTTTACTCTTTTCGAAAAATGTAAAATGTAAAACTAAAATCAAAAAATCTTAAATTTAAAATTTAAAATATAAAAAAATATAAAATATAAAATCTAAAAAATGTAAAATGAAAAAATCAAAATCTAAAATGTTAAAATGTAGAATGTTAAAATGTAAAATCTAAAATCTTTAAATGAGGTTTGTGTGGGTTAGGTTAGGTTGGGTTAAGTTAGGTTAGGTTCTAACTAAGTTTATTATTTGGGCTCTCACATTTGCTCTTACTTTTTTTCTTACACTTTTTGTTCTTACTTTTTTTTGCTCGCAATATTAAGTTAGGTTAGGTTAAGTTAGGTTAAGTTAGGTTAGGTTAGGTTAGGTTAGGTTAAGTTAGGTTTGGTTATAACTTAGTTTATTATGTGTGCTTTCTCATTTGCTTTCATATTTGCTCTTACTTTGAAGTTTGGTTAGGTTAGGTTAGGTTAGATTAGGTTAGGTGAAGTTAGGTTAGGTGAAGTTAGGTTAGGTTAGGTTAGGTTAGGTTAAGTGAGGTTAGGTGAAGTTGGGTTAGGCAGAATGGTTGAGGTATGAATCAAAAGCCAGTTCTTATCAGTTTTGCCTCACAAGGCTGAGTGTACCCCGTTCCACTCCTGAGACCAGAAATTAAATTTCTTGGCAGAGCCGGGATTCGAAGCTCAGGAATGACCGCCAAGAATGCTAGCCACTACACCAAGAAGTGGATAATATAAGGCTGGTCTTAATTATACATGATCAATTAATAATTACCTAATAATAGTAATAATAATAATAATAATAATAATAATAAATATTCCATTTGGCAACTACACAGCCGACCTCTCTTTGTGACGTCATTGACGGTCTCAGGGCGTGGCGGCCATATTGCCCATTAGCCCCTGGCCCAGCTATGACTGACCCCTCCATAACAATAACATAGGGCTGGTTGCGAGTGGCGGCCATCTTGCCCATTACCCCTGTACCAGCTTTGGCCTATATTCCCTACTTAATAGATTCGTAGATATCGAGAACCGACTAAATATTTCGGATGATCGCCTTGTTGGATTTTACGTATGTAGGTCCTAGAGTTATGTACTGTTACATGAAGATTATTGTGTACGTGTAGCATTCAAACTTCAATCGCATGATTAGGACACAAGAAGTAACAAGGAGATTTTAAAATTTTGCACAACTGCCATCTTGTGGTTATGGAAACAATTCAAATAAATTAAATGCCAGTGGATTAACATTCGTATAAGGATTTACTGTACCAAGTTTCACAGCACTCGGATGGTTAAATTGCGAGAAACGTCCATGTGAATATTTATAATTCGCGTCGCCGCCATGTTGGATTTGTGATCAACAGGTTATTTAAAGTCATATAGGTGAACTTATGTTCATAGCCCCTATGAACATAAAGAAATTCAGTTTGATTGCTATAATATATTCGTAGATATTCAGAGCCGTCTAAATATTTCGGATGGTCGCCATGTTGGATTGTTAAATGTATAGGCCATAGAGTCATGTACCATTAAAGGAAAATTATTGCGTAGGTTCTTTATTCAAACTTTCACTTCGATCGCATGACTACGACACAAGAAATAAAACCTTAATTTTAAAATTCACTCAGCCGCCATCGTGAGGTTATGTAAACAATTGAACTAAATTAGATACCAGTGCATTTCAATGTGTATAAACATTTCCTATACCAGATTTCATTGCGTTTGGAACATTAAATCGCGAGAAAGGTCTATTTAAAATTTTCAAATTCGCTTGGCCGCCATGCTCGTTTTGTAGTTAACCGGTATTTGAAAGTCTTATATATGAACTTCCAGTAGTGCCCTTTATCTCCGTACAAAATTTTAGGATGATACCGCTAATAGTTTCAGTGATATAGAATGCCGGTGAAATATTTCGCACATCCGCCATCTTGTGGTTATGTAAACAATTGAACGAAGTTAGATGTCGGTGCATTACAATGTGTATAAACTTATACTGTGTCAAGTTTTATTGCGTTTGGTTGGTTAAATCGCGAGAAACGTCTATTTAAAAGTCGCAAATTCGCTTGGCCGCCATGTTGGCTTTGTAGTGACCAGTTTTTCAAACGTCACATAGGTGAACTTCTAGTAGTTCCCTTTATCACCGTAAAAAATTCCAGGGTGATATCGGGAATAGTTTCGGAGATATTGAATGCTGGGGACATATTTCGCACAGCCGCCATGTTGGATTGGTGAGATGTAACAAAATTTGATGGGCACGGTCGGGGTCGCCCGGAATAGTGCTATGAACTTACCGAGTTTAATTGAAATCGCTCCAGCCGTTTAGACGTTATTAGGGGGACACACACACACTCCTCACACACCCACACACACACACACGCTCACACGGACAAAAGGTGATCTCATAGGCCAATTTTTTCCAAATTGAAAATAGACTTAAAACGAAGAATAAGGGAAACAAAATAGAGGAGGAAAGAAAATGCCCTCAACCCTCGAAGAATGAGAATTAAGGGACTTGGGAGAAAGGAGAGCCAGGAAAGGCAGACAGGAAAGGTAAAGAGGAGAGGGACCGCCCCAAAGGCAATGGAAGAAAGAGAAAAACCGGACCCGGCTCAGGAAGCCCTCGGAGTCACCAACTCCCGAACTCAACAGACGTGAGCACCTGAGGGTGTAGCACAATCCAGGGTGCACCATAAGTGGTGGGGCAACACACACCCTGCGCCAGGCTTTGAACCTTCAACTTGGGTGAGAATCGTATCGAGTACGTTACCGCTGCATCACGCTGCCAGTCAACTATAGCGAACACTGGCTGCGTGTCTTAGCAGTAATGTTATCGTCTGCTGAGCCCAGGATAGCGGGATCGAATCCCGGCACAGTCAGTTGGCATTTCAGTGTGCTTAAATGTAAGGAAGCCGCGTCAGTAGATTTACTGGCTCGTTAATGATCCCCTTTGGGGCAATATTCTGGCATCCCGATCAGCATGCTGTACACTGAGCAGACCTAAAGTGGTCATCAAGTGGGAAAAATGTTTAACCTTGGGATGTTTGCCGAGAGTGATCTAATTATGAGCTCACAACTGGGCCTCAGCTTATGACAGGCTAGGGGTACTCAAGATCTCATTCGAGGACCACGGTCAACATGCTGTGCCGTGAGCAGACCTAAAGGGTCATTAAGTGGGGAAAATGTTTAACCTTGGGATGTTTGCCGAGAGTGATCTAATTATGAGCTCACAACTGGGCCTCAGCTTATGACAGGCTAGGGGTACTCAAGATCTCATTCGAGGACCACGGTCAACATGCTGTGCCGTGAGCAGACCTAAAGGGTCATTAAGAGGGAAAAATGTTTAACCTTGGGATGTTTGCCGAGCGTGATCTAATTATAAGCTCACAACATGGTATCCATAAAGGTTAGGCATGCACACTTGCCATCTTGGCTCTTCAACTTAGGCTATGACAAGCCACGAGTGCACAAAATTTGACTCGAGAGCCTAGGACAACATCCTATGCCTTGGACAGAAGTAAATTGGTCGCCACGTGGGAAGCTGCTCATCGCTGAGTCGTGTTTTGAGCGTCCCTAAAAGCCACAGTAGTTAAATGAGATGTAAATCCATAACATTATTGTTATTGTTATTAATTATATTGGAGCGCCCTGTGGTGTACAATATTTCAAATTAGGCATATTCTTCGTACAAAAATAGACTCAGATGCTGTAATTTTTGGGACTTACTTGTCGATGAGGGGAGCAACAAGAATGATAGGAATTTAAGTAGGGCTAGAGAAGTAGGGTATAAAAGGGGAACGGAGCACAGAATGAAAAGACGGATGGGCATAACCAGTTTTCACAGAACTCCAGTTATGGGCTCGTTCGAAACTCCACCAATAATATTTTGTATTGCATTTTAAAAAAACCTTCTATTTGAAACGGTTCAATATAGATTTTACTGAAGTGTGAAGACTTGGCAGTTTCTGTCATTGTTCAAGTGCTTATATCGGGTAAGCTGTGTGTTTAGTGGCAATGGGAAGCTCCCAGATATTGGTTGATGGCTATTCTGATTTTCGTAATACTAATGAATATTTGAGACCTTGATATCGCCAGACTCAATGAACGAATATATTTCTATATAACAGATTGTTGTAGCGAACGTTATACCAGCGCAATATAATTTACTTAATCTTTAATCAGCTACACATCTACGTATATAGAAGGCCCAATCAGAAAGACTGACCCCGAATGCTCCTCAGGACTTGCTCACCTGATGAGTTAAAACTGAGCAATTCCTTGCAAAGCAGGAGGCCATAGCCCTTATAGGATTTGTAAGGCTATTTATTATTATTATTATTATTAATTGAATCACGCTCAAAACACGACTCAGCGACGAACAGCTTCCACATGGCGACCAATTTATTTCTGTCCATGGCATAGGATGTTGTCCTTGGCCACCACCGAGTCAAATTTTGTGCACTCGTGGCTTGCCATAGCCTAAGTTGAAGAGCCAGGATGGCAAGTGGGCATGCCTAACCTTGTTGTGAGCTCATATTTAGATCATGCTCGGCAAACATCCCAAAGTTAAACATTTTTCCCACATGATGACCACTTTAGGTCTGCTCATGGCACAGCATGTTGATCGTGGCCCTCGAATAAGACCTTGATCATCCCTTGCCTGTCATCGTGGCCCTCGAATGAGATCTTGAATATCTCTAGCTTGTCATTAGCTGAGGCCCAGTTGTGAGCTCATAATTAGATGACGCGCGGCAGACATCTCAAGGTTAAACATTTTCCCACTTGACGACCACTTTAGGTCTGCTCACGGCACAGAATGTTGATCGTGGCCCTCGAATGAGATCTTGAGTACCCCTAGCCTGCCGCAAGCTGTGGTTAGCCATGACATTGTCATCCTTCTCTATACCCTGGTCTTCTCTCCCTCATTTTTTCACACAATCTCTCTCCGTCTCTCTTTGTTACTGCCCCATTCACATTTTATCTATCACCTCCCCTAAAAAAATCTCCGCCTCTTTTTTTCACCATTTGCTAGACATTTATTTCTTCTCTCTCTCACTTTCATATTGTCCTACTTCCATCCCCACCGCCTAATTTTCTCCTCGCCGTCCGCTGTCCCCCTTCGCAGTAAGCGATACCGCAACATGACAAATCTGCTGGTG
This sequence comes from Meconema thalassinum, assembly GCA_946902985.2. NCBI lineage: Eukaryota > Metazoa > Arthropoda > Insecta > Orthoptera > Tettigoniidae > Meconema > Meconema thalassinum. The sequence continues at coordinate 197,495,447 of OX336391.1, read as the reverse complement.
TGTTTGTTCTAAGCCAGCTTTCAAATAGAGATTAACAATGATGGATTTGTTTCTCGTTATGATTGGGTTGTGATGTGCCAAGCGATACACACATACGCCAATACATTATATTCAGGGGATATTTTCATAATGGGGCTTCGCCACACCGCACGTGGACCGACTCCTAAAACCGAGAGACTTCTGGAGAATGTAGATTCAGTGTAATTACTGTCTTTGTCATGAAGTAAATCTAGGGCAGACACTGCAAACAATTAAATATTTTACTCTCGAATAAACTCATGCTATATGACAGACACTAGGAAAGTTTTGCTGATCTACAGAGATAGTCTCACATTCTGAAATGATCTACCGTTCTATCCTTAAAATTCCCATGCCTTTTTTTTTTAAAGAAAACGCAACATGAAATTATGAAACATTTACGACACCAGCAATAAAATTCACATCTACGGAGATGTTTTATTTATTTATTCTTCGTTTATTTATGTGTGATTTATGTCTATCTTTTATAATGTCTTTCTTTCCTTCGTTTCTCTCTCCTTCTTTCTTACTTTCTGTTGATCTGTATTTGCGTATTTCTTTAATTCTTCATTTCTTATTTTTCCCTGTTACTCTATTTCTCTATTTCTGTTCTTCTCTCTTTCTCTATTTCCTCATTTCTCTATTCCTCTATTATTCTATTACACTATTACTCTATTTATCTGTTCCATTAATTCATTGTTGCTTTATTATTCTTTTTTATTTCTTAGTTTATTTCTATATTTCTTTATTCTTTGTTTCTTTATTTCTTTGTTCCTTTGTTTCTTTGTTTCCTTATTTATTTGTTTCTTTGTTTTTTTATTTCTTCGTTTCTTTGTTTTATTTCTTCGTTTCTTTGCTTCTTTATTTCTTTGTTTGTTTCTATATTTATTTATTTCTTAATTTCTTTATTTCTTTGTTTCATTATGTTGTTTTTTGTTTATTTATGTCATTGTTTATTTCCATACTAGCAGAAGTACCCGTTCATCGAACGGTCTTCGGTATTAATAACCAGACTCCATCAATTGAGCTACTGTTGCAATGGTTGGCGGGTTGGCATTCCTTCATAAGTTTATCAAAACGAAGTTAGTTTTCTGTGATCATCACATACACTGTTAATTTAATGCCCTTAAATGTGGAGACCCTCTTAAAGCCTCCCGAATTTTGTTTCTCACATTGAGAAGCGCAACATATGCTTTGGTCGTCCTTCTGGGATAATATTTATGTTTCGACTATTTTAAAAAAGTGTTTTAAAAAGTTTTTTTTCATTATATGCACTGTTCTATGAGAGGTACGGTGAAGAGTTTTATTGTGTATTGACTCTCATGGATACCATACCAAATTGTACGATGATCCAAGCATCCGCACACGAGTTATTGACGTACATAAAGATACACAGAAACACAGACAGACAAATCCATTAATTACAACATATCACCCAGATGTCCAAATATGGATATATACACCACACAGTATCAAACAAAACCATCCTTACGATGAACCCTTTTGTTGACAAAAGAATGATTAATTGCAATGTGCTCTTAAACGAAATTCACCTAACGTGTAATTCCTAACGTGAAAATAAAATTGAAAACCTCGTAGATGAAACGCAATACACGTAACTTAAAAACTGACCCTCCCTGTTGTGTTCAGTCTTCATCCACAGCAAGACCCCCTTAATAAATTATAAAGGCTTGTGGTGCATCAAAATTCAGTTTTTTTTTTGCCTCCAATGACCCAAATTCCTAAAAGCCGCAAAAAATACAATTTCAATTCAGGATTTTTTGAAAATAATGTTGCTGTCTGGAGATATAATCGAACTTCTGTTCGACATATCGCACTTGTAAATAACGTGAAGAAATTCTAGGGTACCCGTAGAATGAATTTAACAGTATGTCCGATATCACAACAGGCGTTGGGATTGGTCGAAAAGAAGAAGAAATAATGTTCCCATAAACCGCCACATTGGTGAAAACTATTGTAATTAAAATTAGATAAATCGTAATTTCATGTAGATTCTGTTAAAATGGCGCATAATGTTAAGATATATATCGTTTAAATCGATAATCCGGTAGCAACAATAATTGCCAGGACTGGGGTTCGAACCTGAGATCTCATGATTCGCAGACCAAGATGTTATCCACGCAGCCATTAACACCTCGGACATTTAGAGTAAGAGACAGGTACTCATTTTCACGTGCCGGTAATAATATGGAAGTATTTTTTTATGCTCCATTAATATTTTGCTTTTTTTCGATAATGTTCCTGCGTGGAATTGAGTTTTAAATTAGTTATGAATTGGCCTACGACAGTAAAGGGAATTGCTATAGCCGTCTATGAATTGCTTGTCCAGTTCCCGTATAAAAACATCAATATAAATTACATTGATCACTGCATTACCGCAATGTGGGTTAATATCTGAATAGCCATTGTGCAGAAAAGTTATACCGGCATTTCCTACTAGTTGCAATGTTTCATATAATAACATATCATCATTTAAATACTGAAACGAAGACACGTGGTTTAAGTTTCAATGGGTTGACACCAGAGTTCGCATGAGCGTTTACCGTTCTGTATGAAAGTGTTGAGGAAAGTTAATGTCGAGTGGATGCCCATCAGTTTTATCCAGAGATTGAAAAACTGACTCTTAACAAGTAGTTCCGTGAAGAACTATACAGCCTATTTTCATATATCCTGCTCATGTTAATTGTCTCTATCAACATACAAAATTTCAGTTTAATTGCTGTAACAGATTCGTAGATATTGAGAACCGTCTAAATATTTCATATGGTCGCCAGGATGGATTTTTATTTTTGTACTATTACATTAAGATTATTGTGTACGTGTGGTATTCAAACTTCAATCGCATGATTAGAACACAAGAAGTAAAAACGAGATTTTATAAGTACGCACACCAGCCATCTTGTGATTATGCAAACAATTGAAATAAATTACATGCCAGTGGATCAACATTTGTATCAGCATTTAACGAGCAACGTTTCACGGCACTCGGATAGTTAATTCGCGAGAAACGTCCATTTAAATATTTATACTTCGCGTCGCCTCCATGTTGGATTTATGCTCACCAGGTTACTGAAAGTCCTATAGGTGAACATATGTTCATAGTCTCTATGAACATTAAAAAAATCAGTTTGGTTGCTGTAAAAGATTCATAGATATTGAGAACCGTCTAAATATTTCGGAAGCTCGCCATTTAGGATTGTTATATGTATAGGCCATAGAGTTATGTACCATTCAAGGACAATTATTGCCTAGCTTCATTATTCAAACTTTCACTTCGATCGCATGATTACGACACAAGAATAAAAACTTAATTTTAAAATTTCGCACAGCCGCCATCTTGAGGTTAGGTAAACAATTGAATTTAATTAGATGGCAGTGCATTACAATCTGCAAAATCAATTAGTGTGCCACATTTCACTGCGCTCAGAGAGTTAAATCACGAGAAAAGTCTATTAATATATTTCAAATTCGCTTGGTCGCCATGTTCGTTTTGTACTTTACAGGTTTATGAAATATACATAGGTAAACTTGTATCAGTACCCTTTATCACCGTACAAAATTGCATGACGATATCTGTAATAGTTTCGGAGATATAGAATGTCAGTGAATTATTTCGCACAGCCGCCATTTTGAGGTTATGTAAACAATTGAACTAAATTAGACTCCAGTGCATTACAATGTGTATAAACATTTGCTGTACCAAGTTTCATTACGTTTGGATAGTTAAATCGCGAGAAATGTCTATTTAAATGTCTCAATTTCGCTTGACCGCCATGTTGGTTTTGTAGTCACCAGGTTTTTGAAAGTCTCATAGGTGAACTTCTAGTAATGCCCTTTATCAGTGTACACAATTTCAGGGCGATATCGGTAATAGTTTCGGAGATATTGAATGCTAGTGAAATAATTCGCACAGCCGCCATGTTGGATTGGTGAGACGTAACAAAATTTGAAGGACACGGTCGAGGTCGCCGGGAATAGTGCTATGAACTTACCGAGTTTCATTGAAATCGCTCCAGCTGTTTAGATTTTATTAGGGACACACACACACACACCTCACACACACACACACGGACAAAAGGTGATCTCATAAGCCTATTTTTTCAAAATTGAAAATAGGCTAATAAATCATAATTGTTTTCAGGAAATATGATTTAATGAATATTTTTTCACCAAATAACGACAACTTGATGATGATTCATTGTAGAAATATTTGTAATGGCGCCTCCAAACCTTGAAGTAATCCGTATGTTATATACATTCCACATGGTACCACTGCCAGCTGGATCGAATCGCATCCCTCCTGGCTGCTAAAGCAGACTTCCTTCCGATCCACTTCCGTCCCATTTTTCAAAATCACTCCCACAAAAATATCCAGCAACCTAGTGCAAAGAAGTTAGACTTATTTTTTTGTCGTGTAGCCTCCAGAGAGGCCGAGTCCAGGTCTTTCTATTCGACGTCCGTGGGTGACCTGCGCGTCGGGATGAGAGATGGAATGGATGAAGATGAATGAAAATGGGCAACGATGTGGAAGGAAGCGGCCGTGGCCTATCAGAAGGTACTGTCCCAGCATGTGCCTGGTGTTGAAAATGGGAAACTACGGAAAACCATTTCAAGGACAGCCGATGGTGGGGCTCGAACCCACGCAGTTAGACATTAAAAAACAGCCCTCGTAAGAACCCATTCTGCGTACTCTACCCTTTGAGGTTTAGGTTGACCAGATTAACGTGATTCTGTGTGGACTTTCAGCTTGTGTCCTAATTGTTCGAGGAACATCAAGTGGAAAATACTGAACGAGTGGTCTGCGCTGATAGCATAACGTCTCTCTTCTTGACGCCGAGTTGTGTGCTGTCCTGTAAAGGAAGTGTCTAGAAGCGTGTGTGTGATACACAACTTCATTACATCCCAAACAAAGCTACTTGAGAGGTTCAGGGTGGCGCTAAAGCGCTTCACGCACGTATCACTGGGATCAGATCGATCGTTAATGGCTCAGGTCAAGCTTCTAAAAATAGGGCCATCGACACTTCAGAGCTTAGGCCGTCCGTTACCTCGGCTATTCAATGGGGTGATCTTGGCCACAGCATCCAGGCGATATCCTTAGAGCAACTTTTAATATCATTTCGGTCTCTTCAAGAGTTGTTCTCCATGTAACATCTGCATTCTGTATTGCTGACCACTTGCCTAATTTCATTTACGTACACATGATGTAGCCGTCTGTGTGTCCCTCTGTTAGTTAAAGCTAAGCTGAGCTTGTAGTTGAACGTGACCGTTAATCTCGTGATCATAAGCCTCAGGACGTCCATTTTACGTGTAATCCGAACCACACGCCATGGCATTGCACTTCGAAAATCTCACATGCATTGACCGGGAATCGTACCCGGTCCACCTTGGTGAGAGGCCAACAGCTTGACCGCTGCACCACCACGCCGCGAGTCTCTGTTAGTTAAGGGCCGGGTTTACCGTAGTTCGTTAAAATGTTAAAAAGGCTGTTAACAGACGATTACCGACATGTCGTGATTCACCAAACTATAACAATCCATTACCATCCCTAACGAGCCATTAATACTAATTGCTCTGTCTATATACAATTAACGACTTGACGGTCGATTTACGTAGAATTCCAATCCAAAATGGAGCATGCGTTAAACTTTACCCTGAATGGAAGAAGTTTTTAACGACATGCTAAATTTTCGTCGACCACGAACTTATAAGAACGAATGAATTACTTTGATGGATGTGACGACACGAAATTTATGATGAGATTTCGGGTGTATAAACCTTCCGTGTTGAATGTTCTACAATTGATGGAAGCTTTCCTTGGCGGCTTCGGTGGCGTAGTTGGTAGCATGCTGAGCTTCTATGCCCAAGATCGCGGGTTCAAACCCGGCCGAAGTCGTCGTATTTTTTAAGAGCGTTAAAAATCTCTCAGCATGACTTCCTTCAGAGGGAGAGAATAGCCGGCGGTCCCATGTCATAGATTTATTACACCTGTGTGAAGCTAAATTGTAGGTTAAACATTTGACAAACGCCCTTAGATTCCGACGTTCGTCGCCAGGAGTCGACTGTGGTGGCATCTGGTATCCAAATTCTGAACTAGTAGTCGTTGACGGTGGCGTTTGACGGCAAAAGTAGGAACTACTTGAAAAAATTCAATGTCTGCAGTCCTTACATGAATTAAAAACAGATAACACACACTAATACTGTACAGTCAGCACAATTAACACCGGTTATGAGACAGATTCTACACACACCCAAAGTACATGGGGCTACATGACCGCGTTGTCGCAGCCCCTAAACTGAGGAACCAACCAACCTTTCCTTGAATTCCCATCTGACAAGTAAGAAAAGTACCATTTGTATTTACGTGTATTATCGTGTGATGCATTAAGGTATAGCACACGGAAGCTAGTTAATTTAATAAAATACTCCCTAGACGTCACAGCATCAGTCCTCTTATCTTTAACGATTTCACAATACTTATCCACGAAGTGCATAAGTTCGTTTCTTTAAACAAAATAAAAATTCAGTCCCCGGCTCTTCTTCCTCACCAGGCATGTTTGTTTTTAACCAAGGAGTATAATTATTAAGCTTTTTGTAGTTCACGGCCTGCTCGATTATACAAAGAATATACAAATACCGCCACAATCATCGTCTTTCAATGAGTATTGTATAGCCTTTAAACATAACGATTCGTTTGCTAATCCAAAAGCTGTTCACAAACAAAGTCACATCGCCTACACTTTCTTTGATTGGCATTGCAAAGCATGCCGGGTACAGCTAGTAATTATTATAAAATTGGTCACAATTTGTATTGACCGACTGAAGAGCAACACTGAAATATATATTTTAAAAAAATGAATGCAGCCAATGGCCATGTATTTACTTTTCAGGACGGGTCAGGGAAGGAATTTCGGAAGGAAATTGGCCGTGGACCTATTGAAAGGAACCTTCCAGGTATTTGCCTGGTGGTGTAAATGGGAAACCATGAAAACCGTTTTCAGGATGGCCGAGGTGGGGTTTAAACCCACGCAGTTCCGTTGCCAGTGAGGCACGAGGAAACTCATCAGCGCGGCCGGCGCGGGACCACTGAAACTGCCTTCCAGTTTGTTAACATTTGTGAACGACAAAAGGAAAGTGATCAAATACTCCGTGTAGTAAAATTAAGAGCCTTTTAACGCAATTGCAATCCTTGTTGCTTGGTACCGTGCTACTTCAGGTAGTAATTTGCCCTAATAGACCATGCTATGTTGTGTGGTAAAGCGGTCACCTTACAATGCTGACCTCGTGACGCTGTCGTAAGCGAGATTGTCTGATGTGACATCAGGTTACCAATGAGGGCAGTACATTAGCGTATCTGGCCACAGTTCAAAGCGGCAGTGTAGCCTATCCAGCTGTGATCTGCAAATAATGTATCAGGTAGGGCCGAGTGCCTTCTGATTGTCGGTATTGCTGTGTCCGTGGCATTACCTAAATAATAGAAAAGACTTTAGGGAATACCTCCCCTTGGCTTAGAGCAATCATGACAGTTCAATACGACTTGATAATGTGGCTGGAGGGTTGTCTGCAAATTCTAGCGCTCTCTTTATCTGAGACTTGAATGTGTCCTGGTTAAGGTATGGCCACATTGGTGTAAGTGGTTTAACACGCCAGCACGGTCATCCAATGATTCGGGTTCGAATACCAACAGTGATCATATTTTCAAGTTTGTCTCAACCGCTATTCAGATGCAAAAACTTTGCTACTTGGGATAGGAAAATACAGGGTGTCTTTTATGTACCTTTGGAGAATGATAGGTCGTGTAGGGGACGGGTATAGAAGTAATTTGAGATAGGGAACTTGGGGTCGGCGCGGCCTCCTTAACCACTAAAATAAGGGTTGATTCAGGCCCTCCACCCTGTAAGTTAGGCAACTGACCCAAGCCTCTATTACTTTTCTCAATCCTTTAACTCTTGGCAAGATTTATATCACGATGTGGCGCTGGCGTAATGGATAGCGTTGCGGTACGAAAAGCCGGTAGTCCCGGGTTCGATTCCGGGCTTGGGCAATTTTCTTTTAATGTTATTTGTCGTATTGTAGTCACATGATACAGTCTGGTGCTACGTCAGAGAAGAGGGTGCAGTCGTACAGTTTTAGAGAACAACTGTCAGGCAGATGACGTAAACTACTACGTTCAGGTTAATTTCGCACGATGGCTGATCCTCCGCATAGGTACAGTTTTGAGGAATACGCCGATATGCCTCTAACAATAATGGTGAGGAAGTAAGAAGATTGTTCGCTGAATGATATCCAAATAGGGTCCTGCCATGTGTCCCTACCATTATGGCAGTTGACCGGCGTTTGCGGGTGGAGGGCCTGAATCAACCCTTATTTTAGGGGTTAAGGAGGTCGCTCCGACTCCAAGTTCTCGATATCAAATTACTTCTATACCCGTCCCCTGCACGACCTATCATTCTCCAAAGGTACATAAAAGACATCCTGTATATTTCTCACAACGTACTCTATGGTGTGAACGATTTACTTGGTTTTATTAGGTTTCGTAAAAATAAGCCACTCACCTCGACATAGTATAAAACAAAATCCCCGATTCTTGGATGTAACGGGTAAACTCAAGAACCACTGGGTGGATTTTGATGGGGGCTTCACCATTCTGTAAAGGTTTCCTCGAGGAAGGTTTCTGTAGAAACACATTCATTTATGACCAAATGTTGATGATGATAATCATTGTCTTAAGGAACCAAACATCTAGGTTATCGGCCCCTTGACCAAAGGAAGCCGAGCAGTAACAGTTTCAGTGAATTGAGTCGTGCGCCTTTGAAGGTTACGCTGGGTAAACCGTTCAAAATATCTATATAGTCTACTTTGAGTGTAAGAAATGCTCAGAATGAAAAGTTCTACAAAATCGTCCGGGACCTCTAACTTTAATACATCGCCCACTATAAGTGTTTTTACGTTTTAATTTTTTCCAACAAACTTCATTCAGTGGAAATTTAAATGACTAGCTTCGGAGCGAGTTGATGAGCTATCAGTGAACCTATCACCCCAGCTTCGGCCAGTATCAAACTGTCAAGTCGTGTCGAGTTAAGTCTTAAGAGAAGAGTATATGTGTTTGGAGTTTCGCTGTTCACCTCGGCTTTTCGGAATTGCGTCTGGGACGTGTCGTCCGTGCGCCTTTTGAGCTTACGCTGGGCAGATACCGGGTGAAGCTGGGGCGAGTTGCTATACTTTCAGTATATTTTGATCTAAATGTGCTGAGAAATGAGTAACGTAACCTGTGGTAAAAACGCGTGAATCGCATATTTTTTTGTTCCTGTTGTTTCATAAGATGGGCTTGCACATTTTGGTCATTTAACCCCGTGTACTTGAGTGTGTTTAGAATTTGTCTGATAACCAGTCTTATTGTGGTGTATGTAGTCGAGGGTGCATATATGTGAGCGTATTTGAAACTCAAGTGAGGCAGTCATGGCCAAGTTAGGAACCGGCCCAGCATTTGCCTGGTATAGATGTGGGAGAAACTACGGAAAATCACTTCCAGGATGGCTGAGATGGGAATCAAACTCACCTCTTCTCAGTTTTGCCTCACGAGTTTGAGTGCACCCCGTTCAAGCTGTCAGACCAGATTTACATTTCTTGGCAGAGCTGGAAATCGAACTCGGACCTCCGGGGCGACAGCCAAGAATGCTAGCCGCTACACTAAGAGGTGAAGGTATCCGACGAAACAATGACTAATTTTGTGCTGTAGTCACTGTGATCTGACACATCCAGGAACGTATTTGTATTTGATGCTGGGATTGAGAAGGATATTAAGTATCACCCCGGAATGTACGTGTGAAACCACGGAAAAACACTTCTAGGATAGCTGGGTTGGGAATCGAACCTACTTCTTCTCAATTATATTCATGATAACTTTCAACCTTCAGAACAGAATGACATTTCATGGCAGAGCTGGAGATCGAACCCGGGATTTTGGGGATGGCAGTCAATAACACTAGCCACTACACACAGCAAAGTGGTCATAAACTTAGATAAATGCCATCCACAGATTTTCAAAGATAATTAGGGTTGCATTCCACTGCAAGTCTCAATTACTGGCATGTAGTCTAGGAGTCTTGACGAAGTATGAATCAGATCAAGACGATCCTGTTAGTGGGGTAGACACAAGGGTTTCGTAATCAAGGGCTGACGACAGCCGTGCTCCAGGGAAACGCTCTAGTGGAATGCCAAGAGACACTTTAATGAAGGCTTTATTGGTCGAGACAACGTTGGCGAGCTATGAAGAGAATAAACCTACCGCTGTGACCACAGCATACACTGGGAGAGACTGCATCGTAAACGGCTTTGGGGTTATTCCACAGATAATCAGGTCTCAATATAGCTGCAACAACAATGAGCATGTTCATTTACGATTTTGCGACCCGCAAACAAGAATACTATGTTTTCACCATTTACGGAATTATAATCGAGTCCCACGAAGACAACATTATCTTCAATTGGGAATCAGATCTTAAGGCACTTACATTTACTATTATTGATATTTTTAGCCTACTTTTCACATTTTGCAAAAATGAGGAAAAAGTAGACTTATGAGTTCGATCCGGGAAAATGTGTGTCTGTCTGCCTGTCCTTCTGTCGGTCTGTCTGTCCTTCTGTATGTCTGGCTGTGTGTGTGTCCCCCCCCTATCAACTCCTAAACAGCTGCAGCAATCAAAACCAAATTTAGTATGAGTAAAGATCCATACCGGAATATCTCACGTCCATATTTGAAAATGATGTCAGTGCTACCAACAGCTGAAAAAACGCACTAGAAATTTGAGCTCCATGTTGGATATCTCGCAAGGTATGCATGGGAGCTATTCAAAAATTGGTACACATGCAGATAATACTATTTCAGTTTAATTTGCAGGAGGCCAACAATGACAGTGTTGCCAAAATAATTTTAAGCCTTCTGATAGGTCAAAATTTTAGATGCATATAACTTCTACACTATCAATTGGATTTCAACCAAATTGTGTATGTAATATCGGAACATAAACAGATATGATTGAGCTTATTCTTAAGAGCCACCAGGGCTGCCAACTGTTAATAATTGCTCTCTCTATTTTTTTATCAAAAAAATGGCAAACTACCTCACTCCTCTTCTTGCCTAGAACACCTCAAAATAGTGCTGCCTTGGATTTTTGTGGGTATCTACTCACATAACGTAACAGCGGTACTTTTTGAGGATCCAACCTGCCTTTGGGCTGACTACCTAACAGACAGACCAATATATCAGAAAGTATGCAAGCCAACAGCTTTAAACTATGCACACGTATATTCTGACATTTTAGATTAATTTGGAGTAACTTATATACGTCAGTTCTACCAACATGATTATAAGCCTGCTGATAGTACCAATTTTTTAATACATGTAACTTCTATACCATCAGTTCGATTTCAACCAAATTTCGTATGTGCTATGTGTACCATAACAGATATGACTGTAAGTATTGTTAAGAGCAATCAGGGCTGCCAACTGTTAATAAATGCTGTCTATATTTTTTTTTACCCTAATATCAATATATCAGAAAGTATGCAAGCCAACAGCTCTATACTTTGCACACGTATAGCACCTGACATTCTAGATTAATTTGGAGTAATTAATACAAGGCAGTGCTGCCAACATGATTCTATGCCTGCTGATATGTCCAATTTTAAAATACATGTAACTTCTATACTAACACATGGATTTCATCCAAACTTGGCACAAGAAGATATCATAATAATTCAGATTATTTCTGACCAGCACACGCATGGTATTGTTGGCAACATGCTTTTACGCGTGCGTATAGATCCAGTGTCTAACTGCATGTAACGTCCATTGGACTTCAACCAAATTTTGTATTCTGTACCTTAAGAGGTGGAACTAAGAATATATTCAGTCACCAGGGCTGCCAACTGTAGTGCTCTATTAGGCTACATTATACCAGGTATATTTTGAACTAATTAGATATTTCGATATTACCAACTTAATTTCGTCATTATTCTAGATAGGTTCATATACTGTAGAATAATCATTGGCATGAAAAGTAGGCTGTATAGTTCTTCACGGAACTTCTTGTTATTATTAATATTACATCATTTTTGCCCTTATAGACAGTGTTTGAACTTAAATATCTCATGATAACAAAATTTTCACCTCTTTCCCTTCATCCTCTTCTCTTCCCCATTCTTTGACTGTACTCATGTTTCCTTTGTTCTGTCCACAATGTTCCTGTCTTCATCTTTTCATTTGCTTTACATTTTGAATTCTTAATTTTGTTTCTCAATTCTTCTCTGTCTCACATCATTTGCCTGTCGATCCCCACCTGCCTTAAGTCTTCTTCTATTTCATGATACCAATCAGATTTCTTGCTTGAGCTGTTTACTACATCATAGCTCTTCTTTGTAAGTCTGTTCTTTAACAAATTCACAAAGAAATTTGATAAAATGTTCCGGCTAGCTCAAAACAGTTGCCAGCGTTTCGCCCCAGTGTACCAATGGGCTCTTCAGTTGGTGATACACCTCACCAAGACGCGTGGCTAGTACATTCTGTGAAGGCCACTGCAAGGCACAAAATGTCGCCACGAGCAGCGCCAATGTACTACGGAAGTCAAAACTTCCTTTCAAAAATAATGTTAGCTTACCTTGCTAATCCATACTGGAAATATCTGTTCCCGAAGGAAACAGGATGTAAATTGTCCGATTGAGCTATGTACTGGGGCGAAACGCTGGCAACTGTTTTGAGCTAGCCGGACCATTTTATCAAATTTCTTTGTGAATTTGTTAATGTACATAGCTCAATCGGACAATTTACATCCTGTTTCCTTCGGGAACAGATATTTCCAGTATGGATTAGCAAGGTAAGCTAACATTATTTTTGAAAGGAAGTTTTGACTTCCGTAGTACATTGGCGCTGCTCGTGGCGACATTTTGTGCCTTGCAGCGGCCTTCACAGTATGTACTAGCCACGCGTCTTGGTGAGGTGTACCATAACCAACTGAAGAGCCCATTGGTACACTGGGGCGAAACGCTGGCAACTGTTTTGAGCTAGCCGGACCATTTTATCAAATTTCTTTGTGAATTTGTTAATGTACATAGCTCAATCGGACAATTTACATCCTGTTTCCTTCGGGAACAGATATTTCCAGTAAGTCTGTTCTTGTTAATCTCTCTATATATAAGAATGAAAGTTTGCCTGTTTTTACTGAATTTCTTCGGAAATTTGCGTTATTAACGCGTTTCAGACTGTTTTATGATGGATTCGCGCAAAAATATTTTTTGTCTGTCTGAATGTCTGTTTGTCTGTCTGTGGACAAATTTGTTCCGTTATAACTCGAGAATGGCCTGGTGGATCAACGTATAATTTGGTACTGATATCCATCAGAGGCACGACTCCCATCGTTGATGTATCTCTTCTCCGTACCTCTCTTAAAAGAGGGCCTACCCCCTTAAAATGCATGCTGAAATGGGCGTAGAAAAAACAGACAAAGCTCATTTTCAGCGTCTCAATGTGAGAAACAAAACTCGGGAAACCATATTTTAAGGTCCTAAAACCAACAGTTTTTGAGATATACCCAGAAAACTAATTTCTTCTTCTTCTGCGCGAATGGGTCTCCTAGGACCACGCGGAATCAACACTTCTTGGCCTTGATGTTTGCCCAATAAGTCTTCATGCGCAACGATTGAGCTAGTCTTCGTTGCTGCGACCAGACGTGTCTGGGTGGGTCTTCTCTCTTCTGCCTCAAAACCCCGTGTATTAGTAATTTTCCTAATTTTCCCTCGATCCTTTAGATTGGGAAAACCTAATTCAGCCAAGTCCTTTTCCGCCTGTTTGTACCAATTGTACCTTGTTGCCTTTTTCTGAAAAAACGTATAGATTTTATTTGTTAACCTAGTTGGGTCCATTCTGTCCAAATGTTCCATGCATTGGATCCATCTCATACGGATTGTGTCTGTGATTTTAGTAATTTTAAAATAGATGCCAGCATTAGGTTTCGGAAGGTGAATTCCATCTTTAATTCTTGGTCCCAAAATTTTTCGCATGATTTTGCGTTCCTTAATCTCCAATTGATTTCTCAGTGTTTTATGTTGTAGATTAAGTGTCTCGGCTGCATAAAGGGCTGCAGGCAAGACTACTGTTTTATAATGTTGAATTTTACAATTCCAAGACAGGCATTTTTTGTTATAAACTTGTTTTGTCAAATGGAAAGCAGTTTCCATTTTCTGTAGGCTAGTCTTGCTTCTATAGCTTTTCTTTCATTTATTAAGCTATTGAAATAATGCAAGCAGGTAACCATGGCAACACAATCTCAGTAGTCCATCTATTTCTGTAAGACGCAATGCCATTCCATTTATTACATTACTGTGATCGTTTGCAAACGGCTATAAAGTTATCACGGATCCAACTTAAGCTGTAAAATTCATCAATACGTATATAATGCGCTTAAGGGGGTCAAGGGGTACTAAAGGTCAATTATATCCCTATCCCTATATTATTAAATTATTATTATGATTATTATTATATTATGGCGTACAAGGACAGGCAAAACTCATTTTCAGTCCCTCAGTGGCTCGGAGGCTACTACGTTTTAAGGCTCTAAAATCACGTTTCTGAGATATTCCCAGAAAACTAATTTCATTTAATAAATTAATAAAGACCACCTCGTGGCGCAGTGGCTAGCATTGTTGGATGTCACCCCCGGGTTCGATACCCGGCTCTGTCAAGAATTTAAATGTTTTGGTATGGTCTGGTACGGGGTCTCCCAGCCTCGTGATGCAAAATGGGAACCTGCCGGATGCTATGGTAGGACGAGGAGTGGAAAGGAACTGGCCACCCTACCGCACGCAAACTCCGGCTCGGGATGCCTGGTTAGTGATCCCTAGACTTAGACAAGGGCTCTTATTCAGGTCGCCTACGTCCCTGGAGGGGATATGGCACTCTTTTTATTTTATAAACTAATAAATCGATGAGTACAGAAGAAGACCAAATCAGGAGCTTATAGATATACTGAGAAAATCACAGATGTGGCCAGGAAGAGACGTATGGCTTTATATGGACATGTCTCATGGATGAACCCAACAAGACTAACCAACCGGCTGCTCAACTACTGGGGGAATAGAAATTTGGATCAGTAATGATTATAATCATTACATCATGGTAAATAATGCCACACATTAGAGTCATATTTTGATTTTGTAACATGCTACCCATTATTTGTCATTCAGTTTAGTTTTTCGTTTGGACCGGATTATTCGAGATCCATTAATGTTCTTATCTTGGGAATGTTGTGTCCAATGTATTTTATTTTTGAGGTTATTTTGATCCATAACATGTGCGTATCTTGTGTAGTAGTATATTGATTTGTTAAAGTTAACCCGTGTTTGTGGATTAGGTAGTCAGCACTATGATGTCGATTTAATTCACGCAGGACAGTTTAATTAGGTTAAGTAGTGGACAGAGCGGGACCCCAGAGAAGAGAGTCTTGTCCTGGAAGGCTCTATTGGCAGGTATATTATTTACGTATATATAATCCAATATAACTCCAGATTCAACGTGATGATCGAAATAAACGGTTTTAGACTTCACCCAACAGTCATTACAGTTTCACATCTTTCGAGTATTGTTAACTTAAAATTAGCTGATGCTCATGTTATAATAGGCTACCCATAACCTTACTTTGTTTCTCGGTGGCTTCGGTGGGGTAGTTGGTAGCATGCTGAGCTTCTATGCCCATATCGCGGGTGCAAACCTTGCCGAAGTCGTCGGATATTTTACGAGCGATAAAAATCCCTCAGTATTCCCTCCTTCGGAGGGAATTAAAGCCGGCGGTCCCATATCATAGATTTATAGCATGATAAAGAACCTTCCACTAATTACACATGTGTGAAGCTAAATTATAGGTTAGTTTGATAACACTTTCTTAGTTCCAACGTTCGCCACCAGGTGGTGACTGAGAAGGCATTTAGTAGTCACGTCCGCTGCTAGGTGTCGTGGATGGTGCCATTTGCTGGCAAACGTAGGAACTACATGAACAAATTATTCGTCTGCAGTTCTTCTACCTGAATCACAGATAACACACACCAATACAGTCATGACAATTTACACGGGTTATCAGACAAGTTCTACACACACCCAAAGTACACGGGGCTACATGACCGCCCCTAAACTAAGGAACCAACCAACCAACTTTGTTACTCAACAATGGTTGCGTAGTCAATATAGACCATGGGTCTCGAAACAACGGCCCTTGGGCAAACACCGGCTCACGAGCATCACCAAACTGGCCCACGCCGCGGGAGCGTGCCGGATATGTCTGGTATCTGGCCCGCCATAATTAATTTTGATTACACTAAGTAAATAATACAATGTAACAATCAGATGTTTTTTATTTAACGATCAATTAAAAACACAATAACCGACAAGTAATTGAACTGTAAATAATGATATGAGATTTATCCCAAAAGCTCAATAAGTGACTTAGGTGATTCACACAATGAAATTGAACATTATAGCTGTAATTAATGAGATCTTTGTAGCTACTTTCCTCTGACAATTATTTGCAGTTGTTGATCAAGTTTACTAGTGGTAATTATCAGCAGCGACTTCAAATCCTCATCACTTATTTTGTATCTGTAAATATTTTTTGTATATTTTATTTATGGAATGTTAATAGTTTTTCTGAAATCCTTAGGAAAATTCGGGCTAAGAGTTTATTCTCGGAAGACAAAATTATTGGTGGTTGATAAAGAGACACAACTAATTTTAGCTAATATAATGTTAAATGATAATGCCATTGGTCTATTAACAGAATGATGCTATTTGGGAAGTGTGATTAATTATGACAACAGATGTATCGCAGATATTAAGTTTTGGCGTAGAAAGCCTTTCAAAATAAGAAGAATATGCTGCTCAATGAGCACCTCAACCTGAAGACAAGGAATTGATTTCTCAAGAACTTTGTTTCGAGTGTGTTGACCTATGGTTGTGAAACATGGACACTTGGGAAGAGGGAAGAAACAAAACTTGAGGCAGCTGTAATGTGGTTTCGGAGACGAATGACCCGAAAAAGCTGGAAGGAATGAAAGACAAATGAGCTTGTTTTGAACCAAATTCAGGAGAATCGATGCCTACTGAACACTGTACCCAATATTTACTTGGGGCTATCGGCTACGCTAGCTGGAGTTGGAATGTATTGCTTGGAAATTAAGGATTGCGCTGAGATCGCGCCGGAGACGGTATGGGAAGTGACGTAGAAGAGTTTGGGAGAACAGAGCACTACCCCTCCAACTCATAGCATCACGGGAGGAATGCAAGAAATTTATTAAATTAACTTAGAAACGAAGCCTTGTATAACATCAGAAAATAAAGGAATAATGCAGAATATTTATTGTAATAATATTTGAGATGGTGAATATCCCCTTAATAAAGGATTATGGCTTTAAAACGAATATATATTGGCCGAGGTTGAAGATATGACGTCAGAGCGCGACATGTTCAGCCAGTTGGGCAAGCACAGTGCAGCGTGGAAAGGAAATCATTCTGTTCTGTTCGGTTACAAGCTACGATTCAGTACAGTACACATCGCCTGACCATCAGGGTGACGTCTAGCATATATAAACTTGTATAAGTTGATAGCACGGCAAAATCGAGTAGCATGCGGGAGTTGAGATCGTCATGGCAGTGAATAGGACGAATACGGTCGGTGACCAGAAACGTGCCAGTTTTCGCAGTCAAGCTTATCGAGTTCACTTCAGCCAGTAATGCATTCACACTTTCAACTTGCAACTCAAAGCAAGCTAGACATTTCACTTGGTGAAAGCGAACAGTATAATATTACTTCGCGATTAATATTCTTATACAGCAGTGGTTTAATGAGGCCAGTTTATAACTTCATGTTATCTGCGTGTGGCTAGGCCGGAATAGTTCTGCAGTAGCCGACATTTTGTGAAGTATTACACGACGTATAACGGAACATTGTAATCGACATTTATATTACTGATAATTTGACAAAGTTTTGACATGATCCAACATATAACTTATGCATTTTCAACATGAATACCTACAGTCAGGTGGACTTTAAAATATTTTCGACAGTCTAATTGAGTGCAAAGATGATGTGTTTTTATATTACACAAACGAGGCGACCGCGGGATAGTTCATCCATTACCCGAACATTCGAATGGGACAAGGGACTTCACGTAATTTCTACAACGATGAAGTGTTTGATAAATAACTTGAATTAATGAACATTTATGGATACGCATGTTACATCACGTTCAGATACAGGGTGTCTGATAAACTTGCATACATTTTGAAAATATATTTTTATTCGTCAATGCGAATCAACTTTAGTTGGCAGGAGCATTATCAGTGTGTGCCAATCGGAATTTCCGCATGGAACAGTGGCGTCTATCCAAGGACAGAATGGGGTACCCATTTGAATTGAATATTTCGGTGGATTTTTGGACAATATCCGTGATGGATATCCTTCCCTGTAATATGAGCAGCTAGGCGTAACAAGAGACGAGATGGCAGCGCAGAGTGACGGATTCGATTCTTACCGAGGCGAGTGACTACATCGTTACATGCATTAGAATGGGGGAAATGCATTCCAAATGGAACAGGACGAAGATTTCGCCGATCTTTCGAGAATTAGTTCACGAACTATTGGATTATCGTCGATCTTGGAATAAATATATTATAACATCTGGAACATTTTAAGGTAATGTGAACGCTTTTATGACATTACTGATATGATTTTGGTATGACCCTGGGCATACTTGTATATCATTAGGAGTGTTATTTGATGCATCATTTGATTTCTTTTTGCATTTTAGCCTGACGAGTTTGCTGTGATATGGTGGATTACATGTAAAATAGCAGGTGCATTTCAGCGATCTTTACTATTTACCGACATTATTAGGCAGGGTTTTTGATCATTCTTTAGTATGAGTAATAGTGCATTTTGAGCACAGTAGTTCTTTTTCTATCGAGCATTTCGAGACTCGAGACCTGCAGTCGGGTATTTTTGTCAGTTTTACGCTTACTAGCGAGTATGTGGGATTTATTATCAGGGATTTTTCCTTAATTTTTTAAATTGGATCTTTTGAGCTGTTAAATTTAATTCGCTCTAGCGAAGCACTATCACTTCTATCTAACAGTATAATGATTGTTGATTCCAGTCATGTGCATTCATTCATTTTAGCCATTGAAGACGGGGCCTTTTGCTATATGCAATCGTGTGGTGTCTAATCGCCATACCTGTCACTTAGGGATAAATCATCTGAGCTGTCGATGATGGGGCCTTTTGCGGTATGCAATTGTGTGGTGTCTAATCGCTATTCCCATCCGTAGAAAATATCATCTTATCATCCGAATGCAATGGTGACTGTAAGCGAATCAAACAATAATTTTCTAGTCATTTATTAGTTGATCTTAATTATATAATATAAAAATAAATGCCAACAGGATTACACCTTGTGATTCTTGTATGATAGATCCAATAGTTTTCTGTAGCGTTGCTCTATTTAAGAGTACAGAAAATTTAATATCTGTTAAATAGTTTTTGGTGAGTTGATTTGAACCTTTAACAAGGATTTTGAGCGATTGGTTCTTTTAAGACGAGTTCTTCATTTTTATGAATTTATCACAGGCAAGCTTGCCACGGTGGGTGAGTGGATAGCGTGTCGGTCTACTAACCCCAAGATTGCAGGTTCGCCCCTGACCGTGGTAAGTGATTTTTGAAAGGCGGCAAAAATACGATACGCATGTCATACGATGTTGGCATGTCAAAGAACCCATTTGAATTCAGTAGGCCGAGTTCATGATGGCAAAATTAATCTCGGGAGTTTCCGCCAGCACAAAGTTCCTCATTTCTCTACTAGAAAGCGCTATTGTGTTCAAGGAGATTAGATATCTAACATCTAACCTCCTTGACTTTCATAGTCAAGGAACTACGAAATTCGACATGCAAGCTACCCTCTGGGTGTCAAATAGCAAAGCTTGCACCAGGCACCCGAGGCCATACGATATTATTATTATTATCACAGGCAGAATATGAATTATTGATTCTAACACAGATGGTGTTCTTTTGGAATAATTTTCAATGGTCTTTACAGAGATATTGCATCTCGAATTTAATTAAAGCTTGGATTGGATTACAATTACTTCAATTAATTTTTATGTCATCTGAGAAGTTGTTCAAACTTAATGATGGTGAGCACAGTTCTTATATGTCAAATTTGTGAATATTTGATGCCAGTCCTACAATAAATATGGATTATTAATTACGACAATTTGAGGTATTTTTGCCAAACGTTATGTGTTAATTGCCAAGTTTTGTGATATTACCACTTTGATATTAATGATGTAGACTAGAGGTTATCGAACCCAGTCTTGTTGTATTTTGAAATTCATGCTGTGCGCTGAATATTTGTGGTAAAATATAGTGAAATGATAATGTTCAAATGTGATATTTGATGCAGTGATATAAGTGGAATAAATCTGATGTGGTTATTTGTGGATGATAACGTCCAATGTGGAGTAGTTGAGGCAATGAATTTTGGCAAGGCAGCTGAGTCTAATAAGCGTTAATTATAACATGTAGCATGGGTGATTACGTCTGGCAATTCAATTTCACTGAAGTAATAGATTTTTATGACAACTTTCTTTAACCAATCCAAGATATTTTCAAGAGGTCTTAATAATCCAATTCTCTTTAATAATAATTTATGGTATTCTAATCTGAAATTTAACTAGGACAAATAAATAAGTGGTGATAATAATCATTTGAATGAATAGATGATAATAATAATTTGGCTTGATGATAAACATAATAATAATTTAAACGAACTGATGATAAATATTATAATAATAATTTGACTGGAACAGCTGACTTGAGCTGAGGATGAATATAACGATTTAGATAAACAGCTGATTGAATAGTAATTGATGTGGCGATCATTTAATAAGTTTTTCCATGAATAATAATTATGAACCCAGATAATCATGACGATTTAGAATAATGAATGAGATTTCGACAGGATGAGTGTAAATAAGTTGTATAAAATTTGTTGTTAATTCTATAAGTGATGATAGCAATTCCAACATTTGGAATTTGAACATTCAGTGCAACCACAAATGATTAAATGTGTTATTGATATAAATATGATTATTGTTGTGTCTCAGATTAGTGTAAAACTTAAATATTTCACGTGCCTGATGTTAGCTTTAATGATGATAGGTCTCAGGGCTCACAAACAAATCAGTGACAAGTGATACAGTGCTACGGTGACCCTGAGAGCCTAAATAACTCTTTTATTTTTATTTTTGCACGTGAACAGATTTCATTTAGAGCGGAGATGGTCAGACTAGAAATGAACAGTTACATCCTAACAATCGAATTCTACCATGCTCCTAGGCAGGAATTATAATTTTATTTTGTCTTGTCCGTCAAGTTCTAATAAACCTTATTTGATTTTAATTTATGTGATCTCATGACGATGTGTTTTCTCCAGTCCTTTCCTGTGTAATAATTAAGGCTTCACCAGGAAGGATGTGGTTTGCTAGAAATCCAGTTGTGGCGCCCTTTTCTTTGTTATTTAATTAAATGTAATCCCGTAAACGACCCAGAGATAATTTGTCTCGTGTGACCCTCTGCTTTTGTTCTGATTTTCAACTGGATTTCCGTCATAGTCCTTGTTTTATTTTGTATTTTTTTCAATCCACTCTGGCCTGGGATGCCGGGTATGCGATGCTATGGCAGTTGGGGTCATCGAATACCACGGACGAACGGGCGCAACACCATCAAGAAAAGTAAAGCCAAATTCATGGGACTCATACTCAGACATGACGCTCTCCTCCAGGTAATTTTTGGAGGAAACATTTTGGAAAAAAACAAACAAGGGGACGACCAATCATGCGATTGAAATTTGAATAACAAACCTACGGAACAATCTTCATCAAATAGTATATAACTCTATGGCCTACGTTTATAAAAATCCATCATGGCGACCATCCGAAATATTTAGACGGTTCTCAATATCTACGAATATATTACAGCAATGAAACTGGAATTTTGTTTGTCGATAGAAGCAATTAAAAAGTAATATATATGAAAATAGGCTAATTAGTTCTTCACAGAATTACTTGTAAGAAATGCATACTCTTTAAAAAGAAGATATCCCGTGGTTTAGCGGCTAGCGTTCTTAGCTATCGGTGTTAGATTCCTGGTTCTGCCAAGAAATTTTAATTCTGATGTGGGGGCTGGAACGGCGTTCACTCAGCCTCAATCACAAAATGAGCCTTCGATTCCCACCTCAGCCATCCTGGAAGTAGATTTTCCGTGGTTTCCCCATCCAACTACAAGAAAATGCTGGGATGGTTCCTAAATTACGGCCACGACTTCATACTTACCAATCCTATCCCCAATTTACACATACACTAGTACAGCCCTCACAATAAGACACACACACAAATACACGGGCCTATAGGACCACGATTTCACAGCCCCTTAAACATGCAACAAGAACTTAAATAAATATGAATTATTGCTATCGATATATATAAAGCTCAATGTATGTCTGTCTGTCTGTCTGTCGGTCTGTTATGTATACAAATCCACACCGTTTCACCGATCTGAACCAAAATTTGTATACATACCCTTCGGAACCCTGCGGGTAACCCTGTCCACTTGAAATTTCCGACAGACCACCCCATTCCCTGCATTTAGGCCATTTGGCCCAAATCTACACCGTTTCACCGATCTCAACAAAAATTTGTATACTTACCCTATGTAACCCTGTGAATAACACTGTCCACTTAAAATTTCGGACAGACCACCCCATTTCCCGCATTTAGGCTCTTTGGCAAACATCTACACCGTTTGACCGATCCGAACCAAAATTTGTATACTTACCCTTTGCAACCCTGCGGGTAACCCTGCCCACTTGAAATTTCGGACAGACCACCCCATTCTCTGCATTTAGGCCCTTTGACCCAAATGTACACCGCTTCACCGATCAGAACCAAAATTTGTATACTTACCCTTTGGTACCCTGCGAGTAACACTGTTTGCTTGAAATTGCGGACAGACCACTCCATTCCCTGCATTTAGGCCCCTTGGCTCAAATCTACACCGTTTCACCGATCTGAACCAAAATGTGTATACTTACCCTTTGTAACTCTGTGAATATCACTGTCCACCTAAAATTTCAGACAGACCACCCCATTTCCTGCATTTAAGCCCTTTGGCAAAAATCTATATCGTTTCACCGATCCGGACCAAAATTTGTATACTTACCCTTTTGAACCCTGCGGGTAACCCTGTCCACTTGAAATTGCGGACAGATCACCCCATTCCCTTCATTTAGGCCCTTTGGCACAAATCTACACCGTTTCACCGTTCAGAACCAACATTTGTATACTTACCCTTCGGTACCCTGCGAGTAACATTGTCTGCTTGAAATCGCGGACAGACCACTCCATTCCCGGAGAGAGGACAGGGTCCGTCCCAAAGGCAATGGAAAAAAGGGGTAAAACCGGACCCGCTCTGGAAACCCTCAGGGTTGCCAGCTCCCGAACTCACCAGCCATGAGCCCTTGAGGATGTAGCACTATCGAGGGTGCACCAGAAGTGGTGGGGCTACACATACCCTTCTTCCTTAAGGGTCTTGAGCAGAAGACATGAGATATTAAGAAAAGAAAAAGAAGGCTGACACCTCGAAGAATGAGGCTATCAGGAATGATTAGACAAGGGCCAATTAAGGCGGGAAAGTGAAAGAGTCGCTAGGCCTCGGATACCCTGATACCATCGGGGTCGGAAGAGAACAAGAGTTTGACCAAGGGAGGCTGACAGGTAAGAGAACTGAAAGGAGCCCGGCACCAGTAAGCAGAAGCAATGCCGGACTCAGCTGGGGTCCCGTGGTCGCAAACTCACGTCCCACAATTTGAGAGACCCTGGTGGGTGTAGGGGGGAGGAGGGGGCCGGTGTGAGAATAGCTTGCTGATTCATCGCGAGTTGACATGAGAGGAATGTCCAGACCCCGCCGTGTTACCTGGTATTGCTGACAATGCTGATGTTCATACAGGGTCTTTGCTCAAACCACTGTAGTGTTACGAAAGAATGAGTGATTCACCGGTCAATGTGAATAGGACCGGGAACCCCCCCCCCCCCCCCCGCCCCCGAACGTCTGTCATCATATATCGTTATCATCTGCGATTCGTGCAGCTTGGACCCGAGCAGTACTCGATAAACTCTTTCACTACACGCATCGAGTATAGGCCTAAGCCAGAAAATAACGTTCAGACTTTGGAAGACATCGAAGGTAGAAATCTGAATTGCCTATATCAGATTTAAAATTACACCATGTTCGTTTAGTAGTCATTTTTCATTACCTTATTATTATCATAAGGGCAAATGACCTAGATGTTACGCCCATTATACCACTAATCACCACACACAATAAGTCTTCATCGCCTGTGAATTTTGAAATATTTCTTTCTATCACTGTAGTTTGTAAGTTTGTCGTGTCAATTCAACAGTAGTTTTCATTATCATCCTCATCAAAAGGGCAAATGTCCTAAATGTTACGTCCATTATACTATTAAGTAACACCACAGTCTTCATCGCCCGTGATTTTAAAATGTGTATTTCCATTAATTTGTAAGGTTGATATACCCGTTCAGTAGTAGTCGTCTTCATTATCATCCTCATCAAAAGGGCAAATGACCTAGATGTTACGCCCATTATACTACTAGGCAACACCACAGTCTTCCTCGCCGGTAATTTAAAAATATGTATTTCTATTAGAGTATAAGTTTATTATACCCGTTCAATAGCAGTCGTCGTCAGTATCATCTTCATCAGTGACGTTGAGTGTTAAGGAGACTGAAATATTATCATCATTCCACCGGGCGAAGCCGGGTACTACTGCTAGTATAATATAGAACAGAAATTTGGGCAAAATATCGTGGAATGTTGGTTGGTTGGTTCCTTAGTTTAGGGGCTGCGACAACGCGGTCATGTAGCCCCGTGTACTTTGGGTGTGTGTAGAATCTGCCTGATAACCGGTGCTAATTGTGATGACTGTATTAGTGTGTGTATCTGTTTCTTGATTCAAATAAGGACTGCAACTTAGAATTTTTCAAATAGTTCCTACTTTTGCCGCCAAACGCCACCGTCAACGACTACTAGGCCTATTTCAGAACTTAGCTACTAGACGCCACCGCAGTCGGCTCTTGGCAACGAACATAGAAACCTAAGAGCGTTGTTTACATTCCTAACCTATACAATTTTGCTTCAAACAGGTGTAATTAGTGGAAGGTTCTTTAACATGTCATAAATCTATGACATGGGACCGTCGGCTTTACTTCCCCTCCGAAGGAAGGCATACTGAGGGACTTTTAACGCTCTTAAAAATCCGACGGTTTAGACCGGGTTGGAACCCGCTATCTTGGGCATAGAAGCTCAGCATGCTACCAACTACGCCACCGAAGCC
The DNA here is from genome assembly GCA_946902985.2 of Meconema thalassinum. Taxonomy (NCBI): domain Eukaryota; kingdom Metazoa; phylum Arthropoda; class Insecta; order Orthoptera; family Tettigoniidae; genus Meconema; species Meconema thalassinum. The sequence continues at coordinate 197,469,900 of OX336391.1, read as the reverse complement.
GCCATCGTGGAATGTATTTCCATAAACTTGAACAATTTACTAAGAAAAATAAATATTGGTATTAATATGATTCTTTTCTGGCAACATCTGTTACTGTATGAACATTTAATTGTATTTGGATCTAGAACTGGGGTAGTTAACGCGGAACTACTTAAAAACACGGTACCTGGATTGTGGGAAAATCAGTGCTAACACTCAGGATAGTTGCTGTCAGTGGCGGGATTCGAGTCTTGGATCCTCGAGCACTCATCTATACAATCCAGCCGAATGAATCAAGCCTAGACTGTTCGACTACACTAGTGGTAACAGTGTTGGCTTTGATATAAGCCTAAGAAAGCTATTTTTAAATAACTAACAATACCTGCCGCAGATTTAAAAGACCTATTTCCTGTAAATGTAGGGAGTATCTCGGTGGGAACTGCTGACCCATTAGCCTTCCCAATTAGTATACCCCTGTTCTGAAGTACTGAAATGACAATTCTGAGAGACTGTCTCGAATATGAAATATACTCCGAAGGAAGCAGGAAGCTAATAGTTTCACCTGACCGTTATTTTCTCTATCATGAGCTACAGAACCTTCGTATTACGTGGAATTCAAACCACAGGATATGCCGTTTCACTTCAAAAATATCACTTGCATGGACTGGAAATCATACCAAGTCCTCTTTGGTTACAGGCAAACTACTTGATCGCTGCGCCATCTCACCTCAAATATACTTCGTACATGTCTCTAGCGCGACTGCGAAAATCAACTTGATATCCCGAGCGTCTTAACTTTACTTCAATGTAGTAGCCAAAATATGACTGGAAACCAGTGTGAAGAAAATATGTTTATCAACATGCAAATAGTTGAGCTGTAGATGCTTTAACTGCTACAATATAATTATCTTCTCTTTTCCACTTAGACAAATATTGTGAATTCCCAGAATATGACTGTTATGTTTGTCTTTCCAAACGCTACTGTGTTAAATACGCTGTTTGTTTACAATTCTAGGGATACGATAAACAACGCTTAGTTCTCTTTGATAATATCAGAGGGAACATAGAAATGATTTCATAACATGTAGACATTTGTACATAAAACATTATGGTGTTTGAAGCCATTTTCAGTTTTGCCTTAGTAAACAAAATGTTATGTTCTTTAGTCAGTTAACACAATTGTACCCAATTGTGATGTTGTTAATCCGTAATTCTGAAAAATATTTACATGACTTTAATAAATACACTTGGATGACCAGTTTTGATCATCAAGTGATCATCATCAGATTCATTACACTTCATCTTCATCATCTTGAGCAGTTTCCGACCGCTGGTCGGGTCTGCTTGGAACATAAGCCTCTCCATCGTTTCCTGTCCATCCACCATCTCTCGTCGTTAACTGTGACCCAGCACACTCCTCTTTCCTCCACACTCTTCTCAACTCCCTTCGACCATCTGTCCCTTGGTCTCCCCCCTTGGCCCCCTTCCCTTCATTTTCATTCCAAACATCTTCCTCGGTATCCTCTCCTCTCGCATCCTCCTCACATGTCCATACCATTGTAGCTTAGATCGCTCTATTCTATTTTTCAATGGTTCCTCTCTTACCATCTCTCTGACTCTCTCATTCCTTACTCTGTCCATTCTTGTTACTCCTACCCTACTCCTCTGGAACTTCATCTCCACTGCTCCTATTTTACTCTTGTCCCTTTCCTTCATCTCCCATGTTTCTGAACCATTCGTCAAAATTGGCAAAAAGTAGGTCTTGTAGATGATTCTTTTACATTTTTGTGGTACATCTTTATTCCATATCATCCCCCTAACACCCTTGAAAAACACATCTGCGCACCTTGCCCTTTCATTTATTTCCATCCTATTGCCTCCCTTTTCTTCAATTATGCTTCCCAAGTACTTGAAGCATTCTACTTTCTGCACCTGCTGTCCTCCAAGTGTTATGCCCATATCCAGTCTGTATTCATTACACTTAGGCTATTAAATCTATATCTACAAGTATGGTTGAAAGTATTTACATCACATACACTTATTCAGTAACAGTATTATTTAAAATAATTTCCGACGTCAGGTGATGCGACACACCGGTAGGAACATTTCTCGTCGCATCAAACTAATTATTGTTGTTACGCATACTTATAGTCCAGTAAAATTAGGGAAAAAAGGGGGTAAGTGTACATCAATTTCCGGCAAGCTGGAAATGGTGTTAATACCTTCATTCCATGTAGAAATCATGTACTCTGAGTTTGCACCATCGCAGGAAGTGAGCATAGCTTTTGCCGGCCAAAAAAACGCAAAATTTTCAGACTTTATTAAGTTTTTCACGTATAACATAAAAACTATGGGCCGTACGGAAAATTGTATTCTCACCTTTTTTAAAAAGCATAACATTTTGCGTCGAATGACTCCCTCCCCCTCCAACTTTGAACGTTGATGAGAATTTGAGGGAGTAATCTCCGTTCGAAGTTGGAGTTTTTTTCATCTTGGCGAAAAAAAACAACGAATTTCTTGACTTTCAATCGTCTTTAGCAACCAAACAGCTGTTCCTATGTTTAGTGTGTGTGTGTGCGTGTGTGTGTGTGTTTGTGGTACCCTAGGCCGTCCCCTCGTATACCTGGGCCTCAACCCCTAAATCATTAGCTCCCCTCTCCTCTCTGCCCTCTACATTCTTCGAACAGCCCGTTACTCTCACATTTCAGTTCAGTTTCCGTGTTGTTTTCAACTTGTGTATACGTAATGTTCTGTGCTGGAATTTAGATGTTCCCGAACTGTTTTCTCGTGAGAGTGATATGATTCGTGGTTATGCTTCAATCTACTCGTGCTCAAGATGGATATTAACAATTGTTTTATATGTGACAGAGGCCTGTTTGTTGAGGAAACAACAACAGTGCTTGAACGAGGAATACAGTCGTTAATCACTCACAGCAAAGCAAAGAAAGACAATAAACACCTTCCACTTAGGGGTCGTTCCTCAATCACTGTTCATGAAAGATGCAGGAAACTACTTGAAACGCAGGAGTGGGGAAGATGAAGCTACAGGAAGTCGCGGCTCCAAGCGCAATGTGCAGGAATTTGATTTAAAAAATAAGTGTATAATCTGTGAGGGAGATGATTCAGCCGATTTTGTGGCAAATGAAAAAAAGAAGCCACCAAGCAGACGAGAATCTGTGCAGCATGTTATGACGCTGGAATTCAAGGATTCTCTCATTGCAGCTGCTACGAGCAGAGAAGATGGACAGGTCCTCGGTAGACTCACAAGAGTTTCTGATTTGATTGCTGAGGAGGCCAGGTACCACAGATCGTGTGGTAAGAAGTTCCTGGGTCGTGTTGGAAAGGGCCACAAAGTAGGACGTACTGAAGATGACCATGTGAGTGAGGCCTTCAATTACATTTGTAAATACATTGAGGATAATGATGATGAATGCCAATTTACATTTCCGGAGATTCTCAAAGACTTCAAAGGAAGTGTTCCAAATGGACAAACCCTGAGAACAAGACTAAGGAAGAAGTATGGTGAGGACATCATATATACGAATGTGCCCGGCAAGCCCTCAGTGATATGCTTTCGAAACACAGGGCATAAGATGTTAACCTGGTATAATTCCAAGAAGAAGGACGTCAGAGAAGAACGCCTGCGCATTGTGGAAGCAGCTGCGGCTATCATTCGAGAGGATATCAGATCAATAGCTTATGAAATAGATTCTTACCCCAAAGTGGATAATTTCTTGGGAGGTGTTGAGAAAGATATACCAGAAATGTTACAGGTGCTCCTCAAAGGAATCGTCAAATCAAAAAATCAAAAGAAGGCCAAGCCACCTCATTTGAAAACCAGAGTAGCTTCCATTGCTCATGCCATAATCAGCGCCACAAGATCTCGATCATTCATCTCTCAAATTCTCACAGGACTTGGTGCAATCATCTACAAGAAGTATGGCTCCAAAGACCTTGTGGAGCTGCTGTCAAGTCTGGGGTTCTGTTGCTCATACAATGATGCAAAAGTTCTAGAAGCTTTGTGCATTGAGGAACCACCCAAGGTGTTAAGGAAGGATCTTTCAGCCAATTTGCTTGGGATAACGCTGATGCCAACATGGACACACTCGATGGCAATAAAACATTCCATGCCATGGCAGGTCTTCAGTGCATAACTCCTCGTACTTCAGTGCACTCAGAGACAAGGATACCCAAGTTGAAGAAGTTACCGTCTGTCCAAGAAATGAGTTCATCCACCAGTATCCCACTGGTACCTTTCTACCGGGACACGATGCAGCATGGCCTTAAGTCAATTCTTATCGATGATGTCAACCAGAAAAATCCAGTCAATGAGGAAAACCTTTCCTCCTCCGACTTCCTGTGGATTTACGGCAAGTGGAAACAGCGCCTTGACGTGACAGGATGGAATGGCTTTATGGAGAAGGTGACAGCAGGGCAGCCATATTCTGTATCTCGTGCAGTGTGCCTACCCTTCCTGAACTCTCCTCCAGGACACCTTGACACAATTGACTCTGTCCTGTTGGAATCTGTTCAAAGAAAAGGCAAAAACCAGAATTGCTGTTTTGTCACATTTGATCAGCCACTGTTCCAGAAAGCGCGTGAAATCGTGGCCTCGTGTGACCCCAGTTCCCCAGTATCCTCAGTCATCGTGCGTCTTGGAGGTTTCCACCTTCTCATGTCTTTCATGGGAGACATAGGTTATATTATGGATGGGAGTGAACTACAAGATCTTCCGAGCACTATATATGCACGAGCATCAACTGAGAAAATGTTGACAGGTCATGCTTATTCGAGGGCAGTCAGGGGCCACATTTTAGTTCACCTGGCTTTGGCAAACATTGTGTTAAGTATGGATATATGTCATCAAGACAGTGATGCGATTTTGGAAATACTCAACAATGTTGGTTCCCCACTGTTTCAAGAAAAATTGCAGCAACCGCCCTTCCCAGACATTTTGAAACAGTTCAATGAAAAGTTGTTAGAAATTGCAGACCGTGGAGCAACCGCTGAATTATGGGTGCAATATTTCAACATGGTTACACTTGTGACGAGATATATTCAGGCCGAACGAAGTGCCGACTTTCAACAGTATTTGGATTGTGTGCAGCAAATGTTGCCCTATTTACACGCTAGTGGACACTTTCATTACGCCAAATCTTCCCAGTTGTACATCCAGGACATGTTGATCCTGCAGTCAGTGATGACAGCTGATGAGTATCACCAGTTTGTGAATAAAGGCTTCTTCACAATCAGAAGAACCGACAAGTTTTGGTCTGGTATTTGGACAGATATGACCATTGAGCAGTCGGTTATGAGGGCCATGAAGACGAGAGGTGGAGGGTTGACTCACGGTTGAGGCATAACTGACAGCACCATCATGAAATGGGTTGCATCCATGACTCCCATTAGGGAAATTTCAATGCAATTTGAAGATTTTTGTGGCTTCACATATGTATCATCAGAACAACACGTTGATGCCAGGCTGATGAGGGTTACGAGAGACAACAACGATTCGGCACAGCTGCTTGACTGGTTTGGATCAAATGATCCGTTTCCATTTTCAGATTTTTGATGAGTATTAGCACAGGAGTGACAGGTGATTAAACCATCAATTACCATGAGGCACTGGAAACGGGGAAAGAGAGCATTCAGAGGATCGTTGGACAAAATTTCAGTGATGTTAAGTTCCGCAGAAAAGATCGGGTAATTCCTCTGAAAGCGGTTAAATCCAAAGTCAGAATCCATCAAGAACACATCCCAGTGAATTCAGATACCCTCTTTCGACGAATTACATTCTTTAAACAGTCAAATGAGCAGCTGAAATCTTACTTTGAATACGAGTTGGCTCCATTCCCGCTTTCAATGTTCGACGACACGGGGCTACGGAAAACCAAAAAGTCTGTGTTCGATGAGTTATTCGAACCTCTGACTGAAGCACCTGATCTCTCTCAAAGTGCCTTTGTAATTGACAGTGGCTTTCTTATACACAAAGTGCGTTGGCAGTCCAAAGAAAAGTTCTTTAGTATATTAAATAAGTACACCAACTACTTGAAATGTCACTACAAGCCGGAAACAACGACAATAGTTTTCGATGACTATATCCAGAAGATGCAGAGGCCAAAAGCACGAAGTTCGCCGAGAGGCTTTGACACCAGACGAAGCTTTCTGCAGCGACTGTGGTCTTCACAGAAGCAATGACGTCAACGATGCCAAGGGAGAAATTTTTGTCTAATGACAAGAATAAAGCACGACTCATTGACATGTTGACTACAAAGATAACGTCTGAAGGCTTCACAGTAATCCAGGCTGTTGAAGATGCTGACTACCTCATTGTCAGGCAAGCCATGGAAAAGTCAAAGAAGTTTCCCAAAGTGGTTATTGTTGGAGAAGACACAGACCTCCCCATACTTCTCACAGCACTGGCGCCGTCGTCTTCAAATGTCCTACTTATGAAGCCAGGAAAGGGCACAGCGGACAACATATTCTTTTCCCCAGATCAGCTGAAATGCTCAAATTTTGTCAAAGAGCACATACTCTTTCTGCATGCCATGAGTGGCTGTGATACTACCTCGGCGTGTTATCGGCAGGGGAAGATGAAATTTGTAAATACCCTTGAAAAATCTGAGAAGTTGCAGGAAGCTGCCAAGTGTTTCAAGACGCACAATTCCACAAACGAAGAAGTCGCAGCAGCTGGTGAACAGTTCCTGGCAGCAGTATATTCACCAAAAAACGATGGCAAGTCACTCGATGGTCTTGGATTTTCAACCTTCACGAAGACATTATCAAAGGCTGCTTTCGACCTGGCTGCTCTGCCTCCTACAAGCACAGCTGCAAAACACCATTCGTTCCGATTGTACCACCAGGTACAGCTCGACCCTATCACTTGGGGTTGGCGAAGATCCGCGCAAGGACTCCTCCCAGTCACCAACACCAAGGACCCTGCTCCCAGCGAGGTGCTACATGCCATAGCATGCACGTGCGTCCAGGGGTGCAGGGGCAAGCGCTCCTGCAGAAAGGCTGGACTGAAATGCTCAACAATCTGCCTTAACTGTCGGGGCCAGGCTTGCTCGAACACCCCTTTGGAAGAAGAGGAAGAAGTGATCACTAGCCCCATGAATTTGGATGAGGAATTCGAGACAAGAGACGTACATGATGATGATGAAGAAGACGGATCTACCGACGAGGAAGAAGAAGCCTGGGAACCTGTGTCCATGGAACCAGAAGTGGGGCCATCGTCTTAAAAAAAGTGTAAATAGACTTTCACTACTTACTTTTTATTAATTTCATAAATTACCTATTTCACTCAATACACAATTCACACGTTACTTGAAAAATACATTTTTTTTACATGTTTATTGTTTTTCTTCTCCACTCCTGATTTCCTAAAACAGCAACATCAGCCATCACATCTCGAAACTTGAATTAAGATTTTAAAAAGTCAATGAGTATCCATTAAAGTGAAGTGCTCGCAGATTTTCTTCTGAATTCTCAGAAAATTCAATTACATTTTATTCACAACTTTTATTTCATGAGTTTTTGATTTGGAACAGCCGTTAGGGTGCTAGAGATGACTGAAAGTCGAGGAATTCGTTTTTTTCGCCAAGATGGAAAAAACTCCAACTTTGATTACTCCCGCAAATTCTCATCAAAATTTCAAGTTGGGGAGGTCATTCGACACAAAATTGTATGCTCTTTAAAAAAGGTCAGTATAAAATTTTCTGCAAGGCCCTTAGTTTTAATGTTATGGGCGAAAAACTGAAAAAAGTCTGAAAATTTCGTGTTTTTTTGGCCGCCAAACGTTATGCTCACTTCCTGCGATGGTGTAAACTCAGAGTACAGGTTTTCTACATGGAATAAAGGTATTAACACCATTTCCAGCTTGCCGGAAATTGATGTACACTCGATCCCTTATTTTACTGGACTGTTATATGAATCCAAAGGTTAGGGCGTACCCCGCAGGTGACGCGCGTCACCCTCGCCCGAACGACGTGAGAAATGGGCAAGGGCTACCCGCTCATGGACGGAGTGGGCTAACGAAGCGATTCCCCGAACTACGATTAGCCACTTTCAATATTGGAAGGCTCACTGGAAGAAGCCGTGAACCAGAAGATACTCTCAGGAACTGTCGCATTGACATCGCATGTGTACCAGAGACAAGGGGTGTAAAAGAGACAAAGTGGAAGGGCTCAAAATCAAAAGACATTGGCGAAGGCTACAAGATTATTTATCATGGCACAAATTCTGCCAGAAATGGGGTCGCACTGGCCTTAGGCCAGAAGCTACGTGACTCTGTGGTTGAAGTGAATCGAATATTAGAGCGCATTATATCAGTTAAGGTTGACACGAGCACATGAACTTTGCGAGGAATCTCCTGCTATTCTCCACAAACTAGATGCACTGAAACTGAAAAGGAGGACGTTCAGGAGATAGCTTCAGAAGAATATATTTTTCTTGGTGGAGACCTCAATGGTCATGTGGGAAAGACTAGAGATGGATATGCGCAATGTCATGGTGGTCAAGGATTTGGAGTGAGAAATGCAGATGGGTGCAACAATTTGGACTTAGCTGAAGCTCATGACTTAGTCCTTGTCAACAGTTTCTTCAGGAAGAAACCTGCACATATTATCACATACACCAGTGGTGAATACTCCACACAGATTGACTACTGGCTGATACGAAGGCACGATCTTAAACTGACAAGAGATGCCAAGGTAATCCCATCTGAAAATATTGCAACACAGCATAAATTAAGTTCTAGACATACGAATTGGGAAAATCGGAACAGTCCAACCTCACAAAAATGGTCCACAGAGGATAAAGTGGTGGAAGTTTGATGAGAAGAAGGATGAATTTTCATCAAGGCTCAATACACTAACCATAAACACGGATCAACCAGCAGAGGTCATTTGGAGAGAAATCACAAACCAAGTACACACAATAGCAACTGAAACCCTCGGAATAACGAAGGAGGGAAATCGTTTTGTTTATAAACAGACCAGGTGGTGGAGCGAAGACGTTCAAATGACCATCAAAGCAAAGAAGCAAGCTTTCAAAACTTGGCGCCAAACAAGGCTGAGTGAAGATCTACATCAGTACAAGTTGCTGAAATCTGCTGCAAAACACGCTGTTGCCAGAGTAAAAAGCCACCATTATCAGGAACTGAATAACCAACTTGATACGTCAGAAGGTGCTAGCAAGATCTACCGCCTTGCAAAATCAAACCACCGAGCAACGGAATATATTGGACATGTACTCCAGATTAAAGATGCGAGCCACCAGCCTCTTAGGGATCCAACAGCCATACTACATCGATGGCATGACTACTGCAAGGAAATGTGTAATGAAGAGTTTCCACACACACCTGAATTGACCAGCGAACCAATTGCAGGACCTGCACCTCAAATTACCGAAGAAGAAGTATTAAAGGCTGTAAGTAAAATGAAAAATGGCAAAGCGACAAGACCAGATGACATACCATCTGAAATCTGGAAGTTGCTTGGATATCCTGGAGCTAAAATTCATACGGCACTTTTCAATCGTATCCTTGAGGATGGCTGGATACCTACAACCTGGAAGTAGAGTACTACCACCCCAATTTGGAAGGGTAAAGGAGATGTTGCGGAATGCTTCAATTATCGTCCAAATCGATTGCTCTGCCACACAATGAAAGTCTTTGGGCGTATTCTTGACAGTCGTCTGCGATGCATGATCCAGATATCTCCTAACCAATGTGGTTTTGTCAAAGGGGTTGGTACGCCCGACGCAACCCATGCTGTACTCGAACTTGTGGAATAACATAGAGAAAAGAACCAACCTTTACATATCGCATTCTTGGATCTCGAGAAAGCTTTCAACAGGGTGCCACTTGAACTCATCTGGAGATCACTTCGAACTCAAGAAATCACTGAAGTTTACGTCCGATGTATTCAGTACCTCAACTGTAACGTCACAAGTATGGCACGCTGATAGGCTGGAATTTCATATGCTTTCCCTATCACAGTTGGAGTTCATCAGGGATCAGCACTCTCACCACTTCTGTTCCTTCTGTGCATGGATACGGTGACAGCTGACATTCAGACACCTCATCCATGGACGATCTTATATGCTGATGATGTGTTTCTCGCAGATGAAACTCACGAAAATCTAGAAAATTGAACTCTGTGCGGGAAGGAATGTCTGAGCAAAAATGGCTTGGAACTCAACGTAAGGAAACCTGAATACTTGCAATTTGGTACACAGACCAACGGTACCATCAGCATTGAAGAGCATCATCTTACTAAAACTACACACTTTAAATACCTCTTTCCCTTATCACTTCTAATGGCGAAACGCTTCTCGATGCTCGAGAACGAGTTAACACTGCGTGGATGAAGTGGCGCCAAGTCACAGGAGTGCTGTGCGATAAGAAAGTACTGTGCCCGAATCTCGCATAGCCACCACCTATATCCGCAGAGATGGAAAAGGATTGTAAAGACTTCGATACCCAGCCAGATAAATCAACACTTCCCTACTAGGTGAATGACTAGGAAACCCTCGGCACATACCGGTCATGCAATAACGCTACTAATTAGTTACACATTTACTAGCAAATAAATATCCATAACAAGATGGTAGGACGAGAATCTCGGATCTCGAGCGTGAACGGTGAAGTTGAGACTAAGTGAGTTCTAGTAACTAACTGGCAGTATTATCGCACGTCGATTGCGAAATGAAAAGGTGATCAGTTTCTATAAAAGTGGGCAGCCAAATAAAATAGTGCCTGTGAATTTATTAACTAATATGATCACAAGACATTAAAATTCTCCTTAACACAAATACAATAAATTTACGATTAAAAATATATTTTTTAATCAGCAGATAGTCCTTCTATCTGATTAACAACTTTCTACAAAGTTTAAGTTGCACAAAAGTAATAATTCAAGAATAAGAATTATGTATTTACGCTTGATAGTCACCCTGTGACTCGATTACTCTAAGCAGTCTGATCAAAATCAGCTGTTTTCAAACAGAATGTAATTTACAATACACTGCCCTGTATTATACACTTATCGATTTAAAAATAAGAACGTAAAAATAATAAAATTATTAAACTAATAAAATGATTAAAATATTTTTACAAGTTGAAATTACCATGTCCAGCACGGTATTCAATGAACATATTTACAAGATCCTTCGCGGTCTGACAATCTTACTGCGCTTCTGTTTCTCTTAAACAATTCTTTAACACTCGTTCACAAACAATGTCTTTACTGGTATATTCTGGTTTCTGTCATAATAAATAGAACTTTAGTAACGAACGTTCAAGTTAATTACAGCTCTGAAATGTCATATCAATGAATAAATTACAATAAACTTGAAGAACGAGGCGGGAATACTCTGTTACTTTCGATAAACTTCGTGGATTTCGTAATAACACATTCCGACATGTACAACACAAATACAAACCCTAATGTCAGTTACTTCTTGAACATACTGTATCAAATACTTTGCTCCAATTGGCAATGCACTTATTTACTTTCGTATACGGTGAACAACATTTTAAAATAGCGTTAGCTACGCTTCCATATCTCGACACATTTCTTTCCTTTCTTTTCAAGAATAATCACATTAATTATCCACGGTATTCCTTCAATAAAACCCATCTTACTACACTCCAAACGTGTAGAAGAATCAGTGACCTTACTAAGTAAACACGAACCTGTGAAATACTGTTCATGGTGCACTCCAAACAAACTCCTCTCCAAACTAATTATATTCATGCTCTTTAAATAACAATAACATTTTTGTTCACCTCCATTCACCTTGTACAATATTCCACTTAACTTTAGTTAACTCATTTCGTTAATAAACTTTCACAACATAATGTTTCTCCACGTTACAATACAATATTAGTATTAATAGACCGTAGTCCGCTTGACTTCGCTATTAATAACAATAATGCATTTCCTCCCTTTCTGGTATACTATATACTAAATATACTAAATATTCATTTATAAACTTGTTTCATTTCATACAAGACCTCAGGTCGATCTGAAAATCACCTGGTCTGTGGTTTCGTAATAACTAGGGCCCGGATGTTGATGCCGTAAATAAAGCATAAAAAAGGCACTCAAAACTTTCAAAAATGACTGTAATAAATGACCTGAAATTTCGAAAAATGCACTATAACATGAAGAAAATGACCTTATAATAATAAAATCACCCATATTACAAAAATTGGAAAACTGCACTATAAAATGGAGAAAATGGTCATTAATAAACTCGCCAATATTTCAAATATGAAATCCTAAGCTCAAACTGAAAAGTCAATCAAAATAAATTCCTAGCACTTAACAAAAGGTTTATGTTCACTTTAGTCTGAGTTGCACTGCACTACGAATGTCATTCTGATGTTGTCAAATGTAAATGATCTGCGGTTATCAGCCAACAAGTTTTTATATCTCGAAAAGCTGCGTTCAACATCAACTGATGTGATCAGAACGTACTCGAAGTGAGGAAGGTCGTTTGCTTCTAAATCCTCCTCAATCCCATCCATGCAGAGTTTTCACCAGAAAGAATGTCAGACTTTGCAGAATATTTTATACCTCGTGTTTTAGTCCAGCACTTTTTTCAGTTTTGATGCAATACCCACAGCAATTTCACCACGATTGTTGCTAAGACTTGTTTCCACCCGGTTGATTAAGGAAATGGAATCAATATTTCAATATTTTAAATTATCTTGTATCAGCTACTAGCTTCTTCTTAACTCTGAGACACTTAACTCCCTCATATAAAGCTGTGACATGACTTAATTGGAAACAAGTAGTTCCGTGAAGAACTATACAGCCTATTTTCATATATCCTACTTATGTTAACTGCCACAATCAACATACAAAATTTCAGTTTAATTGCTGTAACAGATTCGTAGATATTGAGAACCGTCTAAATATTTTAGATGGTCGCCAGGTTGGATTTTTATTTTTGTACTATTACATTAAGATTATTGTGTACGTGTGGTATTCAAACTTCAATCGCATGATTAGACAACAAGAAGTAAAAACGAGATTTTAAAATTACGCACAGCAGCCATCTTGTGATAATGCAAACCATTGAAATAAATTAGATGCCAGTGGATCAACATTTGTATAAGCATTTAACGTGCAACGTTTCACGGCACTCGGATAGTTAATTCGCGAGAAACGTCCATTTACATATTTATACTTCGCGTCGCCGCCATGTTGGATTTGTGCTCACCAGGTTCCTGAAAGTACTATAGGTGAACATATGTTCATAGTCTCTATGATCATTAAAAAATTCAGTTTGGTTGCTGTAAAAGATTCATAGATGTTGAGAACCGTCTAAATATTTCGGGAGCTCACCATTTAGGGGTGTTATGTGTATAGGCCATAGAGTTATGTACCATTCAAGGACAATTATTGCCTAGGTTCATTATTCAAACTTTCACTTCGATCGCATGATTACGACACAAGTAATTAAAACTTAATTTTAAAATTTCGCACAGCCGCCATCTTGAGGTTATGTAAGCAATTTAATTAAATTAGTTGGCAGTGCATTACAATCTGCAAAATCAATTACTATACCACATTTCACTGCGCTCAGAGAGTTAAATCACGAGAAAAGTCTATTGAAATATTTTAAATTCGCTTGGTCGTCATGTTCGTTTCGTACTTTACAGGTTTATGAAATATACATAGGTATACCTGTATCAGTACCCTTTATCACCGTACAAAATTGCAGGGTGATATCTGTAATAGTTTCGGAGATATAGAATGTCAGTGAAATATTTCGCACAGCCGCCATTTTGAGGTTATGTAAACAATTGAACTAAATTAGACTCCAGTGCATTACAATGTGTATAAAAAATTGCTGTACCAAGTGTCATTACATTTAGATAGTTAAATCGCGAGAAAAGTCTATTTAAATATCTCAACTTCGCTTGGCCGCCATGTTGGTTTTGTAGTCACCAGGTTTTTGAAAGTCTCATAGGTGAACTTTTGGTAGAGCCCTTTATCACCGTACACAATTTCAGGGCGATATCGGTAATAGTTTCGGAGATATTGAATGCTAGTGAAATATTTCGCACAGCCGCCATGTTGGATTGGAGAGACGTAACAAAATTTGAAGGGCACGGTCGAGGTCGCCGGGAATAGTGCTATGAACTTCCCGTGTTTCATTGAAATCGCTCCAGCCGTTTCGATTTTATTAGGGGGGGACACACACACGAATCACACACACACACACACACACACACACGCACACACACACGGACAAAAGGTGATCTCATAAGCCTATTTTTTCAAAATTGAAAATAGGCTAAAAATGACCTCAAAAGGCCGATTTCTCCAAAATATGACCAACAAATTCAACCAAACTTAAAAAAATGCTCTTAAAATGGATAAATTGGAAAAAATGCAAAAAGATGCAAAATATAAAGGACATATTTGAAGACGGGCTGGCCCGTCCGGAGTTTCTATGTACAGCATTATTTTAGACAGCTCAGTAAAAAGATGACATGTCATCTACATCCGGGCCCTAGTTATAACCAATTATTTTAATATAATTTTTGCTAATTATAGGCATCATTTGACCTTTACCGTCAACAATATGATCCTATTTCATGAATAAATCCGTTATAATAATTATCAATGACTACATTAATGTCATATTACAGTAACATTCCGAAATTAGAATTGTTATACTCCAAGAATAGTTTTAATAAATGTTGCATTAATATTCTGACACAATAACATATTTTAAACAATGTTTTAGCATTTTACAATAATGCTTTCTCTTTATAACGATGCAATCTAGCAAAATTGACACATTCTGTCGCTTATTACGCATTTTTAGCCTACTTTCGATTTTTGCAAAAAATGAAAGTAGACTTATGAGATCAACACAGGGCGAAAAATTGTGTGTCTGTCTGTGTGTATGTGTGTGTGTGAGTCTGTGTGTGTGTGTGTGTGTGTGTGAGTGAGTGAGTGTACTCTGAATGTCTGTCCCCCCCTATCAATTCGAACACGGTGAAACCGAATTGAACGAAATTTGGTACAGAGGTAGCTCTAGCATAGGGCACCTCAGTGTCATACTTTATATCGCTGTCATCTTTACCAAAACTGAATGGCGGCCACTCAAACGTTCAAAACGTAAACTCAAATTACGGCTAAACTAATCATCCGATCTCTACCAAATTTGGTGACAACATACCTTTATATAGGACGCGTCTTTCACCCAAACTTCTAGGTCATCGTCCTTGCCATTTCAGGATGGAGGCCGTGTGAATTATGCAACCATTATAATCAATAGCTTAAGACCCACCAATTCAGATTATCAAGCCTAGGGTGGTTTAAGCTATCCTGAAGGTCGTGATCCGTTATTTATTATAATTTAATATTATAATATTATTCTGTATGACTGGCTTAAAAGAGCTGAGCTGTATCTGCCACACGACAAGATGGCAGCTGTCCTCATGAGCCTGTCTTATATTTCAGTAGTTTTAGTATGTTGTATGCGATATACCCTACTGATACAATAATATAAACTTTGTATGAAATGATCTATAATGAAGATGTACTGCAGTGAAGAAATAGTTTATTTCAAGTCATTATTTGCCAACAGGTTGAATCTAATATCAGTTAAGATCGCCATGATGTTACGGATATGTTTAGCTCTGGGCTAGCGTGTTAGCCTGTCACGCAGTTGACTGGGGATCGAATACTGCTACAGTTAACTTTTTTTTTTCTTGAATTCTTTTACAAATGATGTGCACAAGCTCTTTTCACAGATACTGAATAAAATGTCATTTAGCTCAAAGGGGAGGCTAATGTATACACTCGTTTATTAATAAAATCACAGTCCCAGCATTGCACATAAACAGAAGACATTACGAAAAGGAGAATAGAAGAATTAGAGACACGTTGTTATCAACCACAGCCTTCTTAATGTCTCTGTACGGTGCTGTCCTCTTGTGGGTTATGTGGGTAGTATTGTTCCAAATATACCGCTGTGTCTATACCTGGCCTCCTAAAGTATGGCAATTTTGTAATACTGGTAGTTCGACTATTAGCCACGATCGCGCTCCGATTACCTTTAATGATAGAACGTACAAGGCACTGCCGGCAGGAAGTTAGGTCCTCATTTGAGTTCGTAATTCAATTGCTTATATGAGGACGAAGCGTCCTTCTGGCAGGACCGTTCTTTTTTCCATTATATAGAGGGAAATGTAACGAATCAGCGCATGCAAGTCTGAAGTTGGTAGCTCTGACCGTTCAGTAATGGCGGCGATTATACGTAATGGTGACTGTGTTTATGTTTTTGCTACCTATTTCGATGCTCCAAACAGCGGAGATGCATGGAGTCGCTCGTTATTTGCTAGTAATTATGATATCAGTAAATGTCATGGTACTGTAGTTTAAATTACGTGTAGTTGTGCAACTGTGCAGTGGGATATTGACAAAAACACAACTAGGCTTTTTTAAATTTATTTATTCTCGAGTGATGGACGCGCCGTCTCTCATACATTTATTTAGTCTCTGTACTATAAGAAAACACGTTTATACTTTATACGTTTATATATTTTAGAGTCAATAAGTTGTTAAGAGACAGTTATTGTATTAGTCAATATGAGTCATATTGAATATTTTAGAATATTTACAGACTTTTATTGTTTGCCCAGTACCAGAACTGCAATATTATTACGCTCTGATAACCCAAAGTACTGCCGGAAGGACGCGTCCTGCTGGAAGGCCAGTTCAAACATTTGCCATAAGGGTCCAAAGTCCTGCTGGAAGGACGCACCGCTGTGCACAAAAGTACTTCCGGAAGGTCCATCTAGCAGGACGAGTGACTGTACGCTCTATCATTAAACACTGCCAGTTGGATCGCCTCCCTCCTGGCTACTTTAAACTGCCTACTCGTTGAACACCCAGAGGCGTACTAGATAAATATGAATTCACTGCTAGGTCGCAGCACCAACCTACTGTGATTGGCGCGGATTTTTTAAGGGGAAGGTACCCAAAACGATAGATCCTTAAGTTTGCAGGCTGGCTTAATATAGAGATTAACGGACGTGAATGCATTACAATAAGTTAGTAGTTTTGTTATTCAATCATCATAAAGTATATAATATTGATTTTGACACTTACTGGCTAATTATCAATATAAAAGAAAACAAACACTACATGGTGGTAGAGGTGGTTTTAGGGATGAGGACAAAGAGTTATAAATATACCCATACATTTAGGAGAAAGTAGGCTATATGTTCTTTGCTGAACATCTTGTTTATGGATCGAAGCTTTCCAATTATAAACAGTTTTGTCTCAAAGTGAGCATATTAAAACGTTTCCTTAAAAATTCAAATACGGAATATCAAAAATCCAAATACAAATTAAATTACGTCAAAAAAGACACACGCTGACGTAGAATAAAATTTACAATTAAATCTCTAATATTGACAACATAATAGCATGGGTTATGAGTAAAGAAAATCTACATATAAGTTGGTCACTACTGAAATACCATCAAAAATACATCAAACGTCTGAGATATTAGAACATTCAATTTTCTACCTTTCAGATGAGCTGCTGTCGTGATACCTGGTCTGATATTCATGTTGTTCCCTCGCAGCTCGGCACGCGATCGTCGCCTGCCTCGAAACGAGTTCCTGCTGGGTGCGTGGCAAACAGCCGAGCGACACCCTCTCGTGCTGCACTGCGAACACCTGGGCTTGCTCTCTCGCCTCCTGCTAACGGCTCTTCTTGCTTTGCGACATCTAGTCTGGCAACTCGTATCTGGCATAAACGAACTCCCCTGTCCGCTGGCTTCGTGTAGCATCTCGTCATCACTGTAGGTTTGAAAGTCTCTGGTTAACATCTCCCCAAGTTGGTAGTGGTCGTTTGAATCGTATTGTTGTAGGCAAATTCAGAATACAGCATGATGGACTAGCTGTTGTAGAATCTTCGATCCATGGTCGTCAAGGTCACTCTGAATTCCCACTCCGTGAGTGTAGATTAACCTCCTTCCATTGTTTAGTGCTTCATGATAATCTCCTTAATAATTGTAGAATAGGAATGTCCCCTCTGACTCGAAGACATCATCGTAAATGTTTGATAAATATTCAGAAGAAATACTGTTTCGATGTTGTAGCCTGTGCGTACTATGCTACTACTGTCGACCAAAATATTATGTGTACTCAAGTTTGAAGGTTGTTTGTGAAGAAACCAATATACCTACATAAAATCCAATAACATCATCATTTTCGTCGTTCTATTTTACGTTAGTTCATGTAGGTTTGGAGTTTTTAATTTATATTTTAATATTTTTATCGCAGTTGGAACACAAAAAGTGCCCGTTTTTGAGCGTGTTTAAACCATGCGTCCCATTAAAGAATTGTTATCTCACAAAACCGCCATCAGATAGAATCCAAATTTTAACACAATATACATTGGAATGTTGTATAACTGGTTTACTAATTTCAAAATTTTATGTGTCCAAGAAACAAAGTTGTTATCATTTTTTTAAGGCAACTTTTTCTCGGCTCGGGGTGGTTGGAAAATGTAGTTCTTGGTTGCGTTGTAATCCTTATACATCAAAATGTTATGCTGTATGATTGTGAAATACGTAAATTAATTCACTTATTTTATATCGGTTTGTATTTGAACGGGTGATTAAAACATGGTTCACCAGTTAGCCGCTCCGTTGAAATCTGTACAACGTTGCCAAGATGGGTTCTATCACGCGTCATGGCACGCCTCGCTCGGAAGTGATGGGCTCCATATCAGCAACGCTGTACAGCATTTCCCGGAGCGGCTAGCTGGTGAACCATGTCTTAATTCCCCATACAAATACAAACTTATATAAAATAAGTGAATTAACTTACGTATTTCACAATCATACAGCATAACCTTTTGATGTATAAGGATTACAACGCAACCAAGAACTACATTTTCCAATGACCCCGAGCCGAGAAAAAGTTACCTTACAAAAATGATAACATTTTTCGTTATTGTAGACACAAAACTTTGAAATTAATAAACCACTTATACAACATTCCAATGGATATTGTGTTAAAATTTGGATTCGATCTGATGACGGGATTGTAAGATAATAATTCTTAAATATGACGCATGGTTGAAACACGCTTAAAAACGGGCACTTTTTGTGTTTCAACTGCGATAAAAATATTAAAATATGAATTAAAAATTCGAAATTAACATGAACTAACGTAAAATAGAACGATTAAAATGATGATGTTATTGGATTTTGTGTAGGTCTATTGGTTACTTAACAAACAACCTTCAAACTCGAGTACAAATAATACTTTGGTCGACTGTAGTGGTTTTGTAGAAGTATAAAGCTGTAGTATTGGAGTCTACTTTTAATAAGCGTTGAAATATAAAATGCTGCTTGTAGTTCAAATTAATGCTTTTCGTAATTTTCCGGCTTCTCCTAATCTTCCTCGGCGATAGCTGTATCTCCACTCGGTCCAGTCCAAGTCTGCTGGCCTTACTTCGAATACAATGGTGAGCTCCCCTGGGACGCTCTGTAATACAGGTCTGCTCTGTTCACGTCGTTAAGAAGGAATGAATTCTGCGCTCTTGACAATTGCGCGCGTGCCAAACTAGAATGGCGTTCTAGCCTCGCACAGAGTCCCTATACACTGAATTTCGCTCATATCTCCTCTTCTGTCCATAAATATATGATTCTGTTTTGATAATAAAATTTCATTTTCTCTTCTTCATCTGTGGAAGTGCTAATATCGCTTTGTATATGCAAATTTAATATAATAGCGATTCCCTCAAAAATTTTGTAGTTCATCCTGATTGGCTGTTGAGTTATCATAAAAACTCATTGTTCTAGCCTCTTATCAACGTGTCGTGTGCACAATTTTGTTATTTTCACCTCGGCCAACCAAAACCGGTTTCAGGCTTGCTAACTTGAAGCCTTGGTCATATTCCAGTGTCGGAAGATTAGACTCTTCCTTGGTTAAATTATCATTCACTGAAATATTCCCAAATTTAATTCTTTCAAAATACTCCAAAATTTTCCAAAAAGTCATCATTATGATTCATTCACTTCCTAAAATACTTATGTGACTAAAATATTGTTCCAATTCCAAATTCCATTTCTTACATCATCAGGTTCACAAGTCGGTTCGATCCTCGGCTCTGTCAATGCCTGAAACTGGGCTGAATTCGAGTTCAGTACCTATCCCTTTGAAAGGGAAAGTTTACAAGTCCATGATACGACCAGTGTCACTTAACGGCACAGAATGTTGGCCAGCTTCAACCAAGCATGAACAAGCCCTACATAGAATGGTGATGAAAATGTTACGTTGGTCCATGGGTGTTACACGGCTTGATCATGTCAGGAATAAACATATCCGGAAAGAGATGGGAGTTGGAGCCCTTACCGATAAAATGAGAAAAACACGACTTCGGTGGTATGGACATGTCACTAGAAGTGATGAGAACTCTGTGGCAAGAACAGCTCCAATACGATCCAGGAGGAAATCGACCCCCTGGAGTCCAAAGAAAAGATGGCTGGACAGAATCAAGGAAGACTTGGTAATGTGTGGACTTAAACCTGAAGATGCCCTTGACAGGAAGAAGTGGCGAACAGCAACCAAACAAGCGGACCCTGCACCATCGCGGGATACACGCCAGGAAAGAAAAAGTATTTAAAATAATGCAACTAGTCAATATTTGCTAGTTATAGTCTATGTGATGTTTTGTTATGATATTGAAAATG
Source organism: Meconema thalassinum (assembly GCA_946902985.2). NCBI lineage: Eukaryota > Metazoa > Arthropoda > Insecta > Orthoptera > Tettigoniidae > Meconema > Meconema thalassinum. Next base: position 197,449,173 of record OX336391.1, on the reverse strand, counting down.
GTGATTGACCTCAACATTTGATTGTTTAGTGTGAATATGAGGTTGTTGACAACCCAACCAGATAAGCAGCCTGTACAATACAATCTGAACTAACCATTAACAACAGGTGTTTAATGAACGGACATCACGTCACCTCAGCAGAACCATACGATGCGATCGAAGGGCTACTGTGAGTCAGATCACCGCCCAGGTGAATGTTTAGAGTCAGGAACCCATCTCTTGTCGATTCGATGTCTCGCTCTATTGCTTCCGATTTGAGGGTTCGCGGAGGAGCAACTCGTGATTAGCATCAAGTTCCGTGCCTTCCCATGGCTTTTGGCCACGCATATTGACCGAGCGAGTCTGCCATAAGAGGACAGATGTTGTAGTCATCAATAAGAAGGTAAAGGAAGCCATCCTGGTTGATGTAGCGGTTCCCAATAGCAACAACATAAATGCAAAGCACGACGTAAGGATCTCCAAATATAAAGACCTAGCGGAGCCCATCAGGTTGCAACGGCAGATTGGAAAGGTGAAGGTCATACCAATTGTTATATCAAGCACTGGCGTTGTACCAAGGTGTCTACTGCAGGGGTTGAAGGAACTTGATGTAGACGCAAATTTATAAAAGTCAATGCAAAAAGTAGTCATCATTGCAACAAACAGATTAGTAAGAAAATTCATGGGCTAGTGAATATAGATTTTTAAAAGTGATGATTATGCTCTGATTTCTTATAATTGCCAGATCATGTTCTGAGAGTTAAGTAACATAATAATAATAATAATAATAATAATAACAATAATTCTGAAGACGACACAATCATGAACCCTACTTACATGTAGAAAAGATAACAGACAACATTCATAAGAAAAGGATAGCTTTCTATGGCCACATTGATCGTATGAGTTTTTCAAGGTTGAGCAATAGGATCTTCAGTATTTTTCTTAATAAGAAAATCAAGGATGCGATGTTCACAGAAGTAGAAAACTCCTGCGTGAAGTGGGTATAACCCAGAAGGATATCCAGGAACATGTTCCACTAAAGTCAAAAGTCCAAGAACATCATTGTTTCCAACAAAGGCAAAAACTAAAAACTGGCACAACATGGGCTGAAGTGAGGAAGGAACTCAATAAGAAACGAATGCGGGAATACTGGGCGAACGTTAAGGCCCGGGTGCAAATACATGACAAAGGACAGTTGAAATGGCATGTTCGTCGGCTTCGGTGGCATTGATGGTAGCATGCTGAGCTTCTAAGCCCAAGGTCGTGGGTTCAAACCAGGCCGAAATTGTCGGATTATTTTAGAGCATTAAAATAATCCCTCAGTATGCCTTCCTTCGGAGGGGAAGTAAAGCCGGCTGGCCCATGTCATAGATTTATGACATGTAAAAGAACCTTCCACTAACTTGTGTGAAGCAAAATTTGTAGGTTAGATTTGATTAATGCTCTTAAGTTCCAACGTTCGTCACCAAGCACTGGTTGCGATGGCATCTAGTAGTAGCCAAGTTCACAGCTAGATGTCATGGAAGGTAGCATTTGGTAGCGAAAGTAGGAAATACTTGAAATTATTTTCAGCAATCCTTAATTGATTTAAAAACAAATAACACACACTAATACAGTCATTACAATTAACACCGGTTATCAGACAGATGCTACACACACCCAGAGTACACGGGGCTACATGACGGCGTTGTCGCAGTCCCTAAACTAAGGAACCAACCAACCAACCGAAGTAGCGTGGTCCGTAGATGGTCGAAACGACAGCAGGTAGAAGAATAATAATAACAAATCTGTGCCAGACACTTAAATGTCAGAGTCTAACATTAACTTGCTGACAGGACGTGGGCTACGTACAATTGTTAGTAGATCCTGTTCGAGTATTGCTCATCCGCATAGCAAGCCAATATCCACTAATACACTTCACCATAATCAAATACATTTGTAGCAACACACGCTAATAAAAGTCTATCGATTAATTGAATTCGATCCTTGTTGCTGCACACACAGTGAGGGGAACACACTAATTGGTCATGTGAAACGTTATTACTGATGAGCTCGGCCCAAGGAGCAGGCTCAATCAATATCGCTCATAAGATAATTAATGACTACAAACACGTTGGCTGGCTAATCAACCCCTCCATATCCAGCGTCAAGTACAGCGAATAATTACTGAAATGTTATCTCTGAATACAGAAATCTCTGATACTACCCCGCTTGTATTCTGTGCAATATTAAGTTATTCATGAGCCTCCGTGGCTTAGGGGGCAGCACGCCGGCCTCTCATCGCTGGGCCCGTGGTTCAAATCTCGGCCACTCCATATGAGATTTTTGCTGGACAAAGCGGAGGCAGAAAGGTTTTTCTCCGAGTAGCCTACTCCGGATTTCCCTGTCACAAATGTCATTCCAGCAACACTCTCCTCTATCATTTCATTTCATCTGTCATTCATTTAATCATTGCCCCAGGGAAGTGCGACAGGCTTCGGTAGCCGGCACAGTTCATATCCTCGCCTCTAGATGGGGGCTTAATTCATTCCATTCCCTGACCCGGTCGGTCGACAGGAAGCAGGCTGTGGATTTTCATTTTCATTAAGTTATTCGTTGATGTTGATTCTTTAGGGGCTTTATGACATCGTGGTCATGCAGTCCTGTGTACTTGGGTGTGTGTACGATTTGTCTGATACCCTATGTCACTGTGATACCGACAGCGGTAGCTACGCTCACTAAAGCACAGCGCTGGGCCAAGCTCTCTGTGGACTTGGTAGACGTGGTTTCGAGCTCCACCGTCGACCGTCCTTCAATTGGCTTTCCATGGTTTCACATTTCCAACACTAGACAGTACCTTCTGACTGGCCACGGCCACTTCCTTCCATTTCCTTGCACAGTTTCAGTTATCTGCATTCATTTCATCTCTCATTTAGTCCTCTCATGAGCTTGATGTCAGGAAGGGCATCCGACTTTAAAAGCCACCCGATACATAGACTTTCATTGCATCTCATCCCCGACTCCGCTGAAGACGGGAATAATAAGGGGTAGATATGCATACACACGCACATACCCTGTGCCACTGTAATGTCTGTACTAGTGTGCGTATTTGTAATTGAGCTCGGATTTGGGAAGGAAGCGGCCGTGGCATTACGTTACGTATCATCCCGGCATTTGCATGGAGTAGAAGTGGAACACCACTGAAAACCAATTCCAGGATGGCTGTGGTAGGAATCGAACCCACATTTCTCATGTCTGTCTCACGAGTCTGAGTGTAGCCCGTTCCAGCCGTCAGACCAGAATTAAATTTTATTTCTTGGAAGAGCCGTGAATCAAACCCGGACCTCCGGGCGAAAGCGAAGAACGCTAGCCACTATCAGACAACTTGATCACACATCTAGGCACACGGGGATGATGACGGAGATGTCCCAAACCCCTAAAATTAATTAGCTACGAACAAGCAACCTACACGGATGCATCTTGATTTACAATAAATAGTTCCGTGTCGAACTAAAGCCTATTTTCATATATTCTACTTATGATAACTGCCTCTATCAACATACAAAATTTCATTTTGATTGCTGTAATAGATACGTAGATAATAAGAACCGACTAAATATTTCGCAGGGTCGCCATGTTGGATTTTCATATATGTATGTAGGTCTTAGAGTTAAGTACTGTTACATGAACCTTATTATGTACAAAAAATAAAAACGAGATCATGGCACCATTCTGGCCGACCCCGACCGTGCCCTACACATTTTATTGTGTCTCACCAATCCAACATGGCGGCTGTGCGAAATATTTCACCAGCACTCAGTATCTCCGAAACTATTACAGATATCACCCTGAAATTTTGTACGGTGATAAAGGGCACTACTAAAAGTCCACCTATGAGACTTTCAAGAACCTGGTAACTACAAAACCAACATGGCTGCCAAGCGAATTTGAGACTTTTAAATAGACTTTTCTCGCGTTGTAACCATCTAAACATAATGAAACTTGGTAGAGCAAATGTTTATACACATTGTAATGCACTGGCGTCTAATTTAGTCCAATTGTTTATATAACCTCAAATGGCGGCTGTGCGAAATATTTCACTGGCATTCTATATCTCTGAAACTATTACAGATAACACCGTGAAATTTTGTACGGTGCTAAAAGGCACTGCTACAAGTTTATCTGTGTAACATTCAAACACCTGTCAAGTACAAAACGAACATGGCGGCCAAGCGAATTTGAAATATTCGAATAGACTTTTCTCGTGATTTAACCATCTGAGCGCAGTGAAATGCGGTACAGTAAATGATTACACGTATTGTAATGCTTTGCCAACTAATTTAGTTCAATGCTTTACATAACCTCAAGATGGAGGCTGTGCGAAATCTGAAAATTAAGTTTTTATTTCTTATGTCGTAATCATGCGATCGAAGTGAAAGTTTGAATAATGAAGCTACGCAATAATTTTCCCTTAATGGTACATAACTCTATGGCCTATACATATAACAATCCATAATGGTAAGCATCCGAAATATTTTGACGGTTCTCAATATCTACGAATCTTTTACAACAATCAAACTGATATTTTTTATGTTCATAGAGGTTATGAACATAAGTTCATCTGTAGGACTTTCAGTAACCTGGTGAGCACAAATCCAACATGACGGCGACGCGAATTACAAATATTTAAAGGGACGTTTCTCGCGATTTAACAATCCGAATAGAGTGGAACTTTGCTCGCTAAATGCTTATGCAAATGTTAATCCACTGACATCTAATTTATTTCAATTGTTTTCATAACCACAAGATGGCAGCTGTGCGAAATTTTAAAATCTTGTTTTTACTTCTTGTGTCCTAATCATGCGATTGAAATTTGAATACCGCACGTACACAATAAACTTCATGAAATTGTACACAAATCAAAATCCAACCTGGCGACCATCTGAAATATTTAGACGGTTCTCAATATGTACGAATCTATCACAACAATCAAACTGAAATTTTGTATCTTGATAGAGGCAATTAACATGAGTAGGATATATGAAAATGGGCTATATTGTTCTCCATGGAACTACTTGTTTCATAAATGAAAATAGGCTTAAAATGAAGGAAGTAAGCCTAGGTGTCGTTTATTGAATTATTAATATCAATCACTACTTCTGTTACACAAAAACCCTGGCTGTTTCTGAAAATATTAGGATAATGCATAAGTAATGTTATACGTTTTGTGTTTTATAAGATAGTATTGTTTTTTATTTTTCACCAATGCTATTTACAGGAGGCCATGTCTAGAATTGCGTATATTGCGAGAATGTATCATAATAAGATACCATACATTGCCAAATGTAGAAACTTGGAAAATCAACCGGTAGCGCTTTAATTACCCCTGAACAGCCTCAACGTAGAGTGTTGGACCTCTACGTAGGCGGGAACGGGGTGCAATCATGTTCATGAGGATGACTGTCGTCACCTTATCATTAACCCCATTGAAGATAGATTAATTAGGAGAATTGTCACTTGTGATGAAAATGGGCAACAGTGACGCCTCTAATCAGTGGCTCTGTCCCCATCAACCTGCCAAAGTCATCGTCAAAAAGGATCGGTTCGGCCCAAAAGTAATGTTGCGTATCTGGTGGAATTTTGAAGGAGTGATTTACTGGGAGATTGTTACAAACAGACGTGCTGTCAATGCAGATCTTTGTTCTCAACAACTGGAACGAGTTCATGACATTTTGAGACGGTGATACAAATCATTTGTTAACCGAAATAGAGTTGCAGCAGGACAATGCGAGACCTCATACTGCACGAACAACCATGGCAAACATTCAGGAATTGGGAGGAGTCGAACTGCTACCACAACCAGCATACAGCCCTGATCGTGCGCCTTCAGATTACAATTTTTTTCGATCCATGAACCATTTATTGCGTGGAAAAAATATCGAAAACATTGAAGCTGTGGAGGTAGGTCTCGCCGAATTATTCACATTGAAACCCAGGGACTGGTACCGTCGCGTGATAAGAAACCTCGCTAGAAGATGGCTCAAGACCGTAGAATATAATGGTGTATACTTGAAGAATAGTTAAATTTCTTGTCAGAAAACTTACCAAATAAAATTTTCTTAAGAGGTGGCATTACTTATGAAGACATCCCCTGTAGAATACGAACGAGACATCGGCCATAACCTAATGCCGTCGGCGTCAGAAGAGAACAAGAGTTGACCAAGAGAGGTCGACAGGAAAGAAGACAGAGAGGAGCCCGGCACAAGAAAGTGGAAGCAATGCTGGACTCAGCTGCGGTCCCTTGGTCTCTGACCCACGTTTCACAAGGTGTGATTCACTGGAGGAGGACAACATGTATTTAATACACTACGCCAAGGTATTCAGTAATATTTATAGTCTCGTTTGTACATCGCTCCACACGAGTAGGTTACATCGAAGACTCTTAAAGCAGGTCCGGAAATGTGAGAGAAATAAATGTGTGATCAGTGAAAGGATTGTACGCTTACACAAAATCTATGTTAGCTGGTGAGAAGTATGACAATGTGATCACAATGACAGTGCCAGTAAACCATTTTGTGTGAAAGGAAGCTCTTCTCAAATAACGTCACAGATGATTAGTGACAGCTGTCGACCACTTGAAAGTAAAGGCTGGCCTGGTACTGTGGTAAACGTTTACGAGCAGTTCAGCATTTCTGAGGCACCAGGAAGTAGACTGATGAGATGACTAGGGCTCGGAATCTTAGGTTTTAATCTGTTATTTTCCTTGCTATTTAATGAAACAGTTTCAGGATAATACAGATATATTATAAACTATTTATCTTTAGCTAAAGTCAATATTGATTTCATTGAAACAGTACTGGTTTCGCTCAAATTGTGACCTTATTCAGCTGGTATATGATGAGTAACTGAGTAGCACCATACCAATAGTTCACAAACTAAATTTTCAAAAACAAAACCTATCTGTTGCAATAAATTTTGTAAATTAAGCATAAATACTTGTCATGAAAAACAACGTGGAAATGAGGAGATATGTATCTGAAAATATGTACTGTTTGTTGAATCAGTTAGGTTTTCTATACTATACCTAGAAAATACACATCAAGAATATTTATAACCTAACTGATTCAACAACAGTACACATTTTCCCATACACATCTCCTCATTTCTACAATTTTCAAACATTTTTTTATGCTTAATTTACAAAATTTATTGCAACAGATCTGGTTGTTTTTGATGTGTAACATCTTTCCGCTCGGTTGCTGGATAGTTTTGTGGGAGTGATTTAAAAAATAGGGGACGGAAGTGGATGGAACGAACGGAAGTATACTAGCTGGCAGTGGTGAAAAACGGAACGATGCACTGCCCGCTTGATCATTCGAACGGAAGTGTACTAGCTGGCAGTGGTGGAAAACGGAAGTATGCACTGCCCGTTCAATCGATCGAACGGAAGTGTACTAGCTGGCAGTGGTGGAAAACGGAAGTATGCGCTGCCCGCTGGATCAATCGATCAAGCTGGCAATGCTACGAGAAACAATGAGCGCGCGGTGTCGAAAATTGGTACCATGCCGTACTCTCTGCCATGTAAAATGTATATGACATACTGAACGGAAAACGCTCACGCGAACTCTGGTGTCAAGTGATTGAAACAAATGACATGGTACATGTTCGAAATCTTCGTATCAGTATTTAAATGGTAAAATGTCTTAATATCAAACATTGTAAGTAGTCGGCGTTGCCGGTATTATGTTTCTGCACAATGGCTATTGAAATATTAACCCACATAACGGTAATGCAGTCATCAATATAATATAATCGTTGTGGTTATACGAGAATTGAGCAAGCCTTCATGAACTAATACTCAATACATTCTCTTTACTCACAAGATGGCCTATTCATAAGGCACTTTAAATTCAATTTCACGCAGGAACATTATCGAAACAAGCAAAATATAAATGAAACTTAATTCCGTAATGCAGTATTATTGGAACGCGGAAATAAGTCACCATCTTGAGCACAATATTTGCGTGTTCGATATAGCCGTGAGGTTAGTGCTTAAGACTATGACTCTAAAGATCTTGGGTTCGCATCCCGGACGGGGTAGCTATTTTTGCTACCAGATTATCATTTTAAACGATATTTATCATATCAATATGACTCATTTTAACAGAATCCATATGAAATTACGTGGTGGTCTGTGAATGAGGAGGACATGTTTATTTTATTTTATTTATTTATTTAATCAATTTACCCTCTAGGTTGGAGGTTCTCACGGACTCAGCGAGAGAACTCACCACTACCGCCTCTATGGGCAGTGTCCTGGAGCTTGGAAAATCTGGTCGGGATGGATACAACTGGGGAGGTGTGATCAGAACCTCGCCCAGGCGGCCTCACCTGCAAAGCCAACAGGGGCCTCATGAGGGATGGGAAAGTATGGAAGATTGGGATGGATAGGCTAGGAAGAGGGAAGGAGGCGGCCGTGGCCTTACAGTAGGTACTGTACCCGTAATCCACGTGGTCTTACCTGTTGAAATCCGATGGAAAAGCTGGATCGTAGATTCTGGAAGTTCCCGGCTGAAATAACCCCTAAAAGTCTACCAACTAGGATCAACCAGGGATTAGGATACGTCGATATTAAAGAATGCGATACGAAGATGCCAGTGGTGTATATATTACAATGAAACGAAGCTCTTAAAATAACTCGAACAAGAGACTCTAAAAGAAAACGAAAGTATCTCGGGCGTTAATTTTAACCAAACTCAAGAAAAAACCACCCACTGGTCCTCCTAACGCACTCCCTTTTCTAATAGAAAACACCAGTCGTTCAAAGAATTTCTTTTAAAATTAAATTCAGTTTATTAACTGGCAAATGGAGTATGTCTGTCAATTAGACAAAAATGAAGAAAGCATCTCTAAATCAAATGACGAAAATAGTTTCAATAAACGCCTATAATAAGGCCCCAACTTACTGCTCTAAATCGCAGTATTTAAATATCTCATTCATTGAACACATTACATGAAAAATACAATATTAAATCATGCACTGATGCTATACCCTTATTAAAAATTTATACATATCTTACATTTTATATACAGATTATATCCTTAGTTAGGATTTTGTTATTATCGCTGCCCATTTCCATTTAATTCGACAAGTATATCTCAAGGTTATAATTCTCTTAATTTGTTGCATTCAACAATCAATTAAGATAATCGAATAGTGTTACAAGTTAGAAAATAGTTTATTAACTATCCAGATGCTTCAATGAATGCAGTATATTTTTGTTAAAATCACTGAAATATCAAATGTATTATATTGCATGAATTAATTAAAGTTATTCGAAAAGTGGCTGTGTCACTTAAATATGTGTATCACGATATAAGCAATCCATCTCCGGCAAATCTTAATAGGAAAGAATAAAAACGTAGGGTTACTTGAATTAATACTGGCATTTAAGAGAAACATTCGTGATTCCAATTCACGTTCACAACAACTTCCTATTCAAATTAGTGATAGCTCAAAAGCTAATTTCACTCTTACAAAACGAAATGACTACGTTAATGTCTTCACATAAGACTTCGAGTACATTACACAATATTAATGTTGACCATCCAATGATGTCAAATATTCGCTTCATTAGCACAATAAATTCGTATTCATTAAATTGGAATACATTAATTCAGCTTTCCAAAGCTGTCAAGAATTTTTCCCAAACGTAATTAAACTCAAAACCTTTCAATAAATACTCTGAAGATATCACGCCTTATCGTAGACGAATATAGAAGTGTCACAGAGTACCTCTTTCCCAACTTCACTCAACAAGTTGCAACAATTTATTAGATAAGTTGTATTATCTACTTCCATAAATTATCGTCATTTAAGTCTATGACAAATTCTGTTATACTTGTTTGAACTGTTAATTTAGTTCACTATTCCTATATATATATATGTATAATTATTTCCATAATAACTTATATAATAAAAAAATCGTAGATAGACACTAGTAAAATTGTCGGTTCAGTTTCGCCTATCCAAACTCGAAAAACGGCTTAACTACTCAGAAGAAAACACGTGAGATTTACACCATGGAAAGGAGTCTATTATCGTATCAATAGATACACGCAAACCATTAAATCAAACGATGATCTAGCCAAGAGCCTACCAAAATCGAATTAAAATAACACAAGCTGAAGACTGAACGAACTAAAGTTTCAGTGAAAAAAAAAATCTCTAATCTAAAAGAAATATGAAAGTAGGCTACAAATGCCTCGACAATCAATTCACAATTGTTCTCGCTGGACGATTTCTACGATTCCATACCCATGGAAAATAATGATGAAAATGAACTATCATTTCTAAAAGAAAGAAATGTCTACTAGAATGTCATAAGTCCAAACGAAGAGTATCACTGAAATATTTTCGGAATAGTTCAAGTGCACGTGTGTGTGGCCATCTTCTTCCTAATCGCTATTCTTATACAAAAATATCGTCGTCTTGGTCCTAATTATGCTGCAGATGTCTTCCCAACAAAATTCAATGCTTGGTTTTATTTCCAAAACTTTCAAAAGAAAACCCACAAGTAATGCTCTAAATAGCATTACGTTTACTGTTAACTACTAAATAAATTTCACTCTCCGACATAAATGATACAAGGAACCACATCTAGTCTTCGAATGAATTTCATACTATTTAATAAAATGTTGGTGAAAAGTGACGAACTAAAAGCGACAAAGTCTACTGTCTACAAGAAAGATAAGTTTTCCAGCTTCCTTGGGCGATGTTCTGGTTGAGATTGAAGAAAGTAAAGGAATATACATTCCTTTCAGGAACTGGACCCTCATCCCTGAGTAGTCCATGGCTGGAGCTGTAAGTCGTTGAACCAACTTCCTCCTAACTCGAAAACCACTGTCTACGAAACGGAGTTCCTACATATTACTAGTACAAGGCTCCCTCGACGTTATCAGTAAAGTAGTTTCGTTCATTTGGAGTTGTTTCTTTATTCTCATGTACTTCAAAACCACTGGATCAGAACGAACGCCTACAACCGTTTCTTTTTCTTCATTGTAGTATTTATAAGGTTGTCATTCCAAATGATCAATCCTGCCTCTGCATTGCATTCCTGTACTATCTGCTTAGCCCAACATTGCTACAGCAGCTAGATTCTCACAATAAAGTCCGGTCGTATTGTTCTTGATAATACTAATGCTTTCCTGCATTTCAACCATATATGAAGTAGATTTCCTCATCGTGGAGTTTGTACTGACAAGTCCATGCAATAACTAAGCTCACTCGCATATATCCATTTTCTGGGTTATGCCAAACACGCCAGAAATACGAACAACCGCATGTTGCTATGAAGCAATCCGCCTGTTCGCTCCGCGCCGTGATTAGAGTACACTCGTACGACTGCGTGTTTAACGAAACTTTTCTTACAGAGCCGATAGCACGTTCACTCCGTGTGTCACAAAACTCAAGTGTCTGTGATTTCAGAACTGCTCGCAGACACGCCACAGCTGGCAGTCTACCCATGATACATCTCTCCTTGTATCGAGGTTGACAATCGAACTCTGTCGATTATCATCTTATATATGCATCAGACAGTTGCAGAAATAAGTTAGTGAGCATGTCCTGTCCACGTGATCAAGAGCATGGCGCGATTGCCTATCTATCTCCTAAGTGAATGACGAGTGTATTGCTCCTCAAGCCTGCAGCCAAATTAATGCCAAACAGTAATTTCAAAATACGTCTCGCTGTCGTATCAGGGTTCAAGTATACAGCAAAATACTGGCTCATCCTCCTCCCAACCTAGCTAATAAAAGTGTGCAAATACTTTTATTACACCATTCTAGGTATTCGTTAATGAACAGTATTTTGTGTTTTATTCCACTCTCTTAAAATACTTTCTGAGGTTCTTCGCATTGAATTTTCCTATTTCCTCGTTTGTGTGGATGTCTAGGACTTGGTAACTATTATTCCCGTACACTCTGCCTACCTTGTAGGGGCCAATGTACAGGCTACTGAACTTCATGTATATCTTCCTCGCTGCATCTGTTTTAGTGGATTTACGTACGAGAACTAAGTCATTAGTTTCTAGAGGCGGGTTGTAGCGCTTTCCTTCATTTCTTTTGTGTCTTTTTCCCGCCGCATCCATCAGGCTTTCTCGGGCATTATCCGCCCTTTCCTGCTCTGACGGTTCAGCATCTTTAGTTAAGAATTGTGTTATTTCATCCCAAGCTCTTTCTGGCTTTCTGTTATGATGAACTAACACTGGAATATCTCTCAGACTTTCATGATATGTCGTATTTAGGCATGTCTCCATCAGAGGTACATATTTTACCCAGCTAGGATGATCTTGAGGGCAGTATAAACGTGCAAACTTGGCAACCTCTGACATTAGACGTTCCGAACTCTTGGACTCAGGATATCTGATGCTGGAGAAGACGTGACGTATTCCAAATCTCTCCATAGCGACTTTGAATTCATGGGAAGTAAATTGTGATCCATTATCTGAAAGAATCGTTTCTGGTATTCCAGCTTTTGTGAATACACTCTTAACTAAGCGACTTATAACTTGCGCTGCTGTTGCGTTCTGCAAGGGGTCTAAGGTGACGAATTTCGAAAACACATCCATGGTAACAAGTAGAAACTGGTTACCCCTGGCACCTTTTGGATAAGGGCCAAACAGGTCACAAGCCATTAATTCACGTGGTCTATAGGGGATAATTGCTCTCGGCTCCTCCTTAGATAATGCCGAAGGATATTTGCTCCTCTGGCAACTGTCACATGACCTAATAACCCTCGCAACGGACTGACGCAATTTAGACCAATAAAACGTCTCCTGAAGCGTTTTCATGGTCTTATCCAGGCCACCATGGCCGATACTATTGTGTGTTAACCAGATCAAAGGTACAGTCAATTTGGGAGGCACCACTATTCTAAGTTTGTTCTTGTGCTTGTCCACAAATTTACAAACAACTTCTCCACAACGAGCGAATCTGTCAGAACATCTCCTAGTTGCCTCAAAATACTCATCCGAGTCATCCATGTGGCCCTTTAAATATCTGTACATGTTCCTTATTGGAGTGTGTCTCTTCTGTGACACAGCTAATTTGCGTAGCTTTTCCAGGATTGCCTCATCTCCCTCCTCCAATTGTACCAAGTTTACTGCTAATTTATTAGAGGGGTTTCTCGAAAGAGCATCAGCAAGAAGGTTGTCCTTGCCTGGCTGATGTCTGATGGTGGCGTTAAACTGCTGTATAAACAACGTCCATCTCGTCAGACGATCAGAAGACAAATCGGACTGAAGCATGAACTGCAGAGCTCTGTGATCTGTAATTATTACAATCTGATGACCTAGAAGTATTTTTTCCACTTCTTCAAAGCTGAGACAAAGGCCAGAGCCTCAAGCTCTGTAGTGAAATAATTTTCCTCATGAGGCTTTAATTTCCTGCTGTAAAAATCAATGTAGTGCTTATCCCCCTGTTCATCCTTTTGATACAGGACCGCACTTAAACCTACTCTGGAAGCGTCAGATTCAATATAAAAAGTGCGGCTAAATTCCGGATACTCTAACTTATTGCATTCCTTCAACATAGTCTTCGCATTCTCGAAGGCCTGCTCAGTTAAGTCCGTCCACTTCCACCGATTATTTTTCTTCAGCAGTTCATATAACGGTGCCATGGTCACTGAGTATCCTGGGCAGTGACTACTCAAAAATTGGCACATCCCAAGGAATTGGCGTAGGTGCTTGATTCTTTTTGGTCTAGGGAATTTTGCAATTTCCTCAATCTTCTTAAGATTGGGATGATAACCGTATTGATCTATAGAGTGGCCTAGGAAATTTATACGTTCCTTCATGAAGTGACATTTATCGTAGTTGACCTTAATATTGGCCTCTTGAAGCTCTAGGAACAACTTTCTAAGTTCTTTCAGATGTTCTTGAACATTAACTGAAGCGATGATGAGATCGTCAATGTAGCACGTGACGCTGCGTTTGACTTCATCAGAAAGCTTACTGTCGAGAGCCCTAATGAGCGCTGGATCGCTATTTATCATACCGAACGGTACACGACAGAACACGAAGGTTGTTTGGTCAAACAGAAACCCTGTGTACTGCCTGCTGTCCTCGGCAAGTTCTACTTGATAGAAGGATGCTGTTCAATCGAGTACGCTGAAACATGCCTTGTCTTTAAATTTCCGTAACAAACCTCTGATTTTGGGAGGTCGGTCCATTTCTAAAAATATCCGGGAATTTATATTCCTAGCGTCTAAACATAGACGAAGCTCACCATTGCTTTTCTTTACCACCGTAATAGGGTTTAAGTAGGAAGAGGATTGTTTCTTAATGATTCCCTCTGCTTCCATTCTCTTATTGATCTCCCTGACCTCTTCATAATATTTATCCGGAATGGGATACAGTTTGGCCTGGTATGGAGTGTCATCGTTTAATCTAATCTGATATTTGAAGTTTTTAATTAGGCCTGGCTTATCATCGAAGATATCAGTAAACGCCTCGATCAAGTCTTTGAATTCTTTTTCTATTTCTGTAAATCCCTCTACGTAAAGTGCATAATGCTCTCTTTCTTGCTCGGCCTGGTTTATTATATTTTCTAAAACTTCTTCCCTGATCAAATTTTCCACATCCTCATTGGAATCAATATCTTCAGGTACTATCTTCCTAATAGTTTTCTCTGGGAACCTGATAATTCTCCTGTCCATGTCAATGGTGATTCTGGCACGGGTAATAAAATCAATCCCTAGGATTATTTCGAAGTTGATATTTTTGAGCACCACAAAAATATGTTCAAAACATCTTTCATTTATACTGAACTTCATCTGGACTTGTAATTTACATTTCATCGACTTATCCTGAAATAGTCCTCTAACTTTGATCGATGAAGCTGGCAACGTGGTAAATTGTTGTTCCTTTTCTAATTTCAAAAAGCAATCTTCGGACATGATTGAAATGACCACTCCCGTGTCTATGAGAGACCTACAATATTGTTTACCCACAGAGATTTCAATGATAGGCAATTCAGCTCGTTCGCTCACAATTCCTTCCTTTTCTTCGTACAACAAATCTTCGTCCGTGACCTCATAAACATCTTGTATAATTATGTCAAATGGAGACGGCTGGCTGTTTAATCCTTCCGGGATTTCGTAATTGGCGTTTTTTTCTTGTGAACCCCTTTCATTGTCACTAGTGTGATGGCTAGTGTTAGGTTCTGGCTCACTTTCTGTGTCCCTTCGATCCTTCCTGTCTTCACGCCTATCCCTGTCCTTTCTAGACTGTTCTTTATCTTCCTGGTTATGATAGTTCTTGTCTCGGTAGTTTTTGTATCTGGCAAACCCTTGTTGACCTCTGTTCTGTTGCTGATACTGGCCTTGGCTATCCCTATTATCGTAGTATCGGTTATTGTTCTGATAACCTCGATACCTGTTGTTCCTAGGTTGGTATTGTTCTTTCCTGATTTCCATTCATATACCTGTCATTCCTATTTCTACCTTCGTAAGGTTTATATCTTTCTTGATTACGATCTGTTTGGTTAGGACTATCCCGGTCTCTGTCATATCTCTGTTGGTAGTTTCCATATGGTCGCTGGTTGTTTCTATCATCAAACCTTCGACTATACGTTCTACTGTTCCTCATCGGACCTTCCCATCTAGATTCTGTCCTATTTGACCATTCTGTTTGTTGAGTTTGATCAATGACTACCGCGTTCACGGTCTTAGTTTCCGTCCTTCCGCTTTTGACTATGGTAGGCGACAGAGAAGTATGGTCGAGCCTACGCAGCAAGTCGTCCATTGCCGCTAAATCCTCTACGCCTGATGAGATTAAATTCCTTCTAACTTTCACCGGTAACTGGCGTGAAATTGTCTCGAGAATTTACTCCTGTCTCAGTGGGGGTTGAAGATATCTAAGGCGGGCTAACTGAGATGTGAAGAATTCAGAGTAACTGGTGGGTCCAGTACTACTATACTTCCTTGAATATACTTCCGCCCTCACTGCGTGTTGTATCTCTATCGACTAGAATCTTTTAATAAATGCTTCCGAAAACTGTTCGAAGTTATCGAAAGTGTATCGGAAAGCGCAAAAACAATTTAGCGGTGCATCTGCCAGATGCTTCTCAACAATCCGCAGTTCTCTGTCCCTTGTAACATGATGTTCCGCAAAATGATCCTGTAGATTTCTAATGAATTCTATGGGAGTTAAGCCCTCCGTATTTGAAAATTTCTTAATTTTCTCCTCGTAATTCCTCACTATCATGACATTAGATCTGTTATTAGGCGTTGATGTCCTAAAATCTCTGGGATTTATTTCTGATGTAGCCTCATTTGGGATCTCTGATCTAGCCTGACTGTTCTGTTTCACGTGCCTTATTCAACCTCGCTAAATAGTTTCTAGCTGGAGTGGTGGTATCCATCCTGTCCCTTAAATAGTGTACCGTTCCTTCCCCATCGGAATGTATAGGTTTCCCCAACGCGTCCAATTGTGACTTGATTTCCTCTCTTAATTTATTTATATCTATGTGATCCTTTAAACTGAACGTTTGCAACTCTTGTCTAATCTCGTTTAATTCCGATGTTTTCTTTTCAAGATCTGAGTTTAGATCTATCTTAACTTGGTTTACTTTCAGAATTACGCCTTTAATCTGCGTTTCTATATCCTCCCTAAGAACAGTGACGCTTTCGACCTGCATAGTCTGTACTGAATCGACTCGTTTATCAGTGTCTTTTCTAGCCTGGGAAATATCTTGGTTAAGTCTTATTTCCGTTCTGTTAATCTTTAATTCAAAATCTGACTTAATACTTTTAATGACGTCTTCATTTATTTTTGTCATTTCCCCTCTTAAGATGGTCACTTGATCGTTAACAATAGCCTTGAGATCGATCTCTATATCCTTTCTCAAGACCTTGTTGTGTTCTTCAACCTTTTCCTTAAGTTGGGCCATATCACCCTCTAATTTGGCTAGAGTTTCTTGCGTTGTAATTGCTTCGTTTGAAAACTGCAATTGAAATGCATCTAAGCTATTTTTATTTTATTTTTGGTTACTGTCTAGTTCCGATTTAATATTTCTAACATCCTCCTTTATGGTAGAAATACTAGATCGTATACCAGTTACAATGTCTTCTGTTAGGTTAATTTTAGCCTGGGTGGCATCTATCTTTTTCTCAGTCGAATCTATTTTATTTTCAGTTGAATTTATTTTATCCTGCATTGCAGTTATATCAACTTGAGCTGCATCTAATTTGCCTTCAGTTGAATCTAATTTATTTTCAGTGCTTATGGCTCTTACTTCTAATGATGCAACATTAGATCTAACATGGCTAACTTCTACATTAATATTACTAATATCAAGTTGAACAAGCCTGACATAGGCCGTCACACTGTCGATGCCCGTTTCTATATCATCTATCTTTTCTTTTATATCTATAGTTTTAGCTGAAATCTTGCGATTACTATCTTGAAGATATTTGAGGGACAAGTTCATTTGACTAATCTCTGCCTTCAAATTCTCCCCTACAGATTCCAGAACTAATTCAGTATTCTTATTGACAATGGCGTTGATATTGTCAAAACTAGTTTGGCAATTACTCCTGATCTCAGCTAATTCATTGGTGTGACTGCCCATCTTCTCCTGTATTGCCGTCAACAAATTGGCAATGTCCTCATTTGACACAGCTGTCATGATAAATACAATTATAGAAAACACAGGAATGCAATACATAAATAGCAGAATTGACACATTTAGAATGACCCTTTTCACCAATACAAGCATTGTATTTCGTTTTGCTCCTAAACTTATTATATAAATTAAGTCTATAAGAAAAGAGGAGGAATGCAACGACGGTGATTTATATTAGAAACGGTTTAAATTAAAGTTGAGATGCTGAATTATTTATTTTATTATTAAAGAAATTGATTCTATCACTACAGATGATCTACAAATAATCATCGCCGGTGACTAACACGAAATGGCCGACAAGCATGGAGTGAAAAATGGCCCCATGTCATGTCCCATCTGACCACGCTGATCCATAAAAAATTCCTAGAAATGTCTTTTATGATCATGTCGTAATCAATCAAATTACATTTTACTAGGCACACACAAAACAAATAAATTTAAGCAATGGCGATAATTCTATCTGTATGCCAGGTAGATTGAATAAACTCATCTTCACGTTTTGAAGAAACGTGAATTCCCAACGAATTCGACGTGTATAATCGTAGCAGTGCCAAAGAAAATTTTGCTAACGTCTACATCGTTCGAAAACTGCTAAACTCAATAACCTCATAAAAATGGATTCTCACACATGGGTTTAGCATTGGAAAACTCGAGAATGCCAATTCGAAATCCCCATAGGTTGGGACGACATATATATAGATGTACCCGTAATCCACGTGGTCTTACCTGTTGAAATCCGATGGAAAAGCTGGATCGTAGATTCTGGAAGTTCCCAGCTGAAATAACCCCTCAAAGTCTACCAACTAGGATCAACCAGGGATTAGGATACGTCGATATTAAAGAATGCGATACGAAGATGCCAGTGGTGTATATATTACAATGAAACGAAGCTCTTAAAAGAACTCGAACAAAAGACTCTAAAAGAAAACGAAAGTATCTCGGGCGTTAATTTTAAGCAAACTCAAGAAAAAACCACCCACTGGTCCTCCTAACGCACTCCCTTTTCTAATAGAAAACACCAGTCGTTCAAAGATTTAAAAAAAAATCAGTTTATTAACTGGCAAATGGAGTATGTCTGTCAATTAGACAAAAATGAAGAAAGCTTCTCTAAATCAAATGACGAATATAGTTTCAATAAACGCCTATAATAAGGCCCCAACTTACTGCTCTAAATCGCAGTATTTAAATATCTCATTCATTGAACACATTACATGAAAAATACAATATTAAATCATTCACTGATGCTATACCCCTATTAAAAATTTATACGTATCTTACATTTTATATACAGATTATATCCTTAGTTAGGATTTTGTTATTGTCGCTGCCCATTTCCATTTAATTCGACAAGTATATCTCAAGGTTATAATTCTCTTAATTTGTTGCATTCAACAATCAATTAAGATAATCGAATAGTGTTACAAGTTAGAAAATAGTTTATTAACTATCCAGATGCTTCAATGAATGAAGTATATTTTTGTTAAAATCACTGAAATATCAAATGTATTATATTGCATGAATTAATTAAAGTTATTCGAAATGTAGCTGTGTCACTTAAATATGTGTATCACGATATAAGCAATCCATCTCCGGCAAATCTTAATAGGCAAGAATAAAAACGTAGGGTTACTTGAATTAATACTGACATTTGGTTGGTTGGTTCCTTAGTTTAGGGGCTGCGACAACGCGGTCATGTAGCCCCGTGTACTTTGGGTGTGTGTAGAATCTGTCTGATAACCGGTGTTAATTGTGATGACTGTATTAGTGTGAATACTGACATTTAAGAGAAACATTCGTGATTCCAATTCACGTTCACAACAACTTCCCATTCAAATTAGTGATAGCTCAAAAGCTAATTTCGCTCTTGGAAAACGAAAGACTACGTTAATGTCTACACATAAGACTTCGAGTACATTATACAATATTAATGTTTACCATCCATTGATGTCAAATATTCGCTTCATTAGCACAATAAATTCGTATTCATTAAATTGCAATACATTAATTCAGCTTTCCAAAGCTGTCAAGAATTTTTCCCAAACGTAATTAAACTCAAAACCTTTCAATAATTACTCTGAAGATATCACGCCTTATCGTAGACGAATATAGAAGTGTCACAGAGTACCTCTTTCCCAACTTCACTCAACAAGTTGCAACAATTTATTAGATAAGTTGTATTATCTACTTCCATAAATTATCGTCATTTAAGTCTATGACAAATTCTGTTATACTTGTTTGAACTGTTAATTTAGTTCACTATTCCTATATATATATGTATAATTATTTCCATAATAACTTATATATAAAAAAATCGTAGACAGGCACTAGTAAAATAGTCGGTTCAGTTTCGCCTATCCAAACTCGAAAAACGGCTTAACTACTCAGAAGAAAACACGTGAGATTTACACCATGGAAAGGAGTCTATTATCGTATCAATAGATACACGCAAACCATTAAATCAAACGATGATCTAGCCAAGAGCCTACCAAAAACGAATTAAAATAACACAAGCTGAAGACTGAACGAACTAAAGTTTCAGTTAAAAAAAATCTCTAATCTAAAAGAAATATGAAAGTAGGCTACAAATGCCTCGACAATCAATTCACAATTGTTCTCGCTGGACGATTTCTACGATTCCATACCCATGGAAAATAATGATGAAAATGAACTATCATTTCTATAAGAAAGAAATGTCTACTAGAATGTCATAAGTCCAAACGAAGAGTATCACTGAAATATTTTTGGAATAGTTCAAGTGCACGTGTGTGTGGCCATCTTCTTCCTAATCGCTATTCTTATACAAAAATATCGTCGTCTTGGTCCTAATTATGCTGCAGATGTCTACCAAACAAAATTCAATGCTTGGTTTTATTTCCAAAATTTTCAAAAAAAAACACAAGTAATGCTCTAAATAGCATTACGTTTACTGTTAACTACTAAATAAATTACACTCTCCGACATAAATGATACAAAGAACCAAATATAGTCTTCGAATGAAATTCATACTATTTAATAAAATATTGGTGAAAAGTGACGAACTAAAAGCGACAAAGTCTACTGTCTACAAGAAAGAAAAGTTTTCCAGCTACCTTGGGCGATGTTCTGGTTGAGATTGAAGAAAGTAAAGGAATATACATTCCTTTCAGGAACTGGACCCTCATCCCTGAGTAGTCCATGGCTGGAGCTGTAAGTCGTTGAACCAACTTCCTCCTAACTCGAAATCCACTGTCTACGAAAGGAGTTCCTACATATTACTAGTAAAAGGCTCCCTCGACGTTATCAGTAAAGTAGTTTCGTTCATTTGGAGTTGTTTCTTCATTCTCATGTACTTCAAAACCCCTGGATCAGAACGAACGCCTACAATCGTTTCTTTTTCTTCATTGTAGTATTTATAAGGTTGTCATTCCAAATGATCAATCCTGCCTCTGCATTGCATTCCTGTACTATCTGCTTAGCCCAACATTGCTACAGCAGCTAGATTCTCACAATAAAGTCCAGTCGTATTGTTCTTGATAATACTAATGCTTTCCTGCATTTCAACCATATATGAAGTAGATTTCCTCATCGTGGAGTTTGTACTGACAAGTCCATGCAATAACTAAGCTCACTCGCATATATCTATTTTCTGGGTTATGCCAAACACGCCAGAAATACGAACAACCGCATGTTGCTATGAAGCAATCCGCCTGTTCGCTCCGCGCCGTGATTAGAGTACACTCGTACGACTGCGTGTTTAACGAAACTTTTCTTACAGAGCCGATAGCACGTTCACTCCGTGTGTCACAAAACTCATGTGTCTGTGATTTCAGAACTGCTCGCAGACACGCCACAGCTGGCAGTCTACCCATGATACATCTCTCCTTGTATCGAGGTTGACAATCGTACTCTGTCGATTATCATCTTATATATGCATCAGACAGTTGCAGAAATAAGTTAGTGAGCATGTCATGTCCACGTGATCAAGAGCATGGCGGGATTGCCTATCTATCTCCTAAGTGAATGACGAGTGTATTGCTCCTCAAGCCTGCAGCCAAATTAATGCCAAACAATAATTTCAAAATACGTCTCGCTGTCGTATCAGGGTTCAAGTATACAGCAAAATACTGGCTCAGTTCCATCCCGCCATTTGCCCGAAAACGAAGTAGGAAACCACGGAAAACCTCTTCGCGGATGGCTGAGGTGGGAATCGAACCCCCTCTACTCATTTGGACCACCCGAGGCTGAGTAGACCCCGTTCCAGTCCTCATACCACTTTTCAAATTTCGTGGCAGAGCCGGGAATCGAACCCAGGACCTCCGGGACGGCAGCTAACCATGCTGACCGCTACGCTACGGAGGACTTGTTTATAAGGAATGTAAGGTTATGAGCGGTGTCGCGTCTATTAATCTAGTTGATCCATATCGTAATCTTTATTTAGGCTAGTGCTGGTAGAAGCTACAAATCATCTAATAAAATGAGTTCCGTATTATAAACTATAATATCTGTAAAACACTCCCTTTTACAATAGATTAATATTTGTGCCAATAACAGTAGAAAATACCGGTGTATCAACAATTTCACGTGAGGTTTCTTCTATGTCAGATGTTACACATCATATGCGACTACTGTAAGGCTCGTCTCTTTTTTAATTTACTATGTGAACTTTTGGCATGGTTACTCATCATAACCAGCTGAAGAAGGTCACGATGTGACCTAAGCCGGTACGGTTTTCAATGAAATAAATATTGACTTAGGTAAAATTAAATAGTTTATAATTTTTTTTTTAGTCGTTTACCCTCCAGGTTGGTGGAACCCACGGACTCAGCGAGGGAACTCACCACTACCGCCTCTACGGGCAGTGTCCTAGAGCTGGGAACATCGAATCGGAAGGGATACAACTGGTGAGGTGGGATTGGCACGTCGCCCAGGCGGCCTCACCTGCAAAGCGAACAGGGGCCTCATGAGGGAAGGTAAGGGATGGTTAGGATGGATAGGCAAGGAAGAGGGAAGGAGGCGGCCGTGGCCTTGAAGAAGGTACCATCCCGGCATTTTCCCGAAGACGAAGTGGGAAACCACGGAAAACCACTTCGAGGATGGCTGAGGGGGAATCGAACCTCCTCTACTCATTTGGGCCACCCGAGGCTGAGTAGACCCCGTTCCAGTAATTCCGTTAGCTGTAATTCTTAAGGGGCTCTGGAATACCGACAATCTTCAAACACTTCTTTAATGTTGTTTTGCGCCATCTTAATATAAAGACCTCTACCGTAAATTCATTCATTTCATAGCTCATTCTTGAGGCTACTTTCCGTAAACTGACCCACAATCGAAAGCCCAATTTAAAAAAAACAGCAACTGAAATTTCTGTTTTTTGTTTTGCCTATTAGCAAATACACAAAAGAATGCAACTTTTAGGAAAGAGGCTGCGATAGAAGGAAAGACGAAAGGGCATGGAATAACCACAAAATGGATGCTTCAACTGGAAAAAAGAGGAATCTCATGTTGCTGGTATGATCTAAGAGTCGGAAAATGTTTTGATTCCAATGTCTCACTGAAATGTATTTCTAGATATAAAACTGTCATTTCCTTCCAGAACTTGTCAACCTACAAAGCTGTAAGTTTTAAAAATAATTCCTCCTTATATGTGTTATATTTGGACACAGCGGGGGCTTGTGGAGGAAATGATCGGGATAGAACAACGAGGAGGAGGAATATCCGTATCAGCGACCCCACATAAGTGGGATTAATCATGATGGAGAAGAAGAAGAAGAAGAAGAAGATTAAAATTTAATTTAACCACACGGAAATGTCCATGAAAATTCTGTTAAAATTATACCATTTGAACAGAGATTCATGAAAAATAAAATAAAAATCACTTGCAAAATGTCTGTATTAAAGTTAGGAGAGAGTCTTGATGAATTTAAAGACAGCTTTGAATCCATTTTTCAGTGTTGCCTTATTAACAAGTAATACTTTACAGTAGCTCTCAGTCGGCCAACACAAACATCAATCTAAATACTGGATATGTAAAAACTAACCTGATATAAATTGCATGTGGTTAAGATTTATATATTGTTACGGACTATTGACGGAGAAGAAGAAGAAAACTAAAGGATTACCGTAAATGTTTCGCTCGTAAAGTGAGCATCACAGATCCAAATATGCAAGACGAATACCTCTACAAAACACTACCAAACTTACAGTGACACCCACAGACAGTCTCTGTCCTATAACAAAATACAAGAAAACCTGTCAGCAAACTTAGTAAGTGTAATAATCACGGCTGATAAATATCAAGGCAATAAGCACCGAAATACGAGTATAAAACTATTTATTTTAATGGTACTGAACTTAGAAATTATTATCCCATCTACTAGCTACTGCCTGTAACTTCTTAGATTAGTTTGTAGAAGGAAGACTGTTTTCGCCCCTTTTAACTACTGAGGCTTTTAAAGACGCCAGGGTACCTGGAATTTTCCCCAATGGGCTGAGACTCTACTGACATGGCTCCCTCACATTTGTGCACCCTGAATTGCCAAATGACTACCCCAGGATATGATCCTGCAACCTTGACACAGCATACGAGAACATTACCACTGAGCCATGCAGCCAGTCCATTCTCAATTTAGAATTCGATGAAAAATTATCACACATCTTCCAAAATCTAAGAATATACGTAGGCAAATGAATAAGTAACTGCATCAATTCTTTTACAGTCTTAAGTACTGTGCCCAAATCTAGGAATGGGTATTCCAAGTTTCAGACACCTAGATATCAAGGGAAAGGCTGTAGCAGCGTTTGAAAGTTCAGATATTTGAATATCGCGCTACATTGCTTCTCGAAGCCTTTCGAAGGAAATTACCGATAGTTGGATGGTAAATGACGTAGCGAGTAACAGCAGAGGTGGAGACTATTTATTGATTAAATAGTTAACTATGGAGCAGAGACTTGAGACTGGGATCAGATTACTGGCACGGCCAAATGAAAGAGAATGCAATTAGTATCAAGTAAATCGGACCAGGGATTCAAGAGATATGAGGATTTTTAGATATCAGGCGATGACGCGTGACCCTGACCGTTTTTGTATAAAAGCAAGCTGGAGCAGGCTTAGTTAGCTCAATTCATCACAAGCACTTGGCGAACAAGTTGCGTCTACGCTGAGCCAAGGCACATGGTTGCCGCCTCTACGAAGAAGTACTTTTCAAATCGTGATAGTCACAAGAAGTGCTGAGCAAACGAGTTGGAACTTAGTAAGTTTCTGGTGAGGAGAATCACTGAGGTGATTGTTTTTCTACAGACTTTGGTGGAAATATTTATATTTCTTAAAGGACATATGCTAGACTTGGTCTAGAAAATCGTATATTGTCACAGTCCAATAGTAAATTAATACTTGGATGTTTAAATCCATTTAAAGTCAGTTTCATATTTTGTAACTATTTAACCACTTCAATCCGTCAGTACATTGAAGAATAGTCTATAACGGTGGCGTTCATTAGTCTACGCAAGGGAAACTGCAAGTTGTCTAGCGCATGGCAGATGGTGATATACAAACCATGCCCAGGGAACGATCTTCAGAACAGCCGTTAACTGCTTAGACTGTCAACGTTTTTCTTGTACTGATGAGATTACAGTGAGTTAGGTTACAACTGACACATTTAAGAAGAGATCGCTTAGATCTGACCCTTTTCAAACAAACTGTTATGGCTTTGTTAGAAGCCCATATTAAAATGGAACCACAGTCATTTAAAACGTCGAAAGATACTACCACTATGTCTGACTAGACGATTTGTGGGTCTACAATGGCGGCCGATACAAGGATTATACGTGCTTGTCCGATAGGGCATGTCTACGGATAAATCTGGAATAGATCAGGTTTACTACACTTCAAGAACATCAAGAAATGTAAGCCACATTTGAATTATTTTATGCTTAGCTAATTGGAACAAACTATTTTTCTGCAGATGACCAACACATTTTTTTCGTCGTATTTAAAGCTTGTAATGATTTACGCAAGACTTGTTAGATTTATTCTGAGCATTTTCAGCACTCAGAACAGTTTAGGATCGATGACCGAGCATTTTGAGCATTTATTTGAATTTTTCATATTTTTGGGAAATCACGGTAATCAGCCGATGTAACTGTAAAAGTTAAATTTATTTTTGTTGAGGAATGGATATTTTTTCCATATTCGAAGGTTCGAACATGTGGATTCTCACATAATGAGATGATAATTCAACATATTTGAAATAATAATAATAATAATAATAATCCACTAATAATAATAATAATAATTTTCATAATTTTTCTAAATAATTCTTGGATATTATATTTTATAATAATCATATGTATTGAGAAAGAGCCTATGAAGTAGTTGAAACATTTCTAGTTTGGAACAGGAGATTTTACGAAGGAGAGTGGTTAGCGCAAGCCCGCATTCAACCTACATTTCAGTTCTGGTTGAACAGTTGATATTTGCTATGAGCAAAGTATATGTTTCATATAACACGGAGAGGCATGAAACGGGAAGCAATTGATATTTGTATCAAATAGGATATTTTTGTATTTATATAAAATCATGACGTAAATACACTCGAAAGTGAAATGAAGCTTTTCATAAGTGTGGTAAAATCACGGGTTGAACTGAATGGTAAAATAAAATAAACTTGTAAGTTTATTAATCTTCCAGTGTTGATAACAAGCAGAGGCTTGATTTATTGTATAAATTTTGGGAAGATAATTTATGTGTGTGGAATAGTTGTAATGCCATTCCCAGGTGCGCATGTTAAGTCGCAGGAATGAAGGTTTTTTCGAGCATCAATCAAATAGCAGGTTCGATGGCTCAGGTTTATAGTAGGAGTATTGGATCCACACATTTCGTCGTATGAATAACCCGAAGGTTATTTCTTTGAAACCATCAGTTCTTATTTCAACCTTGTTTACGAATTCCATTTAGAATTTGATTTTGCTAGAACCCGGATTTGTCATGATAGTAGTTTATTCTTCTTCAGAGGAAGACCTTTGCCGTTGTTGTTGTTGTTATAATATTGTGTTCTTACACAAATAGTAGAATGGGCCACTGCCAATTTAAAATAATTCTTTAACCACGAATAATTTGAAGGATATTTTCAATCCTAGTGCCATGAACTAAATGAATTCATTATAAGACTACAATTCTAATTTCCGCATTCTGTCGAAGAATTGCAAGTTGTGAAAGTTGCTAGAAATGGCCATAAATATAAATATTTTTTTCATAATAATTCCAAGTGGAAAATCTAATAGTTGAATGGTTCAACCATTTATTGATCAAGTTGATGATTCAGAAATCATATGTTTTGTTTGGAACTTGAAGTTCATAATCGAGTCACTTCTCGAATGTTTAATGTCAGAAGAACAATTAATTGTTGTTGTGCTTCGCACAGTTCTTCGATGCTATGCTCAATGGTCAAATACTTTTCAGATGTTGTTAATATGTGTTAATAATTTGTGTTGCTACGATGATAATAATAGTTTCAACGATATATTTTGGAAAACTGGAAAACAAATGAAAGTTTAAGAAATTCCATAAACATTTATTCTACGAGTGTTAATATCATGTAAATAGTCAAAGAGTGATCTACGTTATTTCCAGTATGGACAATTCATTTTGCACTGGAGTTAAAATGTTAATAATTTTGGAACACAGTCCACAGGACTAACAATCGGACTTGTGTTTTCAAAAAGATTGTCAAATGTGTTTGGAAGATTTCTGTATATTGTGTGTAAATAAGAGTGTGGATCGCCACACGTGGATGATGCTGCTTTGAGCATTATTCTTGCAGTCAGATTTTAACTTTAAATAAATTGAGATAATTTTACCAGATGTGTTTCACCCAATTAAATCTCCTTCTATCCTTATTGTTGCATTGAGCCAAAAATCAGCAAAGCATTTTTATAAATTTGATGTCGTTTTTGCGATTTGCTTTAACCCATCTGGCGCTCCGGGATATTTTGATTCTCGTGCTGACTGATTATTGGTAAAATGCATATGTGGTCGTGCGGACTCCGGTCTAAACGGGCACATAAAATAAGATAGAGAGAGAAATGGCTTCGAACGTGGGGCCCGATTTAGACATGGTCAATCGCATGCCGATTTGAAATTGTGATAATTTTTATAGAAATATTTTGGGAGTTGAGAGATGTCTGGTTTGGATGAATAAATTAGTAGGAAACCCAATTAGTGGGAAAATTAAAAATTTAACTGGTTAATAATTAGAATGGGTTTGATTATTTTTGATAATGGCTTAACCATTAGGGCGTCAAGTAAATTCAGTAGTAAACGTTCGATGACTGGAGATACACATTATTAGAATCCAGGTGGAGGATATTTGAGAACTAGCATATTTTTCTTGTGATATTATGGTAAATGTAAATCGTAAAAGTAAAGAATTTTGTTTTTCCATCACGTCGATATTAGGACAAATCTCATTTTATTATAGTGTTCCAATTAGCTATTCATATTTCTTGTTCTAGTTATAAGCTTGTGTTTGCCACTGTTGTATACCCCTAAGTTTTGAATAATTGAAATTATGGAAGAAATGATGAGGATGATGAGGAGTTTGGAGGAGAGTTCAAAACAGGCTGGACTTCGTGTAGCAGCCATTATGAAAGAGAATACTGAGGCTTTAGAAAAGAAACTTAAAGAAAATTCTGATTCTTTAGAGAATAAACTTAAAGAAAATTTGGATGATAAACTTAAAGAAAATTCTGATTCTTTAGAAAATAAACTTAAAGAAAATTCTGATTCTTTAGAGAATAAACTCAAAGAAAATTTGAATGATAAACTTAAAGAAAATTCTGATTCTTTAGAAAATAAATTTAAAGAAAGTTCTGATAAACTCAAAGAAAATTCCGATTTGTTAGAAAGCAGGTTAAAAGATAATTTGAAAGAAAATTTAAACAGTAAATTTAATTCAATGGAAAGTAAATTTAAAGAGAATTCTGAAATTTTGAAAATGACACTTGAAAGTAAAATGAATAAATTATGCGATAAAACACATGAGCTCGAAACTTCATTAGCTACTAACGCAAGTTTAATGGACGATAAATTTCGCGATGCCGATCTTCGATCCCAAAGCTTAGCTGATAGGATAGAACATGGTCTTAGGAAAGTTGGTGAAGACATGGTCGACCTGGAAGTCAGAGTGAAGAAGGAGAGTAACGAGATGGGAATTCTGGTTGTTCAGCGTTTAACGGAACAATTCAAGGAACTTGTCATGGGAGAAATAAGAGAAGGAGTGATTCATGAATTGCAAACTGAGATTAAAACTACAGTTGTCAATGAAATTAAAGACACACTCAAGCTGGAGAATCAAGAGGGAATAAAGGAGATTAGGGAATCTTTGTCATCCCACATTGAAGTAATTGCCAAGGATATTCAAGCAACTCAGAAGGACATATCAGATATGACAGGGTCATTGAAAAGTCATGAGGCTGTTATGAACCAGATATCCATTGATGTTAAAGACAATTGTAAGGAGACTGAAGCAATCAAGAAGATGGCAGAAGAAAACCAGAAGAAACTTGAGGCTATGAAAACTCAAATAAAGGATGAGAAACAGTCTGATCATCTTTTGAAAATGCCGAATGTAAGGGGAAAGGAACAGATACAGATAAATCTAGGAGGAGCTAGAGAGACTGATAGACAGGATGAGGTCAGGACAGTATTTCAATCCAACCCCATAACTGTATTTAAGAATATAGAAGACAAGCCTTCTAAATTTTCAGGGCGAGATTCTGTAACCCCCGTGGAATTTTTGAGAGAAGCAGGTGATTATCTGAAAGATTCTAAGATCCCTAAAGAAAGACAGATCAGGGTAATAGGGAAGTTCTTGGAAGGTCCCGCACTTTTGTGGTTTAGAGCATTTAGATCCACTCTAAATACTTTTGAGGAGTTTTCTCGTGGGCTATTGAAGAAGTTTTGGTCCCCTGAAACCCAACAGCAAGTTAGAGCAGAGTTGTATTCGAAGAGATTCTCGACGTCACAACCTACTCGATACTCTACATACTTTTCTGGACAGCTGTCTAAACTCCAACATTTAGATCCGCCAATGCCAGATAACGAGTTGATTACTGCTTTGATACGACAATTTCCAGCAGACGTCCAGAGGACTTTGATCGCTGCTGATATCTACAATATGGAACAGTTTGATGAAGTATTGCAGAAGCTGGATCATACAAACGCTCAATTCTTCCATCAGAAGGGAGTAAAGAGTAATAACGCTGTGTATGCTGTTATGGCTGACAGTTATTCTCAGACACCTCGAGAGATTCGAGTGGAGCGAGAAGAGAAATCGCCGAGGGAAGATTCCAATACGAGAGGATGGAACCAATACCGTAACAGATACAGTTACAAACCATATGCAAGACCGGATGGTGGTAATCGATACAACACTCGATGGAGAAGACCACGAGATACTCAAGGAAGGTACCAGGAAAGAAGATCCTATGGTAATAACTATAATAACAGAGGGAATGTAGATACTCGTCAGTCCAATGAAGAGTTTAACAAGGACACGAGGAAAAACTTGGAAGCAAGACACCAAGATAACTTACAATTTGTGGAGCAGAGGCCCAATGATCCAGGTCCATCGGGAACACAACAATCCCGGGGGGAATGGTAATGAAAAAAAAAAACTTCGAATTCACAGTAGAAGATAGAATTTTGAATACTTTCACTTCCAGAATAATTAAATGGCAAGCAGAGGATGATGACTTAATTCAACAGAATGACGAACGAAAAGAAATGGGTACCAGAATTAGAATGCCAATCATTTCATGCGAAGTATTTGGTATGCCTGTCGATACTTTGATCGATACTGGGGCTATGCTTTGTCTGGTGAGTGAGAAGCTTTATATTCTGTGGAAGCTCAAAGAGAATTTAGAGGAAATTCCAGTATCAGGAATTAAGATCCAAGGAATAATACCCAATAAAATATCTCTGTGTAAAACACAATTATACTTATGTATTACGATCGGAGGACATGATTTCCGACATGTATTTGTTGTAATGAAGGACATGGCTTTTGACATGATATTGGGAGCAGATTTCATTCAGAAATATCAAGCAGTGATAGATATGAAGACAGAGACGATTAAATTCAAGAATACCGAAGAGATAAACTTCGAGGGAAAAGAAGAGGAAGACATCGAGGGAGATGCTCAATGGTCTCTGATTTTTCATGAAGCTGAAGGAAGAGAAGTCTACACTGAGAAGGAGTCCCCAGAGCTAGGGAAGATTTTGGAAGAGTATCAAGATATTTTTGATATTAAGCCTGGAGAAATTGAAAATTTTGAATATTGTGGAAGTAAACAATAATGGAAGCTATGAAGTAGCTAATACACGAACTGGTAACATCGTGGGAACTTACAATGCATCGAATCTGAAGATCTATTATTCAAGAACCAGATAATTTAATGTGTAGATAGGAAAAATAAAAATTTTTCAATTTTTATTTTTTGCTAGGTGTGGGGTGGATGTGCCCAAATCTAGGAATGGGTATTCCAAGTTTCAGACACCTAGATATCAAGGGAAAGGCTGTAGCAGCGTTTGAAAGTTCAGATATTTGAATATCGCGCTACATTGCTTCTCGAAGCCTTTCGAAGGAAATTACCGATAGTTGGATGGTAAATGACGTAGCGAGTAACAGCAGAGGTGGAGACTATTTATTGATTAAATAGTTAACTATGGAGCAGAGACTTGAGACTGGGATCAGATTACTGGCACGGCCAAATGAAAGAGAATGCAATTAGTATCAAGTAAATCGGACCAGGGATTCAAGAGATATGAGGATTTTTAGATATCAGGCGATGACGCGTGACCCTGACCGTTTTTGTATAAAAGCAAGCTGGAGCAGGCTTAGTTAGCTCAATTCATCACAAGCACTTGGCGAACAAGTTGCGTCTACGCTGAGCCAAGGCACATGGTTGCCGCCTCTACGAAGAAGTACTTTTCAAATCGTGATAGTCACGAGAAGTGCTGCGCAAACGAGTTGGAACTTAGTAAGTTTCTGGTGAGGAGAATCACTGAGGTGATTGTTTTTCTACAGACTTTGGTGGAAATATTTATATTTCTTAAAGGACATATGCTAGACTTGGTCTAGAAAATCGTATATTGTCACAGTCCAATAGTAAATTAATACTTGGATGTTTAAATCCATTTAAAGTCAGTTTCATATTTTGTAACTATTTAACCACTTCAATCCGTCAGTACATTGAAGAATAGTCTATAACGGTGGCGTTCATTAGTCTACGCAAGGGAAACTGCAAGTTGTCTAGCGCATGGCAGATGGTGATATACAAACCATGCCCAGGGAACGATCTTCAGAACAGCCGTTAACTGCTTAGACTGTCAACGTTTTTCTTGTACTGATGAGATTACAGTGAGTTAGGTTACAACTGACACATTTAAGAAGAGATCGCTTAGATCTGACCCTTTTCAAACAAACTGTTATGGCTTTGTTAGAAGCCCATATTAAAATGGAACCACAGTCATTTAAAACGTCGAAAGATACTACCACTATGTCTGACTAGACGATTTGTGGGTCTACAATGGCGGCCGATACAAGGATTATACGTGCTTGTCCGATAGGGCATGTCTACGGATAAATCTGGTATAGACCAGGTTTACTACACTTCAAGAACATCAAGAAATGTAAGCCACATTTGAATTATTTTATGCTTAGCTAATTGGAACAAACTATTTTTCTGCAGATGACCAACACATTTTTTTCGTCGTATTTAAAGCTTGTAATGATTTACGCAAGACTTGTTAGATTTATTCTGAGCATTTTCAGCACTCAGAACAGTTTAGGATCGATGACCGAGCATTTTGAGCATTTATTTGAATTTTTCATATTTTTGGGAAATCACGGTAATCAGCCGATGTAACTGTAAAAGTTAAATTTATTTTTGTTGAGGAATGGATATTTTTTCCATATTCGAAGGTTCGAACATGTGGATTCTCACATAATGAGATGATAATTCAACATATTTGAAATAATAATAATAATAATAATAATCCACTAATAATAATAATAATAATTTTCATAATTTTTCTAAATAATTCTTGGATATTATATTTTATAATAATCATATGTATTGAGAAAGAGCCTATGAAGTAGTTGAAACATTTCTAGTTTGGAACAGGAGATTTTACGAAGGAGAGTGGTTAGCGCAAGCCCGCATTCAACCTACATTTCAGTTCTGGTTGAACAGTTGATATTTGCTATGAGCAAAGTATATGTTTCATATAACACGGAGAGGCATGAAACGGGAAGCAATTGATATTTGTATCAAATAGGATATTTTTGTATTTATATAAAATCATGACGTAAATACACTCGAAAGTGAAATGAAGCTTTTCATAAGTGTGGTAAAATCACGGGTTGAACTGAATGGTAAAATAAAATAAACTTGTAAGTTTATTAATCTTCCAGTGTTGATAACAAGCAGAGGCTTGATTTATTGTATAAATTTTTGGAAGATAATTTATGTGTGTGGAATAGTTGTAATGCCATTCCCAGGTGCGCATGTTAAGTCGCAGGAATGAAGGTTTTTTCGAGCATCAATCAAATAGCAGGTTCGATGGCTCAGGTTTATAGTAGGAGTATTGGATCCACACATTTCGTCGTATGAATAACCCGAAGGTTATTTCTTTGAAACCATCAGTTCTTATTTCAACCTTGTTTACGAATTCCATTTAGAATTTGATTTTGCTAGAACCCGGATTTGTCATGATAGTAGTTTATTCTTCTTCAGAGGAAGACCTTTGCCGTTGTTGTTGTTGTTATAATATTGTGTTCTTACACAAATAGTAGAATGGGCCACTGCCAATTTAAAATAATTCTTTAACCACGAATAATTTGAAGGATATTTTCAATCCTAGTGCCATGAACTAAATGAATTCATTATAAGACTACAATTCTAATTTCCGCATTCTGTCGAAGAATTGCAAGTTGTGAAAGTTGCTAGAAATGGCCATAAATATAAATATTTTTTTCATAATAATTCCAAGTGGAAAATCTAATAGTTGAATGGTTCAACCATTTATTGATCAAGTTGATGATTCAGAAATCATATGTTTTGTTTGGAACTTGAAGTTCATAATCGAGTCACTTCTCGAATGTATGTGTTAATAATTTGTGTTGCTACGATGATAATAATAGTTTCAACGATATATTTTGGAAAACTGGAAAACAAATGAAAGTTTAAGAAATTCTATAAACATTTATTCTACGAGTGTTAATATCATGTAAATAGTCAAACAGTGATCTACGTTATTTCCAGTATGGACAATTCATTTTGCACTGGAGTTAAAATGTTAATAATTTTGGAACACAGTCCACAGGACTAACAATCGGACTTGTGTTTTCAAAAAGATTGTCAAATGTGTTTGGAAGATTTCTGTATATTGTGTGTAAATAAGAGTGTGGATCGCCACACGTGGATGATGCTGCTTTGAGCATTATTCTTGCAGTCAGATTTTAACTTTAAATAAACTGAGATAATTTTACCAGATGTGTTTCACCCAATTAAATCTCCTTCTATCCTTATTGTTGCATTGAGCCAAAAATCAGCAAAGCATTTTTATAAATTTGATGTCGTTTTTGCGATTTGCTTTAACCCATCTGGCGCTCCGGGATATTTTGATTCTCGTGCTGACTGATTATTGGTAAAATGCATATGTGGTCGTGCGGACTCCGGTCTAAACGGGCACAGTACCGCAACACGCTCTACTAGTGTGTTGTGTGTGTAGCCTTCATTAGGGCTGTCATTTCTCATAGCCTTCTACAAAACGGAGGCATTTACTCGGACTATCAGACAATATTCGCAAGGAAACAAGTATAAGGTGGAGGATAACTTTAAGCAGAATACGGGGACAATGTTTTGCTTGGAGAGAGTACGGAGGAACCCAGGAAACACCACACTCAAGATTGCCTTTTTCCGTGCCGGGATTCAAACCCCCAATCTGCACACTTAAAGGTTGAAATTGCAATTTTGTTGCATAACTCAATGCACATTAGCAATTCATTTTATAAGTCGTCTATGAATTTCCGCTCCTTGTACGCCCTCAGACCACAAATATGGATTACGCAACTCTGTTCTTTCTTTGTGCAAACAGGGAGTGGCGTGGTCATCTTTACGTCGCAGCAGTGCAAGCTGTACTAATCTGATAACGCTGGAACTTACCACAGACGTGGAAAATGGTGCCATCTGGCGGCTGTTGAACATAAAACGCCATACAGTCAATCTAACGACACTTAAAGCACAGTTTCAGATACTTATTGACTCGCTCTCGTATTTTATTCAGTAAACACTCATACATGTGACTGTCGAGATTGATTGGAAGAAATGTACAACTTATCTAAATAACAAAGCAATTATAAGCTACACTGACTACACCAGAGGAAGACAGCTTCAAGCGGTGTGACGTGTTGAAACGAAGGACAAGCCTATCAGTTCGTGTGCCGACAGGCGAGGCCGTGTGGTACCATGTTGCTTAGATCAACGGGGCTATTCTTATGAACCAGGACGGTCCGCTGTAGTGCTCTCGCTGCGAACAGGTTGTATGCACATGCTGCACGGATATGCTGTATGTTCGGTTCGACATATGTGTGCGAACAATAATTTCTATTATGAAACTGGCTCAGTCCAAATCTCGAAGTACCTTGTCAGATCACAATCCATCATGCAGCCTTCTATTTAGGGCTGTTACTTTTAATCGATTAATTTCAGATTTCGATTAATCGATGAATCGAAACCGAATAATCTATTAATTATCGTAAATAACGATTAATCGATTAATCAATTAGTCGATTAATCGATTAATCGGTTTTCAGAAAAAATCGATTAATCGGTTATTCGAATAATCGATTAATCGATTAATCGGTTTTTGATTTGTTTTGCCGATTAATCAATGTATTTCGCAATTTTAACTACGCTCTCACAGAATCAACCAACTATGACAACTTGGTTTCTTAATGCAATCACTCGACATGGTTAGCCGGGGCAGTCCCATGATGGATGAGGTTTTTGATTCTCTTAGGGGCTTTGCAACATCGTGGTCACGTATCCCCGCGTACTGGGGTGTGTTTAAGACTTGCCTGATAACATGTGCCACTTCGATGTCTGTATTAGTATGTGTATTTGTAATTCAGGTAGAATATGGATAGGAACTGACCGTGGCCTGGAATTAGGGACCATCCCGGCATTTGCCTGAAGTAGAAATGAGAAACCATGGAAAATCATTTCCAGGATGACTGAGGTAAGAATCAAAACCTCCTCTTATCAGTTTTGCCTCACGAGGCTGAGTGTACACGTTCCAGCCCTCACACCAGAATTAAATTTCTTGGCAGAGCCGGGAATCGAAACCAAACCTCTGTGGTGACAAGCTAAGAAAGCTAGCCACTGCTCAACGCCCGCTTTGAGGTTTCATTTAACTTCACTCCAAGGATTACCGTGTTGGAAGCCCTTTTTCAGGCTTGCCTTAGAAATCAAAATTTGTTCGCTAATCCTGAAAAAATACTACATGATGTTAATAAATACACTTGGATAACTAGTTTCGATCGTCAAGTGATCATCATCAGATCATTTATACGTAGGCTATTAAATCTACTGTGTATGGAGAAGTATGGAATGATAATTACAATATATACACTTATTTATTTGCAGTAGCAATTAAACTACCAAACTAAAGATATGTGCTTTTTGTTGATATACTGATAGTTATTAAATGGTGCACTTCGCAGTTTGAGCGATGTGTGGTCCGTTTTTGTGCACAGCGTGAGGACGATTATGCTGACACAATAATCTGACCATTTAATAACAATCACATAATGGCACTAAGCAAGCAAACTTGAAGATCAATCACAACTATCAGTATCTCAACAAAAAATAACATATCTTTACTATTTGTGATAGATTAATTACTACTGCAACTAAAAAAGTGTATGTATTGTAAATGTCATAACCCATACTTGTCGACACAGATTAATAGCCGAAGTGTAAAGATCTGATGATCGCTTGACGATCGAAACTGGTCATCCAATTGTATTTATTAATCTCATGTAAAAAGTCTTTGACCGTCCGAAAAACATTAAATTTCGACTCCAAAGATACAAATGTGACGTCTTACGAACGAAGGTGTGTCTAAAGTCAACACTTAGGCAAGTTCGATAAAAACTCAATGATCTCATGGTAGGGCAGTTATAAAAAGCGCGGTAAAAATAGGAAATCTTGTAGATGTAGCGTAAATATTGCAATCATTGCAAAAGACGAGCTGGACGTCTATCTTGGGAATTCACCGCCTGACTTGCATACTCACCCTTTTTCACAATGAATGAACAATATATCAAAGGCCCGCTAAACTAGCTACAAAATACTTGATATTCCCCGCTGGAAACATTGTGACTGCAAAGCGGAGCTGCCTCGTCCCAGAAAATGAGTACTTGCTAGTATTTTTGCACCAAAACAGACCGTCTATTGAAATATACTGTCACATTTATTTTTAAATAATGCATCTTGTTTGAGAACTGTTGAAGCCATTGTTTCAGTGTTGCCTATACAAAAACTGTCAGTTGTAACTCTTCAGTCGGTCAACATGAATTTGTCCATTGACTGTGCGGGGTTCAATGTATATAAAATATGAGTAATAAGTAAATGAACTCCTTGAAAAATTACACGTATTAGTTATGATCACAATGAGCCCGGCGGGAGTAGGCAGGCTAAAGCGTAACAACTGTACGACCAAGGCTCCGCTGAGATATGTAAACTTATGCATAATAGAATTCAAGTGCATGCTCTAATTTTATTTTATTTATTATATTGTGTTATTCTTATTTGTATACACGATCATAATACTCATAAATAATTCACAAACCCTTATTAAACAAACTAAACTTATACAATGCTCAAAAAAGGTCTCGCTTATTGTGACTCAGTAACTTGTTTATTTTGCTATGTGTATGTTATCATATTATACACAATATAGGGTACATACTAAGAAAAAACACACACAATCTGCTTTGCAAAAGAGACAGAAATACACGACGAATAACAAAAGTGATAATGTGGGATTGAGCACACAACCGTCCTTTTCATGTTGGGGCATATCAATACCATGTATGGCCACCACGAGCTCTAATCCATGCTTGCAGATGACGAGGCATACTAAGCACCAACGAATACAACGTGGTTTGGGGCAGATTCCCCCACTCTTGGAAAGCAGCTTCAATCAGTTGCTCTTTGTTTGTTGGAGGAATGGGACGGTGCGAAATTGCCCTCTTGGGCTCTTTACAGGCATGTTCATAACAGTTCATGTCCGCAGAATAGGTAGGCCACTCCATCCTCTGTATGACATGCATCTGAAGGAACTGATTGACCACCCTAGCTCGATGGGCACGAGCATTATAGTCCACTAGTGTAAAGCCCTCACCCATTGTGGTAGCAAATCCTGTAACGATGTTGTCTGTATACACCACACCAGTCATGTTACCGTGGTTAGGAATTATAGGCGTACGTCGACCGAACATGGTTCCACCCCAAAAGATGACTGAACCTCCTTGCTGTTGGTGGCTTTCCTGGATTAAGGGCTCGTGAAATCTCTTACCCACTCGGAGCATTCGAGAGTGGCGACGTAATAGTGATAGTGATTGTAATAGCGATCATGACTAACACATGTAATGTTCCTAGGAGTGTTATTTACTTATAATTCATATAGTTTAAACATTGGACTCCGCCCAATCTTTGGGCAAATTCAAGTTGACCACCTCAAGAGTTACAACCTACAGGTCTTTGTGGAAATTAGGCTAAACCAGATTAAAACAAAAATGTTCCTGTCCTAAATTGAATCGTTTATTTCAGAAAGGGGTCAAGTGACAAATATGCCATTTTGAGAAACTCAAAGAAAACTTCATATCTCATTCAAATAATTTTTCATGGATCTTAAACACTTACCACAAATTTGTACATGTATTTTAAACGTAATAACATAAATTATATTTTTTTAATTTTTTTATATTTTGTAAAAACAGAACTTGAAAACTTTGTACTTGACATCTTTCTGCAATAAAGAAGTGGAACAAGGATATTTTTTAGCACAACTTAGAAATGTTTTGCGATTTTGTAATGAAAACGAATTGTATGCAAAACAGTTTATTTATATGTGTATTAGATAACATTATTAATGCAAGAAAACCATTATTGTAACAAACAAAACCTGTTGAAAAGGAACTGGTACTTTCTTTTAACCTGATCAGTCTCAAAGTTCAAAGCTATACATTATAAGGTTGGTAGTGCACTGATTTATTCGTCGTCTAACTCCACAGCACATTATACATCCGTAGAAGGCCATTGCAATATAACGTTGTAGAACTCATCATACCCAACAAGATAAGGGTTGAGGTTAGTGAGGTCTTTTATCTTCTTCACATTGATGGGAACCTGAAACAGGAGCTGTTTGTAGGTCCTAGGCCAAAACTAGAGATAGGGTAAAAGAATTGCTGGTTGAAGTATTATGTTTTTAGTTTCTCTTAAGGCCTGTATTGTTGTAAAAACACTTACCTTCCCTGAGGGATACGCCATCTCATTCGGCAAGTTGGGGGGAGACGCTACTTTCAGCAGAGTGAATGTTGAATGAATAGCAGTGTTAATGAATGGCATAACCACCACTTTTCCACGAGTATTTTTATTATAACAGAACTGCATGTAGTGAGAAATTTTAAACATTTCTTTGTGGTTCTTGGGAACACCTCTGCCAGAGGTTTTGTCAGAGTTCGTGGCCTTTTTGTATGATTGTGGCCACCACTTTTTGAAGCATAGTATATCATTAGGGGTGACTTTGTGAACCGTAAAACGATTGCTTTTACTGGCTGTCAGTATCATCTCAATATACTCTTCCGGAATATAAATGCGATCAATTTTCTTGACAATGCGCTTGATAGCTCCAAAGTCTCTGTCACAAGGCGAGAATGAATGACCTCGCACTGGGAAGTTGTGGGTAATGGTGTCAAATCTCCCTCTGTCGCATAGGTTCATCAAAAACCTCCCAACGGTATGGTTTTTGTTTTGACCTTATGGTCCATCACTGAACAGGATGAGATTTAGGTAGATTTCTTTAGAAAGCTAACTATTGCAATGGGTCCCATGTTTCGACTTCCGGAAAATTTCGACATATGTTCGCGTTTCACATCCCCCAGACCCCAAAACCACCGTCAGTTCAAAAGTTTATATATAATTTATGTATATATATATATATATATATGTATATATGTATATATGTATATCAGTTTCTTGTGGACACGATAACTGCCGTAATTTTGCACCAATCACTTTGAATTTTTTACATAATATGTATCCCTATAAAATCTCGGTCGAGTTCGTTAATGGGCAAAATCGGTCGAAGGGGGTGAAAATGGTTTTTTTTTTTTCGAAAAATTGAAATTTCGCTATAACTCTCTTAATACGCGAAATATCGAATCCATTCAAAGTTCATAATATGTGTCGGATAAGTGGCAACAATTTATGTCAAATAAGTTTTTTGATAGCACCAACCATTGACCAAAGGGGTGGAAAAAAGTGGGTTTTTCGGGAAACATTAATCATATCTCTCTTAATAGGCACAATATCAAAACCGTACAAAATGGACAATATTCCCCTAATAATTACCTAAAACTTTTGTCTGAAAGAATTTTTGATATGACCCACCATTACGCCAAGGGATGAGAAAAATGATTTCGGAATTATAAGAAAATGCCAAGAGCTATCAGAGGTTGCCATGGCAACACTACTAAATTGATGAGGGATGAGCCGTTGCCATGACAACGCACTTGCACGAGATCAGATTCAGTATTTCCATCTGACTAAGCCGGCCCCGTGGTGTTGGGGTAGCGCGCCTGCCTCTCACCCGGAGTCCCCGGGTTCGATCCCCGGCTCCGTCAGGGATTTTAAAACTGACGTGAGGGTTGGAACGGGGTGCACTCAGCCTCGTGAGGACAATTGAGTAGCTGTCTGACAGTGAGACAGCACCCCGATCACGAATACCAATATTAACGGCCGAG
Organism: Meconema thalassinum; assembly: GCA_946902985.2. Taxonomy (NCBI): domain Eukaryota; kingdom Metazoa; phylum Arthropoda; class Insecta; order Orthoptera; family Tettigoniidae; genus Meconema; species Meconema thalassinum. The sequence goes on along the minus strand of OX336391.1, from coordinate 197,408,458 downwards.
GGGACCCGACGCGCTGATCACGCGTCACCCCAATATCTGCAGGCCAAATGGCTGGGCAGCGGTCGCTTGGTCGGCCTTAGCCCGTCATGGGCTGGTTGGTGCCAGGGGTTGACTTTGACATCTGACTAAGTGGGAAGCGGGTTCGGTGACGTAACTGGTAGCATGCAGAATGTCTATGCCCAAGGTCGCAGTTTCAAAGCCGGCCGAAGTCGTCGGATTTTCTAAGAGCGCTAAAAATCCCTCAGTATGCTTTCTTTGGAGGGGAAGTTTCAACGTTCGTTACGAGTTGCTGGTTGGGGTGGCATATAGTAGCCAAGTTCACAGCTAGGTGTCATTGACGGTAGTACCTGGTAGCAACATTAGGAACTACTGCTTGAAATTGACCGTCTGCAGTCCTTACCTGAATTACAGACTAATACATCCATTACAATTCACACCGTTTATCAGACAGATTCTACACTCACCCAAAGTACACGGGGTTAGATGACCACGTTGTCGCAGCCCCTAAACTGAGGAACCAGAGGTAGATTTCATTAGAAAGCTAACTATTGCAATAGGTAGGCTACCATGTTTCGACTTCCGGAAAATTTCGACATATCTTCTCGTTTCACATCCCCCAGACCCCAAAACCACCGTCAGTTCAAAAGTATATATATATCAGTTTCTTGTGGACACGATAACTGCCGTAATTTTTCACCAATCACTTTTTACCGAATATGTATACCTATAAAATCACGGTCGAGTTCGTTACTGGGCTAAACCGGTAGAAGGGGGTGAAAATGGGGGCTTTTTTCGAAAAAGTGAAATATTGCTATAACTCTCTTAATATATGAAATATCGAATCCGTTCAACGTTCATACTATGTGTCGGATAAAGCCCAAAAATTTATGTTTGAAGAGTTTTTTTATATCACCAACCATTGACCAAAGGGGTGGGAAAAGTGGGATTTTCGGGAAACATTAATCATATCTCTCTTAAGAGGCACAATATCAAAACCGTACGAAATGGACAATATTCCCCTAATAATTACCTAAAACTTTTGTCTGAAAGAATTTTTGATATGACCCACCATTATGCCAAGGGATGAGAAAAATGATTTCGGAATTATAAGAACATGCCAAGAGCTATCAGAGGTTGCCACGGCAACACTACTAAATTGATGAGGGATGAGCCATCAGACGTTGCCATGACAACGCACTTGCACGAGATCAGATTCAGTATTTTCATCTAAGTGGGAAGCGGCTTCGGTGACGTAACTAGTAGCATGCAGAATGTCTATGCCCAAGGTCGCGGTTTCAAAGCCGGCCGAAGTCGTCGGATTTTCTAAGAGAGCTAAAATCCCTCAGTATGCTTTCCTTTGGAGGGGAAGTTCCAACGTTCGTTGCGAGTTGCTGGTTAGGGTGGCATCTAGTAGCCAAGTTCACAGCTAGGTGTCGTTGACGGTAGTACCTGGTAGCAACATTAGGAACTACTGCTTGAAATTGACCGTCTGCAGTCCTTACCTGAATTAAGACTACTACAGCCATTACAATTCACACCGTTTATCAGACAGATTCTACACTCACCCAAAGTACACGGCGTTAGATGACCGCGTTGTCGCAGCCCCTAAACTGAGGAACCAACCAGAGGTAGATTTCATTAGAAAGCTAACTATTGCAATGGGTACCATGTTTCGACTTCCGGAAAATTTCGACATATCTTCGCGTTTCACATCCCCCAGACCCCAAAACCACCGTCAGTTCAAAAGTTTATATATAATTTATGTATGTATATGTGTATATATATATATATATATATGCATATCAGTTTCTTGTGGACACGATAACTGCCACAATTTTGCACCAATCACTTTGAATATTTTACCGAATATGTATACCTATAAAATCTCGGTCGAGTGCGTTAATGGGCTAAATCGGTCGAAGGGAGTGAAAATGGGGGGCTTTTTTCGAAAAAGTGAAATATTGCTATAACTCTCTTAATATGTGAAATATCGAATCCGTTCAACGTTCATACTATGTGTCGGATAAAGCCCAAAAATTTATGTTTGAAGAGCTTTTTTTATAGCACCAACCATTGACCAAAGGGGAGGGAAAAAGGGGTTTTTCGGGAAACATTAATCATATCTCTCTTAATAGGCACAATCTCAAAACCGTACAAAATGGACAATATTCCCCTAATAATTACCTAAAATTTTGTCTTAAAGAATTTTTGATATGACCCACCATTATGCCAAGGGATGAGAAAAATGATTTCGGAATTATAAGAAAATGCCAAGAGCTATCAGTGCTTGCCATAGCAACTCTACTAAATTGATGAGGGATGAGCCATCAGACGTTGCCAAGATAACGCACTTGCACGAGATCATATTCAGAATTCCATCTGACTAAGTGTGAAGCGGCTTCGGTGACGTAACTGGTAGCAAGCATGCTGAATGTCTATGCCCAAGGTCGCGAGTTCAAAGCCGGCCGAAGTCGTCGGATTTTCTAAGAGCGCTAAAAAACCCTCAGTATGCTTTCCTTTGGAGGGGAAATTCCAACGTTCGTTGCGAGTTGCTGGCTGCGGTGGCATCTAGTAGCCAAGTTCACAGGTAGGTGTCGTTGGCGGTAGTACCTGGTAGCAACATTAGGAACTACTGCTTGAAATTGACCGTCTGCAGTCCTTACCTGAATTACAGACTAATACAGCCATCCCTAAGTACACGGGGTCACATGACCGCGTTGTCGCAGCCCCTAAACTGAGGAACCAACCAAAATCTCTGCGGGTGATATAATTTTGCGTGAAGAAGTAACAGACCGTTACATAGTTACACATCAGTGTCGAAACCTAGCATAAGGACAGTGTGACCACAAGTATAAAAATGGACCCCAAATGACAAGAAGGTTACCGTTCCCATAAGACAAAAAAAGGTTTAAAATAAGCATAAAATGACGAAAAACAAAGTTAATTAAGCTCCAATTATAAAATACCTTCTCGCAATAAATGAGGTCTGATCCTTCTACGAAAACCTGCATATTCTGCCTATTTTCGCCTATCCCCAAGTTTGGCCGGTGAAATCTACCTCCGCCTTCCGGCGTGCCGAGAGGACTTTTTTAACTGTGTTAGGCACTTCGGTATTTATATAGTTCAACAAGAAACTACACACTTCATCTGGAGATTTGTTGCCCTCTCCCTCGTGGTAAACATACAGTTTTGACTTGTTGCTTTTCAAATCGTGTACACAAAACACGTTTACCCACAGCTGTCGCATGTAAAATATTTCTTGGACCGGAATATTCGGGAGCGGCAGGTTTTGCATGAAGTCAAAGCACAGAGCATCAGTATCTTCATCCACATTTTTTGACATTTCTTTCATAGTACTGTAATACTTGCTTGCCCTTCTGCTGTGTATCATAAGTTCTGCTACTGCAGCCCGCTTGGCATTGTCATTTAAACAAGGATCTCTAAGTTTAGCTTTAAGACTTTCGCACATACTGCATACATCAACCTGTGGTCGACCGAAAGAGTAACCAAAGTTTTCCAAGAAATATCTGTAATAAAAATTGTATTGAACAACATCTTTCCAGTCAGGATTTTCATCGATGAACATTTCATGCATTTTTGTGACACTAAGACGAGCAGGCAAATACTTTTTTTCTTTACCACCATAGTGGGTCACTTTAACTTCGTATTTTGAAATTTGATCATGAATTCGCACACAAACACTCCCCGGAAGTGCATTGCCACTCCTGTTCTGACCTCTCTTGTCTTTAGGAGTTGTATCTGTAAGTAATAACCGGCAAATCCTTTCCAGCCTTTTACGTGAAATGCCAAGTATCTTCATAAAAACATTCATACAAACATTATGTAGAACACCATTCATCTTTATATTATGTACATAAGTGTGGTTTCTTTTAAAAGTTTGATCGTTATCACTTTCATGCTTTGGGTTATGTTAGCCTACGCCTACTTTCTTTCTACGTTTAACCTCCTTAACCTCAACCAATGTTTGAATGTAGGCATCTTGTGAATTTTTGTTCTCAAGGTTGTGAAAATAATTCCAATTATCATCTATTACATTCTCATGAATATTTATAGAACATTTGGCTGAACACTTACATGGGAGGTTCTCAGTCTTTTTCTTCGGGGGTACTTGAACACCAGAGTAAGAAACATAACCTGCGCCTTTCACTCTTGCTTCACGAATAGTATTTCGTTTGTATGTTTCCTCCTTTCTCACACCCCGTTTTCGTTTTATAACAGGCTCATCGTCCGAGCTGTCCGACATTGTTCAAATTAGTGCTATTGACACACTTAAAACACAGCACAGCTCAGCTGAAAAGAAGAAGAACGTGATACATATGGCTCTGTAAGAAGCAGGGCCAACCTCCTAGGTGCGCCACAAAATTTACCTACAGCTTAGAACAGAAACGAGTCAAGCAGCGTCCCTTGACACCTTTCTGCACTAAACGCAGTTTTTAACATCATGTCTTACTGTAATAACAGGCGGAACTTGACTCTTTTCTGCACTAAAACATGCGTCTACCCCTGCCGAACGTGTTCCTACAAATAACTCACTTCGTCATATTTTGTCACTTGACCCCTTTCTGAAATAAACGATTCAATTGTAAACAGCCTTTCCAACAAAAATTGAACAAAATTCAAAAGCTTTGCAGAAAACTCCATGTTTTCTTTTCCTGAAACCCTTCACAATTTGATTGATGTTTGACCTTTCACTGTCACTGACTGTTATTTGGTTATTGTTAACATGAACAGGGAAGGACACGTATCTTAACGCAACATTTATTTTTATAGATTCCTATACATCATTCCGAAAATAAGCCTAACTCAACTTAAGCGATGACTTCTCATTTAAACCATTTTCAAAACTTATTTTCTTATCTCGTGTCTACTATCAGTTAATCGATTTTTCGGTTAATCGATTATTCGATTAATCGATTATTCGGTTAATCGGTTAATCGATTAATCGGTTTTAAGGAGCTTCGATTAATAGTTTCCGATTAATTTCAAATTAATCGATTAATATATTATTAATCGATTAATTGAAAATCGATTATTACCAGCTCTACTTCTATTACAACTTTCCCAGACACTACGTCCTAACATTGATAGGCTAGTTCAAGAAAAGCGAAACAGAAAGTGCCGGAGAACGCCCCACGATTGTATTGTTCTCTATGGCTCTTTTCTAATGTGCAGGGAAAATTACAGTATGTTCAGTTCTATTTACGTTATAGTATGACTGTCCTTCAAATTAACCACATTTGTTACATATTCCTTGATAGGAGAGATCCGAAATAACATTGGTTATAATTTATAATAAATAGTGTAATTGCAATAAAGAGCATTAACATTACGACCTCCAAGGTGTTTAGTTCGTTGTGTTATTAACACCAGATTATGTTTCCTGTCGTTCCTACATTGCTGCATTCTGCATGCCTCTCAAACAAAATCCTCGTCCGCTGCGTCGGCCGTACAAAGCGTGCTGACGTCACACGCTACACTCTTCTTCGCTGCGAGCATCTACAGCGGTGTGAGCTTACGTCACACCAGCACCGTCCGTCCACCCATTGTCTATGAAAAATCCACAACCTGCTTCCAGTCTCCAACCGGGTCAGGAATGGAATGAATGAAGCCCCCATCTAGCGGCGAGGACATGAACTGTGCCGGCTGCCGAGGCCTGACGCACTCCTCTGGGGCAATGATTAAATGAATGACATGAAATGAAATGATAGTGGAGAGTGTTGCTGGAATGAAATTTTGACAAGGAAAACCGGAGTACCCGGAGAAAAACCAGTCTGCCTCCGTTATGTCCAGCACAGATCTCACATGGAGTGACCGGGATACGAATATAAATATTGATAATCCAATAACAGCAATAATTGTGGGTGATTGTGTGGATTCAATCCTTAATTTAAATGTTTTGATTTATATTCAACGTTAATTTTGAAAGTGTGTCTCAAATACATACCAAACATATCAAGGAATGATTCATGGCAGGCTGCGTTAGAAGTATCTATCTTGAAGTATTAGAACCTAATTTTTAGTGCTGCTTCGTTCTATTATACGTTAGAAAGATTTTCTGTCGGTCAACAGACATTGTATCCAATTATATTAGGCGGTAAAACTAGTATTTAAACACCATAACCCGAAAAAATATTACATGAGTTATTTAACACAAAATAACATGATTTTATGTGCAAAGTGAAGGCGAAAGATTACTGAATTGTAAAACAGTGTCTTTATTTTATTTTTTAGCCTACTTTTCACATTATGCAAAAATGAGGAAAAAGTAGACTTATGAGATCGGGCAAATGTGTGTCTGTCTGGCTGGCTGGCTGTGTGTGTGACCCCCCCCCCCCGATCAACTCCTAAACGGCTGAATCAATCGAAACAAAATTTGGTAGGAGAAAAGAACTATACCTGAATATCTCACGGCCATATTTGAAAATGATGTCAGTGCTACCAACTGCTGAAAAATCGCAATTGAAATTTGAGCTCCATGTTGGATAATTTGGAAGGTAAGAAAGGGAGCTATTTCAAAATTGGCACACGTATAGATAATAATATTGCAGTTTAATTTCCAGGAGGCCAAAATGATTATAAGCCTGCTGATAGGTCCAAATTTTAAATGCACATAACTTCTAAACTATCAAATTTCGTATGTGCTATGTGTACATAAACAGATATAACTGAGCGTATTCTTAAGAGCCACCAGGGCTGCCAACTGTTAATAAATGCTCTCATTTAAAAAGAAACCAAATACCCCTATATCAGAAAGTATGCAAGCCAACAGCTTTAAACTATGCACACGTATAGTACCTGACATTGTATATTAATTTGGAGTAACTTATATACGTCAGTGGTACCAACAAGATTCTAAGCCTGCTGAGAGGTCCAACATTAAATACATGTAACTTCTATACTATCAATTGGATTTCAACCAAATTTCGTGTGTGCTATGTGTACCATAACAGATATGACTATGCCGATTCTTAAGAGTAACCAGGGCTGCCAACTGTTAATAAATACTGTCTCTATTTTGTTACCCTAATATCAATATATCAGAAAGTATGCAAGCCAATAGCTCTAAACCTTGCACCCGTATAGTACCTGGCATTCTAGATTAATTTAGAGTAACTAATATACGTCAGTGCTGCCAACATGATTCTATTTTCCGCCCTCTAGGTCCAATTTTAAAATGCTTGTAACTTCTGTACTAACTAATGGATTTCATTCAAAATTGACAAAACAATAGATCATATTATTTCAGATTATTTCTGACCAATACATGTATGTCATTGTTGCCAACATGATTTTACGCGCGCTGTTAGATCCAACGTTCAACTGCATGTAACGTCCATTCTATCCATTGGACTTCATCCAAATTTTGTATTCTGTACCTTAAGAGATGGAACTAAGAATATATTTGGTCACCAGGGCTGCCAACTGTAGTTCTCTATTAGGCTACATTATGCCAGGTAACTTATACAGTATTTCGAACTAATTAGAAATTTCGATATTACCAACTTAATTTCGTCATTATTCTAGATAGATCCATATAGATTAATCATTGGAATGAATCTTAAATTTTAAGAAAAGTAGGCTCTTTGGTTCGTCATGGAACTTCTTTATATTGTACGTTATATTGTGTTAAATATCTCATGTATTGCTTTATTCAGGATAGGGCGTTGAATTGCCTTCCGTCCTAATGTAATCGGGCACATTTTGTATTCACCAACCAAAAAGATTTTTATAATAATTCATCTATCTGGAATGCTAATGGTTGAGTATCACATTATTCTAATAATGTAGTATGACCACATCTTTATTTATCTACTTTCAAATTTCTAAAATTCAATATAACTGTTTTGGAAGTAACCTTTCAGTGTTGCTTTAACAACCGAAGTTTATGATTTTCAGTCGACCAACACGTTTGTACTCAAACTCATGTAATTTATTTTCCGGGGTTAGGGCATAACACCCAATACAATTGAGTACAATCGTGTTGTCCGACTAAAAAGCATACATTTTGTTTAATCCTTTATTGGTTATTGGTCAGTATATTAACCACCTACCAAAAGGACAATATTTTCAAAGATGCAGATGGTTGAATCTTTCACTCATATTTCAACTAATTTTCGTCAAATTGTTAATATTCATATAAACAAATTATTATTAGTTTATCTCCTTGACATAGGGGGCTAGATAAATGTTTTAATAAAACAATTAAAATAAAAAAGGTAATAAAATAATGCATTTTTATTTTAATTTTTAATATCCCAGTTTTCTCTACTTCCTAATTTTATATTTTTAGCCTATTTTCAATTTTGAAAAAATAGGCTTATGAGATCACCTTTTGCCCGCGTGTGCGCGCGCGCGCGCGCGCGCGCGTGTGTGTGTGTGTGTGTGTGTGTGTGTGTGAGTCCCCCGTAATTAATTCTAAACGGCAGGAGCGATTTCAATGAAACTCGGTAAGTTCATAGCACTATAACGGGCGACCCCGACCGTGCCCTTCAAATTTTGTTACGTCTCACCGATCCAACATGGCGGCTGTGCGAAATATTTCACCAGCATTCAATATCTCCAAAACTATTCCCGATATCACCGTGGAATTTATTACGGGGATAAAGGGAAATACTAGAAGTTCACTTTTGTGACTTCTGAAAAACTGGTAACTACAAAACAAACATGGCGGCCACGCGAATTAGCGACTTTAAATAGACGTTTCTCGCGATTTAACCAACCAAACACAATAAAACTTTGTACAGTATATGTTTATACACATTGTAATGCACCGACATCTAACTTCGTTCAATTGTTTACATAACCAAAAGATGGCGGATGTGCGAAATATTTCACCGGCATTCTATATCTCTGAAACTATTAGCGGTATCACCCTGAAATTTCGTACAGAGATAAAGGGCACTACTGGAAGTTCATCTATAATACTTTAAAAAACCGGTTAACTACAAAACGAGCATGGCGGCCAAGCGAATTTGAAATTTTAAATAGACCTTTCTTTCGATTTAATGTTCCAAACGCAATAAAATCTGGTAGAGGAAATGTTTATACACATTGTAATGCACTGGTGTCTAATTTAGTTGAATTGTTTACATAACCTCAAGATGGCGGCTGTTCGAATTTTCAAATTAAGTTATATCTTTTGTCGTAATCATGCGATCGTAGTGAAAGTTTGAATAATGAACCTACGCAATTGTTTTCCTTTAATGTGAACCCTTTATCCTCTGATGGATAAATGATTCGATGTTTTATTTCTTCAATTAATAAATATTTCCACCAGCATCATGAAAATAGCCAGACGGAGATGAGGAAATTTCAAGCATTTGTTGGAGACAATGGGGACATACCTGCAGCAGTTTGACAAAAGGCTAAATACTTAGGATTGTGAAAAGATAGACCCTAGCAATGTTTCAGAAGGACAGGTGGTGGCTACCTCAAAATAGAAGGAACGCGCAGTGAGACACGCTTCTGGTATGTTCATTGTAATATTCGCGCCTAGAAAAAATATGATGCAGTAACGTGAGTGTCTGATGAAAATACTAGACACTCCTATGAGGCCAAGGTCTGATAAAAACCGCCAAGTTATTGAAAATGTGGAACCAATGGGAGATGAATGCTTACCAGCGCGGCAAGTCTAGCTTGGGCACGCGATGGCTAGCATTAACGCGGGAGATCGGCTAGACAATATCTCTACGATCGATTCTAGGATTAATGGGCATATTCTTGACCTGCGCAATTTTACGAGTTCAGTGATATTTATTTCATTCCTGTACCACTATTATTTTGAGAAATTTTTATATAATTTCCCCGTCTATCAATACCTAGGGCCGGTTCATTTATAAGTGGCATGAAGAGCCAGGACATTGCTTATTATTCTTTGGTGTGTCGAGGACACAGGTTATTATACTTTTGTGTGTCGAGGACACAGGTTACTTTACATTTTGCGCGTCTAAGGACGTAGACACTTATACTTTTGCGTGTAATGAGGACACAGAAATTATTAATAAATGTGTTAAATTCAGTGATAGATAGTCACAGTACTATATTTTGTAGGGACAGTAGCATCGCAAATTCGCCAACAGACTGTTCCGGGGAAAGTAGTACCTGAAACTGCGAATTTAGTAGTCAGATATCGAGTGTATAATAATCTAACTTTTTGAATCAGCACGAGAGATGACATCGCTTACCATGGAAGAAGTTTGGAACTATCAACACTCCGTCCAGATGGCTGAGATGAGCTAAGAAGCATTCAGTTGGGAGATGGCAGCTGATGTCCTTTGACGGGTGACTGGCCGAGGATGAGTACAAAATAATATTCTTATTATCTGCTAAATTAACTTATGGTTAATGGGACATATTTTGTTTTGTAAATATTTTGCTAGTGTGATTAACGTAGTATATTTAGTTTTGGTCTGACACACCTTTTGCATGGAAACAGCTCGCATAAATGTTATTAGTAGAAGGTTCTTGTTTGTTTGTTGTTTTAACTAACGTAGCTATGTGGACGACCGTGTTTGCATATGTTACGCAATGCGGTTAAAAAGTCTCTCGGAGATATGTTGTGTTTCAGAAGTAGGACTGAATTAATATAATTATACAGTAGATTGGAGGGTAATTAATCTTTTTAAGGTTTATTATTGATCAGATTCAGTGAGATTATTGACTTTGGAGCAATGTGATTTGTGACGAAAAGCAGTCAGCTCTATCGTAGGTTTTAATATTTTTAAATAGTTTGTGAGCATCTATTCAGCCGACCTGTGTGAAAAACGTGATGTCATTCCCAGCAGTGTGAGTGTGTGTATTTTGTGGTCATTACAAGCGGGAATTTCAGCGTAGACTGATTTCTGTCAGCTTGGTGCCAAGTCCATACTGTTACCTTGCGAGGGCAATATGTGGCTATTTTGATTAATGTCTGACCATATGTTGAGGTGGTTGAGATTTGTTGCTGTTGATTCTTTGAGATAACGGCACAGCTGGTCAGTTATTTTTACACACTGAAGTTGGGGCAATGACAAGTAGTGAGGAAGGGGGAGCTGTTTCACAAGGCGGACTGAAGGTTGCAAGCGAGGTCATTAGTGGGGAGTGCTTGTTTGGCTCCGTAATTACTTGAAATACAGAATTAAGAACTGATCAATGGTAAAAATTGTTTAAATAAATGGGAGTTGCCTACGAATCACGATAATCTCCGAAGCGTTAGCTTAACATGCAGTTTTGTTCATATAAAGTAATCTCAGCCAGTCAGGCTTTTGTTGTTGTTGGTTTATTCCATGTTTATATTCTATATCAGTAACCCGTGAAGTCACGTGCGATGCTGTATTTTCCTTGTTTGTGTATTGAGCAATTGGCCGGAGTTGGCAGCTCATTTTGTCAAGTGCGTCATCGTGCTAATGGAGGGTCTCGAGGGAGATTCCTGTAAATAGTAGATTTTAGTGTGTGTGTCAGCATTAAATTTTTAAGGGTTTTTATTAGTGTCAGATCCCATATCCGTAAACGTTGATTTACGAGATGATTGTTCGCAAGCATCGTGGCTGTTAACCCGCTGTAAACGAACAGTCATCCAAGTACTCATTCCTCGTAGTTAGTCATTACGCGTACATAACATCCAAAATGCAAGTTAGTGGAACTAGGATCCACATTTTTATAAGGGGGAGATCCGTCTGACTCCTCAACATTGATAGATATTCCTGTCATGGGAAAATTCAGGGAGGATTTTTTTATTGTTGTTGTTTATATTCTTTTTATGCACAATTAGTCATTAAATCATGTTATTATTTTACATCTTGTCAACTTTTCTTTCTTAATTATAGTTTAAATCCTATGAGCCTTACCTCAGTAGAGCATGTTGTTTGGCGAACGTAAACATCACACAAGGAACTGAGCGCGACCCCTTGATCAAGATTCTTGCATATAAACACTGCTATTCTGAAGGGTTCATAGGAAGTAAACTGGCGCGGCCAAGCGTGGGGCGGTTCACTGTGGTGTAACGGCAGAGAAATTGCACATGTCAATGTAAGCGTAGTTGGGTTTTCAAACTGACGCAACAATGGAGGTGTAATTTTGTTGCTGGTTCGCTGCTGGAACACGTTTATTTGGCGTATTTGAGTAAAACTGACAGGCCACAAGTGGAGGCAGATATGACAGTATTTTAATCACCGGGAAGTGGTATTTTATTAAAAGTAATTGAGGCGAAGAGGATACCGCCAAATGTGTGAAATATAAATTAAAATCAGGAGTTTGCAATGTAAAATACGGTTCACGTTTTTGTCTATTGAATTAAAATAAATTAATATGCGTGATACCGGGCGCCCAATGATTAAAGTTAAAGCTAGATTTGTTTAGAAAGTCAAACTCATGAAAATGTTAGGAGGCTGGTAGCCTTAAATGACAATTAATACTTTGTTAATTAGTCAGTGTTAATATCAGATCAGGATAACAATTTAATGACTGAATATGTATTTGGGTTTAAATTAAATTGAGTAAAATTAGGACCACTCAGAGATGCAATCGACTAGTGGGATTAAATGTAAAAATAAATGAACTGAGTTGGGTAAAGAAATTAAATGTGCATTGGATTGTGTGTGTGTGTCAAAGGGCATTGCTTTATGCCATTTCCGTAATGTCTCATATAAAGTGTATAACATGGCAACGGTGGAACAGATTCAAGAATTCATTGAGAGTGCGGCTAGGAGAACACAGGAATTGTTGGACACTAAATTGGCGAAACAGAGCGAATCATTAAACGCTTAACTATCTGAACAGAGCGAATCATTAAACGCGAAATTATCTGAACAAATAAACAACAGTATGTTAGAACAAAGTGAGTCTATAAACAAATTATCTGAACAGAGTGAATCGCTAAAAACTAAATTATCCGAACAAAGTGAAGCAATAAACAATACTATGTTAGAACAAAGTGAGTCTATAAACAAATTATCCGAACAAAGTGAATCATTGCGGATACAATTAAATAACAGTAGGATTGAACAAAATGAATATCAGGCGGAACAAGCTAGATTATTAAAAAATGAAATCAATGACACTATAAATACGCATTTAGAGGCGCAGAATGTTAAAAACACGAACCAATTAGCTTCGTTAACCGCAGAGATGAAGGATCACACTAATCAACAGATGGTATTGCTGGCCCTAGATGTTAGTAAAAATAATGAAAAACAATTAGATCAGATTAAGAAAATGGAAAGTATTTTTGATCATAATCTTAGCATTCTGGATGAAACGGTGTTAGCTAAATTAGAGCAAATTGAACTAGCATGCACAATGAATACAAGTGAGGTCAAGATAGCTCAGGATAAGTTAGAAAAACGATTGAAGGAAATGGAAACGAGCGGCAAGGTCATTCAACAACAATTATCAGCGGTAGATGAAAATATATCCGGCATAATTAAAGATATGGATCGTCTCGAAATAAAATCAGCGGAGCAATGGAAAAGCCTGGAAGCGGATCAGAATCAATTAAAGGATACCATCGACGAAAATAGCGCGAGATTGGAAGAATGGAAAAGCCAGATAGAAAGCAATCAGGATGACACTAAAAGCCAGATTGAGGAGAAATTAAGCACGATTAAGGAGCAAATAAGGAAAGATTGGCGAAAAATGAATATCGATTCTAAAGAGGAAAGATCAACCATCCTTAAGACAGTAGGCGAAAATCATACTCGTATTCAAGCATTAGAACAAGAAATTAAGAGTAAACTTAAAGAACAAACAGACAGGATCATAAATGCTGAACTGAGGTCGTTAGAACTATCCACGAAATTTAAAACGGGAACATTGAAAGACAAGCAGGACGACTCAAATAGCCCGGAGGGTACTAGCACAGCAGGGAGTCAAGCTCAGACAGGGATCCCATTAACGACAAACACGGAAGGGTTTCGCAAGAATATCGAAAGGAGTTCCACGCCACAAGACGGTCATCAGCCCACACAACTTATCCAAGTAATTCGCTCGAACGATTATAAACCGCAGAAGTACTCGGAGAATTCAGGGGTGACACCTAAAGCCTTTATTAAAGAAATTGAAGATCATTACAATGACACTGGGGTACCTGAAGCACGTAGATTGAGGATGATGGAGAGATTTTTATCAGGAAATGTCCTTACATGGTTTTTAAGCTTCAAATATACATGTGGAACTATGGCAGATTTCAAATTAGCGTTTCTGCGCAAGTACTGGTCGCCAGCATTACAACAGAGTCTAAGGATGGAGCTTTACTCTAGAAAATACCAAACTACCCAGCAAACGAAATACTCAGATTTCTTTAACATGCAAATGCTAAAATTTCGCGACCTTGATTACCCTTTAAATGAAGCGGATCTGGTGATGACTATAGCGCGGCAATTACCAGTCAACGTGCAGCAAGTACTAGTCGCAGCGAACGTTAGTACGGCCTTACATGCGGAGCAGATATTACGCCAGATAGATGAGACTACATCTCATAATCATTATCAAGGAGGAAGACAGCTGGAGTTAGTCAATACGACAGAGGTCATAAAATCAAAACAGGCAAACACTAAAACGCAGGGTACTAATACAAGCACGTCCACACCTAGGCGAAACCAGGAAGAAGGAGAAAACAGACCATACCAGCGTAACGAGAATAACTATAACAATAGGTCATATCAAGGCAACAATAGATATCAACATAGAGGGTATCAGCAATGGCGTGAAAATCGAAGGAATGAGAGGCCTTATGGAAGATACGGTGATTACAATGCTAATCAAAGATGGAAAGGAAGGAGAGATCAAAATCAAGGAGAGCCACGTAATTATCGAAATGACTGGGATGATAGGCTCGCTCAATCACAAAATTACCTAGAGGAATTACACGCTAGTCAAGGTGGAGAGCTAGGAAGATGGGAAAAAGCCATTGGGAACATGAAGAATCCTGACACACATACTGAGGAAGCTGGAAGTCTACTGAGACAAGAGGAATATCAAGGGCATGGGCGACAAAAGGATGATGGGAGTCGCAATGGAGCTAAAAAAATGCTAAATTTGGGTAAAGAAGACAGTCTACAAACGCAACAGTCGCAAGTTGAAGATGGATGGATAGTAGCGAACATACAAGAATGGATTGCTTTGCCAGAAGAGTGCCTGGAGGAGACGGTGAAACCACGGAACGATGAAATTAGGCAGTTACCCATTATTTACGCGAGGATTGGTGGAATTAATATAAGATGTTTATTGGATACGGGGTCGCAGATCAGTCTGGTATCGGAGGCCTTGGTTCGAGAGTTGGGACGGAGTCAGAATATTCCTGTAATTCCCGTACCACAACTCAAAGTGAGGGGTGTTATTCCTGAACGCACCGTCACTTGTAAACGTCAGGCATACTTAGAGCTGAACATATTGGAACACACTTTTGGGCAAACATTCATTATCATGGCAAAAATGAATTTCAATAAAATTCTTGGTGCAAATTTTATTTGTGACTATCAAGCAGTGATAGATTTGCACAAGAATACAGTCAGTTTTAGAGAGTATGATCAGCTGAAGAACGTGGGATTGCATATGGATGAAATCACTACCGGAAGAGATGTAAATTCTTGGGCATTGGAAGCAATATCGGAAGAGACGGAAGAGGAGATACGAAAGGCGGAAGATAACATCATAGAAGGAGCTGTTGTGGAACTAGATGAGGAGAGTGAATCCCAGGAGATATGGTCTTTATTAACGGAAGGAGATGACAGTGAGGCACAATTTGAAGAGTTACTACAGGAGCGGCTCAATAACATTCAACTTGGGGGTGAACATAGAAAACAATTGGAAGAAATTTTAAGGAAGCACAAAACAGTATTTGATACAGTACCTGGTAAAATATTAAATTTCAAATATTCAATGCAAGTCGAGGATTGGTCACCTTTCAAAAGTAGATTGTACCCAATTCCGGAAAAATATCGTGGTCAAGTTAAGGTCATTATAGATGAGATGTTACAAGCTGGAGTGATAAGGAAGACACCTACACCTTATCTAATTGCGATTTTGGCAGTCACAAAACCAAATGGATCTATTAGACTTTGTTTAGATGGCAGAAATCTCAACATGAGACTCATTTTTCCTGAGTATGACAGAGCACCAATTATCAGAGACGTATTAAAAGGCTTTAAAACAAAAGCATTTATTCATCAGTTGACTTGACGTCCAGTTTCCACCATATTGAATTGGATGAGAAGTCACAGCTTCTAACTGGCTTCTTATTCTATAACCAAACGTTTTGCTTCGTCCGAATGCCCTTTGGAGTCAAAACAGCGGGCTGTGCTTTAATCCGAGCCCTGGACCGGAATCTAACCGAGGAAGTTAAGGAGATGACGGTACGCTACATTGATGACATTCTGCTGGCATCTGACAACATTGAAACTCACATGGAAAATTTAGATAAAGTATTAGGCAACCTTAATGCATCAAATTTCAAAGTAAACCTGAAGAAATCGCATTTCTTCAAGAGCGAGATTTTATATTTAGGTCACATCATTGACAAGGAGGGAGTGAAGCCAAATCCAGCTAAGATCGAAGCGATAAAGAATTTCCCTACACCAACGAGAGTCAAGCACATTCGGGCTTTCTTAGGCGTAACGGGATTCTTTAAGGAAAACTGTCCAGGTTACACGGAGACTGTAGCTCCAATGCAGGAAATGCTAAAAAAGAATAAATGGTTATGGAATGCGGAGTGTGAGAATGCGTTCCAAGCAACAAAACAGCTATTGGAAAACTGCATTAAGTTAGGATATCCAGATTTCAAGCACAAATTTATAATCCAAGCGGATGCTTCACTAATTGGTATAGGTGCTATGCTCTACCAAGAAGATCCAGCTAACCTGCAACATAAAACACATTTGGCATTTGTCAGCCGAAAATTGCGTAAGCACGAGCGCAATTACACTGTAACGGAACTAGAATTGTTGGCCATACTTCATGCGCTCCAACAATGGAAAAGAATAATTTATGGATACCCAATTGTTGTCAGGACTTATCACAAGGCACTAACATTCTTGTTTAAGACGTCGATGGCAAGTGAACGTGTGACACGTTGGTCTATATATATTCAGCAGTTTAGCATTGAGATTGAACATTGTCCAGGGAAGATGAACGTGATTCCGGATGCACTCAGCAGGAACCCAGAGCCTGATAGTGAAGAAACAGCGATGGTACAACACTTGGAGTTAACACCGAAGGACCGGGAATTCTTGGAGGAGTTACGTGAGATACAGCGAGAACAGGAAGCGGAACCATGGATGATGCTTTTAATTCAATACTTCAGAAAGCAACTACCTACAGGAACACCTGCATTTCGAGAAGCGAAAGCCAAAGAAGGAAGATATGTTTATGTCAACAATTTGCTGCACAAATGGGTAGATAATGACCACACGAAGTTACGCATATTAGTACCTGCATCCTTACAGCGAGGACTGACATGGCATACTTACGAAAGTTACGGACACGTCGGAGTAGATAAGTGCGAAGCGACAATAGGAGAGACATTTACATGGCCACGTATGAGAACAATTATATGTGACGTCATTACGACTTGTAATCCTTGTCAGAGGACAAAGCCCAATAACTATTTAATGAGGCAGTATCCTAGACCATTGCTACCTCAGAAATCCTGCGAGCTACTGGCCCTAGACTGTTTCGGTCCAATTCCGAAAGGAAGGCGGGGTTGCCGTCACTTGCTAGTGTGCATTGATGTGTTTTCTAAGTTTGTCGTATTATGCCCCATTCAGAAAACTACATCGAAACAAGTACTCAGTCGTATTCGAAATAGAGTTATTCCAATCCTTGGAAAACCAGAATTTATATTGTCAGATCATGGCAGTTATTTTACAAGCGCCGAATTCAAGAAAGGTATGGAGGACATGGGTATAAAACACGTTTTAAGCAGTATCCGACATGCCCAAGCTAATCCAAGTGAGAGAGCAATAAAATGTGTAACATCATACTTGAGAATCTTCATTCCCAATGAACATCACAAATGGGTGGATAAAATTAAGGATGTAGAGACATGCATGAATTCTACCAGGCACAAATCAACAGGACAGATCCCTATGGTCTTACACAAAAACGAGTATCCAGTGAGAACGTGGAAAAGCATCATTAACTGCCCACAAGATCCCATGATAGCACCTGACCTGCGAATTGAGAGAACGAGAGCCTACATGAGAAAACAAGCAGACCGCAGATTACGGCGAGTGAGAAATAAGAGGTTTCACAGTGATCTAGAAATCAACCAGCTCGTTTTGGTGAAACGACCCGCTACATCGGATCCAGAGAAGAAGATCTTCAGCAAATTCTGCGAAAAGTTCATAGGACCCTATTCTATCGTAAGAAACCTAGGAAATAATGCATACAGAGTGAAAGAGTTAAGCACAGGAACAATGTCGGTCTACAATGCAGCCAATTTAAAAAAGTATCGTTGAAGCGAACCATGAGAGCGCCGAAATAATGATGCAGTTTAAATATATGGACGTCCTATATCAACCAAGTGGACGGAGAGCAGTTGAGTACGGCACGTGAAGAAGGAAAGTGGAATTGGTGTTGACAAACATTAACGAGACGAGCAGAGTGTTGCCTAAGGCACCAGCGCGTCATGCAAGCAGTTGAGAGGGTCATTACAAGCAGGAAATGAAACGAGTAAATGCCATTCAAGACAGCAGCGGCTAGACCAAGTAATAGAAAAGGGGTGATTCTGAAATAAAACAAATTGGCCTACGGAAGTCTTTTTAAAATTATCGACTTTCTCCTAAGTTCGAAATTTTGTGAGTGGAGGAGTTGTGAACCCTTTATCCTCTGATGGATAAATGATTCGATATTTTATTTCTTCAATTAATAAATATTTCCACCAGCATCATGAAAATAGCCAGACGGAGATGAGGAAATTTCAAGCATTTGTTGGAGACAATGGGGACATACTGAACCCATGTGCCATAGGGTCCAATGAGGGCGAATCCATGCATTTGGGAAAGAAATGAAAGAAACGTATAGTTTCTAATGTAACTTAAAGAAAGATCCAGCTAAGATGCTAGCCTAATATGGTGCAAGAGGCGAGGACCAGGTGTTCGTGAGATGAGATCACCCCTCTTGACATTCAGAAGGGAGCGAGTCATGAGTATTAATAACCGAGTGGAAATTTCCCAAGATTAAACAAGGAAGCCTGACTCGGAAATCGACCTTACGTTGCTGGAAATTGACAACACCGCTTATGCGCCAGAAGAGGAATAATTAAATTTAACCCGTTTACAAGTATAATAATGAGTAAACAAGGACAGTGCAGTGAATCATTTCGAATGAGAGATTTTTTAGTAAAGAGAAACCATTTAATAATTGCGCAGGAGAAAACTGCAAACGCAAGACGACGTCATCGGGGAATTACCAAGACCTGTGTGGAGGGGAGAAAGCAAAAGAAATGCAACACCCACACAATTGAGGACGAGAAATTAATTAATATCTCCGAATTGCACGATCGATTCTTAGGGGCAATGAGATTATTTGACATTGAGAAGACGAGCTTTCGGAAGGTATAATTTTTATATTTGTGCCTCCATTATTTTAGAAATTGGTCACAGAAAGGACTAGAGTCTTATTTTTTTGTAGTGAAATAGTATAAAGCTTCGGGCTTCACCAAGCCAATCATGCAGTTATTCTGACAACCCGTGAGGGTGTTACTACGCATGCAGTCATTCCGACAGTCCGTGAGGGGCGTAAGACTACATCACAGCACATCAGTATCCAGACAGCCGTGTGGGGCGTAACTCTGCGTCACATCGAAGACAGTTACTAGTACTCCTTGAGGGGAGAAACGCTGTGTTACACCGCAGAAGTAATATCCGATAGCCATAGGCGTCGAAGTATTAACAACTTGCTTGCCTCCATAAGGAGTGGTAAAGAAGAAATTTAAAGTATCGCCGTATTGAAATATTAGGAAAATCCTAGTTACAGGATTTAGGCCCGACAGTATACAAGTTATAGTGAAAGTTCGTAAGATATAGTCAGAGCAGGCTGCGAACGTCGGACTTAAGGTGATAGGTCGTTAAATAGACGAACGAATATATCATAACGTACGGAAGTACCGTACCAGAAAGATAAACTGTTATCTAAATTAAAGAACCCAAAAAGGGAAGAACAGAATAAGGTTCGGAACGTATTTCAGAAACGTAGGAGTGCTAGAACCGTTTGAAATAAAGAAGCACGGAGACTATAAACATTATCTCCAGAAAGCAGGCGAACTATTCTAAAAGTACTAGACTCGAGAAGTACTAGCTGCTATAAACTAAATCCATAGGTCATCGAGAGGTTATTGAGGAGACCTCGATCCGAATAGACTTTCGCTAGGATCGATAAGCCAGATCTACAAAGAAGCCGTTCAAGCTAGATAAATAGCCGGTCATCCAGGATAGGAGTAGAAGAATTTGGATTCCAGGGAACAGTAGATGTTTCGAGACTTTCGTATTCTGCAGGATAGGAAGCCGACATTGAATAAATTTCACCCTTGGAAACGGGAAATTAAGAGGTCACGTGTGATAGGCTCAGAAATACGGCCTAGTGATCAAGAATTGTGAAGTGTAAATTTATCAAGATTGTGTGTTAAATTAATTTTTTTTTGAGTGTTTATTATGTGTTCTAAAGGGACACATCAGTGTATAAAAATGTCGTCAATGTTAAGTGTCTTAAATATATGTCAAGAAGTGTTTGTACATAAGATGAATTCCTTTAATATGGAGTAAAAGTTCAAAGTGGGCCCAAAATGAAACACCGCACAAGAATAAAGATCATGGGACGATCTTAAAAACATGTGAGTACTGAATTTCATTCTATTTTGGTGTCAGGAAATGGTTGTGTACGAATCCACCGGAGTTTTTGAGTAAAAGGGATGTGTTTTAAGAAATAAATACTGAATAAACAAGAACGCGGTCTGAACAATAATAGAAATTTGAGAAATTATAAATAATCATGTAAAGAATAAATCCCGTAGAGGAAATATGTGAATAAAATGTTAATGTATTTAACGAATGTCATAAGAGCAAGCGAAATATCAGTAATTATCATGAAAGATATTTAAATAAAGTAAAGTTGAGATATGAAAGAAATAGCTTTTGAGCTTGTGTAAAGAATAAAGATAATACTAATAACTAAGTATGGAAATATTAATTAAAGATCAAATAAATTGATGTGAACATAAGAGCGTTAAAGCCTTAATGTATGTGTAAGATATGATGTTCAAGGGAATGTTTTAAAAGGGAGCGATTTATCGGCAACGGAAAAGATTAATATAAGAATTAAAAATAATATGAATTGTTACTAATGAGATTTATCAGTTCTTGGGAAGACATTTCGGCTTAGAATAATGCATAGCGCAAAGGAGCGCAAATAATATTAAAATGTCACGCTAGGAAAGCGTAGAAGTTAAAATACTTGGTAAATTACTTATGGAGGGTAGTTGATTGTAGTGAATTGATAATTGTATAAGTCCTCTATTTTGTGACGTAGTATCACGAGGCATTGTGTATTAAAAGGGAGCTAATGTATGGTATTATTGAGCGTATGTCATGTAGGCCACGGCCGACTTTAAATCGCGTCTTGTATAAGTCCTCTATAAGGGAATGGTTCCCGAGGCATGTGAAGAGATTCGAACTCAGAATCATCTTATGGTAAAAGCCCCTTAATTCTTCGTCGTCGAATGTGTATTAATCTTCCCAATCAATGAGGACCCTCTCATAATTAATAAATGCCAAGGTTACGAAAGTGGTCTATGAACCAAAGAATATTTGTTTGAATGGATACAGTACAGTAAAAGCCCGGTCTCTCCCCAGGACTGAGTATAATGTGAAGGTTTGTTTTGAAAGCCTTGGAAAAGAGCTGCTAACGTGGGTTAGACAGAGAGTCGCCCGTCACCCTCCGTGTCATAAATCGCGCCCGAGTTAATGGCCTGGCTCTCTTAGAGTAAGGGTGGGCCGAAACCGTCTCGTAAGATGTAGTAAAGACACCGTGAGTGTTTAAAGTTGTTAACGACCCGGGCGTTGAACCGAGGTCCTTGTAGATTGATATTTTCGTTTGCCTGTTCAGATCGTAGTTTCTTATATGATAATGGTCTTATAAGACATAAGAGATAAATAATAATCCCTATTGTAATGATGTACGGAAGTAGGATTCCACGAGTTAATTGAAGGCAACTAAGTTTCGGGAGTAACTATAGTTTTTTTGACTATGTCAAGTATCTTCACGCTCTGGAGTACACAAGTGATTTCCTGATTACCTTAATATATTTGTGAAAATAAAGAGAGATGATAACAGCTGAATGTGTGAACATGCCCAAAATATTGAGTTAGATAATTAACATAAGATTTTAAATGTAATTATACATTTGTTTGGAGGATTAAGAAAATATAAAAGATAGTATTTGAGGTGTACAAGAATGACACCATTATTATGTAAAGCATGGAGCCAAAAGAGCTCGGAGTTATATAAAGCTTACAGTTGATGCTTTATGGAAGTAAGACTAAGTAGGAATTGTTGGTTTATGTGGAAACCATATGTTTTAATACAATATTTGTTTTATTATATTTGTGATTCCTTGTTCATTTGGGACAAGTAGAGGATTATGGGTCAGTAATTAAATTGTTAAAGTGTTTGTAGCGCCATTAATTTTATTAATTAAATGTGTTAAAATAGGAGTTGATTTTGTTGTTATTTTTGCAAGTGTATCCTCTAATTAATCCAAAATATGTGGGTCACAGAGTGGGGGAACTTACCGCTGCCCCGAAAAATCCGAATTGAGCTACGCTGGTATACTGTGATTGGCATATTTCTTGCTAAAAGGGCACATGGGGGCATATAAGTAATGTGCTGGATTAATAACTAGAGAAACACTTAAGACGGTCACATCATGTAAAGTAAAGTAATGATAGGAGTAGCTACAACATAAAATATTAACTGACCGCATGGGTCCCTGGAAACTCATACCGAGCAGCCCTGAATTATATTATCAACCCCCTAGCAAACATCAATCATGGCGCCCAGTACGCAGGGCTGAGTTTTCCTAGGGAAAACCCGAGTTTTTCTCGAAAAATCAAAATTTTCATTTTTTGAAAAAAAAAATGGTTTTTCGAAATTTTGAATTTTAAATACTTACATAAAGGTTTATGAAATTGAATAAAAGTATTAAAAGGGTACGTTGTGCTAAATACCCGTACCAAAGTAAATTTTTAAAGAAATTGGGACACAATGATTCAGAGTATCATCTCTCAAGCATGTACTAGTGTGGTGGCATTAGTGGCCCACTGTATTCTCATAAGATGGCATTGAGTGAAGAAGTGCAACGGCTCTTGGAGGCCATAAACAATAAGTTGGATAGCCAACAGACTGAAAATAAAGAAGGGTTAGGATCTATAAACAATAAGTTGGACAGCCAACAGGAGGAAAATAACCAAAAGTTAGGATCCATGAATCAAAGTTTAGAGTTACTAAAAACTGATAGTGCTAATATGGGAACTAAATTAGTAGATATCGAAGCTAAAACTGATACCATGGGAACTAAATTAGTAGATATCGAAGCTAAAACTGATACCATGGGAACGAAATTAGTAGACATCGAAACTAACTGTGTAACAATGAATGGTGAATTGAAGGCTGAGATAGATAAAGTGAATAACAAATTCCAGGGTTTTGACATTGAGTTCGGGAAGAAGCTAACGGAGTTAAAAGAGGAAATCACCAGTAAAATTCAGGAGGAAAATGGGGCACTTAAATCAGAATTGCAAGACCAAATAAGAACCTTAGAGGAAAGTACAAAAACATCCCAAACTGAATGTCAAGTAAAATTTGATAATTTAGAAGGTAACTTTGGGGCTATAAAAACTAAGTTAAATAAGATGGAAGAATCTTGTAAAAAAATATAGATGTGTGTAAAGATCAACTTGTAACCCAGATCCAAGGTGTGCAGAAAGAATTGAAAGCTCAGATAGAATCTAACAAGAATATTTGTGAACGTTCCCGGAATGAGATAAAAGAAAGTTTTAAGAAATTAGGAGAAGAATTTAAAGGGGTAAAGGACAAAGTAGGAAAACTCGAGGGAAAGGTAGATGGAGTTCAAACCGAAGTAACTGAGATGAAAAATCAAAATAAACAGGATGTTAAGGGTATGAAAGATCAGATTGATCATTTTATTAGGCAGGTAGATGATAACTGGAAGACGTACGAAACGAAAATAGATAAAAGTTTAGGTCTATATGAGGAGCATCTCCAGAATGAAAGAAAACAACGAGAGAAAGAAAATAAGGATAACACCCATAAGATAGATGAAATAAGTCAGGGTATTAATGATGTTCAGGGAACCATCGGAACATTAAAGATCCAAGTAGGAAAAACTCATACTGAAGTTAATCAGGTCCAAAATGAAGTAAAACTGATTAAAGATGACTTATCGGAAGTGTCTAAGAAAACTGAGGAGAAGCTGGAAGGAATTAAGGGAGAGGTGGAGAAGAAGATAAAGCAGATACGAAAAGACTTAGATACCATAGGTGATGTTAAGCCAGAAATTATAAATCAACATGCCATGATCTTTAAGAAAGAGGTAGAAGACCAACTAAATGAGTTCAGGGATAGTTACAGGGACGAGAAATTCCAATCCAAACAGGCAGAGGAAGAGAGTAAAAGGAATCAAGAAAGAATTCAGAATGAATTAAGATCCCGATTGGAGAGGACTGAACATAAGAATAGTCAAATGGAAATCCAACTCATGGCTAATGAAGAAAGTGCCCGAAGGGAAAGGAAGTTAGAATTCGAGAATCAGGAGGAGTTTCCAAAGACAGGATGGGTAGATTCCCGTGAACAAGGCACAGATACGGAGAGGGACTTAGGAGGGGAGAGCCCTTATAAGAACCCAGGATATCCGATGGCGATGTCAACCCCGTACATGAATCAGACAAATGGCCAGATAATAAACATTATTAAATCAAATGAGGACAGACCAGTAAAGTTTACGGGTAATAACATGTCTATTACTCCAAAATACTGGCTAAAGGAAGTTGCAGAGTATTTAAACGAGATGAAAGTTCCTCAGGATCGGAGACTGAGAGCTATTGAAAAGCTGTTGGCAGGTGATTGTCTCACCTGGTTCAGAAGCTTCAGATACACCTTTGATACGGTGGAAGGCTTTAGGGAAGCATTTTTAAAACGATATTGGGCAGCAGACGTCCAAGAGAATTTAAGGCTAGATCTGTACTCTAGGAAGTACAGCACCAATGCACCAACTAAATACTCGGAATTTTTCACCGCTCAGCTGTGTAAATTCCGCGAACTGGATATTGCTCCGGCAGAAAACGACCTGTGTGCCGCCATTGCAAGACAACTTCCGTATGAGATTCAGAGTCTGTTAATCTCATCCAAAGCCAGAAGTGCTGTGGAAGTGGAGAGTGTATTATGTCAGTTAGATATGACGACTTCGCACGTAACTCCTCGGCATCAAAGACAAACTGAGCAAGTACACATGGCCAGCAGTCAGGAAACTGGAGAAAAACCAGCGACCAGGAATCAGTCCACCAGCACGGATACCCAAGGACTAGGTCGAGAGTATGGGCACCAGGAGCCTAGAAGGATACAGCCATACTACAGAGGAGGATATCGAGGAAGAAATCCTAGGAGTTCAGGTTATAGGCAACAAGAGAGCCGATCCTATAACAATAACCATCAAAGGCAAGAAAACAGAAAGAAATGGGAGAATTATCCCAGAAGGAATGTAATGCCAGAGGATAGGGATGATGAATATCGGGCCGAAATAGAAGAAAGATATCAGGAAAGTCTTCGTTATATGAACGAACGACCAGATGAACCTGATAGGCAAAAAGTCCGTTGGAGTGAGGCAATTAAGAACCGGAAATCACCCGACCGACTAGACGGAGCTCAAAGCTTGGAACTACAAGCTCAGTTAAAGAATGAGGGAAAAGGGAGCCCTCAGGATAAAAAAAAACTCCAAATTTAAATTGTCAAAAGTGGAAACATACCAGGAGCTGGGAGGAGGTAGAAATTGTGAATTGGATAGCCAGACCAGATGAGCTAATTAACGAGGATGTGGAAGGAATCCCACCTGTTAAAAGAGAACTACCTATAATTATGCTTAGGATAGAAGGATTACTGGTCAGAGCATTGATTGATACCGGATCCACAATAAGTCTAATTACACAAACCCTTCTAAATGAATTGGAAACAAGGGGCCGAGTATTAAAGATTCCCACATCAAGTGTAAAGATTAAGGGGATTATCCCTGAAAAATCTTTAACATGTAAATTTCAGGTATACATTGATCTGATCATGGGTAACGCTGAAATTTCGCAGTGCTTTTTGCTGGTAAATCAATTACCGTATAATGTCATATTAGGTATTGATTTTATCCGTGAGAACAAGGTCATCATAGACCTAGCGCAAAACTGCATTAGAGTTCAAAGAGAGGATGTGGATGAGCAAAACATTAACTTACAGGAACAGGATGCGAAAATAGGAGAACAGGTATGGCATATGGAAGAAGTGATTGAGGAAGATTATAAGGACATAGAAAAGATATTTGAAGTCCTCAACATAGAACTCGAAGATAATTTGGAAACTGAGTTCGAGACCAACCGTCAGGAAAAGTGGAGGAAGCTAAAGTCAACCTCGAAAATAAGGAACAGTTAAAGAAATTATTATTGAATTATAGGGACGTATTTGATTCCAAGCCAGGGAAGATTGAAAATTTTAAATACGCGTTCCAAGTCAATGATTGGGCA
The DNA here is from genome assembly GCA_946902985.2 of Meconema thalassinum. Lineage (NCBI taxonomy): Eukaryota > Metazoa > Arthropoda > Insecta > Orthoptera > Tettigoniidae > Meconema > Meconema thalassinum. The sequence goes on along the minus strand of OX336391.1, from coordinate 197,381,669 downwards.
CCGTTCAAACAAAAACCATACCCGGTTGCGGAAAAACATTACCCACAAACCAAGAAGACACTGCAGGAGATGATGAATGCAGGTGTTATAGAAAAGATGGCGACACCATATGTTAGTCCATTAGTGATTGTGAGTAAACGGGATGGCTCAGTGAGGGTGTGTTTAGATGCCAGAAATTTAAATGCAAAAATCATACCAGAAAATGATTCGGCACCACCCATAAAAGAAATACTGAGGAAGTTCAAAGGCAAGAAGATTTTTACAAATATTGACATGACTTCTTCGTATCATCATCTCGAACTGGAAGAGAAAACCAGCTTGTTGACTGGATTTCAGTTCGACCAACAAACATATTGTTTTAGAAGATGTCCGTTTGGATTGAAGACCGCGGGATCTGCACTAATAAGAGCGCTTGATCGAAACCTGTCAGAGGAAGTGAAAGAGTGCACTATACGATACGTGGATGACATTTTGCTTACCTCGGAGAACATTGAGGAACATTTAGAAAATTTGAAGAAATTATTGGAAGACTTAAGAAGGGCAAATTTTAAAATAAATTTAAAGAGGTCGAATTTTTGTCAAAGGCAAGTGACATTTTTAGGGCATGTGATTAACAAGGATGGTGTTAAACCAAATCCATGCAAATTGGAATCGATAAGGGATTTTCCAAGGCCTTTGAAGGTAAAGAACGTTCGCCAGTTTTTGGGATTGATTGGGTTCTTCTCAGGACATTGTCCATCATACACCAAAACTGTTGCACCACTACAGGACCTTCTGAAGAAGGGGGGCAAGTGGAAATGGACGGAGGAAGCAGAAAAAGCATTCGTAGAGGCCAAGGAGATGCTCTTAAATTACGTGAAGCTAGGATATCCTGATTTTAATCAGAGATTTATCATTCAAACAGACGCATCCCAGATTGGAATAGGGGCAATGCTATATCAGGAAAACCCGGAAACCCCTGATAAGAAAAACTATCTAGCTTTCACAAGTAGGAGACTGAAACCACACGAGAAAAATTATACGATCAGCGAAATCGAGCTGTTAGCGATATTGCACGCGTTGCAATACTGGCGGAAGATCGTATATGGGTTTCAGGTCATTCTAAGAACGGATCATAAAGCCTTAACCTTTTTGATGAAGACTGATTTATCCAGTCAAAGATTGATGCGTTGGGCTTTATACATTCAACAATTTGATGTCAAGATAGAGTACTGCCCAGGAAAAGAAAATATAGTTCCAGACTACTTAAGTAGACAGACAGAGTCCATAGAAGAGGAAGTAATGGCTATAGATTTGGAAGACAGGGATCAGCGTACTCTTAATGAGTTAAGAAGTATTAGTCAAAGACAACGGGAGGACCCATGGATGAACATGCTCATATCTTTCCTTGAGGGAAGCTTGATAAGAGGAACACCAGCGTACACGGAAGCGAATAAAATAGCTCAAGACTACACGTTTTATAATGGATTGTTATATAAGTTTGTAGACTCTGACCATACAAAATTAAGGATTGTTGTACCTGCAATTTTGCAGAGGAAAATAGTATGGTTAGCCCATAGATCGTTCGGACATATGGGAGTCGATAAAACAGTCTCGATGCTGAAAGAAGCATTTGTATGGCCGAGACTGAGAGAAACTGTAAGGGACACGCTAAAGACATGTGATCTATGTCAAAGGATCAAACCTAATGCATTCCTGATGAGGCAGAAGCCTATACCATTGTTGCCTGAAAGGCCCGGCCAAATCATATCTATTGATAATTTTGGACCTTTGCCAAAGGCAAGAAGAGGAAATCGACACATAATGGTGGCTATGGATGTCTTCACTAAAATGGTTGTCCTTGCTCCCATACAGAAGACTAGTACCAAACAGGTGTTAAAACGACTTAAAGAAAAAGTGATACCGATTCTGGGGAAACCTGAGAATTTGTTGTCGGATCACGGCAGTTGTTTCACCAGTGTAGAGTTCAGACGAGAATTAGAAAGACTTGGAATACGTCAGATTTTGTCAAGTATTCGCCATCCTGAGGCAAATCCTGTAGAAAGAGTGACGAGAGAGACGGCCAAGTACTGTAGAATATACTGTGCCGAAGAAAATTGGAAGTGGATAGATATCTTGGATATTATCGAATTTTGTATAAATAATACAATCCATGAATCCACAGGAGAGATACCCATAACGTTACATCGGAATGAGCAACCAGAAAGACCTTGGAGTCTGGTAATTCCTAGGCCAGCAGACGCTCAGCCTGGAAGAGATGTACGCATTAGAAGAGCCTTTGAGCATCTAAAAGCTCAAGCCGACAGGAGGCAGAGAAGAAATAGGCATAAGAGGTATCATCGACCATTATTAGCAGGAGAAATGGTGTTAGTAAAAAGACCAGCCATTTCGGATCCAGGGAACCGTGTGTACAAGAAATTCCAGAAAATGTACCACGGACCGTATCAAATAATCAGAGATTTGAGGAATAACGCATATAGAATTCGGCACTGTGAAACGGATCACGAAGTGACCATGAATTCAGCAAATTTGAAATTATATTACCCTCCCGAAGATTTCGATGAAGTAAATGAACAAGCCCTGGTTATGGAAACATTTAGGGATGAATCCGCTTTTGACATAAACAAGAATAAGGAAGAAATAGAAAATAGAGCTCAAGCATTCGAGTGCGAATGCGAATTGGAGAAATTGTATTGGGAATTTAAAGAAATAATTGAATTTATTGAAGAAGAAAATTCCAATTTAAGAAAGGAAAATGATGAAATAAGGAAACGGGTAGGGATAGACCAAACCCGTAAGGAAGAATGAGGTTATGGAGATGTTATAGTACAGACAAATAGAGAAGAAAGAAAGGGTAGGGATAGATCACACCCGTAAAGAAGAATGAGGTTCTGGGACTTAAAGTCCAGACAAGTAAAGAAAGAGAGAAAGGGTAGGGACAGAGCATACCCGACCTACACAATTACCGGATACGACTTTAAAGAAGTAAAAACAACGGAAGGTACGGACATCGTTATGATGGCTTCGACGAATAAAGACAGATATGATTAATTGAAATAAATTTCCTCAAAATTTTTCGAAAATTTATTTACCTAAGGAGGGGAGAGATGAACCCATGTGCCATAGGGTCCAATGAGGGCGAATCCATGCATTTGGGAAAGAAATGAAAGAAACGTATAGTTTCTAATGTAACTTAAAGAAAGATCCAGCTAAGATGCTAGCCTAATATGGTGCAAGAGGCGAGGACCAGGTGTTCGTGAGATGAGATCACCCCTCTTGACATTCAGAAGGGAGCGAGTCATGAGTATTAATAACCGAGTGGAAATTTCCCAAGATTAAACAAGGAAGCCTGACTCGGAAATCGACCTTACGTTGCTGGAAATTGACAACACCGCTTATGCGCCAGAAGAGGAATAATTAAATTTAACCCGTTTACAAGTATAATAATGAGTAAACAAGGACAGTACAGTGAATCATTTCGAATGAGAGATTTTTTAGTAAAGAGAAACCATTTAATAATTGCGCAGGAGAAAACTGCAAACGCAAGACGACGTCATCGGGGAATTACCAAAGCCTGTGTGGAGGGGAGAAAGCAAAAGAAATGCAACACCCACACAATTGAGGACGAGAAATTAATTAATATCTCCGAATTGCACGATCGATTCTTAGGGGCAATGAGATTATTTGACATTGAGAAGACGAGCTTTCGGAAGGTATAATTTTTATATTTGTGCCACCATTATTTTAGAAATTGGTCACAGAAAGGACTAGAGTCTTACTTTTTGTAGTGAAATAGTATAAAGCTTCGGGCTTCACCAAGCCAATCATGCAGTTATTCTGACAACCCGTGAGGGTGTTACTACGCATGCAGTCATTCCGACAGTCCGTGAGGGGCGTAAGACTACATCACAGCACATCAGTATCCAGACAGCCGTGTGGGGCGTAACTCTTCGTCACATCGAAGACAGTTACTAGTACTCCTTGAGGGGAGAAACGCTGTGTTACACCGCAGAAGTAATATCCGATTGCCATAGGCGTCGCAGTATTAACAACTTGCTTGCCTCCATAAGGAGTGGTAAAGAAGAAATTTAAAGTATCGCCGTATTGAAATATTAGGAAAATCCTAGTTACAGGATTTAGGCCCGACAGTATACAAGTTATAGTGAAAGTTCGTAAGATATAGTCAGAGCAGGCTGCGAACGTCGGACGTAAGGCGATAGGTCGTTAAATAGACGAACGAATATATCATAACGTACGGAAGTACCGTACCAGAAAGATAAACTGTTATCTAAATTAAAGAACCCAAAAAGGGAAGAACAGAATAAGGTTCGGAACGTATTTCAGAAACGTAGGAGTGCTAGAACCGTTTGAAATAAAGAAGCACGGAGACTATAAACATTATCTCCAGAAAGCAGGCGAACTATTCTAAAAGTACTAGACTCGAGAAGTACTAGCTGCTATAAACTAAATCCATAGGTCATCGAGAGGTTATTGAGGAGACCTCGATCCGAATAGACTTTCGCTAGGATCGATAAGCCAGATCTACAAAGAAGCCGTTCAAGCTAGATAAATAGCCGGTCATCCAGGATAGGAGTAGAAGAATTTGGATTCCAGGGAACAGTAGATGTTTCGAGACTTTCGTATTCTGCAGGATAGGAAGCCGACATTGAATAAATTTCACCCTTGGAAACGGGAAATTAAGAGGTCACGTGTGATAGGCTCAGAAATACGGCCTAGTGATCAAGAATTGTGAAGTGTAAATTTATCAAGATTGTGTGTTAAATTAATATTTTTTTTGAGTGTTTATTATGTGTTCTAAAGGGACACATCAGTGTATAAAAATGTCGTCAATGTTAAGTGTCTTAAATATATGTCAAGAAGTGTTTGTACATAAGATGAATTCCTTTAATATGGAGTAAAAGTTCAAAGTGGGCCCAAAATGAAACACCGCACAAGAATAAAGATCATGGGACGATCTTAAAAACATGTGAGTACTGAATTTCATTCTATTTTGGTGTCAGGAAATGGTTGTGTACGAATCCACCGGAGTTTTTGAGTAAAAGGGATGTGTTTTAAGAAATAAATACTGAATAAACAAGAACGCGGTCTGAACAATAATAGAAATTTGAGAAATTATAAATAATCATGTAAAGAATAAATCCCGTAGAGGAAATATGTGAATGAAATGTTAATGTATTTAACGAATGTCATAAGAGCAAGCGAAATATCAGTAATTATCATGAAAGATATTTAAATAAAGTAAAGTTGAGATATGAAAGAAATAGCTTTTGAGCTTGTGTAAAGAATAAAGATAATACTAATAACTAAGTATGGAAATATTAAATAAAGATCAAATAAATTGATGTGAACATAAGAGCGTTAAAGCCTTAATGTATGTGTAAGATATGATGTTCAAGGGAATGTTTTAAAAGGGAGCGATTTATCGGCAACGGAAAAGATTAATATAAGAATTAAAAATAATATGAATTGTTACTAATGAGATTTATCAGTTCTTGGGAAGACATTTCGGCTTAAAATAATGCATAGCGCAAAGGAGCGCAAATAATATTAAAATGTCACGCTAGGAAAGCGTAGAAGTTAAAATACTTGGTAAATTACTTATGGAGGGTAGTTGATTGTAGTGAATTGATAATTGTATAAGTCCTCTATTTTGTGACGTAGTATCACGAGGCATTGTGTATTAAAAGGGAGCTAATGTATGGTATTATTGAGCGTATGTCATGTAGGCCACGGCCGACTTTAAATCGCGTCTTGTATAAGTCCTCTATAAGGGAATGGTTCCCGAGGCATGTGAAGAGATTCGAACTCAGAATCATCTTATGGTAAAAGCCCCTTAATTCTTCGTCGTCGAATGTGTATTAATCTTCCCAATCAATGAGGACCCTCTCATAATTAATAAATGCCAAGGTTACGAAAGTGGTCTATGAACCAAAGAATATTTGTTTGAATGGATACAGTACAGTAAAAGCCCGGTCTCTCCCCAGGACTGAGTATAATGTGAAGGTTTGTTTTGAAAGCCTTGGAAAGGAGCTGCTAACGTGGGTTAGACAGAGAGTCGCCCGTCACCCTCCGTGTCATAAATCGCGCCCGAGTTAATGGCCTGGCTCTCTTAGAGTAAGGGTGGGCCGAAACCGTCTCGTAAGATGTAGTAAAGACACCGTGAGTGTTTAAAGTTGTTAACGACCCGGGCGTTGAACCGAGGTCCTTGTAGATTGATATTTTCGTTTGCCTGTTCAGATCGTAGTTTCTTATATGATAATGGTCTTATAAGACATAAGAGATAAATAATAATCCCTATTGTAATGATGTACGGAAGTAGGATTCCACGAGTTAATTGAAGGCAACTAAGTTTCGGGAGTAACTATAGTTTTCTTGACTATGTCAAGTATCTTCACGCTCTGGAGTACACAAGTGATTTCCTGATTACCTTAATATATTTGTGAAAATAAAGAGAGATGATAACAGCTGAATGTGTGAACATGCCCAAAATATTGAGTTAGATAATTAACATAAGATTTTAAATGTAATTATACATTTGTTTGGAGGATTAAGAAAATATAAAAGATAGTATTTGAGGTGTACAAGAATGACACCATTATTATGTAAAGCATGGAGCCAAAAGAGCTCGGAGTTATATAAAGCTTACAGTTGATGCTTTATGGAAGTAAGACTAAGTAGGAATTGTTGGTTTATGTGGGAACCATATGTTTTAATACAATATTTGTTTTATTATATTTGTGATTCCTTGTTCATTTGGGACAAGTAGAGGATTATGGGTCAGTAATTAAATTGTTAAAGTGTTTGTAGCGCCATTAATTTTATTAATTAAATGTGTTAAAATAGGAGTTGATTTTGTTGTTATTTTTGCAAGTGTATCCTCTAATTAATCCAAAATATGTGGGTCACAGAGTGGGGGAACTTACCGCTGCCCCGAAAAATCCGAATTGAGCTACGCTGGTATACTGTGATTGGCATATTTCTTGCTAAAAGGGCACAATACCTGCAGCAGTTTGACAAAAGGCTAAATACTTAGGATTGTGAAAAGATAGACCCTAGCAATGTTTCAGAAGGACAGGTGGTGGCTACCTCAAAATAGAAGGGACGCGCAGTGAGACACGCTTCTGGTATGTTAATTGTAATATTGGCGCCTAGAAAAAATATGATGCAGTAACGTGAGTGGCTGATGAAAATACTAGACACTCCTACGAGGCCAAGGTCTGATAAAAACCGCCAAGTTATTGAAAATGTGGAACCAATGGGAGATGAATGCTTACCAGCGCGGCAAGTCTAGCTTGGGCACGCGATGGCTAGCATTAACGCGGGAGATCGGCTAGACAACATCTCTACGATCGATTCTAGGATTAATGGGCATATTCTTGACCTGCGCAATTTTACGAGTTCAGTGATATTTATTTCATTCCTGTACCACTATTATTTTGAGAAATTTTTATATAATTTCCCCGTCTATCAATACCTAGGGCCGGTTCATTTATAAGTGGCATGAAGAGCCAAGACATTGCTTATTATTCTTTGGTGTGTCGAGGACACAGGTTATTATACTTTTGTGTGTCGAGGACACAGGTTACTTTACATTTTGCGCGTCTAAGGACGTAGACACTTATACATTTGCGTGTAATGAGGACACAGAAATTATTAATAAATGTGTTAAATTCAGTGATAGATAGTCACAGTACTATATTTTGTAGGGACAGTAGCATCGAAAATTCGCCAACAGACTGTTCCGGGGAAAGTAGTACCTGAAACGGCGAATTTAGTAGTCAGATATCGAGTGTATAATAATCTAACTTTTTGAATCAGCACGAGAGATGACATCGCTTACCATGGAAGAAGTTTGGAACTATCAACACTCCGTCCAGATGGCTGTGATGAGCTAAGAAGCATTCAGTTGGGAGATGGCAGCTGATGTCCTTTGACGGGTGACTGGCCGAGGATGAGTACAAAATAATATTCTTATTATCAGATAAATTAACTTATGGTATATGGGACATATTTTGTTTTGTAAATATTTTGCTAGTGTGATTAACGTAGTATATTTAGTTTTGGTCTGACACACCTTTTGCATGGAAACAGCTCGCATAAATGTTATTAGTAGAAGGTTCTTGTTTGTTTGTTGTTTTAACTAACGTAGCTATGTGGACGACCGTGTTTGCATATGTTACGCAATGCGGTTAAAAAGTATCTCGGAGATATGTTGTGTTTCAGAAGTAGGACTGAATTAATATAATTATACAGTAGATTGGAGGGTAATTAATCTTTTTAAGGTTTATTATTGATCAGATTCAGTGAGATTATTGCCTTTGGAGCAATGTGATTTGTGACGAAGAGCAGTCAGCTCTATCGTAGGTTTTATTATTTTTAAATAGTTTGTGAGCATCTATTCGGCCGACCTGTGTGAAAAACGTGTTGTCATTCCCAGCAGTGTGAGTGTGTGTATTTTGTGGTCATTACAAGCGGGAATTTCAGTTTAGACTGATTTCTGTCAGTTTGGTGCCAAGTCCATACTGTTACCTTGCGAGGGCAATATGTGACTATTTTGATTAATGTCTGACCATATGTTGAGGTGGTTGAGATTTGTTGCTGTTGATTCTTTGAGATAACGGCACAGCTGGTCAGTTATTTTTACACACTGAAGTTGGGGCAATGACAAGTAGTGAGGAAGGGGGAGCTGTTTCACAAGGCGGACTGAAGGTTGCAAGCGAGGTCATTAGTGGGGAGTGCTTGTTTGGCTCCGTAATTACTTGAAATACAGAATTAAGAACTGATCAATGGTAAAAATTGTTTAAATAAATGGGAGTTGCCTACGAATCACGATAATCTCCGAAGCGTTAGCTTAACATATAAAGTAATCTCAGCCGGTCAGACTTTTGTTGTTGTTGGTTTATTCCATGTTTATATTCTATATCAGTGACCCGTGAAGTCACGTGCGATGCTGTATTTTCCTTGTTTGTGTATTGAGCAATTGGCCGGAGTTGGCAGCTCATTTTTGTCAAGTGCGTCATCGCGCTAATGGAGGGTCTCGAGGGAGATTCCTGTAAATAGTAGATTTTAGTGTGTGTGTCAGCATTAAATTTTTAAGGGTTTTTATTAGTGTCAGATCCCATATCCGTAAACGTTGATTTACGAGATGATTGTTCGTAAGCATCGTGGCTGTTAACCCGCTGTAAACGAACAGTCATCCAAGTACTCATTCCTCGTAGTTAGTCATTACGCGTACATAAAATCCAAAATGTAAGTTAGTGGAACTAGGATCCATATTTTTATAAGGGGGAGATCCGTCTGACTCCTCAACATTGATAGATATTCCTGTCATGGGAAAATTCAGGGAGGATTTTTTTATTATTGTTGTTTATATTCTTTTTATGCACTATTATTGTTGTTTATATTCTTTTTATGCACTATTAGTCATTAAATCATGTTATTATTTTACGTCTTGTCAAATTTCTTTCTTAATTATAGTTTAAATCCTATGACCCTTACCTCATTAGAGCATGTTGTTTGGCGAACGTAAACATCACACTAGGAACTGAGCGCGACCCCTTGATCAAGATTCTTGCATATAAACACTGCTATTCTGAAGGGTTCAAATGGTACATGCCTCTATGGCCTATACATTTAACAATCCAACATGGCGACCATCCGAAATATTTAGACAGCTCAGAATACCTACGAATCTATTATAGCAATCAAACTGAATAATTTTATGTTCTTAGGGGCTATGAACCTAAGTTCACCTATAGGACTTCAAATAACCTTGTGATCACAAATCCAACATGGCAGTGAAGCGAAGTATAAATATTCACATGGACGTTTCTCGCAATTTAACCATCCGAGTGCAGTGAAACTTGGTACAGTAAATCCTTATACGAATGTTAATCTACTGGCATCTAATTTATTTCAATTGTTTCCATAACCACAAGATGGCAGCTGTGCGAAATGTTAAAATCTCCTTCTTACTTCTTGTGTCCTAATCATGCGATTGAAGTTTGAATGCTACACGTACACAATAATCTTCGTGTAACAGTACATAACTCTAGGACCAACATAATATAAAATCCAACATGGCGACCATCCGAAATATTTAGTCGGTTCTCTATATCTACGAATCTATTACAGGAATCAAACTGAATTTTTTTATGTTGAAAGTGGCAATTAACATAAGTAGGATATATGAAAATAGGCTGTATAGTTCTTCACGGAACTACTTGTTACTATTTTAATTGTTTAGTAATGCTTAATATGCCTCTACATTTTAAAAATAAAGAAGCCTATAAAAATGAAATTTCTAATAATTTGACCATCTTAATAATTGTAAAATTATGAAAGTAATTATGAGCATTAAAATGTTAAAGAAATCAATAATTTAATTTAATAATAATTATAATTAGGCTAAACTAATTAAATGTAAATAAATACAAATCAAATATATTTACTACTGTACTATTTTCCCTATAAAGGGTTAAATGAAAGGCATTGGGCACAATCGATACGTTACAGTTATCAACATCCATGGTCACGGAAAAGATGCTTCACAGCATCGGGAGTTGCAAATGTGGTGTCATGTATTGTGCTGATCTTGCGCCTATTCGTTGAGTGTTTAAAGTAACCAGCTGTGCGCTCTCCAATAACTGTCACCGCTAACACATTTATAAACGAAAGGAGTAATTGCGTGATTTTTTGCCCCTTTGTGGTGTGTTGGTGACTTAATAACCGCAACCACTAATTGCCTTCCCCAGGGGCGCTCTCGGGGCCCAATGATAGGATAATTGAATTACAAGACCGTGCACTTTACCTTTCTTTATCCTCTCTCACAGTTTTCAAATTAAAGGCACTGCATGGAGCTAACAATCAGCTGTGTTCTGCGATTTGCTAGTAGCAGCACGCTGTTATACAGTGTTATATAATTCAGGTAAAACTCAAAATGTGCTGTAATGAGATGGGACATTTGATAGGAGAATAACACTGCGCTGTTTAACACCGGAATTAGTCTATTATTCATAGCCCGTTATATTCATACCCATTGGCACAGCCGTGCGTGTTACGTCATACACATACCTGCGAGTATGAGATGAAAGTAAAGAGATCGCAGGTTCGACTCTGAACATGAGAGCGACCATCCGGCGTTGGGATTTTCCTTGGATTATCCAACCTCCCCGTCTATGCCACCAATTAAACCCTACCTTAGTATTTCTTTTTTGTCGCGTAGCCACCTGAGATGCCGAGTTAAGGTCATTCTAGTCGATCCCCGTGGGCAACCTGCGCTTTGGAATGAGAGATGAAATAATTGAATGGAACTGGGCACGCGATGTGGAAGGAAGTGACCGTGGCCTGGCAGAAGGTAACGTCCCAGCATTTTCCTGGAGTTGAAAATGGAAACCACTGAAATCTATTTTAAGGACGGCCAACGGTGGGATTCGAATTCACGTCTACCGAGTCAGCAGAGAGCTTGGCCCCATGGTCAGACGCTGCGCATTAGAGAGCGTAGCTACCACTGTCGGTACCGTACTGATTATATTTACACACAAAACATAGTCACTACGGAGCACAGTTTATCATACTGACCCAAGTATACGTAGCCTTTAACCAGTATGTCCTAGGTCTCTAAAATGAATTAACGAGAACATTATAATAATATCACGACAGAAATTAAATGAGCAAGGATCCGTTGGCTTGGTCAGTCCCGCACCAGGTCTTCCAACGTAGACCCAAAGGATGAAGGTGAGATGGGTACTGAAGGAAACGCTGGCTGGATGACGTCGAGGAAGACCTTCGCGTCCTTGGAGTCAGAAACTGAAGGAAACAAGCAGAGACCCGTGAAGGTATGAGACCTGTGGTTGAGCAGGCCAAGGTCCTTCGTGAGCTGTAGCTCAGTCCCACATTATCACTTTTGTTATTCGTTGTGTGTTTTCTGTCTCCTTTGCAGAGCAGGTTGCGTGTTGTATTTCTTTGTATGTACCCTATATCGTGTACAATGTGATTACATACATATACAGTATCAAAATAAACAATTTACTAAATCGCAATATGCAAAACGTTTTTTGAGAACTGTACTAGCCATCGCTATGCTGTAAATAACCAACTTGGTATGCTGCATGGTGCAGTGGAACGTTCTCGCCTGCTTGTTTCCAAGGTTATGGGAACAAATTCTGGTGCAGTCTGTTGGCAATTTGAGGGTGCTTAAATGCGAAGGGACACGTTAAAGATCCCCTTTGGGGTGAAATTCCGGCATCCCGGCGTTTCTAAAACCCGCAGTTGTTAAAAGGAACGTAAAACCAATTATATTAATATTATTACTCATTTTCATTTCAAAGGATAATGAATAGATGAAATAATTAAGTGGGGTTCCAGAACTAACTTGACTCATTTTCATATAAAAGGATAAATAATTAACTAACATTTTCATTGAGGTCGATGGGACTATCTTTACTTATCTTCGTTTAAAAGGATAATTCATTAATTAACCAATTAGTTAAGTTCACCGGAGCTAACATGACTTATTTCCGAATAAAAGGATAATTCATTAGTAAACCAATTAATTAAGTGCACGGGAGCTAACATGACTTATTTCGGAATAAAAGGATAATTCATTCGTTAACTAAATAAGGGAGGTCACTGGAGTCACATTTATTCATTTTTGTTAAAAAAGAATAAATTAATAATAATAGTTTAATTATCATAGACGACATGATAGACAATCGTAGAGCTTTTAGGACAAAATTGGTCAACCATAAATTTAGGGAGAAACCCATAAAGAAAACTGGTAGGAAGTGGTCGACAGAATGCAAGATGCAACACAGTGCATTCATGAAGAGATTTTGGGAGGATAAGAAGGCGAAAACCATCAGGCCAACTAACAAGTTCAAACGCGTTCTTTGAATGAGCATAACGGCGAAAGAAAAAAGAAGAAGAAGTTTAATTCATTGAGATCATAGAAGAAAACTTGACTCATTTTCATTTAAAATTAATTAATTAATTAATTGATTGATGTCACCGAAGCCAAACTGACTCATGTTTGTTTCGGCCAGATGTCCTCTCTGACGCCACGTGATCGAGGTGAAAATTCCATATTGTTGTCACTCCTAATTGAACAATATTGTTTTGAGTCCCACCGTCCAGCTGAAGGACAAGCAGCTCAGCCACTGCACCACGCTCCCCCAACAAAATGTACGGTACATTTAAAATATCATATTCCAAAGCATTCTGGCGTATCCTGTGATTTAGTTGTTGGTTCATCACTATGGCACAGAGCAGCCTGATTGGCTGATTACATACGGGAATAGTGTTGCCACTTCATTAGGCACGGACAGTTCTGTGTAATTATAGCAAGCATCTCCCTCATGTGGTTGTACATATGTCTCCTCATTAATTATATGTCTTCTACACTATCACAGGAGCCTCATTGATCCATTAGCTGAATTCAGCTCATGCAGCAAAACATGTCTGTAGAAAGAACTTCTCGTGTTGGAAACAAATTTTCCGCGTTGCCCCAGGAAACAAAATGTAAATGCCTTTCAGTCGGTCAACACGAATGTACCTAAATTGTAATGGGTGCTGTTGCCTCAACCTGAAAGAAATGGCATGATAGTAGTTACACTTAGCTGACCAGTTTCGAGCGTCAAGCGATCATCATCAGTTAGTTTGCACTAATAGCCTGACCGACTCGTTGCGTAATGGCTAGCATTCTTGATTGTCACCGTGGAGGCCCGGGTTTGTTTCCCGGCTCCGCCAAGAAATTAAATTCTGGCATGAGGGCTGGAAATGGGGTTGAGTCCTAGCTCAGCCATCCTGGAAGTGGTTTTCCGTGGTTTCCCACTTCTACTCCAGGCAAATTCCAGGATGGCACCTAACCTAAGGCCACGGCCGCTCCCTACCCAAATGCTACCTCAAATACAAATACACACACCAGTAATGACATCACATGACACAGGTTATAAGACAAATTCTACATACACCCAAATACACGGGGATTTATGAACACGAAGTCGCAAATCCCCTGATCAGGCCAGCACTTTGTATGAATCCCAGTTATGATCACTGTCTTCTACGTTTTCCTCTCCTGATGGAAATGGATCTCCCCCAACACCTTCACCGTCTGAAGCTTCAAAGCAAGCCGGAATTCTTGATTCATCAGTCTTCTTCCCTTGTTCATTTTTAGTGCCTTTCGGTTCGACATTACGCACAAGAAACGAGAACTACAATATTGCTGGTAGTAGATAGGCCCGAGGGGTTAAAACTTTCCATACATTGCAACAATTCCATAAAACAACTAACACCGCTCAACTAACTTAATTGTACGAGAGAAATGAATCACAACAAGACAAGTGCTGGATGAGTCCACTTAAAGGTTGGTGAATATTCAAGCTCAAGAAAAATTATCTCGTCTTGCACACGTAGGTTTTACATCTTACCATCAAATTTTATTTACACACCGCGTAGGTCTTCAAGGGTCTGGAAAGGTGTCGCTCGTTGATTCAACGTGAGAGCTGACTCCTATGACGGAACTTGCTCTGATAAAACATTACTAAGTTTTATGTATCATACATTGATATATTGGGTTTATTCACTCAATTGCGTGATATTTGATTGAAAATAAATGCATATTTGCCTCACAGTATAGGTTACCAAACAATGTACACGAAGCCATATATACCACACTAGAACAGGTTATGAAATAAAATGTATACACCTAAGGAGTTCATGGAGCTCATTAATACGATTTGCCCAGTAGCTAAATGGAACACCAGGGAACCATCAAACCAATGTTTACAAAACTTTCGAAAAAATATGATTTTAATAAATCAACTATTGGGTTCTCTCACACGCGCCGCTTGACAATAATCTCTCTTTCTAATAATGAACACCTTTTCACTACAATGTAATTGACCTCAGACTAACGGCAAGGAATGTGGGGAGAGGTATGTGGCAACCAAGGTCTCTATGTTTAGAAACAAGCACACTCTAACGAAATAAATTTGCGCCAGGTTACAAAAGACCCCGCGCCACCACTCCGGGGTTAATGAATCTTCCTGTGGAAGTGTTCAGCGAGCCAGCAGGCGGAGCATTCGGGTGCAGCCTGATATTTCCACCTCCAGAACTGAGTCGAATCACCGCCCAAACACAGCGGGAAGGGTACAGACGTATCCAGACTCCCTCAAACTGGTATTTAAGCTACGGTGACTTGAAGAGCACACTGCCCAATCGCCATTGTGGGCATGCTAATCCCAGCAGTACAACTGATTCCCCTGCCAAACGCAATCACGGTGAGGCAATGGACAATGCAACTGTCCAATGGCACACCTCCTATACTAAAATAACAAACCATTGTCCTTCCACATCCTTGCATGTACTGTCGCCAAGATGCCAGGTTTTACCTGTAGGCAATCCTCTTTCCTGGATATGGGGTTCTTCCCTGGCTCTTTTCTTTACCTTACCATAAACCGATGGTATATAAATACCTATGATGTCTGGTAAATTATCGACGCTGAGCCTCTAAGGGCAAATTTCTTTCAAACCCCCATATGTCTCTCATCCAATGTAGTAAATTTCAGTCGGCCATCCGATACACACTTGAAAGCCGTTCATTTCCAAAATCCTGCCACTCAAACACGCATAACTAGTTATGAGGGTTTGGTGTTGACTTCTTCTTTCTTGACAACAGATGTCTTTAGCGTATCTTCGTGGTTAACGGAGATATAGACACTGCCAATCGCATAGTTGCCAGATACTACTGGTCGTTTAATGGTCTAGACTAAGCGCATCCCATACTGACCCTCACGTCAGTGTCTAAAAGCCCTGAGGGTACTGGGGATCGAAACCGGGATCTCCGGGTCAGAGGCAGGCATCCTATCCGTATATCACGGCAGCCAGCAATGATTTCAAAACATTCCTTAATTTTTAAATACACTCCCTTTGTCAAACTGCAATTGTAAGCAATATATCTTGACTTTCAGACAACCAGATAGTTGGGAAGTAACGTACAACGTTATTATTTCCAACGACTTGGCCATGTTGTAACACCGGTTCTCGTGAGATATCCGTACTTAAGGTGGCACTACCTGAATAGCTGAACAAAACAGTGCTGTTTCTTAATATGAACCAACTGCAGAAACTTCGGAATCAATTGTTATGAACATTCATCTACATTTACTTTTATAAGATAAAATGGTTAAGTTACTAAAAAGGCAATATCATTCACTGTTCCCAACATTACAATTAAACAATTCTTAAACCAAAATATTAAGCAAATGGTACAATTTTTATCTTACTATTGAAGTTAAAGATTTGAAACTAAATGCATTTGAAGAAGATTTCATGGCTTGCAATCCAATTTAGATTTATAGTTCTCAATCTTCAAACATATTTTTTGTAAATTTTTGAAGGAATGCATTAATACTGCAGCTAGTATTCTAGGCCACATTATTGCATATTCTGTATGCATATAAAGATACCGTGAAAATCTTAAGTAGGTCAATGCAGTAAATTACGAGATAATGTGCCTTATTTGCACAAAAATAAAAGTTGTAAAAATTGCTCTCAAAGCAATGTCTGCAAATCTCTACTTAGTATAAATCAAAGTCCCCGATTCTTGGATGTTACGAGTAAACTCGAGAACCATTGGATGGATTTTGATGCAGTTTTCACCATTCTATAAAGGATATCTCGAGGATGATTTCTTTAGAAAATAATTTATTTATAATCAAAGGAAGCCGACCAGTAATGATTTCAGTGGAAAAGTCGAATAAAAACCAGGCGTCCGAGCGCTTTGTAAGCTTACGCTGGGCAAGCCGTTAAAAATTCAATATGCAATGAGTATAAGAAGAAAAGTTCTACACAAACGTACACGAGAGCACATCTCTATATTCAATGTATCGTCCACTATAACTGTTTTTAGATTGGACGGAAGGGGGATTTGTGTTTCATCACCTCGCCATTCTTAAATTACGTCTGACAAGAATTTGTTGCACATGCATCTCCATGATGAAAATGAAAATCCACAGCCTGCTTCCAGTTTCCGACCGGGTCAGGATATTCATTCATTCATTCATTCATTTATTTGCAATGGGGGGTGTGTCCCCCGGTGGCAAATTGGATATACATAACAAATACATAATTATACATAACAATACATAATTATACATAACAATTCAATAACAATTAAACAACAATTAAACTGGAGTATTTACACAAATAGTCAGTCTTTTCTTAAACACACCTATATGTTTGGGAAAAGGCTCTAAGACTGCGGCAGGTAGAGAGTTCCAGTTATCAATGGCACGGTTTACAAAAGAATATTTACCATAATTTGTTCGCTGTGGTCGGCCCTTAACTTTGAAAGGATGATCGCTCCTACCCATGTAAGTGGGCTTTCCCAATCGTTTGCTAAGCTCACCCCATGCTGGTTGATTTGTATACGTGTTGTACATAGCGCAGAGTCTAGATTTCATCCTCCTAGCCTCCAGTGATTCCCACCCAAGTTTCTTTAACATACGGCTCACACTGCTCCTGGGATTAAAGTCACTGAGCACAAATCTAGCGGCCTTTCTTTGTACCATTTCCAACTCATTGATGAGCCCTACTTGATATGGATCCCAAACCGCCGAGGCATATTCCAGAATAGGTCTTACAAGTGACAAATAGCCTAATTCTTTAGCAGAGGTACTACTTCCTTTTAATACCCTCATTACAAAGTGCAGGGATTTGTAAGCTTTTGAAACTACACATCCTACATGACTACTCCATTTCATATCATTCCTTACGTTAACGCCCAAATATTTGCAAGAATCTTCTTCTACAAGTATTTCCGAGCCAATGTTATATTGAAAATCCTGCCTTCGCACTTTCCCTATTTTTAAGAGACTACATTTTCTTGTGTTTATTTTCATTTTATTTACAATCGCCCACTTATAGACCAGGTTCAGGTCCTCTTGCAGCACTGCATTGTCTTGTGAGTCAAGTATCTTTCGATATATTACACAATCATCCGCAAACAATCGACAGTCACTGCGAATTCCATTTGGTA
The DNA here is from genome assembly GCA_946902985.2 of Meconema thalassinum. Taxonomy (NCBI): domain Eukaryota; kingdom Metazoa; phylum Arthropoda; class Insecta; order Orthoptera; family Tettigoniidae; genus Meconema; species Meconema thalassinum. The sequence goes on along the minus strand of OX336391.1, from coordinate 197,363,611 downwards.
AGTCATTTATAAACGCCAAAAACAACAAAGTTCCGATTACGCTGCCCTGAGGGATACCCGATGTTACGGTAATTTCATCCGAGAATATGCCTTCGACTTTCACTTTCTGGGAACGACCCGTCAAAAATTCTTGGATCCATAAAATTACTCTTCTATCAATCTTCGTCGAAGCTAATTTATGGAGTAGCATGTCATGCGGCACGACATCAAATGCCTTCGCAAAATCTATAACCACGGCGTCGACTGAAACTCCATGGTCTAACGATTCGCTAATGTCTTGAAAAAGTGATAGCATCTGACTCTCGCATGAGTAACCTTTCCGAAATCCATGCTGCCTTTCATTAAACCATGATAATGTTTCCCACTGTTCCCTCAAGTAGTCGCAAATGAGATGCTCCATCTGCTTACAAACGATGGACGTAAGGCTAACCGGCCTGTAGTTGCCCAATTCAAGTCTGCTCCCTCCCTTAAATATTGGGACTACCGTAGCTCTTTTCCAGTCATCTGGGATTTGCGCATTGTTTATGGACACATTAAATATCACCTCCAAGTATCGTGCCACGGCCCTACCTCCTAATTTAAGTACTTCACTAACAATATTATCAGGACCCTTTGATACATTGAAACGCAGTTTTTGTATTAGCTTTACAATTGCTGACTGGTTTATTTGGAACAGAGGGGCCCCTGATTCGTCGTTAAGGTCCAACACACAGCTATTGGATTTATTGAACACACTACCGTAAAAGACATTTAATATGGACTGTGCCGGCTGCCGAGGCCTGACGCACTCCTCTGGGGCAATGATTAAATGGATGACAGGTGAAATGAAATGATAGTGGAGAGTGTTGCTGGAATGAAATTTTGACAGGGAAAACCGGAGTACCCGGAGAAAAACCTGTCTGCCTCCGTTTTGTCCAGCACAGATCTCACATGGAGTGACCGGGAGTTGAACCACGGACCCAGCGGTGAGAGGCCGGCGTGCTGCCGCCTAAGCCACGGAGGCTTATGCATCTCCATGATAATATAGTTAATAGTCCAGTCAGTGATTTTAAACCATCATGCCGAGACGTAAAACGGATATAGATCGTAGTTCATTGACATCGTAAAGAAGCGCTTATCAAGTAATGCATTCTCAACTGTTCCCGGGCGAAGCCGGGCCGGGTTGCTAGTAGATTAATAAAGAAATGGTAGATGTTTCCAATGTTGACAATCTTCAATCACCCATATCTCAGAAAGAGATTAACTTTTTTGCTCCAAACAAACTCCCTATGATATTATGGTGTTTGAAGCTATTTTCAGTGTTGACTTAGTAGACAAAAGATTAATGCTTTTCAGTCGGTCAACACGATTGTACCCAAATGAGATGGGTTATTCCCTAATCCTGAATAAAATTACATGATATTAATAAATACACTTGGATGACCAGTTTCGATCGTCAAGCGATCATCATCCGATCCTTCCTTTACACTCATTTCACCCTTATTTTCAGACATACCTTATAGCCTAAGTGTAATGATCTGATGATCATCGCATGACGATTGAAACTGGTCATCCAAGTGTATTTATAAATCACATGTAATTTGTTTCAGGATTTGGGTACAATGGTACTGAAAAGCACCAAACATTTGTTCCCTATGATATTTTAATATGCTGGCTATCCAAAACGCCAAAAAGGAGGAAATTGATTTCTTTCATCAACACCTATGTTAGTGCCACCTTAAGCAGCATTAAACATTTTCTGAACTTGGATAGGTGAGCGGTTATTGTGGGGACCACGTGATTTTGGTGTGGTAAGGGAAGGAAGGGCGGCCTAGGATCACCTCTTCGTAGGCCTTCGTAGCCTTCTGGCTTTATCAGCCTACTTTTCACATTTTGCAAAAATGGGGAAAAAGTAGACTTATGAGATCGATCCGGGAAAATGTGTCTGTGTCTGACCTTCTGTCTGTCTGTCTGTGTGTGTGTGTTCCCCCCTATCAACTTCTAAATGGATGCAACAATCGAAACCAAATTTGGTATGAGTAATGATCTATACCTGAATATCTCAATCCCATATTTGAAAATGATGTCAGTGCTACCAACTTCTGAAAACCCTCATTTGAATTTTGAGCTCCATGTTGGATATTATGGAAGGTATGCACGGGAGCTATACCAACATTGACACACATATAGGCAATAATATTTCAGTTCAATTGCCACGGGGACATACCTGGTAGTGTTGCCAAAATGATTCTAAGCCTGCTGATAGGTCCAATTTTTAAACGCATAAACCTTCTACGCTATCAATTGGATTTCAACCAAATTTCGTATGTACTATGTGTACATAAACAGAAATGGCTGAGCATATTCCTAAGATCCACCAGGGCTGCCAACTGTCAATAAATGTTCTCTCTATTCTTTTTTTTATCCGAATACCAATATATCAGAAGGTATGCAAGCCGACAGCTTTAAACTATTCACACGTACAGTACCTGACATTCTAGATTAATTTGGAGTAAGTAATATACGTCAGTGCTACCAACAAGATTCTAAGCCACTGATAGGACCAATTTTAAATACATGTAACTTCTATACTATCAATTGGATTTCAATCAAATTTCGTATGTGCTATGTGTACCCTAACAGATATGATTATGCGTATTCGTAAGAGCAACAGGGCTGACAATTGTTAATAAATGCTGTCTCTACTTTTTAACCTAATATCAATATATCAGAAAGCAAGCCAACAGCCCTAAACTTTGCACACGTATAGTACCTGCCATTCTAGATTAATTTGGAGTAACTAATATACGTCAGTGCTGCCAGCGTGATTCTAAGCCTGCTGATAAGTCCAATTTTAAAATACATGTTACTATACTAACAAATGGATTTCATCCATAATTGGCACAACAAAAGATCATCATAATTCAGATTATTTCTTACCAACACATGCATGACATTGTTGTCATCATGTTTTTACGTGCGCCGATATATCTATTGTCTAACTGCATGTAACGTCCATGCTGTCCATTGGACTTCAAACCAAATTTTGTATTCTGTAGGTTAAGAGATGGAACTAAGATTATATTCAGTCACCTGGGCTGCCAACTGTAGTGATCTATTAGGCTACATTTTACCAGGTATATTTCGAACTAATTAGATATTTCGATATTACCAACTTAATTTCGTCATTCATTGGCATGCATCTTACGTTTTAAGAAAAGTAGGCTCTTTAATTAGTCATTGTATTTGTTATTGCATTTGTCAGAGCATTGCATTGGTTACCCTTCCTGTGCAATGAAAGAACTGTCACTAGCGCTGAAGTGGGAGGTTCATTTTAACGGCCCATTCAGTTTATGTGATACCTATCAAAAGTATCGAGAACGTAAAGAGACATTTCGGATTGAGAGCGTAATTCTTTTTATCTAAATTGCTTCTTTTAAAGCGAGCCTTTACTGGTAGTTAAGTTTAAGTAAATTGGACGCTTATTGAAGTATTGTGTTTTCCAGTCTCAATCTGTGAGAATGCTCAAGCTTTGCTTTTACCGTGATTGAATTTGTCGTTGTCTCTTAACTGCTGTTTTAGCTGTCGAGGACGGAGAGATCAAAGAAGACTGTCTGTATTTTAATTCATATCAAATGTCCTCGACTTTTACGCTTACCCCACCTGAGTAGCCGAGCAGCTGGATGGGGTAACTGACGTTCGAGATCCGAGATATGAAACCCGGTGATGCAAGTGTGCATCCTCTAGGAAATACCGCGATGGTATATTAATTAATTTCAATTTTCTAGGCACGTACCCCTATCCTAGAATCAATGACCACCTAATGGCGCTGTGGATAGCTTCCATGGCTGTCATTCTTGAGGTCCGGGTTTGATTACTGGCTGTGGCAGTAACTCCATTTCTGGTCTTAGGTTTGTAACGGGGTTTGCTCAGCCTGATGAGAAGAACTAAGAAGACGTGTGTTTCATTCCCACCTCCAAGAAGCAGATTTCCGTGGTTTCTCATTTCTTCTCCAGGCAAATGCAAGGATGGCACCTAAAGTTGTTGTATATTTTAGAGGCCTTGCGACATTGTGGCCGTATAGCCCCGTGGACTTGGGTGAAAGTAGATATAATCTTATAACCTGTGTCACTGTGATGTCTGTACCAGTGTGTGTATTAGTAATTGAATCAGCATTTGGGTAGGGAGTGGCCGTGGCCTTACGTTAGGTGCCATACTGGCATTTGCCTGGAGTAGAATTGGGAAAGCACAGAAAACCACTTTCAGGATGCCTGAGTTAGGAATCGAACCCAGTTCCAGCCCTCATACCAGAATTAAATTTATTAGCAGAGCGGGGAATCAAACCTGGGCCTCCACGGTGTAAACCAAGAATGCTAGCCACAACGCATCGAGGCGGTCAGACTATTACTGTAAACTAACTGATAATGATGGCTTGACGATCGAAACTGGTCATCCAAGTGGGATAACCACTCTCATGTCATTTTTTCAGGTTTAGGCAACAGCACCCATTACAATATGGGTTCGTGTTGACCGACTGAAAGGCATTTACATTTTGTTTCCTGGGGCAACGCTGAAAATTTGTTTCCAACACGAGAAGGTTTTGCTGCATGAGCTGAATTCAGCTAATGGATCAATGAGGTCACTGTGATAGTGTAGAAGACATATAATTAATGAGGAGACATATGTACAACCACATGAGGGAGATCCTTGCTATTGTGTTGGCAATGGCGTAAGGCGTTCGGGTCAGTTTGTGCTCCGTGTAAATAGAGTTGTTTCTGGTGAATTTTTAAGTGGAACGACTTAAACATGTGTCTACGAGTGCAGTAAGTTACTCAGGAATATTTAATATATAATGTAAACCGGTAGATATTCACATAATTGCCAAATTGAGCAGTTTTTATAGTCGTTATGTGCATGTAAACACTAGAACACCAGTATTACCAACCTAATTCAACTGAAGTATAGGGGTATCCTCACTGTCACATCTTTGCCTTTCAAGTCGATACTGTATATCCAAAGAGTGTAGCGATGAGTACCTGCTTGGAATGTTCAAAGGCAGTGCCAAGACAAGACGTAACAGCCAAAATTCAGTGCAGTGAATGTAATAATTGGTTTCACAGTAAATGTGTGAATCTCAAAGAAGCGGATGTAGAGTATATGCGATCGCAGAGCCAATTATGGAGGTGTAAACAGTGCTATAGTAAGAGGCGTGAGAGTTTACATAGTGAAAACCAGCCCGCGTCCGTGGTGCCATCTGTTGGTGAAATATACAAACTATTACTATCTATGCAGGAGAAATTGGACAGTGTAAACAAGTCTACTACTGACATTGAGAGGCAACTGGGGAAATCTATTGATGTCTGTCATGACAGATTGGATGAAAGTAGCAAACTTATCAGTAAACAGCAGGAAATTATTGATAGACAACAAACAATCATAGACAATTTAGTATCCGAAAACAGACGTCTGACGAATGTAGCAAATAATCTTGCATCGAGGTGTGATGACCTTGAGCAATATTCAAGGTCAAACACTGTGGAAATATTTGGTGTTCCAGAGTCCCCTAATGAAGATGTCGTACAGACTGTCATTAATATAGGCAAGGCTTTAGATTTAGATTTGAAGGAGGACATGATTGATGCCTGTCATCGTCTGAAAAAGGCTCACAATCGTCCCACTTCAGGAATTATTGTTAAATTTGTTAGAAGGACCCACAAGGAGCAATTTCTTGCCAAACGAAAGGTTAAGCGGACCCTTTCTACAACACACCTTGGTATGTCAACTTCCAGCCCAATATATATTAATCAATCACTTGCCCCAGCTAGAAGAGTTTTATTTGCAAAGGCTAAGCAACTGCAGCGGGAAAAGAGCTATAAATACCTTTGGGTTAGTAGAAGTGGAAAGATCATGATTAGGAAATTAGAAGGGTTTCCAATTCATGTCATCAGTACTAACGAGGACCTGAGTAAGTTGTGATTTCGATGTACTGGCACAGAAATGTATTTAATAGTCCGTTGGCTCCTCTTAATACTTTGGTATGCATTATTGATTTATATTTAGTTATATCAGTTTTTTATTCACTATATTTTTTATTGTATACTAATGTCTGTAAATGAATTGTCCATTTATTATCAAAATGTTCGGGGCCTAAGGACAAAAACTGACGTGTTTCTTAAAAATCTACTTTGTTGTGACTATGATATAATTGTATTAACAGAGAGTTTCTTGGGTCAGGATATTATGGATAGTGAGTTATGCGATGATCGTTATGTAATGTTCAGAAATGATAGGGATATGTTTATATCTGGGAAGTCTAGAGGTGGAGGAGTAGCCGTAGCAGTCAAAAAGGGGTATAAATCCAAATTATGTTCTATCTATAATGAACAACACTGCGAATCCTTAACTCTTTATATTCAGGGTCATACTCGTAAATTATTCATAAATGTTGTTTACATTACCCCCTCCTCTAAACTCTCTGTATATGAAGGATACTTTAATTACATTGAAAACGTTGATAGTCTTATAACATCTGACTGCCTGATTGTGGGCGATTTCAACGTACCTGAAATTAGCAACGCCGGTTATAATTTTAATGAAGGGTCCACGGTCTGTCGTCGTTTATTCCAGTTCATCTCGTATCTTGGATTAACATCGCACAACAATATTCAAAATTCTAATTTCAAGACATTGGATTTGGTTTTAGGTAATATTCAAATAGATTTAAAGCACGAAGAATTCCCGTTGGTACCTGAAGACTTACATCACCCTGCACTTTATTTAGCAATACCACCAATTAAAAAGGTTCCATTGCTTCCTAGAATTAATCGTGAATATTACAACTTCAAAAAGGCTGATTTTTTGAGACTCTATTGCAACATACGAGATTTAGACTGGAGTTTACTGTACACATTTAAGGATGTTGATCATGCTGTTGATTTCTTTTATTCTTCATTCTACAAATGTTTTGAAAATTGTGTACCTAAGCAGAAATTCATTCGAAAATCCAAATATCCAGTATGGTTCTCACGAGATATTATCCAAACCATAAAAATTAAGAAAAAGTGTGCTGCAAAAAGACGTTTTTCGAAATATTATGATGAAAGATTTAGACAGCTTAGATCGGAACTAAAAACAAAATTACGAATGGCTTATGCTGTTTACATTCATAGTCTGGAAAATGGAGTTAAGAATAACATTAATCAGTTTCGGACGTATGTTAAAAGCAAGCGGGAATCACGTACACGCGACTACACATTTATACTAAACGGAAATCATTATACAGCTGGAAGTATTGCAGATGGGTTTGCTGAGTATTTCTCTTCAGTATATATCAAAACGAATTTTACTTATAACGTGGATCATTTGTCTTTGAATGAATTTCCTGTTTTGCCCAGGGTTGATATGCTGAACGTGACTCACATAACGGTGGATGAAGTTAGAACAACTATAAATAGAAAATTAAAGCCTAAGAAATCCTGTGGGCCTGATGGCATACCACCTTAGATAATCAAGGGCTGTGTGGACTTATTGGTTTCTCAGTTGGCCTTCATCTTTAATCTTTCTTTAAAGACGTCAAGCTTTCCTGGAAAGTGGAAAATGTCTAGAATTATTCCAATCCTAAAGGGAGGCAACTCTGAAATGATATCGAACTACCGCCCTGTCTCAGTGATAAATGCTATAGCAAAAGTATTTGAGCACATTTTATATTCTAAGATTTACAATCATATTAAGGTTGAGCTCTCACAATATCAGCATGGCTTTATGCCCGGCAGATCAGTTATTACAAATTTGCTGGGTTTTACTCAAAAGGTTTACAATGCATTAGATACCAATAGAAGAACTGACGTGATATACATGGACTTAGAAAAGGCCTTCGACAAAGTAGACCATAAAATTCTGGTGACAAAGCTGTACCAGTTTGGTGTTGCTAAACCATTACTTCAATTGTTATGCTCCTACTTAAAATTTAGACAGCAATTTGTTTGTTTCAGAAGTGAAATTTCAGGTAATATTGTTAGTTCTTCTGGTGTCCCACAAGGATCTAATCTTGGGCCTCTTCTATTTCTAATTTTGGTTAATGATTTGCCTAATATTCTATGTTACTCTGACTGCTTATTATTTGCTGACGATGTAAAGCTATATAAGACCATATACAACTTGAGAGACGAGAATGACCTTCAGAGGGATGTTAATAATATTGTAGCTTGGTGTGTTAGTAATAATTTAGTCCTTAATGTAAAAAAATGTAAAGTCATGGTATTTACAAGGAAGAAGGAGTATATAAATCCTAAATATTGTATTGGAGAAACAGCACTCGAAATTGTACCGTCGACAAATGATTTAGGAATTATTTATGACAGCAAATTAACCTTTAATAACCATATTGCAAATATAATTAGTTCGGCCAACAAGATGCTTGGTTTTGTGATTAGAAACTCCAAATTATTTACTAAAACTGGAGTAATTGTTAAGTTATATGAAAGTTTAGTTCGAAGCAAGTTAGAATATTCAGCAGTAATCTGGGATCCCTTTTATAAAGATCAAATTCATCACATTGAGATTGTGCAAAATAAATTTCTAAGATACATGTATTATAAGACGTTCAATGTATTTTGTCCATTTGATACTTCGACTCAGTTTTTACGAAATTTGTTCAATTTCAAGTCCTTGAAAAGTAGAAGGTCTTTAAGTTCTTTGCAACTGCTGAGGAAAATTTTAACTGGAAAAGTTGACTGCCAAGAATTATTTCAATTCATCACTTTTCATGTACCACAAGTAAGATCTCGACAGCAAGCACTCTTTCACATCCCAAGATCTAAAAGTGTTCACCATTCTAATTCGCCTTTAGTTAAAATATTATCATTTTATAATTCAATTGATGTTCAAGTAGATTTATTCGCTGGCGCTAACTTATTCAATAAACAAGTAAAAGCAGCTGTTTCTTGAATACTGGGTACTCTTTTCTCCTTTATTTTTTTATATTCTTTTTTTCTACTTTGTACAGTTTTGTTTCATTTTATGGTTTATATTTTCACGATCTCCTTTGTAGTATTTATGTTCTGTTCTTCATTTGTGTAATTTGTGTAATCTGTTTTCTCTATTTTCCACTGATACATGTTGTTATTTAATCAGATAATGTCAAGAAGGAATGTATTTGGGCTGGTGCCTGTGTTCCTTCATATTGATAAATAAATAAATAAATAAATAAATAATTACACAGAACTGTCCGTGCCTAATGAAGTGGCAACACTATTCCCGTATGTAATCAGCCAATCAGGCTGCTCTGTGCCATAGTGATGAACCAACAACTAAATCACAGAATACGCCAGAATGCTTTGGAATACGATATTTAAAATGCTTAATTGTACCGTACATTTTGTAGGAGAGCGTGGTGCAGTGGCTTAGCTGCTTGTCCTTCAGCTGGACGGTAGGACTCTAAACAATATTGTTCAATTATTAGTGACAAAAAGATTGAATTTTCACCTCGAATACGTGGCGTCAGAGAGGATATCTGGCCGAAACAAAAAATGAGTCAGTTTGGCTCTGGTAACATCAATTAATTAATAATTTAAACGGAAATAAGTCAAGTTAGCTCCAGTGAACTTAATTAATTGGTTAATTAATGCATTACGCTTTTAAATTACAATGAGTGAAGATCGCTTCAATGACCTCAGTTAATTAGTTTATGGTCGACGATGTCGAAATGTAAGCATTATGTGTCGGAAAACTGTATGATAATGAGGCTCATTATAACACTATTTTTCATTATGAAACAGTTTCTCTCACCAATCAGAGCTCAAGAAACAGTTGTTTGACCAATTAGGTAAGGATGCCTTCGCGCATGCGCTCAAAATCCAACATGTCTATATAAATTACCGAAAGTGCACCGTGCATATGTTCGCGTAAATAAACTGGCGAATATGAGACTAGAAATAACACTGTATATACCTTAATATCCCCAACCCCAATTTCTACACAGCGCATTGCTTTTAAACGACTTCAGTGACAGTTTGACTGAATGCAGATGCACATCGGCAGGCTGTAAACATTGCCAAGCACACAGAGTGCATGCGTCGGTCGGTCAGAGCACTTGGAAAACAGAGATATCCTACCCAGCACTTGCACTCTGATCACAAAATTCTAGTGACTGAATCTCAACAGATATTTATGAATATTTATGTTAAAACATATAATAAAGTTATAATTATCGTCGAACATAAACAGTCGTTTGCAACTCGCCTCTAATCGTAATTAAGACACTCGTATATAAATTATAAAACTCGCTTACACTCGTTTTATAAGCGTACTCGTGTCTTAATTATTGCCATTATATGCTCGTTCCATAATGTACTATAATGAATTCATTATTTTTAAACCCCCTTGAAAGCCTTGCAAATAAAATACATGCCAATCTTTTTCAGGTGGAACAAAATCATTTTAATTGATTGCAATTTAATTGGGTATATACTACCTGACTGACTGTAAGTTTACTTCTATCATCGTGTTTTTCAGTGTTGTATTAGTAATCGATATTTAATTTTTTCAGTCTGTCAACACGATTGTACCCGATTGTAATGGGTGGTTCCCTAATCCTGAAAAATGATGATGATGATGATGATGATGCTAATTGTTATTTTAAGGGGCCTAACGTCTAGGTTATCGGCCCCTAGTTAATCCTGAAAAGAAATGACATGAGATTTATTTGTTAATGTATTAACTTTTGATTGTATTTATTCATCTCTTGTACATTATTTTTCAGGATTAGGGTAGCACCCATTAAAATTGTGTACACCCGTGTTGACCGCCCGAAAACATTAAATTTCGATAGTTTACTTTTAATTGTTAAAAACCTAACCCTGAAAAATGGCAAGAAAGCTTTCTGTCGTTTTTTCTTTAACATACATCGCCTCATGTCTACCCTATGCGCCAGAAGACGAGCATCCAAACTAGGGCGATGAATGCAAAACTATCTATGATCAAAAGTCATCATTTTTGTTGCCGTCAAAGTATAAGGCGTTTTCAAGGCAGAAAACTCAAGTGAATTGTGGTAAATAGCTTGAACAATGAAGAAACTCACGTGGATAAAATCATTAAGTTCTATTCGGCTAAATGACTGTAAATACGTATCACAGTTTTTGAAATGTGAAGGTTGACTCGCAGGTCATGAATACTGCACTTTTCATTTGTCATTCCTCTAGTGAACCACGTCATCTTGCGTGATCTCAAGATACGTATTGAGACTCCAGTCTCAATGACCCTGAGCTCAATTCCAGGCCATGCCAAGAAGATCAATTCTGGCCTGAGGTCTGGTACCGGATACATACAACCTCGCGAGGTAGAACTGAGAAGAGGTGGGTTCAATTTACATCTCAGCAATCGTTGAAGTGGTTTGCCGTGGTTTCGTACTTCTCTTGCACTACGTCTCCGCGGCTACAATGCTCTACTTTCAGAGTACCCCAAGTGATGGCAAAATTAAGCTCCTCCTGTCCATATCGATATTTTTCTGCATACCCCAACAGGCTACGGTCGAGTCATCCTCCATTGAAGGCAGCTGAACGGTTAGTGACTAGAACTTTGACGTGGTGTATCAGTGGTCTCATGACTGGAATATATTTATTCCTCCAGAATGTCGTGATATTCCATCTATCACAAAGCATGACCCTGGTTTCGACCTCGCTCGTACTATCGGGTCCAGATTAACTCTGGTGTATGTGCAGACTCTCTGTTCAAGTGGAACAAGCTACCCTCTCAAAAGCGCAGTTGTGGTGCTGACAGACAAACAGGGAAACACATCATACAGGAACATGTTAACAGAGATTACAGAAGGATGAGTTGGGCTTTATCTACCCAACTAATGCATTAGTGAAGTATATTTAAATTTATTTATTTAACTGTATATGTAATGTGACTCTGTACCGTGCGCTGAATACTACTACTACTGATAATAATTATAATAATAATAATAACCAGTTGAAACCCCTCAAGCCATAATGGTCATTGAGATTTTTTTTCTGAATAATTTTCTTATAAATGCATTCTATTTGCGATTACAAAGAAAGATCTACTTTGCAACAAATAACTGGCCATGCCTGAAAATTTGATGAGGCAAATAGAGACCTACACGTCTCAGAGTTTCCCTTTGAGCTTTATTGATTGTGATAAAGTACGGAATGCCAAGCGAATTGAAAATTGGTGGTTCTTAAAAGAAAATGGAAGTGATTTATCCGATGGTGTTAAATCAAGTCGAAGGATTACAGCTCTCTGCCCAATATTATCTGCACTAATTATTTACAAATTCAAGCAATTTTCATCCCTATTTCTTGAAATTAATCTGGCTTCATTTAGGAGCCCTTGGGAAACGTTCAGATAACTATGGCTTGAAATTTTCTTAGAGTAAGGATATGTGGAGGCAAATCACTTAATTCCAACGAATTCAAGAATTCTGTAGGAAACTGAAGTAGCTGGCTTTCATCTTCATTATTTAATCTGTTAACGCTGGGGTATATTTTTGAACTACTGGTTATAAGTTCAACGACATTATTAATTTAATTGCAGTGTTCATTTTTTGATGTAATAAGCAAACTTTCGATAAATTTATTATATCCTTCACAGAAGTGAATGTTTCGCCGTAAATCTCAGTCACGATATCATCATGAGTTGGAAGTCTGGCTAGTAATTCAATAACATTTGATTCCTAACCACCCACAGAGGGGTAGTGGTCGTTAACTTGTAGTAAAAAGTCATACAATTCCATTTCATCTGGTTTCTATCGAGTGTTCTTATTTAAGCGGTGTATTTTAGCATAGGGCCAGAGAGAAGAGTATTTATTACAACTGTGAATAACTGGTGAGAAGCGTGCGGCACAACAGGCGAAACCTACATGAAGTCTCCTCCAAGAGCAATAACTTTCCACAAAAAAGAATAATATCGTTACGTATAGTATCTTTTAGAAGTAGATTCTGGGCTGAGTGACTACGATGTCAAAGCCCATGAAATAAGTTATGTTCATCAATTGTCTGTCATGGCGAAAGAGATTGTGCGCACGTGTGAGTGACTGGAATACTACACGTTTCTTTAATAAATTAAAAGTATACTGTAGGGCAACGTAAATCGCGGAGAATTCGTTATATTACGGTAATGATAAAATTAAAATTATGTTTTGATAATGGAATACCAATAGCAAGTAAGAAGAATACGGAAATTTAAAAAAATATCCCAGGCGGTATTCGAAAACCTTCGACTATTAATAATAGTATCTGTAGTCAGGAGCGTTAGCCTTTGAGCCAACCAGACTATGGAAGGAAAGCGCAATATTGAGCTCCCTAAACTGCATACACACTCAACTGCCAGTTTAAGTTATTCAATATTTCCAAAATTTTATAATTCTATTCCAGTTTACATCGTGGAAACATTATAAAAATATTCCCCTCCTATATAATTTTCATAAATAACTATCACATTAAAACGCGGTGGACTTCTAACTGCCATGTCTGTCATGAGCCAAGGCGATTGTGCGCATGCGTGAGCGGCAACAATTCTGCATTTTCTTTATTAATTTAAAAATATACTGTAACATATTTGTTTATTTTAAAGACTGCAAATCTACAGGCCAAGAGTTTTCATCCGAGTGCTCTATGAAGTCAATCCGATCAGCCGTACTCTCAATCACCTCAGTGTTTTAAATAATATAGATAACTAGCAGAAGTACCCGCACTTCGAACGGTCTTCGGATTAATAACCAGACGTTATCATTTGAGCTACTGTTGCAATGGTTAGGGGCTTGTCATTCCTTCATAAGTTTATCAGAACGAAGTTAGTTTTCTGGGTATATCACAGACACTGTTAATTTAAGGGCCTTAACATGTGGTTTTCGGAGACCCTTTATAGACTCCCTAGTTTTGTGTCACACATTGAGAAGCGGAAAATATGCTTTGGTCGTCTTTCTAGGATCATTTTTATTTTTCGCCTATTTTGGCATGTATTTTGAAAAGTTTTTCCCTATGCCCACCCTTCTATGAGAAGTACGGTGAAGGGTTTTATAAATGATTGGTGAATTGACTCATGGTTACAATACCTAATTTTACGATGCTCCAAGCACTCGAACACGAGTTATAGGCGTAAATAAACATAAAGATATATCAACCACACAGTGTCAAGCAAAATCATCATTACGATGAACCCCTTTGTCGACAAAAATATGAACAGATACCAAACACGCACTAGTACATGAAGTTAAATGACCAAGAATTCACCAGCCCTAAAATTAGTAACAGGAGCAACTCGTTTAAATGAGCACGACCTGCGGAAGATCTCCAGGGACCCAACAGTCATACGAAAGCCAAAGCACCACATACCACATAAGTTCAGTTAGAGAAAGGACATACAATTTGTTCTGCGAGTGAATTCAAAGTACAGTAAATTAAGGATAAGTGATTGAACAGGCCTTGCTGAGGAAGGGAAGTTTCCTTGAGTCACCATTCAATCTCCCTGAGGTGTAGTAGTCTTAGTATCCTCTTACAGTCACGATTTCCCACTGGGACCACACTTCGACTACACGTTGGTACATCTACATGTCTCTACTTCAGCCTTTTTTCCCCCGTCGATGGGCCACACACTCACGCATGAGATCTAACTTTGTTCCCTAGCGTTGCCTTCCAGCCTCCTTAAAGTCTTGCTTGTTTTGTCAGACGGCTTTCCAGATCCACGTAAGTTATTGTTTTAGTTAATTCATTTCGGGGTTTTGCGACATCGCGGTCATTTAGCCCCGTTTACCTGTGTCTGTGTTATAAAATCTGTCTGATAAACTGAATTAAATGTTTAAAATTATACGCCAAATCAATACACACACATATATTTTTTTTTTATATATAGGACATTTTTCGACTTTCAATGAGATCATCTTCAGCTAAGAAATGAAAATGAATTAAGAATTAAACCAAAATAGTATATATGTACTTAAATCTAAATAAGAAATGAAATGTTTATGATAAAATTGTAATAAAATGAACTAAAATACTAAAAGTGGATATCCTTACAATTTTATCATTACCATTTCATTTCTTATTTAGATTTAAGTACATATATACTATTTTGGTTTAATCCTTATTTGATTTTCATTTTTATCTGAAGATGACCTCATTGAAGGTCGAAACATATCCTATATAAAAATATATATGTGTTGAGTATTGATTTGGCGTATAATTTTAAACATTTAATTCTACTATCAATACGGATTTTTTTAACAATTGTTTTTTCAATGGCAAATGTGTTTACATTCTCTGATAAACTGTGTTATTGGGGTGTCTGTAGTAGTGTGGGTATTTGTAATGCAGGTTAAGTTTGCGGAGGAGACGCCCAGGCCTTAAACGTTGGGCACTATCTCGGCATTTGCCTGGAGTAGATGTGGAAAGCCACGGAAAACCACTACCAGGATGGCTGAGATTGCAATTGAATCCACCTCTTCTCAGTTTTGCTTCACGAGGCTGAGTAGACCCGTTCCAGCCATCAGACAATAATTAAATTTCATGGCAGAGCCGGGAATTGAACCTGAACTTTCAGAGTGACAGCCAAGAATGCTAGCCGTTACACCAAACGGTGGACGATGAATATAGGCTACGATTGTTAGAGTCATGTGAAACATTATTAAGACGTTGATTTGAAGCCAATACTTGACGAAGAGGGCGTACGTTACTGTCAACCGGGCTACTGTCGGAAACCTTGTCGTAATATGCTTATCAATTATTTACCTATAACATTATTTCAATGTGTCAACGAACCGACTCCTACACACATCCTTGAAGCATGGGCTGCAGTCAAAACTTTCAATGTGGCGGGAGCAGCCAACAATACGTTGCATGTTGCTACCGAATTAAAAAAGACTAGCAGACCAGTGCGATAAATCTCGCATGTTCATAAAACACACTTTCCCCAAAAAGTTTATAATGTGAGACTTAAGGAGAAAGGTTGTTATGTTTTTATTTCAACCAAATGATTATAGAACACGATTTACATTTCAGTTTGAATTCCAAGTTCTACGTTCCCTAACTTAAGAAGGCAATCGCTGAAAATTGTATCATCATAACACTCACCGGTTATTCGATATTTATGAAATTACACGATTTATGCTCATTTCTTTGATTTACTGTTTCTGAAATCAATGCAAAATGATAAACGAAAGATTTCAAAATGTTGAAATGACATGAAACAGGCGTCACAGTGGCCAAAATGTGAAGTGGACTGCAATTATGGAGTGTATTTTCCTACAGCAACAGTATCTGAAAATCGCACACTTCGTATATTTTTAATAGTAATTTTTAAAATAAATTAAAGATATTTATGGAATTAGAGTGCAATTCGTCATTGCTAATGTCTATTATCTTTCATTTGAATGCTCATTTGTCACGATCGGTCGCTTGTGAACGCCGTCGGAGGGATCTATACTACTGAAATAATGTATATGATGTGGACTTGAAAACACAACTATGATGTGAATTACCATGTCCAGCTGTTAATAAGCCAGCATGGTTGTGCTTATCTTATATGGATGTACTACCTGTAGTTATGGGTTCTTGGTGGTATTGTTAGTAGCAATAATTACATTTACTTCTTACAAGACGGAATTATGCAAAGACATTCAATTATCGTAATGAATCGACCAACTGGTTCTTATTTCTAACGAGTTGGCACGCTTTCTCTGAAACATGCGAGCTGAGAGATATCCTTATTCTTAGCAGCATTCAATGTCATTGTCCACATGTTGTTTCATTGGGAGACAAGTAGGCCTACTAAATAACTGCAATTGAGGATATTAATGCACAAGAATTCTCTTTTAGATAAGAGGCCTAACGCTATGGTACCCCAATGCCAACGTTAAGTTGAAAGAGCCAAAGAAACAAGATTTACACTAATATGACCGAAACTGGCCGAACAATGTTATCACGTATTTCAAACGGATAGACAAGCCTATTTTTTGTCGACTACTTTTTCCATTTTTAGCCTACTTTCGATTTTTGCAAAAAATGAAAGTAGACTTATGAGATCAACACAGGGCGAAAAAAGTGTGTCTGTCTGTGTGTGTGTATGTGTGTGTGTGAGTCTGGGTGTGTGTCTGTGTGTGTGTGTGTGTCTGTGTGTGTGTGAGTGTGTGTACTCTGAATGTCTGTCCCCCCCCCCCTATCAATTCGAACACGGTGAATGCGAATTGAACGAAATTTGGTACAAAGGTAGCACTAGCAAAGGACACCTCAGTGTCATGTTTTATATCGCTGCCATCTTGACGGACACGTAATGGCGGCCACACAAACGTTCAAAGCTTAAATCAAATTACGACTAACCTAATCATCCGATCTCTACCAAATTTTGCAACAACATACCTTTATGGGGGGAGCATCCTTTGACCAAACCAATAGGTCATCAGCGTAACAGTTTACGGATGGCGGCCATCTTTGAGTGAAAATCGATTCCCCCTATTAATTCGAACACGGTGCAACCGAATGGAACGAAATTTGGTACGGAAGTAGTACTAACGAAAGGCACCTCAGTGTCATGTTTTATATCGCCGCCATCTTGACAGAAACGTAATGGCGGCCACACAAATGTTCAAAGCTTAAATCAAATTACGACTAACCTAATCATCCGATCTCTACCAAATTTTGCAACAACATACCTTTATGGGGGGAGCATCCTTTGACCAAACTAATAGGTCATCAGAGTAATAGTTTGCGGATGGCGGCCATCTTTGTGTGAAAATCGATTCCCCCTATTAATTCGAACACGGTGCAACCGAATGGAACGAAATTTGGTACAGAGGTAGTACTAACAAAAGGCACCTCAGTGTCATGTTTTATATCGCCGCCATCTTGACGGAAACGTAATGGCGGCCACACAAATGTTCAAAGCTTAAATCAAATTACGATTAACCTAATCATCCGATCTCTACCAAATTTTGCAACAACATACCCTTATAGAGGAAGCATCCTTTGACCAAATGAATAGGTCATTAGCCTAATAGTTTGCGAATGGCGGCCATCTTTGTGTGAAAATCAATTCCCCCTATTAATTCAAACACGGTGAAACCGAATGGAACAAAATTTGGTACAGAGGTAGCACTAGCAAAGGTCATCTCAGTGTCATGTTTTATATCGCCGCCATATTGACAGAAACGTAATGGCGGCCACACAAATGTTCAAAGCTTAAGTTAAATTACGACTAACATAACCATCCGATCTCTACCAAACTTTGCAACAACATACCTTTTTGGAGGGAGCATCCTTTGACCAATCTAATAGGTTATTAGCCTAATAGTTTGCGGATGGCGGCCATCTTTATGTCAAAATTGATTCCCCCTATTAATTCGAACACGGAGGAACCTAATGGAACGAAATTTGGTACAGAGGTAGCACTAGCAAAGGGCACCTCAGTGTCATGTTTTATATCGCCGCCGTCTTGACTGAAACGTAATGGCGGCCACACGAATGTTCAAAGCTTAAATCAAATTACGATTAACCTAATCATCCGATCTCAACCAAATTTTGCAACTACATACCTTTATGGAGGGAGCATCCTTTGACCAATCTAATAGGTCATTCGCCTAATAGTTTGCGGATGGCGGCCATCTTTGTGTCAGAATCGATTCCTCCTATTAATTCAAACACGGTGAAACAGAATGGAACGAAATTTGGTACAGAGATAGCACTAGCAAAGGGCATCTCAGTGTCATGATTAATATCGCCGCCATATTGACAGAAACGTAATAGCGGCCACACAAATGTTTAAAGCTTAAATCAAATTACGACTAACATAACCATTCGATCTCTACCAAACTTTGCAACAACATACCTTTATGGAGGGAGCATCCTTTGACCAATCTAATAGGTCATTAGCCTAATAGTTTGCGGATGGCGGCCATCTTTATGTCAAAATTGATTCCCCCTATTAATTCGAACACGGTGGAACCGAATGAACGAAATTTGGTACAGAGGTAGCACTAGCAAGAGGCACCTCAGTGTCATGTTTTATATCACCGCTATCTTGACGGAAACGTAATCGCGGCCACCCAAGTGTTAAAAGCTAAAATGTAATTACGACCAACCTAATAATCTAGTCTCTACCAAATTTTGCAACACCATATCTTTATGTGGGAAACATACTCTGACCAAACTGCAAGAACATCAGCCCAATAGTTTGCAGATGGTGGCCAAGTATGTGTGCAAATCGATTCCCCCTATCAATTCAAACACGGCGAAACCGAATTGAACGAAATTTGGTACAGAGGTAGCACTAGCAAAGGGCACCTCATATTCATGTTTAATATCCCTATAGCACGTTGTATTTCATCAAGCTACTACAACCAACATTCAATCATACTCCTTGAAAAGGACAAAGAGTTATAACAATACCCATGCATTTAGGAGAAAGCAGGCTATATGTTCTTTACTGAACATCTTGTTTTCTCTTTGCCATTAATCCAATAGCATTATGAAAATGAAGTATAGCCTGTAATATGTGTTGAGTAAGGTATCATCCTTACTATGAAAATATCAAAATTGACAATCAAATGAAAATTGCTACTACTGCTACAGCTTCTAATAACTACTGATTTACGTATTGTATATTAAAGGGAAGATGAGGTATCATGCTTAAGTACATTCTATGTTGGCCAATAATGCTCCTTGGAAGAAGGAGGGGGTAATATAGTTTGTTAAAAGTGGAGAATTCAAGCCTAGTTGTAGATAGTTGGGGGCCCTTACCAGTGTACATTGTTATGGAGAGATAACTTTTACACGAATGTACTCGACGGTACAAGATCTGGCCATGAAATTGGTTTAATATGAAACAGGTCACGCGCGTGCTGTTATTGGTGCAGCGATTGAGGATGCTTCGGCGACTAAAATAATATACTGGAAACACCCACACTGCGAAACTCTTTGTTCAGAGACAGAATTACTACCTGTACTACTCATCGGTACAACATCCATTTACAGTATTACTAAATTATCTTTTCTGGCATTAAGGAAATTTCTTGGTTATATTAACTCCTCATTGAACGTTGAATATAAGGGATCTAGTTTCCTACTGGTAAATACTGCATTGTAAACTATATGAATGTCGAAGTCATGGATGTATTTCAGGAATTAAAGGAAAAATTAACAAAGATAGCGTTGATTGCTATTTTGAGGGGTGAAACACGGACGTCATCTCCTCCTAATTTTATAGTGTTTAGGAGAACGTATTATTTTAATTCTTCTTCTTCTTCTTCTTTCGAATAACGCATTTGGAGGGTACGATGAATCAACGTTGGCTATTGTCCATTGTATTCAATTTCCGTTGTTTCCAAATTTCTTTCATCGTTCTAGAGTGACGATCTTTCTCCTCCTGAGTCCACTTTCTGCCAGTTGTTTGTTTCTTCCTTTCTTGAAATTTTGCGTTTTGAATAGCTTCTCTGAAGAGTGATCTGTTTGCTATTGTGTCTGTCTGAATTTTGGCGTTTGTCAAATCTTTGTCAATTTCAATGAACCATGTGGGTTTGGATTTGTAACTAGTCAGTAAGTTGAAGATCTGTTTAGTTAGTCTACTATTTTCCATTCTATAGATGTGCCCAAAAAACTGTAATCTTCTCTTTCTCATTACATCAGTTAATTTTTCACATTTCAAATATAACTCTCTATTTGGTCGTAACCTATATTCTGCGTTATTATTTTGTTTAGCTCCCAGTATTTTTTCTCAGAATTCGTCTTTCAGTCTTCTCTAATTTGTCTAAATCACCAAATCTTGTTAATTTAAGTGTTTCTGCTGCATACAGAGTTTCAGGTCTGACTACTGTTTGATAATGCCTTAATTTAGTGTTCCAGGATAAGCTTTTTTTATTATATATATCTTTTGTCATATGAAAACACCTTTGTAATTTATGCATACGTGTTTCTATTGCTGTCTTTTCCTGTGAGCCATTCATTATCCACTCTCCTAGGTATTTAAATGAATTTGTTTTACATACTGAACTGTCATGAATTGTGATACTTTTGGGGGCATCGGTGATGTTTGTCATGAACTTAGTTTTTCCAAATGATATTTGTAGTCCGACTGTGGCTGCCTGTTTTTGCAACTCTCTAATTTGTTCTTGGGCAGTATCCAGTGAGTCAGTAAGTTATGCAATGTCATCCGCTAAACAATCTACAGTGATTTTATTTGGATGTCTTCCTAGTTGAACGCCTTTAGTATTGATGGCTTTCCTCCACTCTTGAATTACCTTTTCCAATGCACAATTGAAAAGCAGAGGTGACAGACCATCTCCTTGTCTCACACCTGACTTTATTTTGAAAGATTTTGAAAGTTCCCCTCTAAATTTAACTTTGGAAGTTGTGTTCGTTAGTGTTGCTTGAATTATTTCAGTTGTCTTGTTATCAAGTCCAAATTCCTTCAGAATGTTAATAAGTGCCTTTCTGTCAATGGAGTCATAGGCTTTTTAAAATCCACAAAAGTAACTACATATTTCAAGTTCCTGATTTTCCTCATGTCTAATATGCTCTTTAAATTTAGTATTTGCTCCATACATGATCGTCCCTTCCTAAATCCTGCCTGATACTCTCCCAATTGTGGGTCAAATATTTTTTCCGCTCTTTTTAAAAGTGCTTTGGATAAGATCTTATAGGTCACTAGCAGGAGGGAGATTCCCCTGTAATTGTTAGGATCTGTTTTCTTCCCTTTCTTATGTAGTGGATGTATCAAAGCAGATGTCCATTCTGATGGTAAACTGTGTGTTTTCCATATGTCATTTATGATTTCCGTTAAACATAGGATCATGTTGTCACTCGAGTATCTCCAGAATTCAGCAACTATACTATCTTCTCCAGATGCTTTGTTATTTTTAAGTTCGTTTATAATCTCTTTAATTTCATTTGTTGTTGGTGGTTTCGAGTCTGGAGGAACGGGGAGTATATTATCAAAATTAAATGTCTCCTTTGGTGGATCGCAGTTGAGGAGTTCTTCAAAATATTCCGCAAGTATTCTGCAATTTTCAGCGTTATTATATGCATTTTTCTGAGTCTTTGGATCTGTGAAAAGTAAGCTTGGTGGAGTATACTTCCTTAAACTACTTCTGAAAGTTTTGTAGAAGTCCTTTATATTGTGCTGTCTGAAGTCCGATTCTATTAATGTTAATTGGTCTTTCATATGTTGCACTTTTACCCTTTTGAGTCCCTTAGATGCATGTTTTCAGGATTCTATAAAGCTGTTCCTGGTATTCTCATTTTTATTTGTATTCCAGATGTTCCAAGCTCGTTGTCTTTTAAAGATTAGTTCATCACACTCAGCAGTCCACCAGGCATGTTTTCGTTTTCTTTTAAGGAGAATGGTTTCTTCTGCTGTCTGTATTAAGTCTCTTTGAAGTTGTTGCCATGTTTTAGGTGCTCTGCTTTCCGAAAGTGTTTTGAAATTATTTTCTGTAGCTAATTTTTGAGTATCAAACTTTTTGGAGTGATAATGATTTTTCTTTTTATATATTGGTCTAATTTTGAATTTAATGAGTGACAGATAGTGGTCTGAATCTAAACCTGCACTCTTAGCAACTTTCACATTGAGTATTTCCGTTGTAGACTGTCTGCTAATAGCAACATGGTCAAGTTGTTTCTCACCACAAACTGGATTTGGGGAAACCCAAGTAGTTTGTTTCCTAGGAAGTTTTTTGAAGAATGTAGATTTCAGGACTATGTTATGCTCTCTGCATAAACTAATAAGTCTTTCTCCATTTGTGTTGGTTCTTTTATGTGCCGGGAAATTGCCTACTATGGACCGATGTTGACGTTCTTTGCCGATTTGAGCGTTAAAGTCTCCAAGTAGAAGTATTATATTTTTTGATGGAATTTGATACAGGGTGTTTGATAGCACTTGCCAAAAATTTTCCGTTTGTTCTTTCTGAGTCCTATTTTTCTCATTAATTGGTGCATGTGTATTGACAATGGTATAAAATTTGTTTACTGATTTAAAGGATAGCAGGGATAATCTTTCATTAATGGATTGAAACTCTATTATTGAATTTAATATGATCTGATTTACAATGAACCCAGTTCCAAACTGAGGTACATTTTTCATAACTCTCTTTCCAGGTTTTCCCTTGAATATTCTATAACCCTCTGAATAAAATGGATGTTCATCAGTATATCTACTTTCTTGAAGAGCTGTTATCATAATCCTTTTCTCTTTGATGAAATTTTTTAGATTTTTAAGTTTTCTTGTTTTTAAGAGTGAATTGACATTAAAGGTAGCCAAAAAGTTTATGTCCTTGTGCTTAATTATTTTAATTATTATAATAGCCCATTATACAAATCTTCTTGTGAATCGCCTCAATAATATACGAGAAATAAAGGTTTTAAATTTCAAACTGATGCCATCTTGAATTTTTGAAAACAATTCCACGTCATTAGGCGTCTCTATACTAAGCTCGGAAAAAAAGATTTGCTGTGCCTAGATTCGTTGCACTTGGGTGATTTGATCGCCGGAAAAGTTATTTTAAATATTTTAAAATCGCTTGCCCACTGTGCTGTTTTCTTGTTACTCAGAATTTAGTAAGTCACATATTTGTCCTTATTTGACAGTCCTGTAACACGATACAATAATTTTAGTTTGACTACTTAATTAGTTTCAGAGATATTGAAAACCGGTGAAATATATGCGATGAACGCCATGACGGATTGTATCATGATGTTTGATATACAATTATATGTCAGCTGATAAATATTATAATCGTGGCTCATTATATCAACCTACATCTCTATCGCTTGTTTAGGATACGAGAAAGAAATGTTATTTTCAAAATATTGCAGTTACTATTTTTAATTTCTCAAAAATAAAAAAGAATTAAATTAGACGCCAATATATTAAACTCTTGTATGAATATTTATGTTCGATGATGTCGATATGTAAATATTATATGTCAGAAAACTGTTTCATAATGGGTGTCATTCAAGTACTACTTTTCATTAAAACACAGTTTTTCCAACCAATCAGAGCTCAATATTTTCATTCATTGACCAATTAGGTAAGGATAGCTCTCACATGTACTCAAAATCCAACATGTCGGACAAGAATTACATGATTTGAAAGTTGACAATGTAACCTATATTGGATCAACCATTGTAGTTACAATGCATAAACAAACTGGGCAATATTGCAAAAGAAATAGCACTGTACCTTAATATCCACAAGCCCAATTTCTACACATTCGTAAGATCGCCGACAATTTTCGTGAGTACTGTTTTTGACATAAACACACCAGAACGTCATGGAGGAAGCAGGCTTATGTCATTAGTTCCACGGAAATTATAATACAGCTCTTGTTTCCTTAAATGGATTTCTTAAGCGAAACTTTTCCACCAGATGTCATGACATTCTTTACGCATAAGAATAATAACAAGTTGATAATACGGTACATTATAATTTTAAAGCGTTTGTAACAGCCTATTTTGTGTTATTTGAAGTTAATAACAAAATGATTCCACATAGTACCATTGCGCTAACTTTTGGTGCTAGTTCAGGATATCCCTAATGTACAATAAACAATGTTTCAAAGCCTTGGAAACATGACATTGAGAAGGTCTTTGATCCTTACTGGGAACCCAGAGCATGCGCTCTGTTCACTAAACTCAGGTGAGTGAATCTCGACAGATATTTATAAATATTTATGTTCGAACATAAAATAAAGTTATAATTATCGTCGAACATAAACAGTCGTATGCAACTCGCCAATAATGGTAATTAAGATACACGTTTGGAAAGTATTGTCATTATAGGCTCGTTGCATAATGTACTATTACCGTGCTGTTTTAGACTGCACTGAGTACACTCGCATAATAAAGTCGAAAAAAAAAACAACATTTCAATATTTAAGATTTGAGTCAGCACCATGTTGGTTTTGTGCTTAACAGGTTATTGAGAATCCCATAGGTGAACTTACGTTAATTGCTTCCATCAACTCTATCAACTTTTCCGTTTTATTGCTGTAATAAATTCGTAGATATTGAGAACCGACTAAATGTTTCGGATGATAGCAATGTTGGATTGTTCTATACGTAAGCAATGAGGTGAATATTATTGCGTATGTTCATTATCCAAATGTTCACTTCAGTCGCAAGATCAGGACACAAATAATTAAAACCCCTTAGAGAGCCAGACAACGATATATCGTTGTTCCGTATTTACGCCTAAAGTGCCAGCAACGATATATCGTCGTTTAAACAGACCGCTCTTTTATACGTATTTAGTACCGTTGGATTTGGCAGGAGGCGGCACCCTACGGGTTGATTCCACAGAGAAGGGATATTAGATTTTAACTACGTCACTAGATGACACGTAAGTTCCCTAGTTCCGGTTCAGTGAATTTTAGAAATCTGTATTCATCTGCGCCATGTGACATCTAAAACACATTGAGTAAAATGGCGTCGAGCGGGAGAAATAAGTTTGTTGACGGCAATGATCTGGCTATGTACGTAGGTAATTTGAGTGAAGAAGTGGATGATGATTACTCGGATGAGGAATTTAATTCTCCAATAGATGAGGAAGTGGAAAGTAAAAGTGATAGCGGCAAGATTGATGTCAACATCCAACCGCGTGTTTTAGGCCTATGGTAAACAGTGATAGTGACAGTGATATGACAGTAGTAGCGATGACGACACAATATCCAGTAGTTGCACGATTTTCGTGAAGTTCAGGTAGGACCAGATGAAAAATATTAACCCTCGCCTGGTAGGGTAGGAGTAAATCCTGAAGCCTATCTTTTTGTAAATATGTTTTCTGTGTGTTGTGTTTAGCTTTGGTGAAGATAACTCCCAAACTATTGTACATAATAAAGTAATATTTTACGTGTTTATTCACCTGGAAGTGAACACTACTTATCTGTGAGTAGAATTTCTAATTATATTTCGTTCTATTTCAGTTTTATATATATTTTTTGTTTTCAAAAGTTTCCAAAAATATTTTTATTTTGAATAAACAAGAGCATGATAATGTTAAAGTGTAGTTCAGAAGTAAGCGAGTTCACTAGTTATTATTTAGGGAAAATGTCAAGAATTTGTGTATGTTATTGTGAATTTATATAGCCCTGAGAGTGTGAACCTGCAAAATCCTCTAAATCAATCTGGCACTCTTGGCATACTGCGAGCACTCAGACCTGGCATTAAGAGGGTTGGAAGCTACTAACAATAAGTACAAAATTAACATGGCGGCCAAACGAATATAAAATATGTTAATGAAATGTTCTCAAGTTTAGTCAACCGAACGCAGTGAAACTTACATATCTATACTTATATATATATATACAATATTTAATCTACTGGCATCTAATACAATTAAATTGTTCTCAATAACTAATGATGGTGGATGTGTAAAATTTTAAAATCACCATACATTTTTAGGGTGATGTGATAGTTTTGGAGATATAGAATGCTGGTAAAATATTTCGCGCAGCCACCATGTTGGATTGGTGAAATGTATGAAACTTTAACGCTACGCAGGGTCGTACAAAATGGTACGATGTCCTTGCCGAGTTTCATTGATATCGCTCCAGCGTTTAGATTCCATTAGGGGTACACAGATCACTCACACAGACCCACACATAAACACACACACACACGGACAAAATGAGCCTATTTTTTAGCCTATTTTCATTTATGAACAAAATAGGCTTATGAGTTTACATTTTGCCCGCGTGCGTGTGTGTATGTGCGTGTGTATGTGCGTGTGTGCGTATGTGTGTGAGTGTCCCTAATTAAATCTAAACGGCTGGAGTGATTTTAATGAAAGTCAGTAAGGACCTAGTACTAGTATGTCCGACCCCGACTGTGCCCTTCATATTTTAATACGTCTCACTAATCAAACATAGCGGCTGTGAGAAATATTTCACCGGCAATCTATATCTCCAAAACTATTACTGATATCACCATGAAATTTTGTACGCTGATAGGGAATTCTCAGTTACGTTCAGCTATGCAAACTTGGTAAGTGCAAAACCAACCGGGCGGCCAAGCGAAGTTAGAATATTTAAATGGCATTTTCTTGAGATTTAATCAACAGAGCACAGTGAAACTTGGTAAGATAAATGTTTATATAAGATTTAATCTACAGGCAACTGATTCAATTCAAATTTTCTCATAACAATACGATGTCGGCTCTGCGAATTTTCATTTCCATTTCTTTTTCCTAATCATGCGATTGAAGAAGCCTCCGTGGCTTAGGCGGCAGCACGCCGGCCTCTCACCGCTGGGTCCGTGGTTCAAATCCCGGTCACTCCATGTGAGATCTGTGCTGGACAAAATGGAGGCAGACAGGTTTTTCTCCGGGTACTCCGGTTTTCCCTGCCCAAAATTTCATTCCAGCAACACTCTCCACTATCATTTCATTTCATCTGTCATTCATGTCATCATTGCCCCAGAGGAGTGCGTCAGGCCTTGGCAGCCGGCACAGTTCATATCCTCGCCGCTAGATGGGGGCTTCATTCATTCCATTCCTGACCCGGTCTGAGACTGGAAGTAGGCTGTGGATTTTCATTTCATGCGATTGAAGTTAACGTTTGAATAACGAACCGATATAATATTTTTCATCTAATGGTACATAACTCTATGGCCCACTTGTAGATCAATCCAACATGGCGACTACCCGAAATATTTCAGCGGTTCCCAATATCCTCGAATCTATTACAACAATCAAACTGAAATTTTGTTTGTTGATAGAGGTTATTGACTTAAGATTATCAATAACGTGATGAACACAAATCCAACAGATAGCGATGCGAAATTTAAATATTTATATAGATATTTATCGGAAAATGCTTGTAATTTTAATGGAAAAAACCAGTGGGATATGTGAAAATAGGCTATTAAGTTCTTCACGGAACTACTTGTTTACTATGATGAAAATAGGCTGATAAAAATTAAAAGAGAAGAAATTCACTTTTTGAATGACAAGATATGTTCAAAATTATCGTTGATTTAAAATATCAAAGCGTGTGAGTTTCGTAGGTACTCAAAGTGAAGATCCAAACTGACTTTGCTGGGGATCGTAGAAGAGTGTCCTTCAGCCCATGTGATGTACGTTATCTTCAAATATCCCTTGTGAACATTTTGCTTAGCGTGGAATGAAGGTTCTTACTGCTGTACCCAAGGTTGCGGGATTGAAACACGGTGAACGAGTGCTAAAACGTGAGGTACTCGCATCTGCTGGGTGTTTCCATAAGCCGCAGTAGGTAAATGGGACATTACTATTGTTATGGTTATTATTTTATTAATTTATCATTGTTATTGTTATTATTATCATTATTATTATGATGATTATCGTTATGAATATTCTATCACCTTAAAACTTGTCTCTTATCAGTGCAAATGTGCGTGAAATTGGTGAATCTCTGCAGAATTGATTTGTTAATTGACTTTGCACCTTCGTAATTTGTATTGTTTTTTCAGTAGGAATTGAGGACGAAACTACTCTTTTTAAGCTTTACCTTATCTCCAATATTATTTCATATTATATTCATATTCATAAATATTATGCATTTTGAAAAAACTAAAATGTTGTACATTTAATTATAGTTGAGCATAGAGCGAGTACAATTTGTGGCGTGCTGTAGAATTGAGGAAATGTCCTGGAATTTTGTATTCAAAGTATGGGAACCTTGTAATAAAGTCATATTTATCGGAGATCATTTTGTGTTGGTTGGCGTTTATTTCACTATGCTCTTCAATTACCGAAGCATCGCTGACAGAAATAATTCTGTAAACGAGCTTCACTTCAAACAAAAGGTTAACTTAACTAGAAACCATTCACATTTTTGTGCCAATTACAGCCACTAATGTAACATATTTGGTATGCAAATTCATTGTCTATCACAGTGGATTACCCCACTTAGGATTTGTCAGTTGCGTGAACAAAGCCAGCCGGGAGCCACTACATCAAATCGTGTTTGAAACCCATTGTGCGTGTAGTTGAGTGAGTTAGACTTTTATTAGTTCCATAAGCGTCAGCCTGGAATTGAATCATGGACCCATAAGTGCGGTGCACTGAGCGCACGTTCCCTCTCAGCCTGGCTTGTATAGGAATTAGCGACGCAAATCATTGTCCTGGACATAAACCCTCAACCATGAATATCCAGTGTAGCAATACACACATCCACGTATTAGGTTCAATGAAAAAAACTAATACAACGTGCAAATGATTGTAATACAGTATAGGAATTTATTTAAATCATTCAAAATTGCCAACCGTCAACGATTTAGAAAAATAATACGAGAACACCTGGTTTTGGGAACAAACATAAATATGATGGCGTATTGGCTTTCGTGTGTTTGAGTCTGAATTCTTTTGACTGGTTTGATGCAGCACACCATGGCTCCCTGTCTTGATCTAATAGTTGCATATCTTCATACCTACCACACATTACATCTGAGGCAATCTGATTAACATATTCTAACCCTTGTCCACCCCTACAGATCTTGTACTCGACCCTTCCTTCCTTAATTGTCTTATTGCGTGTCATACCAGCCTATCTTTTCTTTTCATTACCAGTCGCCAGAAACATCACTCCTCAAATTCATCAAATCTTCTAGGTGTTCGCCGTGTATTTGGCGATGTTTCGATAAGGTGCACCAAGTGGGGCAAACCGTTGTGAACCCGTGATCCTTAGTGGCCCTAACGATGATGAAATAGATAACCTAGTAATAATAATAATAATAATAATAATAGGAACAAAGCAAAATACGGTAAAATCGACAGAATCCCGCTATTTAAATACCTCGGAAAAATTCAACGAACCGACAGACATTGAAAAAATCTCACAACAAAATCGTCTCCAAAAAGTCAAAAAGGCAAAACATCTACAACAAAAAAACTATGTCAAAACGGACAAACATTTGCCACTAAAACACAGTCATAAAACTAACAGTCCTTTACGCAAGCGAAACTTTGACACTTTACAGTAAACAAGAACTTGAAGAAATCAAAAATGTAGACAATAAGATCATCAGGAAAATCTTAGGAGCAAGATATACTCAAGATGGTTATAGGTAAAACAGAAATAAGTATTCATACTGTACCCTTCAGTGTTCTTCTAGGATGCCGACTCTAGCTCGGGGAGTGGTCTGTTCGGTGTGGATCTAACTTATTCTAAACATCCTAGGAATATCGTCGAGGATCACAGGAGGCTTAACTTAAAATCAGTATGACAGAGAACTCCTAATATAAAAATAATTTTATTCACGAAGACATCATCTCCCATTTCTCCCATCCATAGATAATAGACAACAAAATAAACTCCCTGAATTACTCTAATCATCAACATAAAAAAAAAATGCAAAAAATTATTTATCACACTGGCTGAAACCAGGAAAAGAAAAATAATCTATTTTACTGCAGTCCACTGCTTCAAGTTCAAAAATTAACGTCAACAGACTTAGTTCATCAAAACTATGGCCTAAATAATCCAGCCATTCTATCACAACAAATATGCGCACTCATGTTTATAACTTGCAAAATTGGTTTTTGGGAGCTCGGACATGTTTTTCTCGTACAATCATCATCTTTCCTCACAAGAGTCAGACAATGAAGGCAATAGATTTATTCTAGGTCACAGGCATGTGTGCACTTCTAACTTAAAAACAATTACTTCTCTCAGAGCCATGACTCTGTTAATTATGGTAAAATGAACAAGTCAACATACATGAAGCATCGGTTAAGTACTTCGGCGGCCGTTGCCCCGCGACTATTAATAAACAAACAACTATAATGAATGCACTCAAAAATAATGACAATACAAGACGTCGCTTCCTAAAGCGGCACACAAGAAGAAACCCTGGGAAGCCGGACTACCTTCCCTCATAGAATACAATAACATCCTCGACCTTGTGACAGACACTCTCACCACACTAACCAGCTGGGCAGGCAATAACCTTCATTGCTACTTTTAGAATTCAGATGGCTGGCCGCACTCCTATACCTGCTTCCTAAGACCTTCTTTTGACTACCTTGGGTTCGAGCTGTACAATTACTTTTCCGACGGAGCTAAAGTGCACTCTCATCAGACAATGAACTCAATCATTTCACTTACCATTTATATCATCGTAGAACACGGGAATACCACCTCCGTTATTAATTTCACTTACCATTTATATCATCGTAGAACACGGGAATACCATCTCCGTTATTAATTTCTGCTCAACCCAGGATCAACTTTCAACATTTTCTGAATATTACATTATCATCCAGCCATTTTGTCTTACCTTCCTTTACCTTAGTGTGATCATCAATTATCATACTTATTATTCACATAATTTCAGTGTCATTACTAGTCTTGTCACAATATCGAGCTGTCTTCCCCATATTAGCTTTTACGTTCATATCGTGCATAAGCACTATCAAACCAATTATTCCCTTAACTGTGCATTCAGCAAGATTACTGATACTCTCAAACAAAACATATTTAAATAGAATTTTGAAGCTCATATACTAATTACGTTATAAAACACACAAAAATAATCATTACTGATAAATACACAAATCTACACAAAACATGCCTGCTATGCCTAAAATATCTATTTTTATCATAATTGGTTATGATCGAGATAAACTTATCCGATCCCCATGATGGGATACGCTATGGCAAACATGCCCCATACAATAATTACTTATCTCTCATGCATCCTGAAGCTGCTCTGGTCCTTGATATCAGTCTTCTTGATCAATTGGTTCATCTTGCTAGGAGGATAATTTACACACGGTTTCCAAAATTCACCAAAGCAAAGGTCCACTGTGAATTATTATTATTATCACAATGCACGGTTCTCGCATATGAAGCTCCTATCTCCTATAGCTATCATCAACCTACATAGTTCACCTGATAGTTCCATAGCTTCCTAGACCACTGATTTAGCTACTAATAGCTCGTACGGCTATTCCTATCATTATAACTGCGTACTGTCATGATATGCACTGTTCTAATTCGCACTCGCGAATACTTAGCGACATTCAAATTCCAAAAGGTATAACTGCTAATACTTATAAAACTTGTAAAATTTATTAATATTCTCGTTGCCACAAGCGCGGGCTTCCGCCTCCACAGCGCCCGGATAAGAAAACTTATAAAAACTTGTAAAATTGTTACTTTTCTGACGGCTATGGTCGTGGTCTTCCGCCTCTCCAGCGCCCCGATATGAAACTTTATAAAAACTTGTAAAATTGTTCCCACCGCGACGATCGTGGGCTTGCGCCTAAGCAGCGCCCCAAATAGAAACTGTTTTCGCTGCGTCTCCAACCATTATTTATATGATTTCTCTTAGGGGGACTTGGAGTGGGGAGTTTTTTAGAATTTATTTCCATAATAACACTCACATGAATATGGAAACTAGCTCCCTTGAACGTCCTCATTTCTAATGTCTCAATGACTTCTTTTTATCCAAAATCCGATCTTTGGATCTTTATATAATGAGCTCCGTAATTTCCTTCATTGTTCCTTAATTTCGGCGGGATTTGGTCGCGTCTCGCGTCCCTCGCTGCTATTGGTAGTTTTAAATCCACCCCCTGATTTCATTTTAATTCTGGCAAAAATCACAGAATGATCCAATTTAAATTTTGACGATACTTCTGAGAGGCTGGGATTGTCCCCTATACGATGGTATAATTCCTGTTTCTGTGTTTTAATTACTGCTCCAAATCCTTTCAAATGGGCGGGGTTTATTTGGTGAGTGATCGTTGAAATTTTCGCATTTACCCGCTTAGTTGAACGACCTTCGCGCGTAGTCTGAGCGCATTTGGTATCCAGATGTTTAGCTTTCTCTCCCTACCGTCATTGTTTGCGCTGGGTGAAAGTTACTTTAAGGCACGTACGAACCTCCCTTTGTCATGCCTGTTCCACAAGCAACATCTATTCTCACACCGGCTTTGAAACATGAATAAAATCTTGTTGGAATAAATATGTAAAATTTATGCAATCACAGATGCTTCAAGGTTACATTACCCTTCTGCAAAGGAAAAAAATCGATATGGAACGTATAATTTTTTTCTCAATCCCGATCCGTCTCACGGATGCTGTAAGGTTCCGCCGTCACTCCTTATTCTGTTTACTTGGTTCGCCACTGCTGGTCGCGCGTAGGGATTCCCTTGCTACTATTCTTGTGTCTCCCTCTCCACATTCTTGGTAGGATTAGTGTCTCGGCTGTCTGGTGCAGGTAGCAATTGTCCGCCTGTCTCGCCAAGTCCTCTCACTTCACGGCCGTCCACTGTAAACACCGGGTCTGTTTATGACTGACTACTTCCTCGTTCCACGTGCATTTGGCTCATCTTTATTCGACTTCCATAATGTTGACACCCGCGGTATTCCGTGGTTGATCAAACGGTTCCCTTTTATGATATAATTTGGGGTTTGAGCAATTTACTACTGATGTGCTTCCGCCGTTTATGTCCCGTATCTTATATGCATTATTCCCCAAATTTCTTATGATTCGGTAAGGTCCTGTGTATGGGAAACACCATTTATGAAACACTTTGTTTGCAGGATCAGAGATATGTGGCCTCTTCAATAAAACTAACTCACCGACGTTCAATTCTCTGTGAAAGCGTTTTCCTTTTAGTCTTCTTAATCTCCTGTCAGCTTGTTCTCTCATGTACGTGACCGTTCGTTCGATTCTCAGCTGTGGTGCTGGCTGCGGATCTCTTGGGCAATCTAGTACTGTTGTCCAAGATCTCGGTGGTTGCTGGTTCAAATGTAACGTGTATGGAATTTGTCCAGTTGACTCATGACGTGTCATGTTAATGCAAATCTCAATGTTTTTCAATGTATCAGCCCAACGATGATGCTCTGTAGGTATGAACATGCGGATGTGCTTCGAGACCTCACGTAAAACTCTTTCGCTAGGGTTGCTCTGTGGATGGCGTATGCTAGATAGTACATGTTTGATGTCTAGCTCATTGAGTCCGCGCTTAAATTCTGCTGATGTGAAGTAACTTCCATGGTCGGAAAGTAGAAATTCAGGCTTTGCCATTATAGGTATAACTCGATTCTTGATCCGGCTTAGGACCTGTTTCGATGTTGTCTTCTGGATAGCACATAAAACAACAAACTTAGAGAAGACGTCCACGCACACAAGGACATGTCGCACTCCTCTACGTCCTTTCGGCAATGGGCCCAGGCAATCCATAGCAATGAGCTCTAATGGTTTCTGTGGTAATAGTGGCTTTGGGTATTGTCTCATGAGGAAGTTATTGGGTTTTGCACGCTGGCAAATATCGCATGTCTTCAGGACATCGCGTATAGTGATCCTCATCCGTAGCCAAGTGAAAGCTTCACCTATTGTTGCTTGTGCCTTGTCTAATCCTATGTGACCAAGCGTATAATGAGTATGCCACACTAATTTCCTCTGTAACGAAGCTGGTAACAATATCCGTAACTTGACGTGATCCTCATCTATAAATTTATGGAGCATATTATTGAAGTATGAATAACTTCTCGCTTGAGCTTCAATCTCTCGGTATGCTGGGATATCAGGTGTTATCTCTCTCTTGAGGAACTTAATCATCTGCATCATCCATGGCTCCTTTTCCTGTTCCTGCGGTAACCTCTTCAGTTCTTGTAAGAAGTCTTGGTCTTCGTTTGTCAGCTCAATGTGTTGCACTAACATTTCCTCCTTCTGTGCCTCCTCTTCTGGATTTCGGCTCAAAATATCCGGGATTACATTCAATTTTCCTGATATATGCTCAATTTGTAGATCAAACTGCTGCGCATAGATGGCCCATCTGTTGATGCGTTCAATTACCATGGTGGTCTTAAATAAGAAAGTCAGCGCCTTGTGATCAGTGCGGATTGTTATGGGGAAACCATAGATAATACGACGCCATTGTTGTAACGCGTATATGATAGCCAGAATCTCCAGCTCTGAGATGGTATAACTTTTCTCATGTTTTATTAACTTCCTGCTGATAAATGCTAGATATGAACGGCCTGCTGTTCTCTCTGCGTCTTCTTGGAAAAGCATTGCTCCGATGCCCACTAAAGATGCATCTGCTTGAATTATGAATCTCTTCGAAAAATCTGGGTAACCCAGTTTGATGCTATTTGACAGCAATTCTTTTGTCGCTACAAATGACCTCTCACACTCTTCGTTCCAAAACCAACAGTTATTCTTTTTTAGCATCTCCTGTAATGGTGCTACTACTTCGGTGTATCCTGGACAGTTTTCACGAAAGAAATTTGTTGCCCCCAAGAACATCCTTATGTGCTTGACTCTGGTTGGTCGAGGAAAATTTTTAATGGCTTCAATCTTCACTGGGTTGGGTCTGATCCCCTCTCCTTCAACAATATGTCCTAAATATAAAATTTCGTGCTGAAAGAAGTGCGATTTTTTAGATTGATCTTGAAATTTGCCCTTTCTAGGTTCTCTAACAACTTGCTTAAATTTTGCACGTGTTCCTCATTGCTTTCTGATGCTAGTAAGATATCGTCGACATATCTGACAGTCATGTCTTTCACCTCTTCTGTCAAATTTCGATCCAACGCTCGGATTAGTGCAAATCCGGCTGTCTTAACTCCAAATGGTAAGCGACACCAGGTGAAACTCTGATTATCGAATAGAAATCCAGTTAACTGCTGTGATTTCTCTTCTAACTCGATGTTCCAGTAGCTATTTGCAAGGTCGACAGACGAATATATTTTCTTCTTGTGGAACTTCTTTAGTACATCCTTAATTAGTGGTGCACGGTCGGTTTCATCAATTAATCTGGAATTGAGGGTGCGAGCATCGAGACATAATCTCACAGAACCATTGGGTTTCACCACCGCTAATATGGCGTTCAAATATGGGGTTGGAGCTTTCTTAATTATGCCCCCTCTAAGCATTTCGTCTATAATTTTTCTAACTGCTGCACGCTGTTTTTCTGGAATTGGGTAGAGTCGGCTCTTGAATGGTGTCCAGTCATCTACCTGCATAGCGTACTTGAAATTTAATATTTTTCCCGGTAGTGTATTGAATGCTGCTGAATGTTTACATAGCATTTGTGCCAAGCAATTTCTTTCTTCATCATTTAGCTTTGTCTCTCTTAATTTCTCCTTCAAAAGTGCCTCAAAACTGTCTTTGTTGCCATCTTCTTCTACAGCCATGGACCACATCTCATCTTCCAATTCTTGCTTTCCCTCCAGGAGTCCTATGTTCGAGTCCTCTTCATCTGCTTGATTTTTCTCTTCTTCCTCAGGAATCGTCTCCAGCGTCCAAATGTCAGCATCTCTATCTAAGCCGTGGTTATTCATGTTCAGTTCCACCACTGATAATCCTTCCATATTTCTGAATTTAATTACATTGTTGCGTAGATCAATCACTGCTTGGTGCTCGTATAGGAAATCGGCGCCCAGGATCAAATTTACGCTCATCTTGTTCATCACCATGAATACGTGTGAGAAAGTATGTCCTAGATTCAATTGCACTTGAAATTTACATACAGCTGATATTTCAGGAATTACTCCTCTAATTTTGACCTGTGGTACTGGAATCGTAGGTATTCTCTGTTTTTCGCTTAGAGCTTTAATTAATGCCTCTGATACTAGACATAGCTGTGCCCCAGTGTCCTCTAATCCTTTTACTCTTAATCCTTCTATTCTTGTAATGATAACTGGTAATTTCCTCAGACAATGTTGTTCCGGTTGAATAATTTCACGTGTAAAATCATCAGGAGTTGCGACCCATTCCTCAATGTTCGCTATCAACCACTGTGTTTTATCTGGCGTGAAAATTAGACTATCTCCTTCATCCTCTAGTACATTTTTTTAATGGCCCCCGTCTGCCTCTTCTCATTCTGACTCTCGCGATGCTGTTGCGCTAACTCACTCTCTGCTCCGGTGATCTCCACATCTGGATTCTCGCGATTTTCCATCGTCCTTCGCCAGCGATCCTTTTCCATGTCTTGGCTGCGATGCAACTCATCTAGATACCGTTGTGATGCCTCGTGTCTGTTCTGCCATCCCCTCGACTGTCCTCCGTGTATCCTCGGTTCTCATCTCGTCCTCGGTTCCACGTTCTATTTTCTCTTCTATCATATCTGCGATGATGATATGGACCTTCGCGACCACGCCCTTTCCATTCATCTCTCCTGTATTGTTGCGGCTGCCAGTTCCTTTCGTTCCTTGGTCCATATCTCCTTTGCTCCTCTTTTGGCAAGTCTGACCTTCCGTTGTTGTTTCTGCTCTTATGGCTAACATTCGTGTTGGTGCTCTGCTCTCTTGTTTTGACTAGCTCGGCTTGGTGTACCAGCGCTGCGCTGTCACTCGCTCTGACGTGCCTATTCTGAGTATTTAATGACGTTTCATCCAATTGACGTAAAACCTCCTCTGCTTGTAGTGCGCTCGAGACGTTTGCCGCAATTAAGAACTGTTGTTCTGGTAATGGAAGCTGTTTACCAATTGTCATCACCAGTTCTGACTCCGGTGGTAAAATATCCATGTCTTTCAATCTGAGTAGCTGAGCCGAGAAATATTCTGAATAACGCGTGGGCTGTGAAGCGTGATACTTCCTGCTATACAATTCCATTCTCAGACTACTCTGTATGGACATGCTCCAATAACGGCGTAGAAATGCACGTTTGAAAGTGTCCATGTCTTCAAAAGTGTAGCGAAAACTTCTGAACCAAGTCAAGAAGCTATCCGCAAGTAATTTCTCTGTTACTCTGAGTTTGTTATTATCAGGAATGTTACTGTCTGTAAGGTAGTGTTCTAAATCTTTTAAAAAAGCTTTCGGCGTTTGTGAACCATTATTATTGAATTTGCGTGGGCGATCCTCCTGCATTCTAATTATTTGGACATACTGTGTAGTTGGGTTATTATTATTATTATTATTGCCAGTCGGCTGTTGAGGCGTCGAGGCGTGTCCTTTAAATGTTGGGAAACCGTCATTATTCTCGCTACCTGTGGTTGCACGACCCGGACTAAGTTCATTCATTCCTTCTACCTGAGTCTGGCTTGTGTTGAAATTATTAACCATACCGCTTGTCCCTTTACTGCTATTATGAGCTTTTAGTTCGAGAAGCATGTCTTGCTGTTGTAAAGACTGTATTTCTGTCTTAAGAATCTTCCGTTCTTGTCCCTCTATCTTTCCTAGTAACTGCAGTTCGACCTCCTTTATCCTTTTCTGGTTCTCTTCCATTTGTTCTATGAGTTTCTTTCTATCCTCTTTCCCGTCAATTCGAATTTGTTGGCATGTCTTGTTTATTTCTGCTCTAATTGCCTCCTATCTATCTTCCTCCTTTCTCTTGCCATCCTTCTTATCGCTTTCCAGCTGATCGAGCCTGCCTCCTATCAGTTCATTACTTTCACGAATGCTCTCTTTAAGTGCGTCATTCTCATTCTCTTGATTACTCCATCGTTCTGTTGAAGTCAAAGCTGCCTTGTCTATTTCCGTTCTGATCTCTATCATCTCCCCTTCTAAGCTGTGTAATTCCTTTGCCGCAGACTTCACCTCACTGTCTACTCCTTTTATTGTAGCCTGGATTGCTAACTGTTCCAACTTTATCCCTTCTGTATTGGCATTACATATTTCTTCCAGTTGTATGAGTTTCGCTGCCGTCTTTTCTTCACTGAACGCTATTGATTGCCATAAGTTCATCTCCATCTGTCCTAACTGTGCGGTAGTCTCAAGTGTGATCTTAGCTATCTGCTCTGCTAGTTTATCCGTCAATTCCTCTTTTAATGCTTCATTATTCAGCCTACCCTGTTCTGCAATTTGTTCCGTTAACTGTGCATTAGTAATTGTACTTTGTTCCGAGAGTAGTGCATTATTTATCCTACTGTGTTCCGCTATCTGTTCCGCTATACGTGCATTGTTTATCTCGCTCTGTTCCGCTATCTGCTCTGAGATACGTGCATTGTTTATTTCGCTCTGTTCCGCTATCTGCTCTGAGATACGTGCATTGTTTATTTCACTCTGTTCTCTACACTCCCTCTTAAAGTGTTCGAACTGCTCCATTGTTCTAGCTACCGAACTCTCAATTATAGCTCGAATTTCCTCCACTGAAGCCATAGCACAAAATAAAACACTTATTTGAGAAGACTGGGGCATGACGCCTCACGTACCCACCTTCTGCAATCATAAAATGAGTCGCTTAATCCCAATCTACGTTATTCCCATTAATTACTATTATTTGCTAGAAGAGCTGCCTATTTGATGTCCGCTTTTATGAATAAATTTTCAGTTTACCCTTCTGCGTTAATTTTAACTACCCAGTCCTGTCAATAAAGTACTGACATGACTTTTCACGGTTCACGCCGTCCTACAACATACATTTGGAGTTTGCTACTAATTATCCAATTATAGGGCGCCACGAAAACACTGTTTCTACCTCAATATGCAAAATAAACTCAGCATTTTCGACTATTTATTTTAAACAAACTCCTGGCTTCACATTCCCCTGAGTTACTGTTAATTTGGCCACATTACAGGGCGACATGATATGGTATACGACCCCCTCGTAAGACATCGCAGCAACCATCCAAGGTCTCGGTTGTACTGTCGAATGCCCACTTGGGCCTCACCATAATAAGGGGACACTCTACGTCAGTCTACATGTCCTCAAGGTTTGATAATGCAAGCTCAATGCTCACCCTCTTGGCTAAAGACCGACATGGGTCACCATGTTATATCACAACCTCAACGCGGCATGTACACTTCAGTAGGCTCCGGCTAGCCACTCTCTGACAATCTCCATCACTGTGATCCACTAATTAATAAAAGAAAACTAATATGGACATGAATAACTACTATGTTATCACCCAATCCATATGTACCCTTCAGTGTTCTTCTAGGATGCCGACTCTAGCTCGGGGAGTGGTCTGTTCGGTGTGGATCTAACTTATTCTAAACATCCTAGGAATATCGTCGAGGATCACAGGAGGCTTAACTTAAAATCAGTATGTCAGAGAACTCCTAATATAAAAATAATTTTATTCATAAAGACATCATCTCCCATTTCTCCCATCCATAGATAATAGACAACAAAATAAACTCCCTGAATTACTCTAATCATCAACATCAAAAAAATGCGAAAAATAATTTATCACACTGGCTGAAACCAGGTAAAGAAAAATAATCTATTTTACTGCAGTCCACTGCTTCAAGTTCAAAAATTAACGTCAACAGACTTAGTTCATCAAAACTATGGCCTAAATAACCCAGCCATTCTATCACAACAAATATGCGCACTCATGTTTATAACTTGCAAAATTGGTTTTTGGGAGCTCGGACATGTTTTTCTCGTACAATCATCATCTTTCCTCACAAGAGTCAGACAATGAAGGCAATAGATTTATTCTAGGTCACAGGCATGTGTGCACTTCTAACTTAAAAACAATTACTTCTCTCAGAGCCATGACCCTGTTAATTATGGTAAAATGAACAAGTCAACATACATGAAGCATCGGTTAAGTACTTCGGCGGCCGTTGCCCCGCGACTATTAATAAACAAACAACTATAATGAATGCACTCAAAAATAATGACAATACAAGACGTCGCTTCCTAAAGCGGCACACAAGAAGAAACCCTGGGAAGCCGGACTACCTTCCCTCATAGAATACAATAACATCCTCGACCTTGTGACAGACACTCTCACCACACTAACCAGCTGGGCAGGCAATAACCTTCATTGCTACTTTTAGAATTCAGACGGCTGGCCGCACTCCTATACCTGCTTCCTAAGACCTTCTTTTGACTACCTGGGGTTCGAGCTGTACAATTACTTTTCCGACGGAGCTAAAGTGCACTCTCATCAGACAATGAACTCAATCATTTCACTTACCATTTATATCATCGTAGAACACGGGAATACCACCTCCGTTATTAATTTCACTTACCATTTATATCATCGTAGAACACGGGAATACCATCTCCGTTATTAATTTCTGCTCAACCCAGGATCAACTTTCAACCTTTTCTGAATATTACATTATCATCCAGCCATTTTGTCTTACCTTCCTTTACCTTAGTGTGATCATCAATTACCATACTTATTATTCACATAATTTCAGTGTCATTACTAGTCTTGTCACAATATCGAGCTGTCTTCCCCATATTAGCTTTTACGTTCATATCGTGCATAAGCACTATCAAACCAATTATTCCCTTAACTGTGCATTCGGCAAGATTACTGATACTCTCAAACAAAACATATTTAAATAGAATTTTGATGCTCATATACTAATTACGTTATAAAACACACAAAAATAATCACTACTGATAAATACACAAATCTACACAAAACATGCCTGCTATGCCTAAAATAACTATTTTTATCATAATTGGTTATGATCGAGATAAACTTATCCGATCCCCATGATGGGATACGCTATGGCAAACATGCCCCATACAATAATTACTTATCTCTCATACATCCTGAAGCTGCTCTGGTCCTTGATATCTGTCTTCTTGATCAGTTGGTTCGTCTTGCTAGGAGGATAATTTACACACGGTTTCCAAAATTCACCAAAGCAAAGGTCCACTGTGAATTATTATTATTATCACAATGCACGGTTCTCGCATATGAAGCTCCTATCTGCTATAGCAATCATCAACCTACTTAGTTCTCCTGATAGTTCCATAGCTTCCTAGACCACTGATTTAGCTACCAATAGCTCGTACGGCTATCCCTATCATTATAACTGCGTACTGTCATGATATGCACTGTTCTAATTCGCAGTCGCGAATACTTAGCGACATTCAAATTCCAAAAGATATAACTGCTAATACTTATAGAACTTGTAAAATTTATTAATATTCTCGTTGCCACAAGCGCGGGCTTCCGCCTCCACAGCGCCCGGATAAGAAAACTTATAAAAACTTGTAAAATTGTTACTTTTCTGACGGCTATGGGCGTGGTCTTCCGCCTCTGCAGCGCCCCGATATGAAACTTTATAAAAACTTGTAAAATTGTTCCCACCGCGACGATCGTGGGCTTGCGCCTAAGCAGCGCCCCAAATAGAAACTGTTTTCGCTGCGTCTCCAACCATTATTTATATGATTTCTCTTAGGGGGACTTGGAGTGGGGAGTTTTTTAGAATTTATTTCCATAATAACACTCACATGAATATGCAAACTAGCTCCCTTGAACGTCCTCATTTCTAATGTCTCAATGACTTCTTTTTATCCAAAATCCGATCTTTGGATCTTTATATAATGAGCTCCGTAATTTCCTTCATTGTTCCTTAATTTCGGCGGGATTTGGTCGCTTCTCGCGTCCCTCGCTGCTATTGGTAGTTTTAAATCCACCCCCTGATTTCATTTTAATTCTGGCAAAAATCACAGAATGATCCAATTTAAATTTTGACGATACTTCTGAGAGGCTGGGATTGTCCCCTATACGATGGTATAATTCCTGTTTCTGTATTTTAATTACTGCTCCAATTCCTTTCAAATGGGCGGGGTTTATTTGGTGAGTGATCGTTGAAATTTTCGCATTTACCCGCTTAGTTGAACGACCTTCGCGCGTAGTCTGAGCGCATTTGGTATCCAGATGTTTAGCTTTCTCTCCCTACCGTCATTGTTTGCGCTGGGTGAAAGTTACTTTAAGGCATGTACGAACCTCCCTTTGTCATGCCTGTTCCACAAGCAACATCTATTCTCACACCGGCTTTGAAACATGAATAAAATCTTGTTGGAATAAATATGTAAAATTTATGCAATCACAGATGCATAAAGGTTACAATACATAGAAAATTACATTAAGAAAAAACGAATGGATTTCATTGGTCATCTCACTATACTACCAGAAAATCGATTGACGAAAGGGATAATAGATTACGTAACCTCACTCAAGAACTCAACACTTTGGCCTGAAGAACTTCAAGAGGGCCTCACAAATGCAAACATAAGTTCAACAGATATTTCAGAAAGGGACACCTTCAGACACAAAGTAAACAAATGGGAAGTTGCATCAGAGCAACTAAAACAAAAAATAGT
Organism: Meconema thalassinum; assembly: GCA_946902985.2. NCBI lineage: Eukaryota > Metazoa > Arthropoda > Insecta > Orthoptera > Tettigoniidae > Meconema > Meconema thalassinum. Next base: position 197,320,678 of record OX336391.1, on the reverse strand, counting down.
ACAGACCAAAGTGGTCGGAAGAACGTAAACAAGCCTTCTCGGAAAGAATGAAAGCCTATTGGAACAACAAGAAAAACCAAAAGAGTTGATTGAGTTATTTGATTAACGTCTTACATTTACTGAGAGAATTCTTATAAATTAAATATACACATCGAAAAACTTGATTGCCATGATGCAGGGCGCATGTGGGATTGTGTGAATAGAAAATTACAAACAGGAAGGCATTTCACCTGTTAAATATTGACTGATTCGTGTTGTAATCTTACCATCGTGTGACGTTTCAGTAAGGAACGTGGCCACCACAGGCGTCCAAAAGGGGCTCTTACTCGCCGAAGCATACCACAGATCAAGTTGTCCAGGACCTTATAAGGCAGGCGATCCCTCTCTTCGATGGCGGCCTCCTCGATCGATTGGCGGGTTATGAGAGGGCATGGACGATGCAATAGCACGCTTCAGCATATCCCAGATATTTTCGACACGGTTCATGTCCGGTTACATCGCAGGCCATTCCATTCGTTCAATGGCAGACTTCTGGAGAAAGTTTTGTACTACCGCCGTTCGTTGTGGCAAGTACATGCAAAACAATTTTGATGTGTATAAATGAATAATAATAATAATTATAAGTAGTTCATATATCTTCATATATCCTACTTATGTTAATTGCCTCTATCTACATACAAAATTTCAGTTTGATTGTTGTAATAGATTCGTAGATATTGAGAACCGACTAAATATTTCGGATGTTCGCCATGTTGGATTTTATATATGTAGGTCCTAGAGTTATGGGCTGTTACATGATGATTATTGTGTACGTGTAGCATTCAAACTTCAATCGCATGATTAGGACGCAAGAAGTAACAAGGAGATTCTAAAATTTCGCACAGCTGCCATCTTGTGGTTATGGATACAATTGAAATAAATTAGATGCCAGTGGATTAACATTCGTATAAGGATTTACTGTAACAAGTTCCACTGCACTCGGATGGTTAAATTGCGAGAAACGTCCATGTGAATATTTATACTTCGCGTCGCCGCCATGTTGGATTTGTGATCACCAGGTTATTTAAAGTCCTATAGGTGAACTTAAGTTCATAGTCCCTATGAACATAAAAAATCAGTTTGATTGCTACAATAGATTCGAAGATATCAGAGCCGTCTAAATATTTCGGATGGTCACCATGTTGGATTGTTAAATGTATAGGCAATAGAGTCATGTACCATTAAAGGAAAATTATTGCGTAGGTTCATTGTTCAAACTTTCAGATCGTTCACATGATTACGACACAAGAAATAAAAACTTAATTTTAAAATTCGCAAAGCCGTCATCTTGAGGTTATGCAAAGAATTGAACTAAATTAGATACCAGTGTATTACAATGTGAATAAACATTTTCTGTACCAGATTTCATTGCGTTTGGAACATTAAATTGCGAGAAAGGTCTATTTAAAATTTTCAAATTCGCTTGGCCGCCATGTTCGTTATGTAGTTAACCATTTTTTGGAAGTCTTATATACGAACTTCCAGTAGTGCCCTTTATCTCCGTACAAAATTTCAGGGTGATAACGCTAATAGTTTCAGAGATATAGAATGCCGGTGAAATATTTCGCACATCCGCCATCTTGTGGTTATGTAAACAATTGAACGGAGTTAGATGTCGGTGCATTACAATGTATATAAACATATACTGTACCAAGTTTTATTGCGTTTGGTTGGTTAAATCGCGAGAAACGTCTATGTAAATGTCGCAAATTCGCGTGGCCGCCATGTTGGTTTTGTAGTTACCCGTTTTCCAAAAGTCACATAGGTGAACTTCTAGTAGTATTCTTTATCACCGTAAAAAATTACAGGGTGATATCGAGAATAGTTTCGGAGATATTGAATGCTGGTGGAATTTTTCGCACAGCCGCCATGTTGGATTGACGAGATGTAACAAAATTTGAAGGGCACGATCGGGGTCGTCCGGAATAGTGCTATGAACTTACCGAGTTTCATTGAAATCGCTCCAGCCGTTTAGAAGTTATTAGGGGGGACCCACACACACTCCTCACACACACACACACACACACACACACACACACACACGCACACACACACACACGCACACACACACGGACAAAAGGTGATCTCATAAGCCTATTTTTTTTAAATTGAAAATCGGCTAAAATAATAAAGAAAGAAGAATGTACAAAAAGACATGCGAACCGCTAACATAACCGACACATAGGACAAATACTCCCTCCGTAACGAACTGAACAACTGGGAAGTCCAACCAGAGCAAGCAAAACCTACACCTTACAGACCTCAATGGTCTGATGAAAGAACAAGATGTTCAGTAAAGAACATATAGCCTACTTTCTCCTAAATGTATGAGTATTGTTATAACTCATTGTTATTATCAAAGAGTATATTAGAATCATTTCTTGGTTGAAGACCTTAGAAACTACTTACCTCTACCAAACGCCACAACCTAGAAAAAAACTACTACCATCATTGAAGAAAGATAGATAAGAAGTATCTCAAGAATGTTATGGATCTGGAGACATAATCGACTGGACTGGCTGCGTGGATCAGCGGTAACGTTGTAGCTTGCTGGGCACTAGTTTGCAGGTTCGTATCCTGGCGCAGTCAGCTGGCATTTGAGGGTGCACAAATGCGAGGGAGCCGTGTCAGTAGATTTACTGGCACGTTAAAGATCTCCTTCGGGCCAAAATTCCGGCACCCCGGCGTATCTAAAAGCAGCAGTAGTTAAAAGGGACGTAAAACAAATAACATTATTATTATTGTTAATATTACATAATCGACCTGCCGTGGGCAACATCCAACTTTGAGTTGAGGCATGTCTTTACACGTCTGGTTGTGCATGGCTTTCACAACCCTAATTGAATTAACAAATCTTTCCATGACCCTACAGAGACGTGTGTATACAATCTATGTGGATATTTTCGATTGCTATTTGCCTGAAATAAAAGTAATACTTAATAACCTGAACAAGCACAAACGGCTAGAATTCAGTTACTATGTGAAATCGTTTTGTTCTTTACTTCAAATAACATTTTCAAATAACGCACTATAGGCTGTTACAAACCCTTTAAAATAAAAAGTAAAAATTTATCGTAGTATCATCTTGCCATTCTTCAAGTTCGATGCGCATAGAATGTCAATGGTATACGGTACTAACCAATGGATCCCCAGGTAGACCAGTCGTGACATCTAGTGGAGAAGTATCGAACAATATAACCCTAACAGGGCGAGTGCATTCTAGTGGCCATAAGAAGAAACTTTTCAATAAAATATTGAAGTTAATAAGTAGGCCGGCGTGCAGTTACCTTTTTGGCTGCTAGATGTCTCGAGCTAATCTGCTGGTGAATTATGTTTTAATTAAATATATATTTTCCACCGTAATATGCACAATATAACGCTTAATTTTAAAACGTCTGAATCATTACAAGACAATAAATATATAAAATTTCAAGCAAAAGAAAAACTGATGGGGTTTGAACCATAGGCATATGAGTGATAGGCCAACGCTTTACCACGGAGGCATTTGTGCCAACGAAAATTGTTTTGTATAAAATGACTTACATATAACTCGTTAGCAAATAATGATTTAGACTAATCGATTTCATCAGTGGAGTATATTATTTATTTATAAAGCATTTCATACAAAGTTTATTTATTTTGTATCAGTACGCTATATTGCATGCAATACCCAAATTAGTGAAATATAAATCAGGCACAAGATATCCGCAGCCATCTTGTCTTCTTACCGAGAAGGCTCAGCTTTTTAAAATCACTTCTGCACTATAGTATTACAAAATAAACTTTTAATTTCGAACTTGCCTCTTCCTTTAGAACAGTTAAATCGATTCTCGGCTCGATAATCGGAACTGGTGGATCCCATGAAATGGATTATAAAGTTTGCATAATTCGCACGGCCGCCATCCTGAAATGGTAACGCGGATGACCTTGTAGTTTGGTCACAAGATGCGTCCTATATGAAGGTATGTTGTTACCAAATTTGTTAGAGATCGGATGATTTGGTTAGTCGCTATTTGATGTTACGTTTTGAACGTTTGAGTGGCAGCCATTCAATTTTGGTAAAGATGGCGGTGATATAAAACATGACACTGAGTTGCCCTTTGCTTGTTCTACCTCTGTACCCAATTCCGTTCAATTCGGTTTCACCATGTTCGAATTGATTGGGGGGACAGACATTCAGAGTACACACAGACTCACACACACACACACACACACACACACACACACATACACACACACACACAGACACACAATGTTTGGCCCTGTAGTGATCTCATAAGTCTACTTTCATTTTTTGCAAAAATCGAAAGTAGGCTAAAAATGGCATTCTCCAACAGAATTAAACAATACTGGAAAAATAAGAAAAACGTCAAGAATTGAGTCAAAGTGCTTAACGCTTTCCAATATTGGTAACATACGCTGAAAATATATAAACCCTAATAATAATAGGCATTCACGGCCGTGTGAAGAATCTTCAAAATGGGACTTTGGTTTATAAGACCATGTTAGATTACGTATCCTCAGCAAGTATGGATGGCACTATCGAAGATTTGCACAGAATTGTTTGGAAGTTTTAGTGTTAGAAGCAACACTAAGCCGTTGACATAAATATGTTTCTAGAAATGAGAAAGTGTGGTCATACACAGAGTAATTATTGACTTGCAAACTCACCTGTAAACCTGGCCGAGATTGTAATGGGCATTCACGTGGTTAGGCGAGTAGCGGATAGCGGACAGGAAATGGCTCTCAGCCTCTTCTGTAGCACTCATCAGCGTGCCCAGGTTGTTGTGTGCGCTGGCGTACGTGGGCCACAGTCTGGAACACAGCAGAGAAACAAAATATGGGCATAACGAGTAACGATTAAGGGACCTTACTGTAATAAACACTACTTGTCAAATCATCGTGATTCTGTTAGCTAAAACACGAAAACATCTGACGTATTTACAGTGATTTGTAGCATGGCTTCTGTAGCTGAACTGGCCAGCGGCCGGCTTGGAGAAGTTAAGATGTGACTAAGTATAATTGTTGTTTAGTCCGGAGAGGTATAGCAATAACCTACTTGAGAGGTGATAAAAGAAATCGGAAAGAGCACTAATAAAAGCAAGCCGGTCCTGCCTAGTCCACCTCATAATGGCACTGTCACTGCGGAGGTCCGAGTTCAATTCCAAGCCTTGACGAGAAATTTCATTTCGATCTAAGGGCTGAAACATGATAAACTCAAACTCATAAGACAAACATGACAAGAGGTGGGTTCAATTCCTACCTCAGCCAACCTGGAACTGGTTTTCTATTCTTTCCCACTTCTGCTCCAGGCAAATGCAGGGATGGTTACAAACTTAAGGCCACGGCCGCTGCCTTCCCGATTCTCAACTCAACTTAGTAGAAGTTGATTTATGAGTCCATTGTACTCCAGGCAAATGCTGAATGGAACCTAAATTATGGCCTCCTCCAACCCAAATTTTAACCCCAGTTACAAATAACTTACACGATTTAGAACATACAATGTAAAAACACAGGTTATCAGATAAACTCCACATAACCCAAGTGCACGAGGCTAAATGAGGATGTCGCAATGGCCCTAAACGAATCAACAACGCCAATGACTACAATCTGACCCGCCTAACTATATTTGATTTTTGACAAAGTAAATGCTATATCTTCACTCTTCACGTAATCAAAATTCCCGCGGCGTAGCCGTGCTCGTTTATTCATGCACTACGGCCGTGAGGGCAGCTGCAGTAAGTCAAGAGATCGCAGTTTCAGATCTCGATGCTGACAGAGGCTATGAAGAGTGTGTTTTTTCCGGGTATTTCTACAGTTCCTCCATGCAAACGCCGGGATAGTACCTTACTTCGTCCCGAGGCACTTATTTCATCTCTAATACAGTTACACACACGACTACAGTCATCAAGTAAATACAGGTTATCAGACAACCTTAACACACACTCAACTACACGGGGCTGATTATCAAGACCCCAAGCTCGTAAAATGAATTAACAACAACATTATCATAAAGCATGTCTTATAAGTGACATGTATTTATTAATATTGCTAAATTAACAAATTAGAAGTGAAAAATCATAATCGAATGGAGTTAAAGCCTTTCATCTTTATTCGCACAAGTATTGATACTATTTTTAAGAGATTGAAGATAATCACAATATAACCAATTATATGAAAGTTGCGAGCGCCAGAAACCAAATTTTACAGGAACTAATAATTCCTTTCTCATTAAAATCGTATGTGCTAAGAATCATCGGTTGAGGGCACAGCTTCAATGAGGGTAAAAAACAGCAATAGCCATTTCGAGGAAAAATCACAGGGAATTATAATTATTAATAACCGAATCTAATAATTATTTTATAATCCATGATATAATAAGGCCTTTATTATCTTTTACTTAACACTCCTTACATCAAAACTTAAAGTTACACCACCGTATAAATTACTTTCCGCTTTTTCAATAAATATTCATCTTCCATTTTATCTACGCTTCTTTTTACTATATCGTTCCTCGTCTTTCATGCGGCCTCCCTTCTTCCTTCATGAATTTTAAACAAGATTTGTCAGGTCGGAAGCCAGTCGGTTTTGCAGGTGTTGCTGGGTGTCTACAAATAAGGTAAACAGACACGGCGCTTGGAATTTATGATGCCCGCGACTTTCAACTGCAACATTAAAGATAGATGGAACTTTATTGTATTCATGGTTAGTTGAGTAGTTTAGCCTGCCAGGAGAGAAAATTCATTTTAAATGCGTGAGGAATGAGTGGAACTGTTTACGAAGATAAATGTATTGAGGTAACGAGACAGGTAAATTTTATACTTCACATACATTTAGTGAGGGAATTGAATTACACGGTGTAGGAATATCACACACACTAACATACCTTACACCATTTGTGAAATTCATTGATTCATTAACTTTCATTTGAGAGGGGTTTCCCTTTGAGCGTCCACCCTAAGGTATATTCGCCGAGTCGAGACAGTGTCCCTGGCTACCCGTACAGAGAAACACGCCCAGTTCACGTCATCGTCTCTGCCGGACAGAGGTAGCCAAGAATCTCCGAGATCATTAGCCATGCCGTATCCCTAGAAAAGACAAGACTTGCTGCACTTAGTGCTGTGCTGCCCTGTATACTGTTGCCTGTCATAAGCAGTTAAGAACTAATTCATTAATGAATTAACTGTCTCTAAATATAAAAATGAAAGTGTGTCTGTTTTTTCTGAATTTCCACGGGAATTTGCGATATTTGGGCGTTTCTAACTGTTTTATGACGGATGCGCGCAAAAATAAATTTTTTGTCTGTCTGTCTGTGGCCAATTTTTTGTGTCCTTATAACTCGAGAACGGCTAGGTGGATCAACGTAAAATTTGAAACAGATATCCATCAGAGGCACGGCACTAATCATTGATGTAACTCTTCTCCGTACCTCTCAAAAAAGGGGCCTACCCCCTTAAAATACATGCTGAAATAGGAGTAGAAGGGTGAGACAAAGCTCATTTTCAGCCCCTCGATATGAGAAACTAAACTCGGGGACCACATTTTAAGGCCCTAAAACCAACAGTTTTTGAGATATTCCCAGAAAACTAATTTCACCTAATAAACAATGAAAGAAAGCAAGCCGGTAACCATGGCAACTCAATCTCAGAAGTCCATCTATTGCTGTAACACGCAATGCCATTCCATTTACTACATTACTGTGAAGGAAGCTTGTAGTTTAACGTGACCGTTAATCTCGCGATCATAAGCCACGGGACCTCCGTTTTACGTGGAATCCGAACCACAGGACATGGCATTTCACATCGAAAGACTCACATGCATTGACCGGGAATCGAACCCGGTCCGCCTTGGTGAGAGGCCTACAGCTTGACCGCTGAGCCACCACGCCCCCATTACTGTGAAGGTTTGCAAACGGCTATAAGGTTATAACGGATCCAAATTAAGCTGAAATATTCGTCAATACATATAATGCGCTTAAGGGGGTCAAGGGGTACTTTAGATTTTTTTCACGCGATTTACACCTGCGGGTATGGTACGGAAGGTCTATTATATCCCTATCCCTATATTGTTATATTATTATTGTTATTATTATCATTATTATGGCGTTCAACGACGAGACAAAGCTCATTTTCAACCGCTTGGTGTCAGAAACAAAACTCGGGGCCCCTAAAGAGCCGTAAAGGGTCCCCGAAAACTGCATTTTAAGACTCTAAAACCAACAGTTTCTTAGATATTCCCAGAAAACTAATTTCATTTAATAAACTAATGAAGGAATGCAAGCCAGTAACGATGACAAAAGTATCTCAAGAGGTGGCATCCAACTTTCCATCTATTTCTGGAATAAGTAATGCCACTCCATTTATTACATTTCCGTGAAAATTTGCAAATGGCTATAAGGTTATCACGGAACCAACTAAAACTGTAAAATTCGTCATTGCGCTTAAGGGGTTCAAGGAGTAGACTACCCTAGACATTTTTCACACGACTTACACGTGCAATATGTCGTACAGAAAGTCTATTATATCTCCAAACACCAACATTATTTTCAAAAATTCCTGATTTGAAATAGTAGACTATTTTTTGCTGCTTTTAGGAATTAGAGCCATTGGAGGCTAAAAAACCTGACATTTCATGCACCACAGGCCTTTATAATTTATAAAAGGGGTCTTCTTGGGGTTGGGCACTTGACACAATGGTTAGTGTCAGTTTATATGTGACGTGTATTGCGATTCGTCTACGAAGTTTTCAATTTTATTTTCACGTCAGGAAGAACACGTTAGGTAAATTTAGTTTGAGAGCACATTTTAACTAATCATTTTTCTTTGTCGACAAACAGGTTCCAAGCCTCTAACCATTGCAACAGTATTTCAATTGAAAACGTCTGGTTATTAATACCGAAGACCCTTCGAAGAATGGGTACTTCTGCTAGTCAATACATAACCGAACAATAAATAAACCGCGTTGCAGCATATAACCGATAAGTCAGCCCACTTCGCATGTGGGCTATACATAGCACTGAAGTTGCCGTATGTTCAACAGGCACAGCTCTATGCATCCCTTGCGGGCAGCCCTGCAATCACGTGTACAACTGTGTTTACTTCCACTATCTTGACTCGGCGAACAGACTTTAGTCTTCAAGCCTCTGTTTGCAAACTAGCCGCCTACATGATTGCCTATTAGCAGTTATCACTGTGACTTGTTCTCTCGATTTGAAAAAAATCCACTCTTTCTTCTATGCCCAAGATAGCGGGTTCAAACCCAGCCGAAACCGTCGGATTTTTAAGAGGGTTAAAAATCCCTCAGAATGCCTTCCTTCGGAGGGGAAGTAAAGCCGGCTGTCCCATGTCATACATTTATGGCATGTTAAAGAACCTTCCACCAATTCCACCTGTGTGAAGCTAAATTGGATAGGTTAAGAATGTAAACAACGCTCTTAGGTTTCTACGTTCGTTGCCAAGAGCCGACTGCCGTGGCGTCTAGTAGCTAAGTTCTGAACTAAGCCTAGTAGTCGTTGGCGGTGGCGTTTGGCGGCAAAAGTAGGAACAATTTTAAAAATTCTAAGTTGCAGTCTGTACTTAAATTAAAAAACAAATACACACACTAATACAGCCATCACAATTAACACCGGTTATCAGACAGATTCTACACACACCCAAAGTACACGGGGCTACATGACCGTGTTGTCGCATCCCCTAAACCAACCAGCCAACCAACCATTCTACTCAGAATCCTACCATCGCCTACTAGGTCTGCTTTTGCTTCTCTTACATTCTAGACACATAATCATTAACCTCTGAGGTAATGTCTCCTCCCCCAATCCCATCACATGACCCCTCCTTCTGAGTCGGCTTTACCTAATGGGTTCATTTCTAAATTAGCTTTAATCTCTTCATTACGAGTACACCCCTAACGCTTTCAAGCTCTCGACTGATGGATGAGTGAAAACTGGCAGCCATATTTACCTCTCTATGCATATACTTCTTTTAAAATTACATGGGAGGCACACCAATGAAGATATCAACATGGAAGTTGGTAAGCGTATAGAGTATACAACACTTATTAACACTTTAAGCAAGTCATGTCTCTGAACCAAAAGGGTTTAATGTTAAAAAGTAAGAAATGTGGAAACAAAGTTACAAGTTTCAGATTTTGAAAGTTTGGAAGTAATTCTAGGAAATAGCATTCAAAGCCCAATTTTTTGTTCATGTCAGTAGGAAGGCTATATTTGTGTTTACTAGCATGGTAAATATCAAGATTCTACGGTATGTGCATTAGATCCAAGGATAAATTAAAATATTTAAGGTGATGTAACAATGAAAAATATCAGCCAATTTTGTATAAAACACTCATCGCTATCCACACTAACATCACTGTATGGAAGTGCTGGATTATTATCATCATCTACACTTTCCGATTCGGACAGAGAAACATCATCACTTGAATAATTGTCAAGATATTCAGTGAAATCGTCATGTTGCCATGTCGCACACGATAAATATCTGGGCCTAACCTAAGTGAACTATACCTATTACTTCACTATCACTCAGCACCCAATTACCTAAGAAAACTATGTACATATTGAAATAACAATTAAACAAAATATATTGCCTACGATACAGCTTAAATTCACTATATAATCACGAACGCGAACAGAGAGAAATGAACGCAAGTTTGCCGCCAATCACGATGTAAACAAGACCCTGAAGTCCAGGGAACACATTTTTCAGACTCGAAGAATATCGATAAATACGGATAGCCGGTAGTTCCCGCGGAGTATAACCTGAGATAAAACTGTACTCTTCTTATTCCGTACAAAAATGCTGCTGTCTGGCGCGTAAATAGTGAACTAATAATAATAAAGATGGGTAATGATGGATCGTTACGGTGTCAGTTTTCGCAGGATCCGAGGGTACCGATGGATCGTTACCTTGAAAGTGAAAGGGTACTCTCCTAATTAATGATATTGGCGTTACGTCCCTTTTATCTACTGCAACAATTAGAGACACCGAGGTGCAAGAATTTCATCCCGAAGGGGATTTTTAACGCGCCAGTATTTATTTATTTATTTATTTATTTATTTATCGTATGGCTTTTAGTGCCGGCAGTGTTCGAGGACATGTTCGGCTCGCCTGAGTCTGTAGGTGCTTCCAGCGGACACCCTTATTAGGGTGAGCTACAAGTTCCGTTCAATTTCAAGTAGTTCCAACTTTCGCTACCAGATATCAATGATACCTAGTGGCGAACGTAGGAACTTAGATAGAGCGTTCCGGTGAAATCTAACCTAACAATTTAGCTTTACACACGTTTAGTCTGTGAAAGGATATTTTACATGCCATAAATCTATGCCATGGGACCGCCGGCTTTACTTCCCCTCCGAAGGAAGGCATACTGAAGGATTTTTAACGCTCTAAAAAATTCCGACGACTTCGGCCGAGTTTGATCCCGCTCTCTTGGGCACAGCAGTACAGCATGATACCAACTACGCCAGTAAATGTACTAACACAGCTCCCTCGCTTTTGCGCACCCTCAAATGCCAGATGACTGCCCCATTATTCGATCCTGCGACCTTGGGAATAACAGGTGGGAACGTCACCGCTGAGCCAATCAGCCAGACGAGTACAATCCTGTCAGTGCTCTCAACTATATGTACAGGCAATCAATTCGTGCTACCATCATATCAGTTAATTCTCGCTTTTGTATGATATATCCTGAAACATCCCAGCTCTCACATCCATACAGCAAATCTAAATTCTGAGCGATGTAGGGAGAGTTTTGTCGCTACACTATTTTCAGTAACATTGGTTTCAGATAAAGTAATCGTCACTTCCCGCCCAATCTATTTCGACACTCATTTGTTGACCAACTGAAGAGCAACTTGGTTGGTTTGTTATACAGTCAACAGTGAAAATTGACTCTTAACATTTCAACACTCACGATGGTCGTTATAAACGCCGTGATTCGAAAATTGAGTTCCCAGAAGCCTAGTCGTAAACTGTGCCTCAAACCACTCGGATATGCTGGTAAGCTGAACATTTCTTACATTGTTTAGCAACCTCCTGTAGTAATGTTCTACAGCTTGGGTAGGTAATGGTGTAAACACATGTAATGTATATACGGATGGAAAAAAGACTTCAAAGCTGCTTAATCGACGAAAGCACTTTAATTTCAGTCAATTCAAATTACTAATAGATGAGCTGAACTTTAAGTTTTGTTTATTTCCACTAGTTTACATAAGGAAATGGAACGGTAATTACCTAATTTCCTGAGTGCGAGCTGTGAGTTGGGGGGATGAAGGGGAATCGAGTGCCACTTATAAGTGGCGCCATCCAACCAAACGCCAGACATATACGTGGGAATAAACCCAGCTCTAATACTTCAAAATGTGTGGATCACATTCTGGGATAATTAAAGTCAATTTCCTTCGGTGGCGTAGTCGGTAGCATGCTGAGCTTCTATGCCCAAGATAGCGGGTTCAAACCCGGCCAAAGATGTCGGATCTTTTAAGAGCGTTAAAAATCCCTCAGTATGCCTTCCTTCGGAGAGGAAGTAAAGCCGGCGGTCCCATGTCATAGATTTATGGCATGTTAAAGAACCTTCCACTAATTCCACCTGTGTGAAGCTAATTGGATAGGTTAAGAATGTAAACAACGCTCTTATGTTTCTACGTTCGTTGCCAAGAGCCGACTGCGGTGGTGTCTAGTAGCTAAGTTCTGATCTTGGCGTAGTAGTCGTTGATGGTGGCACTTGACGGCAAAAGTAGGAACTATTTGAAAAATTCTAAGTTTCAGTACTTAAATTAAAAAACAGATAACACACACTAATACAGTCATCACAATTAACACCGGTTATCAGACAGATTCTACACACACCCAAAGTACACGGGGCTACATGACCGCGTTGTCGCAGCCGCTAAACTTAAGAACCAACCAACCAACCAAAGTCAACTTCTAGTTCGTATGGATCCCATTTGATGAAGTCCACCTCGATATGTAGTGGCTGTCACCGCGGAGGCTCGTGTTCGAATCCTGGCTATGCCAACAAATTCAATTCTGATCTGAGGGCCGGAACGGGGTACACTCAGCCTCATGTGTCAGAATTGCGGGCTCAATTCCTACTTCAGCCATCCAGAAAGTGGATTTCCGTCGTTTCCCCAAATCTACTCCATGCAAATACCGGGATGGTACCTAAAGCTAGACAACGGCCGTTTCATACCCAAACTACCCAAATTTATGAATTTAAGAATTTAAATCAGTCAGAATATATTTTAATCAAAATCATTTCACTGAGCAATGGATGATATGCTTCATCACCCTACTTGGTGAAGGTTTCTCCCCTGTAGACTTATTACATCTCCCATAAGGAATTATGACTTGACATTTTCATAATTGCGTATTCCGACGATTATCTGAGCTAAAGGAAGTAGGAGACTTCTGTTACTTAGGAAGCAAAATAACCAGTGATGGACGGAGCAAAGAGGATATAAAAAGTAGGTTGGCTCAGGCAAGGAAAGCATTTCTACAGAAAAGGAATCTGTTGACATCGAATATAGATTTAGTATTAGGATGTCATTTTTGAAGGCATGGAGCATGGCACTCTATGGAAGTGAAACTTGGACAATTGGTGCAGCAGAAAAGAGGAGAATTGTAGCAATTGAAATGTGGTGTTACAGGAGAATGATGAAGATCAGATGGGTAGATAGGGTTACAAACGAAGAGGTATTAAGACTAGTGGGAGAGGATAGATGTTTCTGGCGACTGCTAATGAAGAGAAGGGATAGGTTGGTAGGACATATACAGTACTAAGACACCCAGGAATAGCAAGCTTAGTTATGGAAGGAAGGGTCGAGGGCAAGATATGTAGGGGTAGACCAAGTTTAGAATATGTTAAACAGATTGCCTCAGATGTAGGGTGTGGTAGCTATGTAGAGATGAAACGATTAGCTCAGGACAGGGAGGCATGGATAGCTGCATTAAACCAGTCAAAAGACTGAAAACTCAATCATCATCACCTGAGCTGGCTGCATTTTCTCTGTTTTCATTGACATTGGAATATACCCTTTAAATCCAGTGATTTCAATCCATGGTTCACAAATCTTTGCGTGGTTCAAGAGCGGATGATCAGTATTAAATACTTTGAATTCCTCACCTCTAAATTTACACGAAAAGTAAAATATAGCAAACAAAACCAAACGTGTGGCATTTTGCATTAACGAGGCCCCTCTTTTAGTGGAAATTCTATATTGTAATTTTCCTATACATTTCTTAAAATAAGATATAATGAAGACTAATGGTTAATAGTTCATTATGCAACGAGCGTATTATGGCAATAATTAATACACGAGTATGTTTATAAAACGAGCGTATGCGAGTTTTATAATTTCCATACGAGTGTCTTAATTACCATTTTAGGCGAGTTGTATACGACTGTTTATGTTCGACGATAATTATTATAACTATTTTATGTTCGAACATAAATATTCATAAATATCTGTCAAGATTTCGCCAGTTTTATGTACTGAACATAGCGCATGGGACACAGACAATACCTTGTATTTGACCTTGGCCTCCTCGATTACCCCACTATGACACTAAGCAACGCAGTGAAATTTAAATTAGAAGGCCTTGGAACTCTGTGCAGGTGCGATGCTATTCTTATCTAATTGGTCAAACAACTGTTTCTTGTGCTGTGATTGGTGGGATAAACTGTTTCATAATGAAAAATAGTGTTATATTGACCATCATTATGATACAGTTTTCTGACTTATAATAGTCAGGGTTGAACATAATAGTACATTATGCAACGAGCCTATAATGGCTATAATTAAGACACGAGTATTTTTATAAAACGAGCGTAGGCGAGTTTTATAATTTCCATACGAGTGTCTTAATTACCATTATAGGCGAGTTGCATACGACTGTTTATGTTCGACGATAATTATAACTTTATTATATGTTTTAACATAAATATTCGTAAATATCTGTTGACAGTCAGCCACTTGAATTTTGTGATCAGAGAGCGAGGGCTGGTTGTGATATCTCTGTCTTTCAATATCTCTGAACGACCGACGCATGCGCTCTGTGTTCTTGCAATGCCATATGCAGGCCAAATGTTTACATCTGTTGTCCCTCAGTAATATTGTCACCGGAGTCGTTTGAAGGCAATGGGCAGTGTAGAAATTAGGGTTGGTGATATTAAGGTACCGTGCTATTTCTTGTCTCATATTCGCCAGTTTATTTACGCGAATATAATATGGACGGTGCGTATTCCTTGTCGGTAATTTATTATAGTTCGATGTTGTGTTTATGTCCGACATGTTGGATTTTGAGCGCATGCGCGAAGGTATCGTTACCTAATTGGTCAATGAACGAGCTCTGATTGGCTGGAGAAAATGTATCGTAATGGAAAACAGTGTTATATTGACCACCATTATGATACAGTTTTCTGACACTTAATAGTGAGGGTTGAACATAAATATTTCAAATAACTTCACCGCTTTCTAAATTATTCAGGGTTAACACAATTGTTTTAAGCGATTTCATGTACATGCATTATTGAAAGTATACTGTATAGCTTACAGCATTGCCACATAATTTTCTAGTTTTCGGCCAAACTTCCAACGTCTGATGGCAGCATGCTGACAGTTCCCCGTCTATAGCCAAACCACAAGGACTCTTAACGACTTTACAAGATTTATGACGACATGGAAGCAAGTTCTTTACGAAAACATGTGTGCGACAAATGATTATGCAATGCATCAAACTGTCATACGGGCATGTAAAAAGTACGTGCTGATTATACGGTTTCAGTTGGAAACGAAATTAACGCTGGGTACGATGGCTTACTGATACAAAACGTGAATGAACCTTTGAAACGGAAAGCAGTATCACTCGTGAAGGGACGAGTAGCCGTGGAGCAATGGCCCAAGTGCGTAGAAGGTAGCTGTCCAGTGTTTGGGAGGAGGGTTGGAATCCCACCACCGCTAAACATTTTTATGCACATTTTAAGCTCTGGGTATCCAATACAAGGGCATTCGTGCCACATTTGACCAATATTATGCGGAGTTTATTTACGGTTCAATGTGTACTGGCTTGACGTAGTGTGCTGCCTAGAAGCGCTGGTCATTCCATCGCCATGCTCTTGTGTTTGATCACCAAAGCCTAAAATGTGGATAACAAATACTTAGTGGTGGTGGGATTCGAACCCACCTCCCAAACACAGGTCCGCTACCTTCTAAGCACTTCAACCATTGCTCCACGGCTACTCGTCACTTTAACTTGCCTGAAAGTGCATGAAATGTGATACTGCATTCCACTTCGAAGTTTCATTCACGTCTTTAATCAGTATGCCACCAAACCCAGCGTCAATTTCGTATCCAACTGAAACCGTATAATCGGCATGTACCATGTACTTTGTACATGCCCGTATAAGAGTTTGATGCATTGTATACTCACGTGTTGCACACATGCTTTTGTGAAGGACTTGCTTCCATGTCGTCATTAATCTTGTAAAGCCGTTTAGGGGCATTGTGACTTTCCTATAGACGGGGAACTGTCGACCATGCTGTCATCAGACGTTGTAAGTGTGGCCGAGAACTAGAAAATATAAGGGGCAGAAGACTCACCCGGTATACCAATTAAAAGAGAAACTCATCAAGGTTTTTGATGTGTCTTGCTACTAATTCTCAATGTGCCATACTCACGCCACATGGCAAATATCGATACGGGGGTCCAGCTCCGACCACACAGGCTGGGGCATATCCTGGTCAATTTTAGCTACAGCCACATGGATGTGACTTCTAAGTTCAACAAGTGCAAAACTCATAGCGTCGATTATTGTCATCTTGTGACAGGTGCAGATCTGTGCCTTTTGCGCTGGCCTCCCTGGTCGCCTGATCTGATCCCATGTGATTTCTTTTATGGGGGTTTATCAAAGATGAAGATTATGTACCACCCTTGCCAGTTAATCTTGTTGAACTGAGGAAACGGATGCATGCGGCTGTAGCTAAAATTGACCAGGATATGCTCCAGCGTTTGTGGTCGGAGCTGGACTACCGTATCGATATTTGCCGTGTGACGCGAGGTGGGCATATCGAACATTTGTAGCAAGCAGCTCACGAACCTTGAAGAGTTTCTCTTTTAATTGGTATATCTGTCAATGCTGTAAGCTATATACTTTCAATAATGCATGTGCTTGAAATCGCTTAAATAATTTGTGCTAACTCTGACTTTACTGCAATAAATCATGCAGAGTATAAATCAGCCCTGGCACTATACAGCCCATGACGGGCTAAGGCCGACCAAGCGACCGCTGACCAGCCATTCGGCCTGCAGATATTGGGGTGACGCGTGATCAGCGCGTCGGGTCCCCTCGGCCGTTAATCTTGGTTTTCGTGATCGGGGCGCTGTCTCATTGTCAGACAGCTACTCAATTGTCCTCACGAGGCTGAGTGCACCCCGTTCCAACCCTCACGTCAGTTTTAAAATCCCTGACGGAGCCGGGGATCGAACCCGGGGCCTTCGGGTGAGAGGCAGGCGCGCTACCCCAACACCACGGGGCCGGCTAAGAGTATAAATTACATTTTGGAAAACTGGCGTCGAGTCTAATAATTTAGTACAGACATCACAGTGACACTGGTTATCGGACAAATTATACATAAACCCTAGTACACGGGGCTTCATGACTACGATGTCGCAGAGCCCCTAATAGTACATTATGCAACGAAGCTATAATGGCAATAATTATGACACGAGTATGTTTATAAAACGAGCGTAGGCAAGTTTTATAATTTCCATACGAGTGTCTTAATTACTATTGTAGGCGAGTTGCATACCACTGTTTATGTTCGACGATAATTATAACTTTATTATATGTTTTGACATAAATATTCATAAATATCTGTTGAGAGTCAGCCACTAGAATTTTGTGATCGGAGTGCAAGCGCTGTGTATGATATCTCTGTTTTTCAAGTTCTCTGACCGACGCATGCGCTCTGTGTGCTTGCAATGCCATATGCAGGCCATATGTTTACAGCCTGCCGTCCAGCTCTATAGCATTCACTAATATTGTCACCGAAGTCGTTTGAAAGCAATGCGCTGTGTAGAAATTGGAGTTGGGAATATTAAGGTACAGTGCTGTTTCTTGTCTCATATTCGCCAGTATATTTACGCGAACACATTGACGGTGCGTATTCCATGCCGGTAATTTATATAGAAAGAGGCTGTGTAACATCATTGCAGGAACAACCCACATATTACAGGCTTGGAAAGAGTACTTTGACCACTTACTGAACTGCCCTGAACCAGACAACAAATTGGAGAGAACCACTCTTTCTACGGTAGAACCTTTCATAAATGATCCTTCATATGAAGAGGTAACCAGCAGTCTGAAGAAACTGAAAAACCACAAAGCTGCTGGATCTGACGGTATACCAATTGAATTGCTGAAATATGGGGGTGAGAAGCTTCATTAAAAACTGCATAGACTTATCCTGAAAATATGGCGCGAGGAACAAATACCGGATGAATGGAAGGAAGCAATTATTGTTCCAATACATAAGAAAGGAGATAAACATAACTGCGGAAATTACAGAGGAATAACCCTACTTGTCACAGCTTACAAATTATTGTCGCACATAATATTACAACGACTAATTCCATACACCGAAGATACAATAGGAAACTTTCATAATGGTTTCCGTAAAAACAGATCAACAACAGACAATATATTTTGTATTAAGATAATCAATGAAAAAGTTTGGGAATATAACAAAAACGTCCATTACCTATTTATTGACTTCCAAAAGGCCTATGACTCAGTCCACAGAGAAACGGTGTGGGAAATTATGGCAGAATACGGAATCCCACAGAAACTCATCAGCCTGGTCAAAATGTGTATGGAGGAGACGGTGAGCAAAGTGACACACTGTGGATCCGTATCAGAAGGTTTTGAAAACAGAACAGGACTAAAACAAGGTTATGCGCTCCCCCCACTTCTCTTCAACATCGTTCTGGAAAAAGTAATTCGGGAAACCAAAGAAGTTGCAACTGGACACCTAGTAGATAACAAACACAACATCCTGGCATATGCAGATGACATTGTATTGATAGGAAATAATGGACGAGAAATTGAAGCTTTATTCAGGAAATTAAATAAAACTGCTGCTAAATAGGTCTAAAGATTAATGAAAAGACAGAATACATGATCATACAGAGAGAAAACATGACTACAGACCAACGCAACAACCTTCATATAGGCAATTTTACGTTTAAGAACACGCCAAACTTCAAATACCTTGGAGTAAATATAAATGACTGCAACTGAAGACAAGTTGAACACCAAATTAGATTACGGAATGCAAACAAAGTTTACTTTTCCCTGCATAAATTACTTTCCTCCAAAATTTTGACCAGGAAAACAAAACTAAAACTATACAAGACGATCATCAGGCCGGTACTGCTATACGGAGCCGAAACATGGAGTGTGACCAAAAGGGAGGAACGCCAACTTACAGTCTTCGAAAACAAGATATATAGAAAAATTTTCGGCCCCATCTTTGACCAGGAAACACAAAGATGGGTTCTCAGATCAAACCATGAGCTGTACAAGTTAGCCAATCAACCCAGGGCATTGGACGTCATGAAAGCGAAACGGCTACAATGGGCAAGCCATGTCATCAGAATGGACGCTGCCAGAATAGTTCGCCAGGTGTACGAGAAGAAGATCGAAGGCTCGAGACCCCCTGGAAGACCTAGGAGTAGATGGCAAGATGAGGTGACCTCTGACTGTAGACAAATGGGTATTACTGGATGGGAGAATACTGCGCTGGATAGGAGGAAAGGGAGGCAGATAGTGAGAGCAGCACGGGATCGTCACGTCCCAGAGAAGCGAATGGAGTGAGTGAGTGAGTGATGCTGTGTTTATGTCCAACATGTTGGATTTTGAGCGCATGCGCGATGTTATCCTTACCTAATTGGTCATTGAATGAGCTCTGATTGGCTGGAGAAATTGTATCATAATGAAAAACAGTGTTATAATGACCATCATTACGATACAGATTTCTGACACACAATGTTAACATTTAGACACCGTCGAACATAAAGAATCGACAAAAACAACAACATTTTTTTGAAACTAATAAATTGTGATATATTCACATTATTATCCGTAGCACTTATGATTACAACATGACAGTAATATTCTAAATATATACACCGCGGACAGGCCAACAAGGACCACGCAAATATCACTTCTTTATAGGTCTAGTTTCCTTCTTTCTCTTCCAGAAGTCTTTCATCCTGGTCGACTGTGCAGCTCTTCTTTCAGCAGTCCATTCTGCTCTGTTGAGATTTTTCTTCTCCCCGACAAGAATTTTGAGACCAAATTTTTTTTTCTGTACTCTATTCGATTTAGACAATCTTCTTCAGTAATTTTGATTTTTTGAAGTTTTTCTTTCATTTGTTTTACATAGCCTCCTTGTCCTTTATAGTTCCAGATTTTATCTAAAATTTGTTTGTTTAACCTTGAGCAATCCATGCGGACCATATGTCCGTAGAACTGAAGTCGCCGTTTTCTGATCATCACTTCAAGGTTGTCGATTTTACTATACATTTCTGCATTCGATCTCAGTCTATAACCTTCCTGTGTTTTCCTAGGACCATAAATCCTTCTTAAAATTCTTCTTTCTATCTTGAGCAAATTCTCCATTCCGGTTATATTTGTAGTTTCCATGTCGTACATGATGACTGGTCTAACAACAGTATTAAAATGTCGTAATTTTGCATTGATAGACAGGTTCTTTTTATTGTATATATTTTTTGTACAAAAATTTAATCTTTCCAATTTCCTTTTACTATTTTATTGAGTATACAAAAAGCTGTTGATTTTGTTGGCTCATATACGGGCTTTGTGGCTTCGTGATCATATGTACTGTATCTCCGTGTTTTTGAATGTGGCGGTGGGAGAGATTTGTCTGATAACCCATGGCATTGTGATGAATGTTCTAGTGTGTGTGTTTGTAAATGGAACCATTATTTGGGTAGGAGGTGGCCGTGGCCTTATTTTAGGTATCTTCACACCATTTGCTTGGAGTAGATGTGGGAAAGTTAAGAAAATAACTTCTATGATGGTTGAGATGGGAATCGAACCCAGAGCACAGCTGTAACAGCCAAGAATGCTCATCATGACGCTACGAGGTGGACTATATTAGTAATAATAGATTACACTGAATTCAGGACTTATTTACTTTCATTACTTTTTTTCAGGCATACCAACCCGTTTTGTGCTTTAAAACTCGTACCTATTAATGTGCTTCTCATGTACGGCAATAATGGTTTCACTTGATAGGCCATCGTTTAGGCATATTCTTCGTTTATCGGAATGAAATTTTGAGGTATGATTCTACCTCGTTTCAGAAAAATGAGCATACATCAGAGGTGGAGGTGTTTAATTGTTTAAAATTCTTGTTTGAATCGAGAAATTTAAATTTTGTTTTAAAATCTAGAAAATTTAAAAGCATTTATTTCAGATTGAAAACAATTACCTTGAAACTAATTGGTTGAAGCTCATAAAACATGTTTATCAAAGAATGTTATACTCTAAATTTAAGGATAGTTCACCTGAAATATTTTGGACTTATTAGAAGATAGAAATTAACATCAGTAAGATATGCTTTTTATCTTCATCTGCAACTTTACAGGTGATATGCCATTATCTCAAGGGTCTATAAGTCACTTACCGTTTTGTATCTAATTTAACAGATAACAAGTGTGGGGTCACAAGTGACGACAGTCATTCCTTCGCACATACACACACACACACACACGCACGGACACAAGGTGATCTCATAAGCCTATTTTTTCATTAAATGAAAATAGGCTAAAAATGAGATTTTAATATTTTGCAAAGCCATCATCTTGAGGTTTGAAAATAATTGAAATAAATTAGATGTCAGTGGATTAAAATGTATTTAAGAATTTACCGTACCAAGTTTCACTGCGCTCGGATGGATAAATCGCGAGAAACGTCAATTTAAATATTGAAATTTCGCGTCACTACCATGTTGTATTTGTGCATACCAGGTTATTGAAATTCCCATAGACGAGCTTATGATAATAGCTTTCATCCACATATAAAATTTCAGTTTTATTGCTGTAATAGACAAGTAGATATTGAATACCATCTATATAATTCGAATGGTCGCCATGCTGAATTTTAATATAATTACATAGGCCATAACGTGATGTGTTATTTGATGATTATTATTGCGTATGTTGATTATTCAAACGTCGACTTCAATCGCATGATTAGGAAACAAGAAATAATAAAATAATTTGAGAATTTCTCACAGCTGCCATTTTGAGGTTATCAAGACAATTGAACCAAACTAAGTTTCAGTGCATTTTAATGTGTATAGACATTTGATGTACGAAGTTTCACCGTGCTCGTGTGGTTAAATCAAGAGAAACGTCTATTTAAATGGTTCAAATTCGCTTGGTCGCCATGTTCGTTTTGTACTTAACAGGTTTCTGAAAGTAGTGCCCTTTAACACCGTACAAATGTTCAGGGTGATATCAGTTGTAGTTTCGGAGATATAGAACGCCAGGGAAATATTTCGCACAGTCGCCATGCTGGATTGTGAGACGTATTAAAATTTGAAGGACACGGTGGGGATCGGACGAAATAGTACTATAGGCTATACTTATCGAGTCCAGCCGTTTAGATTTTATAAGGGGGTGGGACACACACACACACACGGACGCACACACACACATACACAAACGGATAAAAGGTGATCTCATAAGCTTAAATCTTCATAAATGAAAATAGACTAAAAGTACATGTGATTAAATATAATCGCTATGGATTGTAGAAGAGGGAGGGGACTATTAAGTTGACATGTTTCGCTCGTGAAGAGAGCATTATCATATCTCAAAGTTCAAATCTACAAGCCAATGTAGGTCTACAAGATCCCAAAATGCCAACCATTATACGGAAATAAGTTTCCTTTAACAGCAACCCTAATAAAATCGATGGAATCTTAAAAAGGCACTAATACAGCGGTTAGAAGACACCAAAGTATTAATACAGCTCAAAAATAAAATGCAGGCTATTAATATCAACATAGTTTCTAGGCTATAAGTTACAAAACTCTTCTTAAACCATCGCTTTCTCTCCTCCAAACTAACCACGAAGGCTTGGCTAATACTGCAGAGAAATAATTAAATCAATGAGCCCCCAGAATAGAAATATAGACTCTAAATAAATAAATTTCTACAAGTGTGATGCTCACTTGATCTAAGTTAATGTATCTGAAAGTGTATTGGTATTTCAACAATGGGAATGTCAAGGTATGAGGTGGAATCTCAGAAATTGGAGACTAATGGTCGTCAGATTCGACCAGCTTGACGTTTATGTATATCGTCGCCACTGGGCTTTAGTACCCCATCTGCGCATCAATTCACATCTGATGATCCTACGCATGATCCAATGTAACGCTCAGTCTGGATTAAGCCGCATGAGACTCCAGGAGTACACCTGTAGTAATATTATTGGTTCAATTGCACCTCAGTGCAATATTATTGCATTACGAGCTCGGTTTTGCCATGAACAGATGTGTAGCACATCGTGCCACCATTAATATCTGCTAGAAGCAGGCAGGAACACCTGGACCATGCGAGTGTGGCCCATTACCCTTACACCTGCCCTACTAGAGCCTCTACATCCATCAGACATACCATCCTTCAATATTTGTGAGTTTGATGGTGAATGATGGTGAGGAATGATGGTCGCTCTTCTTCCGTGACGCTCTGACCACTGGCATTTTCATGAGTCATCATTAAAGAGAGTGAGATTGTATGGTTTTGAATACCAGCTCGTAACTTTGAACACAGGTGGGCATTGGGATTTCATATAATCTACCGATAACACTGTTATAATTATTTCCACCAACATGTACCGTAAGAAGCCTGATGGGGGAGTATTTTAAATAATGCTATAGGTTGGAGAAGATACCAGAACTCAGCTCGCTCACCTACCAGAGGCTTATCATGTTTCGCGTCAGTATTCAGACGCGTAAAATTTTGCCCTCTAAGATTGGATCTTTTAAATTCGGGAATGAAATACCAGCACATATGTTTTACTTGTGACGTGGTCAGAAAGTATGCAAAGTATTGGTGAGATTATGAGATTGGCGTTTACAATTTACCTTATGTCTTTCGAGTGGCTCATTTTTTAGCCTATTTTCAATTTTGAAAAAATAGGCTTATGAGATCACCTTTTGTCCGTGTGTGTGTGTGCGCGCGCGCGTGTGTGTGTGTGTGTGTGATTCGTGTGTGTCCCCCCCCCCCCAATAAAATCTAAACGGCAGGAGCGATTTCAATGAAACTCGGAAAGTTCATAGCACTATTCCCAGCGACCTCGACCGTGCCCTTCAAATTTTGTTACGACTCACCAATCCAACATGGCGGCTGTGCGAAATATTTCACCAGCATTCAATATCTCCGAAACTATTACCGATATTACCCTGACATTTTTTATGGTGATAGAGGGAACTGCTATAAGTTCACTTATGTGACTTTTGAAAACCTGGTAACTACAAAACCAACATGGAGGCTAAGCGAATTTGCGACTTTTAAATAGACGTTTCTCGTGATTTGACCAACCAAACGCAATGAAACTTGGTACAGTATATGTTTATATACATTGTAATGCACCGACATCTAACTTCGTTCAATTGTTTACATAATCACAAGATGGCGGATGTGCGAAATATTTCACCGGCATTCTATATCCCTGAAACTATTAGCGGTATCTCCCTAAAATTTTGTACGGAGATAAAGGGTACAACTGGAAGTCAATCTATAAGACTTTCAAAAACCGTTTAACTACAAAACGAACATGGCGGCCAAGCGAATTTGAAAATTTTAAATAGACCGTTCTCGCGATTTAATGTTCCAAGCGCACTGAAACCTGGTACAGGAAATATTTATACACATTGTAATCCACTGGTATCTAATTTAGTTCAATTGTTTACATAACCTCAAGATGGCGGCAGTGCGAATTTTAAAATTAAGTTTTTATTTCTTGTGATGTAGTCATGCGATCGAAGTGAAAGTTTGAATAATGAACCTACGCAATAATTTTCCTTTAATGGTACATGACTCTATGGCCTATACATTTAACAATCCAACATGGCGACCATCCGAAATATTTAGACGATACTGAATATCTACGAATCTATTTTGGCAATCAAACTGCATTTTTTAATGTTCATAGGGGCTATGAACTTAAGTTCACCTATAGGACTTTAAATAACCTGGTGATCACAAATCCAACATGGCGGTGACGCGAATTATAAATATTCACATGGACGTTTCTCGCAATTTAACCATCCGAGTGCAGTGAAACTAGGTACAGTAAATCCTTATACGAATGTTAATCCACTGGAATCTAATTTATTTCAATTGTTTCCATAACCTCAAGATGGCAGCTGTGAAAAATTTTAAAATCTCCTTTTTTATTCTTGTGTCCTAATTTTGCGATTGAAGTTTGAATACTACACGTTCACAATAATCTGCATGTAACAGTACATAACTCTAGGACCTACATATATAAAATCCAACATGGCGACCATCCGAAATATTTAGTCGGTTCTTAATATCTACGAATCTATTACAGCAATCAAACAGAAATTGTGTATGTTGATAGTGGCAATTAACATAAGTAGGATATATGAAAATAGGCTGTATAGTTCTTCACGGAACTACTTGTTCCAATTGTAAAATCCTCAGAATTACGGAAAATATAAATTTACAACTCATTAAAAAACTGTATAGGGTGGGTTATGACTAAAAAATTGTCATTAATGAAGAGGAAGGAAGACATGAGACCCTCTACTTCTGAGTTAACATTAATATATTATCGTTTAAACTATCGTCCTGACAAATACTGCACTATTAACTTTCGGAGAAAATTATTTAGAACTAGAGGGCCGGTGCGTGAAATCTCGCGTGTGATGAACCGCCCACCAGGCTTTACTGTTATACGGGGTCGACGCAACACAGTTCTGGCGGAAGCTATCGTCTTGTTTATTTATGTAAACGTACATTTCATAAAAATAAAAAAATGAGAGTGCAATTCCTCACTGCCGTGGATAACTCTCTTTCTTTCGAATACTCATTTGTTAATATCGACTACTTGTGATGCCCCATGTATTTACACCACCCGCTCTGCTCTACTGTTACGCGGACTGAATGCGATATGGTTCTGACAGGGGCTACCGTCTTGTTAATTTGTACAAAAGCATCTTATAAACAAATAAACATATTTCCGTTTACTTTTCAAGAAAAGCAAGATTCTACTATAGAGACAATTTTGAAGATTTTGTCACAAATCGCACTTTATTACTCCCTATCGTTTAAGAGATTGAGTTTTTGTGAGGCATACACCTCAGCGTATTATAAGTAATGTATGGTTATGATATTAATAAAGACATAAAGAGGGAAATGGCAGAGATGAGAATAACTGCAGACTAAATGGAGGACAAAATAACTTTTAAAAGATTAACAGAACATTTCAATAGTTTCCAGGAAAACGAAAGTAAGGAACAGTATAACATCTGGACAGAAGAGAGGAGGAAAATGCAAACTAAAGCAATGAAGAACTAACGGAAAACAAGAAGCGAAACGAAAATAACCGCAGTGGGTTATTTAACGTGATGCTAAGATGGCCAATATTGATAAAAGAAGAAAGGTAGGCTGCATTTGTGATGGAGGGTAAAGAGGAGTAATAGATCTACAGAAGTACTCATAATCTATACTTAATATAATACAGCTGAAGAGTTTGTGTGTTTGTGTGTTCGTGTGTTTATGTGCTTAAACGCTCTAATCTCTGTAACTACCAGTCCGATTCGAAAAATTCTTATTTTTATATGATAGCCAGATTCAAGGGTAATAGTTTAGGCTATGTAGCATTAGGCTACACCTCTCAGGTAACCTCAAAGATTGATTTTTGTTCAGTAAGTCGGTAGAACAAGCGCTCCCGAACAGCTCAATCCACATGCGCTGGCGTTATGGTTAGTGATACGTACACCGTTTCACCTATCGGAACCTAAATTTGTATACTTACCCTTTGGAACACTGATGGTAACACTGTCTGCGTGAAATATTTGACAGACCAGTCCATTCCCTGCATTTAGGCCCTTTGGTTCAAATCTACACCTTTTCCCCGATCTGAACCAAAATGTGTATACTTACCCTTTGGGACCCTGCGAGTAAAACGGTCTGCATGAAATTTCAGACAGACCACTCCATTCCCTGCATTTAGACCCTTTGACAAAAATCTACACCGTTTCACCGATCTGAACTTACATTTGTATACTTACACTTTGGAACCCTGCGAGTAACACTGCCTACATGAAATTTATGACAGACCAGTCCATTCCCTGCATTTAGGCCCTTTGGCACAAATCTACACCCTTTCACCAATCTGAACCAAAAATTGTATGCTTACCCTTTGGAACCCTGCGAGTAACACGGTTACATGAAATTTCGGACAGACCACTCCATTCCCTGCATTTAGGCCCTTTGGCACAAATCTACACGGTTTCACCGATCTGAACGGCAATTTGTATACTTACCCTTTGGAACCCTGCGAGTAACATTGTCTGCATGAAATTTAGGAAAGACCACTCCATTCCCTGCATTGAGGCCCTTTGGCACAAAGCTACACAGTTTCACTGATCTGAACCACATTTTGTATACTTACCCTTTGGAACCCTGCGGGTGACACTGTCCTCTTTAAATTTTGGACAGACCACTCCATTCCCTGCATTTAGGCCCTTCATCACAAATCTACACCATTTCTCCTAATTGCACCAAATTTTACATACACTTTGAAACCCTGCTGGTGACACTGTCCACTTGATATTTTGGACAACGCTCTCCATTCCCTACATTTAGAATAACAGACAAAATGAACTTGAAAACCACATATTAAGGCCATAGAACCATTCATGTCCCTAGTAGTGTAACTGTAAGAGTAATTTAATTGTTGACGGGCAGTTCGGGCTGCATCACGTCACCCATACCAGTATTCTGGTGCAGAATTGCGAAAACAGTTGCATCTTGCGCTGTTTATAAATTGCAGTCACGGGGGGTAATTAGTCTAAAAAGATTTCTTAGGCCCCTTTTAACAGTTATCATCCTGAAAATTGCATGCCTCTGTATAAGTGCAATGGTGTTGGTGCAGTACATTGAGGTTATCAGCTGCAATAAGCGTTGGTGCTTTCAAATTTACCTTCTATTATTCCGAAACTTATCGTTAAGCGCTTTTTGGCGATAAATGATACTATTGCTACCTCAGTAGCTCGGGACAGCCGAAGTTTTCCAAAGAGTTCCGATTATTTTCCTAAGGCGCTACGCGAAAAAAGACGACACTACTGGTCTCTACATACTGGTCTCTACATTTCTAACAGCCAATGAGATATAGGTCCTAGGCAGTGTCTTTTATTTCACTTAATCCTGTTTCTATTTTTTATGTAAATGTGTTTGTAAATTTCATGTGTCAGTGATGTTGTTAGTAAATAGCTGTTTCCCTATTCATAATTATCATTACGGGAAAATGACCTGAATGTTAGGTCCATT
Source organism: Meconema thalassinum (assembly GCA_946902985.2). Taxonomy (NCBI): domain Eukaryota; kingdom Metazoa; phylum Arthropoda; class Insecta; order Orthoptera; family Tettigoniidae; genus Meconema; species Meconema thalassinum. The sequence goes on along the minus strand of OX336391.1, from coordinate 197,291,999 downwards.
ATATTGTACGACTTACCACCTCCACTACAACCACTACAACTACCACCAACACCACCACCACCACCACCACCACCACCACCACCACCACCACCACCACCACCACCATCACAAAAAGATATATTTTTAAAATATTGTTTCCTGTTAGTTTAAGTATCATGTGCCAGTTCTGTAGTAGTATTCATTATCATCCATAAAACAAATAAATCCACCGGGCGAAGCCGGGCACTACTGCTAGTTTATTATAAGAATAATGTGCTACATTAGATAACAACACAGATAAATTAATTCTGAACCAGTCTGATAATAATTATTAACTTTCACACCAAAGTAAATGCATTCCAGGTTATTTAAACCACAAATGTTGGAAATAAATCAAAACAATTATATTAGGAATTAACATGGTCTTGTCACTAAATCGCTCAAATTTATTGATGCGGATTTGGGATTGTAAATATTTATATGAAAACAGCATCGCCTAGAGAGGCTATTAAAATACTGTATCTTATACATTTGCATCTTTCTGGACAATGACTAAATTGAGTGTCTTCTTAATAACAAAATTTATAGATGTTAGGGGAAGAAGTGTGATTATTTTTCATTCAAAAAACTACTCTGGTTTAGAATAATTTCATAAAATATTAAATAGCTCAAAATAATTAAATTTTGCTACTCATTAGTAGCCATTCTTTTTAAAAACACCGGTTACATTCTTAATTAGGTTTACCAATAGGTAATGAAATGGGAAATTTTACCTTTATTGTAATGATGACGAGATTCGCTACACACGGATTTCACTTCAAATACTGCAGCAACAAGAAACACCACGACCCAGGAGTACAGTGTCTTTGTGAACTATTCAACATACATTGTGATCGTCACCACATCAAGGTGTGTGGGAAGAGAGAAGTATACCTTACAGACTACTGTACCAGGGAGTAATTTACTTAATCGAGCAAAGAAATCGAATAACCTATGTACATTTTGGCCTGTTGGCCGTCTCTTGATGAATGCAGTGCATTTGCAATTGTCTGTTGGCACAGGCTAGAGTAAAATGAGGCTTTTCACCGATGTCTCAGTCTGACTCATGGCTGTGATTGTATGGAAAGTACTGAGGTATGGGTGGTGCTTAGTAAAGACATTCAGGGCACAGTCAGTACCTGTGGATACTGTGAAAGGTTCTACTCATTGGGTTAGTTCTGCTGTTCTGACTCAGTCAGGAAATCAATGGCCAACTACCTCATTCCTCTTCTTGCCTAGTACGCCTCAATATAGAGCTGCCTGTTTTTTTTTGTGGCTATCTACCCACATAATCTAACGGTGGTACTTTTTGAGGATCCAACCCGCCTTCGGGCTGTCTACCTAACAGACAGACAGACAGACTATGTACATTGTATGATCTTTTATTACATTATTTTAACTGTAATAATTGTCCACGTCTGTACATGGGTTACGCAATAAGACCCTTTCAAGGAGTTGCGGGTTAAGAACAGGCAGAAGTTTGTTTCAACCTTACTTTCTTTCAGTGTTTTACTGAAGTCTTTTTAAAGAGCCAACAAGCTGTAACTGTGCGGTAAGGAATACTCATTTACTTCTTGAAAGGTAAGTATTGAGTAAGAGCAAGACATGCCTTACAATGGCAGTTAATCACCTTGCGGCTGCTCTCTGTCTTGACATTTATCATTAATGGAGAGGAAAGGAGCAGCTCTCATGAATGAGGACTCTTTTTCTTCCATCATTAAGTTTGTTCTGATCCATGGGATTGGCATTTCATTCTGAAGGAGAGCCCACCCTGTCTTCTTGCCCCATTATTGATTGCCCGAGTTAGAGGAAGAGAGAAAGATGGAGCTTATTTGTGCCTTTCAAGTTCTTTCTCTCAGAGCTTACGAGAGTGGCTGAGGAGGGCTAATGGTTTGTACCCCATTGCAAGACCTTCTCATCACAAATAACTGGCAGTAACGAGACTGATAGAAAACTAGAAAGGCCAAAAAATAACCAATTACTCTACGCAAATAAATAAATTAATAAATTAACAATAGCTAGTAAATACTTATAAACGGATCTCTTGTATCACTGTTGGTTATCAAATCATAAAGTCTCAACCACAGATCACCAAGCTGAATTCGGGTGTTTCTGCTAGAGTTAGTGCAAAATGTACGTCAAAAATGTATAGTACATTAGATAGAAGAGATCATACAATTATTTTAATTACTATTTTCACTACTATATTTACTGGTCCCCTTTAGACGGTGTTTTACCAACCAATTTCACTTCAATGTCCAGATGTTGCTCATCTAACAGCTTTGACATCCTCCAAATATCTCTTCGAATAACAGACTAATATTGAAGTACTGCATATAATGCACAGGCAACGAAACTTATTATGCACCTTCAAAAGACGAAAGACTGTACAGTATACCTGGGACATATATTGTGGATCACCAAATATCGACTTCTCAAATTGATACTGGAAGGAAAGATCGAAGGTCAAAGAGGAAGGGGACGAATAAGGATTTCCTGGGGGGATAATATAAAACAGTGGACAGGATTACCCAGCATCAATAAATTATTCCACATCGCTGTTCATAAGCAAAGGATGCATCTTGTGGTCGCTAACATCCACTAATGGATAGGCATCCGAAGAGGAACAAGAAATATCTCTTAATTTCATCGACCAGTGTCTTATTTCATGCTTCTGGCAGAGGCCCTCTCGTTCAGTTGAGTTTAGTTTCCACATTAAAACTCTGCCAGCTTTTGATAATTTTTGTAAATTCACATCTGTAGAGGATTTTGCTATCTGGGAAACCAATTTGTATCACATCATTCCTACGTTCTTGGAGCCATCTCAACTTCGTTGCCTTTGTTTTTGTGAAATTCGTCATTTTCCTAGTCATCCAGTCATTAGTCATACTGGAGATGTGATTGTTAAACAGATTTTGTTTCTTTTTAAAGGATGATGCTATCAGTTGTATCTTATTATTTAATTCTTCATTGGATACCAATTGTACTTTCCTATTAACTTATCTGATGCCTAAAATATTTCATAATATCCTTCGTTCATGATTTAATAATTTATCGACCTGTGCCTGTCTGCTCTAAGTCAAAGGCTTGGTTTGGTTTAATAACAGTGCTTTAGTGCCTAAGTTTGGCAGGTATACTCGACGCCTTCTTTTTACAGGTTTCCATCAGATAGAACGTGTGGTCTATTTCCCAAATCAGGATATATCCATGGTCATGCGCCTTAACGCTCTAAGCTAACCCTGTCGGATACGCCCTCTAAATACAGTAGTATGTTTTTCAACCTCCCAGTGTGTACAAGCACGATGCAATTAACGACGTAATTGATAGGCAAGTAGTCAATTTAATAACATTGAATTTGCCTGCAGTAACCATTATTTGTATGGTACTATAGTTACTTACTCATCTACCCATTCCTGTCATTACGTGTTGGTTATATACGGTGCAATCTCTTTTCAAGCGTTTGCACCCACTTTGTAGGAACCACAAAATCACTCAAAGGTAATCTCCAAAGGGTGTGTGAATGTGTGCTGCGAGCAATTTCCGACTATTGTACACCTAACGAACAAAGCCGGCAGTACAAGTCGGAAATTAAAACCACGTTTTAATTTACTTTGCTTTAGCGAGAATTGCGTAGCAACATAGGCGCATTCATTCTACTTTGGCTTGAATGGGAGATTATTTCATAACCTGATCATTACGGTCAAAAGTGAGATTTAAATTTACGAATGTATTGCAATTATCCACAGAGAACAACGAAATTTTACACTGTTCTGTTACGCTTCGGTGGAAACACAAAGTTATCATGATCACTCTCACCTTTAACCATCACAGTCGTATGTGGGAAAGTAATTTACACCCAATTTAGCACATGAAGTCATGCAATAAACAGAGCTACAATCGTGTTTACCGGCCGAAATTCATTCACATTCCGTTCACTAAGGCAACACTCGAAGATTGCTTCCAACATGTTGCTAATCATGAAATTAAAATTTTCAATCACTTGCGCTCAATCTCATTAATTTAGACAAAACAATTTGTTTCAATAATCAAGTAGTTCTGTGAAGAAGTCATATACACCACTGATCTTTTCCATTATGAAATCTCCCGCCTATTAAGATAAAATCCCTGTGATGTACTAATTAGCTTTAGGTACATGACCTATGTCTCCACCAAAACCATTACATTGAGAAATTATGGGTAGGAATATATAACTTTCAGTATAGGTAATTACGACTCGCCCCGAGAAAGGGCATTTTTCTGTTCTAACGAGTCACGGGGATTTTATGTAAGAAAATACAAATCTACGGTTTCCATTATTTAAGGAAAATAAACTACAGAATTTAAAGCCATTATAATTATAATAATTACTATAACAGTTCATAATAAGAATCTTCTCTTCTATCGTTTGAAAGGATACGACAAATAAAGAAAACGAACTGATGCCATCTTGAAACTTAGAAAACATTTGAACATCATTAGATGTATCCATACTAAGCTCGCCACTACTAAAGACCAAATAAAAAACAAGACGTTCATTAAAGAACATATAGCCTACTTTTCCTAAATGCATGGGTATTGTTAGAACTCTTTGTCCTTTTCAAGGAGTATATTGAATGTTGGTTGTAGTAGCTTGTTGAAATACAACGTGCTGTACGGATATTAAAAATGAATATGAGATGCCCTTTGCTAGTGCTACCTCTGTAAAAAAATCGTCCAATTCGGTTTCACCGTGTTTGAATTGATATGGGGAATCGATTTGCACACATACATGGACACCATCCGCAAATTATTGTGCGGATGACCATGTAGTTCGGTCAAAAGATTCATTTTAAATAATGTTGCAAAATTTGGTAGAGATCAAATAATTAGGTTGGTCGTAATTTGATTCAAGTTTTTAAATTTGGGTGGCCGCCATTACGTTTTCGTGAAGATGGCGGCAATATAAAACATGACACTGGAGGGCCCTTTTCTAGTGCTACCTCTGTGCCAAATTTCGTTTAATTCGGTTTCACCGTGTTTGGATTGATAGGGGGAATAGATTTGCACACATACATGGCCGCCATCTGCAAACTATTGGCCTGAAGATCTTGTAGTTTGGAAAAAATATGCATTGCACATAAAGGTATGTTGTTGAAAAATTTGGTAGAGATCAGATTATTAGGATGGTCGTAATTTTATTTAAACTTTTAACATTTGGGTGGCCACCATTACGTTTCCGTCAAGATGGCTGCAATATAAAACATGACACTGAGGTGCCCTTTGCTAGTGCTACCTGTGGTACCAAATTTCATTCAATTCGATTTCATCGTTTTTGAATTGATAGGGGGAATCGATTTGCACACATACATGGCCGCCATCTGCAAATTATTACGTGGATGACCTTGTAGTTTAGTCAAAATATTCATTAAAATTAAGGTATAATGTTGCAAAATTTAGTAGGGATCAGATGATTAGTTTGGTCGTAATTTGATTCAAGTTTTTAAAATTTGGGTGGCCGCCATTACGTTTTCGTTAAGATGGCGGCAATTTAAAACATGACACTGGAGTGCCCTTTGCTTGTGCTACCTCTGTACCAAATTTTGTTCAATTTGGTTTCACCGTGTCTGAATAGATAGGTGGAATCGATTTGCACATATACATGGCCGCCATCCGCAAAGTATTGGGCTGATGACCTTGTACTTAAGTCAAAAGACACTCGCGATATAAATAACTTATATGTTGTTCCGAAATTTGGTAGAGATTGGATGATTCGATTAGTCGTAATTTGATTTAAGCTTTGAACGTTTGGGTGGCCGCCATTACGTTTCCGTCAATATGGCGGCGATATAAGACATGCCACTGCGGTGCCCTTTGCTATTTCTACCTCTGTACCAAATTTCGTTCAATTGGGTTTCACCGTGTTTGAATTGATACGGGGGGGGGCAGACATTCAGAGTACACACACTCACACACTCACACACAGACACACAGACACACAGACATACACACAATTTTTGGCCCTGTGTAGATCTCATAAATCTACTTTCATTTTTTGCAAAAATCAAAAGTAGGCTAATAAATAGATAAATACTTAAATAAGCTCTGAATGAAGACTCAATGTGCGAATCAGCACCGCTCTCGGTCGATTAAATCGCCTGAAAAGTCATTTGTAAGATTTGAGAATCAGTTGGTCGTCATAATGTATTTGTATACCTTTTCAAATACACCTATATGTACTTATTAAATAGTCCTCTCTATATATATTCTTTTAAGTTCTTGAACGTCTCTTTCTATTTCACTCAGCCAGTTGTTCTTGACTTTCATTGAGAGAGCAAAATGGTTAGCCTGTCGTTCATTCTCAGAATGTGCTCTTAGAACATCAATCGTATTTTCCTGAAGGTGCCATTGACCATTCCAGCATGATGTTAAAGCTCCTGAGACTTCCGTTTCATCCAGATTCCCTGTGAGCAGACTGGACCAAAATTTATCTTCAATATTTTCCTTTCTTTTCAGCCTATTTTCATTTTATGAAAAAAAAAAATAGGCTTATGAGATTACCTTTTGTGCGTGTGTGTGTGAATGTGTGTATATGTGTGTGTGAGATGTGTTGTGTGTCCCCATAATAACTTCTAAACGGCTGGAGCGATTTCAATGAAACTCGGTAAGGTCATAGCACCATTTAGACCGACCCTTCAAATTTTACTACGTCTCACCAATCCAACATGGCGGCTGTGCGAAATATTTAACCAGCGTTCAATATCTCCGAAACTGTTACCGATATCACCCTGAATTCTTGTACGGAGATAAAGGGCACTACTAGAAATTCACCGATGAGACTTTCAAAAATCACGTAACTACTAAACCAACATGGTGGCCAAGCGAAGGTGCGACATTTAAATAGATTTTTCTCGCGATTTAACCATCGAAACGCAATGAAACTTGGTGCAGCAAATGTTTATATACATTGCAACACAGTGGCATTTAATTTAATTCAATTGTTTACATAACCTTAAGATGGCGACTGTGCGAAATATTTCACTGGCATTCTATATCTCCAAAAATATTACTGATATCACCCTGAAATTTTGCACTATGATAAAGGGCACTACTGCACGTTTATCTATGTAACATTCAAAAACCTGTAAAGTACAAAACGAACATGGCGGCCAAGCGAGTTTGAAACGTTTTAATATATTTTTCTCGCAATTTAACCATTTGAGCGCAGTAAAATATGGTACAGTATATTATTATACATATTGCAATGCACTGACATCTAATTTCGTTCAATTGTTTACATAAAATCAAGATGGCGGCTGTGCGAAATTTTTATACTCAAGTTTTTATGTCTTGTGTCATCATGTGATCGAAGTGAAACTTTGCATAATGAAGCTACGCAATAATTTCCCTTTAATGGTACATAACTCTATGGCCTATACATATAACAGACCAACACGGCGACCATCCGAAATATTTAGACGGTCTTCAATATCTAAAACTTTATTACAGCAATCAAACTGAAATTTTGCATGTTGATAGAGGCAATTAACATAAGTAGGATATATGAAAATAGGCTTTAGTTCTTCACGGAACTACTTGTTTATCTACGTCTTTAATGACAGATCTGCCTCTAATATAATCAAGGTTTCCTAGGCATATAGCGTTTCAGGCTTGATTATTTTAGTGTAACGTCTTAATTCTGCGTTTTTTGATGTTGATTTTTTGTTGTATCTGTTCCTGGTGAGTCCATAGGCATTCTGTAATTTTGAGATTCTCTCTTTATTACATGGATTGATTATTATTATTATTATTACTAGCAGTAGTACCCGGCTTCGCCCGGTGGAATGATGATAATATTCCAGTCTCCTTAACACTCAACGTCATAAATTATATTTATTTATGTATTCATTTCTTACATTATCAAACCCAGTGACAATGTTTATACTTAAGTCACTATGGGAAGGCTCTGTAAAATAATGATCATTCTCGTGATATTTGTCTTCAGTCCGAGTCGAGATATGTCGTTAGCGGTCCCAGAATTCGTGACATCTCAGTCGTAGAAGACTTTATGTGGTGGTGATTAGAAATATAATGGACTTAAATTCTAGGTCATTTGCCCCCAATGACGTTGAGGGCGTAACATCTAGGTAATTTGCCCTTCTGATCAGGATGATATTGAAAATTACTACATAACTGACATATGAAACTTAGAAAATAATAGAAAAATTATTTTTTAGGACTCACATTTCGGGAAAGACTTGATTATTTTTTGCCAAAGAGCTCCCACTTAGATCGCTATCTGGTTAAAAGTTTCGTCATGTTAAGGTTTAAAATGTACGATAAATGTCTGAAGCAATTCCTCAAAGAGAAGCTTCCAGATTTCGCAGTCGATATATCGTTAACGTTCCTGAGCATCCAGTTGTCTTTTCTTCTGACGCAAAACATCTTCTACATAGTGATGATGAACATAGAAGCGACTACTGGCACATGTAACTTATCAACGAATGGGAAAAAATTGATACCGTACTTTAAAGAAATGAGAGGTCATTTGCCCTTTTGATGAGGATGACAATGAAGACTACTACTACTTCTGAACGGGTATATCAAACTTACAAACTAATGGAAATACGTATTTTTAAAATCACAGGCTAGGTAGACTCTGGTGTTGCTTAGTAGTATAATGGACGTAACATCTAGGTCATTTGCCCCTTTGATGAGGATGATAATGAAGAAGACTACTACTGAACGGGTATATCAAACTTACAAACTAATGGAAATAAACATTTTAAAAATCACAGGCGATGAATACTGTGGTGTTACTTAGTAGTATAATGGACGTAACATCTAGGTCATTTGCCCTTTTGATGAGGATGGTAATGAATACTACTGTTGAATTGACACGACAAACTTACAAACTACCGTGATAGAAAGAAATATTTCAAAATTCACAGGCGATAAAGACTTATTGTGTGTGGTGATTAGTGGTATAATGGGCGTAACATCTAGGTCATTTGCCCTTATGATGATAATAATAAGGTAATGAAAAATGACTACTAAACGAACTTGGTGTAATTTTAAATCTGATATAGGTAATTCAGATTTCTACCTTCGATGTCTTCCAAAATCTGAACGTTATTTTCTTGCTTAGGCCTATACTCGATGCGTGTAGTGAAACAGCTTATCGAGTACTGCTCGGGTCCAAGCTGCACGAACCTGAGAATATCGCAGATGATGACGATATATGATGACAGACGTTCAGGGGGGGGGGGGGGGATCCCGGTCCTATTCACATTGACCGGTGAATCACTCATTCTTTCGTAACACTACAGTGGTTTGAGCGAAGACCCTGTATGAACATCAGCATAGTCAGCAATACCAGGTAACACGGCGGGGTCCGGACATTTCTCCCATGCCACCTCGCGATGAATCTTCAAGCTATTCTCACACCTGCCTCCTCCTCCCCCCTCCACCCACCAGGGTCTCACAACTTGTGGGACGTGGGTGTGCGACCACAGGACCCCAGCTGTGTCCGGCATTGCTTCTACTTACTGGTGCCGGGCTCCTTTCAGTTCTCTTTCCTGTCAGCCTCCCTTGGTCAAACTCTTGTTCTCTTCCGACCCCGATGGTATCAGGGTATCCGAGGCCTAGCGACTCTTTCACTTTCCCGCCTTAATTGGCCCATGTCTAATCATTCCTGATAGCCTCATTCTTCGAGGTGTCAGCCTTCTTTTTCTTTTCTTAATATCTCATGTCTTCTGCTGAAGACCCTCAAGGAGGCAGGGTGTGTGTAGCCTCACCACTTCTGGTGCACCCTGGATAGTGCTACATCCTCTAGGGCTCATGGCTGGTGAGTTCGGGAACTGGCAACCCTGAGGGTTTCCTGAGCGGGTCCGGTTTTACCCCTTTTCTCCATTGCCTTTGGGACGGACCCTGTCCTCTTTCCGAGAATGGAGTGGTCTGTCCGCAATTTCAAGCAGACAGTGTTACTCGAAGGGTTCCAGACGGTAAGTATACACATTTTGGTTCTGATCGGTGAAACGGTGTGGATTTGGACCAAAGGGCCTAAATGCAGAGAATGGGTTGGTCTGTCCGAAATTTCAAGTGGACAGGGTTACCCGCAGGGTTCCGAAGGGTAAGTATACAAATTTTGGTTCAGATCGGTGAAACGGTGTGGATTTGTATACATAACAGACAGACAGACAGACAGACAGACAGACAAACATTGAGCTTTATATATATAGATTAGTTTATTAATTCCTTAATTACGTAGATCCCTTGATGTTGCACCCTCTTAAGATGCATTGAAGTCTAGAAATGTAGTTTCCGTACTGACTTAATCACTATGCTTGCAATTCAGTGAAAACCTATTAACTTACAGTTGAGAGCAGCATTGACAATTAAATCACAAGTCTCTCCTTCGAGCATCCACGAGTAGAGTAGAGCTTCATACGTCAGCCACAGCTGTTCGCCCGAGTCCCAGAAACACAAGTGAAGTTGTTTTGGAAGAGAGGACGAGCCATAAAGATCTATCCAAACAAATTGGATTCAAACAGAGCAAGAGTTAAGTTGATTTAAAGCTTGTTTTCCTTTCCCTTTGTCCTGCTAAGTTCAGTGTCTAGAATTAACGCTGACCTCATCAGGATTTCTGGTGATTCAATTAACACATCTTCACCGTGCCACTTCAACAAATAATGCTTAATTAGATTGAATTAATTAATTACTTCACTGATGTAATATAAATTGTCAACAGACATCCACAGCCAAATGTATTAATTACTTTGGGGTGTTTTAAAAGCCACAATAATAACAATAATAATGTAATGTAATGATCCTGTGGCTTCCGGAGAGACCGAGTGCAGGTCTTTCTAGTTGACGCCCGCGGGTGACCTGCGCGTCGTAATGAGGATGAAGTGAAGATGACGTTACTGACACCCAGTCCCCGAGCCACAGGAATTAACCCCAGGAGATTAAAATCCCTGATGGCTCGGCCGGGAATCGAACCCGGGGCACTTCGGGCCAAACCTTAGCGTGCTAACCATTTTGCCACGGAGCCGGACAATAATAATGATAATGACATTAATAAAATTCACCCCCAGCACATGAAAGGTGATGAAGCGGACGTAAACAAATATCGTGGAATATCACTCCTCTCGATGACATACAAGAATCTCGCAAAAGCGCTTCAAACGAGAGCGAAAACACAGCTCGATTGACAACTGAGCGAATACCAAGTACGATTTCAAAAGTGACGCTCTTGAGTTGAGCAAATCATGAATCTAAAATCAATTCTATCATACATGAATCTGAGAATTTTTTATTTTTATTTTTTTTAGCCTATTTTCAATTTTGAAAAAATAGGCTTATGAGATCACCTTTTGTCCGTGTGTGTGTGCGCGCGCGCGCGCGTGTGTGTGTGTGTGTGTGTGTGTGTGTGTGTGAGGTGTGTGTGTCCCCCCCCTAATAAAATCTAAACGGCTGGAGCGATTTCATTGAAACTCGGTAAGTTCATAGCACTATTCCCGGTGACCTCGACCGTGCGCTTCAAATCTTGTTACGTCTCACCAATCCATCATGGCGGTTGTGTGAAATATTTCACTAGCATTCAATATCTCCGAAACTATTACCGATATCGGACTGAAATTGTGTACGGTGATAAAGGGTACTGATACAAGTTTATCTATGTATATTTCATAAACCTGTAAAGTACAAAACGAACATGGCGACCAAGAGAATTTGAAATATTTTAATAGACTTTTCTCGTGAGTTAACTCTCTGAGCGCAGTGAAATGTGGTACAGTAAATGATTTTGCAGATTGTAATGCACTGCCATCTAATTTAATGCAATTGTTTACATAACCTCAATATGGCGGCTGTGCGAAATTTTTAAATTAAGTTTTTATTCTTGTGTCGTAATCATGTGATCGAACTGAAAGTTTGAATAATGAAGCTAGGCAATAATTGTCCTTGAATGGTACATAACTCTATGGCCTATACATATAACAATCCTAAATGGCGAGCTTCCGAAATATTTAGATGGTTCTCAATATCTATGAATCTTTTACAGCAACCAAACTGATTTTTTAATGTTCATAGAGACTATGAACATATGTTCACCTATAGGACTTTCAGTAACCTGGTGAGCACAAATCCAACATGACGGCGACGCGAAGTAAAAATATTTAAATGGACGTTTCTCGCGAATTAACTATCCGATTGCCGTGAAACGTTGCACGTTAAATGCTTATACAAATGTTGATCCACTGGCACCTAATTTATTTCGATTGTTTGCATAATCACAAAATGGCTGCTGTGCGTAATTTTAAAATCTCGTTTTGACTTCTTGTGTTCTAATCATGCGATTGAAGTTTGAATACCACACGTACACAATAATGTTAATGTAATAGTACAAAAATAAAAATCCAACATTGCGACTATCTGAAATATTTAGACGGTTCTCAATATCTACGAATCTGTTACAGCAATTAAACTGAAATTTTGTATGTTGATAGAGGCAATTAACATGAGCAGGATATATGAAAATAGGCCGTATAGTTCTTCACGGAACTACTTGTTTATTTAGTCAATTTACCCTCTAGGTTGGTGGTTCCCACGGACTCAGCGAGGGAACTCACCACTACCGCCTCTATGGGCAGTGTCCTGGAGCTTGGAACATCTGGTCGGGATGGATACAACTGGGGAGGTGTGATCAGCACTTCGCCCAGGCGGCCTCGCCTGCAAAGCGAACAGGGGCCTCTTGAGGGATGGGAAGGGATTGAAGATTGGGATGGATAGGGTAGGAAGGGGGAAGGAGGCGGCCGTGGCCTTACAGTAGGTACTGCCCCAGTAAATTGAATTATATTGAGACCACGATGGCTGTATTGGCATAAATGAATAAAGTTATGGATGTCATAGTTGTGACGTGTATATTCATGACGTAGGCACGGATGACGTAGAATTCATGCAAGTAGGCTGGTTGAGCTGAGATTCTTGGTGACGTCATGATTTTGTTCGAGAAAGATCTGAGATTTACGACGCAGTCGCAGGAAACAAGGTATCGTGCTAAGGAAGAAGTTACGCTATTGGAGGAGAGACTCGAACCAATGAACGATAGTTTGGAAGGAAGACGGAGATTGCTGAAACTACGATATTTGATTACTTTTGGCATGCAGATTTGTGGAAATCTATTTTCAGTTATGGCATTGATTTTGAATTTTGAAGAAATTAATTTTGAGTTTTTGAAATTTGAGAATCCGTCAAGTATAGCCAAAGTTAAAACTTCTAGCAATGACGGAGGAACGAACTACGGAAGGGATGGATACGCCCCTTAAGAAGTTGATAAAAGGTCGTGCACAGGAGAGAGGAGCTCTCATATTCTCTCATATCTCTCATACCGCTGATACCGCATATATATTTCAGATGTCATAGAGTCATTTTCGAGTGAATAAGTGAAGCAAGTTGTCTTTAGCGTGTGGTTAAAGCCCGGCGCATCGAACGAACACGGAGCAGTTCCATTTTACGCTGTTCGAAACTAGGTGAAGTTGTAACGCTCACATTAACGTTTCTACCAGATAAGATATAAAGAGTTAACTTCTGCCTTTATTATAATTCAATTGGGCAGTACAACATTGAGGTGTGTAGAACATTTGAACAATTTCACAGTTATACTTTGAAAGATATTGACACTTTAAGGCTGCAGACAAAAGTGATTTTCTCGCCACCTGAGAAGCACTTTTAAAATTCTACATTATACACTACGGCTGACACGTGCATCGCAACCGTGATATTGGAGCATACGTTTGGTGCTACAACGATACATTCTATTATGGAACATTATAATCTTGCAGTGCTTTCAATGATTATAACAGAAGTGAAGATGGAAGGCTAAGGCTTTAATGCAATTGGGACATATATCGATGGAGTGAAGTAACAGCATGGAACTTCGTTAATCGTCATTCTACAAAAGCGAGCATGTAGTGAACATCCAACTACACTCATGCATCGTGAATCCATCGCTGAATTATATCAAATGACAGTGGAAATATTTTCATACTCCACGATTATGAATATTTCTGCGGAAATAACTGCAATAAACTTCATGGCGAATTACGACTGGAACTTCAGGGAACTTTCTAGAGAGGCCAGGGTGGACCCGGCTCATAAAGAAGAGTTTTGCCAGAAGGATGTCATTCGGATACATGGAGCAGTGCAATTTCCGGAGGAGGAAGCAATTCGATTCTCCGAGGACGCTGATTCCAGGTTCGAGGTCGGAGCACATCTTCACGCTGGTGAAATGGAACCAACAGCAGTTTTCTTTGAAAACTTTCCTCTAGAACTTCAATCAACAGATAAGGTAGTCGTGAACGTTTCTTGTATTATTTGAGTCATGTAGCGATATCTGAGCAACCATTTTTCCCATAATTTTTGTCCTATCTTTTGCCCCATTTTCTTGCTTGTCATTTCTGTACTCAGTACACTTCGATGATTTATGCCTTTTTCTACGCTTTGTTGAGACATTGTTATGTCATTGGCATACTTAAATAATTTTGGATCAGTTGAGACTGATAATTTAGATTCTTTCAATAATTTGCATATTTTTGTAGTCACGATTTGACTGTAAAGTTAACGATTTGCTATGGCAGATTTGAAGTCAGACAGCGTGTCAATTTATTAAAGTAATTCTATTCAGTAAATTACTTTGACCAATTATCTGTCATCCTCAAGAAAGAAGAATGATTAAATGATTTTAGAGCGTTAAAATATAATACGTTATCGACGATCTTTGAAATACTAGTCGTCTTATGAACATGATTGCAACATAGACATTTATCATTGCATTATAGACAATTTTATGAAATATGAACTTTGATTACGATTTATTGAATACACTATAGTAATGAACATTTGATAGGAGTTTTTCTCAATTCTAGATTGGAACAATAATGTTTGCATTCCACAGTCTAATTGTATTCTATTCGACTATTTATGCAGTTTAGATGAACTTTGATTGAAGATAGTATTTTTATACTGCGTTACTTTGAAGATATTAATCTCAATTTTGATAGACCAGGGAGGAGTGTCTAATCGTATTTGCTATTAAATTTATTTGTGATTGGCAAGTTTTTACTTCATATCGATTCATGAATGAAACCCACGAAGGTTAAATAATAACAGTCATTAATACAATTGATGAATATAAGAATTTTTGAAGAGGAACAATGGATGTATAATCGTTAGTTCAGTGGACCTGTAAAAGTCGCTGATGAGTAATGCCCTTGAATAATGAAGGAGGTTCCCACAGTAATAAATGAAGTTGTTGAATTTATGAGTGGAGGTTTTTGTATGTAATTTGGAAGATTTTGATGCCATATATATGAAGATATATGATGAATTCTGGGCCTATTGTTGAGCAATTTTGTGCGTTTGAGCGAAGTATTTTTCCGCTGAATGTATTGTCCTGGTTCTTTGAAAGTTATTCATGTGAAGATACTGTTAAAGTTAACAAGAGTGTTAAATAATTTGAGATGAAGATTTTGAATGGAGGTTACCGTCACAAATATTAATAATAATTATTAAACCTTATTAAACCTGAATTTGACATTTAAATATAACTAACCTTCATTGGTCGATTATATCACCACAATTTGAGTAATTATCAACCGGATAAACGTGTGGTTTAATGTATTTCTTATATAAATAATATAAACAATATTAATATTGTAAAATAATTTTGTAAATATCTTTGTTAAATAATATGAAATGAAAGGGATTAATAGAGGCGAGTATAAAATTTTCAATTGTCGTTTGACATTGTTATAAACAATTTATTATTGATATAAATAATTAATGAACTTTTGTTATTAACATTTAGAGTTTTGTTTTTTATACTCTAAACAACGCTAATTAAACAAGTGGTTTGAACAATTAAACATGATTTAGGATTATTGGAGTATTCCTCTGGTGTTTGAATGGAGCATTTAAAACATTTGCGTGATAATATTTCAGTTGAGATGTGGACATTTAACGTGTTTTGAAAGGGAGAGCTTAGCTCTGATGTAACTCGCTTATACTAGGGTTGACCGGACATGTGAGTCCACTTTGACGATGCAGGTGCATTGCAGCTGGCCCGGACAACTGTATGATAGAGGCCAAGGACGTTTACATAATAGCCTTGTGGCTATAAATAAAATGTGATGTGTATAAACACGCAAAACAATTGATATATGTGTCTCGTCCCAAATCCCGTTTCCATTCCAAGTGCATTATTATTTTTACGTTATTTTGAGCTTGAGAAAGCTGAAACATTGTATGTAGAGTATACAAGTCCGACAGGAGGACATGGTTATGTGGTCGATGGCTTCTGATTGCCACGTGGATTTTGTTGTTTTATTTTTGTTAAATTCATTCTTTATGTGAAATAAATTATTGTGCAGTTTAAAGTTTCTCGTCTTCGTTGTGGTTCATTTTTAATATCATGGTGGAGGTTATTGTGAGGGCATACTTTAAGTGATCCAGTTGACAACCCATCCCCGAGATAAATTTAAGAGGTAAGTAAAGGTAAGTATGAACCCCCGTATATGTTGGTGTGTTCCACAATAATTTCTTGTTAACTATTGTGCTCTAATCTCGATAGTATCTGTCAGTGCCATTTTCATTGATGTAGCTGTGCCGGTGCGTTTGATTATTGGCAATCCGATTGAGGGGGCGGATATCTGACAGCCTACTATCCTGAGATCGGGGACAGTACCATCCCGGCATTTGCCCGAAGACGAAGTGGGAAACCACGGAAAACCACTTCGAGGATGGCTGAGGTGGGAATCGAACCCCCTTTACTCATTTGGACCACCCGAGGCTGAGTAGACCCCGTTCCAGTCCTCATACCACTTTTCAAATTTCATGGCAGAGCCGGGAATCGAACCCAGGACCTCCGGGGCGGCAGCTAACCATGCTGACCGCTACGCTACGGAGGCGACATTGAATCTGAGAAGTAACAAATTTTTGGTGAACTTTGTTGATTTCAAGAAGGCTTAAGACTCGCTGGATCTATGTACCCTGATCCAGTTTTTAAGAGAATTTGGTTTAGATAATAAGAAAAGAGCAATCATTCGCCTAAACCTGTTGATCACAGCCTTCAAATTGAAATTCAGGGGAGAGATTTCTAAATCCTTCGCAATACGGACAGGGGTGAGAGAGGGAGAAGGGCTCTCACCTCTGTTATTAGCTTGCCACGGTGGGTGAGTGGTTAACGTGTTGGTCTACTAACTCCAAGCTTGCAGGTTCGCTCCTGGCCGAGGTAAGTGATATTTGAAGGGCGGCAAAAATACGACACGCATGTCATACGATGTTGTCATGTCAAAGAACCCTTTTGGATTCAGTAGGCCGTGTTCATAATGGTAAAATTAATCTCGGGATTTTCCGCCAACATTAAGTTCCTCATTTCTCTACTCGAATGCAATATAGTGTTCAAGGAGCTTAGATAACATCTAACCTCCTTGACTTTCATAGTGCTTCAAGGAACAACGAAATTCGACATGCAAGCTACCCTCTGGGTGTCAAATAACAAAGCTTGCACCCGGTACCCAAGGCCATACGATATTATTATTATTATTATTATTATTATTATTACCTCTGTTATTCAACTGTGTTCTCGAGAAAGTTATTCGAGAATGGTGTAAAGAATATTGTGTATGGATGATGTAGAGAATGGGGTCATACTACGTTGAAAGAACAAGAATATGAGAATCGACTGTATAGCTTTATCAGAAGATGTTGCAATTTTTTCTAATTCTCTTGATATGGCCACACAACAAATCAAGCAATTACAGGTGCATGCAGCAACGGCAGAGCTTCAGATTTCGTTTGAGAAAACGCAGTTTATAATGAACATCAAGTCATAACGCAGAGAACTTATGGCGAATGGAGGACAAATAACACAGGTAGAGAAATTCAAATACCTGGGTGAATGAATGGAACCTAAAATTCGTGAAAAAGATGCTTTCGTGTCATGGATTAATAAAAAAAAATAATGTCTAAACATTTTACCAAAGACATTTACGAAAGACGTCCAATGTCCTTCAAAGCTAAACTAAGGCACTACGTTACCGTTTCAGGGTTAATATGAAGTTGAAGAGACCGCCAAATATCTTGGAATTAATGACAATTTCAAATAATGGAAGTTCGAATTGTCCTTTGTGACAGATCTGGGATCTGCACACACACTCCTCGTCATTAATTGTTATGTATAGTTCTTATGTAAATTAATCGGAAAGTTCTCAGTTAAGGAATAGAAATAAGTAACCAGGCTGTTTTATTTTTGGCATTCTGCTCAATACGAAGCAAATCCTACTACGATGTATAGGTCATTAAGGAGCGACACGGTATAACGTCGAACTAATGCATTGATTAGAAATCGATAGTGATCTAGGTCGCTATATACAAACTTTGGTAAAAGTTCTTTTCTTATATAATTGTTTGGTAGAGAAGTGATTCTTTGTTAAAAATTTGACGATATTTCACATGTCCTAGTGACGGTAATTCATTAAAAGAGAAGAATGTTATCTCTAAATAATGGAGATGTGTCCATGAATTGATGCTTTGAGGGCTAAAGTAGATATGTCGCAAGTTTGCGGAACATAAAGTACATCAGAATATACATAATAGCCCAACCACAAGTAATCGTAGGTAGCCAATGGAACATGTGATGTACGGCACTCTCCGTATAGCAATTTATATATTGAGTCATTGAATATAATAACTTTTCTTTCTATCATTCTACTCCGAAATTGTTATTTTGTGATTTCCATATTTATTCTTTCAATTTATTATTTCTACAAGAGGGGGGGGGGGCAGGCATAAGCAAGTCCTATTGTCCTTCTGCCCAGTAGGAGAGATTTCGTGTTCTCTATTTCATTCTCATTGTGTATATGAGTGGCGCCCAATGATATTTGTTTGTATTGAAGAGCGATCACACCATATCCCACTGTATCAGCAACTAAAGTATGTTGTCACTTGTCGCCCAACCTTGGTATGTAAGCTACACAACAGATATGACGGGCCATGTTGCTTTGTGTGTTATTGTAAACGAAATTAGAACGCATATATTCTTGGCAAAGCATGTAGCTGTGTTCCGTGTTAGTAAAACGTATACATGTTTCAAACACAGGCGCTGTGCCAACCATTCACATGTGACATTTGACTTTACTTGGATCTCAACACAACACTGGCATTAGACAAGCAAATTGTCTGGAAATCAACTCAGAAGCTCTCTTCACTCGTCAAACAATTGAGCGTATATGTCACGGTCACAAATTCCGGGGAGCTAAGGTGACTACAGACAGAGTTTCTGTGCATAACGAGCGAATTGTCAGCGTGAAACTACAGATCAGTTGCAGACCTGAGAGAGAAGAGGCTGTAGAGTGGATAAAGAGAGCCTCAATTGTTCCAATACAAATCGCAGAGCAATCTATAAACTATCTGAAACTAGTCTTTGCGTATGGAACAATTTATGGGCATGGGGAATCTTTGTTGTCAGACTGTAGTGTGTTAAATGTGTGTGTTGGATTTATCTGATAACCTGTGGTTCTGTGATGACTGAAGTAGAGTGTAAGTATCATTTTTTGTGGTTAACGATTGGGTTAGCTGCCATGTCAGCAATTTTATGGCATGAGTGTGAGAAAAAAGAAGAAAAATTCGCCCTAATTGGCTTCCTTTAGCGTAGGATTCGATCCCTCGATGCCTAAACATACAGCTACCTACTGAGCGTAACTTAAAACTCATTGACTGGCTGCGTGGCGCAAATGTAACGTTCTCTCCTGCTGATGCCAAGCTTGCAGTATCGAATCCTGGGGCAGTCGGTTGGCATTTGAGGTTGCGAGGGAGCAGATTTACTGCCACGTGAAAGATCCCCTTCGGAGCAAATTTCTGACACACCGGCGTCTCTAAAAGTCGCAGTAGTTCAAAGGAACATAAAATCAGAAGCATTATTATATTTAAAACTCATGGTTTAGTTGATTCATGTATGGGCTTTACGACATCGTGGACATATAGTCCTCTGCACATGGTACGTTGTGGAATCTGACTGATAAAATCTGTGTCATTGTGATGACAGTAGTCTACTAGTGTGTGCATTTACCCTACAACTGGAATGGGAGTTGGCCGTGTTCTTAACATAGGTGCCATCCCAGCACTTCCCTGGAGTAGTAGTAAGAAAACTGCTTCTAGGATGGCTGAAATAGGTAGCTCTTTGGAGTTGTTGCACCTCTCCATTGCAGTCGTGTGAACGGACGCACGCGCAATGCCGCGGAGTCTAGAGCTATAGTACGTAGTTAAAAGCTCCTTAACATCATATGGCAGCTTCAGTGGGTTAGTTGGTAGCATGCTGAGCTTCAATGCCCCAGATCGCGGGTTCAGACCCGGCCGAAGTCATCGGATTTTTAAGAGCATGAACAAGTAGTTCCGTGAAGAACCAAATATCCTACTTATGTAAATTGCCTCTATCAACATTCAACATTTCAGTTTGATTGCAGTGTTAGATTCGTAGAAATATAGAACTGTCTAATATTTCGTGTAGTCACCATGTTGGATTTTTTTTAATGTAGGCCAAAAAGTTATGTACTATCAGATGACGAGTATTGCATAGGTTAATTATTCAAACGTTGACTTAGATCGCATGATTAGAACACAAGAAATAAAAACTTAATTTTAAAAATTCCGCAAAGCCACCATTCAGGTTAAGTTAGCCATTGAACTAATTTAAAAGTCAGTGCATTGTAATGTATACCAACGTTTGCGCTCGGATGGTTAAATCGCGAGACAAGTCTGTTTAAATGTTTCAACCTCAATTCGCCACCATGTTCGTTTTGTATTCAAAATGTTCTTGAAAGTCACATGGGTGAGCGTCTAGTAGTACCCTTAATCACCGTACAAAATTTCAGGGTGATATGAGTAATAGTTTCGGAGATATCGAATGCCGGTAAAATATTTCGCACAGCTGCCATGTTCGATTGGCGAGACGTAATAAAATTTAAACGGGCACGGTCGCGGTCGGGCAAAATAGTGCTATGATCTTACTGAGTTTCATTGAAATCACTCCAGCCGTTTAGAGTTTATGAGGGGGACACACACATACGCACACACACACGGACAAAAGGTGATATCATATGCCTATTTTAAGTAGGCTATACTTTCGTATTTGCAAACAATGAAAGTTGTGTAATAAGCTCTACGCGGACCAAAAGTTGACAGTCTGTCAGTCTGTGAGTTTGTCGAGGCTGAGATGCGAAGAAAGGCTAAGTGGTGAGTGGTTTTTACGGCCAGTTGCCCTTCCTGCCGCAAACCTCATGAGAGGAGTTAATGAGAGATGAAATGAATGAAGGCGAATGAAACTGGGTAAGGATGTGGAAGGAAGCGGCCGTGGCTTGTCAGAAGGTACTGTCCTAGTATTTACCTGGAGTTGAAAATGGGAAACCACGGAAGATCTTTACAAGGTCGGCCGACGGTGGGGCTCGAACCCACGTCCACCGAGTCATAGGAGAGCTTGGCCCCATCTTGTAACGCTGTGCTTTAACTTTATATTTACCGACAGCGGTACCTACAACCACTGTTTGTAGTTATAAATACATACACAGCCTTTATATTGACACAGATTGTTAGACAAATATCACACAAAAGTACACAGGGCTACATGACCACCAAGTCACAAAGCTCCTAAATGAAACAACAACAACAACAACAACAACAACAACAACAACAACAACAACAACAACAACAACAAAAGGAAATATTGCATTTCAACATTTTAAGTACAATTTTAGGTACAATATCAGTTCATCAAACTAACAAGTTCATGTGAAATCTGTTAAGTTAGAAGCAGATGGATGTGACATTCAGTTCTGATATCGTGTGTTGAATTACGGGGATGAAGCATCAGTGGCTACGTCACATCTGTTTAAAGTAACGACGTATTTGCCGCTTCTGTAGATGTAGACCAGTAGAATCTATTTTTCCTCTCCATCGGTCCGGTAGTTACGATCCCACTGGGGAATAACGAAGATAACTACCTATGGGACTCCGCTTTAACGTCCTTACCGCGAAGAGATTACTATTAGGATTTTGTCTTTCTTTCCAAGGTCCCTTGGGACACCAGCATCGATTCTTCTTGTAAGCCTGGCCTATTTTCAACGTATCAAGATTCCACTTTATTACATTTAACTGAATATCAATCTACTTTTCTAAAGGGTGGGAGGGATGGGCCTATTAAACGTAAAAATGGGAGTTGTTAATGCTTCTGAAATTGTGATAATCATCTCAGTGTACCGTTAAGTTAAACTAATGTTCTGTCCCCGCTGTGTTGCCGAGCGTATTAAGGAGCTTTATACGTTACGAAATCTTGAGAAATAGCTATTTTTGGGGCTCGTCTGTTGGGGAACCTTCCTATGTTTCTGTAAAAATTTCCTTGCACATAGTTCCAGCATGTGTTATTCAATAAGACGTATTATCAAGTAAATGTATGACAAGTCAGAGTTGGGACTTTGAGTTGTATTCCTCAAAGCTATATTTTTTACTGCAACATGTTTGACTAATTGGATGATTAATTAAACCGTGGCAGAATCTTTAGATGTACCTACAGTATATATTCTCAAAGATCAACCTCAATGCTCATACTTAATGACATACTAAAATGTTGCAGCGAATAAAGCACAAGAACGGTGAAACTTCCAAAAATTAAAATCTGAATTTTCGTTTCATCCACATAAATGTATTTGCAAATCTCATGGTATCACATTCTCTTAAGTGTAACCTTTGCTTCTATTTACCACTTCTGCTATACTTTTTTGAAGAAATGAAGAAGGCAAAATGCATTTGGAAAGCCTATAACGAATCCAATCGCATCATGAGAAATAATTTTATTCATTCATTTCATATCTCATTAACTCCTCTCATGAGGTTGGGTCAGGAAGGGAAACTGGCTGTAAAACAGTCGCCACTTAGCCTTTCTTCGTATCTTATCCCCGACCCCGTTAAAAACGGGATTAATAAGGGGGTAGACGTACATGAATTCATAACTGAGGCTAGAATTTGGAAGGAAGCGTTCTTGGTCTTTTGTTTGGAACAAT
The DNA here is from genome assembly GCA_946902985.2 of Meconema thalassinum. Taxonomy (NCBI): domain Eukaryota; kingdom Metazoa; phylum Arthropoda; class Insecta; order Orthoptera; family Tettigoniidae; genus Meconema; species Meconema thalassinum. Next base: position 197,268,894 of record OX336391.1, on the reverse strand, counting down.
CCCGGCATTGACTTGGATTAGTAATGGCAAACCACTGAAAAACATTTAGTGGATGGCTAAGGTGGGATTATAACTCATCTCTTCTCATATTTTTCTCACGAGGTTGAGTGTACCCCATTTTAACCTCTCGTTCCGAAGATTTAATCAATAACCCAATAGGCCTACCACGAATGGTTGCGAATATCAAATTTGTAGTGACGACCAGTTGGGCCCAATAGCACAGTGATCAAGTTGCTTACCTCTCACCAAGGTGGACCTACATTTCCAGTTAATGCGTTTGGGAATTTTTAAGTGAAATGCCACTCCTAACTGTCATATAAACCTTCAACTTTGCAGTGAGATACAATAAATACTCTGATTGGTTCTTTGTCATTATAGCTACACAACCACGTAGTCATTCTGTTCTATGGATTTTAGTTAAATGCGACGTGAATTTCTTTTTCCTTTTTTTATATAACTTATTTTGCAAATTTCTTAATTAAAAAAATTGAAAATTTTACTTTTGAATGTTTCTTTTCAATTTTTTTTTTTTTTTGAAAGTTCAGGGAGGTATGGAAAGCTCTATCAAACTAGTCTAAGACTTCACCACACACAAAGATTATTCTGGAATATCAACTTAGCGATACCGACTGACAGTTAAGATATTGGAAGTTCGGTAAATTTCAGTAGTTCTGTTTCTTCTAACCACCTAGTGGTGAAGTGGTAGTATTCTTATCTGCCTTTCCCGAGGCGCGAGTTCTATTCGCGACTCTGCCAAAAAGTGTTATTATAGCCTTAGGGATGGACTCGGGGTACATTAGCCTCTTGAGATAAAACGGAGATGAGGTGACTTCCATTCCCACCTAAGCAATCCTAGAAGTGGATTTCCTTGGTTTCCTACTAATACTCCAGGCAAATGGTACCTAAATTAGTGTCACAACCACCTCCTTCCCCAACCCTAGTCTAAATACCAATACACACACAACTACAACCAACAAAGGCAGCTTCGGTAGCGTAGTTGGTAGCATGCTGAGCTTCTATGCCCAAGTGTGGAGGAACGGGAGCCATCTGCCGGAGCTTCTACCGAAGCTAAATGATTGTTGTAGTGTGTTAACTTCCTTGAAATAAAAGTTGTGTATCCATTAGCTCCACGCATTACTAATACTTCAAATATTGGTGCCGAAACCCGGGTTCAAACCCGGCCGAAGTCGTCATTATTTATAAGAGCGTTAAAAATCCCTCAGTATGCCTTCCTTTGGAGTGGAAGTAAATCCGGCGGGCCCATGTCATAGATCAGGGGAGGACACTCACGCTGAAGACGAGTGTAGCGTGTGATGTCACCGCGCTCTGTACGGCTGTCGCAGAGGACGAGGATTTAGTTTGAGGCAAGAGGGATGCATCAATGTAGGAAAGACAGGAAACGTATCTGGTATTAATAACACAACGAACTGAACGCCTTGGATGTCGAACTGTTAATACTCTTTGTTGCAATTACCCAATTGATCACAGATTATACCCAATGACATTTTGGTTCTCTCATATCAAAAATTAATTAGAAAAAGTAGTTAATGTGAAGGACAGTCATGCTATTACGTAAATAGAACTGAACATAGCACCATTTTCCTTCACATTAGAGAAGTGCCATCATTTTTCGACACTTTCTGTTTCGATTTTCTCGAACTAGTGTATCAATGTTAGGACGTAGAGTCTGAGAAAGTTGTAGTCGAAGGCTGCATGTTAGGTGGTGACCTGACAAGGTACTTCGAGATTTGGACTTGGCCAGTTTCATAATAGAAAAGTATTGATCGCACACATATAGCCTATCGAACCCAACATACATCCTGTTCACATGGAGAGCTCTGATGTGGACTGACCCTTCCAGGTCCGTACGCACAGTGCCCTTGATCTAGTCCACAGGGCATTACACGGCTCTCGCCTGACGGCACACGAACTGATAGGATTACCCTTCGTTTCGACACGTCACACCACTTGAAGCTGTCTTCCCCTGCCATAGATTTATGGCATGTAAAAGAACCCTCCACTATCCACAATTGTGTAAATTTGTAAGTCAGATTTGATTAACGCTCTATTAATTCCAACTTTCGTCACCAGGTGCCGATTGCGGTGGTATCTAGTAGCGAAGGTCGCGCCTAGGTGTCGTTGACGGTAGCATTTAGTAGAAAAACTAGTAACTACTTGAAATGTATCGTCTGTAGTCCTTACCTGAATTACAGATAACACACACTAATTCAGCCATCACAATTAATACCGGTTATCAGACAGATTCTCCACACACCCAGTGTAAACGGGACTACATGCCCGCGAGGGACTAACCAACAACCAACACAGGTTCCACGGACGGACAGGCGGACGGATGGATGGATTAACTTTATTATTACCATCCCACATTTCCGTTTCTACAAGGTCAGGAATGAGGTGAAAAGAGTTTTATATGGCATTGATTTTAACGCTTGACAAAATTATCTGACTCTAACTAGGCTACATAAAAGGAACTATTAAGAAGTGAAACAATTAGAGATTAATGAATTAGGACAGAAAGGAAGCGAACATGGTTGGATATGAAAATGGTAAACCATGGAAAAATAATTTCTAAGACAACCGACTCACTCGCCTTCCGAGTCTTGAAATAACACACCCCTGGCTTTGGACTTCAATTACCGTAATACCATATGTCCTGCAGCGCATAGATATGAATCATTAGTTTATGCGAGGCGGAGAAGAGATTGGTCATTAATCGTCCTATTTGCTTGCATTTATACAGATTGGGTCATTGCCGGCCACGATACAAACAAATATTAAAAACAAATAATGTTTTAAGTTGCAACAAAAGATGGCGCGGGGAGCACTAAGAAGTTGCATTAATAACTGGTACTTAGAATAGCAAGCGGAGCACACCACAGGTGACAAACCTAAATCTATCACTTTCTTGGAGCGTCAGACCTGTGAGCCTCTAGACCGGATGCTACACGGATCAGTTTCTAAAACCAGATAAGTTGTCATAACTTTATTCCATTTAGTGCAGTGTATCATTTCTGTATTCGCCACATCAGATATTATAATACAATTCTGCCACTAGTTTAAATAGGAACGGTTGATATAGAAATTCTTCTTCTTCTTATCAAGTGTTCGGCCAGGTGGCCTGTTACCGTCTCGTTCCATCTCTTTGTAAATCGACCTACGTCTCTTCTGCCTCTAGGCTGGTATTTGAGGACTCGTCTGGTGATCCGGCCGATCTTCATACGTAGTACACGGTCCATCAAAGCTGATCTGTAATTCTGGACTGTGTTGATAATTGGTTTTACTTTTAGTTTGATATAGAAAATGAAGAACAAAATAGTGGTGACTATATAACTACCGAAGTTATTCACCATAACAATTCAATAGATCACAGGCTACATAACGCAACAACCATAGAAGTGAACTATACTGTATGTGAATAAGTTTGAAGCGTTACACACGGTCTTACATACTCATGTAATATAAACATTGTATATGTACGAGGCACGTCCAGAAAGTAAGTTCCGTTTGGTAATAAAATTAAATTGTGTACAGATACAGAAAAATTATTTATTGCACAACATTCTACACCTCTTAAACTACTTTTCCACATAACTGCCGAACTTTTGCAGGCATTTGTCATAGCGTGGCACACGTTTTTGGATACCTTCTTCATAGAAGTTTGCCGCCGACCCGTAAACGAGAGTGAAGACTCACCTGTAAGATATCCTACCATTTGGCCACAACTGTTAAGCAAATTGCGTGCTTACCAGGAGAACTGCGTATGTTTAGGAGTTCTCCTGACCACATACGCAATTTGCCTAACAGTGGTGGCCAAACAGCAGGGTATCTTACAAGGGAGTCTTCACTCTCGTTTACGGGTCGGCGGCAAACTTCTATGAAGAAGGTATCCAAAAACTTGTGCCACGCTATGACAAATGCCTGCAAAAGTTCGGCAGTTATGTGGAAAAGTAGTTTAAGAGGTGTAGAATGTTGTGCAATAAATATTTTTTCTGTATCTGTACACAATTTAATTTTATTACCAAACGGAGCTTACTTTCTGGACGTGCCTCGTATATAAAGCAAACTAACCAGTATGGACGAAGCAAAGAGCATATAAAAAGTAGTTTGGCTCAGGCAGGGAAAGCATTTCTACTGAAAAGGAATCTATTGACATCGATTATAGATTTAGGTACTAGGAAGTCATTTTTCAAAGCCTTTATCTGGAGCTACCCACTATCCACAATATGGGATAGCCACTAATGTGAAGTCAAGTTTAAATGGAGTGCAAGCAATTGGTCGTTCATAAGATGGGACATTTATACAATAGCAATTCAGATAAAGGTTTTAAAAATTGAACAAACCTCCTGGTGTGAATTGGGATCCTACAGTACTGCCAGATTTTGACCATCCTTTATATACACTGGATATTTCAACAGCCATCACACAAATTGGAGGTATGACACCGTGGATGTGAATGAAGAGTCACTAGTTCAATGGGCAGAAGTTACCATTATCCATTTGGTTTTTGATGGAAAGACAAGGGAACCTTCCATTCTGCACGCTGGAATAAGGGTTACAACACAGACTTGACATTCGTGTCTAAAGATCAGCTAGACCTACCACTCAATACCACTCGTATTGTTTCGCCCAACTTCCCAAACATTCAACACCGACCTGTTTTGGTGGAAATTGGTTTGAAAATTCCCCTTGTAAACTCAATACCCTTACCGAGATGGAGCTTTCAACGAGCCAACTGGGATGAATTCTCAAAAGACCTTGACTCCTGTTTAGCTGCGGAGAACCTTACAGCAAATAAATACGACTCATTTTTAAATTAGTAATCAAAGCTACTAATTCCAACATTCCTAGGGGTTACAGAAAAGAATATTCACCAGGATGGAATGAAGAAATTGAGGCCTTATACCAAGAATACCAAAGTTCTGTAAATCAAACAGTGTGCTCGCAGCTACTCCACTCTTTAAACAAGAACAGATTAGAGAAATGGGAAGCAACACTCAAAGAAATGAACTTCGCAAAGTCAAGCAGGAAAGCAAGAAGAATCATAAATGGGCTAACTGGCAAACAACACCCTAGAACGCCGCCTCCTGAACTGAATCCTGATATCATTGCCAACAGGATCATAGACCTCAAAAGGACTAAGAGGAACAAGAATCATACCTGAATTGTCAAACGTAACCTCTCTAAACTCAAGCGCAGTGCCCCGAAAAACGAGCCTCTTTCCAGGCTCTTCTCCACAGCGGAAGTAGAAACTGCAATTAAACAACTGAAAATGGTCAAGACTGCTGCACCGGACAACATCTATAATGAATTTATTAAGAACTGGGTCTGTATTGTATATACTGGCTCCCTTCTCTCTTCACTTTCATTCTCCAAGAGAACAGACTGCGCAGTCATTTCAAATTATCAAAAAATTATCAAACCCGAAGATAGCCCCGAAAGTTATCGACCAATAGCACTGCTTAGTTGCATATTCAAGCTCCTTGAATGAATCCTCCTAACCAGAATAGCACCTTTCATTGAAGCTGTTACGCCTCCTGAACAAGCTGGATTCAGACAAGGACGCAGCTGCACCGATCAAGTTCTTGCTCTAACTACACATATCGAAGAAGGTTTTCAAAGACAACTGAAATCTACAGGTGTTTTCATCGACTTGACTGGAGCATACGACACTGTTTGGCGACAAGGACTTATCTACAAACTATTGCTAGTTGTACCAAGTCGAGAAATCGTGGATCTAATATCTAGTATGCTTAGTGAAAGGCAATTCGAAGTGTTTCCAGGCAACACTAAACGCTACAAACGAAAACTAAATAATGGTCTACCACAGGGATCTGTTTTAGCCCCATTGCTCTTCAATTTGTACATTCATGATTTACCAGTTCATATATGCTGATGACATCACTCTTGTAGCACAGAGTAATAACTTTGAAGATGGTCAACGAATCCTTACAGCGAATCTCAAGAAACTGTCAACGTTTTTTAAGACCTGGAGATTGATCCCCATCACTTAAAAAACTGAAGTCTCCTGTTTCCACCTAGCGAATCGTGCTGCAGACTACAATGCAAGAGTTTTGTACAATGAACGAAATCTGAGGTACAATCCTTTTCCAAAATATCTTGGAGTCACTTTAGATAGATCCCTGAGCGACAAAGAACACATCACTAAGCTTTCCCACAACGTCGCCGCAAGAAACAACATATTGCATAAGCTCAGTGGTACATCCTGGAGAGCCTCTGCTGACTGTTTACGCTAATCTGCCATCAGTCTTGTCTACTCGGCTGCTGAGTACTGTGCACCCGTCTGGTTGGAAAGCGTAGATGAGAAGAAAGTAGACACAAAATTGAACGATACGATGCGTTGTATTACTGGTTCCATCAAATCAACTCCATATCACTGGTTACCCATGCTGAGTCACATCCCTCCATATCACTTAAGGAGAAAACAAACTCTTCTAAGGGAAACTAAGAAAATCTTTGCAACACCACCTTTGCCATTGCACCAAGAATTCTGCCATCCATCACTGCAACGACTGCAATCTAGAAGACCAGTAAGTGTCACTGCGGGACAATTGATTGCTGCTGGATTTGACCTAAATGAAAGCTGGAAGCATGAGTGGTGAACTAAAGCATTGGGAACAAGTGTCCACCATCTTGATCCCACAAAGAAACCAAACGGTTTTGATTTACCGAGGAACTTCTGGTGCTGCATCAACAGGCTCAGGACTGGACATGGTTGCTGCAATTATTTCAGGTACAAGTGGAACTGGATCAACTCACCAATGTGTGAGTGTAACCTGGATGAACAGACGATCGAACGTCTGGTCCAACGCTGTCGTCTTTATTCGTGCCCTGGCATTCCTGACGATTTGTTTGCTCTCACACCTGATTTAACTGAATAGTTGAGAAGGATGGACTTGAAGTTTGAATATTACCTTTTTATGTAAAATTGTATATTGTATAAAAACCATACGATTAAATAAATAAATCTGGAGCATGGCGCTCTATGGAAGTGAAACTTGGACTATTGGCGCAGCAGAAAAGAGGAGAATTGAAGCGTTTGGAATGTGGCGTTACAGGAGAATAGTGATAATCAGATGGGTAGATAGGGTTACAAATGAAGAGGTATTGAGACGAGTGGGAGAGGAGAGATGTTTCTGGCGACTGCTAATGAAGAGAAGAGATAGGTTCATAGGACACATACTAAGACACCAAGGAATAGCAAGTTGAATAATGGAAATAAGGGACGAGGCAAGAACTGGAGGGTTAGACCAAGGTTAGATTATGTTTAAGAGGTTGCCTCGAATGTAGGGAGTGATAACTATGTAGAGATGAAACGATTAGCTCTGGACAGGGGCACATGGGGCGCTGCATCAAATCAGTCAACTGAAGACTCAAACAACATGTATATATACAGGGTCTTTCACTCAAAGTGGGGCCGGCCCCGCGGCGCGTGGAGTGTCGGACGAGCACATGGCAACTTTCTGAGCTTGGGGTTAAGAGAGCGCCCGTACGAATCGCATGTAAATAACAAACACACAAAAAACACATAATAAAAGTAAAATAATTACTCACCTTGTCACAGAATATGTTGAAAATGTTATCCATCTGCAACTAGACATTTCTGGCATCGTCTAAGGAATTTTCATTCACACGCATTATTCATCTACCGAGATAGCCTAAATTTCTCTCGTGATATTTTTTGCTAGTGTGTACGCAGTTTGAGGCATTATTGGAACAATAAGCTTAGCAATAAAACGTTACAAAATTTTGAAACACCATAAAAATTAAATAAAACCACGTAAACGTCGTAAGCAATAACCACTAACACGTATGGGCTACACACGTTATAAAGTTATAACTTAAAATAGGCTACAAACGAAATAACAAAGTTACCTTTACTCGGCAAATGCTGCGTAGCAACTGTCTCAGCATTCCGAAGTCCGGCGCTGCTCCACAGTATTAATTTCATCAATCCTACAACACTTCTTTCCTTAAGACATTTGCTGCCTCAACTCCACGTTGCTATCTGCTCGTGTGACCTTTAGCTCGACGTTCTACCTGCCGTGGTGCGTTGACCGAGTGGCTGGCCCCACATTGAGTGGAAGACCTTGCATTTATAATGAGCGTTCAAAACGTAACGAGCCGGAGGCTGGAACGCGCAAACCGGTGACTACATCGGCTAATCGCGGCGTGTGTAACGAGGTGTGGTTCCGACCAGAGCGTGGAAGGTCACAACCCGTCGCTAGAGGGCGCGCGTGAACGTCACGTGACTATACAAAGCGAGCAGCAGCATGCATCAATCGTCCAATGCTGCCAGTCGCATTGCAAACAGTGACATGGAGGCGTCAACCGAAGGGCAAAGAGGTGTTTTTCGGTTTCTGACAGCGGAAGGAGTAGGAGGAACGGACATTAATCGCCGAATGTCACAAGTGTACGGCGAACACTGCATGTCCCTTGCAAGGGTCAAGGCGTGGCACAAGTGCTTCAGGGAAGGACGGATGTCGTTAGCCGATGATGCCTGGCCTGGGGCACCCCCCTGCATTACCGATGACAACGTCCAGCTGGTTGATGAACTCATTACCCAGGACCGCCGAGTGACAGTGAACGCCGTAGCCGCCGTCGTCACTCCACGACAATGCATGACCTCATATGGCCAACACAGTCGCGATGCTCCTGCAGAAATTCAAATGGGAGGTTCTCGGCCACCCTCCATACAGTCCAGACCTCTCTCCCTGTGATTACGCCATGTTTGGTCCCCTGAAAAGCGCTCTGCGGGACCAACGATTCACCTCGGATGCCGACGTCCAGCTGTACGTGCGGAACTGGTTCACATCGCAGCTCAGGGAATTTCATGAGACAACCATTCACCGCCTCTGTCACAATGAGACAAGTGCCTCAAAAGCCAGGGCCAATACTTCTAACATGCAGGTACTGGTTTCTGTAATTATGCCTCCAGCTCGTTACTTTTTGAACGCACCTTATACATATTAAAGTTTAAGTGTAATTCATAAAAATCGTATACTAATTAAGCCTAAGCGAACAAGATCTGAAGAATAACGCTTGGCGTTCAAAACATATCATTCATTTAAGTGAGTACCCCATTTTGTACATACAAGAGTGCTAATTTGCAATAATAACTCGTTTTATTTTCACTTTAGGGTATGTAAATACTTGTTTCCCGCCTAATGGAATTGGGTACAATTTGTGTTGACTGAGTAGAAAGCTTTCATTAATACCACGGGTGGTTTAACATACCCTATGTAAACCATGTTGTTTTGATGATCCATAAACTCGCTGCCAGCTCTTATAACAGCACTTTAAAACATAAATGATGATGGATGTAGTTTCTCACTCCATCAGAATATTTCATCGAACAAATACAGTGAATAGCGAGACCTGTAGGCCTAGTATTGTCATTACCAAGTGTATTAAAGCCCAAAGGGAGATGAAAGCGAATCTGCGACACCTTTAATCTGGTCAGAGTTTCCCAGGCTATATTTGTATTTAGCTTTGGTAGGAGCACATAAATCCTCAGCAAAAAATATATATCGCACCCCGGGAAGTTAATTGCCCATACAATAACTCTTCATAGCTTTTACAAAATTAATGTGCGATATAAATAAAACACAAACAAAATTCATGAAACGGTAGTTTAGTTAGAACTTTTCGTAAACTAACTTTGCAGACACGTAAATACACTCCCTTCCTTTAACAGGTTTTAATTTTTCCACTGCTGCAGGACATAGGGCATACATTCGGAGTGCTTATTTGGGATACAGTATAACCGCTATTCATATATTGATTTACCATTTATTAAGTGATTGATTAGTTGGACTGATTCAACAATTGGCCACTTGAATGGTATGCTTTTCTTCTCCAAGGGGTAAGTTCGAAATTCCAGGGAGAAACACGTGAAGATTTTTGTCCTCCGACTAGTCAACACTTTATCTCTGGCTTTAGCACTTAGCTAGCTGTATTTTGAAATTAGGCGGGTGATCAAATTTAATGGCCACTCGCTAAAAGTAATGTTTTGAATGCTTGATAAGACACACAAAGCAATATCTCACTCATTTTCACCTAAGATTGATTACGACAACCATCTTTCACCACTATCCGTTTGAAATATTGATTAATATATTTATTGCAGCCTAACTGGTCATTTAGTGTTAAAGTACAGGGATCACTAGTCTTATTCACTACAGAATTTCACCAGTCTTATTCACTACAGAATTTCACCAGCGATTCGGATCTCATCCTACAGTTAATTACATGTTACCTCTCGCACTGGTAACCACAACTCGCACATATACAGTTCGTGCAGGGCAGTTAATTAAGTGCTAAAGCCAGAAAAAAGTGTTGATCAGTCGGTGGACGAAAATCTTCACGTGTTTCTCCCTGGAAATTCGAACTTCCCCCTTGGAGAATATTGCCTACAGGAAGAAGAGCATACTGTCCTATTGACCATTTTTTGGATCAGTCCAAGTAATCAAACACTAAATAAATGGTTTATTAATATATGAATAGCGGTTTTACTGTATCCCAAATAAGCACTCTGAATGAATGCTCTATGTCCTGCAGCAGTGCGAAAATTAAAACCTGTTAAAGAAAGAGAGCGTATTTACGTGTCTGCAAAGTTTGTTTACGAAAAGTTCTAACTAAACTATATTAAATCGATTGTACACAAGAAAAGTGGTACGAGGAAAATTAATGCAATTTTGAGTTCAGAAGTGGAAAATTTTGCTTCCACTACATATTTATATAGAAAGTCGTCTTAAATCCATCTATAGTATAGGCTGCGAGAGGGCACTAATGTTGTTTTACTGTTGGAAGAAACACGACAGGCTGCTATATTGAATAACATCACATTTAACTTGAGATCTGTCAATGTTTTCCCAAACCTTAAGCCTTTCGTGATAGTAAGAATCGCCACTATGCGAAAGTGACAAAGTAACTCACGGTCAATGAATGAAATTAGATGTTTCTCCTGTAAAATGATACAATTTGACTTGTGTCACTTTTCTTGTGTACCATCGACATGTTTTAATTTGAACCTGTTAACCATTTCTCTCAACAGCGCCAAGAACATTTTTGATCTATCTCTACCAAGTAAATTAATTCACTTGGAACTTCATAGTTGTTTCCTTTCAAAAAGATTCATTATACATTGTTCATGAAGGTCATAATGTGACTGATACTGGCTTCTTATAACAATAATAATAATAATAATAATAATAATAATAATAATAATAATAATAATAATAATAATAATAATAATAATAATAATAATAATATGTATTGACTTTAAAATATCTTATAAATATCTCTCAAATAATAAACTATTGAAGCTTTAAAGACGCCGCCTGGGGACATGGGTTTGTCACCTCTAATCGCATTTATATGCCCTCAGACTCTACCGGAATGGAGATCACAATCTTCAGTTCTGAAGGCCAACATCTAATCATTTATGACACTCAGCCCGACGTTTCATAGTGAATTTAGCTTCTTCAACAGGAATGATCGGGCTGAAATTGTTTGTCAGAAGTAATGAATCGTCAATGAGAAGTAGAAGCTCATTTCGCAACTTAATCTGGCACAAAACGCGAGAGGAAAAAATGCAAATGCATGCACCACAGCGAATGTTATCAAATAACTATTATGACCAGCAGACTGGAAATGACAAATGGAGGCCATAATATAGAGTTATAGATACACTCCCGTGTGAGATATAAATTGAATAAAAGAGAGAAGAGGATGACAGAAATACTGTGCAAAAGCAGCGATACTGTTGCCAAAAAATGTTGGAATTTTAAATTGTCTTTTCGTGCCAAGTTTTTACATTTTATATATTGGTTTAACGTTTTATATGAGAACGATAGAGAACATAGATGCCATTTATCAATCCCCTCATCTGTTCTTGTATCGATTTGTTTTAATGAATAGGTGATTCTGTGGTGTATTTTACCTGTTCGGTTATTTTTTTGTAAAGTACTATAAAAATAGAGTAAACTGCAGGGATGCCTTCCTTCGGAGGGAAAGAAAAATATGATTATTATTATGGCATTAGTTTCACCACGTAAGTGGGACAAATCAACGTATCATCGCCCTTTTTGTAAGACCGTATGACAACTTTTTTTAGGGTGGCACATTAATTAGCGAACTATTATTATTATCTATATATGAGTAGGTTAGATGCATAACTCACATGTTCCAAAAACATAAATTTTCACAAACGACGAAAAACGTGTTTTACATGCGTCGTGTACATGTCCCAGATGTGTTAGATCAATGGCTAGAAATCATTATGTATATTTCAGATTATGTTTGTTTATTGAGAATTTACAATTATTTAAGGTTATATTATTGATCATGTGAGTTTTGTTAGTGACCTATGGAACATGTAAGTTTTGACAATTACCATTTTGGATCTTGTGAGCTGTTCGGCGATGATGTTGATTTTGCGGGAATTACATATTTAAATCGTGTTGCGATTCGATATACAACACATTTGGTCCCCATTGAAAACCACTTTTTCTTCTGCTGTGTTTGTATAATTACGTTGTGATGTTAATCTTGTTAAATACCAATTAATATTTTATGAACTATGCTTGTGTTCGTTTACAAAATATATTTTGTATTTTGGAATACCGTTGGCAATCTCATAAAAGAAATGTCTACCGTGCACATTTGTTCAATTTAATGATCAAAGAAATTTATAAATTTTCCATTCACAAGGACTAATTATTGGTCACAAAGAAAAGTAGAATATTATAATCAGGAAAATAAAACATACTTGTTAATCGTTCCTTGAGAAGAATGAAAGTTTCAAATACCAAAAAAAAAAATAAGCTACTAAAATTACACTGAAGATTTGAAGGAGATTAACTCAGAAAACTGAAAATAATTTTACTCTTCTATGTCTATATCACAACACTAAGTTCCTCTTACATCATGTCGCACATACACTCATGATCAGTTTGATCCGATGTATTCTCATCAATGACATGCTTATAAAACTTGAGCTCCTCAAATTCTCGTCCGTTTTCACCATAATGGGCAGTCAGAAGCTTTTCAACATCCCTCCTTTTCTCTAAAGAGATTGAATTCTTTGGCTGGATGATTTCAGGATTCATAAGTGCATTTACTCCAGATTTAAGCACAGATCTAAACACTCCAAGGTCATTTCTGTAAGTTTGTACACCACGCACACAAATTGTATTTCCTACTCCACGCTTATGTAAATGCCCTTACATTTTGAAATTGAGCAAGTAGTTCCGTGAAGAACTATACAGCCTATTTTCATATATCCTACTCATGTTAATTGTCACTATCAACATACAAAATTTCAGTTTAATTGCTGTAATAGATTCGTAGATATTGAGAACCGTCTGAATATTTCAGATTATCGCCAGGTTGGATTTTTGTTTTTGTACTATTACATTAATATTATTGTGTACGTGTGGTATTCTAACTATAATCGCATGATTAGAACACAAGAAGTAAAAACGAAATTTTAAAATTACGCACAATAGCCATCTTGTGATTATGCAAACAATTGAAATAATTAGATGCCAGTGGATCAACATTTGTACAAGCATTTAACGTGCAACGATTCACGGCACTCGGCTGGTTATTTCGCGAGAAACGTCGATTTAAATATTTATACTTCGCGTCGCCGCCATGTTGGATTTGTGCGCACCAGGTTACTGAAGTCCTATAGGTGAACATTTTTTCATAGTCTCTATTGTACCCGTTCGTCCTGGGGATGCGATGACCCATCTGCTATAACATCGCATTCCTGGAGTTCCAGGACAGAGCGGAGTTAAATGAACCTCTAGTCAAATAAGGAATGTGTCGGAAATTCAGCTGAGTTCTCGAAAAAGCAGTGGGTATCACGAGACAAAGTATCTCTAGGGTCGTTACGGGCTTAAGTTTAATAGAAATAATGCAAATATAAATGGGCGCCATCAACTGAATTCCTAGCAAACCACTTCCTTTCCGGATAAGCCTTACTCAAGACAAGGAAAGAAAAGGGAACATCACACCATCATCAGATCACAACTAAGATAAAAACAAATTTATTTTACTTTGATAGTCAGACAGACATTTTAAATATAACTCCTACCTAAGAGTATGGTCGAATGCCAACGTTAAATTGTCATTGTCCAAAAATCGAACCATCTCTTTTCTAATCCAAAAATTATTTCATCCACATAACAGAAAAATCTCTAAAGTTCTCTTGGGTTCTCAGGATCACTGTAGCACTATGTCTTTCGTCACTGACATTTGTGAAACCTGAGACCTAATTTCTCTTTAATTTAACATCATCAATGTGGATTTAAAAAAGTTATTAATCTGTCTAAACATACACATATTATAATCACATATATTAAATATCAAGTAATTTATGGTTTGCATGGCATAATTTGAATGTTGAACATGTTAGTCAAATGCTCCTAAACATCGAATAATTAATTTACACTATTTACATTGTCATTAACAATCTCTTATCTGTGAATTACAGAAAATTCATGGCTCATTGGTCATCGTTATCGTCATCATCAAAATTAAATATTTCTCACATTAATTCTCACTTCAAAATTCTACATATTCCTGTCAGAATCCTTAATTCATCACCATTACATCATTTAAATTCTCAGCTCAAGTTGCAATTCCTTCAAATTATCTCTCAATTAAATTTATTTAATTCCATATAAATTCCTTAATCATCAGCTTCTTTAGTTAATTATCTCCTTCTAATTCAGTTATTCATCATCATTACAATCGTCTATTAATTTGTTTAAATCAGTTTAATTTATCCAATCTTTAATTCATCCATCTATTTAATTCATTGATTCATTTCAAAATTTAATTTATCAAATTATTTAAATTTCAATCTTCTGGTTATTTAGTTTTTCATTATTTCATCTAGTCATTCTGATTTTTATTTCATTAGGTCAGATCGTTAATATGCTTAAATCTCAGATTATTATTTCATTAATTATTATTTTCAGAAAATCTTGTATTATCAACTTCATTTATTTGTTTAATTTCCTAACAAATTGTTTAATATGGTTTATAGAACGTTGTCTTACAGTTTTATCACTTCCAAGTTATATCTCGTATTTAATTTATCATGCCAAAAAATATTATTGTCTTCACGACATCACGTTGGATCTAACTATCCACAACGACATTACATTTCCTCAATACTTCAAATATCACATTTGAATACAACAATTATTCCACAAAAACTCCATAAATATTCAGCACATACAGCATGAATCTCAACAATTACGCTAGACTGGGTACGACGACCTCATGTCTGCTTCAAAATACATTAGCAACATTGCTACTATCACTTGGCAACTTCCACAAAATGCCTACCACAAACTCCACTTAACCATGTTGCATGATCTACAAAAAATATATAACTGGCTTCAAATTATCAACGCACACAATCTCCAATAACTGTAATTACTCTAATCACATCTAGACAACTTCTTAAACAATTGGAAAAATATATTACCTCAGTAATTTAAGATCTGCTTTCAAATAGCATAAATTCTCTTACAATTTTCATAACTCACATCACAGAAAAACACCAATGTGCTATCATCTCTCATATCAAAATCTGCCATACTGATCTGCCTTGAAATAATTCTTGACCATTAATGATTAATCTTACAAGATTCAATTACTTTAAATCCTTCTCAAAGGTATCAAACACAATTATAAAACTCATCAAAAGCATCAGCTGTAACAGCTGTTAAACTGAAATTACTCTCAAAAGAGTATAGCAACAAAATATTGGATTGGCAAACAAGAATTACTAAATGCAATCCTGCTGACATTTATCGTTACTTTATTTAACAAAATTTCGACTGATATGTGACTAGTAGTTCCTTGTTTGATTCACTTACAATCTCGTGTACACTCGGATGATAAAAATGAGTCCCTCAATGGCAAGTAAGATGTGTAACCACCGTACAGTCGTATAAATACGAAAGACCTCGCCCCGTCGACTTGGATGATATTGCCCTGAACGATGGGTAAGATGAGTACCACCATACAATCGTATAAATAAGAAAGACCCCATCTCGTAGACTATATGAGTGAATGTACCAGATAGGAATCAACAAGTTTCTAGTTGTCATATAAAAGCGATGTTCATTCACTAAAGTGAATAACTTCTTAATATCTCCAAACAATCCAATGGAAAAAAATCCCTACTGATGAATAATACACACTCGCTAGTATGCAATGAACTGACGAAGTAATTTTAGATAATCAATTGCAGATCACGAGTTCGAAATACTCGTTACACAAAAAAAACTATTCATGAAAAATATCATAGCTGGAAAAATGTCTAAAAGACCAAACATCTGCTTAATAAAGCCAACCAATGGTGAGAATATCGTATAATGATGCCTGCCATATCATATGGTTACTCCATATTCTAGCAAATTCGAAGTATATAAAGTCAAACCATGTCTTAATAATCGTATCACTCCTATTAGAAAAATATACATGTGTGCCCAGTATTCATGAAAATAATCGTATCAGATAGTTATGACTCTTACAGTACCTTTCAAAATCAGCTGTAATTAAATTTCCAAGATCGTCGATTTTCCCTACATAATGAATTTCTCGAAAGATCGGCGTGAATATCATTCCATCCATGAAATGACGATTGCATTCGAAATCCCAAGTGAATCAGCTGGTGGACTCCTCTCGTCAGGAATCGAATCCATCGCTCTGCGGTGCCATCTTGTCTCTATCTGCGTCTACTCTGACATGTTGAACTTCGGATTACCCATTGCGGATATTGTCCAACTCCTCTCGAAAAAGTTCATGGAAACAGCGGACCCCCTATTCCTCTTCGAAGTTACGCCACTGTTCCATTAAAAGTTCAGTTTGAGCATTGAAAGATTAATCTCTAATAACTGTTAAGTCTCACTTTCGTAAAATAAAATTTTACATGAGCGTGTCCAAGTTTACTAAACACCCTGCAGTTGTCTGTATTTGGTAATTCATGAAACTGCATAAGAAATAAATTTCATTAATGCACGATCTAATGTTCATCAGTGCCTATGCTAGCAACATTCCGCTTGCTTGAAATTGTTAAAGTAACTTTGAATGCGTTATGGAAAAGCATAGTCATAATGTTATTCATAAAAGCTGTGTTCAAACTGCGTTGAAATGTAGCTTGTAATAAAGTCTCCAACTACTTGCAGTGCTGTTCTAACATATCCCGGCCGTCTGTGATTGCTTGCTCGGCAAGTCCGCCTGGATCAATGACCTGCTTGGCGTTCGCTGCTCGGCGATGCTGAAACTGTCGCCTACACTCTGCCGTGACAGTTTCGGTATGCTACGCGACCTTCACCGTGCGTCTGGCTTGCGCTACAGAGCTCGACCCTACTTGCTCGACTGACAGAGCTCCACTGAATGTGCTGGCACTGTCTTCTCTCTTATCTGCCTGGCGCAGACACGTGGTGTAGTCCCCCACCACTGTGCTCTCGCGTCACGATCATAGTCTCGAACCCTCATCATCTCGGCTATTCCGTTATAAAATAACTTAAGGGTTATCTGTCTTCCTTACAATTATTTCCACATATAAGGCATGTTATATATCCTCTTCTAAGATGTTTAAATACCATATTTCCATACATATCTCAATAAAGTTTCACATCTCTATCCCTAATTCCATTTTCTTACAGATGTCAGTGCCTCCTTGATCCTAGACCTCCTACGTCATCTTGACATTCTTCTTGACTCGATCGGTGCGATATCTTTTCCTAACTCTTCCCAAAACCTCAACTACGGCTTAATGTCTGCTGGCGTAGCCGATAGCCTAAACTAGGTATCGGGTACATCTCTCCCGTACATCTCCTTTTCTTTAATCAGGATTGAGAAAAAAAATACACTCTCAGGCATTCTATATATAATACATGTACACGATAGCTCTACAATTCCCTTACTCAACATAATGGTTCTTTCTGACTCTCAATAATGATGATTGACTTCCAATGATTAGCATCTTGAATCCGTGTTATTCTGACGTTTATTTCTTCCTTCGCTACTCGTGCTTGCTCGATTGACATCTCTCACTGTTTCTTCGGGTGGTGCACTAGGCTGTCTATCTTCTTGCCTCGACCTCTCATGTCCACGATTATCTCGTCTGTCGTTAGGATCGTTTCTTCGGCCATCCTGCCTGTCGTTCCCATTATACTGTTGACCTTGGCTCCAGTTATTTCTGCCCCGATATCTATTGTTATATCGATTCCTGTCTTGATATCTGGAATTCTGGTTATAATTTCTATATCGGCTATCTCTTGCTTCTTGATCGTATGGCCTCTCATATGGTCCTCTATATCGATCATTTCCTCGAGCGTTACGGATGTTTCCTCGATTCCCTTCGTTCCGTCGGTTTTCCCAGGAATCCCTTCTGTCCGTTTGAGCTGCATTGTCTACGACTACCGCATTCACTTCTTGCGCGTTTCTATTGTCGTTTCTGGTATTTCTAGGCGTAAATTGAGCGCTTGTATAGTCCAATCGCCGTAAAATGTCGTCATAATGCTCAAGTGTATTGGCTCCCGACGCTATTAGTGATCGCTGTACCTCAATCGGTAACTGTCTCGCTATAGCTTGCAAAAGCTCTTCTTCTGGCAATGGAGGAATCAGGAACTGCAATTTAGCCAGCTGTGACGTGAAATAATTGGCATAATGCGTCGGATGTGACGTAGAATAGCGCTTTGAGTACATTTCCGCTCTTACGTTAAGTTGATCCTCGGCACTCCAAAATCTCCTCAAGAAAGCTATGGCAAATTGCTCCATGTTCGCAAAATTGCTTCTGAACGCTCTAAACCAAGTAAGCGCAGACCCATCTAAGGCGCGTTCGACTATCCTTAGCTCTCTTTCTTTGGCTACCCTATGTTCCGCCATGTAGTCTCGAATATCTCGCAGAAATTCGACTGGTGTGACTCCTGTATTTCCCGAAAACTTTCTCGGCTTGTCATCCAGATTCCTAATAATGGTGACTGGACCTGAGTATCGTTCGCTTGTACCCAACGTACTCCTATTCGAACTTGGATTATCCTGAGGGGTTGAACTGACCCTTTCGAATGTCACATTCGGTTGCATTTGACGGTCTTCTCCCATGCTAGCTTCTTGATTAGTCATACTGCGGTCTATCGCTGTCTGATTTATCAATGTTTCCCCTGATGTTATATTCTGACTGGTGAAACTGTTAAACATGGATTCTAGTTTAGTTATCCTGTCTTCTGCTAATTTCTCCACGGTCTTGACCTGCGTCTTCAACTCATCTAGCGATGTAACATTCTGCGTTTTGTTACTCTCGTCTAAATCGTTTTTCAACTTGTCAATTTTGCCTTCGCACGTATTCTTTACTGACGCGACTTGTTCCTTTAACAGATCAACATCTGTTCTAAATAGAGTTGAATCTATCTTAATCGCTTCCCTGTTCTCCGTAAACCTCGCTTCTAAGTTTGCCATACCTGCGATTAATTTTTCATCTAACCCTTAACGTTTCTCTTTTGCTTCGGCATCGACCTCACTATACCGTTCTTCCACAATTGCACCGACTCTATTTTTGAACAAAGCTAAGTTTTCATTAACCTTTTGCTCTATATCGTCGTCTATCTTCCTAATATCTTTCTGCAATTGATTTTCTAATGATTTTAAATTAGAATTAACCTCTCCTAAGACTTCCTCTTTAATGGTCCCAATTACTGTCTTTAAATCTTTAATCTCATTACCTAGATTCATTTCTAGACCTTTAAGTTTAGTCTCGAAAGATACTTCGGTAGACCACTCTTGAATTTTGCCTACATCTGCCACTAAACCATCGATGTCGAATCTCAACTTCGATACATCTGATTTAATGTCTTTCTGTATGGACATAACGTCTGTTCTTAAAGTAAAAATATTTTCTTCTCCTCTACTTTCTAATTCAATAATATTTTTTCTTAATATTTGAACATTTTCCTCTCCTTTCATATTTACTGCAATTATGTCTAATTGTAAAGTCTTCAGCATTTCATTATTCTTTAAAGTTAAACTATTCTCTAATCTAGTTAACTTATTTTCTAATTCAGTGTTAGTTTCTTCACTACGAGCTTGTAATTTCTCTTCCAATGATTTAAAATTAACCTCACTATTTGATTGTAATTTTTCTTCCAATGACTTAAAATTGTCTTCACTATTTGACTGTAGCCTAGTCTCTAATAACATCAACTCATCTTTGCTATTTGACTGTAACCTTTCTTCTAATGACTTAAAATTTTCCTTCAAGTTAGCTTCATTAGCTTTAAAATGACTTTCAGTACTAGTCTGTAATCTAGTTTCTAATGACTTTAAATTATCTTCACTATTAATCTGTAATGATTTTAAATTTTCTTCAGTACTAGTTTGTAATGCTTGCACATTTTCTTTACATCTAGCTTCTAATCTAGCTTCTGAATTATTAATTTGTTCTTTAACTTCCGTTTCCATCTTAGAAATAGTTTCTGCAATACCAGACATACCCGTCTGTAACTCTCCTAACACCTTAGCTAAATCTTCTGGCAACATAATTATATTTTCAATATACGTTTTATATAGAGACGTTAGACAACAACACATCACAATGTCTCAATTCCTGCATTCACTTGGGTATAGGAAAAATGTCTTATAACTAACATGATATTACTAATACGATTAACATGAACACTGGAATGGGCACACAAGTACATTGTCTGACTAAGTTTAATACATTTTGTAACACAATTAAATGAACTTGAGATCAATCTCTCAGTAATCTAAATCTGATGTGATTCCATAGAATAAACAAAATCGAAGCCCCACAAGTTGGATAAAGCCAATTCTCCCTCTCTCTCTGTGTCCGTTCGTCCTGGGGATGCGATGACCCATCTGCTATAACATCGCATTCCTGGAGTTCCAGGACAGAGCGGAGTTAAATGAACCTCTAGTCAAATAAGGAATGTGTCGGAAATTCAGCTGAGTTCTCGAAAAAGCAGTGGGTATCACGAGACAAAGTATCTCTAGGGTCGTTACGGGCTTACGTTTAATAGAAATAATGCAAATATAAATGGGCGCCATCAACTGAATTCCTAGCAAACCACTTCCTTTCCGGATAAGCCTTACTCAAGACAAGGAAAGAAAAGGAAAGGAAGGAAAGGAAGCTTGTAGTTTAACGTGACCGTTAATCTTGAGATCATGAGCCACGGGACCTCCTTTTTACGTGGAATCCGAACCACAGGACATGGCATTTCACTTCGAAAATCTCACATGCAGGGAACATCACACCATCATCAGATCACAACTAAGATAAAAACAAATTTATTTTACTTTGATAGTCAGACAGACATTTTAAATATAACTCCTACCTAAGAGTATGGTCGAATGCCAACGTTAAATTGTCATTGTCCAAAAATCGAACCATCTCTTTTCTAATCCAAAAATTATTTCATCCACATAACAGAAAAATCTCTAAAGTTCTCTTGGGTTCTCAGGATCACTGTAGCACTATGTCTTTCGTCACTGACATTTGTGAAACCTGAGACCTAATTTCTCTTTAATTTAACATCATCAATGTGGATTTAAAAAAGTTATTAATCTGTCTAAACATACACATATTATAATCACATATATTAAATATCAAGTAATTTATGGTTTGCATGGCATAATTTGAATGTTGAACATGTTAGTCAAATGCTCCTAAACATCGAATAATTAATTTACACTATTTACATTGTCATTAACAATCTCTTATCTGTGAATTACAGAAAATTCATGGCTCATTGGTCATCGTTATCGTCATCATCAAAATTAAATATTTCTCACATTAATTCTCACTTCAAAATTCTACATATTCCTGTCAGAATCCTTAATTCATCACCATTACATCATTTAAATTCTCAGCTCAAGTTGCAATTCCTTCAAATTATCTCTCAATTAAATTTATTTAATTCCATATAAATTCCTTAATCATCAGCTTCTTTAGTTAATTATCTCCTTCTAATTCAGTTATTCATCATCATTACAATCGTCTATTAATTTATTTAAATCAGTTTAATTTATCCAATCTTTAATTCATCCATCTATTTAATTCATTGATTCATTTCAAAATTTAATTTATCAAATTATTTAAATTTCAATCTTCTGGTTATTTAGTTTTTCATTATTTCATCTAGTCATTCTGATTTTTATTTCATTAGGTCAGATCGTTAATATGCTTAAATCTCAGATTATTATTTCATTAATTATTATTTTCAGAAAATCTTGTATTATCAACTTCATTTATTTGTTTAATTTCCTAACAAATTGTTTAATATGGTTTATAGAACGTTGTCTTACAGTTTTATCACTTCCAAGTTATATCTCGTATTTAATTTATCATGCCAAAAAATATTATTGTCTTCACGACATCACGTTGGATCTAACTATCCACAACGACATTACATTTCCTCAATACTTCAAATATCACATTTGAATACAACAATTATTCCACAAAAACTCCATAAATATTCAGCACATACAGCATGAATCTCAACAATTACGCTAGACTGGGTACGACGACCTCATGTCTGCTTCAAAATACATTAGCAACATTGCTACTATCACTTGGCAACTTCCACAAAATGCCTACCACAAACTCCACTTAACCATGTTGCATGATCTACAAAAAATATATAACTGGCTTCAAATTATCAACGCACACAATCTCCAATAACTGTAATTACTCTGATCACATCTAGACAACTTCTTAAACAATTGGAAAAATATATTACCTCAGTAATTTAAGATCTGCTTTCAAATAGCATAAATTCTCTTACAATTTTCATAACTCACATCACAGAAAAACACCAATGTGCTATCATCTCTCATATCAAAATCTGCCATACTGATCTGCCTTGAAATAATTCTTGACCATTAATGATTAATCTTACAAGATTCAATTACTTTAAATCCTTCTCAAAGGTATCAAACACAATTATAAAACTCATCAAAAGCATCAGCTGTAACAGCTGTTAAACTGAAATTACTCTCAAAAGAGTATAGCAACAAAATATTGGATTGGCAAACAAGAATTACTAAATGCAATCCTGCTGACATTTATCGTTACTTTATTTAACAAAATTTCGACTGATATGTGACTAGTAGTTCCTTGTTTGATTCACTTACAATCTCGTGTACACTCGGATGATAAAAATGAGTCCCTCAATGGCAAGTAAGATGTGTAACCACCGTACAGTCGTATAAATACGAAAGACCTCGCCCCGTCGACTTGGATGATATTGCCCTGAACGATGGGTAAGATGAGTACCACCATACAATCGTATAAATAAGAAAGACCCCATCTCGTAGACTATATGAGTGAATGTACCAGATAGGAATCAACAAGTTTCTAGTTGTCATATAAAAGCGATGTTCATTCACTAAAGTGAATAACTTCTTAATATCTCCAAACAATCCAATGGAAAAAAATCCCTACTGATGAATAATACACACTCGCTAGTATGCAATGAACTGACGAAGTAATTTTAGATAATCAATTGCAGATCACGAGTTCGAAATACTCGTTACACAAAAAAAACTATTCATGAAAAATATCATAGCTGGAAAAATGTCTAAAAGACCAAACATCTGCTTAATAAAGCCAACCAATGGTGAGAATATCGTATAATGATGCCTGCCATATCATATGGTTACTCCATATTCTAGCAAATTCGAAGTATATAAAGTCAAACCATGTCTTAATAATCGTATCACTCCTATTAGAAAAATATACATGTGTGCCCAGTATTCATGAAAATAATCGTATCAGATAGTTATGACTCTTACAGTACCTTTCAAAATCAGCTGTAATTAAATTTCCAAGATCGTCGATTTTCCCTACATAATGAATTTCTCGAAAGATCGGCGTGAATATCATTCCATCCATGAAATGACGATTGCATTCGAAATCCCAAGTGAATCAGCTGGTGGACTCCTCTCGTCAGGAATCGAATCCATCGCTCTGCGGTGCCATCTTGTCTCTATCTGCGTCTACTCTGACATGTTGAACTTCGGATTACCCATAGCGGATATTGTCCAACTCCTCTCGAAAAAGTTCATGGAAACAGCGGACCCCCTATTCCTCTTCGAAGTTACGCCACTGTTCCATTAAATGTTCAGTTTGAGCATTGAAAGATTAATCTCTAATAACTGTTAAGTCTCACTTTCGTAAAATAAAATTTTACATGAGCGTGTCCAAGTTTACTAAACACCCTGTAGTTGTCTGTATTTGGTAATTCATGAAACTGCATAAGAAATAAATTTCATTGATGCACGATCTAATGTTCATCAGTGCCTATGCTAACAACATTCCGCTTGCTTGAAATTGTTAAAGTAACTTTGAATGCGTTATGGAAAAGCATAGTCATAATGTTATTCATAAAAGCTGTGTTCAAACTGCGTTGAAATGTAGCTTGTAATAAAGTCTCCAACTACTTGCAGTGCTGTTCTAACATATCCCGGCCGTCTGTGATTGCTTGCTCGGCAAGTCCGCCTGGATCAATGACCTGCTTGGCGTTCGCTGCTCGGCGATGCTGAAACTGTCGCCTACACTCTGCCGTGACAGTTTCGGTATGCTACGAGACCTTCACCGTGCGTCTGGCTTGCGCTACAGAGCTCGACCCTACTTGCTCGACTGACAGAGCTCCACTGAATGTGCTGGCACTGTCTTCTCTCTTATCTGCCTGGCGCAGACACGTGGTGTAGTCCCCCACCACTGTGCTCTCGCGTCACGATCATAGTCTCGAACCCTCATCATCTCGGCTATTCCGTTATAAAATAACTTAAGGGTTATCTGACTTCCTTACAATTATTTCCACATATAATGCATGTTATATATCCTCTTCTAAGATGTTTAAATACCATATTTCCATACATTTCTCAATAAAGTTTCACATCTCTATCCATAATTCCATTTTCTTACAGATGTCAGTGCTTCCTTGATCCTAGACCTCCTACGTCATCTTGACATTCTTCTTGACTCGATCCGTGCGCTATCTTTTCCTAACTCTTCCCAAAACCTCAACTACGGCTTAATGTCTGCTGGCGTAGCCGATAGCCTAAACTAGGTATCGGGTACACTATGAACATAAAAAAATTCAGTTTGGTTGCTGTATAAGATTCATAGATATTGAGAACCGTCTAAATATTTCGGAAGCTCGCCATTTAGGATTGTTATATGTATAGGCCATAGAGTTATGTACCATTCAAGGACAATTATTGCCTAGGTTCATTATTCAAACTTTCACTACGATCGCATGATTACGACACAAGAAATAAAAATTAATTTTAAAATTTCGCACAGCCGCCATCTTGAGGTTATGTAAACAATTGAATTAAATTAGATGGCAGTGCATTACAATCTGCAAAATCATTTATTGTACCACATTTCACTGCGCTCAGAGAGTAAAATCACGAGAAAAGTCTATTTTTATATTTCAAATTCGCTTGGTCGCCATGTTCGTTTTGTACTTTACAGGTTTATGAAATATACATAGGTAAACTTGTATCAGTACCTTTTATCACCGTACGAAATTGCAGGGTGATATCTGTAATAGTTTCGGAGATATTGAATGCTAGTGAAATATTTCGCACAGCCGCCATGTTGGATTGGTGAGACGTAACACAATTTGAAGGGCACGGTCGAGGTTGCCGGGAATAGTGCTATGAAATTACCGAGTTTCATTGAAATCGCTCCAGCCGTTTAGATTTTATTAGGGGGACACACACACACACCTCACACATACACACACACATACACACACACGCACACACACACGGACAAAAGGTGATCTCATAAGCCGATTTTTTCAAAATTGAAAATAGGCTAAAAATGCCATGATCCTGGACTTCGTAATGCATTTTTTCACACAATTCTTGAAGTCGGCAACACTGGAGTCTCTTCCTACCATTTCAATGTTGACTGACTTGAAATTATCTCATACACTTCTTCAGGCTGTACTATTACTTCCATTTTTTTAATTCTCCTTTCTATATATATTTCCAAACACAGAGGAACATAACTATGACCGGTGATTGGAAAAATCATTTCAATTCCATCTGTATGTGGGGGAGACTTTACGGAAAGCCAAAAGATACACATCGCAACCAAAGTAGAATTCTGCCTTTTCCTCATTTCTGGATGCTGCGAACGTTTCCTTGGCCTTCCTCTTTCACCAACGGGTGAAACGTTTTCTTCCATGACTTGGTTGTCAAATTAGTTTTATTTCAACCACTATATTCAATGATATTCCCCAAAATAACTGAACAGAAGAGAAAACACTCTATACTGGCATCAATATTTACCACTATACAAGGAAATGGCGCCGGGAGAGCTAATCGCTGATTGGTCAAGATGAGGTACGGGACAAAACTCACAAGATCCCACGGATCATGATACTTTTGAAACTAACCATGATGTTTAACACCTGTTTTCTCAAGGATCATGTGCCAAATGTAAGTAACTGTCCCGTGAATTATGTTCTACGTATAAAGATATATGATAATATGTCGTCATCTCAATTTTCGTTATTTTGGATCATGTGAGTTATGACTCTAACCTACTCATATTTAAAACACTAAACTGATTTTTGTTACCGCAAGATCGAGAAAACGTCTTAACCGATTGACTTCGTAATGTATTCTAACGAGAGCTCTTGGCATGTAGATTTGCAGAGTGTCTTTAAAAGGAAAATATATGTTAGGGTATATTTTTAAATTATTAAAAAAATGTAATATTTGTAACTCCCGCGCTTGTGCACAAAGGCTCTTATCCAGAGAGACGGCGGATCCTGCCACGTCGTACTGAGATCCTTGTTTATGAGAATTAAAGAGGGGGGAAATATTGTTATTGATGTTTCCAAGATATACATTGAAATCTATATATATTAAAAAAGTCGTGTTAGTTACACTATTTATAACTCAAGAACGGCTGAAACGATTTGGCTGAAAATTGGTGTGGAGGTAGCTTAGATTCTATTATTTAAACTAGTTTCCATGATGGTTCCGTATTGACGTACTAAATAGTTTTAACAACAAATTGTTTTGGAGCGGATTTACGAATTAACTGTCCACTGATTCTCTGTGTTTTGATGGCTGAATATCTTCGCTGTTACATATATGTTTTTAGTTTTGCTCAACATTTTCCTGTGACCTACTTATATGGTGCACCATATTAAGTTAAATAGCCATTTATTTTTTGAGTGCTACGCTATCTTATATCTTTCTTCGAATATTTGTCTTGGCTGATGAAGGGGATAAAAGCAATTAATCCCCGAAACATGTACCAGGAGCAAGTGTAATTATAATTTATTTTCGTTTATGTATTGACTAAGGTGGATATACAATTTGTTGTTAAACCAGGAAACGGACATAGGATACTTTTTTAAAAATCCCGTGACGTGACATAAAACATCAAAGAGAATAAAAGTCACTATAAAACGTAACGCAAATGACAGTTAAGGCAAGTCGTTTCCAGGCAACAGTAGCTCTTGACGAGACACGGCCGACTGGATGCGAGTAGCACTCTCCACTACTGGTATAGAAAATGAGGCTCTTAACATGAAATCCCGTTAGTTACTCAACGTAATTTGTATAGGGGTAGTAAATCCAATTTACAATAGATGGCGCGAGTATCTTCAACAAAATGGCGTGCGTTTGTTTCAAGAAAGTCCCACATGCGTTCATATACCATTCATCCCATTGCGATGAAACTTGGGTGAGATGTTATGTACACTTCAGGTAAGGTTTCTGGCTGAGTAAATCCATTTTACAATTGGTATCACACGAGTAGATTCAAAAATGAGCGACGACGGGCGAAGCATTTCAACAAAGTCCTGTATGCGTTCACATACCATTCGTCCGATAGCGATGAAACTTGGGTGAGTGGTTGTGTACACTACAGGCAAGGTTTCTGGGTTAGTAAATCCATGTTATAATAGGTAGCGCACGAGTAGATTCACAAAATGAGCGACGACGCGCGAAGCGTTTCAACAAAGTCCCGTATGCGTTCATATACTATTCATCTGATAGCGATGAAACTTTGATGAGTTGTTGTGTGCACGCCAGGGAAGGTTTTCCAATTAGCAAATCCATTTTACAATAGGTAGCGTACGAGTATATTCAACAAATGGGTGACGGCGCTCGAATCGTTTCAACAAAGTCCGGTATGCGTTCATATGCCATTCATTTCATTGCGATGAAACTTTGGTGAGTTGTTGAGCACGCTCCCAGGAATTCTTTTGAGATAGTAAATCAATTTTACAATAGTTTAGAGATGGTTAACGGAAAAAGAAAAAAATATTGGGAATCCAAAAGCACTTCAACGAAGTTACAACGCTAACACTTTCTTTGATTGGCATTGCAACGCATGCCGGGTACAGCTAGTAGAATTATAAAATAAGGGAAATATTGAAGAGCTTATACTAGCAGTTGAGTGTATGCTGTTTAGGTAGCTTAATATTGCACTAATGTATGATTGTCTAGATGGCCGAGGAGCTAGCGTTATAGTCCGATATTCCATAATTTTCATCGTTAAGAGGGTTCGAATCCCGTCTCGGATATGTTTATTTTATTTCCGTTTTCATCTTTCTTACAATTGGTATTACATTGTTGAAACGTATTTTACATTTATCATTCTCGTAAAGTAATGAATTCTCCGTGATTTGCGTTGCCATACATATCTTGCTCCCGCAAGATTGAGAAAACGGCTTAACGAATTGACTTCGTAAAGCATTCTGACGAAAGCTCTTGGCCTGTATATTTGAAGAGTGTCTTAAAAAGGAAAATATATGTTAAGGTATATTTTTAAATGATTAAAGAAAATATAATGTTTGTGGCAATTGCGCGTGCGCACAATGGCGTTCCTTCCGATTGAAATGGCGGATAAAGGATCCACCGCATCGTAGTGTGGTCTTTGTTTATGAGAATTAAAAAGGGGAAATATCTTGTATGATTTCTCACGATATATACTGGAATAGAATCATAAAAGAAGGGAAACATTGGAGAGCTAACCTGGCAGTTGAGTGCATTTGTTGTTTACATAACTTAATATTGAACTCGAACTCCGTTGTCTGGGTGCCTCAGTGGCTAACATTGCGGAAAAGGAAATTAATTTTACATCGTCGAAGGAGTTCGAATCCCACCTTAGACATGTATTCTTATTTCCCAATTATTATTTCTTGCAATTGGTAGACTATTACATTGTTTAAACCCCGTGGCTCATGATCTCGAGATTAACGGTCACGCTAAACTACAAGCTTCCTTCCTTCCTTACATTGTTTAAACATATTTACTTCTATTATTCCCGTGAAGTAAGGAATTCTCTACAATTTTCGTTGCCATCTATATATTTAAAACACTAAGCTGATTTTTGTTACCGCGAGATTGAGGGAACGGTAGAACCGATTCACTTCGTAGAGCAATCTGTCGAAAGCTGTAGGCCTGTAGATTTGCAGAGTGTCTTTAAAATAAACAAATATGTTATCACATATTTTTAAATTTATAAACAAAACTGCAAAATTATTGGCTCAAGCGCATGCGCAGAATCAATCACCTTGGTTAATGACAGACATGGCGGATGTCCACCGCGTTTTAATGTAATAGTTATTTATAAGAATTATAATAAAGGAGGGGAATATTGATTATGAAGTTTCCACGATATAAACAGGAATAGAATATTATAAAAAACGGGAAATGTAGAAGAACTTATACGGACTGTTGAGAGTGAATGTTGTTTAAGTAACTTATATTGCACGCTATCACCAGTGATTCGGTAGCTCAGATGGCAGCGTACAAATCTCTTAATTTATGCATCGCGCAATGGAAGCAGTTCGAATCCCACCTCCGACTCATATTTTTATTTCCTAATTATTCTTTCTGGATATTGGTAATTCATTGTCTTAACATATTTAACTTTTATTATTCCCGTACAGTAAGGAATTCTCCACGATTTACATTGCCATATACTTTTAAATTATTAAATAAAAGATGGCCACAATCGCTTTCGCCATGAGAGACAATTGACGAATATAATTCATTTGATGGACTCCGACATCGTGGTCACTCAGCCCCGTCTACTTTGGTGTGTGTGTAAAATTTTCTCTGATAACCTGTGTTATTGTGATGGCTGTTGACTACTGATGTGTGCATTTGTAATTCAAGTGGGGAATGGGGAATTGACGACCGAGGCTTTAAGTTACGAACTATCCCGGTATTTACCTGCAGTGGACGTGGCAAACCACGGAAAACCACATCCCAGATTGTTGAGATAGGAATCTAACCTTGCTCTCCTGAGTTTTGCCTCAAGAGTGCGCCCCGTTCCAGCCCTCAGACCAGAAGTAAATTTCTTGGCAAACCAGGGATCGAACCTGGAATCCGGGGCGATAGCTCAGAATGTAGCCTTCAGATTGGGCTTCCCTGTGTTAATACGATTTTTGACAAGCACTGAACATATAGTCTAACTCTTCAACTCCCTCCATTACGGTGGCTGTCGAAGTTAGTCTATGCTCATTCCAGTAGTTGGCGAAGTATGCTCCCTTGCTTAATTTACTGTCATGGAAATGCAAAGGATTGTACCTATATCAGGTGATGGAAATTGCTTATTTAGAGCAGTTTCATACTGTTTATTCCAAAATGCAGGACGTTATCCTGAGCTACGTTTGCAAGCAAATTGCAAAAATTGTTGCTGGCATGAATAATTATATGGATTTTATTATTGGCGATCAGTATCATAGCATTCTCATCAGCAACAAACTTGAGAATGAAAGTATCTGAACTTCATTGTATACGTGAATATTATTGTTTATTGATTATTTGTTTAGAGTACATTACAATGAGTCTAACCACGCTGTTGATTTTGGCAATGGAAGTATTATTTGCCATTTAATATTTGGCGGCTGCGTTGATGCAGGCCACTATAGTGTTATTGAATATGACGTTCATTTGGAGAGAAATGCTGCAATAAATATACCCATTTGACGAAAAAGATAATAATAATGTTATTAGTTTTACGTCCCTTTTAACTACACTGGCTTTTAGAGACGCCGGGGTGCCGGAATTTTGCCCCGAAGGGGATCTTTAACGTGCCAGTAAATGTACTGACACGGCTCCCTCGCATTTGCGCACCCTCAAATGCCAGCTGACTGCGCCAGGTTTCGAACCTGCAACCTTGGGCTCAGTAAGCGAGAACGTTACCCCTGAGCCACGCAGCCAGACAAGACGAAAAAGAACATTAGCCACAAAAAAGTGGGAAATCGTAGAAAAATACGAAGCCACTTTTAAAATCTAATATAAAAGTGCCATTTCAGAAACAATTCCAGATATTATGCCGTACAGTGTATGGTCCTTGACGAACAAATGTAAACATTGTTCTGCACTGTATTTCTGTAGCGAGAAATCTACGCTTTGTTACTTTGACCTTTGGTGTTGTAATGGCAAACCTAATCTTACTAAATATAAAATATTTGACAGACTGCAACAATTTTTCACTGTAAATGATATCTCAAGGAATTTAAGAGAGAATAATCGGCAGTAGAACAAATGCTATGTCCTTGGTTTCATTTGGTGCCAATGTCACTGTGCCACATGCATACGGTCCATATTGTTTTAAAATGTATGGAATTGCACATCATCGCATTTATTTGTTAATGTATATTCCAAAATTATAAGCGACGGTTCCTGCGGCCAGCTGTATATATTAGACTCCTCGGAATTCTTGAATTCCTTGGAATTAGGGATTTGCTTCCACATACTCCAAACGATTGACCCATAGATATGCTCCTTAGAAATCTGAAGTTTCGTAAGGGCATCTAAATGCTACCATATTAATTATAAGAAATATGTACGAAAATTGCTTGAATTTGGATTTTTTTTGTCGTGTGGCCTCCTCAGAGGCCGAGTGCAGGTCTTTCTATTCGACGCCCGTGGGCGACCTGCGCGTCGGGATGGAATGGATGAAGATGAAAGAAACTGGGCAGGGATGTGGAAGGAATCGGCCGTGGCCTATCAGAAGGTACCGTCCCAGCATTTGCCTGGTGTTGAAAATGGGAAACCACGGAAAACCATTTCAAGGACGGCCGACGGTGGGGCTCGAACCCACGCGTCTACCGAGTCAGCAGAGAGCTTGGTCCCATGACCTAACGCTGCGCTTTAGCCAGCTGAGCCACTGCTGTCGGTAATTTGGAAATAATACGTGCAGTTAAAATTAGGCGGAGAGATCTAACCCTTCGACTTGATTCCATATTAATTATATGAAATATGAATGAAAATGCTTGGATTTGGAAATAAGTGCAGTTAAAATTAGGCAGAGAGGTCTAATCCTTCGACTTGATTTAACACCACCGGTTAAAACAATCATTTTCTTTTAAGAGGCAACATTTTCCGATTCGCTTGGCCCTTAAAGTTTCAATAGTGCCAAAAAATAATTGTACAAAGAACGCGTATAATAAAATTCTTCAGTAAATATTTTCTTATTGGCCGTCATGTATTGACGGGTTTCAACTAGTATACTTTTAAATTATTAAATAAAAATGGCCACAATCGCTTTCGCCATGAGAGACAATTGGTGAACATAATTCATTTGATGGACACAGACATCGTAGTCACTCAGCCTGGTCTACTTTGGTGTGTGAGTGTAACATTTTCTCTGAAAACCTGTGTTATTGTGATGGCTGTATTAATGTGTGCATTTCTTGTTAAGTTGGGGAATGGGGAGTTCGCGGCCGAGGCTTTAAGTTAGGAACTATCCCGTTATTTGCCTGGTTTGGAAATGGGAAACCACGGAAACGACATCCAAGATTGTTGAGGTGGGAATCGAACAATGCTCTTCCTAGTTTTGTCTCAAGTGTGCTCCCCGTTCCAGCCCCCAGACCTGAATTAAATTTCTTGGCAGAGCAGGGATCAAACCCGGAATCCAGGGCGATAGCCCAGAATGTAGCCATGAGAGTGGGCTTCCCTGTGTTCATTGGATTTTTGACATGCTCTGAACAAATCAGTCTAAAACTCCCTCCATTAAAGTGACGGGCAAAGTGAGTCTATGCTCATTCCAGTAGTTGGCGAAGTGGAAATGCAAAGGATTGTACCTACAACAGGTGATGGAAATTGCTTATTTAGATCAGTTTCGTACTGTTTATTTCAAAAAGATGAACGTTATCCTGAGATGCGTTTGCAAGCAAATTGCAAAAACTGTTGCTGGCAGGGATAATTGTAAGGATTTTATTATTGGCGATCAGTCTCATCGCATTCTCATCAGCAACCAACTTGAGTAAGAAAGTCTCTGAACTTCATTGAATAAGCGAATATTATTTTTTATTGATTAACTAGCAGTAGTGCCCGGCTTCTCCCGGTGGATTTATTTGCTTTATGGATGACTAGCTGAAGTACCCGTGCTTCGCTACGCGTCATAAATAAATTAAAATGTGAAGGTGACAGTTAAAACAGGGGATAGGCGAGGTGCTGCGCAGAGGGAGATTAAGGATGGAACATTTTGTCCAACTACACCGCTCGGCGTTGACCGTGTTTTATAGCACAAATTTAGGTTTTACTCGCTAACAGTTGCAGATACCTTTCGGATAGAAAATGTAATTTTAAACCTCGCATATGCCATCAAAAGTTTGCTATTTCTTAGCGTTCTCTTTTTATTTGAAATGGAAATATGAAAGTTTG
Organism: Meconema thalassinum; assembly: GCA_946902985.2. Lineage (NCBI taxonomy): Eukaryota > Metazoa > Arthropoda > Insecta > Orthoptera > Tettigoniidae > Meconema > Meconema thalassinum. The sequence continues at coordinate 197,235,138 of OX336391.1, read as the reverse complement.
AAACCAAAGGGTGTAGTGACGTCACTAAAATGGTCGCCATTTTAAATAGTGCAAAGTATTGAAATCAAAAGTAACCTATATGTTAACCAGGTAAATCAGCTACTTCCATGTAAAATTCACGTAAATCGGACAAGTGGTACTTGCGAGATTGAGTAATACACAGACACACACCATCTCAATTTTAGCCTCGCTTCGCTCGCGTCATAGTCGTATCATATTGTTTTTCAATGAAATGCAGGTTTAACCCCGTTAACACCCCTTTAGAACCTGAATACCCAAAAATCCCTCCTTAGTAGACGTTTTCGACACACAACAAACATATCCCCAAAATATCATTCTTCTAACATTATAGTTTTGGTTGGTCGATGAGAGCAAACATCCAAAAATCCTTCCTTAGTGGACGTTTTTCTTCCAGAAGTTCACCCCTCCCCATATGCCCCTTAAATTGCATTTATGAAAACACGGTCGAACACCTATTTATTTTATTTATTTATTCATTTATTTATCTATTTTTAAGCTGATAGATTTCCTCCGAGTTTCAGACTCCTCCCTATGTCGTTTAAGAGATACACGCTCAGTTGGGAATCTTTCAACCCCCACTTTTCATCCCTTTCACCTCATAATATACACTACATCGAAAAACCATTAGACATGTGTCAGCTTATTTTTAATGATTAGTATATGTGCCAAGTATCACATCCCCAAATGAAACCACTCGTGAGATATTGTTATTCAATGGAAAGCACGTTTACCCCCTTAACACCTCTTTAGAACCTGAATATCCAAAAATCTTTCCTTAGTGGACGTTTTCGACATACAACGAACATATCCCCAACATTTCATGTTTCTAACTTCAATAATTTTGGCTGGGCGATGATGAGTGAGAGAGTCAGTCAGGACATTTTCTTTCATTTATTTTTGATAATTTCACCCGTCCCAATGAACCCCTTAAATTGGATTTATGAAACAAACGGTCAAACACCTATTTACTTATTTAAAGCTGTTTTCCCCCTGAGTTTGATGAGTGAGTAAGTGAGTCAATAAGCTAGGACACTTTCTTTCCTGTTTTTTCCCCCAGAATTTCACCCCTCTCCAAGGGCCCCTTAAATTGGATTTATGAAAAAACGTTCGAACACCTATTTACTTGTATTTTAAGCTGTTTTTCCCACCGAATTTCAAATTTCACGCCTGTGTCGTTTCAGAGATACACGCTCCGTCAAGAATCCCTCACCCCCCAATTTTCACCCCTTTCACCTCATAATATACACCACATCGATAAACCCTTAGACATATGTGTGATTATTTTTAATGATTAGTTTATATACCGAATATCACATCCCCAAACAAACAACTCATGAGATATCGTTATTCAATGAAATGCACGATTACCCCCTTGACACGTCTCTAAAACCCGAATAAACAAAAATCATTCCTTAGTTAACGTTTTCGACATACAGCGAACATATTCCCAAAATTTCATGTTTCCAACTTTAATAGTTTTCGCTGGGCGTGATGAGTGAGTGAGTGAGTCAGACAGGACATTTTCTTTCATTTATTTTACCAGAATTTCACCCCTCCCCATGGGCCCCTTAAATTGGATTGATTAAAAACGCTTGAACACCTATTAACTTATTTCTTAAGCTGTCTTTTTCCCCTGAGTCAGTCGGTTAGGACACTTTCTCTCCTTTTTCCCCCAGAATTTCACCCCACCCCATTGGCCCCTTAAATTAATTTATGAAAAAAAAAACAGTCGAAAACCGATTTACTTACTTTTTAAGCTTAATTTTTTTCGCTGAGTTTCAAATTTCTCGCCTATGTCGTTTAAGAGATGGGCCTACACGCTCCATTAGGAATCCTTCAACCCCCACTTTTCAGCCCTTTCACCTCATAATAATACGCCACATCGAAAAACGCTTAAACACATGTCTGCGTATTTTTAATGATTAGTTTATATGCCGAGTATCACATCCACAAATGAAACCACTCGTGAGATATTGATATTCAATGAAATGCAGGTTTAACCCCTTAAGACCCCTTTAGAACCCGAATATCCAAAAAACCTCCCTTAGTGTACGGTTTTGACATACAACGAACATATCCCCGAAATGTCATGTTTCCAACTTCAATATTTTTGGCTGGGCGATGATGAGTGAGTGAATGAGTCAGGACATTTCCTTTCAATTTTTTTTCTTCAGAATTTCACCCCTCCCGATGAACCCCTTAAATATGATTGAAAAACAAACTGTCGAAGAGCTATTTACTTACTTTAAAGCAGTTTTTCCCCCTGAGTTTGATGAGTGAGTCAGTCAGTCAATCAGTTAGGACACTTTCTTTCCTGTCCCCCCCCCCCCCGAATTTCACCCCTCCCCATGGGCCCCTTAAATTGGATTTATGGAAAAGCGGTCAAACACATATTTAGTTATTTTTATGCTGATTTTTTCCCGCTGAGTTTCAAACTCCTCACCTATGTCGTTTAAGAGATACACGCTCCGTTAGGAATCTTTCAATCCCCACTTTTCACCCTTTTAACCTCATAAACACATCGAAAAACCCGCAGACACGTGTCTTGTTACTTTTTAATGATAAGTGTATATGCCGTGTATCACATCCCCCAATGAAACCAATCGGGAGATATTGTTATTCAATGAAATGTAGGTTTAACCCCCTTAAGACCCCTTTAGAACCTGAATATCCAAAAAATCCTCCCTTAGTAGACGGTTTTGACATACAATGAACATATCCCCAAACTGTCATGTTTGTAACTTCAATAATTTTGGCTACGCGATGATGAGTGAGTGAGTAAGTGAGTGAGTCTGGACATTTTCTTTCAATTTTCTTTTTTCAGAATTTCACCCCTCCCCATGAACCCCTTAAATTTTATTTATGAAAAAAAAAACCTGTCGAACAGCTATTTACTTACTTTAAAGCAGTTTTTCCCCCTGAGTTTGATGAGTGAGCCAGTCAGTCAATCAGTTAGGACACTTTCTTTCCTGTTCCCCCCCCCCCCCAGAATTTCATCTCTCCCCATGGGCTCCTTAAATTGGATTTATGAAAAAACTGTCAAACACATATTTACTTCTTTTTTATGTTAATTTTTTTTCGCTGTGTTTCAAACTCCTCGCCTATGTCGTTTAAGAGACACACGCTCCGTTAAGAATCTTTTAATCCCCACTTTTCACCCCTTTCACCTCATAATATACACCACATCGAAAAACCCTCAGACGCATGTCTTCTTATTTTTAATGATGAGTTTATATGCCGAGTATCACATCCCCCATGAAACCAATCGGGAGATATTGCTATTCAATTAAATGCAGGTCTACCCCCTTAACACCCCTTTAGAACCTGAATAGCCAAAATTTCTCTCTTAGTGGGCCTTTGCGGCCCTCGAGGAAGCTGCATACCAGATATCATTCCAATCCGTTCGGTGGTTTCTGAGATTTCGTGATGAATAAATGAATGAGTGAGTGAGTGGTATTTGACAAATATATAGTAGAAAGAAGATAGTGTCAAGTCTTTGTTATGCTAAACTCGGTTGACAGTGCTGTGTGAGCAGTTGAGTAACTAACGGGATTTCAAGTAAAGATCCTCATTTTCTATACCGGTAGTGCTGAGCGCAATTGGCATCAAGTCGGCCGTGTCTCGACTTGAGCTATGTTGCCATGGAAACTATCTGCCTTGCCATTCCTTCATGAGTATATTTTATGATTTGATTAGCCTGTTTTTTGAGTGAAAAAGGGCCGAAATCAGAAGAATAAGAAAGACTATCGAAAATGCATGTAGCCAGCGGTTCCTTCTGGGTCCTAAACTATGTGTATGCAAAATATGGTTGAGATTGGTGGAACGGTGTAGATTTGTATACGGAACCAACATATATACATACATACATACATACAGACTTTCACTTTTATATATTAGATAATGAATACTACTACAGAACTGGCACATGATACTTAACTAACAGAAACCAATATTTTAAAAATATATATTTTTGTGGTGGTGGTGGTGGTGGTTGTAGTGGGGGTGATAAGTAGTACAGTATAATGGACGTAACATTCAGGTCAATTTCCCGTAATGATAATTATGAATAGGGAAACAGCTATTTACAAACTACAGCACTGACACATGTCATTTAAAAAAACAAATTAGCAAAAAAAAAAAAAAAAAAGAACAGTAAGTGAAACAAAAGACACTGCCTAGGGCCTATATCTCATTGGCTGTTAGAAATGTAGAGACCAATAGTGTCGTCTTTTGTCGCATAGCGCCGTAGGAAAATAATCAGAACTCTTTGGCAAAATTCGGCTGTCCCGAGCTACTGAGGTAGCAATAGTATCATTTATCGCCACAAAGCGCTTAACGATAAGTTTCAGAATAAATGAAGGTACATTTGAAAGCACCAAGAAGTCTTTTGCACTAATTACCCCCGTGACTGCAATTTATAAACAGCGCAAGATGCAACTATTTTCGCAATTCTGCACCAGAACACTTGTAGGGGTGACGTGATGCAGCCCGAACTGCCCGTCAACAACAGACTTAGCCTATTAAAATACTCTTACAGTTACACTACTACGGACATGAATGGTTCTAGGGCCTTAATACGGGGTTTTCAAGTTCATTTTGTCTGTTATTCTAAATGTAGGGAATGGGGAGCTTTGTCCAAAATATCAAGTGAACAGTGTTACCAGCAGGGTTTCAAAGTGTATGTAAAATTTGGTGCAATTAAGAGAAACGGTGTGGATTTGTGATGAAGGGCCAAAATGCCGAGAATGGAGGGGTCTGTCCAAAATTCCATGCAGTCAGTGTTACTCGCAGGGTTCCAAAGGGTAAGTATACAAATTGCCGTTCAGATCGGTGAAACGGTACAGATGTGTGCCAAAGGGCAAAAATGCAGGGAATGGAGTGGTCTGTCCGAAATTTCATGTAAACAGTGTTACTCGTAGAATTCCAAAGGGTAAGTATACAACTTTTGGTTCAGATTGGTGAAAGGGTGTAGATTTGTGCCAAAGATCCTAAATGCAGGGAATGGACTGGTCTGTCATAAATTTCATGTAGGCAGTGTTACTCGCAGGGTTCTATAGGGTAAGTATACAAATTTTGGTTCTGATCGGTAAAACGGTGTAGATTTGTGCCAAAGGGCCTAAATGCAAGTAATGGAGTGGTCTGTCCGAAATTTCATGTAAACAGTGTTACTCGCAGGGTTCCAAAGGGTAAGTATACAAATTTTGGTTCTGATCGGTGAAACAGTGTAGATTTGTGCCAAAGGGCCTAAATGCGAGGAATGGAGTGGTCTGTCCGAAATTTCATGTAAACAGTGTTACTCGCAGGGTTCCAAAGGGTAAGTATACACATTTTGGTTCAGATCGGGGAAAAGGTGTGGATTTGAACCAAAGGGCCTAAATCCAGGGAATGGACTGGTATGTCATAAATTTCACTTAGACAGTGTTACCATCAGGGTTCCAAAGGGTAAGTATACAAATTTTGGTTCAGGTAGGTGAAACGGTGAACGTATCACTAACCATAACGCCAGCGCATGCGGATAGAGCTGTTCGGGAGCACTTGTTCTACCGACTTGCTGAACAAAAATCAATCTTGAAGGTCACCCGAGAGGTATAGTCTAATGCTACATAGCCTGAGTTATTCCTCTTGAATCAGGCTATCATATAAAAAAAAAGAATGTTTCGAATCGGACTGGTAGTTCCAGAGATTAGTGCGTTTAAACACACAAACACACAAACTCTTCTGCTTTATTATATTAGTATAGATTGTTTATAGTACATAACCATTTGTTTAACCACGCTGTTGGTTGTGGCAATGGAAGCATTATTTGCCATTTAATATTTGGTGGCTCCGTTGATGCAGGCCACTACAGTGTCTAGATTAAGGCTTTCACGGCCCGGATTACTATTCAAATAATTCATGGTTTTTGGGCTGATGCCGTGTGAAAATAAAATTAAATACCACCAGACGTTTCGAAGGAACCTTGCCTCCTTTTTGAATTTAATTTTATTTTCACACGGCATCAGCCCAAAAACCATGAATTATTTGAACACTATAGTGTTATTGATTATGTCCTAAATTTGGGGAGAAATGCTACTACAAATAAACCCATTTGACGAAATAGAACATTACCCGCCAAAAAGTGAGAGATCGGAGAAAATACGTAGCCACTTTAAAATCCAATATAAACATGCTATTTCAAAAACAATTCCAAATATTTTGCCGTACAGTGTAGGGTTCTTGACGAACAAATGTAAAGATTGTGCTGCACTGTATTTCTCTTGCGAGAAATCTACGCTTGGCTACTTTGACCTTTGCTGTTGCAAAATAGAAAATACTTGACAGGCTGCAACAATTTTTCACTGGAGATGATATCTCAAGGAATTTCAGAAATAATAATCGCCAGTACAAAAATGCTATATCCTTCGTTTCATTTGGTGCCACTGGTACTGTGCCACATGCATACGGTCCTTATTTTTTTAAATGCATGGCATCGCGTTTCTTGGTTATATTCCAAAATTATAAGCAATTGTTCTTGCGGCCAGTTGTGTATATTAGCCTCTTCAGAAGCTAATCGCGTCAGATCTGCAAATCAAGTGAATTCTTGCAAAACAATATTTTGCAAGATCATAACCCCTACTTTTAACATTCAACATTCAAAACACCTCTAAATTAAATTGCAATCCAGCTGACGATATTCGACAGCATGGCTCATAACATGCGAAGGAGTCCCAATGGTAAACATTCATTCATTAATGTGTGTGAATCGACTTCTAAAAGATACGTAACGACATTTTTAGCCTATTTTCAATTTTGAAAAAATAGGCTTATGAGATCACCTTTTGTCCGTGTGTGTGTGCGTGTGTGTGTGTGTGTGTGTGTGATTCGTGTGTGTGTCCCCCCCTAATAAAATCTAAACGGCAGGAGCGATATCAATGAAACTCAGGAAGTTCATAGCACTATTCCCGGCGACCTCGACCGTGCCCTTCAAATTTTGTTACGACTCACCAATCCAGCATGGCGGCTGTGCGAAATATTTCACCAGCATTCAATATCTCCGAAACTATTACCGATATTACCCTGACATTTTCTATGGTGATAGAGGGAACTACTATAAGTACACTTATGTGACTTTTGAAAACCTGGTAACTACAAAACCAACATGGCGGCCAAGCGAATTTGCGACTTTTAAATAGTCGTTTCTCGCGATTTGACCAACCAAACGCAATGAAACATGGTACAGTATATGTTTATATACATTGTAATGCACCGACATCTAACTTCGTTCAATTGTTTACATAATCACAAGATGGCGGATGTGCGAAATATTTCACCGGCATTCTATATCTCTGAAACTATTAGCGGTATCTCCCTAAAATTTTGTACGGAGATAAAGGGCACTACTGGAAGTCCATCTATAAGATTTTCAAAAACCGGTTTACTACAAAACGAACATGGCGGCCAAGCGAATTTGAACATTTTAAATAGACCTTTCTCGCGATTTAATGTTCCAAGCGCACTGAAACCTGGTACAGGAAATATTTATACACATTGTAATCCACTGGTATCTAATTTAGTTCAATTGTTTACATAACCTCAAGATGGCGGCAGTGCGAATTTTAAAATTAAGTTTTTATTTCTTGTGATGTATTCATGCGATCGAAGTGAAAGTTTGTATAATGAACCTACGCAATACTTTTCCTTTAATGGTACATGACTCTATGGCCTATACATTTAACAATCCAACATGGCGACCATCCGAAATATTTAGACGATACTGAATATCTACGAATCTATTTTAGCAACCAAACTGCATTTTTTAATTTTCATAGGGGCTATGAACTTAAGTTCACCTATAGGACTTTAAATAACCTGGTGAACACAAATCCAACATGGCGGTGACGCGAATTATAAATATTCACATGGACGTTTCTCGTAATTTAACCATCCGCGTTCAGTGAAACTTGGTACAGTAAATCTTTATCCGAATGGTAATCCACTGGCATCTAATTTATTTCAATTGTTTCCATAACCACAAGATGGCAGCTTTGCTAAATTTTAAAATTTCGTTTTTACCTCTTTGTGTTCTAATCATGCGATTGAAGTTTGAATACTGCACGTACACAATAATCTTTATGTAACAGTACATAACTCTAGGACCTACATATATAAAATCCAACATGGCGACCATCCGAAATATTTAGTCGGTTCTCAATATCTACGAATCTATTACTGCAATCAAACTGAAATTGTGTATGTTGATAGTGGCAATTAACATAAGTAGGATATATGAAAATAGGCTGTATAGTTCTTCACGGAACTACTTGTTCCTTTTATGGGAAAGTTATTGTTCGAGGAGACTTGAGGTAAATTTTGCCTGTTGTGCCGCACGCTTCTCGCCAAACAGTTGTTCACAATTGTATTAAATACTCTTCTCTCTGGCCTTTCTCCAAAATACACCGTTTACATAAAAAGACGCGATGGATACCAGATGAAATGGAATTTTCTGATTGCTTGCTACATGTAATAATAATATCGTATGGCCTCGGGTGCCTGGTGCAAGCTTTGTTAATTGACACCCAGAGGGTAGCTTGCATGTCGAATTTCGTCGTTCCTTTGAACGCTATGAAAGTCGAGGAGGTTAGATATCTAAAGTCCTTGACACTACAGCGCTTTCACGTAGAGAATGGAGGAACTTTGTGTTGGCGGAAAATCCTGAGATTAATTTTGCCAATGAACACGGCCTACTGAATTCAAATGGGTTCTTTTACATGCCAACATCGTATGACATGAGTGTCGTGATTTTTGTCGCCTTTCAAAAATCACTTACCATGGCCAGGAGCGAACCTACAATCTTGGGGTTGGTAGTCCGACACTATAACCACTCACCCACCGTGGCAAGCTTTGCTACATTTTAACGGCGACTACTCCTCTGTGGATAGTGATGAATCAAATGTTACTGAGTTACCAGCCAGACTTTCAACGCATGAGGCTATCGTGACTGCAACATTCACTCCTGTGAAGGGTATAATATATTTCTCGAAAGTATGCATTCTTACACCAAAAAATGAACAATGTAATGAAATTAAGTTATAAGTCATTAAACTTCTATCCAGTAGTTCAAAAACATACCATAGCGTTAACGGATTAAATACTGAAGATGAAATCCAGCTACTTCAGTTTCCTACATAAATCTTGAATTCCTTAAAATTAAGCGATTTGCCTCCACATACTCCAAACGTTTGACCCATAGTTATGCTCCTTAGAAATCTTAACGTTGCCCAAGGGCTCCTAAATGCAACCATATTAGTATTATAAGAAATATGTATGAAAATTGCTTGGATTTGGAAATAATAAGTGCAGTTAAAAATAGGCAGATTGGTCTAACCCTTCAATTTGATTTAGCACCATCCGTTACAACACTATCATTTTTTTAAAGAGGCAACAATTTCCAATTCACTTGGCATACTTTATCACAATCAATAAAGCTTACGGGGATACTCTCGAACGTATATGTCTCAATTTGCCGGTCGGTCGACTGGAAGCAGGCTGTGGATTTTCATTTTCATTTTCAAGTTTTCAGTCATGGTCAGCAGTAATTTGCAATGTCGAGAGTGAATTTTTTTTGGACGCCCTTAAAGTTTCAACTTAGCGGGTTCAATCACGGCCGAAGCCATCGGATTTTTTAAGAGCGTTAAAAATCCTTCAGTATGCCTTCCTTCGGAGGGGAAGTAAAGCCGGCGGTCCCATGTCATAGATGTATGGCATGTTGAAGGACCTTCCACTAATTGCACCTGTGTGAAGCTAAATTGGATAGGTTAAGAATGTAAACAACGCTCTTAGGTTTCTACGTTCGTTGCCAAGAGCCGACTGCGGTGTCATCTAGTAGCTAAGTTCTGAACTTGGCCTAGTAGTCGTTGACGGTGGCGCTTGGTGGCAAAAGTAGGAACTATTTCAAAAATTGTAAGTTGCAGTACTTAAGTTTTAGAAACAGATAACACACACTAATACAGTCATCACAATTAACACCGGTTATCAGACAGATTCTACACACACCCAAAGTACACGGGGCTACATGACCGCGTTGTCGCAGCCCCTAAACTTAAGAACCAACCAACCAAAGTTTCAACAGTGCTAAAAAGTATTGGTACAATGTATGTAGTAGCCTATATAAGAAAATTCTTCAGTAAATATTTTTCCGAGGATGTGGTGGCGCAGCGGTCAAGCTGTTGGCCTCTCACCAAGGTGGACCGAGTTCGATTCACGGTCAATGCATGTGATATTTTCGAAGTGAAATGCCATGTCCTGTGGTTTGGATTCCACGTAAAAAGTGGTCCCGTGGCTCATGATCGCATGATTAACGGTCACGTTAAACTAAAATCTTCCTTCCTTCCTTGAAATATTTTCCCAATGACCGTCATGCTTTGACGGGTTTCAACTAGTTATTATTATTATTATTATTATTATTGGTGTATTAAATGTACCTTCATGATGTCTCAATGTACCCCCGTGGAAACGCGAACCACGCATTGAATGCTACTGTGCAACGTATAATTTGATACATACAGATGTGTACTTTCCTTTCTAGAGCTTTGATTCAACCCAGTTGTAGTGCTGACTAAAGTGTGTATTCAGAGCTCGTACATTGTGATGATCCAGCAAATATATTTCCGTAACAAAACGAGTTATATTCCTTGGAACAATAACACTGCCCAGCTGAAAGCAAACAGTCAGAATCACCCAGACATATTTGTTGTACGAAGCACGACGGAAACCTAGCCGCCATTGACTGTTTGTAGAGCTTGTAAATCAACTAGTAATTGGACGACTTGTTGAATGCTGAAGAATAAATATAAGAACATCTGTGGAATTTTGAAGCCACTCTTTTTTCAGTGTTCCCTATACAAATTGTATGTAGCTGATTTTCAGTCGGTCAACACGATTGTGCCCTATAATAATTATATCGTATGGACTCGGGTGCCGGGTGCGAGCGTTGTTATTTGACACCCAAAGGGTAGCTTGCATGCCGAATTTCGTTGTTTTTGAAGCACTATGAAAGTCAAGGAGGTTAGATATCTAAGCTCCTTGGACACTATAGCGCTTTCTAGTAGAGAAATGAGGAACTTTGTGTTGGCAGAAACTCCCGAGATTAATTTTGCCATTATGAACTCGGCCTACTGAATTCAAATGGGTTCTTTGACATGCCAACATCGTATGACGTGGTGTCGTAATTTTTGCCACCTTTCAAAAATCAGTTACCACGGCCAGGAGCGAACCTGCAAGATTGGGGTTAGTAGACCGACACGTTGTCCACTCACCCACCGTGGCGAGCATTGTGACCAATGAGATGGGCGGGGTACAAGTTATAAATAATACACTCCTGGAAAAAAAATACATGTATTAGTTAGTTATCACACTTAAATGGGCAATTTTCGGATTACGCGTTTTATCCCTCAAGTGGGCTTCATCAGATCCTGATCACTGTGTTAAGGTTAATTTTCACGCTTGTAAATTCCCTACTGTGGTTCAATAGCTCGTCGTCAGAAGATTATAGAATATTTGAGTCACAGTTTGAATCTCGTTATACGTTAGGTTTGTTTTGTGTTGCAAGGTTTTGTGAATTACGTGAGTAATGCGCATATAAACCGTTACTCACTTAATTCGCAAAACCTTGTAACACAAAACAAACCTAACGTAGAACGAGATTTAAACTGGGACTCAAATATCCTATAATCATCTAACGATGTGCTATTGAACCACAGTAGGGAATTTACAGCAGTGAAAATTAACCTCAACACACCTGATGATGGCCCCTTCAGGCTCTCAACGCGTAATCACAAATTGCTCATTTAAGTGTGATAACTAATACATGCCTAGTCGCCTCCGTAGCGTAGCGGTCAGCATGGTTAGCTGCCGCCCCGGAGGTCCTGGGCTCGATTCCCAGCTCTGCCACGAAATTTGAAAAGTGGTACGAGGACTGGAACGGGGTCTACTCAGCCTCGGGTGGCCCAAATGAGTAGAGGGGGTTCGATTCCCCCTCAGCCATCCTCGAAGTGGTTTTCCGTGGTTTCCCACTTCGTCTTCGGGAAAATGCCGGGATGGTACCTTCTTCAAGGCCACGGCTGCCTCCTTCCCTCTTCCTTGCCTATCCATCCTGACCATCGATTACCTTCCCTCATGAGGCCCCTGTTCGCTTTGCAGGTGAGGCCGCCTGGGCGAGGTGCCAATCACACCTCACCAGTTGTATCCACTCCGATTAGATGTTCCCAGCTCTAGGACACTGCCCGTAGAGGCGGTAGTGGTGAGTTCCCTCGCTGAGTCCGTGGGTTCCACCAACCTGGAGGGTAAACGACTAAGAAAGAAGAGAACTAATACATGTATTTTTTTTCCAGGAGTGTGTTTACATTTATGCAAAATTTGTACCCCACCCAATTCATTGGACACAATCCTGTTGACCGACTAAAAAGCAGCAACATGTAAGAATATATGTCTGTTAGTTGAAGGGGCGTGGTGGCGCAGCGGTCAAGCTGTTAGTCTCTCACCAAGGTGGACCGGGTTCGATTCCCGGTCAATGCATGTGAGACTTTCGACGTGAAATGCCATGTCCTGTGGTTCGGATTCCACGTAAAACGGAGGTTCCGTGGCTCATGATCGCATGATTAACGGTCACGTAAAACTAAAAGCTTCTTTTTTGGCTGTTAGTCAGCCCAGGGGTTGAGTGGATCCCCAAGAAATATCACCACAGGTTATGTGGGCTTAAACCCACAAAACCCCAGGGAGCACTGTATTGAGCTATACTAGGCAACGTGAGGAGTGAGGTAGTATGCTATTGCTTTTCTCATTGAGTCAGTACAGCAGTACCAACCCTATGAGAAGATCCTTTCAAAGCATCCACAGGCAGAAAGTGTGCCCCTAATGGCATTAATCAGTACCACATATACTTCAGCTGCTTCCGTATTCTAATCACAGCCATAAATGAGTCTGAGGCATCGGTGAAAACCCACATTTTACTCTAGTCTGTGGCAACAGTGAATGCAAAAATTGTGCAACCAACAAGAGATGTTAAACAGGCGAAATCAGAGTATGCTACTGTAATTTATTAAGTGAAGCGTTATACTGGACTCTGGTGACTTGATAAACATGATGTGTGGCCTCCTGGGAGGTATGGTGCAGCTCTTTCGAATTCATGTCGATAAATGCTCTGCACGTTGGAATGAGAACGAAATCAATATGACGAAGTGACAAACACCCAGTCCCTGACCCATAGAGATTAAAATCCCCAAGACCTGGTCCGAAAGCGCATAGCAGCTTACCACTCTAGTGGTTGTGTCCCATGGTGGCCTTTCCTTTAGCAGAGTGATTCACGAAGGAAAGAAAAGGGGATGTGTTGTAGGGGTCCTATGCACAAACGTGAGCGTATGCTATCATATTTCTAATACATTGACCGGTTGTTACTTTACCAGACACTGACCGTGTTGAGGCGTGATCTTCATGATTTCGTTGTAGAACCGTTTAAGACTATCGTGACGTGTCATAACACATTGTACGAGCGGCCTTAGGGAGGGAGTAATATGACATGCCACCATGCCCCACCGAAGGCCGCAAAGTACAGGGTGATCTATTTGCTGGAGTGGGGCCCAGAGGGCAGCTATCAGGCACGCGCATGCCTTCCGCCAGCCAACAGAACTTGGGCCGTAGATTGCGCGGAGGTGGAAACAGTAACATAATACATTAATTAATGGTAAATTCACCAGCAAATCATAATTAAAGAACTTATCGTTTAACAGAAGATGCTGAAAATGTTCTCCTTGAGCTGACAGTCAGTAACTTTGGAAGTTACATCGTTACATTATATACTCTAGCTACTCCTATACCACCCAGCGTGTTTACTGTTATTTATAGAAGCACGGACCTAAGCCCGTTTGATGTTTAATAGTGGAGTGATTTACAGTACAAAGTTCACAGATCAGTTCAGGTGTGGATCTAGAGTTTGGCTTTGGGGGGAAGGGGGGGGGGGGGGGGGTCAGAGAATCGAAATTGTTAACAAAAATGGTATCTCTAAAAATGCAATCACAAAATAACCAAATGTACAAAACCAGACCAATATTTTGCAAGCTACATGGATAGAAGTTTGATGCGTTTAACGCACCAAAAATATTCGTACAAATTGCAACGGCGTGTTTTGCGAGTTTTACATCAAGCTTCGAGAAAAGTATCAAGGTACGTTACAGTTTCGGCAAGTCGAGTTGGTACCGACAAAGGGAGAAAGTTACAGCTTAAATTGCCAAACAGGCTTGCAGTTTGGACGTCGGCCAAATTTTTTGGTGCGAAAAAAGCCCCCAATTCCTATCAGTGCATTGCTGCACATTCATCGTGACATCACTATAAACATCGATTCGGTAATCACAAGGTTTGCTAAACAAGACGAGTTGATTTTGTTATATAAATAATCGATTTTATATAACGGGTATGAAGCTCTAAATATGTACACTTGTAACAGAACATAATAATTGCAATAAAGATATTTTCAGTATTGAATAAAATGAAAAAACCTGTTTTTCAGTTAAAATTCGTTAAGTTTTATTTGTCTGGTTCTTGTGTTTTCGTTTTTTGAGTTAGCAAAAAAATTTGGTCTCCCGTTTGAGGGGGGGGGGGGTCATGACCCCCGTGACCGCCCCCACCCACCTTGAATCCGCGCCTGGATCAGTTACCCGTACTCTACTAGAAATGGAGAACAATATATGCTAACAGATATCCCTCAAAGCAGAAGGGAATTACAACGTGGTGTAAACGCTAATTTATATACAAGGTACAACGCCTGTCAGCTGAAGGAGAACATTTTCTGCATCTTCTGTAGAAAGGTAAGTATTTTAATCATGACATTCTGGTGAATTTACCATTAATTAATGTACTCTGTTATGGTTTCTACTTCCACGCAATATGCGGCCCAAGTTCGCTTGGCTGGCAGGAGGCGTGCGCACGCTTGGTAGCCGGCCGCTGGCCCCACTCCTCCAAAGAAATCACCTTATGGGTGGGGCGAAGGTAACGTAAACGGCGAAAGAAGGCGACAGTAGGGCATCAGAGCGAGGAAGGGGCCAACTCGAGCCCACGATCGAGCACTCGGGATTATTGGAGATATTTCAGCCTCTACCCGACCAAGTGAATTGTAGCAAGGTACCGTGAGATGGCAGTTTAAGCCTCTCGAAACCCCACGGCACGAAATAAAGCGAAGCGAGTGGACAGTTGAATTGAGTTCACAGTTCAGAGCAATGAGTTCAGTTCAACCGTGACTGATGGATGTGAACAGCCGGTGATAGTGAGATTGTTTGTGTTCTGTGCCACGGAGCGTTGTGTGGGAGGGTAGTAATGGACAGTGTTGGAAACCTTGAGTTCGATGCGACGTGTGGACAAGATGGCAGTTGTGCGAAATTTTAAAATCTCGTTTTTACTTCTTGTGTCCTAATCATGCGATTGAAGTTTGAACACTACAGGTACACAATAATCTTCATGTAACAGTACATAACTCTAACACCTTCATATATATGGACGGACATGGGGACTACAAGTGGGACATAACGGGAGCTGCACGGTGGAGCATCACCGAGCTGAACACTGTGGACTTAACTACTTGCTGCGTGAGAATTGTGTAAATATTTGTATAATAGTCATAATAAAATTAGTAACGCAGTTGAGGTTTGATTTAGTGGGTGAACCTTGGTCCCAGTCACACTATGGTATGTGCGCAGAGAGATTTAATATGATACCGCACTGCACATTGCAGCTACCATGACGGTGTGAACCGACTAAGAGTGTGCTTGGACCACCGTGTCAGTTAACAACTGTATGTACTACAGCTTTTTACTGTTCGAAAAGACCTGAAAATGAGACCACTGTCAGAAATGAAAACCCAAAAGTTCTCCTTACTCCCACATTATCTAACAACACTATCTTCTCCTCACGTTCAGGGCTACTATCAGTGCTTCATGGCACTGCTGACCGGTTCGTAAATATTGTGGAGTACACAGTCAACTCATTGGTGGCATAGACGAAATCTGATTAGGAATTTTTTGAATAATGGAGATATTGAAATACTAACATCCATATGTCAGTGTTTCCTAGTAATCTGTTAGTAGAATCTCTTTTCAGTCGGTCAACACTAGCGTACTTAATTATAATGGGCGTGGGTTAACAATCAATTGTTAGATCTAAAATAAAATTTCGTTAAATCATTAATGATTTGTAACCCTATTTAAGAATATAGGCTTTAACATTAAATTTGTTTCATCGTTAAGGCTGGAATTTCAAAAATGTGAGCTATTCTGTACAATATTTGAATTGCAGGCAATGATCATAGCGGGTGATTTAATTAAACGCCCGTAGGCTCCCCATCAAGTTCAATTTCAAGTAGTTCCAACCTTGGATACCAGAGATGCCACTGTCAGTGACACCTAGAGGCGAACGTTGGAGCTTGATAGATCGTTTCTAACCAAATAACCTACAAATTTAACTACACACTACCAATTGCAGTGGTAGGTTCTTTTACATGCCAAACATCTCTGGCATGGGCCCTCCGGCTTTACTTCCCCTCCGAAGGAATATTTACTAAAGGATTTTAACGCTCTTAAAAATTCGACGACTTCGGCGGGGTTTGAACCCGCGATCTTGGGCACAGCAGTTCAGCATGCTACCGAAAACGCCACCGAAGCCAATTATACAATTATTTCAAGCCAAACGGGTTCCTCCTAGGCCAATACTTTGTGAAAAATTCACTTGTTTTGGTTCATAATCTATAATTACTTTAATTCCGAAAACATTCACATGTCACTGTCCAGAAAGAATCGTATACGATATTTTATGAAACACTACAACAGCACTTATTATCCACTAACATCAATAATTTTTGCAGGACCACCTAATGTAATTGTATTGATTTTATTTCCAAAGTTTTTGGTTGAAATGAACCTCAAATACAGTACTTAAAATAAACCAAAGAATGCTCTTACTTTAAGCCACTAATGGTATGAAAATGAATCGTTACTAGAATGCTACATGATTAATTTCTATGTTTGGAAACCAACACATTGTTCTAATATAGTAATTATGACCCATCTACAATCAAATTCTTCACATACAAAAGGGGGTTCAATTGGAAAACAAAACTAGTCATTCAATTAACGGTATCATCGGCCGTATGTCTGAGAGGAAAATATGCAAAAGCACCTCGCTCCATACAACAAAGATTTAAATAAACACAGAAATTTTGAGGAAACTTAGACAACGACATACAGAATCAGGTAGTTTGCAGATAGATTTGCAGGTAGATTTGCAGTTCAGTTTTTATTCAAATGGATATTGCGTAAAACAAACCTTGATATTTCACAATTTTCACTTTGTGACCATGATATTGATCATGTTCAATCAATACACTCATAAATTGTCCTTTAAAAATACCCATTACCGCATAAATTTATTGATACACACCGCGATGAATATGACGGTCTCCTGATCACCATACAAGCTTCATTAGAAATGGAGCATGGAACAAAATACAGTTTATGTTGTGTGTTCTCAAACACATAAACACATGGGGGAAATCATGGATAAACCACGCCAAGGAGAAAAAAATATGTACCAATGCGCGTCGATTTGTATCGTTTGTGGCTTTCTATTCTGACAGTTCCACCCTATGAACACTCACATCTGATCAGACAGCATGACGACGGACAACCAGCGGCGACCATGTGTGAAACCGCAGACGAGCTGTACAATTTTTATGCATGTAATTCCAGCATGAAATGTTCATTTTCCAGACGGTTTCACCCCTTATATCGATCAGTAATTAGCATCGATACAAATTATTCTACAGAGTCATTTAACTACCAAATGACAAACATGGAGATGTACTGCATGTCAGTAGAGAGCATATAAACTTATTCCGTACCTAGAAAGTGTACATGATATAAAAGGAAACTCTTATCTCACAGGCATGGTGAGATTTGCACCGTGTACACGCTTGACGGAAATGTTACAATTATGGAAGTTTGCGTTTCAAATGTATTCAAGTTCAAATACATGACTAAAGAACACCCCAAACGTGAACTCCCTGACCTTGAAGAAACTTAATTCACATGTTTGTCATTCAACAGGAGAACATTGAATCTTTTTTGACTAATAGGCTATGATTAAAGTGACGTAAGCATACCATTATGCATTACATGTACCTTCTAGACACAATAAACAACTTTGACACTGAATTATTCAAAAATTATACGAGGTTATATACGTCGTTTTTCAGAGAGCCCGTTTATTCTGGGCTATCCTTCAGTATCATGACAGTAATGCAGTTATTGCTGCGTTCTCACGAAATAATTTAAATTGATGCTTACCACCCCACCTAGATTCTGTGCAAGCTAGAAGAAATTCATTTTCATAATCAACTGTAAGAACCATTTCATATTTTAATAGACATCAGATATTTAAAAGTGTTTTTTACAAGTAAATATACAATTAATTTACAAAGATACTTAACAGATATGTTCGAGTTGCATGCTCTTCGATAACTTCCTCGTGGTGTGATTTTCCAACAAGTTGGTGCGTTATGCCACTATGCGGATATTGTAAGAAATTTCTTGGAGCGTAACTTTCCAGGGCGCTGGATTGAGTGTGGTAGACTTCCGAAATCTTGCCCCCCACACCTGTAGCCCAAAACCTACGCCACTTCTTATTTTCTTGTGAGAGTTTGTCCAAAATCTAGTTTACTAAACATCAGTTTGTGATCTACCAGATCTACACCACCGCATTCAAGCAGCTATCGCAGATGTTACAACTACTGTGCTGCAAAACACAAGGAGAGAGGTGGAATACCGATTTGACGTCTGTCGCACCACTAATGGTGCGCATATCGGGGGGTATTGGGCATGCGAAAAAACGTTTTTGAGTTTTTCTACTTGTAGAAAATGAAACTGCCATACAATCTCTCTGTTAAATTTCATGATATTATTTTTATCTTCTTTTATTATACATCCAACCTGTACCATAGCGGCTTCGGTGGCGTAGTCGGTAGCATACTGAGCTTCTATGCCCAAGATAGCGGGTTCAACCCCGGCCGAAGCCGTCGAATTTTTTAAGGGCGTTAAAATCCCTCAGTATGCCTTCCTTCGGAGGAGAAGTAAAGCCGGCGGTCCCATGTCATAGATTTATGGCATGTTAAAGAACCTTCCACTAATTACACCTGTGTGAAGCTAAATTGGGTAGGTTAAGATTGTTAACAATGCTCTTTGGTTTCTACGTTCGTTGCCAAGAGCCGACTGGGGTGGCGTCTAGTAACTAAGTTCTGAACTTGTCCTAGTAGTCGTTGACCGTGGCACTTGACGGCAAAAGTAGGACCAATTTGAAAACAATCTAAGTTGAAGTCTGTACTTAAATTAAATAACAGTTAACGCACACTAATACAGTCATCACAATTAACACCGGTTATCAGACAGATTCTACACACACCCAAAGTACACGGGGCTACATGACCGCGTTGTCGCAGACCCTAAACTTAAGAACCAACCAAACAACCTGTACCAAATGAATCTGGTACTAAAATCTCACCTCATCATGTTTGTATGTATTTTTGGCGGCCATCATTGGAAAATTATTGCTTCTTTTTTATCACTTATTCTCCCAGCTTGGCTTCTCCCACGTACTCTGCAAAGGATCATTCCTCTATCTCCACAAGGACAGTGTTTGGGAGCTTAACATACTTTGTCAGCAGATACAACAGGGGATGGTGGCAGGCGACTGCTAACTTGGGTATAATTATTGCAGGGCAGGGATAGGATTTTGTAAAGAAGTCAGCCGTGCACCTGTTGGAATGAAACGTCCCGGTATTTGCCTGATGGTGAAAATTGGAAACCACGAAAATGATTTTGAAGTTGGCTAATGAGGCATTCGAACTCACGCTCTCCCAATGTCAGCAAGACGATAATGCTCTTGGCCACCATGGCAGGTATTGTTCGTTTCACCGTTTAAAATAGTATACCCATCAGAGTGTGATTACAACATCAATTTTAAGGTACAGTGTCTGCTGTGTTCTCAAATGGAGCAAAGTATATTATTTATAAAATAAATATAGAAAATACTCAGGAACCCTTCTCCTATTAAAATAGCATTTATGAAAGGGCCTCTGTTGCACAGAATGAGATATAGCAGTCAGCTTAGGCTTAAGACTTCCGTGCGCCGCATTTTAAAATCTGAACTTGAAGATTATTAACTTACATCTAATAAATTAGTCTGGTACAGAGTGATGGTATTTGACAAGGGCCATCTATAGAGAAAATGTATTTCCATTAGTTAAAACACAAGATATAAATTCTTGATAAGAAATACGCACAGTTTTTCTTTGAAGTGTTCAACGAAATGCTGTCCTACACTCATGCCCCTCATCACCACGTTTCCTCAACGGGTCCGTCAATAAAATCTAGGCTACAGTACAAATTTTTGTAGTTATCGGAAGCTATTATCAATATGGATCATAGCTGTACAATGTTGGATGTCTGTAATTAACATAGTGTGTGGTCCTTCAACTGTGAGTTGCCTATGTTTGCAATTCTAGAATATAAATTAACAGCAGTTCAGTTTGTCAGGATGCCGTGAAACATGTTCAATCGGACGATCTTGCCTGTGTACACATTGAATTTAATTAAATTTAACTACAAATTATTGGTGTTGCATGGAAGTATTGACGTAATACTCAACTTATTTTGTTATAGAATTCAAATTTTCATTGAGAAAATAAATTTGAATCAAACTAGAGCAATTCCTGCAACCATCAACCAGTAAACAATTACATCCGTCCTCTAAACCAAGCGACTACACATTCAATTAGGCGAGTGTGAGGTATTAGTGTTCTATAGTATTTGGCAGTTTGAAAATTTAATAGAATTCGTAGCATTTCGAGCCAGAGATATTCTACCGATGTAACGTTTAGATACTCGTTCAGGTGTATACCCTGTGACCGCAAAGTCTGTGGTTGATGTATTTCATTTAAAACTCTCAGATGTCTTTGTCCGTAGGCCCTTTGTTCTAATGTGTCTGAAATACATCAGACAATTTACTGGCAAAGAAGGACATCATGTTCATGAGCCACAGGACCTTTTTCACGTGGAATCTGAACTACAGGCCGTGACATTTTCACCTGATAGTACTTAAGATTTATTTCTTCGAGTATAACTTTTAACTTTCTAAGAATATCTATTTATTTTTTGCATTATACCTCAGTTTTAGAAATACGTATTTTGTTAATGTTACTCTATTAATATGTTAATTTAATTATCGAGTTGAAAGACATATTTCAATGTTGCCTTTATAATCGAAATTGCATTCAGTCAGTCAAAACGATTGTACCTAATTGTAATGGGTTCCACATGTTTCAATGTGAGACGAACATAGGCAGGTAACAATACGGGAAAAGCCCAAGGAGGGAAGAGAGATAACGAGTTAGTAACCTGCACAATGATACTCATTCCAGTTCGAGTACAGTGTAGACACTGAAACTGGTAGCAGTTGCACGAAAACGGATCCCACATCGCTCAAACAATAAGCTAAGTTCATTAATTCCAACCTGACCATACACTAACAATCACATATATTACACTAAACAAACACACTTGAATGTCAATAACCACTTACAATATCTCAATTATAAGTCCCATGCAACTAACAAATCTTGAAGATTGCGCAAGTTTATAATAAGTCCTGTAACTAAATAAATGCATATATTGTAAATACCATCACCCACATACTTGTAGACATAGATTTATGTGTAAAGGATCTGATGATGATCGCTTGACGTTCCAAACTGGTCATCCACGTGATTTTATTTATCTGATGTAAATCATTTTCAGGTGTAGGGTAACTTGATGATGATGATGATTATTATTGTTGTGTTAAGGGGCCCAACATCTAGGTTATCGGCCCCTAATGGTTTGGGTGATCGTGAGGATGAAAATGAAATGTAAGCTATAACTAAAACTAACTACTAACATATATAATAGAAGAAGAAATGGAAAACAAAAGGAGAATAAGCCAAATAAAGTACAGGAGGAAAAGAAATGCCCTCATCCCTCGAAGAATGCGGATTGAGGGACTTGGAAGGAAGGAGAGCCATGAAAGGCAGATAAGAAAGTGAAAGAGGAGAGGGTCCGCCCCCACAGGTAATGGATAAAAGGGGGAAAACCGGACCCAGCTCAGGAATCACTCGGGGTCGCCAACTCCCGAACTCACCAGCCGTGAGCCCCTGCGGGTGTAGCAATATCTAGGTTACACCTGAAGTGGTGGGGCTACATACACCCTGCCTCCTTGAGGGCCTTGATCGGAAGGCAGGAGATTACATGAAAAGAAAAAGAAGGCTGACCCCGCGCAGAAGGAGGGTATCAGAAAAGATGAGACAAGGGTCAATTAAGGCGGGAAAGGAAGTGACTCCCTAGGCCTCGGACACCCTAACAACGTCGGGGTCGGAAGAGAACAAGAGTTGACCAAGTGAGGTCGACAGGAAAGAAGACGGAGAGGAGCTCGGCACAAGTAAGTGGAAGCAATGCCGGACTCAGCTGGGGCTCCATGGTCGCTAACCCACATCCCACTAGATGTGAGCCCCTGGGGCGTATGGAAACTTACTTGACAATTTGGTACAATCGTGTTGGCCGACTGAAAACTATTGTATCATATTGTTATTCTTTTAAGGGGAGGAACATCGAGTTCATCTGCCACACTAAGTATTAATTTAGATGTTAATTAAAGTATTTTTCATCACATATTCTTTAATAAAAGTTACTTTGATAACCATGGACCAGAATAGGGGAGAAATATGCTCAAATGAACGTTATTTATTTATTTATTTATTTATAACTACCAGAAGTACCCGTTCTTCGAACGGTGTTTGGTGTTAACACCAGACATTATCAATTGAGCTACTTTTTCAATGGTTAGCCGTTTGTCATTCCTTCTTATGTTTATCAGAACGAAGTTAGTTTTCTGGGAATATCACACACACTCTTAATTTAAGGGCCTTAAAATGAGGTTTCCGGACACTCTTTATAGACTCCCGAATTTCTTTTCTCACATTGAGAAGCGCAACATATGCTTTGGTCGTCCTTCTAGTATAAATTTTATATTTCTCCTATTTTAGCATGTATTATGAGAAGTTTTTCCCTATATCCACCTTTCTACTGTATGGAAAGTACGGTGAAGAGTTTTCTAAATGATTGGTGTATTGACTCTCATGGATACCATACCTAATTTTACGATGCACCAAACATCCGAACACGAGTTATAGGCGTACATAAAGATGCACAGAAAGAAAAACAGACAATTTTATTGTCTACAACATATTACCCAGATATCCAAATATGGGTATATCTAGCACTCAGTATCAAACAAAATCATCCTTACGATGAACCCGTATGTCGAAAAAAAAAAAAAAAAAAGGAAGATTAGTTAAAATGTGCTCTCAAACTAAATTCACCTAACGTACTTCCTGACGTGAAATAGAATTGAAAGCCTTGTAGACAAAACGCAATACTCGCCACATAAAAACTGACCCTCTACGTTGTGTTAGGTCCCCATATACAGGAAGATCCCTTTCATAAATTATAAAGGCTTGTGGTGCATGAAAATTCAGGTTCTTTAGCCTCGAATGGCCCAAATTTCTAAAAGCCGCAAAAAATGCTGATTCAATTCAGGAATTTTTGAAAATATTGTTGCTGTTTGGAGATATATTAGACCTTATGTATTATCTGTCACACCTGAAAGTTGCATGAAAAAATCTGGGTTACCCCTTGACCCCCTTAATTGCATTGATGAATTGTACAGTCTACGTTGGTTCTGTGATAACCTTACAGCCATTTGCAAACTTTCACAGAAATGTAATAAATGGAGTGACATTGCTTCTTACAGAAAGAGATGGAATATTGGATGCCCCCCCTTGAGATAATGTTGTCATGGTTACCAATTTGCATTCCTTCAATAGTTTGTTAAATTAAATTAAA
The DNA here is from genome assembly GCA_946902985.2 of Meconema thalassinum. Classification (NCBI taxonomy): domain Eukaryota; kingdom Metazoa; phylum Arthropoda; class Insecta; order Orthoptera; family Tettigoniidae; genus Meconema; species Meconema thalassinum. The sequence continues at coordinate 197,211,112 of OX336391.1, read as the reverse complement.
TTAGTTTTCTGTGAATATTTCAGAAACTGTTGGTTTTAGTGCCTTATAATGTAGTTTTCGAGGACCCGTTAGGGCCCCCGAGTTTTGTTTCTGGCACCGAGGGTCTTTGTCTCGTCGTTGTATGCCATAATATAATACTACTAATAATAATATAATACTGGGATAGTAATAGACCTGCCGTACCACACCCGCAGGTGTAAATCGCGGGAAAGTATTCTAGAATACCCCTTGACCCCCTTAGGCACATTATTCGTATTGTTGAATTTTACAGCTTAAATTGGTTCCGTGATAACCTTCTAGCCGTTTGCAAACTTTCACACCAATGTAATTAATGGAATTGCATTGCGTCTTACAGCAGTAGATGGACCTCTGAGAATCTGTTGCCATGGTTACCGGCTTGCATTCGTTGATTAGTTTATTAAATGAAATTAGTTTTCTGGGAATATCTCAAAAACGGTTGGTTTTAGGGCCTTAAAATGTGGTTTTCGGGGACCCTTTTGGACTCCCGAGTTATGTCTCTCACATTGTGGGGCTGAAAATGAGCTTTGTCTCGTCCTTCTTAGCATATTTTAGCATGTATTTTAAGGGGGTAGGCCCCCTTTTATGAGAGGTACGGAGAAGAGTTACATCAATGATTAGTGTCGTGCCTCTGTTGGATATCTGTACCAAATTTTACGTTGATAACCCAGCCGTTCTCGAGTTATAAGGGAACAAAGTTGTCCACAAACAAACAAACAAACAAACAAACAAACAGGCAAACAGCAAGAAAATTATTTTCGTGCGCATCCATCATAAAACAGTCTGAAACGCGTAAATAACTCAAATTTCCGTAGAAATTCAGAAAAAAAACAGGTAAACTTTCATTTATACATGTACTAGCAGGTACCCGCGGCTTCGCCCGCGATCAAGACAATGGGGATGATGCATTATTGCTGATAATTGGTCTATTCTATTACAGCAATCGCGGCTACAGGTGGGTCCATTTTAATTCTGAATATTCTGATACATACAGTATATTGACATGAGCAGCAAAGTGGGAATTTTATAGAGTTGTGAAAGTCTGCAGGGCTCGATGTTACATTAAGCTAACACATTTGAAAATTACGTCTTACGATTTTGTTGTCCGGATGCTCGCGAGCACACCACTTACAGTTGCCCATGGGAAAAAATGGTTTTGTCTAAATGTACACGTGCCACTGTTAAGTGTGCGTCATTGCGCTTTGTTAAAGAAATTGCGAATATTGTTTGAAGAGGGAACTGCACTCTTGCACACTGGAATGGCAAATCTATCGGAATATGGGGAATTAAAAGTATTATTCTTTAAGCTATTCTGGATGTAATTTTGCCAAACTTTATGATGATTTGAACGTCAACATATCGCTATTAATAGACCTATTGCAGGTTCGAAACCTGGCGCAGTCAGCTGGCATTTGAGGGTGTGCAAATGCGAGGGAGCCGTGCCAGTAAATTTACTGGCACGTTAAAGATCCCCTTCGGGGCAAATTTCCGGCACCCCGGCGTCTCTAAAAACCAGTGTAGTTAAAAGGGATGTAAAACCAATAACATTATTTATTATTGATACGTGCAAGGGCACGTCTCTACCATTTCAAACATGTATTTAATCAGGAACGCTGTTGTTGAAGTTTTGAATCGTCCGCTTGGTCGCTCAGTACCGTCTGTCACCACAAGATGGTAGCTGCAGTCGGACTTTGAAAAGATACAAATAGTTCCTGTTTCTCCCCAATAGGTGGTGTGGGCTTCGCCTTATAAACTCTATATACGCATGACATAATTGAAAGACAATCACATTCTTCGTCTTCAAACAAAAGCTGGTGTAGTCATGATACCGCCAAATTATGAACTTATTAATGACATTGTTGTTTTGATGTGTCACTTCGTGATTGGACAATATTTATTTACACGAAGACAGTTCGATAAATGACGAGCGATTCTCCGCCATTTTTGTGGAGTCCATTTGCTGTCGAGTGAAAAACATCAAGCCGACGACTGGTCGAAGAGTGTCTATCCGTTGCGCTGGGGGCGTTGCCCCTAGCTTTTTCAAAATGTAAATACTCATTCAAGAAAAAGGAATTGCCTGTTTTCTTCAGGCTGTAAATTTTCATCGTTCCGCCGTGAAGAGGAAATGTGCAAGGATAATCGCAACTGGATGCGATCAAGTGCTTGTATCTACACGACGCATCGGCGTGTTAGCCATTTTTGTGAAGTACATGTAATAACGTAAAATTATGTGTTAATTATTTTATTGTTATTGTGTCTCCACTGAGAAGGATGTAAGGTACGTTTTTTTTTAAATTTAATGTATTTAATTATTTTATCTTATGGAGCTCCGATATCTTCTTATAGTAATGTTTTATTTCTGTTCCTCATTTGTTTAATGGCCTAAATTTTTTTTTGCTGTTTTAATTTCGTGTCCTGATTTATTTGAACCTTGTTATCTTTTCGTCGTACCTCCTGGAGACACATTTCTAGTTTATTTCACGTTTAAATTATTATTTATTTTCCTTTGGCAAGCTTGGGTTTGTCCCTTTTTTTTTAATCCATGTAAGATCCGTCCAGTTTTAAAACGACTTGCATTAATAGTTTTTAGATGTAATTGTTTTTTTTTCACCGTTCATTTCCTTCTACTAATGTTTAAATTTAATCTTATTAATTGTTTGCCGTAATTTCGACCTGGCATGGTTTTGGTGTGGCCATATCTTTTGTTTACCGTGATGCATTGTGGTCTCGTTGTCAGTCCATTTGGCGCGGGTCTCCAAAGCATACCTGTTTTCTGTTAGCTCAATATTTTTTTTTTAATTGTAATCTTGTTGTTGTTAGTTTTGTGTTTTCGGATGTAAAATGTCCTTGTGTGTTTCGCCGACGAGCATATCATTTATTTATTTTATTTTCTATCCCATTTAATTTTTTTTTTAAGTTTAATTTAATTTTCAATTCCTTTTGTTTTGGCATGGCCTGAACTTCTGCATGCCGGATCGATATTGCATTTCCTTGCAATTCATCAAGCCCGTTCTCAGTATGTTATGCATGTAATATTTATTTTAACCTTTGGGCTGTTTCACCTTTTTTTAAATTTTAATTAAGTCTTTTTTTTTCTTCTTGGCTTTTCAAGCAAGCATGTTAGGCGCTATCTGGCCTTCTTGTAAAATATTGGTGGTTGATGCATGTTCTTTCTCTGGTGAAGTTCTTATTTTAAATTTTCAATATTAAACCTTTTATTCTTAATTTATTATATTTTTTTAAATCTTTGGTTGTGGCATTATTTCACCGACGGCAGTTCCGTTGGTTTTTTGGGGGATGTTTGTACGATAGCCTGTGTGTGTTGTCCCCTTTTCCATCTTCCTTCCACTCCTTTGGAGCTCTTCTGTTGGAACATGTCATCTGGAGGTGATGTTGCTGCGGAAGTGACCCGGACCCCTGAATACAGGTAAGTGGGCCCATCCACGTTTCCCGTACTCGTCCCATTCTGGTAAGCAAAGCGTTGGTTATCGAGAAGCCGACGTGCTGCTGGCCAGTGCCGTCCAATGCTAGGGGTAGCATTTTGGTAGCAGATCCCGCTCATGTTCACTTCCGTAACTACCCCCTCCCCAGTACCCACAGGCTGTTTTATGGACCCCTCTAATGCTGATGGGTCAGTTGTTGGTGGGATTTTGTCAGGAAAGTGCACTTAATGTTATGTTTTGCTAATCCTTATCGTTTATTGTGTTTCATGTTGCCTCTGGATATCCATGTGGTATGCTGGATGTAAGGTGTCCTGTTTTTAAACGAGGCGTTTACCCCTGTATTTTACCCTGTTGGTGTGCAACATCCCCAATGAAGATGAAGCCCGGTGAGTGTCTGACATGTGTTCTTGGCATGGGAAATGGGATTTCTTAATGTTCTGATAGCCTATATGCTGCGTGTGAAGGAATCCTGGAGCCCCGTCGGAAGCTGGTAGCCTGATGTTTTGTGCCTATTTTTGTGATTTGGCTCCCTGTTCTCGAGCCAAGCAGGTGGTGACGTGTGCAGTTCTGGACAGCATGGTGCATGATTTGGTGTAGTAGGGTGGCTGTGTTTGAGTGTCAGCCTAATCTTTGGTAATGGTAATTGCTGGTTGTGGTACTGTTGTGAAAGTGTAAACTGTCCTTGTAATTCCTGAAAATTTGTTTCTTTCTATATTGGTTGTCTGCATTCTGTGTTTTCCAAAATGGCCGACAACAATAGTGTTTTCAATTTAATTGACTTAAGCGATAACCTTGTGAATTTGGAGAGTTCTTCTGGGGTTGAACGTGAGTCACCTCTCTTTACTAGGTCTGAGGTTTTGGGATCGATTACCAGTAGTAGTTTGCCTGCCCCTCTGTTGCCTGGCGCTGGCTCGTCCATACCACTTAATCCTGCATACGGTCATTCTTCTCATGTTAGGTCACCTAGTGATTTCCTGGGTCCTGCCGACCCATTGCATCCCAGTTCTTTCTCTAGTAATATTAATGTTTTGTCGCCTGTAGAGGGTGTGCGAGCGGGCTACCCTGGTAACAATGTCTCTATTCCTAATGCTACGTTCTCACCTACCGTTAATTATGGGTCGATTCCTCATCCTATTTCTGGTTTCTTAACTAAGTTAAGGCATTTCAACCTTGATGACGTTACCCAAGTGGTACAATTTTTAAAGCAAGTGGTCGAGTTGGGCAACCATGCCTCGATTTTTGGGATGTCGGAAGTTCAGATTTTCCAACTCTTGTATCCTGTTGCATCCGGTATGCTGCGCGATAAGCTTGTTGAAGCTATCCACCTCCGCATGTCCTTAGCCATGTTTATTAGGGAAGTGTTGTGGTTTTTTGTCCCTGCGAGCGCCCTAAGTGCTCTCGAGCATAAGTTCCTTTATCGTGTCCAAAGGCTGGACGAGTCCCTTAGCGACTATGTCAGCGACATTAAGGTGTATGCCCAGGTTTTTGCATCCCCTTTAACCGAGCAACAGTTGGTGTCATCAATTGTGAATGGGTTTTCGCCTCAATATAGGTCATACATGACTATGTGTACCAGGCCTTCGTCATTCGTCGAGCTGAAACAGGTCGTTATAGAGGCTATGGCTGTGAAGCATGCAGATTCCCTTCGTGTAGCTAATGTTCCTCCTCCTTCCTTGATGGCTTGTCCCCCTCCTTCCTTGATGTCTCGTCCCCCACCTAAGGTTATGTTTCGTCCTCGACCCAACATTAAGTGCCACTCGTGCGGTGGAGTGGGACATGTCAAGAAGGTGTGTCCGAGTAACCAGGCTGTGTATCGCCAATGACGGAACGTTGAGGAGACCAATTCGGGTGTTACTTCCAAGGATATTTCTGTGTGTAAGAATTTGGGAAAACCCTGTGAAGTTTCTGGTCGCCCTACCAATGATAGTCTTGATAACTCTATGAAAGCTAATTCATCATGTGCTAATTCTGCTTATGTCGCTGGCCTACCTAACCTGGCGGTGAGCAATGGCGTGGTAAGTCAGCCTAATTCTAAACGTTGTGTGAATCCTGTGGTGCGGGTGTCCTCGTCACCTGCTTGTAATCGTGTCAGAGTGAGTAATGATTTTGGAATTTCTCCTGTGGCTAAAGGAATATCCCCGTTTATTGAAGTTTGTGTTAATGACGAGCCCGTTTCTGCGTTGCTTGATTCTGGTAGTGTCGCATCCTTTATAACCGAGGACTGGTTTTTATCTATGAAGAGTGTTTGCAAATTTCCTGAGTTAGAGCCTAACAATGAATCTTTTATTTCGGCAAATTGTTCAAACTTAAATATTTTGGGTAGTATGTCAGTCAAAATTCATATTCTAAATTTTTCTTGGAAATTTAAATTTTTGGTTGCCAGAAATCTTTCTTGTGCTGTGGTCATTGGAGCTAATTTCATGTCACACGTTGGTATGCTTCTTGATTTTGGTGCTCGCAACTTATGGTTTAAGTTTAATCCACAGAGTAAATTATCTTTTAACCCGGTTTTATCTTCTCCTGCTGTCAATTCTGTTACTGAGCCTATGACTATTGAGAATCTCGATCTGGAAAATTTAACGAGTCTTCAAAGGGAGGCCATTAAGAGGTTATGTCAGGAGTATGGCGATGTATTTACTGACAAGCTGGGTGTAACCCATTTGATGGAGTACAAGATTGAGCTAACCGATTCTGTGCCGGTGCGTTCCAGCCCGTATCGCCTTGCCCCGCCCAAGATGGCTGAACTTCGTAAGATTATCGATAAGATGTTAGAAGAAGGTGTAATCCAACCCTCTATCTCTGCCTACTCATCCCCTGTATTTCTTGTGCCAAAACCTAACGGTGGTTTTCGGCCGGTGGTCGACTATAGGGCTCTTAATCAAAAAGTTGTTTTGCAGTCCATTCCTTTGCCCGACCTTCACACATGTTTTAGTTGGTTTCGCAACGCGAAGGTGTTCACGATCCTCGATTTAAATTCTTCCTACTTCCAAATTCCCCTCTCTCCTGAATCCAGGCATGTTACTGCTTTTTCCACTGACTGGAACCTCTTTGAGTATGCCCGTGTCCCGTTTGGACTATCCACCGGAGCCGCTGTGTTGAGCAGACTTCTGGACAAGGTATTTTCAGAAATTAAATTCAAGTTTGTGTACCACTACCTTGACGATGTGGTGATCTATTCCGAGTCCTTCGAGGAACACGTTGATCATCTGAAAATTGTACTTGATCGGTTGCGTGACGCCGGACTTACCGTCAAATTGTCCAAGGTTTCCTTTGCCAAGCCTAAAATTTCCTTCTTGGGACATATTGTTTCTGAATCTGGTATCTCAGTGGACCAGTCTCGCACGCAGGCCATCAGAGATTTTAAACCACCCAAGAACGCCAAGGGTGTTGCTCGTTACCTTGGAATGGTCAACTTCTTCCGTAAGTTTATCAGTAACTTTGCCGACCGTGCTGCTCCTCTAAATCAATTACGCAAAAAGGCTGTGAAGTTTGAGTGGGGTCCCTCTCAGCAAGCAGCCTTCGAAGATCTTAAGCTTGCGCTCTCTAACGCCCCTGTGTTAGCTATTCCGGATTTTGGGAAGCAGTTCATTGTGCAGACTGATGCGTCTGGTCGTGGTGTTGGTTGTGTCCTACTGCAGGAATCTGATCTGGGTAGGCAACCCATTGCATACGCTTCTCGTACCTTAACGGACGCAGAGAGGAAGTATTCTATTTACGAACTTGAGGGTTTAGCTGTGTTGTTCGCTCTAGAAAAATTCCGTATGTATCTTGAGCACACTAAGTTTCTCCTTGAGACCGATAACCAAGCCTTGAGCTGGGTCTTAGGGAAACCCCGCAAAACTGGTAGAATTGCTAGGTGGGCAACTAGGATTCTGTCGTTCCAGTTCACTGTTCAACATATTCGTGGGTCCGAAAATGCGGTAGCTGATTCTTTAAGCCGCATGTACGAGGAGACAGCTGAAGAAGATGTTCAGGAATGTGAACCTGTAAACCTTGTATCTGCTGTAAATTGTGTCAATGCCGTTCTTAGCAATTCCCCTGTGCTGTTTGAGGATGTAAGACGATTCCAGAAAGAAGACCCCTCCTTGTCTAGCCTTATTGACCGAATCAATTCTGGTGAAGTGATCAAGCCCTACTCTCTGAAGGACGGTGTGTTGTGTTGTTCGTCTCGTCATGACCGCCTACCTAAAATTGTGCTCCCGTCAATCCTCATTCCGGAAATCTTTCGTTACTATCATGAATCTCCTGTTGGTGGCCACCTAGGAGTATTCAAGACCCGAGCTAAAATCAGACAGTTTTTCATTTGGCAAGGTATGGATGGCGACATCAGGAGGCTCATTAGGAATTATGCTGCATGCAATATTAGCAAACCTCCTGTTTCTACTAAGGTTGGCCTGTTGTCATCTGAACCAGCATCTAGACCCATGGAGAGGCTTTTTATCGACCATGTTGGACCGTTCCCTCGCTCTGGTCGGGGAAACCAATTTGCGCTTGTTTGCACTGACGGTTTCTCCCGATTTAGTTGGATTTTCCCCACCAGACAGGCTACGACCAGTTCCGTCATAAAGTGTCTTAATTCCATCTTCTCGTCTTTTGGGCCGTGTCAGTATCTGGTGTCAGATAATGCCAAGTGCTTTGTATCTCATCAGTTCCGTCAATTCTTGTTTGATTATGCTATTTCGCATGTAACCACCACTCCCTATTTTCCTAACCTGTCTCTTGCTGAGCGAGTCAATCGTAATCTCCGTTCTGCTCTGATTGCTTTCCACCACGACGACCATTCCAAGTGGGATTCTAATTTGCATTGGCTCAATTTTGCTTTCAACACCGCCGTGCATGAGAGCACGCAAGCTACCCCTTTTTCGCTAATGTTTTCCTTTATGGCCAATTGTCCGTTGTCCAACCTGTGGAACCTGCACGATCTCCTTCCTGACAGTTTCACGCCCGAGGATATGAGGGTGAAATTCGACAAGGCTAGAGAGAATATTAAGGTATCCCATGACCAACTTGCCAGGCGACACAATGCCTGTCGCAAGCCAGCTGATTTGGAAATTGGTGATGTTGTGTACGTCCGCAATTTCGAGCCCAAGGGCGTCAGTAATCTTGTCTCAAGCAAGTTAACCCCTCGTTTTAAAGGCCCATGCTATGTAGAGGCATTCTTGACTCCTGTTACTCTTCTTGTTCGAAACCCTAAGGCCAACAAAATTTCTAGAGTGCATCTATCACACAGTAAACGAGGTGGAGACGTTTCTAATGAGGAAATGCTACCGTGAATTTTGTAAAACAGATTTTGTATAATGTAGAGTATCCCTAACCTTCATTGAAGCCTTCAAGCCTCTGTTCCTTGTGGAATTTTGAATTTAATTGGATTTGAAAACTCTGGTGGGATACAAAATGTAAATGTTGGGGAGTTCCCATTGTAATGGTAAATTGTAAAAGTGTACCTAATTTTGATGTTTCATAGGAAATGCTAACATGTAAGTTGGGCTCGGTGGGAGACCTAACTCATGGTAACCTTGTATTCCTGTTCCCTTTGGGAATTGTAGTGGTCATTCCTCTACCGTAGTCCCTTCGAAATGTATAGTCGTCTAACTCATGTAATGTTGTAATGTACTCCGAATCTGTAAAAAGTGTAAACTTGTTAATGAAACCTTGTAAGCACGGATCTAGGGCTTGGTCAAAAATTTTCTTCATTTAAATTCAAACTTGTTTCTCTTTGTAAAATGTAGTAAGAAATTGTAAATTCTGTAAACCTTTTTTGAAACTAGATTAACTTCTATTTTTGTAAATGGCTGCCCACGCGTCGAATCATATCCTGCACATTGCTTCATCCTACTTCGTCTAAAACGACCTACATTGGACTTGTTGAAAATTTTCCTAACGTGTCTCGGACTCTGAAAGCACTGCTGGTGCTGGTGTACTGCGTTTCTGAAGGTTTTTGGACACAGTGAAGCTGTTAACTAAGTGGTTTGCGAGGTGATCAATTATCCCTTCACTGATAATCTGACCCTGCATTCTTCCTAACCAAAACGATGCGGTTTCATCCATCAATTGGAGTTAACTGGTGAACATTATCTTCGGGAAGCATCTCTGGTGAATCGACAAGTTAAGGAGGACTGTCTATGCCTTGGCATATTCGTGAACGGTGTTCACGCTTAAGGGAGGGAGACTGATACGTGCAAGGGCACGTCTCTACCATTTCAAACATGTATTTAATCAGGGACGCTGTTGTTGAAGTTTTGAATCGTCCGCTTGGTCGCTCAGTACCGTCTGTCACCACAAGATGGTAGCTGCAGTCGGACTTTGAAAAGATACAAATAGTTCCTGTTTCTCCCCAATAGGTGGTGTGGGCTTCGCCTTATAAACTCTATATACGCATGACATAATTGAAAGACAATCACATTCTTCGTCTTCAAACAAAAGCTGGTGTAGTCATGATACCGCCAAATTATGAACTTATTAATGACATTGTTGTTTTGATGTGTCACTTCGTGATTGGAAAATATTTATTTACATGAAGACAGTTCGATAAATGACGAGCGATTCTCCGCCATTTTTGTGGAGTCCATTTGCTGTCGAGTGAAAAACATCAAGCCGACAACTGGTCGAAGAGTGTCTATCCGTTGCGCTGGGGGCGTTGCCCCTAGCTTTTTCAAAATGTAAATACTCATTCAAGAAAAAGGAATTGCCTGTTTTCTTCAGGCTGTAAATTTTCATCGTTCCGCCGTGAAGAGGAAATGTGCAAGGATAATCGCAACTGGATGCGATCAAGTGCTTGTATCTACACGACGCATCGGCGTGTTAGCCATTTTTGTGAAGTACATGTAATAACGTAAAATTATGTGTTAATTATTTTATTGTTATTGTGTCTCCACTGAGAAGGATGTAAGGTACGTTTTTTTTTTAATTTAATGTATTTAATTATTTTATCTTATGGAGCTCCGATATCTTCTTATAGTAATGTTTTATTTCTGTTCCTCATTTGTTTAATGGCCTAAATTTTTTTTTGCTGTTTTAATTTCGTGTCCTGATTTATTTGAACCTTGTTATCTTTTCGCCGTACCTCCTGGAGACACATTTCTAGTTTATTTCACGTTTAAATTATTATTTATTTTCCTTTGGCAAGCTTGGGTTTGTCCCTTTTTTTTAATCCATGTAAGATCCGTCCAGTTTTAAAACGACTTGCATTAATAGTTTTTAGATGTAATTGTTTTTTTTTTCACCGTTCATTTCCTTCTACTAATGTTTAAATTTAATCTTATTAATTGTTTGCCGTAATTTCGACCTGGCATGGTTTTGGTGTGGCCATATCTTTTGTTTACAGTGATGCATTGTGGTCTCGTTGTCAGTCCATTTGGCGCGGGTCTCCAAAGCATACGTGTTTTCTGTTAGCTCAATATTTTTTTTAAATTGTAATCTTGTTGTTGTTAGTTTTGTGTTTTCGGATGTAAAATGTCCTTGTGTGTTTCGCCGACGAGCATATCATTTATTTTTTTTATTTTCTATCCCATTTAATTTTTTTTTTAAAGTTTAATTTAATTTTCAATTCCTTTTGTTTTGGCATGGCCTGAACTTCTGCATGCCGGATCGATATTGCATTTCCTTGCAATTCATCAAGCCCGTTCTCAGTATGTTATGCATGTAATATTTATTTTAACCTTTGGGCTGTTTTACCTTTTTTTTAATTTTAATTAAGTCTTTTATTTCTTCTTGGCTTTTCAAGCAAGCATGTTAGGCGCTATCTGGCCTTCTTGTAAAATATTGGTGGTTGATGCATGTTCTTTCTCTGGTGAAGTTCTTATTTTAAATTTTCAATATTAAACCTTTTATTCTTAATTATATTTTTTTAAATCTTTGGTTGTGGCATTATTTCACCGACGGCAGTTCCGTTGGTTTTTTGGGGGATGTTTGTACGATAGCCTGTGTGTGTTGTCCCCTTCTCCATCTTCCTTCCACTCCTTTGGAGCTCTTCTGTTGGAACATGTCATCTGGAGGTGATGTTGCTGCGGAAGTGACCCGGACCCCTGAATACAGGTAAGTTGGCCCATCCACGTTTCCCGTACTCGTCCCATTCTGGTAAGCAAAGCGTTGGTTATCGAGAAGCCGACGTGCTGCTGGCCAGTGCCGTCCAATGCTAGGGGTAGCAATTATTATTAATAGACCTATAGTTAAATATATCTCACCTTGGCCGCTGATGTACAGTACACTATGCAGTCTCTTCCAGTGTTACATCCCAGGGATTGACATTCTCCAAAAACACTTTTGCCTCACATGCCTCTCTAAGTAATTATAATTGCCGATTGTTGTTCTTTGAGTCTTCAGTTTTTTAACAGATTTGATGCAGCCCTCCCTGTCCTGAGCTAATCGTTTCATCTCTACATAGCTACCACACCCTACATCCGAGGCAATCTGTTACCCCTACAGTTCTTGTCCTCGACCCTCCCATCCATAACTAAGCTTGCTATTCCTGGGTGTCTTAATATGTGTCCTAACTTCCTATGTCTTCTCTTCATTAGCAGTCGCCAGAAACATCTCTCCTCTTCCACTCGTCTTAATACCCCTTCATTTGTTACCTCCGAGTATTGTTACTCGTATCTGGCGGCTTAAAATGAGCTAAATCCGAACTTTGTACCGACTGTCCTTGCTCAGTGCCAAAGGGCCGAAAAAAGTCACTTACAAATTGAATTATCAAAAACCGTTTCTTAGTGAGCCTCTACATACTCGGTTCAACCAACATGCAAAATTTCAGCTTTCTAGGTCTAGTGGTTTGAGCCCTGCGGTGATGAGTCAATTTTGGATTATATATAATAGATGAGACTTTCCAAGTCGATTTGCTCGTAGAAATATGGAATATAGCACATTCTGCGCGTATCAATGCGAGGAGCAATTTTTGTAGTTTCCACTTCTAGAAAGTGGGAACCGAACCCCGTGTTTTAAGTCCTTAAAACGAACGGTTTTCGAGATATTGCCAGAAAACTATCCCCGGTCTGCGAAATTTCAGCGGTTGCCATAGTAACGTTGATCTGTTTCTTCGAGGGAACACAGTTATTTGGGAATATCTCCGAAACCGTTCATTTTAGGAACTTAAAAAGTGTATTTCGGGGTCCCTACAGGACCTCCGAGTATTATTTCTCGTATCGGGCGGCTTAAAATGAACTAAATCCGATATTTGTACGGACTGTCCTTGCTCAGTGCCAAAGAGCCGAAAAAAGTCACTTACAAATTGAATTTAAAAAAACCGTTTCTTATTGAGCCTCTACATACTCGGATCAACCAACATGCAAAATTTCAGCTTTCTCGGTCTAGTGGTTTGAGCCCTGTGTTGATGAGTAAATTTTGGATGCTCAGTGCCAAAGGGCCGAAAAAAGTCACTTTCAAATTGAATTTTCAAAAACCGTTTCTTAGTGAGCCTCTACATACTCGGATCAACCAACATGCAAAATTTCAGCTTTCTAGGTCTAGTGTTTTGAGCCCTGCGTTGATGAGTCAATTTTGGATTATATATAATAGATATATTGAACCCTTTATCCACAGGCTGTATAAAGGATTCTAATAAATTATTCATCATCTTTTGATACATTTCTACAGACAGCAGATATGAGAGCCGGACGGTGTTGGGAAATATTGAGAAATCAGTGGCCGAGAGGACACAATGGTTTAAGCTCCTGTGGTATTTTAGGAAGTAGCATAATATTCATGACACTTAGGACAGGTGCAACTTTTAGCGCGGAGATGGCTTGGGTACGCACAATGTGGCTTGTTGCTATGAATGTTGGCGCCAAGAAGAAAATCGAATGCTACGATGTAATTGGTCAATCTTCATGTTAACCACTCCCTGTGGCAGAAATACAAGTAAAAGCGCGCAAAGATCTACAAGAGTCTGAACCAATAATATCATGACGCCCTTTTTTAGCGGCAAATCGGCGTGGTAACGCACCCTGGTAAATTAACGCGGGAGTTATCTACGGATTAATTCCACGATCGATTCGAGCCAGCTACAGCATAATCGTAACCTCCACACTGCTACGAACTCAATGATACCGATCGCATGCTAGTCTGATAATTATTATGGATTTTTTTTCCATAAATCCCCTTCCACACCTACCCTAGCCAGTTTCATTTATAATGATCCAGGAAGCTTCGAGAGATGAATTTCATTTGTGCGTCTGAGGACGTAACGTTGCCTTTTATTTGTGCGTCTGAGGACGTAACGTTGACTTTTATTTGTGCGTCTGAGGACGTAACACTGACTTTTATTTGAGCTTTTGAGGAAGTAAGGCCGTTACTCAGGTGTCCGAGGACACGAGGCATACTCTGCATATTTTTGCATGTATTTTGAACACGGAACATTTTCGTCAAGTTATAAGTGTAACTTCAATGATTTATTTGTAATCCCAGTACTACCAGATAGGACCAGTTCATCGGTATAATTCACCAATAGACTGTCAAGGAATTTAGTACTTGATCGGTGAATTTAATAGGAAATATATCGTGAGTGTATCTGACAAGCTTTATTTAATTCAGCACGAGATGACGTCTAGGAACGAGGCCGGATCTTGGAACCAGCAGGACATTTGCCAGAAGATGTCGATGACGTGCTAAGCATCTTAAAGGAGTGATGGCTGCAGATGTTTTCTTGACGCTGTTTTAAAGGATTGAGTACAAATGAATTTATTTATTTATTAAATCAGCTATGGTATATGGGACATATTTTTGTAGATATTTGTTTGCTTGTTTGGTAATGTAGATTCTTAGTTCTTGTTTACTGACACATTAAGTATGGGACAAGCCGAGCGCTGTGTAATTTGTAAATATTGTGATTTTTGTTTGGTTCAACTATACGGGGCGACGCGCAGCTCGTGCTCGCATTCGCTTGCGTAAATCGCGGTCAAGCATTATAATTCGGAGGTATGCCTTATAACAAATATGGAACTGAATTAATTTGAGATTAAAAATAGAATTTGGAGGGTAAAGATTATTTGTGAGCAGAATTTTATGACGGATCAGGATTATTTTGATAGTTGCTTTCCCAGCAGATCTGAACGGGTTGGCACTTTGCACTTAATTTCGTCATTATTCTAGATAGGTTCATATTCTGTAGAATAATCATTGGCATGAAAAGTAGGCTGTATAGTTCTTCACGGAACTTCTTGTTTTTAATGTGTCTATGGACGCAATATTGGTTGATTGGTTGATCTGTTTTGAGCCGACCCAGTGGTATGTTTATGAGTGAGTCAGAACAAGCTTTATGGTGCGTAGTGTGATTTTATGATGTGTTAGCGAGAATATATCATTGTGATTATTCTGACTTGCTCCACATCAGCCCAGTTCATAACCTCGCGAGGCTGAACTCGTGGCATATTGTGTGTTTTCTTGCCATCCATGCGGATGAGTGAGATATGTTTGCGTTTCCAGATGGAATTAGCACCTAGCTTGAAGGACTGAGAGAGATAGTTGAGGCAGCGATGACTCATACAGGAGGGGCGCGCTCAAATCAGAGAACGCGACTTGTCATCAGTAACAGGCCTGGGTCCTGTACTTCAATTTAAGACGTTGTTTAAAATTCACAAAACCTGATCGGTTATAATGAGTATTTGATTGATTAAATGGGTGTTGTCGATAGTTGTAAGGTAGCTTCCTAAACTTCTGTTTGTCTGGCGTTTTATAAAATATAAATATAGTTTTCAGCCGCTAGGCTTGTATTTTGTTGCTTTTGCTTCATTTCTTGTGTGTTTATTTTACGCATTCAATGACCCCGTGTGGCATTAGGGTGCGCGAGGCTGGGTTCCCAATTTGTGATGAGAGCGTTTTGGCCTATTTTTGGCATGCTCTTTTTATTTTGTGTGCATTGGCACCAGCTAGAATCTCAGGGAGATTCTTCATCCTTTTGTATTATTAGATCTTGCATGTGTCAGTAGTAATTATAGTGTGTTAATTAAGGGTGGGTCCCATAGCCGTAGTGTGATTTAAGAGATGCAACTCCGTGAGCAACATGACTGTTTCAGTTGTAAACGGACTCGCATCAGTACTCATTTTCTTATTAACGAGCAGTACACCACGCATTATATAACTTCTTGACCAGGAAAAATGGACTTGTATCCATATGTTGTGACGAGCGAGTTCTTACCGCTCAAAGTTTCTGTTATGATTAATCATTTTGTGTGAAGCTGTATTCACATTGTTTTGTTGGTGGAGCGAGTCTTACCGCTCAGTAATATATTTTATTTCTTAAGGGGGTGAAAGTCAGGGAGGATTTCTTTTCTATTTATTATTATTATTATTATGCACATAATTTTCAGTCATTAAATATCTTTTATTCTACTTGTTATTCATTTTATTCCTAGTATAGCCTCTGTCATGGACCTTTCTATTCATTAGAGCGTGTTGTTTTTAAGCGAACTTTGCTGTTTAACGCAGTCAGGACTGAACACGACCCTGTAGATGAATCTTGAGAAAACCATGCTTTATTGAAGGGTGCAATATATACCGGTATAGAGATAGACTGCACCGCTCGGTGTTGACCGTGTTTTATTGCATACATTTAGGTTTTACTAGCTAACCGTTGGAGATATACGAAAAGTGATAAGGACCTTTCGGATAGAAAATTAAATGCTAAAGCTCGTTTATGCCATTAAAAGTTTGCTATTTCTTAGCGTTCTCTTTTTTTTTGAAATGGAAATATGAAATTTAAACGTTTAAATTATACGTTTAATTCTAACATCAATACGGATATTTAAAAACATTTGTTTTTAATGGCAAATGTGTTTGCATTCTAATATGAAATTTTGAAACCAAAGGGTGTAGTGACGTCACAAATGTGGGTTTTACTCGCTAACCGTTGGAGATACCCGAAAAGTGATATGGACCTTTCAGATAGAAAATTAAATTTTAAATCGCGAATGTGCCATCAAACGTTTGCTATTTATTAGCGTTCTCTTTTTTATTTGAAATGCAAATATGAAATTTTGATGCCAAAGGATGTAATGATGTCACTAAAATGGTCGCCATTTTTAAATAGTGCAAAATATCGAAATCAAAAGTAGCCTATGTGTAAACCTGGTAAATCAGCCACATCCATGCAAATTTTCATTTCAATTGGACCAGTGGTTCTTGCGTGATTGAGTAACAGACAGGACGACAGACAAACACCATCTCATTTTTAGCCTACTTTCGATTTTTGCAAAAAATGAAAGTAGACTTATGAGATCAACACAGGGCGAAAAAAGTGTGTCTGTCTGTGTGTGTGTATGTGTGTGTGTGAGTCTGTGTGTGTGTGTGTCTGTGTGTCTGTGTGTGTACTCTGAATGTCTGTCCCCCCCTATCAATTCGAACACGGTGAATGCGAATTGAACGAAATTTGGTACAAAGGTAGCACTAGGAAAGGACACCTCAGTGTCATGTTTTATATCGCCGCCATCTTGACGGAAACGTAATGGCGGCCACACAAATGTTCAAAGCTTAAATCAAATTACGACTAACCTAATCATCCGATCTCTACCAAATTTTGCAACAACATACCTTTATGGGGGGAGCATCCTTTGACCAATCTAATAGGTCATTCGCCTAATAGTTTGCGGATGGCGGCCATCTTTGTGTGAAAATCAATTCCCCCTATTAATTCAAACACGGTGAAACTAAATGGAACGAAATTTGGTACAGAGGTAGCACTAGCAAAGGGCACCTCAGTGTCATGTTTTATATCGCCGCCATCTTGACAGAAACGTAATGGCGGCCACACGAATGTTCAAAGCTTAAATCAAATTACGATTAACCTAATCATCCGATCTCTACCAAATTTTGCAACTACATACCTTTATGGAGGGAGCATCCTTTGACCAATCTAATAGGTTATTAGCCTAATAGTTTGCGGGTGGCGGCCATCTTTATGTCAAAATTGATTCCCCCTATTAATTCGAACACGGTGGAACCGAATGGAACGAAATTTGGTACAGAGGTAGCAGCACTAGCAAAGGGCACCTCAGTGTCATGTTTTATATCGCCACCATCTTGACTGAAACGTAATGGCGGCCACACGAATGTTCAAAGCTTAAATCAAATTACGATTAACCTAATCATCCGATCTCTACCAAATTTTGCAACTACATACCTTTATGGAGGGAGCATCCTTTGACCAATCTAATAGGTCATTCGCCTAATAGTTTGCGGATGGCGGCCATCTTTGTGTCAAAATCGATTCTCCCTATTAATTCAAACACGGTGAAACTGAATGGAACGAAATTTGGTACAGAGATAGCACTAGCAAGGGGCATCTCAGTGTCATGATTTATATCGCCGCCATATTGACAGAAACGTAATGGCGGCCACACAAATGTTCAAAGCTTAAATCAAATTACGATTAGCCTATTCATCCGATCTCTAGCAAATTTAGCAACAACATACCTTTATGGAGGGAGCATCCTTTGACCAAACTAATAGGTCATCAGCCTAATATTTAGCGGATGGCGGCCATATTTGTGTGAAAATCGATTCCCCTTATCAATTCGAACACGGTGAAACCGAATGGAACGAAATTTGGTACAGAGGTAGCACTAGCAAAGGGCACCTCAGTGTCATGTTTTATATCACCGCTATCTTGACGGAAACGTAATCGCGGCCACCCAAATGTTAAAAGCTAAAATGTAATTACGACCAACCTAATAATCTAGTCTCTACCAAATTTTGCAACACCATATCTTTATGTGGGAAACATATTCAGACCAAACTGCAAGAACATCAGCCCAATAGTTTGCAGATGGTGGCCAAGTATGTGTGCAAATCGATTCCCCCTATCAATTCAAACACGGTGAAACCGAATTGAACGAAATTTGGTACAGAGGTAGCACTAGCAAAGGGCACCTCATATTCATGTTTAATATCCCTATAGCACGTTGTATTTCAACAAGCTACTACAACCAACATTCAAACATACTCCTTGAAAAGGACAAAGAGTTATAACAATACCCATGCATTTAGGAGAAAGTAGGCTATATGTTCTTTATTGAACATCTTGTTATATATTAGTATGATTTATTTATTTATTATTTATTTATTTATTTATTTATTTATTTATTTATTTACCGTGTGGCATCCGGTACCGGGAGTGTCAGAGGTCATGTTCGGCTCGCCTGAGTCTGTAGCTGCTAATTGAACGTTGAACTTAATGAAAGTTTTAGTATCATAGAGTATATAATTTGAAGGATTTATTTACTCCTAATGAGAAATAAGGACTAGTTGAGCATGCTATGACAGCTGCGAGTACCGATATTTCCATGCGAACAGTATCTAATTTCTAGTGAATAAAAGCTACACAATGCACTATTCTGTGCAACGAAACGTAGAGTCTCATTGCACACAAGTGAGCTTTCAGGATTGCCCTCTGAATGAGATATAAAGTTTGACATGCAATTAGGTAGAAAGCAGATTCTATATTTTACTTTTTCTCTCTGTATTTTCCGTTGCCAGTGAATAAAAGGGTTAAAATATCCTTTTTTGGAAGCGAGATAAAAAATATAAAAAAGTAATAAAAATTCACAAACGCTGTAAAAAGTATAGGCGAACTTCATAAAGAAGCACTCTGAATACAACACAGATATAAAAGGAGTGGGAGTATTACAATCGCAGGTTCCCTTTACATGAAGCTCGATAGAGAAATTGCTATGCACCATCAACGCTGCAGGGTGGTCCATCCTCGGTAGGGTGAGGGAAGGCTCTACTGACAGCTGCTAACAGGACGTGCTAGTCATGCTAGAGGGATCTCTATAAAGGGTGTTTCAAAATTGGACTGCTTTGATACCACGGGAATTCCGAATATAAGTGTCATAAATTGATTACAATAGCAAGGAAGAAAAAACCACCTTATAGGTATTTGTGAGTTGTTTCATTTAATGTATTTGAGCATTGCGGTCATTTAGTCTCATGTACTTAAGCGTGTGTGCTTAGATGTTGTCTGATAATCAGTGCTATTGTGGTGTCTGCAGTAGTGTGTGTATTTGTAAATCAGATGAGGATTGGGAAGGAGGTAGGAAGTTAAGAACCATCTCGGCATTTGCCCTTAAGAGGAATGGGAAACCACGAAAAACCACCTCTAGGATGGCTGAGGTGATTTTATTTTGTTAAATGAATTGCATATTGTGGACATTGTGGTATTTAGGTGTCTGTAGTAGTGGGAGTATTTCCAATTCAGTTTGGGATTGGGAAGGAGATAACCGTGGCCTTAAGTTAGGAACCATGCCAGCTTTCTCCTGGAAAAGAGATGGGAAACCACGGACAACCTATTCCAGGATAGGTTTAGGTGGTGTGTTGTCATTGAAGGCTTTGAGTAATGTGATCATTAACTCCGTGTACTAGTGTGCGTGTGTGAATAGAAATTGTCAGCTAACCAGTGTTACTGGGGTGTCTGTAGTGGTGCATTTGTAATTCAGATGAGGGTTGGGAACGACATGGCCGAGGTCTCACGTTATGAACCATGCCGGCATTTTCCTGGAAGAGAAATGCGAAACCACGGATAACCCCTCTCTGAGGTGATTTGTTGTCGTTGAAGGGGCTTGAACATCGTGGTCATTGTGTTATTTTGGTGTCTGTACTAGTGTGTGCATTTGTAATTCAGGTGAGGATGGGAAAGGAGGTAGCCATGTTCTTAAGTTAGGAATTGTCCTTGCATTTGTCTGAAGTAGAAGTGGGAAACCTAGGAAAACCACTGGCAGGATAGCTGAGGTTGGAATCGAACTCAAATCTCAGATTTGCCTCGTAAGGCAGAGTGTATCCCGTTCCAGTTCTGAGACCAATTTTTTTTTACAGAGTCGGGAATCAAACCCGGACCTCAGGGATGACAGCCAAGACTCCTAGCCACTAGGTCATGGAGTGGATACTTTACCACAAGTTTTGAAAAATTGCATTCACCATCTTTTTTTTTATACAATTAAATCAAATTAAATTACAAACCTTGCTGTATGGAAGTGAGAGCTCGTTAGTTTTAGGATATCTCATAGATAAGCCGGAGATAACTAATATGAGGGTAGCACGGATGAATGATGGAACAAACAGATGAGAGCAAAGGCAGGTGGATACTGAAACAGTGAAAAGATAAAGGTTAAATTAGAAATTAAGACGTTAGTTGAAGCTGTTCGTATGAGCGGACTCAGCTTGTGGGGTCATGTAAAGAGAATGAGGGAGAAAAGATTACCTAAAACAGAGATGTCCATACAACACTCCGGACGCGCTATCACGCCGGCGTGCTTCTGGCGCGAATGGCCTTGCAGCGATGGTTGGGGAAGACTATTATGTCAGTCTCTCGCGCATCGGTTTCCCATCTCACTACCTCACCTGCTTCCTTCGCTGTGTTGTGGTTGATTGGTCGAATGTCAAACATTATTCAGTATATTGAAAATATGAAAACAAAACGAGAACAAATAATGTGACTGAAATTGCAATGCCTGAGGGGACCTACACCTATAAGGATAAAAAAAAAACATGTATATTTCACTCTTTTATTCCTCAGCAACAGAAAGTACTAAAGAATTGTAATTTGGTCTGCCAATCACACTACGTTGCTAATATGTTCGTGTATTTACAAGTCATATGACGAATGCATTTCAGGAAATTTTGCATTTAAAATGGCGGCTGCATATTGTGCACTGTTCCACCGTTTCCCTAATATTTTCCACAGATATTATTGTTTTCCTAGAATCATTGGAATCTATAAGGTAAACATATTTTTTTAAAGCTTATATTAAAGTGTAACTTTTTTGCAAGTTTTTTCACTGAATATTTTTTTAAAACCGAACTTATGACATTTACAGCAACAGTTCTGGGCATATTGTTTTTCCCTATAAGATACACATGTATACTGAATTTAACTTCATTACCGTATCTTGAAAACTCTGGCAGTTACTAAGGAAATGGATTTGAAAATCCAAAGTTTCGGGAAACGAGCAACATAGTTACCAATGTGTAGAAAAACGTCTAAAACTCCCCTGCACGTGTTTGGTCATAACTTCAAAAGTATTATACATATCAAAGAAATTGTTTCAGTGATTTGAAGAGGAAGGATCAATAAACGTAGAAAAAAAATTGAAAAATGAAAAATTTTGATCCTTATAGGTGTAGGTCCCCTCCGTAAAAGAGTTCCATGCTACCCTATCATTATTTTTGACTGTTTAAATGCTAACCACGTAATCTGCTAATTCCGGTACGCGGAAAAACGTGCGGAACACAATGTAGATGTATCGGACAACCAACACAATGAACGATTAGCTTGTTTTTTGTTTGTTTGTTTGTTTGTTTACATTTACATTTGGTGTGCTAGCGATCCCAACTTGAGTCGGTCAGACCCGGTGAAGTGCTGTTGTAGCCCAACCAAGAGAGGCGGAAGGCAGCCTGATGTCGTGCGGCGCAGCATAAATAGCACGCCAAGCGTGCAAAGACTGGGCGCCATTACACTAAAATATTAATGAGCTTCTCATATAGGGTAAGAGAATCAAAGGAGGCGATGGAAAGGTTCAGTGTTCAATGATTTCGAAGTGAGAGCTGTGCTAATTTCTAATAGGGGATCATAGATTTGACTCTTTCTCTAACTGAGTCTTGCAGACTGGACTAGAAGCTGAAACTAAAACTTCCCCAAATGAAAATGAATTACGAAATTAGCTTTTCTCTTCTAGCTGTGAATTTTTCTTTATTCACGCATGTTTGTATACACTTTACCATTTCCGTTCAGTTTGGTGATTACTTACATCTACCTGTTTCTTAGGGGCAGACGACCCAGTAGTTTCACCCCTTAAGACAACAATAACTAACTAACTAACTACTTGTTTCTCGTGGTGATAACAGAGCACGTATGCCTAACTCTAAGCATATTCATGTACAGCGGGTGAGATTGTACGGCCTGTGTGTGCATATTTGAGAGTAAAAATTAGAACATATACATTTAGTGTGTTAGTATAGGTATTTGGTTACAAATCCCAGGCAGGTGTCACATTTCGTATCCAATTAACAGGTGATTGGCGTGGAGTTCTGGACAAACAGAGTGGATGTGACCATTTGCATACTTTCCCTGACACTAATGAACTTTCCACTGCCCCTTCACTAACAAGCCGATTCGATCAGCTACTACTGTCCTATTATTTACCAAAATATTACTTACACTTCACGCTATTACTCTATCCAGTATTCCCTAATCGCAGTAATGAGACCGACACGATGTTTCATTAAAGTGACTATTCCTTCCCTTCCTAACAGCCGGAAACGGTAGGTATAACTGTTTCATTATAAAAATTTCATCATGTATTATTTTCATTCAACTATCTTCAGGTCTAGTTTAAACCGTAACATTTTAATGTTCAAATAAAAGAAATAGCAGAAGTATTACAGACAATACTATATGACTTAATTGAAGTTTAATTTCCCTTGAAGCAAATCAGTGAGAAAATTTCAACAACTATATTTATTTATTTATTTACTTATCTATTTATTTATCTACAGTATTTATTTAATGATTTATTTATTGATTTCATTACTTATTTATGTATTTATTTATTTTTTAATTTACTTATTTATTTATAGTTTTGTGGGAGTGATTTTGAAAATTGGGGACAGAAGTGGATCGGAACGATCGAGCTGGCAGTAGTGGATCGAACGGAAGTATGCACTGCCCGCTCGATCGATCGAACGGAAGTGTACTAGCTGGCAGTGGTGGAAAACGAAGTATGCACTGTCCGCTCGATCGATCGATCCAGCGGGCAGTGGTAAGACCCAGCTGGCAGTGGTACGAGAAACAATGAGCGCGCGGTGTCGGAAATTGATACAATGACGTAGCCTACTCTCGGCCATGTGGAATGTATATGACATAGACCTACTGAACGGAAAACGCTCATGCAAACTCTGGTGTCAAGTGATTGAAACAAATGACATGGTACATGTTCGAAGTCTTCGTATCAGTATTTAAATGGTAAAATGCCTTAATGTCAAACATTGTAAGCAGTCGGCATTGCCGGTATTATGTTTCAGCACAATGGCTATTCAAATATTAACCCACATAACGGTAATGCAGTCATCAATATAAAATAATCGTTGTAATTATACGAGAATTGAACAAGCCTTCATGAACTATTACTGAATACATTCTCTTTACTCACAAGAGGGCCTATTCAGAAGGCATTTTAAACTCAATTTCACGCAGGAACATTATCGAAACAAGCAAAATATAAATGAAACTTAATTCCGTAATGCAGTATTATTGGAACGTGGAAATAAGTCACCATCTTGTGCACAAATTTATCCTAGTCGAAATAGCCGTGGGGATAGAGCTTGTGACTGAGAATCTAGAGATCTTGTGTTCGAAACCGGGACTGGGTTGATATTTTTGCAACCAGATTATCATTTTAAACGATATTTATCATATCAATATGACTCATTTTAACAGAATCTATATGAAATTACGTGTTAGTCTGTGAATGAAGAGGACCTTTTTATAAGTAATTTAAGGTTATGAGCGGTGTCGCGTCTATTAATCTAGTTGATCCATATCGTATTCTTCATTTAGGCTAGTGCTGGTGTAAGCTACAAATCATCTAATAACATGAGTTCCGTATTATAAACTACAATATCTGTAAAACACTCCCTTTTACAATAGATTAATATTTGTGCCAATAATACTATTAAATACCGGTGTATCAACAATTTCACGTGAGGTTTCTTCTATGTCAGATGTTACACATCATATGCGACTACTGTACGGCTCGTAATTTATTTATTTATTTATTTATTTATTTACATTTTTGGCCATCATTGGACCACTTTAGTCAATTTTATACAAAGGATAATTTTTTATTTGAACTACCGAGTACCGCTTCATTCCGTGGGATCGTCTGCAATCACCGATCTAATCGTTGATATTTGTTTGTATTGTGGTTTGTTTATCTTGGAGATTCTTATTTATTGTGGAGATGCAGCACTCTATAGAAAGCTATCCCCATATTAATCCAAGAGACCAATTTGCGATATTATGGACTTATCATACCATTCAGATGTGCAAAAATGTTATTTATATGATTCTTTAACAAAACATAACACCTTTCAAGAGAATTACAGATATCCATTTCATTGAAACTCTTCTGTCATTCATTACTGGATGTATTTCTTCAGCTCAAATCTCACCTTGCTGAGACTGAATTTTGTTAGTAACTGATGAAGTAAACTACACCCAAATATAACATCATGAATATTGTTCGGGACATTATTGTTGGACCTGACAACAGAAATTGAGTTTGAATGTGTTATAGGTCCTCCATTCCCTTTTACCTACAGTTGGTTTAGAGACACCGGCGTGTCCGAATGTATACGGTGTTAGATCTTTTCCCAAGGTTATGGTCGCTAATTTGTCAGTAAGTGTAGTAAAATTGTTCCTTCGCATTTAAATGCCCTTATTAGATGACAGCAAGTTGCACCGAGATTCGATCTCGAAACGTTTGGCACAGCAGACGAGAACGTCACTACTGTATCACTCAGCAAGCCGTATAGGGGTTCACTTTCAGGTGTTATTTAATTTAAGTACTTAGACATCACGGTCATCATCCCCGTATTCCTTGGGTGTGTTGAAAAATTGGTCAGTAGCCTGGTCATTGTAGAGTCTGTAATGTAATATTGAGGCCAGGATTGGGAAGGAAACAGGCGTGACCCTAAGTTAATATCCACCCGGCTTTTGCTTGGAGAGAAGTGGATAAGCAAGAAACTCCTCTTCTTGGTTGGCTAAGATGGAAGATGGAAATTGAACCATCCTCATCTCAGTTTTACTTCATGAGGCTGAGAGTACCCCATGCTAACCATCAGACCAGAATCAAATTTCTTGTCAGAGCCGGGAATCGTACCCAGGGATTAAGGGATCGTAGTCTCAATAGATACGCCGAGACCACAGAAGGTGAGAGTAATAAGAGTACTAATAAATGTTGCAGGCCTTCTAAAAGGCAAAACTCGCAAATACGATCTTGGATCCCGCAACCTCAGACGTATGAATTCAGCACCACACCACACAAGTGAATCCCAAGATCATGAATTTGATTCCCAGATGGGGGAGTGGGATATTTGGAAGCCGAACAAAGATCCACACCACTCCCAATATCATGTATTACGTTTGGTGAATACAAGACCAAATTGCCTCCCATCATGGCCACCCGGCCGGTTTGATTTCGGTAAAAGCATTACCATTTTATAGGGAAGAATATATTTGACGGAATTTTACTTATGAAAATGAAAACCACAGCCTGCTTCCAGTCTCCGACTGGGTCAGGAATGGAATGAATGAAGCCCCTATCTAGCGGCGAGGATATGGACTGTGCCGGCTGCCGAGGCCTGACGCACTCCTCTGGGGCAATGATTAAATGAATGACAGATGAAATGAAATGATAGTGGAGAGTGTTGCTGGAATGAAATTTTGACAGGGAAAACCGGAGTACCCGGAGAGAAACCTGTCTGCCTCCGTTCTGTCCAGCACAGATCTCACATGGAGTGACCGGGATTTGAACCACGGACTCAGCGGTGAGAGGCCGGCGTGCTGCCGCCTAAGCCACGGAGGCTCAAATTTTACTTATATTTATTTTAATTTATATTTAATTATTTTAGCCTGATTGTAATTATTATTAATTTTATTTTTTGTTTTCTCTAACATTTTGATGTTTATATTTATTTTGATAATTTTTGTTTCATATTATTTTTATGTTCGACGATGTCGAAATGTACACATTATTTGTCGGAAAACTGTATCATAATGAGGCTCATTATAACACTATTTTTCATTATGAAACAGTTTCTCCCACCAATCAGAGCTCAAGAAACATTTGTGTGACCAATTAGGTAAGGATACCTCCGCGCATGCGCTCAAAATCCGCCTTAAACAATAGGTGTTCTGTATTGGCAAGCAAAGTGAATTGTCTCTGGTTACGGTGTGCATTGGCCCACGCACCCGCTCTGTTCACTAACTGAATCCCACAGATATTTATGAATATTTATGTTAAAACATATAATAAAGTTATAATTATCGTCGAACATAAACAGTCGTTTGCAACTCGCCTGTAACGGTAATTAAGAGACTCGTATGGAAATTATAAAACTTGCTTACGCTCGTTTTAATTAATTATTTTTTTCTTCTTCACTTTTTTCTTAGTCGTTTACCCTCCAGGTTGGTGGAACCCACGGACTCAGTGAGGGAACTCACCACTACCGCCTCTACGGGCAGTGTCCTAGAGCTGGGAACATCTAATCTGAGTGGATACAACTGGTGAGGTGTGATTGGCAC
Source organism: Meconema thalassinum (assembly GCA_946902985.2). Classification (NCBI taxonomy): domain Eukaryota; kingdom Metazoa; phylum Arthropoda; class Insecta; order Orthoptera; family Tettigoniidae; genus Meconema; species Meconema thalassinum. The sequence continues at coordinate 197,184,367 of OX336391.1, read as the reverse complement.
CTCACCCAGGCGAACAGGGGCCTCATGAGGGAAGGTAATGGATGGGCAGGATGGATAGGCAAGGAAGAGGGAAGGAGGCGGCCGTGGACTTGAAGAAAGTACCATCCCGGCATTTGCCCGAAGACGAACTGGGAAACCACGGAAAACCACTTCGAGGATGGCTGAGGTGGGAATCGAATCCCCTCTACTCATTTGGAACACCCGAGGCTGAGTAGACCCCGTTCCAGTCCTCAGACCACTTTTCAAATTTCGTGGCAGAGCCGGGAATCGAACCCAGGACCTCCGGGGCGGCAGCTAACCATGCTGACCGCTACGCTACAGAGGCGACGTCTTAATCAAATGCTTGCCATTATAGGCTCGTTGCATAATTTACTATTATAATCTCAAAATTAAGATTATTAATTTAATATAATTTTAATTGTTATAAACTTATTTATTTTACATTCTTACAAGCATTTAATTCTATATTTTATTAACATTTTATTTTATTTTTCACATATTAATTTTAATTGTTATTATTTAAGAAATAGTAAACACATTGCGTATAATATTTGGTTTCCAGAAATAATAATACTTAAAAAATAATTAAATTGTTGATCTATCGCCGAAAGATTCAATCATCAGTACCTTTGAATATATATATTCCTTATAGAAGGGGGTAAACATACAGACCATTGACCTATAAAGGGTTAAAGCATATAATTTTCGAGGCAATATGTCACATCCGGTGGTTCGGATTCATCATAAATAGGAGGTACTGTAGCTTATGATGGCGATAATAATGGTCACGTAAAACTACAAGTTTACTTCCTTCCTTCCTTCCTTCCTTATATCCTTTCGTTCTTCCTCATTTCCTCCTTTCATATCAAAATTAATTATATCACAGCCGTCAATCATCTAATAGATTTCCGATTTCGCTTCAAAGCAGTGCTAGAAGAAATGACATATGATATTTTTAACCTATTTTATGACGAAATAGGCTTATAAGGTCACCTTTTGTCCATGTGTCTGTGTGTCACCCCTAATAAAATCTAAACTGCTGAAGCGTTTTCAATGAAACTCGGTAAGATGATAGTATTATTCTGGCTAACCCCGACCGTGTCCTTCAAATTTTATTTAGTCTCACCAATCCACCATGGTGGCTGTGCGAAATATTTCACTGGCATTCTATATCACCCTAAAATTTTGTATGGTGATAAGGGCACTCTTAGAAGTTCACCTATGTAACTTTCAAAAGCCTATTAACTACAAAATGACAATGGTGGCCAAGCGAAGACTTTCCTCGCGATTTAACCATCCTAACGCGGTGAAACTTGGTACAGCAAATGTTTATACACATTGTAATGCACTGACATCCAATTTAGTTCAATTGTTTATATAACTTCAACATGGCGACTGTGGGAAAATTTAAAATTAAGTTTTTATTTCTTGTGTCCTAATCATGCGATCGAAGTTAACGTTTGAATAATGAACCTAATTCTCATCTAATAGTAAATGACTCGATGACCTAAATACGCATATATTAAAATCCAACATGGAGACAATCAGAAGTATTTAGATGGTTCTCAATACCTATTAATCAATGACAGCAATCAAACTGATATTTTATATGTTGATAGAATCTATATTCAGACGTTCACCTATGGGACTTTCAATACACTGTTGATAATAAATACAATATGGCGGTGACGCGAATTTCAAACATTTAAATGGACGTTTCTCGCGATTTAATCATCGGTGCGCAGTGAAACTTGGTACGGTATATTCTTAAACAAATGTTAATCCACTGGCATCCAATTTATTTCAATTGTTTTCATAACCACAAGATGGCGGCTGTGCGAAATTTTAAAATCTCCTTTTTATTCCTTGTGTACTAATCACGCGATTGAAAATTGAATAACAAACCTACACAATAATCTTCATGTAATAGTACATAACTCTAAGGCATACATAACAAGAAGTTCCGTGACGAACTAAAGAGCCTACTTTTCTCGAAATGTAAGATTCATTCCAATGGTTAATCTATATGGACCTAATTAGAATAATGACGAAATTGAGTTGGTAAAATCGAAATTTCTAATTAGTTCGAAATATAATTGGCATAACATAGCCTAATAGAGCACTTCAGTTGGCAGCCCTGGTGACTGAATATATTCTTAGTTCCATCTCTTAAGGTAAAGAATACAAAATTTGGTAAAAACATGTTGGTAACAATGTCATGCAATTGATGGTCAGAAATAAACTGAACTATTATGATCGATTTTTGTGCCAATTTTGGATTAAATCCATTTATTTGTATAGAAGTAACTTGTATTTTAAAATTGGACCAATCCGCAGGCTTAGAATCATGTTGGAAGCACTGACGTATATTAGTTACTCCAAATGTAGAATTACTAGAATGTAAGGTACTATACGTGTGCAAAGTGTAGAGCTGTTGACTTGAATTCTTTCTGGTATATTGATATTAGAGAAAAAAGTAGAGACAGCATTTATTAACAGTTGGCAGCCCTGGTTGCTATTAAAAATACGCATAGTCATATCTGTTATAGTACACTAGCACATACGAAATTTGGTTGAAATCCAATTGATAGTATAGAAGTTACATGTATTTACAATTGGTCCTATCAGCAGGCTTAGAATCATGTTGGTAGTACTGAGGTCCATTAGTTACTCCAAATTAATCTAAAATGTCAGGTGCTACACGTGTACACAGTTTAAAACTGTCGGCTTGCATACTTTGTGTTATATTGGTATTTGGATAAAACAATAGAGAGTGCATTTATTAACAGTTGGCAGCCCTGGTGGCTCTTAAGATTACACTCAGTCATATCCGTATATCTACACATAGTACATACGAAATTTGGTTGCAATCCAATTGATAGTGTAGAAATTATATGCTTTTAAAAATTGGACCTATCTGCAGGCTTAGAATCATTTTGGCAACACTGTTATGTATGGCCTCCTGGAAATAAAACCAAAATATTATTATCTATAGGTGTGCCAATTTTGGTATAGCTCCCATGCATATCTTCGAAGATATAAAACATGGAGCTGAAATTTCAATTGTGATTTTTCAGAAGTTGGTAGCACTGACATTATTTCCAAATATTCAGATAGAGATCTTTACTCATACCAAATTTGGGTTCGATTGCTACAGCCGTTTAGGAGTTGATGGGGGGGGGGGGGAGGACACACACACACAGCCAGACAGACAGACAGATAGACACACATTTTCCCGGATCGATCTCATAAGTCTACTTTTCCCTCATTTTTACAAAATGCGAAAACTAGGCTAAAAATCTAACATGGGACCATCCGATTTATATAGACGGTTCGCAATGTCTACAAATCTACAGTATAATGGCTATCAAACAGAAATTGTAAATGTTGATAGAGGCAATTATCATAAGTAGGATATATGAAAATAGGCTATATTGTTCTTCACGGAACTACTTGTTCTTCGTCTTATTATCATTATTCTTGTATTAATTATTATCATTATTATTATCATTATTGCGGAGCCGAGGCGGAAGTAAGAAATGACGAAACGAGTCTGACTGTCGATATCAGTCAGCAGTTAATGGAGGACGAATGTAAGGACGAGAGTACCTTGAGATCGCCAGGGCATTGCTGAAAAGCTCTGACAATCCAACTAAGAAAACTCAAGTTTTGAATTCAGCATGGTTTGAGGAAACTGGAGGAATCTGTTGATGCAGGAGCAAGGTACAGGACATCTTGGAAGAGAACTGGGGAGATTCTGCAAAAGGATTCACCTGATACAGAGAAGGTTCAACTGCCCATGCCATAATTAGTGGCAAATATAATGGAAGTAAAGGAGGAATGGGTACAGGTTCTACCTAGGAATAGAAGAAGAGGGAGGAGAAGCAGATTGAAGATATTCCATCGAAGTCTGATGGATTTGATCGCAGAACAACAGAGGTTCCGGGTACCGTAAATTCAAAAACGTCTCAGAGACGGAATCACATAGAATTAAGAAGCCGCCCAGAAGCTGAACTCATCACGCCTATGAATGGAAAGATCTTTCCGGATGTTTTGAAGAATACCCGGTCAAGTTACTGCTGGAAGACAGTGGGATGGGCATACGGTCAATCCGAAAAACTGCAGCTGAAGCAATTCTTCTCGATTTCAAAAAAAAGCCACACAAAACGAGACTAGAGACAATTTCAATAAATCTCTTTGAGATGCCCGTGGACAGGATGGTGAAGTGAAGGCTTTGATCTCTCGTACTACACTAGAAATCCGGGACATGGACAGTGGTACCACTGTTGTAGATGTGGAGGAAGCAGTAAGACGAGATCTTGGGAGTCCTGATGGGGAACTGAAAGTCTCAATATTAAAGCCAAACAGCAGGGGCTGCCTTTATAGAGATAGAAGGTAGAGAGGCTCGGAAACTCTTGGAGATAGGTAACATTAAAGTAGGATGGATATACTGCAGAATACGAAGACGAACAGTAGTGCCTCGATGCTTTCGATGTTCCTGGCTCAGGCTACTGCATCCTTTAGGCAAATATGCACAGTAGTCAAACTGCCAATGACCTATTGACACAGATGACCAACGAGATTGGAGCAGACATCCTCATTCTCAGCGAATAGAATCAGAACAGAGATCACTCAGGATGAAGAAGAATTGAAGGAAGAAGCATAAGAGGCTTCACGTACGACGTCGCTCTGAAGTAATGCGAGAGCGGTTCCGGGGCAGAGTCACACGTCGTAGGAGAAGGGTATGTGGTTTTAGTGGGTATGAATCCCACGCCCTTGTGGAGTGTGCACGCCCACAAGCGTCTCAGGTAAGATTTTCCTCATTCGCTAAAAATAAAGTCATTATTACTATCATTATAAATATTTTCATTATTATTATGTTTACTATAATTATTGCTCCACGTGGCATAGAAGGTGCTAATAGCGTTAAATTCCACATGTCTGGAGTAAAACTGGGATACAATGAACACAGGGTGTTGAATGACTAAAATAGAAATTAAAAATCCTTCAAAGTTATTCTCATGAAAATGACTGTAGGGGGAAGGTGACCACGCTGTTCCTCCCCTTAAAGCATCAATAATGACATTTTTTATACTTTTTTAGCTTATGGCTTTTAATGCCGGGAGTGTCCAAGGATATGTTCGGCTCGCCAGATTTAGTAGCTGCTGACACCCATGGGGTGACCTACATGTACCGTCACTTGTGGATTGTTGTCTGGGGAGGAAAGTGTGCATGTAAGGACGAGGAATTGTCAGGTAGCGGCTGTGGCCTATAGTTAAGGACCAATCCCGGCATTTGCCCGGAAGGAAGATGGGGAAACCACAGAAGACCATTTTCAAGATTGCCGGCGTGGGGATTCGATCCTCCTCGCCTCCCGGATGTGAGCGACTGCTTCCAGTCACGCCGTAACGACCACGGCTAACTCACCCGGTAATAATGACAATCATCATCATCATCATTAACATTTTTAGCCTATTTTCAATTTTGAAAAAATAGGCTTATGAGATCACCTTTTGTCCGTGTGTGTGTGTGTGTGTGTGTGTGAGGTGTGTGTGTGTCCCCCCTAATAAAATCTAAACGGCTGGAGCGATTTCAATGAAACTCGGTAAGGTCATAGCACTATTCCCGGCGACCTTGACCGTGCCCTTCAAATTTTGTTACGTCTCACCAATCCAACATGGCGGCTGTGCGAAATATTTCACTAGCATTCAATATCTCCGAAACTATTACTGATATCGCCCTGAAATTGTGTACGGTAATAAAGGGCACTACTAGAAGTTCGCCTATGAGACTTTCAAAAACCTGGTGACTACAAAACCAACATGGCGGTCAAGCGAAATTGAGACTTTTAAATAGACTTTTCTCGCGATTTAACTATCCAAACGTAATGAAACTTGGTACAGCAAATGTTTATACACATTGTAATGCACTGGAGTCTAATTTAGTTCAATTGTTCACATAACCTCAAGATGGCGACTGTGCGAAATATTTCACTGACATTCTATATCTCCGAAACTATTACAGATATCACCCTGCAATTTTGTACGGTGATAAAGGGTACTGATACAAGTTTACCTATGTATACTTCATAAACCTGTAAAGTACAAAACGAACATGGCGACCAAGCGAATTTGAAATACTTTAATATACTTTTCTCGTGATATAACTCTCTGAGCGCAGTGAAATGTGGTACAGTAAATGATTTTGCAGATTGTAATGAACTGCCATCTAATTTCATTCAATTGTTTACATAACCTGAAGATGGCGGCTGTGCGAAATTTTAAAATTAAGTTTTTATTTCTTGTGTCGTAATCATGCAATCGAAGTGAAAGTTTGAATAATGAACCTAGGCAGTAATTGCCCTTGAATGGTACATAACTATATGGCCTATACATATAACAATCCTAAATGGCGAGCTTCCGAAATATTTAGACGGTTCTCAATATCTATGAATCTTTTACAGCAACCAAACTGATTTTTTTTATGTTCATAGTGACTAAGAACATATGTTCACCTATAGGACTTTCATTAACCTGGTAAGCACAAATCCAACATGGCGGCGACGCGAAGTATAAATATTTAAATGGACGTTTCTCGCGAATTAACTATCCGAGTGCCGTGAAACGTTGCACATTAAATGCTTATACAAATGTTGATCCACTGGAATCTAATTTATTTCAATTGTTTGCATAATCACAAGATGGCTGCTGTGCGTAATTTTAAAATTTCGTTTTTACTTCTTGTGTTCTAATCATGCGATTGAAGTTTGAATACTACACGTACACAGTAATCTTAATGTAATAGTACAAAAATAAAAATCCAACCTGGCGACCATCTGAAATATTTAGACGGTTCTCATTATCTACGAATCTGTTACAGCAATTAAACTGAAATTTTGTATGTTGATAGAGGCAATTAACATGAGCAGGATATATGATAATAGGCTGTATAGTTCTTCACGGAACTACTTGTTAGAATGGTTGTAGCCTATCTTGTGAAGAACATCCAGTGAGATATGAATATTTTGGTGGAACCGGAAGTTAAACCCAGAACCGTAGAGTTTCAATGGTCACCCTTAGATCACGAACGTGCCATATTTTGAAATAAATTTCCTCTATACTTCACGCTACTTTTGTCACTAATGACTATACAATTAAGGACGAGATTTATTTTTATTATTTCCCCCAAAGAACTCCACCAATCTTTAACCTTACATTTCATACTTAAGTTAATATGGATACGTTTGTGCCTTGTACCTGTCTTCTTTCTAAGCCATTGTGAAACCAGTCGATAACAACGAATGCTTTACAACCCAATTTATTGTCGTGGCATAACGAGAAGACTTCCTCTGGGATTTTTCATATAACAAGATCTAGAGAGTCAATAGTTCCACATGTGTGACTACACAAAGCAGATATATTCTGAATGGTGCCATAAATATGCACATCATATTCATAAGAGTCGATATTGTGGAATGAAGTAAAGATCCCCATATGTACGTATACAATTTTAAAAATCTACATATCCACCAATATAAGTGTTTATGTTCGACCCTCACAGAAAACTGTATCAAATGATGGTCATTATAACCCTGTTTTTCATTACGATACAGTTTCTCCAGCCAATCAGAGCTCGTTCATTGACCAATTAGGTAACGATACCTTCGCGCATGCACTCAAAATCCAACATGTCGGAACATAAACACAACATCGAACTATAATAAATTGCCGACATGGAATACGCACCGTCCATATGTTCGCGTAAATAAACTGGCGAATATGAGACAAGAAATAGCACTGTACCTTAATATCATCAACCCTAATTTCTACACAGCCTTCAAACTACTCCGGTGACAATATTACTGAGGGACGGCAGATGTAAACATATGGCCTGCATAATATGGCATTGCAAGCACACAGAGCGCATGCGTCGGTCGTTCAGAGATCTTGAAAGACAGAGAGATGTCTCGCTCTCGCTCTCCGATAACAAAATTCTTGTGGCTGACTCTCAACAGATATTTATGAATGTTTATGTTAAAACATATAATAAAGTTATAATTATCGTCGAACATAAACAGTCGTATGCAACTCGCCTATAATGGTAATTAAGACACTGGTATGGTAATTATAAAAATCGCATACGCTCGTTTTATAAAAATACTCGTGTCTTAATTATAGCCATTATAGGCTTGTTGCATAATGTACTATTATAACCCTTATTATTCACGTTCTTCTATGAGGTCAAAGATGGCTTTTTATAACGGCAACTTCATCGGACGACGTTTTGATATGTGAATAAAATGGCAAGGAGCCGTTACCAGTTAGAATTTAGAATGAGATTGAGAAATATTGGAATAATTCTACATGAACGGCGAGTGGTGGAATTCGAACTGGCCATTTCGGCCGGACAAGTTTTTGTTTAGAGTTGTTAATTCAATGGAGGGGCTTGGGGTATCTTGGTCATCAGTCCCGTGTAGTTGGGTGTGGGTTGAACTTGTTTGATAAGGTGTATTGCCGTGATACCTGTAGTAGTGAGAGTTACTGTATCAGAGGCAGGGATGGGTTATGCTCCCCGTGACTTAAAGTAAGATACTAACCCGGTATTTTCGTAGATGGAGTGTGGCAAAACCAGGAGAATGCGACAGGCTTCGGCAGCCGGCACAGTTCATATCCTCGCCGCTAGAATGGGTATTCATTCATTCCATTCCCTGACCCGGTCGGTCGACTGGAAGCAGGCTGTGGATTTTCAGTGTGCCAAAATCCCTGGAAAGACTACACACAGGGTAGCCGCTTCAATCCAATGATCACCGGACCTGTTGCAGTTGTCCTCACGGCCATGGTGCACTATTTAACGAGCACCGCTACACCACGGGTCTTCTTGATAACGAAACAAACTGTGTTTGTGTGTATATCCCTTTGACTTACTATTACTACTGCCACTACTAATACTACTACTAGTATTAATAAAAATGATAATAATAACGTCTGTGAGAAAGAAACCTTTACTTCGCTCAGGAATAAAATGTAGTCTAAATGGCGTACCAACCCACCAAGGACGTTTGCAACGAAAAGAGAAAATCTCTGAACGCAAAACTCAGGCATTATTGCACTGTCATACGACCAGAAACTCCATACAAAGCGGAATGCCCCACTAAGAACAAGAAAGGCCTGATAGAAAAATTGGATATCAATGAAAGAAAGAAAGAAAGAAAGAAAGAAAGAAAGAAAGAAAGAAAGAATTATGTTGAGGAAAATTCTTGGCCAGATTAAAAGCAAAGGGGTTTATAGACGACGGCATAACCATGAGCTGTACCTATTTCATGGCCAAAATATCTCTGATGTTATGAGGAAAAGGAGAATTGCTTTTTAAGGCCACTTGCTTAGAATGAAACCCACACGAAGACGAAATGGATTGGAACAAGTAGTTCCGTGAAGAACTATACAGCCTATTATCATATATCCTACTCATGTTAATTGCCTCTACCAACATACAAAATTTCAGTTCGAAGGTTGTGATAGATTCGTAGATAATGTGAACCGTCTAAATATTTCAGATGGTCGCCAGGTTGGATTTTTATATTTGTACTATTACTTTAAGATTATTGTGTACGTGTGGTATTCGAATTTCAATCGCATGATTAGAACACAAGAAGTAAAAACTAGATGTCAAAATTTCACACAGCTGCCATCTTGTGATTATACAAACAATTGAAATAAATTAGATGCCAGTGCAATAATTTTTGTATAAGCATTTAACGTGCAACGTTTCACTGCACACGGATTGTTAGTTTGCGAGAAACGTCCATTTAAATATTTATATGTCGCGTCACCGCCATGTTGGATTTGTGCTCACCAGGTTACTGACAGTCCTATAGGTGAACGTATATTCATAGCCTCTATGAACGTAAAAAAATCAGTTTGATTGCTGTAAAAGATTCATAGATATTGAGAACCGTCTAAATATTTCGGATGCTCGCCATTTTGGATTGTTATATGTATAGGCCATAGAGTTATGTACCATTCACGGACAATTAATGCCTAGGTTCATTATTTAATCTTTCACTTCGATCGAATACGACACAAGAAATAAAAACTTAATATTAAAATTTCGCACAGCCGCCATCTTGAGGTTATGTAAACAATTGAACTAAATCAGATGCCAGTGCATTACAATATGTAAAATCATTTACTGTACCACATTTTACTTCGCTCAAAGAGTTAAATCACGAGAAAAGTCTATTAAAATGTTTCAAATTCGCTTGACCACCATATTCGTTTTGTACTTTACAGGTTTATGAAAGTTACATAGATATACTTGTATCAGTACCTTTTATCACCGTACAAAATTTCGGGGTTATATCTGTAATAGTTTCGGAGATATAGAATGTCAGTGAAATATTTCACACAGCCGCTATTTTGAGGTTATGTAAACAATTGAACTAAATTAGACTTCGGTGCATTACAATGTGTATAAACATTTGCTGTTCCAAGTTTCATTACGTTTGGATAGTTACATGGCGAGAACAGTCTATTTAAAAGTCTCAACCTCGCTTGGCCACCAGGTTTTCGAAAGTATCATAGGCGAACTTCTAGTGGTGCCCTTTATTACCGTACAGAATTTCAGGGCGATATCGGTAATAGTTTCGGAGATACGTAATGCTGGTTAAATATTCCGCACAGCCGCCATGTTGGATTGGTGAGACACAATAAAATTTTAAGGGCACGGTCGGGGTCGGCCAGAATAGTGCTATGATCTCACCGAGTTTCATTGTAATCGCACCAGCCGTTTAGAATTTATTAGTGACACACACACACCTCTCTCTCTCTCACACACACACACACACACACACACACACACACGCACACGCACACACACACGGACAAAAGGTGATCTCAAGCCTATTTTTTCATAAAATGAAAATAGGCTAAATATAAGAAGACCAAGCCAGCCTGGTTCGAAGAGGAAGAAAGTGAACTACATGAGATGGAGATTACCTGTGAAGATATTCAAGAACGCAATCCCCTCAGTAAGAAATTAAACAACTACCAAGGTTTTCAAAGAAAACCCGAGTTAAAGACGGGAAAGATGTGGACGGAAGAAAGAAAAGAGCAACACTGGTAACGTATGAAGGAGAACTGGGCAAAGATCAAAGCCCAGAGAAGACATTTGAAATGATATGGTCCTTAGCAGACCGATACGATTAAAGAAGAAGAATAGTTTTTGTCTAGAACCACCACTTTGTAGTGTAGCGGCTAGTATGCTTTGCTGTTGACCCAGAGGTCTAGGTTAGATTCCCAGCTCTGCCAAGAACTTTAATTCTGGTCCGAGGGCTGGAACGGGGTACACTCAGCCATCCTGGAAGTGGTCATCGGTGATTTCCCACTTCAACTCCAAACAAATGCTGGAATGGTTCCTAACTAAAGGCCATGGCTGCCTCCTCTCCAATTCTCACCTGAATTACAAATACACATACTATTACAGCCAATTAGATAGGTTGACAGACAAATTAAATACACACCCAAGTACACGGGACTACATGACCACGATGTCGCAATGCCCCTAAAATAATCAACAACAACAACGTATTTCTAATAAGAGGACATGTTGGCTTTAACGGCCAAGTATTCATTTTGGGCCATTACCTTATCTTTTGCAGGGATTTTGCTTGGTCCACTACCACTGCGGTGGACCGGGCAGGGTCACCTAGAGCCTGCTAATGAGCCTGACTGGGTGGACCTAGGCGAAACCCCGTAAAAGACACACACAAACCTAGAAAATTTGCGGGTATTTAATATATTTCGATTCATCATTCCCCCGTCTTCACAGATTTGGAGGTTAGGTGAGAAGAGTTTCTGTGCGGCAATGTTGTTTCATGTCGCGAAACTCATGAGAGGAGTTAACGAGGAATGAAATAAGTAAAGATGAATGGAATAGAGCAAATAGTTAGAACGGAACAGCCATGTTATTGCTTCACTGTGGTTTAGGGCAACGTGGTCATCAGCCCCAAGCTCTCGTGTGTGTGTGTACTTTGTCTGAAACCCTGTGTTATTGGGGTATTGAAATAGAGGGATCATTTGTGAGTGATTTTATTATTTGGATGGACGTTAGGAGCCATCCTAGCACTTTCTTGGAATTGGAAATATTGGAAAACCATTTCTGGGAAAACCATTTCGAACCAATCTCTTCTCAGCTTTGTCTCACGTGACTATGTTCCAACTCCTTGTCAGTACTGGGAATCAAACCGGGACCTCAGGAACAACAGTCAAGAATGCTAGCCACTACAAAACGAAAAGTGAGAAGTGGTGGCTCGGAAAACCTCTGTTTCTTAGACACTGAAATAGTGTGAATATGGGTAATAGATTCCAGGATTAGTAAGGATGTTGATGATGACGATAATTGTTGCTTTAAAGGGCCTAACATCTAGGTTATCGGCCCAGTAAGGATGTGGTGGTGGTCTTACGTTAGGGGCAAACCTAGCATTTGCTTGGAATATACGTGAGGAAACCACGGAAATCCTCTTCTAATAGGACTAGGACTAGCTTTGTCTCACGAGGCTATATTCTAACATTCATAATTAAACTCTTTGCTTGTGCTGGGAATCATACCCAAACGTCAGGGTCATATTGTTGTTGATTGATTGAGTTAGGGGCTTTGCTACATTGTGGTCAGGGGCCGAGAACCTAGATGTTAGGCCATTTAACCCTTTCCTCTCGATTTATTGTAAGTCCCGGTTTCTCCCAACTCGAATTTATTTCTGTCAGCATTCTACATATTTTAAAACCTGGTGTTAAGTACTGGTTGTAACAATATATTCAGCAAGGAAGTACAAAATTCATGAATGTATGGCATTTACATGACACAAAATAATGTTTTAACTTTCTTAACGGTATGTATTGAGTGTGTGGAAGCGTTCAAAGCAAATGCCTGGATTGACCCTGATTGCTTCACGTAATGTTATCGCCTCCTCCATGATTTCTTGCGACGCTGATATCAGTATCGTCACTTGAATCACTCACAGATATATCACTTCCACCGCCAGATTCAAAAATTGCATCGATTTTATGGTCACTATCATCAAAATCAGCCGAAATAGACGCCCGGATCTCAGCTTCGGTCAGACTGCGCCGCCATGTTGCTTCACCGCGACTGCTTTCCATGTCAAGGAAACGGAGCAGTCTTGCCGAGCAAAGAGAAACTAAAACACTCCTGTTCGGTTTCTATCGGTTTCCGGGACCACACTTACCAAACGAAGTACAAAATCCCTGGCATGCCAGGTAACCTACAAACGAGGCGCCGCGCCGCCATTTTGGTTCACAGCGACTGCTTTCCATGTCAAGGAAACAGAGCAGTTTTGCCGAGCAAAGAGAAACTAAAACACTCCCGTTTGGTTCCTTTCAGTTTCCGGAAGGGACCAGCACTTACCAAACGAAATACAAAAGCCCTGGCATGCCAGGTAACGTAGACACGAGCGGCGAAACATTGTGTCGACTCAGGGTCGACACACGAGCTATAACGCCAAGTGAAGGCTGTCGACCTCAGGTCGACACACGAGTGGAAAGAGCAATATCATCATATAGACATTGTGGTCATTCAGTCCCGTGTACTTGGAAGCGAGTAGGATTTATGATAACCTTTGTTATTCTAATGGTTGTATTAGTAGCTGTAATTGTAAAGGGGGCTACGATAGGGGGGGGGGGGGAATTGCCCGTGGCCTTGAATTACGTACCATTCCAGCATTTTCCTGGAATATAAGTAAGGAAAACCACGGAAAACCATTTCTAGGACAGCTGAGGAAGAAATCGGACCCACCTTTCCTCAGGTCTGCCTCATGAAGTTGAGCGAACCCCGTTCCAGCCTTGAGACCAGAATTGAATTTCTTGGCAGAGCCAGGGATCAAACCTTGATCTCAGGGATAACAGCTGAGAATGCTGGACACTGCTCCATTAATTGGCAGCCACGGAAAAGCACGACCCAAAAGTTGTATGGTTAGCACATTGAATTATTGGTATGAATTCCTCACAGATTTATCGTTGCCTTCGTGACGCCCGAGCTCTTGGCGTGTGCACTTTTCAGCGAGGTTTCTTCCTTGGCCCCGTGTATTGATGAGCCAGCTGACGAGTAGCATGATTTAAATACTCAGTCATGACCCTCTCTTCTCTTCCCTCCTTACTTTCTACTTGTCTTGTTCTTGAGCTGCGAAACGCGACCCCTAGAGTGCTTGTCACTCTGGCCAAGACGTCTCGGCTAAATAAGATAGGTTTTACCTTCTTGAACGAAGCTCACGGGAGCCAGTTGTCTCTGAAGCCAAATCAATCAGGGAGTTGATATAGGGCATTCGGCAGACAATCCCTCTTCCCGCACCAGGCGTAGCGGTGATTCCTGATGGGGATTCGGTCTCCAACAGAAAGCCAAGAGAATTCAAGAGTAGAAGCCCACACAAATTGACTCAATGTCGGTAATATCATCTTTCACTTCTGATGGTAACACAAGAGAATAAAGATACGAGTTCTGGCACTAAGAACCATCATCCCGAGCGAGGTGCTATCATGGAAGTGATTTCCCGTGGTCTACCACTATTACTCCAAGTGAATGCCAGGATGGTTCCTAACTTAAGGCCACGACCGCCTCTTTCCCAATTCTCACCTGAATTACAAGTACACACACTGCTACAGACATCAAAATAATACAAACAAGTACACGGGGATAAATGACCACGAAGTTCAAGCCCCTCAAATGAAACAACAATAGCAAAACGTAAAGGTAAAAGTAAGGAATAAGGGAATTCAAAGATAAGGAATAGAAATGCTGTAAACCCTCGAAGAGCAAGGACTGAAGGACTCGGAAAGAAATGGAGCCATGAAAGGAAGACAGGAAAAGGAAAAAGGAGAGGGCTCTCCCCAAAGTCAATGCAAAAGGAGGAAAACGGACTTAACGGAGACCGGGACAAGTTCAGAAGACTGGAGTAGAGAAAATTAGAAGCCTGACCCCTTGATGAATTAGGATATCAGGAAAGATGAGGTAAAGGCCATTCAAGTCGGGAAAGACCATTCATTACCATATTGTAAAACCTGAATACGACCGACAGATTCATGGTGGAAATATGATGCGTCTAACTTAAGGCCACGACCGCTTCTTTGCCAATTCTCAACTGAATTACAAATACACACACGACTACAAACACCACAATAATACGCAAAGTACACGGGGCTAAATGACCACGATATTCAAGCCCCTCAAATAAAACAACTACAACAACAACAAAGGAAAGGGAAAAAATAAAGAAAAAGGGAAATAAAAGACAAGGAATAGAAATTCTATCAACCCTCGAAGAGTAAGGACTGAACGACTCGGAAAGAAATGGAGCCATGAAAGAAAGACAGTGTCCTCCCCAAAGTCAAAGTAAAAAGGGGAAAATGGACAAAGCTTATGAATCCATCGAGGTCACCAATTCCCAAGATCACCAGCTGATCAGTCTAATGACATAGTCGCGGTCTGCTAGCGAAGCTAGCTGTGTTATGTGCCAGGTACCGGTGCGGCAAGCGCTCCTCTGCCTGGATTTGAGTCTAATTTGGGAATTAAATGATTTTTAGATAAATAAATTTGTCGATAAAGTGGTTAATATTTAAATATTATCGTTACTATTTAATTTGATTTGGTTAAGGGGTTTGATAATGGGGGATTTGAATTAATGGTCAGTCTTTGAAAGTGTAATTCTAGCCAGGATGCTTGATGCGTGGTTATGCAGGCTGCACACATCCTGGCTCCTTTAGGAGCGCGTTCAGAAGACTGGAGCAGAGAAAGGTAGAAACCTGATCCCCTGAAGAATTAGTATATTAGGAAAGATGAGACAAAGATCATTAAAGTCGGGAAATTGAAAGACTCCCTAGGCCCGAATACCCTAACACCATCGGTACCGGAAGAGAATAAGAGCTGACCAAGGGAGGTCAACAGGAAAGATAAAGGAACCTGGCACAAGTAAGTGGAAAAAAATGCTGGTCTATGGTGAAGCTCCGTTTTCATCAACATATTGTGAACTCTTGGGGGCAGAATGCTCAGATAAATATCTATTGCGGTTTTTGATTAATCATATTGAAATTTGATATGCCAGGAGGATATTCGGAACCCTTCATCGAAATGAAACTCCAAAAAGGGAGACAATTTCGTAAGTACAGCCATATGATGTGGCAAGACCATTCATTCCCATATTGTAAAACGTATCTACGACCGACAGAATCTTAGTGGAAATATGATGTGTTTAACTTTCAAAGATTAAAGAGAAATTGGTATATTGGTTACATAGTCATTCGACGTGTGGTGTGGATGGCTAATACGTTATCAATTCTTACAACTTTAATTTATAAAAAAGACTTTCAAGAATCCATTTCATTATTGAAGATTATTATTAAGTAACAGAATTACTGAAAATGATGTTTATGAGTTAGCCTATTACCTGTTTTTTTTACTAGTAGTTCTGTTACATAAAATGTGTTTTCATACGACAAATTTTACAATATGCCAGCTTAGTTCCGAACAAGGAGTCATACCAGGGTGAATTCCCAGATTTCGTTGATCAGTGCGTATGTGTGTCAGACTGCGGTGGTATATCATCTCCGGAAGTACTTAGTCCATGTACAGAGGCGGTGAGATTGTGTACATTTATACTCGGAGCAAACCAGGTAGGTGGGCTTTCCGAATTTTCATAACCTACCCAATCAATCACAACATCGACCATTCTCTCAGGAACCAGTCTGTAGGAAGAAGACCTACCGTGCATGCTGGAAGACGTGGTTGCTGCAGTGCTTTCTATTGGAGAGATCATGACAAAGCAGCTGCCGCATCAAACTGATCTGATCTAAGACACAAGGAAGATGAATATCGTCGTCTATAGAAATCATCCAAGTATGTTTCGAGACAAAATACCATCACAGATGTTCTTCTTGTAATCTAACCAATGCCAGTGAAACATTTCAGTGAGATTCTCGTTAGTAACATTCCCTTGTAGGTGAGTTAAGTTTTGCTATTCAACGGTAAATATTTTCTTATAGATTTACGCAGCATGTTACATCTCGTATGTGTGTGTTTGTGCCTTCAGCCATTAGGATGGTTTAATGCAGGTCTTCATGCCACCCTGTCCCGAGATAATCGTTGCATCTCTACATATCAAGCATGCCCTACTTCCAGGGTAACCTGTTTAACAGGCTCTAACCGTGGCCTTCCTCTTGGTGCGTGTCTTAATTTCAGTCAATGGTGGAACTTTCATATATTTCATTTCTATTGGTACTCCTTCCTATTAAACTTCTGATTGGTCATCTCATTCCCGATTGCCGTTCTGGCATCCATCTTTGCATTTCTTCCCCTACCTTCTATCTGACCAGATGTTCATTATGAAATTCCTCTTTTAGTGAGGTAGGCACTTTGTCTATCCACATGTGTTAACTTCTGTTGTTCCATGGTCTTTGTGGAGCGAAGTACGTACCGTATTGAATGTTTATCTTCATTTTATTTGTGTTTGTGATTCGTGTGCTACGGATACCACATCAAATTATGGGTGAGTTACAGAAATGTGTATTTGTTTATCTTATCGTAACTACTTCCCCTTCCCCCTTCTCTTGAGTTTATTACGTGAGGGATAACTCTTCCTGGTGGGTTTCGTTGTGTCTAGGTTCCATAATTCTTATGTCTTAAGATCAGGGCTTCGTTGAATAGCATGTTTACTCACCGATTTCAATCGTGCATTGCCTGACGCTCTAATTGTTTTGTGATTTTACCGAGTTTTTTTGCGTTCCATTTATGGCCAGTTCACTCAATTCTGTGCTTCTACACGTTTGCACTGGGCTGTAATCAAACAGGCATTCCACATCTCTTTGGGACCAGCAAAGCGATCTTAGATCTATGTTCCCTCACAGTAGTACTCTCAAGATCATATTTGTGTAACTTGTGTTTAATTGCGATTTAATTTACGCTCCCGTAAGCTATGTTGCATTTACGTATTTCTGCAATTCATTTCATGCAATATGGATCTGGCTTCTTTCTGTGGGTTACGTCGAATGAACCAAGAAAGTGGTTCACTCTACCTATCCTTCCATAATTAAGATTGTTATATTTGCGTGTCTTAGATTTTCAACATTCAACCTACCTCTTCTTTTCATTTACACTCGCCAGAAACATCTCTCCTGCCACACTCTTCTTAATTCCTCCACGTAACCATCCTATCTTCATAAATTTCCCGTAACACCTCATTTCAAATATCATATACAAATCTTTGCTACTTCTCCATCACGGCTGATTTTACTTCCTTAAGGTGACTTGCTCTTGACAAAGGCTTTCAAAAATGAATTTTTTTTACTGTACCTACAGACTAGAGCTGAATCTGAAAACTGTTACAAGAAAGTGATACAGATTACGATGACATATGAAAATGTTCTTTTGGAAAACAGCACGAGATGGCTCCTGGAACAGTCCAAATGTTAGAGATTAAAATACAGGGTGTATTTGATATGATGGAAGTCCGTTACACTGGTGATAGAAGAGACTATTCTAAGCTTCCTAGGTAAAAAATTTGTCACCTATCTTGAAATTGATAATTAATCATTAAAATGTCAATGTTTTTAGTTATTTCAGAAACTAATCAGGCAGAAAGTGGTGCGGCAGGCTGGGGTAAACGAGGCGGAGCCAGGAGAGACGACGCGCGAAGGGGAAGTTGTTACGTAATCGGAGCATTGACCTTACCGGTTGACTTGAGGGGTGGTAGGCTATCAGCTGTTATGAGGATGAGCTCTACCGTCTCGTAAGAAAATGTGCATTGCCGTTGTTGTTGTTGTTGTTGTTGTTGTTGTTGTTGTTGACAACGCACGCAATGGCTTGGGACGTTAGGACCGGTAGTATTGTGTAGCCTACTTTGTAGGTGTGGAATTCATTGATTGATGTTCATGTATAAAATAATTTCGATACTCAGCCCTGATGTATCATTGGCGTCCGTGTCGGACCTTCTGCTGACTAGTTTCTGAAAATACTAAAAACATTCACTTAATGAAATGCAGTGTGACAAAATTCCGACATCCCGTAGTCTGTTCAGAACTAGGCATTTAGGACGGAAGTAAAATACTTGATGTTTTGTTTGAGAGGCTTGGCGATTTTGGTCATTTAGCCCCATGTAGCTGGGTGTGGGTAGAATTTGTGAGATAACCTGTGTTTTGTGGTTTCTGTAGTAATGTGGGTATTTGTAATTCAGGTGAGGATTCGGAAGAAGGCGCCGGCCCTGTGGTGTTGGGGCAGTGCAACTGCCTCTCACCTGGAGGCCCAGGGTTCGATACTGGCTCCATCAGGGATATTAGAAACTGACGTGAGGGCTGGAACGCAGTGCACTAAGCCTCGTGGGGGCAATTGAGTAGCTGTCTGACAGTGAGGCAGTGCCCGAGTCAGGAAAATCAAGATTAATGGCCGAGGGGACCCGATGCACTGACCACGCGTCACCCTAATATCTGCAGGCCAAATGGCTGGACAGCGGTCGCTTGGTAGGCCTAGGCTCTTCATGGGCTGCACTGCCAGCGGTTATGATTATTGAGAAGAAGGCGGCCGTGGCCTTAAGTTAGGAACAATCCCGACATTTGCC
Source organism: Meconema thalassinum (assembly GCA_946902985.2). Classification (NCBI taxonomy): domain Eukaryota; kingdom Metazoa; phylum Arthropoda; class Insecta; order Orthoptera; family Tettigoniidae; genus Meconema; species Meconema thalassinum. The sequence continues at coordinate 197,164,755 of OX336391.1, read as the reverse complement.
TGGGGTAGAAGTGGGAACCCATGGAAAACTACTTCCAAGATTTAATACTAGTTCGGTACCACATGTTCATATTGGGAATTGTCCCATCCCATCTCCAGCCCTCGGGTGGCCATTAACTGGAGAGGGGGGGGGGGGAAGGGGTTGATTTATTGGTCCATCAACAATGTAAATACATATGAAAATACACGAAAATGAAAATAAAATACAAATACATTGTTATAATACAGTGTTATAATAATAATAATAATAATAGTCTAATAATAATAATAATAATAATAGTCTAATAATAATAAGAGTCAGCATGTGTAGTTCTGGTGGTAGAGTGCTAACCTTCCCGAGGGTGCGATCTACGTTCAGTCATGTAGTAAATGAATGGGATCTAATACGATCATCTCCATGGATTTCATGGCACATACAAGAAATCCTACGTACATTAAAGTCTGGCAACTCGACATACCAAAAAGAAACATAAAAGAAGTTAGTGTGTCTAATAATAATGTTATTGGTTTTACGTCCCTTTTAACTACTGTGGCTTTTAGAGACGCCGGGGTGCCGGAATTTTGCCCCGAAGGGGATTTTTAACGTGCCAGTAAATGTACTGACACGGCTCCCTCGCATTTGCGCACCCTCAAATGCCAGCTGACTGCGCCAGGATACGAACCTGCAACCTAGGGCCCAGCAAGCGAGAACGTTACCGCTGAGCCACGCAGCCAGTCTGTTAGTGTGTCTAAAAGCCTATTATTACTATTATTAGTATTATTAATATGTTTATTAGAGTTGTTGCACTATCTTCACACAAAGATAGACCAACAGTTCCTTAAATTAATTTACCAAATCTTTAGGATTTCTATTTTCTATGCATAGTCCATGAAGCTGGCAAAATCCTAGACAGATCCACCATCACTAGTCATGTAGCCACTCCCCATGAAGGTGTGAATCAGCTGTTCATAGGCTCGGTTTGTGTATTTCAATGTCATTGGCAGACAAGGCGAGGAGGTCACTCAACTGCAGACTCTGGTCAACATTCCTCAGCGTAGGAGGGGAGGGTGACGGGGAGAAGTCAGCTCTGCTGCTGAGGGGAACGAAGTGAAAGCCCGTTTCCAAGACATTGACCGACGATTTTTGTGATTTAATTCCACCTACACTAATTAAGATCCGACTTAATTTCATGAAGATATTTGCTTAGAATACCATCTTCTATCACCAGTGCAAAGGACTTCCATCATATCAAATACGCCCTGTATATGACTCCCTGCTTCTAAATGACGTAATAAATTTAGATGGTGAAATACACGAAAGAAGATTTAGAATGTGAGCTGAAGGAAGTAAGGGTGGGGAACTGTGAAGATTAATCCAGAATTCAGATGCAGGGTATGTTTCTTGCCAGGATACGAAAACGGTACGAATAGTTTATAGAAGCATTCTCTTCGCCTCTTGGTTTACCGCAGTCCCAAGGAGATACATCACGGAGTAAAGACCCAGAACTGAGAGAAGCTTAAAATAAGGAACTACTTATTCTCTCTGCTCGACTAAAAGATTAATGGCGCAGGAACATGGCATCATTATTGCAAATTGCACTTAGAACAAGTTGTGGCTGGGAAGGCCGCCGATACACTTGGCTTTGGTCTTACTACAATTCGTTTTCTTCTTTTTCTGCCCGCTGAAGCGAGTTTCGTTTTTTCTCCCTTCCCAGGCAGTTAAGTCTTAACGGTAGAAGAAATAATCTGGAGATGTAGTGCTGGCCAGCCATTTAGACACTCCTGCAACAAACCTTTTTACTGCCAAATCCACCGCACTGCATTTATGTCTATGGTTAAATGTGCAGGCAGATTTCTGGGAACAAAACAATTGCCTTTTTAAAAGAGAACTTTCCTCTAATAAAAATGTTTACATGATTTTTTATTTTTATACAAATCTACAGTTAGCATATAAACAAATCAACTTCAAGTTTCTACTTTTTTAAACCTTGACCTATGAATATAATCACTGTCATTGAGTTTAACAGCAGTTTCTTAAGGTTCACGACTAGCAGAACTCTTTGACCAACATAATAAATAATGTTATTGTTTGTAAGTCTCTTTTAACTCCTGAAGCTTTTAGAGACATCGGGCTGCCGGAATTCAGCCCTGAAAGGTATCTTTAAGGTGCCAGTAAATCTGCTAGCACGGCTCCCTCGAAATTGCGCACCCTCAAATGCCAGCTGACTGCGCCAGATTTTTATCCTACAACCTTGGGTACAGCAGGTGAAAACGTTACCGCTGATCCACGCATAGATGTAAAACATAAAGGATGAATCCTTTCATTTAGCGATGTTCTTACACTTTCTGGTTCCCTTCACCTACTAGCCAGATTAAATTAGGGTAGTAAACCTGAAACGATCCGAACGTCTGGAATGGCTGTATGCTTTTCTGCGGTAGAGTATGCCTGTCCTGTTTGGTATTGACGTCCAAAACAGGGGAGGAGGTTACGGTCAGCTGTTTGCAATATGGCGGCGAGATAGTGACGTGAAGTAATTGGGTGTGCGTTTGTTATGGCTTCTAATTTATAATGGCAAAATAGTACATATTTTCTTTCATTGATAAATATTTGTATAATCAATTTAAATGCAGTGCCTAATTACTACCAGTTAAAAATATTACCCACATGTAGATAGTTAATTTACTGTCTGCTGTTACATAGGCCTATATGAAGTCTGTACTTTGGAGCCTAGCGGTATCGATGTTTTTATTAATTTCACAATATATATATCTCACATAACACAAACGACGACTCCCTGATAATAAATTGAATCGAGCAACCATGAATTTGCATGAATGTTTTGGGTTCAAAGAAGCGTTACTAGGGATGCTCAAATCATACTTCAATATTGCAAATATTGACCTACATACTTGCTGATCAAAGGCAAGAATATTAATTTATTAATCTCTTGCCACAGGCAAGTTAAAATGGAGGCATCCCCTTTATCAATATATTTAATTAAATGTTTAAAATACAGATATTTAACAAAGCTGGAGTCTCCATTTGAACTTGTCATAAGCAAACGGAACAGATCAAAAACTACACTTTAAGCCATACCAAATTCACTCCTCATCTCGACATAAACCATAATACCAATTAAAACCTATACAAAACATACTCTCCTTACTGTTGTACAACTTTCAAACCAACTATTCGCACTCAAAACTGAAAAACCCTGAAATGGGAACTAATTAAACTTAGAATAGCCTAGGCCGATCCGGTCTTCTGCTACATTACCGCATATGTATACTTATCATCATTATAATTTCAAAATTACGGCTAAGTGACCTATCTGCCTGAGTAGTATAGGTGTTACCGGCCTGCCTGGGATGATGGGTCACCAAACCGGTACTTAAAACTAAGATTTTACATTTTAATTAACTAAATTCAACAGTAGGGAGATCATAGCCAAAAACACAATTTAAGCCAAATCATACTTCAATGACCTACATACTTGCTGTTCAAAGGCAAGAATATAAATTCTCAGGCAAAATAAGGCTAGGAACAGCTTTTTTCTTAAGTTTTCTAACCATTCGGCTATTGTCAATCGGAAGAACCCCTAAAATAAGTTTACGAAGAGCGGATTACATTCTATGTACGGCACAGAAGTAATAGGCTACAAGTTTATCAGTATTTTTGATGTAGCTAAATCCATGTGAATACAAATTAGAGACAATAACTATCAATAATCAACAGTACCGGTGCGGTGGAAAGAAGTCGTCTTCACAAAAATGCACACTGCACACTGTCATGTAACATGTAACACGTTTTCCAATTGACAGCGCCGAAGACCATCTTTCTCTCTGAACTTTTTCTACAGGAAAATAGTGAAGATATTTCGTACCCGTTTTATACGATTTGTGCAACCGTATACAGAGCAGTACCTCCTCCAATTTGACAAATTTCTTTCCGTTTCCATCACGACGTCAATACTTCACCATCTAAATAAACCTCACCAGACACAATGTTACAGCTTCAACAATCTACCGCGTGGCTGCGCCATCCTACTTTTCTGACGTCAATAATTCAACATATGCCAAACAGGTGGATGTAGCTCACCACGACACCTAGATAATTATTACAGATTGTTTGAAATCCACTCCAGGTTGAATGGCTTTATCCCCTCGCAGGAATTGATTGCACCATCTCCTGTTCGAAGAGAAATTGCAGCAAACAAGGAAGGAAAGACAGTGGAGCAGGAAAGAACTCACCCTCTGTATGGGCATGACCCGCACCCGCAACGACTGAAGTCAAGGAAGAGTTTCCTGAGAACATCGAAGGAACTTAGAACCACTGTTTTTTTAGCGTATGGCTTTTAGTGCCGGGAGTGTCCGAGGACATGTTCGGCTCGCCAGTTTTGCAGCTGCTTCGAGACGGAAACCCAATGGGTGAGCTACAAGTACCGTTGGGGAGGAAAGTTGTTGGAATGTAAGGACGAGAAGTTGGAAGGTAGCGGCTGTGGCCTATAGTTAGGGACCAACCCCGGCATTTGCCGGGAAGGAAGATGGGAAACCACAGAAGACCATCTTCAAGGTTGCCGGCGGGGGGATTCGAAACTCCTCGTCTCCCGGTTGTGAGCGACTGCCAGCTGTCATGCAGAAACGACCACGGCTAACTCACCCGGTAGAACCAGGTTGCAACTGTGGAAGGCTACGACCAACCTTCCCCCTGATTGGAAAAGAGTCTCTGAATCCTTACCTCCTAGCTACAACGAGGAATGGACTACTTGGAAGTCCCTAAATAGACTGAGATCTGGAGTTGGCATATCAAAGGCTCATTTGGCAAGATGGGGCTACAAAGATCAAGATAATATTCAGTGTGACTGTGGAGAAGACCAGACTGTTCAACATATGCTTCAATGTCGACTATGTGTAGTCTCCTGCACAGAAGACGATCTTCATCAAGGAACAGAGAAAACATTGAAAGTAGTCTTCTTTATCGAGTTGCTCGCCTCTTTCGTGGAATTCAGTGGACGACACAGAGCATTGTGAATGTCCGCCTATTAGGACAGGGGTTAGCATTCTTAGATGTCAGCCCCGAGGACCCGGGTTCGATTCCCAGCTCTGGAAGTGGTTTTCTATGATTTTTATCCTTTACTGAATGGTTTCTAACTTATGGCCACGGCTGCCTCCTTCCAAATCCGACCCTCCAATTTGCAAATACACACGCCAGCACTGTCATCACAATAACACAGACTTTCACACAAATTACACACACACCCAAGTAATGAGGCTACATGACCACGAAGCAACACACTACAACTTACATCACAATAACACAAGTTTTCAGGCAAATCCTACATACATGGCGCTAAAAAGAACGATTTTGCAAAGCCCCTAAATGAATCATCATCAAAATTAAATATCCTGGCTGAACCATGCATTGAACCCAGTGCCTTCGAATTGGAGTCTCAATATATGCCCGAAACAATGCAAGGTGGCGAGTCCGACTGTAGTTTCTGTATATACAGTGCAATAGGTATTTTGCATTGTCTCCCCTTAAGATGATAAACGTTCTCATCAGGAGCTACATAAACCGGCAATATTGAACCGTGTGTACAAAACATGCAATATTATTGGTGGTCATCAATACTCCACGAGGGGGCCCATATGTAGTCCGGCTAGTGATAAATGCACACTATCATAACATGTCATAAACTATTTTTATCAAACACGCTACTTCCATTACCCGAACAGGGAGCTTGTCAAGTCAGTAACTGTCAGAAACATTTCATAGGTCACTCATGGATGGATGGTTTGGTTACTCAGTTTAGGGGCTGCGACAACGCAGTCATATAGCCCCATGTACTTTGGGTGTGTGTAGAATCTGTCTGATAACCAGTGTTAAAAGTGATGGCTGTATTATTGTGTGTGAACTGTAATTCAGGTAAGGACTGCAGACGATCAATTAAAAAAAGGAAGCTTGTAGTTTAACGTGACCATTAATCTCGCGATCACAAGCCACGGGACCTCCGTTTTACGTGGAATCCGAACCACGGAACGTGGCATTTCACTTCGAAAATCTCACATGCATTGACCGGGAATCGAACCTGGTCCACCTTGGTGAGAGGCATACAGCTTGACCGCTGTGCCACCACGCCCCCCCACCCCCCGATCAATTTTATGTAGTTCCTACTTTTGCATACCAAATTCTACCGTCAACGACCCCCAGCCGTGAACTTGGCTACTAGATGCCACCGCAACCGGCAAATGGAGGTGAACGTTCAATCTGTCATTCCATATTTTATCTAACTTTGATGTTATTTAGGAGTTTGCCAAAGATTCCCGAAACGAGACAAACTGTGTACTGTCTGGAATTTACTCACGCTCCAACAGGCAGAGTCAGAAAGTTACATTATAAAATTTGTGCACTGGAAGAGAGCTTTATTAAAACACAGATTCAATAAAAGGTCATATAGCGTGTAGTTTTCCCGGTGAAACTATATTTAAGTCATGAAACAGAAAAGGTATTGAGCCATTTGAGTGTGAAATTATTTTCATATACACGAAATAGATCGCATTAATAGTCTCCATGAAACGATAGCTAATTAAAAAAAGTGAGATATACACTTAAATTACTTCATTTATTCGTCTTCTGAATGATTCCAGTAATTATCATTCAAAATCATTCAAACAAACTTCGTGGAAGTCAACAGTTAAAAGTACTATTATATACAATCACCGGGAATGTATTCATTGATGTTCGCAGGCGTTCTCAGTAGGCAGCCCGCGCGCCTCATTCGGCTCGCGAGGATACTTAAGATGGCCCGACATAAGAATGTCCTAATCGAATAATCTGAGTTAAGAATAATTCTAGGACCACGTAAAAGTGCTGACGGGACATGGAAGAAAAGGAAGAACGAGGACCTTTACCGGCAAACTGAAAGCATCACTGTCTCAATGCACAAAATGACGGCTGAAGTTCTTTGGACATCTGATGAGAATGGACTTGAACTGTTTGACAAAGAAAGTCTTCGAGTACATTGCAAACTGAAGTCTACAACAAAATAGGTAGAAGAAGTCAAGAATGACGCGGTTGAAATTGGAATTACTGCCTCCGTGATCCTCAACAGGAAGATGTTTCGAAGTCGTATCGACTGCGTTAAGACATTTAAGGAGAATCTACCTAAATGCAGGCCTGATTTGGCAATTATTTCTTCGGAGCAGCGGAGAATTCGAAGTGGAAGAATGAAAAGGTTCTGGGAAGAAAAGAAGACATTAACCAGAGAGCCGTAGGTTCTATGCAGTCCACAGTTGGCCAAATTCGGAAACAAAACATAATATAAGTTAAATCCATACAAAATAAGCACCAACAAGAATTATTGGAAAATTTAATAAATTTAGCGTGGAAGTTAGGATTTCCATCCAGCGACTACCTAACACTTAGTTTGTGTTAAAATATAGTGAACATTGTATACGTATGTTTTTGAGAAAGATGAATTTGTAAAAATTTTATAGTTTCTGTTTCCTTAATCCGAGTTTGCAAACCGATGCACTTAACGGTAACCGATGTAAGCAAATAACATTCTCTAGTGAGTCAATATTTTTCAATTGCAGAGACAAAGATGCAGAAAAATCAAGTTGGCCTATAGGAGTAAGTGAATTCAAAAGCCTATATTATTTGTACTCTAGATCTATAAATATAGGCTAAAGAATATATTCAATTTTTTCTAAAAACAAACCTTCAATTTGGTAACCAGTTAACATAATGAATATACACACATCAAAAAAAGTTTTGCATCACCTCGGTTCCCAGATCTCCGGCATATAGACGTTGACTGTGTATATTGTATCCAAGATACAGTCCCTTTGACTGTTCATAGATGTCACTAAAACTGCTCAAAGATGTAAACAACCATGCATGAGCAGGGCCTATTAGACGGAGGGGGTACGACAGCCGATCAGTTCCAGTCATTCCACCAGGACGAAGGTACGCTGCTCATGTTGTCTGTAGTTCTACCATGCCTAGAAGGTCAATACCGCAGTTCGATCGCGTCCGCATTGTTACTTTGTGTCAAGAAGGGCTCTCAACAAGGGAAGTTTCCAGGCGTCTCAGAGTGAACCAAAGCGATGTTGTTCGGACATGGAGGAGGTACAGAGATACAGGAACTGTCGATGACAGGCCTCGCTCAGGCCGCCCAAGGGCTACTACTGTAGTGGATGACCGCTACTTACGGATTGCCGCTCGGAGGAACCCTGACAGCAATGCCACCATGTTGAATAATGCGTTTCGTTCAGCCACAGGACGTCGTGTTTCAACTCAAACTGTGCGCAATAGGCTGCATGATGCGCAACTTCACTCCCGACGTCCATGGCGAGGTCCAGCTTTGCAACCCCGACACCATGCAGCGCGGTACAGATGGGCCCAACAACATGCTGAATGGACCCCACGGAATTGGCATCACGTTCTCTTCACCGATGAGTGTCGCATATGCCTTCAACCAGACAATCGTCGGAGACGTGTTTGGAGGCACCCTGGTCAGGCTGAACGTCTTAGACACACTGTCCAGCGAGTGCAGCAAGGTGGTGGTTCCCTGATGTTTTGGGGTGGCTTTATGTGGGGCCGACGTACGCCACTGGTGGTCATGGAAGGCTCCGAAACGGCTTTACGATACCTGAATGACATCCTCCGACCCATAGTGCAACCATATCGGCAGAATATTGGAGAGGCATTTGTCTTCATGGACGACAATTCTCGACCTCATCGTGCACATCTTGTGAATGCGTTCCTTCAAGATAACGACATCGCTCGACTACAGTGGCCAGCATGTTTGCCAGACATGAACCCTATCGAACATGCCTGGGATATGTTGAAAAGGGCTGTTTATGGACGTCTTGACCCACCAACCACTCTGAGAGATTTACGCCGAATTGTCGTTGAGGAGTGGGACAATTTGGACCAACAGTGTCTTGATGAACTTGTGGATAGTATGCCACGGCGAATACAGGCATGCATCAATGCAAGAGGACGTGCTACTGGGTATTAGAGGTAGTGGTGTGTACTGCAATCTGGACCACAAATGCTGAAAGTCTAGCTGTATGATGGTACAACATGCAATGTGTGGGTCTCATGAGCAATAAAACGAGCTGAAATGTTGTTTGTGTTGATCTCTATTCCCTTTGTATTTAACGGTTCCGGAACTCTTGGAACCAAGGTGATGCAAAACTTTTTTTGATGTGTGTATATAAAAGAAGAAATAACTCCAAATTCAGACAGACTGAGAGTTAAAATTTGCCCTTGTCCCGTCCCCCAATTCCCTTGGAGCTATATGTTCACGATTTTAATTTACATTTCTTCCTTGGGAATCTCAGACAATCCTAAAATTATTTCAAGTGGCCCTCTGGGAAATTTAATTGTGTAGGGGTGACATAGCATGAGGTACCAATGAATCAAGAATACTGTAAGAATGTATTTTATTACAGAATCCCACCCAAACTTTTTCCCTTCGTATACGTCAAATGCCTATTTTATCATGATTGAGTAAAATTTGTTGTTGTCTATGGAGATATAACTATTTTGTTTTTTATACGTCGTACGGTTTCATTCTTGAATTATCCACGCCACTATATGAAATGCCATATTAATTATCGATTTTGGATATTTAATATTACAGGATATAACGAGTATTAATACGTTATTGAGAAAAAAAATAGTTATTGTACAATCATCACCTACTTTGGCTATTTTATTTTGTACATGTGTATCAACTTAATCAGTGAATAAATCTTCAAGGCAGCGCCGTCGTTGTGGAGTGTATGTGGGGACATGTTGTTAGAAAATGGCCACCATGTGCCAGTAACATACCATTAAGTGGCAGCATAGGTCTTCAATAGCTTCCTTGAGGGATCATGCTGTAAACTCCATGACGTCGGGCAACAATACCGAAAGAAGAAAGATATGGTGTACTCCTTTTATTACCGTCGATACCGTTGGTTTTCAATGTGAACAACGTCTCTGTAAAGGGATAATGACGTGACTACCTAATTGGCTACTCCAAAAACGAAACCCATTAAAGCATCTAGGACTTCATCGCTCAAGTCTTTATACTGATTCACTGATTGACATGTGGATAGGGCGATAGTGCAGGATTGCCACAGTGTTCGTATTGCCTGCAATTTGAAGAAGTTAATGAGAGGTGCGATTGCCATATCGGTAAAACGACTGCAGAGAATCCCAAGTCTATCAAATTGGATTATAGTATCATTGTAGGTTAGTTCCCAGAAAGCCCATGTGTGTAAGGCATTATTTAATGAATTAGCCATTATGTTATTCTTCCTTTCCAATTAATTTTGTATTGTGGGTTTCCTAGCGAGAACATCAGCCTGCGATCCTGGAATTGTGATACATAACAAGTAGTTCCGTGAAGAACTATACAGCCTATTTTCATATATCCTACTTATGTTAACTGCCACTATGAACATACAAAATTTCAGTTTGATTGCTGTAATAGATTCGTAGATATTGAGAACCGACTAAATATTTCGGATGGTCGCCATGTTGGATTTTAAATATGTAAGTCCTACAGTTATGTACTGTTACATGAAGCTTATTGTGTACGTGTAGCATTCAAATTTCAATCGCATGATTAGGACATAAGAAATAACAAGGAGATTTTAAAATTTCGCACAGCTGCCATCGTGTGGTTATGGAAACAATTGAAATAAATTAGATGCCAGTAGATTAACAATCGTATAAGGATTTACTGTACTAAGTTTCACTGCACTAGGATGGTTAAATTTCGAGAAACGTCCATGTGAATATTTATAGTTCGCGTCGCCGCCATGTTGGATTTGTGATCACCAGGTTATTTAAAGTCCTATAGGTGAACTTATGTTCATAGCCCCTATGAACATAAAGAAATTCAGTTTGATTGCTATAATAGATTCGTTGATATTCAGAGCCGTCTAAATATTTCGGATGGTCGCCATGTAGGATTGTTAAATGTATAGGCCATAGAGTCATGTACCTTTAAAGGAAAATTATTGTGTAGGTTCATTATTCAAACTTTCACTTCGATCGCATGATTACGACCCAAGAAATAAAAACTTAATGTTAAAATTCGCACAGCCACCATTTTGAGGTTATGTAAACAATTGAACTAAATTGGATACCAGTGAATTACAATGTGTATAAACATTTCCTGTACCAGATTTCATTGCGTTTGGAACATTAAATCGCGAGAAAGTTCTATTAAAATTTTTAATTCGCTTGGCCGCGATGTTCGTTTTGTAGTTAACCGGTTTTTGAAAGTCATACATATGAACTTCCAGTAGTGCCCTTTATCTCCGTACAAAATTTCAGGGTGCTACCCCTAATAGTTTCAGAGATATAGAATGCCGGTGAAATATTTCGCACATCCGCCATCTTGTGGTTATGTAAACAATTGAACGAAGTTTGATGTCGGTGCATTACAAAGTGTATAAACATATACTGTACCAAGTTTTATTGCGTTTGGTTGGTTGAATCGCGAGAAACGTCTATTTAAATGTCGCAAATTCGTGTGGCCGCCATGTAGGTTTTGTAGTTACCAGTTTTTCAATAGTCACATAGGTGAACTTTTATTAGTTCCCTTTATCACCGTAAAACATTCCAGGGTGATATCGGGAATAGTTTCGGAGATATTGAATGTTGGTGAAATATTTCGCACAGCCGCCATGTTGGATTGGTGAGACGTAACAAAATTTGAAGGGCATGGTCGGGGTCGCCCGGTGTAGTGCTATGAATTTACCAAGTTTCATTGAAATCCTACAGCCGTATAGAAGTTATTAGGGGACACACACACACACATACGCTCGCACGCACACACAGACACACGGGCCAAAGGTGATCTCATGAGCCTATTTGTTTTTTTTTTTTTTTTTTTTCAAAATTGAAAATACGCCAAAAATGCTCTTTTGTATTGTGGTTTTCCTAGCGATAACATCAGCCTGCAATCCTGGGATTGTGATGTTTATCGGTTGCGATACATAAAAATGCTTCTTCCGTACCTCATCCGTATTCTTATATTTTGTTTATATTGCAACCGTCCTGTACGGCTGGATAGCAGTGGTCGGAGTTCCCGGACGCATCCATTTTTGCCGTAGAGCAGTGTTGCAAACAAAGTCCCTCTTGAGTCATTCAGGTCATTGACAGGCCAGGCCACTGTAATGTTCTATATCTGGAAGTCTCTGAACGCAAGGCGAGTCACATGGACAAATGTAATCACGCATTCCTCTGGAGTGAGCTAGAATTTGCCGGAGAGGCCACCAGCTGGTACATAAAACACACGAGGCAAGGGCGCGGAGAGTTGAGTTCACTGAGAAGTAACAGTTGAGTTCACTTCGAGTTGAATTGATATCCGGATGCAGTGGAGTTCAACGGTGACTGATTTTCGTAAACAGCGGTGACAAATGAGATGTGGAGGAAGTCAGTGCGCTTGTGTGTGAAGTGTTGGGCCAAAGTCGTCTTGTATTCAGGTGCAACGGACAGTGTTGGAGACCTTGGATTCGATTTGACTTGGAAACAAACACGGGATCTGCACGACGGGACGCTACCGAATGGATACTATGAATTTCAGTCTTGGCAGCCTGCTGTGTGTGAACTTTGAAAATAATTGTAGAGTACATAAAAAACAATTTGAGAGGAGTAGCGCACGCTACCTATTGTGTTTTCATTAAGTGAGCAAATCCTGGTTTCCGTCACAGTAATGTAGGCCTATGCTGAATGATCCGTTTTTCTTGGGGATAGAACGAAGAGCCTTTTGACTGTGTTGTGCGATTAGACATAGATATGGTATGACTGTAGGATATAATTAGTAAATCTTGTATAGCCCTTTATAGGGCAAAAGACTGGGGGTATAATTTTTTTTTTTCATATTCGTAATTGGGGGTGAGAGATGAGTAGGATTATGCAACAATTTTATGGGTGTGGATTCTATTTTATGAAATATGGGATGGGAAATTATTATCCCACTGCCCACACCCGACAGTATGTTTTCTTAAATGAGCAATGGGGTAAAAATCTCCCTCCTCCAAATTATGATGATACTGTGTTTATCACTCAATAGTGAGGTTTATTTAACAGGATATAATATATAAAAACACCCATCACGCTCTATAATTTTTTAAAAGACGTAACTCCCACGCAAAACAAGGTCAGTAACCTATATCATCTTTGCTGAAAACTGCACAAAAAATATAAAAGTGATTTTGGAATGTTAAAAGTTAGTATATTCGAATATAATTCAATAATTTCAAAATAGTATTTACAAAAAACACAAAAAATTAATTTTTAAAATCTTCTATTCTATGGCAAACATCCTGAGCAGGATAATTATTTCCATTCTAGCTGAAATATATTTACTCAAGTGACCAAAACCGGCATTAACATTGTATTTCAGTTATATACCAACGTTTACAAATCTCTTATCTTCAATAAGGACACCTTCTTCTGTAAAACAATGCATTTCTTTCATTCAACACAACCAAACTGGCTATCACGTGCACTATGGAGACCACTGGGATATATGCTTCCCACCTTTGGTTTCTGATGAAAGTATAAGTCAAATTAATGAGTTGTCGATATTTCTCTGCATCTACCTTGTGGATGCATGTGGAACTGCTTGATATGAAAGGGGTGGGAAGATTCTCTCCCTAACACCGTTCTATAAATACATGGTGGGAAGATAGTATCCCAAGGACTTATAAAGGGATAGAAAAAATCCTGAATCTTCTACAATCTTCGGGTTTACTGCCAAAGGCTTCTCTATTAAGGTGCGTATACACTTGCGCGCCGCGCCGCTCGCGCGCAGCAAGTTTGCTAGATTAGTACGGGGTTTCGAAGCTGCGCGCGAGCGGCGCACCACGATCCATCTCCTGTCGGTTTTTTCCACGCGCACTTTGAGTGTTCGCAGTTCAGATTTGGACGGGATTGTGAGAAGTTCGTTGTTTCTCGCGCGCATCTGATTGCAATATTTGTGCGTTTTGAGTGGCGATAATGGAGTGGTCAGACGAATCTGTGATAAAACTGATCGATGCTTATCGCAAAAAGCCTCTTCTGTGGGATTCTCAACATAAAGATCATTTTAAGAAACCATTAGAATAAAAGCAGATGCCTGGAGGGAAATAGGAGCTGAGATGGATATATTTGCGGACCAATGCAAGAAGAAGGTGATATCTCTGCTGTCTTCCTACCGGCTTGAGAAGAGTAAAATAAATCGCAGGGCGGAAATACGTATCTTCTTTGGAAATGTGGGGTCCAATCATCTGCAGCAGATTCTCAAAGTCAGAAGGTGACATTCGAATAAAATTCTTATACTGGCCGCTTATTTCTTGTGACTTCAAGTCCATCATTAGCTCCGCGCCATTCCTTTTTTTTTTTAAACAGGTCAGTGTGCCACCAACGTCGTCGTCGTTTCTTTTTGCACAAACTTGCCATTAAAAAAAGCCGTACCACTCATCACCGCAATCGCGAGGTTTACCTCGTACGGCGGAGACATGATTATATTTACCCGCACTCCTAACTCACTAGTGAATGTTCGTGGGTTTCCTATGGATCACGGGAGGTTCGTCTAAATAATTATTCTGGACGAGCAACACACGCGCGGTGCACGCACCACACGCAGCGCGCGGCGCGCAAGTGTATACCCACCTTTACTGTCTAGATCAGTAGGTTGGCTCAGGCAAGGAAAGCCTTTCTACAAAAAAGGAATCTGTTGACATCGAATATAGATTTAGGTATTAGGAAGTCATTTTTGAAAGCCTTTGTCTGGAGCGTGGCGCTCTATGGAAGTGAAACTTGGACTATTGGTGCAGCAGAAAAGAGGAGAATTGAAGCATTTGAAATGTGGTGTTACAGGAGAATGATGAAGATCAGATGGGTAGATAGGGTTACAAACGAAGAGGTATTAAGGCGAGTGGGAGAGGAGAGATGTTGCTGGCGACTGCTAATGAAGAGAAGAGATAGGTTGGTAGGAAACATACTAAGACACCCAGGAATAGCAAGCTTAGTTATGGAAGGAAGGGTCGAGGACAAGAACTGTAGGGGTAGACCAAGGTTAGAATATGTTAAACAGATTGCCTCGGATGTAGGGTGTGGTAGCTATGTAGAGATGAAACGATTAGCTCAGAACAGGGAGGCATGGAGGGCTGCATCAAACCAGTCAAAAGACTGAAGACTCAAACAACAACAACATCAGGACAGTACTTAGATTTTCTCCTTCCGATACCAGTTTATATTTTACTGTCCCGCTCTTTAAGCGGTTAATTGCAATACAAACAGTCATACAGGCAGCGTCACATTAAGAAATAGGGGCTCTCAACTTCTACAACTCCGTGTGACTGCGGAGAGATAGTTACAGACCGTTGGCAGTCATGTGCCACTGCTCTCCTTTCCCTTCACCTGCTCTACTAAGGTCCTAACTTTGGTTCTACATAAGGATTTGGATATTTTACATAACTGAGCAAATACCATTATTTTTGACGTGTAACATCTTTCCGCTTGGTTGCTGGATAGTTTTGTGGGAGTGATTTTGAAAATTGGGGACGGAAGTGAATCGGGCGGAAGTGCATCGAACGGAAGTGGATCGGACGGAAGTGAAGACGCACTGCCAGAAAAATGGGACGGAAGTGAATCGGACGGAAGTGAAGACGCACTGCCAGAAAAATGGGACGGAAGTGAATCGGACGGAAGTGAAGACGCATTGCCAGCTGGATGTATAATTGAAAATGTGTGTATTGGAAACAAGGCAGTGTGTGCTCTGTAGCGCGAGAATGTTATGGCAATACAGTAGGCAGTGCATTTAGCTGGCACTGGTTCGACGAGCACAGTGGCAAATGTTTCACCGGCTTTTATTTGTCATTGAGCAGTTTATGAAGCTTCACGTTCAAGGTTGAATATCACATGGGGTAGGACAAAGGCGACAAATGACATTTAAGTAAGCGGCATTATTGTCAAGCTGTGGGTGAGTAGTCAAATATTAAGTGCATAACAGAATGTTGTTATATGAGTGGAATAAAAGCTGTATTTTCATCATATGTGAGACTAAGTCATTTCATGATTGTAGGAAGCCATGTTTTGATTGTTTACGACGAACTGTATGAGAGCCTTGAGAATAATGAATGTTATAGTTACTGAGGAATGTGCTCACAGTATTTGAGAGTACTGTCGACGTTGTGTGTCACTTTGTTATTACGAATTATTAATGTAAAAGGAAGGAAGGAAGCTTGTAGTTTTGCGTGTTTGTTAATCTCACGATCATGATCCACGGTACCTCCCTTTTACGTGGAATGCGAACCACAGGACATGGCATTTCAATTCGAAAATCTCATATGTATTGACCGGGAATCAAACCTGGTCTACCTTGGTGAGAGACTAACAGCTTGACCGCTGCGCCACAAATGTGACAGTAGCATATCTCCAATTCAATCTATACATTCGTCATAGTACCAGTATGAAAATGGAGTGTAAATTAACATTTTAAGAATGTCCAAGCTGTGTAGTATACGAGTAGGATAACATGTCAAATGTTACACATCATATGCGACTACTGTAAGGCTAGTATCTTTTTTTTTAAGTAAGTCACTGTACCTAATACTACCATAATGTAGGGTCATAATTAATAATATTTAATTTAAAATCATGATGTTTCTGATACGAGTAAAATATAAATCTCAAACAAATGATGACTCAGCATGGGCACCAGTCACTGCTGCTCCATTTCCCACGTCCTTATTTAAATGTGTACAATTTCTCCCTCTTAGGAATGGCCCAAATAAATATGGAAATGACATACTATGTATTCCATGCGACTTGGCCACCACGTATGTGAATGTTGAAGATCTGTAGTTTGAAGTTCGTGATGTTCTCTTGTGAGCATTGGTGATTTCTGAGTTACCCTTTGGACGTTGATAATAATTTGAGACTCATGGTAATGACTTGTTTTTGTGGTCAATTTTACCCTCCAGGTTGGTGGTTCCCACGGACTCAGCGAGGGAACTCACCACTACCGCCTCTATGGGCAGTGTCCTAGAGCTGGGAACACTTGTTAAGATTGGATACAACTGGGGCGGTGTGATCAGCACTTCACCCAGGCGGCCTCACCTGCAAAGCAAACAGGGGCCTCATGAGGGATGGGAAGGGAAGGGAAGATTGGAATGGATAGGCAAAGAAGAGGGAAAGAGGCGGTCGTGGCCTTACATTAGGTACCATCCCGGCATTTGCCCGAAGGCGAAGTGGAAAACACGGAAAACCACTTCGAGGATGGCTGAGGTGGGAATTGAACCCCCTCTACACATTTGGTCCACCCGAAGCTGAGTAGACCCCGTTACAGTCCTCATACCACTTTTCAAATTTCGTGACAGAGCCGGGAATCGAACTCAGGACATCCGGGGCGACAGCTAACCATGCTGACCGCTACGCTATGGAGGTGACCATGGTAATGATATCCGTGAGAAATGGAGATGTAGAAACTTAAAGTTACTGTAGTATCATTCTTGGTTTATGACGTTGCCACTCAGACGAGTATTGCATAATTATCATCTTTCGTTAAAGACCAGCTCGGCAATATGGTAAGACCAACGTTAGACTTAGACAAGTCTTCGAGAAGTTTTGCAAATACCAAACTTCTTCTGCAGAACACCTCTCCTGTGAAGTTAACTTCCACATTTACAAAAGCCTCATACTGCGTATAAGAAGCTGACATATACATCTATTCGTTAAAATAGAGAGAAGAAGTTTGAAGCCAGGTATCATACTCACGTTAGAGCTTCCTTGTAATGCTGTGTGGCTAGCTCCAGGTTCCCATCATCTCTCAAGAAGTTAGCGAAGTTGTAGTGCATCTTAGCGTTGTGCGGGAGTGCCTTCAGCCCGGCTCTGGAACAACCAAGTGTAAATAATGGCCATCAACTTCTGTGTTCACTCTTGTTAATTAATTATAGAACTAACTCAGAGAGGTGGATGAAATTCTCCTGTGGGTTTGCAGAGGAATCTCCTATTATTTATATTATTATTATTATTATTATTATTATTATTATTATTATTATTATTATTATTATTATTATTAATCACAGAAGGAGGAGTCCTGCGTCTAATTGGTGACATAAGACACTATTGTGGGCTAATTATCATAGTAAAATATTATTTTCTAACCCCAGTGTTGAAAATCAAATTGGAATGTTCAGTGGTTAACATATAGTCTACGTTCTTTATAGGTATACTAGAAGTCTTTGTCGTTATCAAGCAGTAGAAATGATTTCTTTTGTGATGAACGTTAGGAGTGGTACTCTCCATAAGGCTTCCCTTTTATTAAGATCCATTGTAATTCCTCTATTGAATTGTAACGTACGTTCATCCACCATCATGAATGTATGGAACCGTTCATCTTTCAGCAGAGAAAGCCTTTTATCTGTGACTACCTACTTGCTGCAAAATTACAATATTTCGTGCTAATTGCGCCATTATAACAGGAATTATCAATATTAATGCTTGAAATGTATGCTCAACCACCACTTTGTTTGGGATGTATTGTGCCCGTTAGAGGTGGTGATCCGGTCCACTACCGATCGTGTGTAGCTTTCCAGATAACCACATCCTTGAACACGTGTGGCCTAAGAAGATTGGAGTACACTCCTTGTGGGCTATTCCGGCACAAGACTCCTCGTCATCATAGGGATCAGGTTCCCATCATAGCATAGTCATAGACCCCGCAAGGAAATGCACCCCCTTAAAAACTATTAAATTAAAATCCAGGCATAAGTAAATTTCACAAAATGATTTATTAAAATCATAAGCCCTTATCCTACAATCGGGGGTATCAGTCGGCTAATCCGTTAACTAAACACAGGTAAAGAAATAAAAATAAACTATTACTTTCTATGAAAAAAAATCACCCCTCGATTGGTCCTAAATACAAACAGAACAAAAGCAAAGCTAGGGAAATAGTTCAAAAGATTTTAAATTGTAATTATAATTAACAAGACATGACGTTTCCAAGCGAAACGACATGATGGCAAAATGTCAAACATGACAGGAAAAACAACAAAGTAAGCTGTGACCATCCCGTATTTACATTTAATTTTTAATTAATCTAAACTCGTCCTAAGTTAAACTATTCTACGGTGAGAAGCATCCGTAGTAAAAACAACTAAACAAAAATCTAAAATGATTTACAGTCATCCTTTACAACACAAATCAAGTTTACAATCAACTGTACAACAAAATATCTACAAGTAGCAGAAGAAAGATGGGAATATGGGTTTACACAACAATTAATAAATAAGTATCACACACAAGAGTATTCTTATTAATCCTTCCTACCACATGATGGTTACTGTTTGTTTCCATCGGTCATCTATCATGTGTAAGCTAGGAAATCATAGTACTGTTCGTTAACAGTAGAAAAATAAGTTACATGGTTCACGACCCACGAGTTGAAAACTCTGGCGTAGACCAAATCCCTGTCAGTCGGATGTGTCAGCTGTCTGAAGCTTAAGCTAACGAAGAAATAAAACGACAGCTCAGTGCAATGGTCAGCGAGTTATAAACCATGATCAAAGTTAAACAGGCGTTGAGTGATTAACGATAATTATTGCTTTCGTTTAAATTCATTACATAATTTTTATTTAATGAGTGATTATTAGTTGTCTTTGTTTTAATATGTGTTAATTATACGGATTGACCATCTGCACGGCTTCCTAACTGGTGGATAAAAACACTGGTGTACACCCAATTACACGCGAACAAGCATACTCCGAGCTATCAAAAAGCTCAAAAACCATCTTAAAGTAACAGAGTGTCCTGCTGGATCACTTCTTCAACCTCGGTCTGTCAAGCGCATGAGCTTTGAAGCAAGGCCGGCAACCTCAAAAACTATGGGAAACCACCCCTTTATCGTGCATAAACACACGGCATAAACCTTCACAACATGTGAGAAAAATAACATAGCCTCAAATAAGTCAATCAGTTTCACAAGACAATTCTAAAATCTTAAACAATAATGGTTGTTCAAATGGGCTTCGCTCACAACATATGCGAAGATCGTAAACATTATAGGTGACCTCCTGTCACAATATCATTGCATTCTTAATAACGCTGTTAACTTGACCTAGTTTTATACAGCTTAATTAACACTGGCTTCTGTAGATCACATCATTTAGAAAAGCATTAGCATTAAATCTGTCAGAAGACTAGTCTCACCTGGGATTATGGGTTGGCACTACTGCGCGTAACCTTGGAAACACTTGTCTCCCAAAGTGACTTACATTTTGTTCATTCCCAAACTGTTACGAGTTGCATGGGCTAACGGTAAAGTTTCAAGTGTTCGTTTCTTTAGCATATCGGATCCATAAACGAGATGTTCAGTAAAGAACATATAGCCTACTTTCTCCTAAATGCATGGGTATTGTTATAACCCTTTGTCCTTTTCAAAGAGTATGATTGAATGTTGGTTGTAGTAGCTTGTTGAAATACAACGTGCTATAGGGATATTAAACATGAATATGAGGTGCCCTTTGCTAGTGCTACCTCTGTACCAAATTTCGTTCAATTCGGTTTCACCGTGTTTGAATTGATGGGGGGAATCGATTTTCACACAAAGATGGCCGCCATCCGCAAAATATTAGGCTGATGACCTATTAGTTTGGTCAAAGGATGCTCCCTCCATTAAGGTATGATGTTGCTAAATTTGCTAGAGATCGAATGATTAGGCTAATCGTAATTTGATTTAAGCTTTGAACATTTGTGTGGCCGCCATTACGTTTCTGTCAAGACGGCGGCGATATAAAACATGACACTGAGGTGCCCTATGCTAGTGCTACCTCTGTACCAAATTTCGTTCATTCGGTTCCACCGTGTTCGAATTAATAGGGGGAATCAATTTTGACATAAAGATGGCCGCCATCCGCAAACTATTAGACTAATAACCTATTAGATTGGTCGAAGGATGTTCCCTCCATAAAGAAATGTTTTTGCAAAGTTTGGTAGAGATCGGATGGTTATGTTAGTCGTAATTTAACTTAAGCTTTGAACATTTGTGTGGCCGCCATTACGTTTCTGTCAATATGGTGGCGATATAAAACATGACACTGAGATGCCCTTTGCTAGTGCTACCTCTGTACCAAATTTCGTTCCATTCGGTTTCACCGTGTTCGAATTAATAGGGGGAATCGATTTTCACACAAAGATGGCCGCCATCCGCAAACTATTACGCTGATGACCTATTAGTTTGGTCAAAGGATGCTCCCCCCATAAAGGTATGTTGTTGCAAAATTTGGTAGAGATCGGATGATTAGGTTAATCGTAATTTGATTTAAGCTTTGAACATTTGTGTGGCCGCCATTACGTTTCTGTCAAGATGGCGGCGATATAAAACATGACACTGAGGTGCCTTTTGTTAGTACTACCTCTGTACCAAATTTCGTTCCATTCGGTTGCACCGTGTTCGAATTAATAGGGGGAATACATTTCACACAAAGATGGCCGCCATCCGCAAACTATTACGCTGATGGCCAATTGGTTTGGTCAAAGGATGCTCCCCCCATAAAGGTATGTTGTTGCAAAATTTGGTAGAGATCGGATGATTAGGTTAGTCGTAATTTGATTTAAGCTTTGAACATTTGTGTGGCCGCCATTACGTTTCCGTCATGATGGCGGCGATATAAAACATGACACTGAGGTGTCCTTTGCTAGTGCTACCTTTGTACCAAATTTCGTTCAATTCGCATTCACCTTGTTCGAATTGATAGGGGGGGACAGACATTCAGAGTACACACACTCACACACACACAGACACACACACACACAGACTCACACACACACACATACACACACACAGACAGACACACTTTTTTCGCCTTGTGTTGATCTCATAAGTCTACTTTCATTTTTTGCAAAAATCGAAAGTAGGCTAAAAATGTCCAGATTGTGATCCTACACTTGCAGTTCATAAGATAATATTCGTTGTAGTGTTCGTGATACATTTATAATAGACAAAAAATTATTAACAATGATGTGTCTGCATGGGCAAAGCAAAACATACAAAACGCGAGATATTCCACTCGCACTAACGTGTTTGGAAGATATAACACTCCCAGCAAGTTTTTTACAAATCAAACATGTGCACTCTAGGCACTTCCAATGCATGAAATAAACATTCACACCATATAAAACAGTGGCGTTAATTTTAAATGATACGTTACTAGTGTGAACAAGACTTGGAGTGCAAACAGAAAGATATAACACTCCTTCACACTGTTAATCGATTCCTCTCGAATCTAGTGGTAGACTTTCCACTCAAATAAAAATGTACACCCAAAAATAGATAATAAAATACCCTCTCCCATTGGAGGATACGCCTGCTCAGTGGCGTGCTTTACATATCACAAAATAGGGGTTCAAAATACTGACTTCAGTAACAGCTGATTTAAATTACTTCATTACAGCCCCGTTTAAATTACACATACATTTGGTTCGTTCAAAGTGAACATAAAAATGACATTAATTGCACCGTGTGATAAAAACACACTCATATTTAATCAGGTGACTAACTCACGATTAGGAAATGCATTGGAGACGTACGCTGCGATGTGCATTGAAACATGAAAGATTACCATAGTCGGTAAGCTAAAAGAAAAGCCTACTAAAACAAAACCTAACTAGATGACTGTGAATCGAAGTACGATCGTTAAAACTACTCCACCAAAGACCATCACCTTACAAAAGACATTAGTTAGACTTACGAAGAACATTGTAGCTCACCTAATTCCTACAGGAATAATTGAGGGGTATTTCCTTCCATTTCGAGCGTGGGCCATACTTCCAACGCTCGCATAGGCACATTGTAATCCGTTCTTCAGCCTCCATTTGATTATGATGTTGTGGTGCTAGGTATCTCTCTCATAAGGTGTCTACGTCATGATCACCCACATTGTGAACGGTGGTAAAGCTCTTCTGTTCTGGTGGATCTCGTACATCGTGGTAACGTTGATAAGTTACACAAAAAATTCACTGCTTCTAGTGTGATTCGCTAACTAACACAGCATCTACACTTGGTAATTTCGCAGACTCTATTCAACAAATGGCCATGTCTGCTCCACAGATTCTACTCAACACAATCACGTGTAGGCTCACTTTTTCCACTATTACACATGGTGAAAAATTTTATCTGATGAAATCTGCGACATCGGTTTCACACAACGTGAATTATTTTATGCAATTCTCACAGGTGTGAAATATGACACTGGCACTTTCGAAATAACAGTTACTCACACTTCTGAATGGCACACACATTGGCCATGCTTTCGGTTAAATCACCGTAATATTTCACTGATTTCGAATGCTTACAAAGCAACACTTTCACGGAGTTTTCCGCTGCACACATCTCGTGCGTTATCATATAAACTGGCTCACGTTTCCAACGGATTTATTCCTTCACTTACTGACGTCTCATCGGCCACTTGACCGGACTATTACAACTGCGTGTCGCACACATGCGGTGCTGAACTTAGACAATCAACGAGTGCTTTCCTCTGGCTCTTAGACTAGTCGAGTCGTTGAACGTCTCTAGACATTTTCCTGCATTTCCGCAGTGTCATTCCTTAGTCTCAAGTACTAAATAGATAATGTTAAGCCACTTCTCCTTGGCAAATTATACAGAAATACTTGATGTGGTAAATTCAAAGGTGCACATTAAAGAATACCATTTCTAATCATGGTAAAATAAATATTGACAGTCTTCCAACGAAGTCAAAAGTACAACTGCATCTCTCTGGATGCATTCAGAGATTCTTTCTCCCGTGTTACCAACTTTGGCATATAAAAATACTCACCAGCATGAGCGGATACGGGCTCAGTATGTGCCTTGAGTTTACAATGCCATATATCCGGTTCAACACAACACAACACAACACTAACCCTCTACTTGTGAGGCGGTATTACCATGACATACATTGTGAGGTGAAGTCTGAGAGACCGGCGAATAATCTTGCATGATCATAGGCACACACAACAAAACTGTTTACTTGAAATTTATCGTGTTGGTACTTCAACTACTCTGGCACACGATACAAATTCAAACATAATCAAAGTATAGTTACATTCGTCCTCAGATTACCTTTGTAATGCGAAGAAATACATGTTACCTCTGATCATTTGATTTAATTAATTTGAAAAATGAAAACTTAACAAAATATCATTATACAAATTTTATTTAGAAACAAATATACATGGTTGACACAATGAAAAATACTAATGTCGCTTTTGTAGCTAACGAGGATTGAGGGGGTTGCTGTGTCTTGAGGCATTTTGGTAGAAACCAAGCAGCTCCAGGTTTCATTCCATTATAAATAAAAATCTGTTAAGTATGTAAAGTAGTGAGATATTTCTTATCATATTCTGCCAGTTAAAGATGACCATTGCTCGCCTTATTCTGTGTGATATACTTATGATAAATGCTAGCGAGGTGTTCTTTACGGTAAACTTTTCTCAAAAATGTCACGTCAATTGTGCTACTATATCTTAGTTTAATGGTATTCAGATTTTAAGAATACGCCAAGTCTCCATCGTGAATGTATGGAATCGTTCTCCTTTAGACTTGGTCATAAGAAGCCACACACTAGGTTCTACATGACCACTAATTTTCGTTATTGTAGCTCAAGAATACTTTGAGTAATTCATTATCATATACTATATTTTCAGGTTTAGTAGGAAGAAGACGGAGTATATGCGGTTCAATACAGATCAAGACTATGAGATCAGAATGCAAGGGTAAACTTTAAATACAGTGGATGAGTTCAAATACCTGGGTTCGGTGGAGACTGGAGATGGAAATCTGGATGTGGAAGTGTCACACAGGTTTCAGGTAGGATGGGTGAACTGGAGGAAAATGTCAGGAGTGCTCTGACCGCAGGATCAAGCCTAAGGTTAAGGGGAAAATATATAAAACTGTCGTAAGACCTGTTTTGCTGCATGGCTCTGAAACATGGCCTGCACGCAAATCGCACAGAAACAGGCTTGACGTCACGGAAATGAAAATGCGCAGGTGGATGAGTGGAGTGACAGGGTGATAGTGTGGAAAATGTCAAAATAAGAGGAGCATTGAAAGTGTTGGAAATATCTAAGAAGATACAAGAAAAACGAATTTAAATGGTACGGGTATGTGAGAAGAAGGGAGGAATCCTACGTGGGGAGGAAGATGCTAGACATGCAAATACGGGGAGTGAGAATGCGAGTCAGACCTAAACGAAGATGGATGGATTGTGTACTGGAGGACCTCAGAGAAAAACGGTTGTCAGAAGAGGATGTGCATGACCGAGTTAAATGGAGGAGAGCTGTCAGAAACATCGACCCCTCATAGGAGTGGGAATGATGTAAAGGGAAAGAGGAAGACGAAGAAGATACTATAATTTCAAGATGGCACTGTGCGTTCCGATCAGTATGCTATTTCAATGGATTATTTTAGCAAGATGACTTACTGATTTCTTCTTTCATGCTAAGTTACACTTTAGTAGTGGAATTACTTTAATAATTCATTATTGCGTTCTAATAGTAAGCCTAGCCACCATTTAAACAATATCGACTCGCTTTTTGCTTTAGTTATATTGTGCCCGTTTGGCAAGGTTATCGGGGAGCCACTGACTTTAAATGACCCTTCCGGGACCCTTGTCCAACGAGGAGATATATAGAACGAGGAGGAATGCATTCTTGGACTGGGAGAACACAAGGAATCTTATTTCGAGGGTGTCGCGTATAATAAGAGATCCATAGCTTCCAGTCCAGAGGAATACAAACACAATCACACAATAAAGAGGCCAGGCTTACATTTAAATCGCACTGATTTTATTCACAAAGATGGCAGACCCCTAACCTACTCCAGAGAGGTGCAAAAAGGCTAGTCCGTGCTAATCTGCCCTAACAAGAATTTACTCATCTCCAAACGAAATATTCTAAATTAGGCCCCTCGAAGTCCTATGAAATGATTCTAAATCAAATAAGCAAAGCTAAGAGAATGACACGTAATTCATCCCTATCCCATCACTTCGGAGATTGCAATAATAAGTAATATCACAGACACGAGTTTACGGCAAAGAAAGATATTTACTTGTTTACAATCCAAAGATTCATTACATTTACTGCACAATAAGTTTAAATACTATGCTATGATGGTTTGATCTCTATCATTTAACGTTACGTTATTCTAAGCTAATTCTTATCTGACGTTAAAGTCGGCAAGGATGTAAACGAGAAGCGTTTGATCCAAAATTTACTTCAAAACAAATCTAAGCACATTCTGTTCTATATTAATCGAAGAAAAGCTAAACTATTTACAACCCAAATGTATTACAGCATGTCACCCTTCAAAATGTGCGCAATTGGCGCCACTGTTCTGCCTACACATATGCTCGCTCTTTGTGACGTATGTCCATGAGTGTTTGGGAGAGAAAAAGTTATGGTGGCAACGGCATGAATTAGCTTCATGACTAACGTTGAGTTGTCAAGTTAGCCACCGTGTTTAAACACGTGGTTAACCGACCGTCGTCTCACAAAATAAGAAATATATAAAATGTATCAAAATGTCGCTTAAGAGCAATAGCTAAGCATTGGTCAAGAAGGATTCATTAAGTTTATCATGATTAATCATATTTAGGGATGCAGCCTAGTTAGTACATTGTTTATATTTTCATTTAGTGAGAAAATCCTATCACTTTATTAGCCTACTTTCGATTTTTGCAAAAAATGAAAGTAGACTTATGAGATCAACACAGGGCGAAAAAAGTGTGTCTGTCTGTGTGTGTGTATGTGTGTGTAGTGTCTGTGTGTGTGTGTATGTGTGTGTGTGAGTCTGTGTGTGTGTGTGTGTCTGTGTGTGTGAGTGTGTGTACTCTGAATGTATGTCCCCCCTATCAATTCGAACACGGTGAATGCGAATTGAACGAAATTTGGTACAAAGGTAGCACTAGCAAAGGACACCTCAGTGTCATGTTTTATATCGCCGCCATCTATACTAAAACTGAATGGCGGCCACTCAAACGTTAAAAACGTAAAATCAAATAACGACTAACCAAATCATCCGATCTCTACCAAATTTGGTAACAACATACCTTCGTATAGGATGCGTCTTGTGACCAAACTACAAGGTCGTCCGCTATACCTTTTCAGGATGGCGGCCGTGCGAATTATGCAAACTTTATAATCCATATCATGGGACCCACCAGTTCCGATTATCGAGCCGAGAATCGTTTTAACTGTTCTAAAGGAAGAGGCACGTTCGAAATTAAAAGTTTATTTTGTAATACTATAGTGCAGACGTGATTTTAAAAAGCTGAGCTGATTCAGTAATAAGACAAGATGGCAGCGGATATCTTGTGCCTGACTTATATTTCACTAATTTGAGTATTGCATGCAATATAGCGTACTGATACTAAATAAATAAACTTTGTATGAAATGCTTTATATATACATAATATACTCCAGTGATGAAATCGTTTAGTATAAATCATTATTTGCTAACAAGTTCTATGTAAGTCATTTTATATAGAACGATATTCGTTGACACAATTAGCTCAGTGGTAGAGCGTTAGCCTATCGCTCAAATGCCTATGGTTCAAACCCGATCAGAGCTAGATTTTTTGCTTGAAATGTTATAGGTTTATTGTTTTGTAATAACTCAGATGTTTTAAAATTAAGCGTTATATTGTGCATATTATGGTGTAAAATATATATTTAATTAAAACATAATTCGCCAGCAGATTTACTCGAGACATCTAGCTGCCAGAAAGGTAACTGCACGCCGACATACTTATTAACTTCCAGATTTTATTGAAAAGTTACTTCTTCTGGCCGCTAGAATGCACTCGCTCTGTTAGGATTATATTGTTCGATATTTCACCACTAGATATCACGACTAGTCTATGTGGGGCTCCATTGATTACTATGCCATTGGCATTCTATGCGCATCGAATTTGAAGAATGACAAGATGATACTACGATACATTTTTACTTTTTATTTTAAAGGGTTTGTAACAGCCTATTTTGCGTTACTTGAAAATGTTATTTGAAGTAAAGAACAAAACGATTTCACATAGTAACTGAGTTCAAGCCGTTGGTGTTAGTTCAGGTATTAATTACTACTTTTATTTCAGGCAAATAGCAATCGAAAATATCCACATAGTTTGTATACACACGTCTCTGTAGCGTCATGGAAAGATTTGTTAATTCAATTAGGGTTTTCGATTCCCGGTCAATGCATGTGAGATTTTCGAAGTGAAATGCCATGTCCTGTGGTTCGGATTCCACGTAAAAAGGAGGTCCCGTGGCTCATAATCACAAGATTCACGGCCAAGTAAAACTACAATCTTCCTTCCTTTTTGTTCAATTAGGGTTGTGAAAGCCCTGCACAACCAGACGTGTAAAGACATGCCTCAACTCAAAGTTGGATGTTGCCCACGGCAGGTCGTATATGTAATAATAATAATAATATATTTTTTTGGGGGGGGGGAAGAAATGCATCTACGCACAGAGTGTCGGGCTCCTGCTACTGAGTAGCAGACTACCGACTAAAACTCTCCCTTTACTTCTGAACACTATCCTGGAACCGTTTAGCACATTAAAACAATAATAATAATAATAATGTTATTGGTTTTACATCCCTTTTAACTACTGCTGCTTTTAGAGACACCGGGATGCCGGAATTTTGGCCCGAAGGGGATCTTTAACGTGCCAGTAAATGTACTGACACGGCTCCCTCGCATTTGTGCACACTCAAATGCCAGCTGACTGCGCCAGGATACGAACCTGCAACCTAGGGCCCAGCAAGCGAGAACGTTACCGCTGAGCGACGCAGCCAGTCCGGTCGATTATGTCTCCAGATCCATAACATTCTTGATATACTTCTTATCTTTCTTTCTTTCTTTCTTTCTTTCTTTCTTTCTTTCTTTCTTTCTTTCTTCCTTCAATGATGGTAGCAGTTTGTATCTAGATTGTGGCGTTTGGTAGAGGTAAATCGTTTCTATGGCCTTCAACAAAGAATAGTTCTATTATACTCTTTGATAATAACAACGAGTTATAACTATACTCATACATTTAGGAGAAAGTAGGCTATATGTTCTTTACTGAACATCTTGTTTTTATTATTAAATTTTATTAACATTATTTTAGTCCTATCAGTTTCTTTGTATATTTTTAGTGACCATTTAAACTCGTAAGTGTGAATATTAGTGTGGGTTGACAACTAACATCACCTCAAATAATTGTGAAAACTCTGTTCACACACTTCCATCAGCTCTCCCTAAGTGCTCAACAATAATCATCATATCATATCATATTTATTCATCAGTACCTTACACTATATTTACATTACACTGAAGGGAGTCTCTGAAAAGGGCAAAGCCCCACGGCTCACTGTCGGTCAGTAACACAGCAGAGAACACAAAAACGTGCTTGTCGCTAGCAAAATTCTATATATATAAAAGAAAGTCGTGTTAGTTACCCTATTTATAACTCAAGAACGGCTGAACCGATTCGGCTGAAAATTGGTGTGGCGGTAGCTTAGAACCAGGAGACGGACATAGGATACTTTTTACCCCCTGACGTGACATAAAAAGTCAATTATAATACAAGTCACTATAAGACGTAACGCAAATGACAGCTAAGGCAAGTCGTTTCCAGGCAACAGTAGCTCTTGACGAGACATGGCCGACTGGATGCGAGTAGCACTCTCCACTACCGGTATAGAAAATGAGGCTCTTAATATGAAATCCCGTTAGTTATTCAACGTAATTTGTATAGGGATAGTAAATCCAATTTACAATAGATGGCGCGAGTAGCTTCTACAAAATGGTGTGCGTTTGTTTCAAGAATGTCCCACATGCGTTCATATACCATTCATCCCATTGCGATGAAACTTGGGTGAGGTGTTCTGTACACTTCAGGTAAGGTTTCTGCCTTACTAAATCCTCTTTACAATAGGTTTAGCACAAGTAGATTAAACAAATGAGCGACGATGGGCGAAGTGTTTCAACATAGTCCCGTATGCGTTCATATACCATTCGTCCGATAGTGACTAAACTTAGCTGAGTTGTTGTGTACACTTCAGGTAAGGTTTCTGGCTTAGTAAATCCACTTTATGATAGGTATCGCACAAATAGATTCAACAAATGAGCGACGGCACGCGAATCGTTTATACAAAGTCCCGTATGCGTTCATATACCATTCATCCGATTGCTATGAAACTTTGGTGAATTGTTGTGCACCTTCCAGGAAAGGTTTCTGGCATAGTAAATCCTTTTTACAATAGGTAGCGCACGAGTAGATTCAACAAATGAGTAACGGCGCGCGTATCGTTTAAAAAAAATTCCATATGCGTTCATATACCATTCATGCGATTGAAATGAAATTTGGTGAAATGTTGTCTTCACTCCCGCGAAGATTTCTGATTTTGTTAATCAATTTTACAATATGGTAGCGCACGAGTAGATTCAACTAATGAGCGACAGCGCGTGAATCGTTTCAACAAAGTCCCGTATGCGTTCATTTTATACCATTCATCCGATTGTGATAAAACTTTGGTGAGTTGAGTACAGTCTTGCGAAGGTGTATGAAATAGTAAATCTGTTTAACAATGGGTGGCGCACAAGTAGATTCAACAAATGAGTAACGGCGCGCGAATCGTTTATAAAAAATCCCGTCTGCGTTCATATGCCATTCATTCGATTGTGATGAAACTTTGATGAGTTGTTGTGTACACGCCAGGGAAGGTTTTCGAATTAGTAAATCCATTTTACTATAGGTAGCGTACGAGTATATTCAACAAATGGGTGACGGCGCTCGAATCGTCTCAACAAAGTCCCGTACGCGTTCATATGCTATTCATTTCATTGCGATGAAACTTTGGTGAGTTGTTGAGCACGCTCCCAGGATGTTTTTTGAGATAGTAAATCAATTTTACAGTAGTTTAGAGGTGGTTAAAGTAAAAAGAAAAAATATTGGGAATCCAAAAGCACTTCAACAAACAAAGTTACAACGCCAACACTTTCTATGATTGGCATCGCAACGCATTCCGGGTACAGCTAGTAGTACCATAAAATGTACATCGCAACTAAGGTAATCACATCCTTTCGCTGTAGTGCTCATTAAATATAACAATATAGTCACGTATTTGATGCAAAAATCTATCATGTGGACAAAAATTATATACGCTGTAAAATCAACTGATGTTCCCAAATGTACTCTTTAATATTACACAAAGTTCTTCGTTAACTGCGGCTGTGTTTTTATTCAGTGTCTAAAACACTCTAAACATGATTTGCTATCATTCTGGGGGTGCTTGACAATCATACTGTGGCTCTCCACATCGAACCAAAGATTGCTTGGCCCGTCTTTATCTGAGTCGTCAGAAAGTCAAATCATAATGGAAATAAAACAAAAGAAACACACTCATGTGTTTGTGGAGTAACAAACCAGCTTGTGCACTGCCTGCCGGCTGGTAGACTCACAGCCTTCTAAATCTTGCACTAGCGCCACGCGCTTGCAATAAGTAAATCAATGAAATACCACTCAAGATCTAGGCCTTCAAAACATATGTTCACTGGGGTTACAGTAGCCAGTGGAATGTCGTCCTAACTGTAACTTGCATTACCGTACTGCGTAACGTATTTAGTTCAGAACACTGTTTTATAACCAAACAAAATCAATTTACAAAATGAGTAAGAGCTTTATCCTACTGGCTCTAGCGAAGTAGTGTGTTGTATAATCAATGTAATTATGCCGAATATTCATACATCGTACAGAATCCTATAGAATGTGTCATAAGTAAGGTCTCTGAAACTAATCCCCCTTTGTCATGATCGTACATAGGAATGGTCTTTGTAGTCTCACTCAGGTGACCTTTATCAGTAATACATCGTTCGAACCTTGCCTGGCGTCATTGGCGAGTATAATGGCATGGTTGGAATCGCCATATCGTCATCCATCCTCCAGTAAATATCAACCTCCACTATTCCCCTGCATATTGAGTTACTCCATATCGGCTTCCATCGGAAGGGGAATAATCATCTCCACGTGGAGTTCAACTAGGATTGTAGCGGATATTTTTATCCAGTATTTGGTGTGTTCACTGAGTTTAAGTTTCGCGTGGTTATTATTTTCAACCACATTGAATTTACACTGATAGCGGCTCTTAGCAAAAATGACCATAAGTTTTCCGCTCACAGATGCTATAATCGATGCTTGTGCAACGATACTCACACCAAACTTGTTATGTTAATAATTCACTTTATCATTTTCTATCGGAGCAATCTGCACACAGAAAAATTACTTTCACGTATCGTTGAATATAACACAATTAAATACATGTTATTACAGTGATATAATTGATGATCTGTTCGTATTTTACCACTTTGCTCTGCCGGCGTGCGACCATGTGCTCGGCACGTTTTCAGTCCTGGGTTCACGAAATTCACCCAATTCTTATAAATATTACGCGTCAAAGTCGAATAATAGTTCCTGATTTTAATGGCAGTTATCCTGCACACATTTAGAAATAATTCGCACAACGATGATACTTCACGTGTACTTCACAGGTGGATTCTTTAGGGCAAGCAAAATTAACATCCAGTCAGGACCATGCCTCAGACAATAGTGCCGTCCAGTCAGGACCATGCCTGAGACAATAGTGTGGTCATCAAGATGACGAAGTTCCGATGGGGTCACTCTAGTCAAGAGTGCACTTATTAAATATCCTTCGCATATCTGCGAGGTTATACCTTAATTTATCCATATTACCAAAAATCGTAGAAATGTCCAGTCTCTAAAAAAATACAGTACAAATATCATTTAATTATTCCAGTCTTCAAAATATATGCAAAAATAAATATCAGCGGCGCGGCAACTCATGACGCATCAAAAAAAATATTTCCTAGGAGAAAATGGTGCTAGTTTGAAGTCCTTGGTTCGTCCATGGAATAATGACTCAACATGAGCCATCGATGTCACATTGAAGAAGTGATATCGGGCTGAATATTGTGACCGTTTGACCGAAGTCCCACGTGCACACGAGCATGAATTTCAACATCCGCCGAGCATAAGACTCGAAAAAATCTCGGGGTCAAACTGAGTATAGCAAAACAAAATTTTAATCAAAAATCAGCCGGACGGATATCGAAATTCACATTCCATAAAGGATGGAAGGCAGTGCAAATAATTTGTGAATAACACCAATTTCTTAAAATACCTCAGTTTAATTTAACTGTCTGCTGGTCCTATTAGAATACAATGATCCCCCAGGGAGAAATCTAAAATTCCAGTCCTGAAAAATAAAGACATCCTATGCTCCCCCTTGGCCCCTTATCTACATACAAATTTTAGAACGCATAAAATAAAGTAGTTCCAGCCTCTAACCAAAAGTAAATTCACTATTTTCAAAATATTAACTTGATGTCTGAGAAAATCATTAGTCCATCTCAGCATCTGTTTCAATTAATTATTTAAACTGTACAATTATCACTGATGTGCAGGAAAATATCAGTCCATCCTGACAACATGATTTAATATTTACAAGAGTATCACTTGAATCAAACTTTCCAGAATTGTTTCAACCTCTGCGGGGAATTTCACACGTCTTAAACTCATTTCAGGGAAGTCACATTCCCAAAACGATGTGAAATCAAAATCATAAACCCCATGACCACCCATTTATCAAATTTAAACTTTGACTGAACTTCCGACATATTTCCACAATGTCACCATAAATAAACTTTATTCACCATTTCACATATAATTTAAATCCTCTGATTTAATTGCTTCCATTTAATTTCTTTGATAATATTCATATAATTCAATTTATTTATGTTAATCCTTTCAATTTAATTCATTGTAAAATAT
Source organism: Meconema thalassinum (assembly GCA_946902985.2). Classification (NCBI taxonomy): domain Eukaryota; kingdom Metazoa; phylum Arthropoda; class Insecta; order Orthoptera; family Tettigoniidae; genus Meconema; species Meconema thalassinum. The sequence continues at coordinate 197,130,888 of OX336391.1, read as the reverse complement.
ATATATTATTTAGAATAATCCAAACTGGTATTTTATGAAGATTAATGGATGCACAAATTCCACCAGCTATGAGCTTAAAATTTTTAATACATCAACCAATCTCTAGACAAAATGCCTCTCATGCTGTCAATACGTTAAATAGGACACGGTAAGGCCTTCAGCAAAAACTAGGACGAGACATCAACTTATTCATATTTAAACGACTACACCATGTGGGAGACTATACAACAGTCTAGGACTGTAGAATTTCACAGACGATAGGCCACTAGCTTCCCACATGAGCGACTATATTGTCCTCATTTTTAGCCTATTTTCAATTTTGAAAAAAAATAGGCTTATGAGATCACATTTTGTCCGTGTGTGTGCGTGTGTATGTGTGAGGTGTGTGTGGGTGTCCCCCTAATAAAATCTAAACGGCTGGAGCGATTTCAATGAAACTCAGTAATTTCATAGCATTATTCCCGGTGACCTCGACCGTGCCCTTCAAATTTTGTTACGTCCACCAATCCAACATGGCGGCTGTGCGAAATATTTCACTAGCATTCAATATCTCCGAAGCTATTACGGATATCGCCCTGAAATTGTGTACGGTGATAAAGGGCACTACTAGAAGTTCACCTATGAGACGTTCAAAAACCTGGTGACTACAAAACCAACATGGCGGTCAAGCGAAGTTGAGACTTTTAAATTGACTTTTCTCGCGATTTAACTATCCAAACGTAATGAAACTTGGTACAGCAAATGTTTATACACATTGTAATGAACTAGAGTCTAATTTAGTTCAATTGTTTACATAACCTCAAAATGGCGGCTGTGCGAAATATTTCACTGACATTCAATATCTCCGAAACTATTACAGATAACATTCTGCAATTTTGTACGGTGATAATGGGTACTGATACAAGTTTACCTATGTATATTTCATAAACCTGTAAAGTACAAAACGAGCATGGCGACCAAGCGAATTTGAAATGTTTTGATTGACTTTTCTCGTGATTCAACTCTCTGAGCGCAGTGAAATGAGATACAGTAAATGATTTTTAAGATTGTAATGAACTGCCATCGAATTTAATTCAATTGTTTACATAACCTCAAGATGGCGGCTGTGCAAAATTTTAAAATTAAGATTTTATTTCTTGTGTCGTAATCATGCGATCGAGGTGAAAGTTTGAATAATGAACCTAGGCAATAATTGTCTTTGAATGGTACATAACTCTATGGCCTATACATATAACAATCCTAAATGGCGAGCTTCCGAAATATTTAGACAGTTCTCAATACTTATGAATCTTTTACAGCAACCAAACTGAATTTTTTTATGTTCATAGAGACTATAAACATATGTTCACCTAAAGGACTTTCAGTAACCTGGTGAGCACAAATCCAACATGACGGCGACGCGAAATATAAATATTTAAATGGACGTTTCTCGCGATTTAACTATCCGAGTGCCGTGAAACGTTGCACGTTAAATGCTTATACAAATGTTGATCCACTGGCATCTAATTTATTTCAATTGTTTGCATAATCACAAGATGGCTGCTGTGCGTAATTTTAAAATCTCGTTTTTACTTCTTGTGTTCTAATCATGCGATTGAAGTTTGAATACCACACGTACACAATAATCTTAATGTAATAGTACAAAAATAAAAATCCAACGTGGCGACCATCTGAAATATTTAGACGGTTCTCAATATCAACGAATCTGTTACAGTAATTAAACTGAAATTTTGAATGTTGATAGAGGCAATTAACATTAGCAGGATATATGAAAATAGGCTGTATAGTTCTTCACGGTACTACTTGTTAATCATATTTGAGCATGGAGCAAATATTTGACCCTCAAAACTCAACTTTATAAACATCCTTTATTAATTCATATTTTATTTTCACTTAACATTTGACCATTATATTCTTATTTTTATAATGACCCCTCAGCTACGCAGGCTGGATTCAATGGCTTCTAAGCAACCAACACATGGGATCATGCTCTCCCTTACAAAATTTACATATCTCGGCCTTTCACATAGGTGTAATAAACTTTTAATGTCTGCCCCAACACACTCCTATTAAACAGTCGCATAAATCCAATACATAGTTCCACATTTTATACAATATTCGTATATGAATGACCTTCCGCTCCCAGTATCAAAGATCACGCTTTCGGCATGTCCCTCTATTCAAAATCAACTCCCATATTATCAACTACGATCCATTATTCCTCCAATTATTAACCGCTATTTTTACCAGGAATTATTATTATTATTATTGGAAAATGTTCCAAACAATATAATCATTTACATATTATTAGTATTATCATTATGGCTTGACTATCAGTCATACAGCCTTCCGATATCATATCTCAACTTCATTTACAACGAAAAATATTTTACATTTATTTTAAATTCAAATATAAAAATTTATAAATTCACCGAAAATTTCGAACTAATATTTCAAAGGAATAATATTAAACGAAATGTGGCTATCCACATTCCTCATTTATCAACATATTAAAATGAGTACCTACTAATAAAGTCGAGAAAATATCATAAACAAATTAATTTAATTATAAACCATTTAATTTTGAACAAATCCAAATATTTTTTCAAAGTTCCCTAATATAAGGTTTAGGGGTGGAATGGTGTAAAATATCTTCCACACAATAGTCTACTGCTATATCGAAGCTTATCAGGTTGACATCCCAACCGCACTAGATTTTCATCAAAGAGATCCATTCGAAATAAATTGGCTGATAAATCTTCAAATGTACTATAACATCTTGAAATAAATATCCAGAAGCAGAAACCTACTTAGCAGACAGTATAGTCGAAATTGAGAATGCAATAAACTAGCTACTTAATAATAAAGTTGGCTTACATCGTGAAGATCTTGTATGAAGAATCGTTCTGACGTAGATTCCATGTCGTCCGGCTGGCAAACGTTCTTTCCAGTGAATAGATGTTCCGCGTCCCACCTCGCCTACACTCCATTATTCCGGAAGATGTTCCCAAAAATCCCATGATATCTCACCTCAAGTTCTTTTAGTTCTTCATGGTGACGGTCCGATCTATCATTTTCAAACAACTATGATCCATGTCTGGCAACATAATGTTATAAATATTCGAGTCCCAATCTAACACTTGCAGCTTTGTGCCACAGAAAACTTCCTAACTCGACTGGTTCACTTCCCGTTCTAGAATATCTACACCGGGTCCGAAATCATTTTTCAACCATAACTGTTGGTTCGATCCTCGCGTACTGTATTTGCTTATGGCCTTGATGTTTGAACCGATACACTGACAATCTTAAGAGTGGTTTACGTAGCATGCTAGTACCATTTCTAGTTTCCAGGCTAGATTCCCTAGATGAGTAAGGAATTCCCCAAAGCTTTGCACACACCAAAGCAATGGCTTGCCCATCTAGCCTATTTATGATATATGGATTATAAGGCCCACATCATATACGTTGATTGCCTTCCAAATCTTTTAGACTAGTATCGTCAAACACAATATCTGCCAAGCATGCAGACCCTGAGCGCACGGTGTTAGTAGTCATACAGTCAAGCCTCACCTCCTCACATGTTGCGTGCAGCCTAACTTCCGTCAGCCACTCCGATGCAAAACATAATCCTTGCGCCTTGGATCCTTCATCTCCAATATCTTCTGATCCAAACGACGGATTATCTTGATCCCTTCGGTATTTTACCCAGTAATGAGTACTGCACGTTCCCCCCAATGTTTTGGTGGTTCAACCTCTTCACATTAAAACTCGTAAATATACCATATGAGATCTCTCATATCGAAGCTCTCTCCATCTAGTGTCATCTTGATGAAACTAAAAACCTCAGCTCCGCGCGTTCTTCAAACAGTTGGTTCATCAAAGAAAAACAATCAGTGGCCCTCATCTAAATGGTCACAATATGAAGTCACGTACATTATCACTAATTCCCGATATAGTACTGTAGTTTTAAAACAGATAGCGTTTTATAATTAATTCAGGATGGCCTCTACTTGTTATATTCAGTTTGTTAAATTTATCACCAACGCTACTGAGTCGTCCAATATAAAATTCCTCCCATGCCAGGTTTTGTCTTAATTGTGCAATTTTATCCTGAATGCTTGCCATGGTGGGTGAGTGGTTATTGTGTCGGACTGCCATCCTCATGCTTGCAGGTTCGCTCCTGGACGCGGCAAGTAATTTTTGAAAGACGACAAAAATCTCAGCACGAATGTCATCCGTTTTAGGAATGTTATAGGACCCATTTGCATTCAGTAGGCCGTGTTCATAATGGCAAAATTAATCTCGGGATTTTACGCCAACACCAAGTTCCACCTCTCTCTACTAGAAAGCGCTATATTGTCAAAGAGCATAGAAATCTAACCTCATTTAGTCATAGTGCTCCAAAGAACGACAAAAATTCGACATGCAAGCTGCCCTCTGGACGCAAATGACAACGCATGCACCCGGCACTCGAGATCATACGATATTATCATCTTGGTATATTAAAATAGTTTTCAAAAAATGTCACCCTTTACTAAAACTGAAATATCTCGGGAAGTATTTGCGCAACGACGACGTTTGTTGTTTTAAAATGTAATGCCCGTCAAGCACCGTCGATTGATACCCACCTTACTTGATTATATCATTTGAGTATTAAAGTAATTGCGAATAATACTTCCTTCAAGGTCTCACGAAAATAGAATCGAATGACTTGACGGACATATTGTCGCTAGGCGACAACGACCAACACTGTATCATGATATTCTACGCCGCCCCAATAATAAATCTAACTTGATATTAACGGAGAGTTCCCTAATTACGTCATGATATCGTTAACTCCCACCTGCTCCACTCGGGCGCTAATGTCGCATGTATCGATACATGATATCGTTAACTTCTACCTGTTCCACTCGGGCGCTAATGCCGCATGTATCCATACAATAAGTAGAAGGGGATTCTGTGCACATAATTTAATTAAATCTTCTCAAAGAATGGATTACTTTGAGACTGAAATGCTCATGCACAATCATCAGTCATTTTGCTAATGACACTGTCATGTCACCATCACTTTGAATTAAAACAAATACTGTATACGAAAGACAACTAATTTCACGAAGATGCCGCTACAGTTGAATGTTGGAACCGCCATTTTGTATTGTGTATCCGATGTTTCTGTTATATAGTCTTTGGTCTCACCTGCTACGAACTGTCTTCTTTTCGTTTCATCATTCGTCCTTATAGGTTGTGTGCTCAATCGATACAATGAATCATATTATGATGAATGAGAGACGACACTCAATTACAAATGTTATAAAGATTAAAGGTGACGGTAATTGTCTGTTCAGGTCATTGCCATATTGTGAGTACAACAATCAGAGTTTATTTACACAGGTTAGAAAGCGAATTGTAAAACATGTTACAGACAAGTGGAATAATTATTCTTCCTTTATTGTTGGCAACAGCGATATGTACGAAACTGCTATCAATACGAGCGATGATTACAAAATGTATATGTCTATGAATGGTGTTCATGGAGGTCATGTTGATTTAGTTGTCGCTGCTCAAGTTTGCAAAATGGATATTTATTCGTGGATTACTACCGTCGTATGGAAGGTGACTGGTTAAAATATATACGTCATCAACAAACGAAGTTACGAGTTGATACATATGCCGGTTTAGCAGACACCTTGCCTGTACGAGCAGAAAATGAAAATCTCAGAGTCGGTCGTATTGTAGTTTTGCCATCTTCTTTTACAGGTAGCCCAAGGAAAATATTGCAAAATTATGAGGATGCAATGGCGATAATGAGGAAGTTTGGAAAGCCAGATTTATTCATTACGTTCACCTATAACGCGGGCTGGCCAGAAATACTTAACAGCATTCATCTCTGGGAAACAGCTAATAATAGGCCTGATATTGAAGTGAGAGTTTTCCATTGCAAAGTAAAGGAATTGCTACGATTGGTTAATGTTAAGGAAATTTTCGGTAAAAGCATATCTATATACAGTGGAATTTCAAAAACGAGGTCTCCCGCACATCCATTTACTCTTAACATTAACGGAAGATTGTAAGTTTCGAGAAATTTCTGACATTGACAGTGTGGTGTCAGCCGAAATACCAGATCTCGAGGATGAAGCGCTATACGAGTTGGTAAGGCGTCATATGGTACATGGTCCTCGCGGTTCTTTGAATCCTTCTTCAGTCTGTATGAAAGATGGCGTATGTAAGAAAGATTTCCCTAAACATTTTCAGGAAGAGGCCAAAGATAACGCCAATGGTTATCCTTCGTATAGGAGAAGAAATAATGGACGGATTATTATAAAACAATTCGGAGGCATTGACATTGAAATCGATAGTCGATTCATTGTTCCCTACAATCCATTTCTTTTACTTTACTTGCAAGCTCATATTAATGTTGAAATATGCTCAAGTGTTCAGAGTGTTAAATACATCCACAAATATCTTATATATTAAAATCCACAAGTATGTGTATAAAGGTCATGACTGCTGCATTGTTAAAATATGTGCTGAAGGCGAAACGGTGAAATACGATGAAATTACTTCTTTCCGCATTCAGGATATTTTCATTTCACATGCATGAACAGTCACAATCTATCGTGCGATTACCAGTTCACTTGCCAAACTTGCAAAATATCTATTTTAAAAATGATAACGCTCCTGATATTTTACTTCAAGCACAGTTGCGCAACACGGAATTACAAGCGTGGTTCAAGTTAAATCAAGATACGCAAGCCAGAAGTCCGTATATATATCCTGAAACACCAGTGCATTACGTCTGGAATACGAGCAACTGCCAGTGGCTAAAAAGAATAAATGTTTCAAAAACTAGGCTATAGGCAGACTGTATAATGTTTCGCCTACAGAAACAGAAAGGTATTATTTACGCCTGCTATTGCTTCACGTCATAGGTGCTACCAGCTTCCAGGATCTACGAACATGCAAAGCAGTTGTCTATTCTACTTTTAAAGAAACAGCTAAGGAGTGAGGTTTGCTGATTGACGATTCTGAATGGCAGCGTTGTTTGGCAGAAGCGTCACAATTTCAGATGCCTTCTCAGTTACGACAACTGTTTTCTTACATAAGTATCTTTCAGACCCCTTCAAATGTAAGATAGTTATGGGACATTTTCAAGAATTCATTATCAGAAGATTATCTGCAGTTTCACGAACCTAACATTGCATATCAGTTCACTCTTATACATATTTCTAATACATTAAAGCTCCATGGTCTTCCCATTACTTCTCTCGAATTGTCAGCTATTATTGATAATTTCCCTCAGACAAATTGACCAATGAATTATCAAAAACTTAATGAGAATCAATTAAGTCGGATGATAAACCAAGCAAATGGAAACCAAACTACCAAATTACAGAAATTTTGGGGTTAGTACAAAACAGCAATGAAAGGATGAGTAATGCATATTTCATTGACGGTCCAGGGGGCACCGGGAAAACATTTCTTTACTAATGCTTGATTCACAGATGCACAAATTTGGGGTTAAATGTAGTTTCTGTTGCATGGACTGTTATTGCAGCAATGTTACAACCTCAGGGGCGCACTGTACACAGCCAGTTCAAGTTACATCTACATTTACATGAAGGTTCTGTATCAGGAAGAAAAGTTCAAAGCAAGGAAGCTTTTTGTATTCGTTCAGCAAAACTTATCATCTGGGATGAAGCCCCTATGGCTAATAAGCACGCGTTGATGTGTGTAAATCGGTCACTCAAGGGCATCATGAATAACAACGTGCCTTTCGGAGGAAAACTTATCATCTTAGGTGGAGATTTTAGGCTGGTATTGCCTGTTGTGCCTCACGCATTTAAAGAAGCATCAGTCCAAATGTCAGTAAGGTTCTCTCCTTTGTGGCCATTATTCAAAATTTTTAAACTCAACAAAAATATGCAAGCGTATGCAGATCAACGTGACTTTGCAAACTTCTTGATACAAATTGGTAACGGTGAATACACTCACGTCGATGGAGAAATTTCAGAATTAGTCCTACGCTGAAAAATATTTCACGCTTTTCAAAAATAGCGATTTTAGCACCTAAAAATGAACATTGTAAAGAAATCAATGACAAAGTTTTAGACCTAATCCCAGGATCATCGAGAACTTACATCAGTGTGAATAATTTGATTACTGAAGATGAGAGTGAACTTCTACAATTCCCAATAGAATTTTTAGACAGCATAGGTATAAGTGGATTGCCACCCCATATCTTTCGACTAAAAGAATGCTCAATTGTGATTTTGTTGAGAAATATTTATGTTACCCAAGGTCTGTTGAACGGTACTAGACTGTTGGTTTGGAAGATGCATGACAATTGCTTACAGCCGGAAATTATTACTGGCGTAAATGTTGGAAACAATGTCCAACTCCCTCGCCTTGACCTTACGCCATCAGATACTTCTATGCCATTTTCCTTCAAAAGGAGGCAGTTTCCAGTACGTTTGGCTTTTTGTATAACTATCAATAAAGCTCAAGGTCAAACACTAGATCAAGTAGGCATTTATTTACCTCAACCGGTGCTTAGCCACGGACAACTTTACTGTATGCCGCACTATCGCAAGCAAAATCTTTCATGACGTCAAAGTTCAAATAGAACCAAAAGGCAAGCGAACAGCAAATGTCGAATGGAAGGAAGTACTATTACAATTTTGAAACGAATGTTGCGGAGGATCACAGACCTCAGCAAACGGGGCACAGATTAAATAACAATTATATAAGGACGTCCGCATCCCTAATACGATAACTCTACTGTGGTAATGGTAAAAAAGTACTATCGTCCTACATCGGTCATTACTATCCTACATCCTGTTATTTCATTCCTTCATTTCTATAACAAAGATATACTCAATCAAATTTACAGCTTAATAAATATTAATTCCGTGTGAGTTATATTTTCTTTTCTCATCAATCGCCTTTACTTACTATTCTATCTGTAGGGGTGGAGGCGATAGCTGACTTTACAGAGATGTGCAAATTTGATGTCAGTTTTCCAAAATTGCATTTTTACTTTTCACGGTTTAATGCACTAAGTATGCTTACAAGGCGATGAAATTACTTCAAATGTTTAACCAAGACTCCTAATTATATTTTCATTTAAGAAACTCAAATTAAAATGATTTTTTAGAATTTCCACTAACAGAGGAGCCTTGCAAATGCAAAATGCCACACGTTTCGTTTTTATTACTTCACTCTACTTTACGTGTGAATTTAGAGCGGAGGGATTTGGGGTCTTTTAACTGATGAACGCTATTGAACTATTCAAAGGTTCATGAACTAAGCATTGAAATCACCTGACTTGAATTCTAAAGTCAATAAAAAATTGTAAATGGACCCAGCTCAAATATCCCACGGAATCCAATAATCTGAATGTTTCCAGACGCAATTCCTTATGGGAAAAGGTATAATTCCACGGGAGAGGAAACACTACTAAGTAGGACAACAAAAGAAGTTGGTAAATAAAATGATTTTGAATAAAAGTAATTATGACTAATTAAAATTATTTATTTAATTCTATTAATTTGCACACCTCTATATGTTAACCAAGAGTTACATCTCTAAATTCAAATATAAGAGACCCATCTTTTATTTTAAATTTATACCATTGTTCATAAGTAGACAAAACACCAAATTGTACCGCTGTAGCCTTAAATTGTGTGGATATCTCTATCTACTTAGTATAAAACAAAGTTCCAATTCTTGGATGTAACGGGTAATCTCGAGAGCAACTTGATGGATTTTGATGCGGTTTTCACCATTCTGTAAAGGATTTATCGATGAAGGATTAGGTAGAAAAACATTTATTTATGACTTAAAGAAGCCGAGCATTTACGATTTCAGTGAATTGAGTTTAAGAAAAACCTAACGTCCATGTGTCTTTTAAGCTTACACTGGGTAAACCGTTAAAAATATTGATATTCTCTGAGAATTGTTCAGCATGAAAAGTTCTGCAGGAAAGTCCGCGACAGCTCCCACATCGACCACTGTAAGTGTTTTTACGTTTTCATTTCATCCAGCAATCTTCATTCAGTGGAAATTTAAATTACTAGCTTCAGAGTGAGTTTAAGAGCTAGCGAGCGACCTATCACCCTAGCTTCAGCCAGCATCACACTGCCGAGTCTTGTCGAGTTAATTCTTCAGAGAAGAGTATAGCTTATGTGTTTGGAGTTAGCTGTTCACCTCGGCCTGACGTCCGTGCGCCTTTTAAGTTTACGCAGGATAAATAGTGGGACACACACACAGAGGACAGGCAGACACCCACACAATTGATCTCATAAGTCTACTTCATCATTTACCCAAAAGCGACGGTACCGTAAATGTCTGTTCAGGTCACTAGCATGAAGACATGCAAATGTCATATGGACAGAAGTGCTGTAGGATTGTTGAAGTGAATGCTGCGGAACAGCACGGGTCTTCTAGTTATATCCTAAATTTCAAATATGTGTATTTGAATAATACACTTAGCCGCCATCTTGAATATATGGAATCTATGTTATTTTGCTTTGGGCGTACCAAGCGACTTATACGGTTCTCTCACATAACTAATTTCTCTTATGATGGCTTTATGATATGGAGAGTTAGGAATTTATTTTGAACCTCAAGATGACCACCGTGTTCTATAATAACTATTGTAATCATTTCAATAATTCAATTAAGAAGTCTTATACGAGTATAATACTCGTCGCTAGTCAGGAATCAGTTATGTTAAGAAATTGTATACTAACTTGACGATTTTAGTGTTATAATTGCTCGTTCAGCCGCCATCTTCAATGTATGGGGTATACTTTCTTTTGCCCTGCTCATACAAGGCCACAATTACTAATTTGTCACTCAAGTTTAGTCACTGTAACTGTTAAGTGTGGAGAGTTACTTATTTTTGTATTTTAAAACTTCAAGATGGGAGTTGCGCGTAATATTCAATCTTACAGTATATCGCTATGTTGATGGTAACAGAGGGCCCTTATTTAAAACTATCTAACTGCCAAATGCTGTGAGCATTCATTTATTGGATAATAAGTCATGGATTATAGTTCGTGCACGATTCGTACGGCCACCATCTTGAAATTATTCAGCTTATGACCTTCTAGTTAAAGAATCGGACGATCTCAGTGAAAGGGTGTGTTTTTCTAAAATTGTAGATCCAATGATTAGTTTAGTTATAATTCGATTTAAGCATTGAACACTTGGTTGGCCACAATTTAATTTTGTTAAGATGGCGGCAATACAAAACAAGACACTGAGGTGCGCTTTGATGGTGTTACCTAGAAAGCTCTTTACGTTTCACTATTTATTTATTATTATTTTTTATTTATTAATTTATTAATTTATTAATTAATTCATTAATTCCTTTATTAATTCATTTATTAATTATTTATGTATTTTATTTATTTATTTATTTATTTATTTATTTTGTGTGCAAAATTGGGATACCTTGCAGCAATGAATTGAAAACATAATTCTGCTGATGTACTTACCTGACTAATGCTTCCCGTGAGAGCCAGTCACGATTCCGCGCGAAGGTTCTGCTACAGAACAGTAGGAAGAGTGCGAAGCCAGCGGCTAATAGCAGCGCTCTCTGTCTTAGTAGGGCTCCCCACAACAATTGGGCGCCGTACGCTGCAAGCAGCATGGAGCCAAGGCTGTAAATACAGAGAAAACTGTAAGGTCATCAGTTAACATATTGGTGACTTGTATTTAAATACATAGAATAGAGCAAAATCAGCAGACAGCAGTATGGAAGGTAGAATACGGAGTAAAATCCTGAATTACTTTCTTCGAGAATATAAAGAAAAGTTTAGATTTTAAATATTATTTATTTCTTTACCTGAGAACGGAAGTTGACCTACGTTCCAAATAGAAAGCGTCTAGTTAATTCTAGTCCGAGGATAAGAACAGAGTACACTCGGCCATCTCTGTACAATTTGACCGGGAGTGTAATTATTTGGCCGCGAAAGTCTATGTTACACCTCTTGGTATCTCTATGGGTAGGCGATAATGTTAAAGGAGCACTTAGTTCCTCCAACAAGGAAATACGATGCCCGTCACATCGGACGTAGTGCATGGCCTCAGCAGCGGTCCGGGCAAGAAGCTCCCAGAGACCGCTGATGAATCTGACTGGTTGCACCTATGCGAAACCCTGAAATAGACACAGTAAAAAAACTAGAAACCTATATAATCTAAATTTGCTAATCTAAATTAGCGCCTATGACTGTGAATCTAGAGATCTCGGGTTCGAATCCCGGACGGTGTAGATATTTTTGCTACCAGATTATCATTTTAAACGATATTTATCATATCAATATGACTCATTTTAACAGAATCCATTTGTAATTACGTGTTGGTCTGTGAATCAAGAGGTCCTGTTTATAAGGAATATAAGGTTATGAGCGGTGTCTCGTCTATTAATCTAGTTGACCCATATAGTATTCTTTATTTAGGCTAGTGCTGGTGGTAGCTACAAATCATCTAATAAAATAAGTTACGTATTATAAACAACAATATCTGTAAAACACTCCCTTTAACAATAGATTAATATTTTTGCCAATAATAGTATAAAATAACGGTGTATCAACAATTTCACGTGAGATTTCTTCTATGTCAGATGTTACACATCATATGCGACTACTGTAAGTCTCGTATTTTTAGCCTATATTCAATTTTGAAAAAAAAATAGGCTTATGATCACCTTTTGTCCGTGTGTGTGTGTGCGTGTGTGTGTGAGGTGTGTGTGTGTGTCCCCCTAATAAATTCTAAACGGCTGGAGAGATTTCAATGAAACTCGGTAAGTTCATAGCACTATTCCGGGCGACCCCGACCGTGCCCTTAAAATTTTGTTACGTCTCACAAATCCAGCATGGCGGCTGTGCGAATTATTACACCAGCATTCAATATCTCCGAAACTATTACCAATATCACCCTGGGATTTATTACGGTGATAAAGGGAACCACAAAAAGTTCACCTATGTGACTTTTGAAAAGCTGGTAACTACAAAACCAACATGGCGGCCAAGCGAATTTGCGACGTTTAAATAGACGTTTCTCGCGATTTAACCAACCAAACGCAGTAAGACATGGTACAGTATATGTTTATACACATTGTAGTGCACCGACATCTAACTTCGTTCAATTGTTTACTTAACCACAAGATGGCGGCTGTGCGAAATATTTCACCGGCATTCTATATCTCTGAAACTATTAGCGGTATTACCCTGAAATTTAGTACGGAGATAAAGGGGACTACTCGAAGTTCATCTATAGGATTTTCAAAAAAAAGTCAACTACAAAACGAACATGGCGGCCAAGCGAATTTGAAAATTTAAATAGACCTTTCTCGCGATTTAATGTTGCAAACGCAATAAAACTTGGTACAGGACATGTTTATACACGTTGTAATGCACTGGTATCTAATTTATTTCAATTGTTTACATAACCTCAATATGGCGGCTGTGCGAATTTTTTACTTAAGTTTTTATTTCTTGTGTCGTAATCATGCGATCGATGGGAAAGTTTGAATAATGAACCTACGCAATAATTTTCCTTTAATGGTACATGACTCTATGGCCTATAGATTTAACAATCCAACATGGCGACCATCCGAAATATTTAGACGACTCTGAATATCTACGAATCTATTATAGCAATCAAACTGAATATTTTTATATTCATAGGGGCTATGAACATAAGTTCACCTATAGGACTTTCAATAACCTGGTGATCACAAATCCAACATGGCGGCGACGCGAAGTATAAATATTCACATGGATGTTTCTCGCAATTTAACCATCCGAGTGCAGTGAAACTTGGTACAGTAAATCCTTATACGAATGTTAATCCACTGGCATCTAATTTATTTCAATTGTTTCCACAACCACACGATGGCAGCTCTGCGAAATTTTAAAATCTCCTTGTTACTTCTTATGTCCTAATCATGAGATTGAAATTTGAATGCTACACGTACACAATAAGCATCATGCAACAGTGCATAACTGTAGGACCTACATATATAAAATCCAACATGGCGGCCATCCGAAATATTTAGTCGGTTCTCAATATCTACGAATCTATTACAGCAATCAAACTGAAATGTTGTATGTTGGTAGTGGCAATTAACATAAGTAGTATATATGAAAATAGGCTGTATAGTTCTTCACGGAACTACTTGTTTTAATATTGTTTAGAATCACAGGGAAAAATTATGAATCAATTCAGGGAAACCATGGACTTAGATCGCTGAAAGCAGACATACTTCCATCTGAATGACCACTGCTCTCATCTCCATCAGTAACATTGTCACTTGATGATAAACCCAGAACACAGTCTCCAATATCACAGTCCGATTTGTCCAAATGCCTTAAAATTGTAGCGAATGAGTAGTGGAGTAGTACGGGTTCTGCTTCACTTGACACTCCTGTGCCCAATAAACCAACATGGCCGCCGCGCGAAGTTGAAACATTTAAATAGACTTTTCTCTCGAACCCATGGTCGGAGTTTCACGAATGAGGTGTTCATAGGACTTGAGGTGACGCCCCTTTGCTATGGACCACTCGTTATACTTTTGAAAAAAAAAAAATGAAAATTTTTGTTTTTGAAACTAGGTGATAGTTTGAAAACTAAACATGATAGAACGTTGTGCCATAGCTCAAACGAATGGTCTTTATGCCCTTTATTTTCTATAATGAAACTTTTTTATTTTTTATATTTTTTTGAAAACACTCGAATTTTGAAAATCCTATATTTTGGAAACTAGGAACTCTACAAAAAAAATTGTTTAACGTAAATCAATGGTCCCTACCCCCTCTACCCCCAAAATAAATTTCAAGTCTCTAGGATGAAAACCTGCAGTAGTGTGGTAGTGGGGGAGCTGTCTCACTTAGGAAGTTGTGAGCCCCTGCGACCTTGGAATGGAAGGAGCCATGCTAGGAGGGCGTGCTTGGATTCGTTTTTTTCGTCTCGTTGTGCTCTTTACGGGAATGTAGGTGTCGAAAAGGTGAAAATCTGGAAACACGGTCTTTTTGGGGTAAAAACGTGATTTTAGACTTTTTGCTATATCTCGCGAACCAAGTATGCTAGAGACATGAACGAGGGGTCCAAGGACTCGGAGTGACGTCCTCTTTGCTATGGACCACTCGTTATATTTTAAAAAAAAAATTGGAAACGCGATTTTGGGGTAAACACGTGTTTTTTGTGATTTTTGCCGATATCTCACGAACCAATAACGCTAGAGACGTGTAGGAGGTGTCCTAGGACTCGGGGTAACGCCCCCTTTCGAGTGTGGTAGATATTTTTTCCAAAAATAATTCACAAAGGGCCTAACGCCATACATGTTGAAAAAACGTTTTCTTTTTCTTTACCTGTTTATAATGTCCATGAAGCGTGGTGGTTGAGAGAGACGATACGGCTGGGTGTGTGTGTGTTTCAACGAACCTGTCGCTGACCACGGTGGCTGTGCTCAATAGATCAATCGCTATTTCGGCGGGTCGGTGTATGACAGAGCGAGGGTGCGTTTTCTGATATTTTACCTTTAACGTGTAAACGGTGATGAGAACTAGGTTCTATGTTGGTCGAAGCGAGTAGAGAAAATAAACTTGCCGACGAGCAGGAGGTGAAGGTCATTTGAGATTATTGGAAGGCGTTGATCTGACTTGACAACAGGTGACGCTTGAAGGTGAAATAATCTTACCATCGTGGTGGCAGGGGAGTGTGAAAGGCGTGCACACATGTGTGAAACCACAGGCACGCTAAACCAGTGACATCCTGTTTTGCTTCGTACGTGACAAAATGCAAGTTCATGTGAAATTTGATCTTTCACAGGTGTTCGCTTGGGTGTTAGCTGTCCACGTGCGCGATAACTGTTAACAAGTTACATCCTGTCTTGCTTCGTACGTGACAAAATGCAAGTTCAGGTGAAATTTGATCCGGCACAGGTGTTCGCTTGGGTGTTATCTGTCCACGTGCACGATAAGAGAATCTTCAAAGCGTGGGAAAAAAAAGATTATACATGCAACATAGCATATATAAAGACATGTCGTTATCATTTCCACGCTCACTTAAGTGACTACCTTTGAACACACTGCGTTGCAAGAAACCCCTGGTCTTGTTTATCAGTTTTGGTGTTGGTAGAAAATACTTAACCTTGTTGTGGGGTAGGTATATATTTATTTATATATTTATTGATTTTTATATAAATACATGCAATTATTTATTGATTAGGTAATTAATGATTTTTATTTATTTATTTGTTTGCAGATAACGTGTATAGCCTACCTGTCGTGTGTCTGTGGGAAATATATATTAAAGAAAGAGAGAAAGACAGAAAAGAAAACCATTTCCACACTAGCCCACGAGACGGGAATATAGCAAAGCATTATACGTCAAGGTGAGATTTGTTTTATTATATAATATAACCTGTTTGATTTTGTTTTGTTTATGAAATACATAAACTATATGGAATGGATATACTTATGGTGGTTTATTTTATTTCTTTTTAGATATTTGGAGAAAAAAAAAGGGTTCACTGCTACAGCAAATACAGTTGAAAACCAAGTGGCTTTAGAGTGGAACCATTGTCAAGCAGTCTACAGCTGAAAACTCAGGTGAGAGTGTTCTTTCTAAAATAATGTCATTTGCTACTGCTAGCGATAGCCTAACTTGGGAACCTCTAAACAGTTGTTTCAAATCACGTGTGTGCTCTGGCCGCGTAGTCAATGTTAGAAAAAGTTTGATTCCCAAAGAATTTTTACAATCTTGTTTTGAAATTTTTAAAATTGAAATTTGCACAGCGCAAAGGTTGCATACGGCTTTAAAGGTGAATACAGAACTAGTGTGCGATTTCATATATAAAAAGAAGGACGTAGAGCATAAAGAGACATTTTATATTTGCAGTAAAATGCAAGAGCTATTCATAGCCCATAATTTGGAACAGTGGTATGAAACCCACGTGGTGAATGCCTTGCTATCAAAATTTGATAAACTGCAACAAGGACCGAGTGGCCTTGCCTTAGACAAAATTCACCATTTACAAATCAACATTTGTCATTTCAACCCGTTGAATGCTGGGTCTAGCTTTATTAAAACACCACCAGCAATAGCATTGAAAAAGGCTGTGGTGAATATTAAGAATTATGACAATGATTGCTTTCTGTGGTCCATGGCCGCGTATTTGCAGCCAGCACAAGACCGTAATGGTTCTCGACCAGGAAAGTACAAGGCCAAGTTTGATGAATTGAAACAAACGTTAAATTTAACTCGAGTGTCGTTCCCTATGGACTTAACCGAGATCCATAGGTTTGAACAAGACAACCAGGACTTTTCGTTCATGGTGTATGGCCTTGATGGTGATGAGATTGTGGGTCCTCTTTATGCCACAAAAGAACCGAAACGACACCACATTCATCTTTTATATCTGTCTGAGGGAGAGGTGAATCACTATTGCCTTATTAAGAGCCTAAGTAGATTGCTAAGCAGTCAAATGTCAAAGGACAAGTGTGCAAAACATATTTGTGACCGTTGCTTGCAATATTTTACAACCTCCATGCTCTTAGAACGTCATAGGGTAGATTGTGTTACTCAGGAAGCGGTGAGACTGATATTGCCACAAGGGGACAAGGCTGTGTTAAACTTTAAAGACATTCATAAGCGTGACACTGTTCCCTATGTGGTATATGCAGATTTCGAAGCACTCACCACACCCATGGCGGGATGTGAACCAGATCCCACCGTTAGCTCAACCACACCCATTCAAAAACATGAACCCTTTGCCATAGGATTTAATGTGGTGTGTGCCTACGACCCCACGCAATCCGTTTACAAATACCGCGAGGGGCCAGATTGTGCCAAATGGTTCTTGGATGAACTTGTCAAGTTGGCCGACCATGTACAGGAATTACTGGACCACCCAGTACCCATGAGCCTATCTCCAGAACAACAGCAGCAGTATGAGCATGCCATGACATGCCATATCTGCGAAAAGCCTATTTTAAGTGGAGAGGAAAAAGTCAGAGACCACTCGCATTTTACAGGGGAGTTTCGTGGAGCTGCGCACAGCAAATGCAACTTGAGCTTTCCAGCTCCTCGTTTCATCAGTGTCTTTTTCCACAATCTGGCGAATTATGACATTCAGTTTTTGATTCGTGAATTGGGCCATGTCAATAAGGGCTCGTTTACCATTATTCCCCAAAACCATGAGCGTTTTACAGCCCTGACATGGTGGTTGGGCGACTTTAGCATTCGATTTTTGGATTCCTTTAAGTTTATGGCATCCTCGCTAGACAGCCTTGTGAATGGCTTGAATGAGGAGGAATTAAAAAATACTAGAATGCATTTTAATGATCCTGAGCAATTTCAGTTGTGCATTCGGAAAGGTATATTCCCGTATGATTTCTGCAACAGCTGGGACGTGTTAAAGCAAAGAAAACTCCCTCCACAAGAGAAATTTTACTCGAAACTAACACGCAGTACCGTTTCCGATGAAGACTATGCACATGCATGTCAAGTTTGGCGAGTGTTTGGCATGAACACGCTAAGTGAATATGCTTTGCATTACCTAAAACTGGATGTATTGCTGCTCACTGATGTGTTTGAAAAATTCCGTGAGTTGTGTCAACACATTTACGGTCTTGACCCGGCTCACTATTATACGAGTCCTGGACTCTCGTTTGATGCCGCTTTGAAATACACTCAAGTGGAATTGGATTTACTCACTGACGTAGACATGGTTCTATTTTTTGAAAAGGGCATTCGTGGCGGCTTTGTGTCACTTAACCAACGCCATGCCGAAGCGAACAATGTCTACATGCCTGATTATTCACTAGACAAACCAGAATCGTACTTAATGTACTATGACGTGAATAATTTGTACGGTTACGCCATGAGTCAGCCTTTGCCCTATGGAAAGTTTGCTTGGCTGACAGAGAAACAAGTGTCAGAATTTGATGTAATGAAGGCTAGCCAAGAAACAGGCTGTGGATATGTGCTAGAAGTGGATATTGAATATCCCTCATTCTTGTATGATGAACATGCCGATTTCCCATTCTGCCTTGAGCAAATGGTTCCCCCTGACAGTAAAGTGAAGATTGAAAAACTCATGGGCACACTTTACAACAAAAATCGGTATGTGCTACATATCCAAATGTTGGTGCAATGCCTCGCCCAAGGCTTGGTGTTGAAGAAAATCCACAGGGGTATTTCTTTTGCTCAAAAAGCATGGCTTGAGCCATACATGCGACTCAACACAGAGCACCGACAAATGGCAACACAGCAGTTTGAAATTAATTTTTTTAAATTAATGAACAACTGCATCTATGGCAAGTCCATGGAGAATGTCCGCAAATACCGTGACATTAAATTGGTGAATGTCTGGGAGGGGCGGTGGGGTGCCCGGCGGTACATTGCCAAGCCAAATTTCAAATCGATCAAAATTATCGATGAGGATTTAGCTACTATTGAAATGAGTAAGACCAGCGTGACCATGGATAAGCCCATTTACTTGGGTCAAGTCATTTTAGACTTTTCTAAATCGGTCATGTATCGATTCCACTATGAGTTTGCCAAACGCCATTTTGAGGACGTCTCTCTTTTGTATATGGACACGGACTCATTCATTTACCACATTCGCCACTGCAACCCCTATGACGTCATGAGGCAACATAGTGACTGGTTCGACACCTCTTGCTATAGCGCTGACAACGTGTTTCAGCTGCCCATAAAAAACAAAAAGAAAATGGGCGTTTTAAAAGATGAATGCGGTGATTCCATTATGACGGAATTCGTAGGTTTGGCCTCAAAAATGTATGCTTACCGCACACTCGACTGTAAGGAAGCCAAAAGAGCAAAAGGTGTAGGTAGGGCAGTGGTAAAATCGCTACGTGTAGACGATTACCTAGCGGTTTTACGCACGGGCAAAGCTATGTCTCATACACAGTGCAGGATACAATCCAGCAACCATCATTTGTATCTTGTGGAACAGAGAAAACGCACCCTCGCCTCCATGGATAACAAACGTGTGTGGGCTAATGACCTGCTCACCAGCCTGCCCTGGGGTTATGATCGCAACGAGGAGGAGGTGTGATTTCATTGTTTAATCGTTTATGGGACATAGCTTTATGTAACTTGTAGATTTAGTATTTTGTAAATATTGGTTTCTGTCATTGTAAATAGTAGATTTTGTAAATAGTGACAACCCACTTGGACCTTTTGCTCTTTAAAATGTTCTATGCAACCTTATTTTTTAATTTTTTTTTTGATTGGTTAATAGTGTGATTATTTTAACGCTGTACAAAGTTGAGTTTTTTTGTAAATATGAAATAAGTAAGATTTTTAGTAACTTTAATAACTAGTATTTAATTATTTTCGTAATGTAAATGATAAACTAAAAAGTTCTTTTGGGATGAGTGTGCATGTCGAGAATGTGCTTTTGGGAATAAATAAAGTGGTTGTGTTTGTTCCCAAAGACAGGTGTGAATGTATGAGTGGAGAGAGAAAACTGATGTATATGGTTGACCAGAGCAAACACGGTGAGGTAGGGTGGGTGGGTGGGGAGGGGGTAAATGGTCACTTATATACTCATTTTGTTTTAAATAGTTTCGTTTTTTCATTGAAATGTGGCAGTCAAAAGACATTATTTTTGTAAAAACAGTCTTACCTGCAGTAGTCGTAGACCTCGACGTTTCTCCAAACACACATTAACACATTGCAGTATTATCAAGGTCAAGCACTCGCATCAACATCATTGTCAAATCTCAACTTTCGACATACACCAAATGGAAAAAATGTGAAAACAGCAAAATGAAAAATCCATGTTTCCATATCACCAAAAACAGGAAAACTTAAAACGGACATTTTTAAAAACTGGAAATGGCCACGTGTGA
Organism: Meconema thalassinum; assembly: GCA_946902985.2. Lineage (NCBI taxonomy): Eukaryota > Metazoa > Arthropoda > Insecta > Orthoptera > Tettigoniidae > Meconema > Meconema thalassinum. The sequence goes on along the minus strand of OX336391.1, from coordinate 197,109,997 downwards.
AATTTGAAAATTTAAAAACTTCAAACAGACATTGTTTAAAATGTGTCATCAACAAATGGAAAAATCCATTTCATCAAAATCATAAAACTTGAAACGAACATTTTTCACATCTGTAAATTGCAAAATGACAAATGGCAATGTGTGAAATGTGTAAAATGAAAAAAAATCAGCCATCAACATCACGATTTCTTAAAATTAAAAATAACAAATCATTATGCTCTGGTATACCTTTGTTTTTATTTCATAGTCATAGTGAATTGACAAAAGAAAAATAGAATACAAACAAATCCCAATTCCTCACTCCTCAATGTTTATGTCCATGCATTATCAACTTTCCTTTCATAGCACTCATGACAATTAGGGCTGCCATCCTTTCACCCACTGAGGCATCACTGGATGTGAAACGTTGTTTAGCTTTCTTTAATAACAATTTATCTGCCACATGTCTTAAACCAGGATGACTATGGCGATAAGAAAGGTCATGTTCCTTGCATGCTTGATCCAAAAGATTAATGGGTACATCACCACGTTGTAAACGTTTTTCGAGACGAGTTCCAGGGCCGCAAAAACGATAACCTGGAAGATGGATTTCGAAAGGTAGGTATTGAATCACTTTGTCAATGACGCCATTGCCAGTACAGGTCTGGCATATCCTTTTCCATCGATGGTAAAAAGGTTTGGTCTTCCTCCTCCTCTGTGGACGATGTTTGTGTTTGTTGTTGTTGTTGTTGTTGTTGCTTTTTCTCGCCATGACACCCATGGAATGATTCAACAAAGTCTTTACATGGACTTTTATGACCGTGATACAGTTTCACTAGCTGGCAAGTCGCACACTGACGCATAGACGGTATTTTTGCCATGGCCACTTGCTTATGGTGATCGTAATCCGTACAGGGTTGCAATTCACTCAACACAGGGTCTTGAGTCCATGATTTTGGTACATGTTGCCAGATTTCTTTCACTGCATTGGCGGCCACATAATAAATGAACGACTTGGGCAGCGCCAAGAGTTCCTCTTTGGTAAAACTGTCTAGTTTCTTTTTGCACACAAAGAACTTGCCGATGGCTTTGTCCGTAGCATTGCCTTTCTCCATGGTATCACGTGCTGTAGATGTTTACACGTCGCTTGTAGAAATCTCACTGACGTCATTCACAGGTAAATCTTGAGTTATAATTTTGTTCAACAACTCCCAGCAGGCATGAGTGGTTAACCAATGAAAGAGATGCCACGCATGCGATAGGGCAGTATGGGTAATGTTGCCACAGGAACAAGTATCCATGAGCGTTTGCAGGGAGGGGCAGCCCAACTCCATGAGGTCGATACATTGGCAGTAAGACGCCAAAAATGGTTGCAACCATTGACGTTTTTCATTACCTTTCACAAATACCACATTGGCCGAGGACAAGTGTGCTTTCATGACCACGTCCAAATATTTATAGGAAATGGTTCCCTGATTCCAGTCTAGTTGCCTATGATTTTCAATCCACTGGGTTTGTTTACGGTCTTTTTCACACAACAAATCAAAAGCATGGGGTGGTTTAAATAGCAAATGCGTAGCTTGCGATATCCAAAACGTGGTACAATCGATCATGGCCACTTGTTTAAATATAAATTTGTTGTCACCAATTTTAAACCCTTGGCAATCCACAATGAGTGTGCGCAACATGTTGACGCTTGCCTGGACCAAGTTCAACTGACGACTGACTGACGATCACGTGTGATCATGGCATGGACTTACCTGCCATGCTAGTTTCAAAAAAGAAGGTTAGGGTAGGACAGAGGGACATGCAAAAATAAGAATTTAAGAATTACATCATCATTTTATTATCATAACACGTCTTACAGGCTTTTCTCATTTTAGGATAAGGACGATAGCAACTGATACAACAATATAGTCTCTTGTGTTTGTAACGTCCATAACACCGATGATGTCCCAATGTCTCTAAACTAGGCGTTTTTGATGGTGATCTGCTCACCGAAGCACCATGGATACCATACGGCCCACATGTATCGTAACTTGTTTTTTTTTCATCACCCAAAGACACAAGCGAGGGATAGCTTGAATGACAGGGTATATTTCCCACTTTCATTCTGCACAGGTAGGGGCAGGTGGGTGACCAGCGCTGATGTTCCTGCATGGGTTCATCGCCCTCCTGCCATTGGTCTATGATGATGGGACAAAAGGCACATTTCACTTCATCTCTTGTTTTTAAATAGTAGAATCCAGCGGCCGCCAAGGCTTGAGGGTTTATGAAAGGCACTGGCCATGTGGCAAAAGTCTTGAAACGTTGTTCCTCAGAGTTTAAATTCATGGATGTAACGTCTCTTGAGGCTTTAAAGCAAGACATGACTGAGCGGCTTGACGTGGGTTGAGCTGTTATTTATACACTCGTCACTTGGTTGGATAGTGGATAATAGTTGACTTGTTTGTGATGAATAATCAGACAGTAGGCCGTCGTATTGGCTGGTACATTGTCATGTGTTTCAAAATCTAGTCGAATGTCGATATTGGATGGCTTGACAGACTCTTCCAGGTAAGAACAGTCAAAAACAATCAGTGGTGCTCTTGCCTTAAACGCTTGGGGTAGTAGCATGGGGACGTTCTCTTTTTGATAATACGACCATCGAAATTTAGAAAACAAGTCGTACAGGGGGCCAAACTTATTTTTTGAAAAATCCAAATCCAGTCCTTCATAGGGAAACACAGCTCCGTTGAGGAAAAGACGTGCATTTCTCAATTGCAGGTGATCAAATTGCGTGGCATCTTTGGTTTGTTGATACTTGCGATTCGTTTGAAAACCCACGATCAGGTAGAGAGGTCTCTCTGTATAGCGAGCTGTTTTTACAGACCAACTGTGTGTGTTGGTGGTGGGCAATAGCGGATACTCATGGAGTGCCCAGCTTCTAAATTCCATGGGTAGAGGCATATCTCTCTTGACCATCTTGAGTATGTCCAGTTTTTTGCTATCGTTAAGGGTCACATGAGGCACTTTCCATAGCAAGCGTTGTAGTTGAACTTTTGAATCGATGGGGGCATTGTCGGCTCCCTTGAGTGCATTGTTATCACTCCTGTCTCTCACCAGATAAAGCACTTGCCTTGCGTTGACCACAATGCGTTGGTGATCTTCAGCAAAGCCTAGAATCAGTTTAAGAGGTAAATATCCAGTAAAGGTCCCATCGGTGTGTACCATCCAGTCATTGGTCGAGTCAGGGCACCAAGCTGCCATGCAAAGTGTTTTACCTTCTTCCTCACTATAAGAGGGGTATAGTTTCATGACACTGGAAATACCCACATTTCGAGTGCTATCCACCACGATATCGTTAATGACATAACGTACTTCAGAAAACAGAAAGGCTAAACCATGGTTGGCCAACTTGGATGTAGTGGGTGTAGAGCCATCGGCTTTGGTGAGCCGACCTTCAATCTGAATAACACTTTCATGCGGTAGGGTGTAAATATCTTGGTTGTTGATAACAAATTGAATTTCATCATTGTTATTGAGTCCAGGTGTTTGAGCTTGATAGGAATGGAGATCAATTCTTACCACTCCTGGTTGCTCCTCGATGTGGTTCGCTATCTCTAGGATAGAATTCATTATAAGGGTTGACGTGGTAACCCAAATGCTGTAAAATCTGCTTGCCTTGAGATGTTAACGTGTATTCACGTGGCAAACAACTAACACTGTTCCTAGACGGTGTTGTTGCTTTATACACAAATTTCATAGTGGCTTTAGCACCAACTTGTAAGTCACTGGTGTAGTGGAATCTAGATCAATGAGTTGTTGATCTCTATTGATCAGTCTTAATGTTATATTACTAATACTATCAACAGCCACAGCATGAAAAAGCACCACTGGAGGGTTTTCACGAATAATATACCCATTGGGCGATGTCACAATAAAGTCATAAAGCGAATGCGATGGTTCTTGATTGGTGTACACTTGGCTAATAATATTACACGTCACCGACACATGATGGTCCTCAATGAATTTCACTTCATGGTCCGATTCATGTTTTTTGTTGGGCTCCAACACACGTGGTTTAAATCCGAGTAATGGGCCAATGGAATCGGGGTGTGTTTTAAAGTCAATGTTGAAGGTAGAGAAAATACTGCAGCGATGAGTGTTAGTATTGCCTACAAGTTCAAACTTGTGCGTTCCGTCGAGAAATGACTTTAAACCATACTGATTGATCAACACCACATAAATGTGTTCATAAATATCATCGATCGTGTATCCACCAGAGTTCAGGGTGAGCACAGAATCATCATAGTAAAACTTGTTGTTCACATTTTCACGTATGTTGTATATTCGATTGTACGTTTCAAGAGAAACAAGTCCTAAACCATAGGGTTTTTCACTCAATTCGATAGGCGGGTAAAAGTCTAGGCTGACTTCAGGTCCACGTCCATGCACTGTAAACGTTTTACTTTCTACCGACATACTGGTGGCGTTTTTGCTTATGCTGCGTCTTATATAAAAAAATTAAACACAAACGTCCACACTGTTGGCTGTTAAACGTTTGCTCACGTTTCACATTATAATATATCTTGATCCTGTTTCCAAAATAGGTCACTAGTTCCATGGGCGGGGGCAAATTCCCAAAACTGTCAAAGTACCATACCGTGGATCCCTCTTTGACATAAGCTACATAATGCGTTCCTGGTCCTCGGTGATCATCCAAATTGACAACAGCACATTCCTGTTTCCAGGGTCGTGGGGGTAATTGGTTTCGCATAAACACACCTCGAAAATGAGAAAGCTTTAGTTGTTTAGCATAGCTTTCCACTTGTTGATGCGTCAGGGCATGTCTCGCTATGGCTGAGGTTAAATTTTTTTTTTTTTAATATTTCGAAATGGTGAAATCCCAAATCCTTGTTGATAAAAGGCTGGCTTTAAATTGGCATTTCTAGCCCCCATGGCAATCGCTTCCATCGTTTCATTGTGTCGCTGACTTTCTTTGAGTTGTTGCTTGCCCTGCTGCGCGGCTTTAATGGTTTTCGCCACTGCACTGGCACCGCCCAAAAGTGAGCCCAGAGCAGCCAAACCAGCAAATAATGCAGGTAAAAATCCCGCTCGTTTGGGAACGGGAATCACTCGCCCTTGGTTTGAAACCTGTCGCCGACGTTTTGGAATAACCTGTCTCTGTGCTGCTCGAAGGGCTTTCCTTATGGTCAATACATTATTTTTTCTTTTTTTCTTTCGCAAGGGCTTGTCCTCGAATGTTGTAAGCCCTGGCTTTGCCAAGGACAAAGTCCTTTTTTTAGTCTTTCTCACTGCATACCTTTGTTTCACCATGATGATAATGACCCACAACCTTTCACAAGAAAGTTTAAATCACAACTAACGTCAGATGGTTATTTCATGGCTGTATATTCCAATTCCACATAAAGTGGGAAGTCGTTTATGGTTTTTCCCGCTTGCTTTTCATCCCATGTCAACATGAGATAAAAGGATAATTCGTCACCTGCATTGACCATTTCATGGTTATGAAGCAACATCCTATGACCATTTATCTTTATTTGTAAATGGTTCTCATCAGGTATGGCATATTTGATGTGAATGGTTCCATCATAGTGTAATCGATAGTGGCTTAAACCCGAAGCAAGCGCATAGGTCAAGTGCTGATCATGGACTAGCGGTAAATGGTTTCTGTCATTCACAGGTTTTTCATTTGTCAGATACACTAAAAACACAGATGGGATAAATTTATAAAGCCTTTTCATTTCATGGGTCACGTAACGCTTGGTACAAACATCGTCTTCGTCTTGTGGGTCTTCCACGTGAATAATCCGATGGTGATTAGCGCTATAGCCATTCACCATAAGCTGGGGCACTTTGTCATAAAACTCATACACTTTGTTATCCACATACTTTTTCGTAGTAACGTCTGTAGACACTTGAGGATGTTTTACATGGGTTAACCGCTTTCCCTTAAAGTCATAATCTCCCTGTTTTGTGCGTGGCACTACTGACCTATCCACATAGTGTTTATTAGCAGGATCTGTTTCCTGTTTAGGATCATGTATGGGGACAGGCCTAGCTTTGGCCATCAACGCACGTCCAAAGACATCCATCGTCAACCTGTAGTACCAGTCTACTGTTTCTATGACAAGGCTCGGTGTCCTGTATATAGACAGCCTGCTAGCCTTTCTAAGCCTTAGTTGAAATGAAGATTATTAAGCAGCAAGAGTCATTCCCCGTGGGGGACATGGTTTCCCATCTCTGTCCCACATCACGTGAACAACGCCATGGTTCACTGTTTCCATCTTCCATTCGCTGCATCATTGTGGGGCCTTCCGGCTGTGGAAAGACTAATCTTTTGCTAACGCTCATTACAGCGCCCAATGGTCTGCGTTTTCAAAATATTTATATTTTTGCAAAATCTCTCTACCAACCCCTCTACGTGTTTCTGGATCAAGTCATGTCTGGATTACAAAAAGAGAATATGGGTTATTTTACATTTTCCATGCAAGAAAATGTGATTTCACCGGATGAGGTAAAGCCTGATTCACTCATGATTTTCGATGATGTATCCACTGAACGTCAAGGCATCATTCAAAGCTATTTCAGCATGGGTCGACACAAACATATCGATTGCTTCTATCTTGGGCAAACGTATTCAAAAATGTCCAAACAGTTGATTCGTGACAATGCCAATGTCATTGTTTTATTTCGTCAGGACGAGAGGAACAGTCGTCACATTTATAATGAACATGTGAATCCTGATATGACCTTTCAAATGTTTACAGAATTGTGTGCCAAATGCTGGAACACTCAACGTCATGCCTGTTTAGTGATTGACAAACAAAGTGAACTCAACCAAGGACGGTATCGCTTAGGGTTTGATCATTTTATTGCTATTTAAGGCCCTGTCTCATTCCCCATCAAGTCATTTGTCAAGACACCATGGCCTTAGCAGAGAGTCAATTAAAAAAGCATATTATTAGAGCAAAAAATACTATTCGCCAAAAGTTTCGTCAATTGAAACAATCACGTGCCAATCATGCTTTGTTTATTCAGCAACATTTAGCACCTCCACTAAAAGCCATGTTGAAACCCTCTTTCAAGCCATCTGAAACGCTACCCACCGTTTCACAAGCCACGCAGACGCTGCACGAGGACCCTGAGGAAGAGGAACAGGAAGATTTGACTAGTGTTAGTGAAGGTGAGGATGAGGAGGAACAAGTGTTTACGCCTCAAAAAAAGGCCGCACCCCTTGCAGAGTTTTTGAGAAAAAAGAAATCCTTGGCCATGGTCGAAACACCTTGCCCTTCCAGAGCGTCTCCGTTTTCACAACTCTTGGCCACCCCTCAACATAAAGCTCAACTGAAAACCATTTTAATAAAATATTATGGATCAACATTGGAACCCTATTTCACCGATCTATTTATTGGAAACACAGATACCACGTATGGTGTTCGCTATGAGGATGATAGTTTTAAAATTGGCGATTCATCCATTAAATTTGCTCGTACTAAAGCTGTCATTAAAAACATCAACTATAAATTAACGCCAGGACTGTTAAAACTGCTCTTTTCTCGGACCCCCTCTTCCCATGATTATACGTCAGAGGATCTTGACAAATATAAATCCATTTTATTGGATACCCATGCTCACAAAAGACAGTATGATCCCACGCAACAAGTGAATGCCAATATATCTCAAAAATATAAAACCATCATTGCAAAAATGTTTCCCACTAGTCAAAGTACTCGTCGTAAAGTGTCCGCTTCGGGAGTGACATTTAAACCGTTAAAACCCCTTGTGGATGTTACCTACTGGCACAATCCCAATAAGCTCGTCCAGCGGCTACAGTTGTTGCATGCCTCACGTCAAGCTGGCCATACCGGTCACGATTGGGAAATTCAAGAAATTGAACAAGAACTTCGAAATGCCAAAATTATTGTTTAAGCCCTCACCCATTAAAATGGGTATTGCTCACGAGTTGCATCGCCCAGCTAGGCGTCACTATCCGCGACTCAAGGTGATTTCACGAGGTGTGGATGAACTTTGGCAGGCTGACTTGGTTGAAATGATACCCTATGCTGGCGTTAACGACGGTGTACGCTATATGTTGACCGTCATTGATGTCTATTCCAAAATGGCCTTTGTTGAACCTGTGCGTCGCAAGTCTGGCCCACTAGTTACCAAGGCCTTTCAACATATTATTCAACACTCCAAACGTCAACCTCAGCTGCTACAAACCGACCAGGGGAAAGAATTTTTCAACAAGGATTTCTCCAGTTTTCTCAAATCTAAGGATATTCACCATTACACCACGTACAGCAATCTCAAAGCCAGTGTGGTCGAGCGGTTCAACCGAACATTGAAAACCCATATGTGGAAAGCGTTTACCGCTCAGGGCACGTATCGCTGGTTGGACATGTTACCTGAGCTAGTATCACGTTACAATGACACCAAACATAGAACGATTGGGACCAAGCCACGTCTCGTAACTAAAAATATTCAGCGATTGGATAAACTGTTTAACCCCATAAAAACAGCCGATCCTAAACGTCACCGACTGAACATTGGGGATTTTGTTCGTGTGAGCAAATTTAAGTCTGCCTTCAATAAGGGCTACACGCCTC